>OX438802.1:3460725-4800502 GCA_949316475.1 Hypomecis punctinalis
GACTTCTAAACTAAACGCGACATAAGTCAGCGTCATGTAGACTTTTTGCTGAAATAATCCGTTATTTTTCTGCTTACCCTCTTTTTGAGTTCCGCTGCAGGGTCCAACGGTGTAACTTCACAATCCATCGAAGTATTTGTATCGTTCATTTGAACTTTATTAGAAGAGAACGGCGATGTGTTAGAAACAGATAAGTTCAACCTACCGCTTTGTTCGTCCAACTTTTGCATCTCTTCAAAGAGTCTCGAAGTACGAGGTCTCTCTTGGTTCGTTGGTTTCTCGTGGTTCCTTGGTTTCTCATGGTTCGTTGGTTTCTCATGAATCGTTGGTTTCTCCTGGTTTGTTTTGGCTGTTGTGTCGGTGTGGACTTTGACTTCGGTTAGGATGTCGTCTTCTAGCGATGCGAATATGTCGGGAGAGCCTTTGGTTTGGTTCTGTAGGCCGCTGGTTGACGTCGCGTCAACGTTGAAAGACGTTTCTGATGCTGTACTCTGAAATAACATTAACTTAAGTAATTTCTTAGGGATTATAGATATTTATACAAAATACTAAAAAACATCTTGATCCACCTAGGATCACTAGTCCAATTTTTTTTTTATAGTAAGTATATCATAGAAATATATTACAAAAGGTAGAAAACCAGATCATATAAATTATATTCAAGAACCATCTATACTATACTATCTTTATAATATAAGGCAATGCTGTTATGTATTAGACATAATCGAAATCAACTGTATATTTTTTAGATTTGTTTCTCGCTTCATGTACTTCAATAGACATGTATTTCTTTTTTAGTTAATAATAAACTTTACTTATCTTTGACGTTACTTTAGACTAATTCTTTACTACAAATACAAAACAATGGAATAGAATAGTTCCGCTTGGCACAATATTATTTAAACAAAATTTTGTGAACAAGAAATAGTGTGTGTTATTTTATCAATAGTTTCTGAGGAAAAATCCCAAATCATAGAAAAAAAATTAAGTAACACTTACAATTTCCATTTTTTCGACATCTCTCAGCCTTTCAGTACACTTCGTGTCATTAGAAGGTGGCTTATTCTCATTCTCGGCTTTACACGTTCCCTCAGCTTTTTTATTCTCGTTTTCAGACGGTATATTATTATCTGAATTGTTCTTTTTCTCCTCGTCCCGAAGCAGTTGTTGCAGGAACGCGTGCAGCTGAGTGTACCGCACGTCCGTTTGTGAGAAACGAACTATGTACTTGTACAGTTGACCTGGAAAATATAGGGTTTTCTTTTTAACTATTTGTTAAAATGAGTAGGTGTGTATGCAACATGTTTAATGTTGGGGTTTTCGGCAATGACACCCCGAACCCATATCTAAAAATCTGAACAACAACAGGCATGATGACTAAAAAAATATAATTAGTCCGTCAGATAGACTATTAAAAAATATTAAAAGCGTATTTTTTCTTTTGTCAATTAAACAAAAATTGATGAAGATATAGTCCGTCAAAGTTCCGCGTGACGTCACAAGTGCCATACAAATGTAAAGACTTCTGTAATAGAAGTGACGTTACGGCCCCCACTCTCAAACTTTAACAAGGTTTATCTTTGTCATTAATTAATGTTTGATTAACAAAGGAAAAAATATGTATCCAATATTTTTTGATAATCTAACTCACGGACTAATTATAATAATGATTTATTTACTCAGTCATCATGCCTATTCGATGGTGTGGTGAAATTTTTTTTTAATTTCATACAGTATTTTTGTCGCTTGCTAACCGTCTTACGAGTCAGTGTATGTACGAGTATCTGTTTGTCGAAACGACAGACATTCTAGGATATCACTGTAGACTGTACTCTTACGACCAAGTTATGCTTTGGGATCAACCCCAAAACCGCGGGAAAAAATTACAGTTGTTTCATACATGTGTGGATATGTGTGGATATGTAGTTGGCGGTAGGTATCGGCGTTAAATGATAACTGCACTTGAATACGAATATTACGTATTTAATTCCGCTTAGGTTTAACACACCATACAAACGTTTACAAATAATCGAAGGAGTAGATAAGTGACAATATTGCAGTACAAAATATAGGTAAGTCGGGCGGCGCGCGAGCGCAATGCAGTACCGACGTTTCTCGACTGCCAGCAGAGGGCGCGACAAGGTCGGCGCGGCTCGCTCGCACCTAACCGGTCTATCGCCGGGCTGCCATAGTAACTACGTGGTTACGCTGTGGCACTAGGCAATAGCGATCGGTGCGCGCGTTTCCAATGATTCCGAACTTCTATAAATAGAACGAAATAAATATCGTTCGGAAGGAATTTATAATTACGTAAATAAATATATAAATGAATTTGGAATGTTTAGGTATGTATGTGTGTATGTATAAATAATATATAATATGAATAAATATATTATGTTATGTGTATAATATTTTGTGTTTATATTAATGTAGTTAAATATTATTAAATATATGTAAATAGCATATTATGTAGGTGAGTATATGTGTAATGTATACGAGTATCCTACATCACTCCCCTCCAGACCGTGACTACGGTCGATAAAAATCCGGGAAACGGACCGTACGACCAGAACGCGTCTTCTTTGTGCCCTGAGCTGGGACTGGGACTGGAACTGGGATAGGTACTGGTGCTGGAATATCCGGTTGCCGTAAAGGCTGAGGATGTGGTGGGGATGGAGTAGTAGTAGTGGGGGTAGGAGTCTGGGAAGGAGCGGGGTCTGTCAAAAAGTAGGCTGGTTTGAGCCGGTCAATTGAGACAGTGGCATCTTTTCCCTTGAGCAAAATTTTAAAAACTTTATCCCCCCTCTCGAGAACTTCGTATGGGCCGGTATAAGGAGGTTTCAATGCACCTCTCACTGCATCGTCGCGTAGAAAGACGTGACTCGAGTTGGACAAATCTTTGAAAATGAAGATTTTGTTTTTGTTGTGCCGAGAAGCGGGCTGAGGTTGAAGCTTTGCAGCGAAGCGGCGTAGACGAGTCGCGAAGTCCGAAATATCGGTACTATCTACAATTGTGGGTTGGAAAAATTCTCCCGGAAGACGTAACGTCTCGCCATACACTAATTCTGCCGAAGAAGCTTGTAGGTCCTCTTTATATGAGCTTCTGATGCCAAGGAGTACTAAGGGCAAGGTGTCTACCCAGTTGCTGTCAGCATGGCACATTATTGCTGCCTTAAGTTGACGGTGGAATCTTTCCACTAAGCCATTACACGCTGGATGGTACGCGGTTGTTCTGCGGTGTTTGAATCCAGTCATTTTTCCAAGGTATTGGAAAAGCGCGGATTCAAACTGGGCCCCGCGGTCGGTCACGATATCGAGTGGACATCCAAATCTGGATATCCACGATAACAGTGCCTTGCCAACAGTTTCAGCTGTCATATCTGGCATTGGCGTGACCTCCGGCCATCGTGTAAAGCGGTCAACAGCAGTAAGGCAGTATTTATGGCCTTGAGACTGTGGCATCGGACCTATTATGTCTATATGGACGTAAGCGAATCGAGAGCGAGGTAAGTCGAAAGTGCCCAATGGTGATGACACGTGTCGACTCACTTTAGCTCGCTGGCATGCCAAGCACTTTCGTGACCACTCGTGACAGTCTTTGCGCGCCCCAGGCCAAATAAAACGCTCAGCAACTAATTTAGCCGAAGCTTTTGCGCCTGGGTGGCTCAAGTTATGAAGACTGTCGAAAACTTGTTTTCGAAACGGGTTGGTCACAAAAGGTCTTGGTGAAGCCAGGCTTACGTCACAATACAGTTCGGTTTGGCAGTTTGGCAATTTTAGCTTCTCAAGGCGGAGTGAAGATTCACCACCAAGAAGCTGTGCCAATTCCGGGTCAGAGGCTTGTGAGGTAGCCAGTAAACTCCAGTCAATTGGCATCTGCAATTCCTCGATTCTGGATAGCGTATCGGCGACAACGTTGTCGCTACCAGATATGTGACGTATATCAGTCGTGAATTGCGAGATATAATCGAGGTGCCGAAATTGACGTGGAGAGCAGTTTGCTTTTCGTTCACTAAAAGCGAAACTGAGGGGCTTGTGGTCGGTATATACCACGAAATGTCGAGCCTCCAACATGTGACGAAAATGCCTAATACTGTCGTATATAGCTAGAAGTTCACGGTCGTATGGCGAGTACTTTTGCTGGGCTGGGCTAAGCTTCCGCGAAAAGAATGCAAGTGGTTGCCATACGCCGTCGATCAGCTGTTGCAGTACTGCACCCATTGCCAGGTCAGATGCGTCCGTTACGAGGGCGAGTTTGGCTTGGCAATCTGGGTGTGCAAGTAATGCAGCATTAGCCAGATTCTGTTTACAATTATCAAAGGCAGAGAGTGCATCGCCGGAAAGATGGACTGGGTGGGACGCTTTGACTGAGCCGGTTAGCAATGCATGTAGGGGTGCTTGACTTTTGGCTGCGTTTGGCAGAAAACGCCTGTAAAAGTTAAGCATCCCTAAGAAGCGTCTAAGCTCTTTCACTGTCTTGGGCGGGGGGAAGTTCCTAATAGCTTCGACCTTTGAATCTAAGGGTTTCGTGCCGGAAGATGAGATTCGATACCCTAGAAAGGACACTTCGCTGGCTCCAAAAACACATTTTGAAGTATTCAGCAAAATGCCGTATTCCTTCATGCGTGTGAAGAGTTGATGGAGATGAGCTTCGTGTTCCTCTTCTGTTTTCGAGAAGACTAGAAAGTCATCCAGATAACAGAAGCAGAAATCGAGGCCTCTCGTCAACTCATCCACAAAACGCTGGAAGGTCTGACCGGCATTTCGCAACCCAAAGGTCATGTATGGAAATTCATACAAACCAAATGGGGTCGAAATGGCGGTCTTTGGAATGTCGTCTTCGTGCACAGGAATTTGGTTATAGGCCTTGACAAGGTCTATTGTTGAGAAGACCCTACAGCCAGATATGCTGTGCGCGAAGTCGTGGATATGCCTAATCGGATAACGGTCTGGGATGGTGCGTGCATTGAGCATACGGTAGTCACCGCAAGGTCTCCAGCCGTTATCTTTTTTAGGTGCCAGGTGCAGAGGGGAAGCCCATGGACTTTCGGAAGGTCGCGCTGTGCCGCTACTGAGCATGAGTTCAAATTCCCGCTTAGCAACTTTCAGTTTGTCAGGAGCTAGTCGGCGGGGAGTACACGATATAGGAGGACCCGGTGTTGTTCTAATGTGATGTGTAGTGTTATGTTTCGGAATCGTCGGTTGGCCTGAAGGGCGGGTAATCTCGGGGAAATTACTAAGAATCGCGTGATATCGCGTGTCGCCCGACCAAGTTTTGACCGAAAACACATCCGTATGAGCCTTAGAAGCGCTGGACGTTAATGTTGTAGTGTTATCTACCAAGCGCTGATTACGGCAATCTACAATCAAATTGAAGTGGCTCAGAAAATCAACACCTATAATCGCTTTAGTCACGTCAGCTACTGTGAAGCGCCAGGCAAAGTTACGTCTTAAGCCTAAATTCAGGCACAGTTCCACGTAGCCGTAAGTGTCGATGCTGGTCCCGTTTGCTGCACACAGCTGATAGCCGGTCTTGTTCCGTCGCTCCCGCAGTGCAGATCGAGGGTACACGCAGAGATCACTGCCGGTGTCCACGAGGAACTGTGTGTTGGAGCCACGGTCCGTTACGAAGAGGCGACCAGTAGAAGTAGGGCAATCGTCAGCCGCCATTAGCGACTGCCCGCGGAGTTTTCCGACTTCTTGAAGTCGCATGGATTGATGCATTTGTGTGCGTTGCTTCCGTGCGTTGAGTGGTACCAGCACACCGGGAATCGTCGGTAGCTGGAGTTTGAGCGGGATCGGGGTCTCGAACCAGATGAAGGACGACGGCGCTGCGGTCTGGATCTATTGGAACTACATCCTGCGCGAGTATGCTCGTCGAGCTTCAGGGCGAGGCGCTCCACCATGTTTTTCAGCTCCGCGATTTCACTAGATGGTTGAGGGCGTGCGGGGCTGGAAGACGTCGCTGCGACGCCATGCGGGGATGTGATGTCCAGGATGCGGTCGGCCAGGTTGGACAGGTCTTCCAGGTTCTGCGAAGTCTGGGATGCCAGCACAGTCTGGATACTGCTGGGAAGACGATTGCACCAGATCGATCGTATGAACTCGTCGGGAACATCAGGGCCTGCCAGATCTTGCAGGTGTCGCAGGAACTGCGAAGGCTTCCGGTCTCCCAGCTGTTCGTGGGTCAGCAGCTGCTTGACCTTGCGTTCGCGTGACGCTGTGAGTCGCCGTATGAGCTCCGCCTTGAGTTTAAGGTACGGGTATTTCGTAGGAGGGCTTATAATAACGTCTTTCACCTCCTTAGCATGCTGCATATCCAAGTGTGTGATGACGGTGTTAAATTTTATGACGTCATCAGTAATGCCGAGGTTGTGCAACTGCCCTTCCAAGAGCGCAAACCATATCTCCGGGTCATCCGGTGAAAACGGAGGCACTTTCACGGTGACGTGCCGGATGGGTGCAGTGGAAACGCGCACTTTTCTGCACCGGCGCGTGGTAATGTTCTCTGATTTACTGTCCGATTTTGCAGTGCCATATGGTTTTTCGGACTCACCGCTCAAGGGTTCCTGTACCTGCTCACTATCACTCATATTCGCGTTCTTTATGGGTCACCAGTGTGGATATGTGTGGATATGTAGTTGGCGGTAGGTATCGGCGTTAAATGATAACTGCACTTGAATACGAATATTACGTATTTAATTCCGCTTAGGTTTAACACACCATACAAACGTTTACAAATAATCGAAGGAGTAGATAAGTGACAATATTGCAGTACAAAATATAGGTAAGTCGGGCGGCGCGCGAGCGCAATGCAGTACCGACGTTTCTCGACTGCCAGCAGAGGGCGCGACAAGGTCGGCGCGGCTCGCTCGCACCTAACCGGTCTATCGCCGGGCTGCCATAGTAACTACGTGGTTACGCTGTGGCACTAGGCAATAGCGATCGGTGCGCGCGTTTCCAATGATTCCGAACTTCTATAAATAGAACGAAATAAATATCGTTCGGAAGGAATTTATAATTACGTAAATAAATATATAAATGAATTTGGAATGTTTAGGTATGTATGTGTGTATGTATAAATAATATATAATATGAATAAATATATTATGTTATGTGTATAATATTTTGTGTTTATATTAATGTAGTTAAATATTATTAAATATATGTAAATAGCATATTATGTAGGTGAGTATATGTGTAATGTATACGAGTATCCTACACATGTTATCGAGTTGAAGAACTTATTGAACTCCGACATAAAATCATTATACCATATTAGTATACTCACCAACTGTAACATTGTATCTCGAGAGCAAATTGTAAACGCCGATGACGTCATCCCGTATATCCACGTCGTTGAAGGTGTAATAAGCCATGGGTCGCCTGGTTTGCGCGCACGCCATCATTTGTAGGAGAGACTTGAGCTGCGGTGAGCCGCCGAACGCTCCGCAGCCCCAGTTGCCGGTGGCTATGCCTGGATAGTTGAGCCCGGTGGACTGAGGGTCGCTCGCGAAGGAAAAACCCACCCAAGCCTGGAATATTGAGGACCAACCATTAACAAGACATTTATCATTTGCAACGGCATATGTAGGTAGAACTTACCATAGAAAAATCGATAACCAATACTTTTTAATCCAGATAGCTCCAGATGTTCACCTTTGAAATTTCCCAGATAGCATTTTTGGTATCCGTGACGAAACAGGTAGTTTTAGTGTCGACTAGTTTCGTAACGACTACCAAAAAGGCTATCTGGGAAATTTCAAAGGTGAGCAAAAATGGATGGCTAAAAAGCCTAGCTGGGTAGCCTCCTAGAAAAATCTTTATCTACATATGGATAGGGCCCACCCTACAAGTACCTTTAACCATAATATATTATCTATCTAATTTACTCGTATCTATACTACAGTGAAACCTGAGGATGGATGAGGTCTAGTAAAATATATATTGTTAAGTTCAATTTCCCTGCGTTATTCCTGTGTGACATAAGGCAGCGTGTCGATAGTCAGCACTGCGCTGGGTCGTCAATGATATGAGTCAAGTGGGGAGTAGTCTGTATAATCCCTCGTCCAATAGAACAAGTATCCCGAGCCAAAATATAGGCGCCGTAAATAAGATACTAAAGATATTTTACCTTATTAAGTTCCCTAGTAACCATATCCTTGCGATACTCCTGATTGGCACTGCTAAGAGGCAGCGCGTCGATAACCAAGCACGGCGCAGCGTCGTCAATACGACGAGTGCAATGAACTATAATCTTAATAAAGTCTTTATAATCCCTGTCCAATCAAGACGGCCTTCCGCTGTCGCGCGCACTGCACGCGACCATGACGGCGCGCACGCCCCCTTCGCGTACGCGCGCACTTTCTAACGAGATAAATGACGTAGATCATGTGACAGTTCAGTGTTCTCAGTGCAAAGTGATATTAAACGAAATATTAGCTTTTATTAGCAACAAAGTCGATACCCTGCCTGAGACGGGAATTATACAAATCTGTTTGAGCGCATACACCGCGGACGAAATTGAAAATGCGAGATCTGTTGCCCTTAAACTACTGGCGCCAAATAAAATATATAGACGAAAAAAGACGGGTTCTGAACAGAAAAATGTGCAAGAGATCATTAAACTTATTAAAGAGTTCGAACCCGATTCTCTGCCAGTTTTCGTGGCCAAAAATCTGAATAAAATTCCCGCAGTATCTTTTGATTATATTGACATAACGTCATTTCTTAAAGAAATGGCGTTACTTAAAAGTGACGTAGCTTCTATCAAAGCTAAATCATGCTTAGACAAAACTGACAATGACCAATCCTCGTCGAACTCGGACATTGAACTAATAAAAAAGGACATCGATGACGTCAAAATAATGATAAAGGAGCTTAGTGCAGCTCGTTACGTTAGCAGTACGCAGTCTGAAGATCAGTTTCTTAGGTCTTATCATGATGATAAGAATACAAGAAATTCAACGAAAGTTTTGACGAGCCCAATAAATGCTACTGCGGGTATGATCGAGCTCCAGTGTGATACAAGTGGAACAAAGTCCCATGCGTCGCGCGGGGGTGTATGCACTCGTCCGCCCGTCTCGGCCCCGGCGCAAAGTATACCTGCGAGGGAGCTGCGTATGACCTTCACCTCCGCTCCCGCCTCCGCTCAGACCCCCGCTGCCGCGTCGTGCAATACACCGGACACAAGCTTATCTATGCAACAGCTGACAGTTCCTATCGAGGCACCTTATGTACCTACCTATAGAGATATTGCAGATACGAAACATGACGATACATCTAAATTAAATGTTGACGATGGTTTTACTACGGTAAAACGGAAAAAATCAATACCATACAGATATAGAAATACACGGGGCACGCTGCAAAATAATAACAGTAAGATGCAAGCCGCAGATTCCTATGCCTATGTATATCTTTCACGTACACAGAAGCACATAACAGAGGAAGAAATAAAGGAATACATAAAAGAGATGAACGAAAATTGCATAAAAGTTGAAAAGTTAACCCAAAATAGAGAAACCAATTTTTGTTCTTTTAAGATAACAATATTAACTACTAAACTGAATACGTTTTTAAAAAACGACTTCTGGCCTGCGGGTTTGGTATTTCGGAGGTACAGACAACAGCGCTCCTCTGGGAGCTATAACGCTGCAATTAACAAATAATTATGGATGTACAAAATAACGACTTAAGAGTGGTTTCGTTTAATTGCCGTTCAATTAAAAATTGCATTCCAGCCGTACAAGATATGTGTAAAAATGCCGATGTGATTTGCTTACAGGAACACTGGCTAATGCCTCACGACCTAGGCATCATCAACGCACTAGACTCTGATTTCAGTTGCTATTCGAAATCTTCGATCCATCCTGAATTAGGAGTTCTCAAAGGAAGACCGTATGGTGGATTAGCTATCATGTACCGTTCTAACGTATTTACTGGTGCTGAGTTGTTGCAATGTGATAGTGATCGTATAATAGCTGTGCGGCTAGTTCAAGACAGTTGTAGTTTGCTAGTGTTTTCCGTCTATATGCCTACTAATGCAGATGATAATCTCCCGGAATTCACCCTTTGCCTTGCTCTTATCAGTGCCGTGATCGAGAACGCCAATGTAGAGGCTGTACTTGTGGTTGGCGATTTTAATTCACATCCAGGAACTCTATTTGGTAGAGAGTTAATCAATTACTGCAGTGAACAATCATTACGTTGTATTGACCTTGAAAAACTGTCATCCGATACGTTTACTTATGTTAGTGAGGCAAACGGCGCTTGTCGTTGGCTTGACCACTGTCTCGTTACCGAGGCAGCGGTCGGATTAGTGACGAGCATGCGCATCGACTATGAAGTATCTGCGTCTGACCATTTTCCTTTAGTCACTATCTGTAACTTTAATTTTGTAAGGCCTAAACAGACGTGCAATGTAAATAAAAACAATGTAAAAGTAAATAAGTATCTGTGGGGTACTAGAGAAATGGAGCAACAGTTAGCATATACTAAATATTGTGATAATGTTTTTTCTAGATTATTAGCCAAATATGACACTTTATTGAATAATATGGAATGCTTTAATGGTAATATGTCATGTGAAAATGAACTTCATTACAGACATATTGATGAGTTTTACAGCTGTATTGTAGAAACGTTGAGGTCTGCAGCGGTGCATAGCTTTAGAACCAAAACAAGTAGGAAGTATAATAAAATTGTGGGGTGGAATTTTCACGTCAGGCGCGCGCATGTCAAGTCAAGAGAAATGTTTTCGTTATGGGTATTGTACGGTAGGCCGCGCTCGGGTTATCATTATGAGAACATGACCTCCTCGCGCAGAGAGTACAAAGCCGCGCTCAAATACGTTTTAAAAAATCAGGACAAAATTAGATTGGATGTGCTGGCTCGACATCATACCGATCGTGACTTTGTGCAGTTCTGGAAAGAGACGAAGAAACTTGACCACAAAAATAGTCTACCGACCACCGTTGAGGGAGAAAGTGACAAGAAAAAAATTGCGAACTTATTTCGTGATCAATTTGAAGTAAAAGTACGGACCAGCGCATCCAGAGCTGAGGCATGTCGGGGCTCGGAGCCTCAACAAGTGATGGTAACGCCGGAACAAATTGTGGCAATTCTGAAAACTATGAAGCGTGGAAAGTCTCCGGGTCACGATAGCTTAAGTATTGAACATCTGTTATTTGCTGGGCAGTACATTTGTCATGTCTTGGCGCGGCTTTTTAATCTCTGCTTGAGGCATTGTTATCTACCTGAGGAACTGATTCAGACATTAGTTATACCTATCGCGAAAAACAGAACTGGTGACATCTCGAGCGCGGCAAACTATAGGCCCATTTCCTTGGCAACTATTGTGGCCAAGGTTCTTGAAAGGGTTATCGGCTCGCACACCAGCTCGATCAGTATGGATGACGGACAGTTCGGCTTTCGCCCGCATCTTTCAACCGACATGGCAGTATTTTCATTAAAAGAAATTGTCAAATACTACAACCGACACGGCACCACAGTTTATGCGTGCTTTCTCGATTTAAGTCGTGCATTTGACTCTTTGAATCATGAGCTGATGTGGGAGAAGATGTATGACGCTGGAGTCCCTTCGGAGGTTGTTGGTCTTTTGACGTACTGGTACGGCCACCAGACCAACAATGTTAGATGGGATTCGGAGCTGTCCGATAGATACCGGCTGTCCTGCGGTGTGAGGCAGGGGGGGGTTACCTCACTTGACCTGTTTAACCTGTATATGAATGATCTAATCGTGGAGCTGAGCAGCGCTCCGGTAGGGCTCAGGTTGGATGGTAGGTATGTGAACAACTTGAGCTACGCTGACGACATGGTGCTGCTTAGCCCCTCGATTAAAGGTTTGCAAAAATTAATTAAAATCTGTGAAGAATATGCGCATAAGCACGACCTAACCTACAACTCAAAAAAAACTGAGATGGTAATCTTCAGGTCGGGAAAGGGACCTCAGAATGTACCGGCCGTTTACTTAAATAAGCAGACAATAAAAATAGTGGATAGTTTTAGGTACCTTGGACACATAGTGACCTCTAATCTGAAGGACGACAGCGACATAGAGCGCCAGCGCCGAGCCTTATGTGTCGTAGGCAATATGATTGCTAGAAAGTTCTTCAGAGCCGCGCCCGATGTGAAAATTACGCTATTTAAATCTTTCTGTCAGAGTTTTTACACGTGTCAACTCTGGACGTCATATACCGTGAAATCTCATAACGCTATTCGAGTAGCATACAATAACATCTTCAGGCACCTGATGGGCCTGAAGTGGTATTGCAGCGCCTCGGGAATGTTTGCGGAAGCGAGAGTAGATTCTTTTAACGCCATACAGCGTAAAAGAATAGCCGCGTTTATGTCCAGACTTGAAACGTGTAAAAACGTCATCATAAGAAGCCTGGCGGACAGGCTGTTGCAGACCGAAACGTACCGACGATGGATACATGTGGCTAGTTAAGGTTGACTGGAATTTATTTTATTTTGTTGTTATTAATTTTTTTAAATTTATATGGATCAATTAGTGTCTGAAATAAAGCATTATTATTATTATTATTATAACAGTTATTTCTAGCCAGAATATACTACAGTAGAACTAGACAATAAAGACATTTTTACCTTATTGTGTTCCCGTGTGACCATTTCCCTGTGATACTCCTGCGTGATGCTACTATGAGGCAGCGTGTTGATAGCCAATACGATGCAGATTCGTCGACGCGACGAGTCCAGTGGAATAGTCTTTATAATCTCTCGTCCAGTGGAACAAGAATCCATAGCCAGAATATAGGAACCGTAAAACTAGATACTGAAATTAATATTTTACCTTATTAAGTTCCCGAGTGACCATTTCCCTGCGATACTCCTGCGTGACATTGCTATAAGGCAGCGCGTCGATAGCCAAAACGGCGCAGCGACGTCGCTGCGACGAGTCCAGTGGGGTGGAGTCTTTATAATCCCCCGTCCAGTGGAAGGTATGTCCGTAGCCGGTGTATGTGCTGTAGCGTTCGGATCCTGACAATAAAATATGAAGGTGTTTATGTCATGCTACATATTTATTTTGGGGGAATAGGCGAATCATACAACTTGGCGGCTGTGAATTGATAATAACTAGAAGCTACGGATAACCCAGTTATCGCTATAACTCAGCTGTTAAGCAAGCTTTAGTCAGGATTGGGTCACCCGAAGCTTGTAGTTACCATCACACCCACCAAGCTGTTTTAAGTTTGATTCGTCCTATAACTCTCAAATCAATAATTTTGTTTGGAGTAAAAAAACTGGTATAAGAAAATTGTAAAGGACCGACCTATAATAAGGAGCGCTTCGTTCGGGCGAAGCATTTCAGTGAAGAGCATGGATATGAGCAGCTCGGGGCAGATCACGAATCTGATCTCCTCCTGCACGCAGCCGTGGTTCAAAACTCCGCCTCCTAGGAACCTGGACAAGAACACACGGAAAAATTCAAACGAAACGTATTGTTACTTTTAGCACAAAATAAATAATGAGTAGTACAAAAGGATCACTCCGAAACAATAATTAAACAAATACCCGACCCTTGCAGCGACGCAATTCAGTTCGCATAAGCGCCCACCGTCAAATTTACACTAGCACACTTTCTCTAGCCGGGGCTACACATTGGCTATGTTAGCTAAAAACTAGTCTTTGTTCTAACACTCCAATGTATGGATCGATCTTGGACTGTATTGTAACGCAGTAGGCGCACGCCCGTTGTAGGAATTCGGTAACTATGATGTAATCTACGATGTTTACGTGATCACGCTTCTGGGGTGCGCTATTGTTTCGCGTTTTTTTTTTGGTGCCTTTTGTTTCCCGGTCTTTAGTATTCGGTTTTATGATGTTTTTTGTGTGTGTAAGTATTTGAGAATAATAGGGAAGTCTCGAACTTTCATCTTGTTTACTTTGTCAAACACAATGGCACCGATATTTCCAGAACCTTTTAGTCAACATTCAGTTCAGGTATAAATAGAGCCACGAGGTTCCGTCCGTTGAAGTTATTTATTTACCGTCGAAGCGAAAACATCTCGTGTTTAAGTACAGTACCAGTGATTGTGAAGTGACTAGTTTGTGTGAATATCAGTGCCAGTGTGAAGTGTTTGTGCGAACAGTTGTGTGGTGCGTATCGTGATTTTGTGCAATAAAGTGCAAAGTGAATAATCGGCGTTTTAACTGATTATCCAAGAACCCATTTCGTAACAATCATCATCATTTTTTTCAGCTTCGCAGCTAGGCTTGGATGACAGTCACCGTCCAATGTCCAATGTGTGGCTCCGACATCTTAAGTGACACGATAGAGTTGGACCAGGAAGGGCAATTACGACGCTAGACCGACACTAGCTATACTGCCATTCACTATAGGGCCATAGTCATGGAGACTAGACATAGCGAAATCTACTTGTATCAATCCGTCGGCGTCTTCGATAGTGTTTTCGGGGTCTACATAGAGCGGCAACGACGATACAGTGACACGGTAGATTTGGGCCAAGGACAGTTGCGAAGTGGGACCGTAACTAGTTACTACATGGGCAGTCATACTAACTTGCTAGCGAATTCGACCGGTATCAGCCCGTCGGCATCCTTGATAGCCTTTCCAGGGTTCACATAGACCGGTAAAAACGACAGTGATACGGTAGAGGTGGGCCAGGAAGGACAGTTGCGAATTGAGACCGTAACTACTTACTATAGAATCATAGTCATACTAACTTGTTAGCAAAGTAAACCTGTATCAACCCGTCGGCGTCTTCGATAGTGTTGTCAGGGTCCACATGGACCAGTAATGACGACGACAGTGACACGGTAGAGGTGCGCCAGGAAGTGCAGTTACGAAGTGGGACCGTAAGTAATTACTATGTAATATGGTCATAGTCATACTAACTTGTTAGCGAAGTCGACCTGTATCAACCCGTCGGCGTCCTCGATAGTGTTTTCAGGGTCCACATGGAGCGGTAGAGACGACAGTGGCACGGTAGAGTTGGGCCATGATGGGCAGTTCCTTGGCGGCACCGAGCGACGGGAGAACGTCAGTACGCCGACACCCGCTGTACTGCAACCAAACGGTAACTATGTAGTCGGGACATTCACGCAAGCCACTATACAGTTAGGGGTCGTCTTTTTATCACATGATGATTTTTGACAACTTTTAAAACCAATCCTCCTCTGCCGGACCACGAAATATATATAATTAAATATAATACTAACAAACTTATTAACTTAACTTATATAACACTATCTACCGTAGTGTCAGAACGAGACAGCGTTATGGCAAAGTAGACATATATCTGTCACTTTTTCACGTCGAAAAGAGTTCTTTCCGTGGTATTGTGCTTGACTAGCTGGTGATATGTGGTGAGGTTTATTTGGTACAACAGGCGAATTGGTGGTAAAGCGCGGACTTATTCGCGTTAAAAAAAGTACATAATTATGTTATGATTTTATTTTGAGTGCTTTCCATGCTAGATTTTATCTCATAGAGTTATCTTTGTGATAAGCATTTCAAAAATCTGAAGCGAACGCAGGATTTGCACCTGCCAAAATCATAACATTGATTTAGCAGTGCGTCATCTCTCGTCAACCTTTAGAAGTTATAATAACTTCTAGTTGAGTGATAACCTGTCTAATACGGGTATCACAGGTGGCGCCACCAACGCTATAAGTTGGTGTAATATAAGCACTTCAAAGATTTGACGCTTGCGTAGGAGGCGGGTTGGCTCAGTTGGTTAGAGCGTCGGGCTAGTGATCCGAAGGGGCAGGTTCAAATCTTGCGCTTCAGATTTTTGAAATGCTTATCACAAAGATAACTCTGAGTACATTATTATATTGAAATTGCAATGGTACGACGAGGCTACGCGCTGCTATTTGGTTTAAAAAGAGTCAACGATAAATGAATACACGTGATATCTTATTATATCCCACCCTCCTATTATCCGCGTTATTTTGTGATTTTTTTCGAAATCTTTCCCCCTTTTTAGAGCCTCGGGTGATTAATGGACGATCCCTAATACCGTAAAACAAACAAAAGAGATAAATCAGCTAATTTCTGTTTAGGAGACTTTAGTTAATCAATGGTATCACCTTTTGTGCAGACTCTCCTGAAGTAATGGCAAATACATTTCAACTTCTCCATGATATGTTCTGATCCAGCCGATTCGTACAATCTGTGGGAAACAATACAATAGAATTCATTTAAAAAGTATACACAACTTATACAGGGTTACTGGTTATCAATTAGCATCCTTTTAGGGGCTTATTCTGTTCATGAAAACTAACAACTTTTGTTCAACGACTTTTACCAAATCTCAAAAAAATGCTGTTGAATAGAAAAATATCGTTCTGTACTGTACTGTACTGTACCAGCCTTTTTAGTAGTCCACTGCAGGACGTAGGCCTACCCACGAAGGGTGATTGGACCATATCCACCACGCGGGCCCAGTGCGGGTTGGTGGATTCACATACGCCATCGAATTTCTTCTACGGACGTATGCAGGTTTCCTCACGATGTTTTCCTTCACCGAAAAGCCTGTGGTGTAAAATTCCGTACATAAATTCCAAAGAACTCATTGGTACGGGACCGGGGATTCGAACCCACGACCTCACGATTGTAAGGCGGGTGTCACTACCTCTTGACCACCACGGCTTTCTTTTTTTTTTTAGTTTTGACAAAAATCGCAGACCAAAGGTGTTAGTTATGATGTACAGAATAAGCCCCTAAAAGGATGCTAATTGGTTACCTAAGTAACTCTGTATAAAATGATGGAGTATTTTTCACCTATGATTTAATTTTAACTAACCTGGATAATGTGTAAACGAAGAAAGACTAAAAAAAAAGCATGAAACAAAATAAGCTGTTTTAGTCTTTATTCGTAAATTGCCAAATATCAAAGTAGCTGTAGCTACATTAATACATTATCTTTTGACTTTGTTTTGTTTTCTTATGTGTTAAGTTTCTAGTGTAGAAACGTAACAGCCCAGCTGCATAGCTGGGATTCTTCTTCTTTTTTTCGAGTCAGCGATTCGAGCATAAAAATTATATTTGGCTATATGCTGTTCGACCAGTAGGAAGCCATGGAGACTGCGGCGGTGTTGGCCTCATAGAGATCTTCTCGTGTGCAGGTGTTAGGGCACAGTGGGCATTGTAGTAGATGCTTCATGGTCTGTTGAGGGGCGCCACAGTCGCATTCTTCCTTTGATGGTTCGGCTAAGCCCCATTTGCACATGTTGTGTCTACAACGGCCCACTTGTGTTCGGAGTCTGCTAATGGATTTCCAAATGTGCCATTGGGGTTAGCTGGGGTTATAAACAAATACATAATATCGTTATTTATTTACCTGTTAAAATTAATAAAGGGATATGAAGCATATTCAGAGGTCTTCTTGGTGGTGTTTCGTCGTGGGAATGTGCAGAAGAACGCATTCGCCAATAAACTCGCGATCTGCTGTTGCGACAATGACACCGAGTTATTTTTGTGCTGTCTGAAAAATATAAGGAGACATTGAAACTCCTGCATCTAAAATTTTATAAACATCTATAGCTAAAAGATATTGAGGTTAAGCAAATTTATTGAGAAAAGTTTTTAAAGATTATTTTTAATCTCAACTTACATTATCAAATAATCGTACAAAAACATCCCATTCTTAAAAAAAATATTATTATCATTATTATTTTAGTGATATGACTATAGTAACTACTCTCTCATCTGTTGGAGAAAATCATGGAATCCACTTTTAATGTCAGATGTCATTGTCAAACCATACATTATATCCTCTTCGAGGGGATATTATAATGGTAGAAAGACAATTTGTCCCTTTGCCAGGGTACCCATACTGCTTATACGCGCTAGTAACGCTACACCATTGATCAGAACGACATGACTTAGTATTGCATTAAAATATATTAGAAAGACCGGAATTTTATCGTCATCATCATTTTTACTTATCTAAAAATGAAATAATCATATTGCTATAAGAAATATCATTTTGCTAAACATATATTTTTCATCATTATCTAAAATAGTAGCTATGTTACTTACTTCAACAATGGTATTGGAGATTGCACCAGTTTAGGCAAAGCCAATGCCAGCTTGGCAATCTCTGGCAACGTAACATCAAAGAAGTATTGTGATTCCTCTTCTTCTAAGTACTGAAAAATAATTTACAAAAAACTTTTATAATAGGCCACAGAGCTATTACAACCAGAGGGATATATGTGGTTGATCCAGAAAATCTAAAGAAGATACATCGATTTAACATGGCATGAGTTAGAAAGAGTCATGAAAAATATCTTGATTCAGTGGCTGTTGCCATGTTTTTCTCCCAATAATATCAAATTCCAATTCATATTTGACAGTTTTGACAGCTCTGGCCAAGATTTTCCATACATTTCTGTGGTTGAGAATTGCCTCAAGCGACAACATAGCTATCTCTCTGGTTGTATTAACTCTGTGCTATGACCCAACCCTGAAATAGCAAAAAAAAACATCTGTTCTGCATATCTTATCAAAGCTGACCTTTTTGAAAAAATGATTTTCTTATGATTTTTGGTTTGGTCCCACAAAAAAAGTTGGTTAACATGAGTACAATGATACATATCTTATAATTATGTCTCTCCTCTAGAGATACACCCTAAATACACAGTCAGGTCATAAATTCTGTCAACAAGTTTATTCATTATGTAACCATTTATATACCAAAATGAACTTAGCAAAACATAGATTCTTATGACAATAAAATTTATTCAAAATGACCTCCGTGATTTTGAATACAGGCCTTCAATCTGCGCGGCTAGTCGTCTATCGCAGCACGAACGAGGTCCATGTCAATATCGGCGGATGCCTTAATCAAGGATGTCTTGAGTGACTCCAAATTGGGATGAGGCTTTGAGCACGCCTTTTCCTCCAAGTGTTGCCATATCTTGTAATCTAACGGACTCAAATCTGGACTGGAGGAGGGCCAGTCTTCGTGCCGGATGAAGTCGATTTCACGCGCCGCCAGCCAGTCTTGTGTGCTTTTCGCTCTATGAGCTGGCGCCAAATCTTGTTGGAATACCCAGTGCCTGTTATTGAACATGGTATGAGAAACAGGTTCCACAAGGTTCGTCAGGACTGTATTTTGATACACAACTGCATTCGTTTTTACACCTTTCTCACAAAAATGTACCTCTGTTGAGCCCCAATAAGAAACTTCCAACCATACCATGAGCGAGGATGGAAAATGACCTCGTTGGACACGCAGAATACGGTTGCTCGCTTCTTCACTACTGTGTGCGTACAGCTTATCATTTTGTTTGTTGTAGCTCTCTTCTACGGTAAAATTTTTTTCATCCGAAAAAAGAATTTCCTGATATTTTTATCCCGCGTACCGCTTCAACAAAGCGCGGCATCTCTTCAGTCTCAGGTCCATTATACGAGCATTTAAACGATGTCCTGTTTTTCTTCGATATGCCCGAAGCCCTAAGTCTTCATTTAACACCCTTTTCACCATGCTTCTGCTTAACCCCATCTGCAGGGCTAGCACGGCAAGTGGATTAGATTTCCCGGGAGTGGAATGATAGTCTTTCCCGTTCTCATTTCGATCTACGTCTAGAGCATGGCTACCTAGGTGGAGTAGTTTTTTCCTCGGGAAAGAAGGTGGAATACCTTTCCCCGCCTGGTTATTGCCATATAAAACGAATTGAAGAAAAGTGGCGTTACAACCGTCAAACTTCACATCAAACCTTCAAAATATTTGAAACAGTTCATTCAATAAATCTTTTTGTTGTCTGTATTTGATAGTTTTTGGTTTTAGTGTGGCCATTCATAGTAAACTCCTGCCATTACGGCAGATTTGACAAGGATTTTTTTTTGTGGGTCACTTTGTAATGTAAATCATATAGGTAAGTGATAATTAGGAATTTGCTAGATTGAATCGTAAAAAATGTCTCGCCTAATAATAATAGAATTGTGCAACTATATGTGCCAAGATTAATTGCGTTAATTAATGTATTTGTTTTCTGCTGTTTCTTTTCATATTTAAAAGTAATGTATAGGACCAATTGCACTTCTTATTGATTGAACTATTGTAGATATTCAAACTTTAGGTTATTGACTGGCATTTCGTTTTTTTTTAAAAGTATGAGTAGGTAGCCTACGAGCTCAGTTTCGTAATAACTTGCAAATCACTTATTTACTTTAAAATGTATCGGTAATCTATCCCACGGATAATGAGACTAAGACAAATGCTTCCATCAACTCATTCCACATATTCATTGCCATGTCTTTTATTCATCCTAATTAAATAATGACATGGATTGATAGGAAACTCAAATGAATTACTAGCATCGGGTATATTCCTCTTGTACAGCTTTCTCTTATTGTTTTTCCATCATTTTTATCAAAACATGTAAAAGATACGCATGAAACATTTTCGATTTTACGGGGATAACTTAAACCCACGTCTAGTACGGTGGGATAACATTTCCCCTGACTTATGTCAAAACGAGAAAAATAGTCCCCTATTTCTCGAAGCCATGCTATAGAGGTGGAGTAGCGAGACTAGTTTTCCCTGACAAATGTCAATTTTATCCCTTTCCCCGCTTTCCTCCTTTCTCTCCTTTAGCCATACTCTGAGAGGTGGAAAAGGAAAGTATTTCCACTGATAGGGGAAATAAAAGGGGGAAAGAGCAATTTATCCACTCGCCGTGCTTGCCCTGCTGAAGGGCCAACAGTTTCTGCTTACGTTTGGGATTTCTTAGAATTCGCGCCTTCACAGCTTTTATCACCGAGGGCGACCACTTCTTGACCTGTCATCTACACTAGAGTTTTCATTGTATCATTTGATGGTACGATAAACGAATCTTTTGGTTATATTCAAATTTTTCAGTATGTAAAAAATTTGAATTGGCGCGTAGCCGCAACGATGCAACGCAATAACTGCAACACGGTCTTCTTTAAGCGTCCACTCCATATTTAAAAATGAGTAAAATTCTAAAAAGCATACATTAAAAGCATGCGATAGTGACTCCAATTTTTAAGAAAGGCGACAAAACTAAACCGGAAAACTTTCGACCCATTAGCCTCACTAGCATTGTGGTGAAGATTATGGAAAGGATTATAAGTGAAAGAGTAGCACAATTTTTAAATAGAAATTGTGTAATTTCAACAAAGCAACATGGTTTTGTTGAAAAAAGGTCAACTGTCACTAACTTATTGACATGTGTTCATGCCTGGAGTGTACAAGTTGACAAAAAAGAACCAGTTGATGTAGCATACCTCGATTTTGAACGTGCATTTGACAAGGTACCTCACCAGCGCTTGTTGTTTAAGCTTGAACATCATGGATTGCGTGGTAAGTTGCTTCAGTGGTACCGGAGCTTCTTATTGGGTAGAACATTTCAGGTTCGAGTGGGTAATTCACTATCGGAACGGAAAATGGTTTCCAGCGGTGTCCCCCAGGGTTCTGTGTCCGCTCCTCAGCTGTTTGGAATCTTCATAACGGATCTGATAGAGCTCATAGAATGTCAGTCAGCCTTTTTCGCAGATGATGGGAAGTTTTTCGCTAATGCATTGATAAAGTCTGGAGAACTTCAAAAAGATCTAGACCGCATTCAGAACTGGACCAGGGACTGGATTATAAAGTTGAATACAACCAAATGTAGTGTGTTACATCTTGGTAGAACCAACCCCAGAGCGACATACACACTTGATGGAGTTGCCTTAGCATCTGTAGACCAACAGAAGGATTTGGGAGTCATCATTACTACAGATTTGAAATGGGAAGAGCATATATCTATGATAGTCAAACGGGCTAACTCATTTATTTATGTCATACGCAAGTCCTTTCAGACAGTAACAATAGATGTTTTTATTAAGGTTTACAAAACCTATATAAGGCCTCTGCTAGAGTATGGGTTCCAGGTGTGCAGTCCTTACTTTAAGAAAGATATTGATTTGCTTGAAAGTGCACAAAGAAAAGCCACCAGGATTCCATATGCTCTACGCCGCAAAGCCTATGAAGATAGGTTAAAAGCTCTTCGTCTCACGACCCTGGAAGAACGACGATTGCGTGGAGACCTTATTGAGACCTTCAAGATTCTCAATGGCTTCTACAATCTTCCGGATATTCACGACATGTATACCTTGAAGGAAAATATGCGCGATAGCAGACGCCATAAGTTTCTCTTGCAGCCTACACCATCACAAACCAACACTGGACACCACATACTATGCAATAGAGTTGTCTACAATTGGAATAGGTTGCCTGAGGATGTCATCTCAGCAAGAACTATAAACACATTTAAGAATAGACTAGACCTTTGGATAAAGAAGGAAAACATTTCTTTGTCAGATAAATACTAATTTAATTCGACTCTGCTTGATATAGGCATATCAGTATACACTGCTCGCCTATAAACAAATAAATAAATAAAAATAAAATTTTTATTTTCATGAACAATTCGAATTCAATAAACTTTTTTATGGGCCGCATTGTAAAAGAAAAGTTTTTACTGTGTGACAATACTTATGACCTGACTAGGTATATTGTTTTTTTAAAGAAATGTTACAACCAAGATAGCATCTGCTTAAGATCACATTTTAGTAGAATGTGAACCTATCTATATTTTAAAAAACTATCCTCTAAGATTTAGCATCATGCTTGTTTAAATATTTCTTCTAATAAGGACCTCTTCACCCTGAGAGATGGGCCTGGAGCATCACACAGTGGGTACTGAAGGGCAGAAAAAAGGCAGGGAAGGCCTATAAATGCTGGCGATTTTTCTTGCTGGATATTGAATTATAAATGTAATTTTATTCGACTCTGCTTAATATAGGCACATCAGTACACACACTATACACTGCTCGCCCATAAATACAAATAAATATTATGTCTCTATTCTGGGACTTCCCCAAAAGTGTCAAGATCGTCACACCAGTGATTTTTAGGCATTCCCTGCGTTGGTTGTGAAATAAGTACCTCTTCAAAAAGTTTGTGCAGTGCCCGAAACCTCCAAATGCCTTTAAACTTGGTGTTGTAGCTGAGAATGGCATCAGCAAGCTCCTTGCTGTTTCGTATCGGCCTCCACAGTGCATGCTCTATTATTTCCCATCGCTTCTTCAAGCGAGACTCGCCATTGCTCTGAAATGAAAGTATACTATGTATAGGTTGAATCGCCTTGGCAACTGTGAAGTTAGCTTTAAGGTGCATATAGCCCAAGCCTGACTAAAGCTCACTTAACAGCTGCATGAGTATCTGCAGTTTGTAGCTAGCTAACATCACAGCCGCCAAGTTGTAAGATTCGACCTATACAAATAAGATGAATACAAAAAAAACAATATCCAATTGAAAAAGTCCTTTTTTTAAGTCAGTTGAATATCATAAGTAATAGAAAAAAAAGAGAGGAAGGGGAAGATGACAGAGGGCATTCTTTGATCAAATCAAAGACAGTGTACTATTATTTGAAACAAGGAGCAGTGAAATGATTATAGTACATAAAATGTATGACTCTGGGCATGTTCTGATTTAACACAAATTGGCAGCACCACTCTAGTGTCAATTACAAACACATAAGTGGGCACAGACACCAGCACAAACATTAGTTTAATTTACCTTATAAATCATTGTGTCCTCTTTTATTTTTATTGGTTCCGTACCTCAAACAGCAAAAATGGAACCCTTATAGGATCACTTTGTTGTCCGTCTGTGTGTATGTCAAGACTCTTTATCTCGGGAACGACTCTGACTAGCACTTGTCCTGTTTTTTATTTCGCAAAATAATAATACTTCCTCACTAAGCCATGTTTTCAAAGTTTGAGTTGGCTCAGACCGATACTCAAATGGCTACAGAAGGTACTATAATGATGTAACTGCATAATCCAAACATGCTTAGATGCTGATTATGTGTATCCAAAATACAAGTAGCCATCCGAGTAGCCATCTGAGTGCTTTTGGTCCTAGCAAACTTGTACTGTAAAAACACAGCTTTGTATAAAAGGTATTTTCAAAAACTACAATCAAAACAATGGTTTATATAAAAAAATGATAAGAAGGCAGCACAAGTGATTGACCATCGACCAAGTGCTTAAAGTTGTGACAATCATATTATTCATGATGTTTGCGATGGCATGAAATTGTACTAAGTTTAGAATAAGAATTTATTGCAATACTATGTACAAGTGTTCTGTTCAATATGTATATTACCCTTCAATAAATATTAGATGTAGTAAAGTGATAAAGAAAGAATATACTTACACCCTCAACAGGGTAAAGACTATGGCTGGAGCACGGCATCCTTACATGCTCCTGATCCCACTTATCATGACCGATCTGTGGCTTGGGAGGCCGATCATCGGGCAAACCGCTGGCAGGTACATGATACAGAACTGCGTGATTATATCCCGGCGTCACCAATGGAAATTCTGGCGCGCCCCACGGCGACTGCGACCCGTACAACTCACTTAGAGGGACACCACGCCAGTTGTTATCACTAAATACATCAGCACTCATTGTGGTAGAGAAACTTTTTGCAAAAAAAAGGCGGACTAATAATTTTAGGCTGCAAAGTTTTTGGTTATGAAATCCAGAGGGACACGCCAAATTATACGTGGTCAAGCCAAGTGGCTTTAGGAAGTTCATTGAAGTTCATAGAAAGCGCTCGTAATTTATTATTTATTTTATCATCAAAAATAACATATGAACGAATTTAAATATTTTTGATAGATCACAAAGGAAGGGAGCCAATAATGTACGACCCAGTAATTCACGACATGATAATGTACAGCCTATTATTGTACGGCATGATAATTTGTGTCCCTGGCCATGGAATATCAGGTTGTATAATATTGGGCTGTGTAATACAGGCCGTACATTATCGGCCTGTGTCGATAATGTCCGGCACAGCATTGCACAGCCCGATATTGTACAGCCTGATATTATGTGTCCCTGGACCTTGATTATTTTATGGCAAGGTATGAGTTCTCTAAGGTAATTCGACTCTGTTGGTTAGGTTAAGTTTGAACAGTGACAACAATGAGCGAGTCGACCGAGCGAAGCGAGCGTGCCGCGGCAGCGGCCGGCGAAGCGCTAGATACAACCTGTCCTTATTACGAGTTAAGAATACTTTAAAGGTGCATACCTTTAAAGTAGGCGGGAGCCAGAGAAACGGAACGTCAGGGCACACCCGCCCGCCAACTTCATGCCCCCCGCATGCTCCCAACACCCGTGCTCAACACTAAATAATTGGTTTGTTCCCAGTGTTACTACGTAGTATCTATTTTTTACGTGGATCAGACGCTAATGCCGGAAATATACTATCGAACGCGGCTGACGGACGCGACTGACAACAGTTCGAGCTTTAGCCAGATTAATTTTTATCTTAGTCTGAAGTGCGTAAACGCACCCTATAGCTCATACTCACATAGCTTGAAAATTGTTTTCGATTTTTCTTATTTTATTTCTTTATTTACTAAGTTGTACATATCTAAACAGTTTTAGAAGCGTCGAAGTTATTTCTAAACTCACGGCCTCTTGGGCCGGGCTCGCACAGCGGGCTCGGGTCGGGCCCGTGGCATTTAGCCAGCCCTGCCACCCTAAAGTTACGTCACTTATTACAGTAGATTTTTCCAAAAAGCTAGTAGATTTCAGTAGAAAAATAATTAATGTATAGAAGTATAGAGGTCTTTAGAAATGGTCACACTGTCTTCTAGTAATTTCGAGTCCCTATATTGTACGGCACGTATTTGATGACACCAAATTGTACGGGCAGGAAAGCACGGCCCGTATTTTATGTCCCATGCCACCAATTATCAGGCTGTACAATACGTGTCGTACAATACTGGCCGTACATTATCACCTCGTGCCAATAATGTACAGCCCGTATTTTGCGACCCAATAATGTACAGCATGATAAAACGTGTCCCAAAGAAAAGGACACAAAATAACATGCTGTACATTATTGGGTCGCAAAATACGGGCTGTACATTATTGCCACGAAGAATATTTGCTCCTATGGGTTGGTTTGTCTGTAACTTCTGACAGTTCTAAATAGATATAATATGCGTCACGCAAGTTGGCGGATGAGAAATTGGCCACAGATGACACTTTGCCGTGATTCGCTAATTGTTGCGCATGTGTGCACAATGCCGATGCCGCGTGGCGTAGTGGTGAGCACGGGTGAAGGGAGCACGCGGGGGGCACCAGGTTGGCGGGAGAGTGTGCTAACGTTTCGTTTCTCTGGCTCCCGCGCATACTTTTAAAGTATCCTTAACTCGTAAAAAGGACAGGTTGTTTCTGGCGCTTCGCCGGCTGCTGCCGCGGCACACTCGCTACGCTCGCTCGGCTCGCGCATTGTTGTCACTGTTCACCTAACCTAACCCAACCAACAGAATCAAATTACCTAAGACAACTCATACCTTGCTATAAAATAACCAAGGTCCAGGGACACAAAATATCAGGTCGTACAATATCGGGCCGTGCAATACTGTGCCGGAAATTATCGACACAGGCTGATAATGTACGGCCTGTATTTCATAGCCCAATATTGCACAGTCTGATATTCCATGGCCAGTGACACAAATTATCATGCCGTACAATATCATGTCGTGAATTACTGGGTGGTACGTACATTATTGGCTCCCGTAATTTTGTTTTGTTCTTACAATAGAATTAATTATAATGCATTAGGTAAATGTACGTTGATTTAAATTATATACATTAATATATTAGATGCATTAATTTCTAACGCATTATACAACAAAATAAAGCAATCAAACGATGAATTTGGAACTACTCGGTAAGTCATAACCCCAAGATTTGTTATTGTTTTGTAAACAAATATTTTATATTAACAAATAACTTCGTATCCTTTCAGAATCATTTGGCCAAAACTATCCTGAAGTGAGTATTGCATTTCGCACTACTAAAAATAACGAATTTACTGATATTGAACGAAATATCAATAATTTCTTAAACATATTTACGAAGCTTTCATAGCATAGTTTAATTATGTAGGTATGTCTTAGATTATAGAAGAGGTGTTTGTCAACGATCATCTAAGTCTTTCGAGATCGTTCGGCACGGTCTGTCTTCGGTGACCGCGGGTGGTATTTACAATTGATCCCTATCGTAGCTAGGATGACACGTTAAATTGTATGTCCACGTTTTAATCGCTTAGCCATTAAAGAGGCCTTCAGATAGCCTAAAAACTGACTGTACGAACACTACGAACTTACTAACTTCTAAAATTGACTCTATAAACTAACTTCCTTATAAAATCGTAACTTCCAGGAATTTGATGGCACCTTAGACTCCATATCCCTAGCAGCGACATGTGCCTTCAACCGGCGCGGCACCCTTCTGGCGGTGGGCTGCAACGACGGACGGATATTTATCTGGGACTTCTTGACCAGAGGAATTGCCAAGTCAATATCTGCACATGTATACCCTGTTTGTAGCCTTAGCTGGTCACGGAATTGTAAAAAGGTAATTTTTAACACATTCAGCGCCACATGTATATTTCATTATACACCCTAGTGCAACTCTCACAGGCCAGTGTCTATCTGGTTGCCTGGGTGACAGTTGCACTATGGTTTATATTGGTGTATAATGACATATACACTTGGTGCTGAACACATACAGTTGTGCATTGATTGGGTTTTGCACAGGTTGTAGCTAACTTCATATCCGCTGACTTATATGATTCAACTTGGGTTAGTCGAATTTTGTACAGGTCTGGTATAGCAGAACTTGTCTTATTAACTTGAAACTAAAACATCTGTGGATTTATCTATAACTTATTTTGGCAATTTTATGTACGTACCGATTTTCCGTGGATATTCGTAAGCACCGGTTCACACGTCAGTTCGAATCACTAGACTGTTTTTCCGAACTACCCTCACTATAGGTTAGACACAACATGCCTTACCCTCGAGATTCTACAACACTACACTGACTCTAGTAAATAGAGTTTCACACTTTATAACCACTTTTAAAAATTGTCCTTTAAGTCTTTTTATTTATTACAATCTATTTTTTACATTGTTCTTTGTATTAATGGGTATATCATATTATTATTCTTTCAATGAGTTAGACACTACTCTCCAACTGCCCCTCTGAGTCGGACACAATTGATTCCTCAGATTCAGTGCTATACTGCCTGCCTGGTCTTATTTTCTTGGTTGCCGATGAAGGCGGTGTAATTGACAGTGCTCGCTTGTATCTTCCTCCATATCCACTCCCTATACACAAGTCTTCTGGTTTGGTCACTCCAATGATCTCTGGCCATTTTTGAGGTGAGGGAATAACTATTCCGCCCTCCTCATCACTGTCACTATCTCCATCTTGTGGTTCTCCTTGCTGTTCACCGGCTTGTTTCCTGGCAGTGGGCCCACCACCATGCATTTGGTTGATGTGTCTCGTCAACAATCTACCATTCCACCGCACCAAATATCTGCACACCCCAATTCGTTTCTCCACCACTCCTTGTAACCAACGAGGTCCTTTGGCGTAATTCCTTACATATACTGTTTGGCCTATATCAAAACAGCGTACTTTGACCTCTTCATTGGTGTCTTCTTTCCTGTACGACAACGGGTTCAGACTGTCAAACTTTGTTCTAAACCGTCGGTTATTTAGTAATTCCGCTGGTGTTTTTTCATTTACTGTATTTGGTGTAGCCCGCAGTCCATACAGTATGTTTGGTAGCCGTTCATGCCATGGCTCTGTACTCCTCTTCTTTAATTTATTTTTAACAGTCTGCACTGTCCTTTCTGCTTGTCCATTTGATGCTGGGTGATATGGTGCCACTAGTATCTGCTTGATATCATTTTCGTTCAGATAACTCTTGAATTCTTCTGATATGAAACTCCTTCCATTATCACTTACGATAGAATCTGGTAGCCCTTGTTCAGCAAATATGTCCCGAAGTGTTCTTATCAATGTGGCACTACTCATATCATTGACAAGTTTAACTTCGGGCCATTTTGAATAGGAGTCTATAAGTATCAGAAAAATTTTACCTTGAAAAGGTCCAGCATAATCTATATGTAATCTAGACCAAGCTTTGTCTGTTTTGAACCAGTGATGAGAAACTTGCGGTGGCATGTTTCTATTTTCTGAGCAAATATGGCAACTCCTAACCATTTCTTCTATTTTCTTATCCATCGATGGCCACCAAAAGTAACTTCGAGCCAAAGCTTTGGTAATCACTATGCCATCGTGGTTTTTATGCAGCTCTTGTAACAAATAGGCTCGCATTTTCTCTGGTATCACTACTCTACTGCCCCATAAAATGCAACCATTATGTAGTGACAATTCATCTCTTTTTTGCCAAAATACTAGGAACTCTTTATCCACTTTAGATGGCCATCCATTTCTGATCCAATATAAGATTTTGGTTAACACTTGGTCCTTTTTCGTAAGTCGGGCTACTTCTGTAGCAGTGAAATCTAGTCCAGCAGGAGTCTCTTCTATCAGCAGCACTCCGGAATATTCTTCTTCTTCCTCCGCCTGGACTTGATTTGATGGCCAGCGACTCAATGCATCAGCGTTTCCTAACTTTTTTCCCTCAACATACTGAATTTCATAATCATAAGAATTTAACCACAGAGCCCATCGTAACATTCTTGGAGAAATTATGTTTGGAATAGGTTTTCCTGGTCCAAATATTCCCAGCAACGGCTTGTGGTCTGTCTTAATGAGCACTTTCCGTCCGCTTATGTATTGGTGAAATTTTTTAAGCCCAAAAATGATGGCTGCAGCTTCTTTATCGATTTGTGCATAATTCCGTTCATGAGTGTTCATTGTTCTTGAAGCAAACATTATAGGTCGGATCGTTCCATCATCCATTTCATGCTCCAACACTGCCCCGAGGCCATGTTCAGATGCATCGCATGACATTATTAATTTTCTTTGACTATCATAATGCACCAAAGTATCCTCACTGGACAGCATTGTTTTTAACCTTTTAAAAGCTTCTTGACATTTTTTATTCCAAACCCATTTTGACCCTTTTTCCAACAATCTGTACAGTGGTTCAGCAATTGTAGCTTTGTGAGGCAAAAATCGGTCATAGAAATTCAAAAGTCCCAAAAATGCTTGAAGCTCTTTCAAATATTTTGGTGCTGCTGTTTTTTCTATCGCTTCAATCTTTTCTTTGGTGGGGTGTATTCCGGATTCATCAATAATAAAACCTAAGAACTGTATCCTAGGTACTGCAAATGCACATTTTCTTTTATTAACTCTTAGACCAGCATCCTTTAATTTTTGCAATACAGCTTGCAATCTGGTGTTATGAGTTCCCATGTCATTGCCAGTTATGACTATGTCATCTAACAGAACAGCTGTGCCCGGAATTCCAGCTAGCAAAGAAGACATTAATCTTTGGAAAATACCCGGACAAGCTTTAACTCCAAAAGCCAACCGATTGACTTTATACAGTCCTTTTGGAGTATTCAGTGTCAGCAATTTTGCAGTTTTGTCATCCACTCGCACCTGTGTATACGCTTGTTCTAAATCAATTTTAGAAAATATTACCCCCCCTTGCAGCTCAATAAATGCTTCATTCAATGTAGGTAGAGGGTAAGTATCTGTATTAGTTACTTCATTGACCGTAGAACGATAATCTCCACACAAGCGTACCTTACCATTTGGCTTTGGAACCACTACTATAGGGGTAGCCCATTCTGAGTGAGTTGTCGGCTCAAGAACTCCTTCACTTACTAGTCTGTCAATCTCTTCACAAACTTCTTTTCTTTGAGCAAATGCCACAGGCCTACTCCGTAGAAACTTTGGGACTGAACCCTCAATTGGTGTAATATTTACTACTGGTCCTGTATATTCTCCCAAACCCGGCTCAAATACCTGCTTATAGTTATTGAGTAACAGATTTATATGGTTTTTTTCATTGGTTGTTAGAACAATGTGGTTAATTCCCTGTATTACAATCCCCAGGTCTGTGAACCAGTTCCGACCAACCAAGCTTGTACCGTTTCCTTTTGTTATCAATATATCCATAGATTTATTTATGCTTTTATATTTTACCTGTACCATAGCCTTTCCTAGCAATGACAACTTGCCATCTGTATATGACTTCAATCCTATATCTGTAGTTTCCAATTTAGGCATTTTCCCTTCCCATATTAGTCTGGCTGTTTTTTCATTAATAATAGTGTACGGGCAGCCGGAATCCACTTCCATCAATATGCTAGTATTATTTAAAATCACTTTAATCTGAAATGGCTTTACTTTATCCTGTCTTATACTATTAAGCCCGACTTCATATAGACCGTTACAGTCAAATTTGTGTTCTGTTTGTCTGGCCTTCACCAAACATGCTGCTTCAATGTGTCCTGTTTTCCCACAGTGCCGGCACTTACTCCAACGAAATCGACATTCACCCTTATGCTGTCTGCCACAGCGGAAACAATCAGCGCTATTAACATTTTTTATACCTTTTTTTCCCGTGACTTTGTTGATCTCCATAGGCATCTCGACTTCCTGCATGTTACTACTTGTGCTAGGGCCAGACTGTACAATGATATCGGCATCAAAGTTAGCCGTTTCATGTGCCAATGCAATTTCACAAGCCTGTTCAAACGTCAATTGCCGTTGTTGTAATAGTTTTTTTTGAACATCTTTATCACAAATGCCACATACCAACCTATCTCTTAGAGTGCGATTTAAATCCGTGAAATTACAATGTATGCTCAATTTCCTTAACTGAGCAATGTAATCCCTCATTTTCTCATTTTCCTTTTGATTTCTTGTATGGAATTTATAGGATTCCACAATTTCATTCGGTTTTGGTTCAAAATGAGCATTTAAAATGGCTACTAAATTTGAAAATGTGACATCACGTATTTGTCTTGGAGCAAGCAAAGAAATAGTCAAATCATACAAATTTGGGCCACAAACCGCCAGAAAATTTGCTTTTTTCTTCCCATCTTCCTCTATTTCACTTGCTTCCAGGCAGTAGCAGAACCTTTCAATATAATTTCTCCAACATCCCTGTGTCACATCAAACTCATTGAACTTAATACCCATAATGTTTATTTATTTAAAACACAACACAGCACTATTAAACTGCACTTTTCCGAGTTTTCCTCGTCGCCACTTTTATGTACGTACCGATTTTCCGTGGATATTCGTAAGCACCGGTTCACACGTCAGTTCGAATCACTAGACTGTTTTTCCGAACTACCCTCACTATAGGTTAGACACAACAGGCAACTTGTTTTATTTTTTTTGGTAACTTTTCTTATTAACTTGATACTAAAATATCTGTGAATTTATCTATAAGTACATTGTATTTCTGGCTACCTATACAATGATTAATGATTGAATTTTCAAACAATGATTGTGTAAACATGAAGTCAAAACTTAACTACACTAAATTGGCAATGTTGGCCACAGCCATTTGGATGTCATCCATTCGTAGCGATGGTCGGTGGGGGTCTTTACTTGTAGACACGGATGGAGATTGTAACATAACTATGTTATGTTGTATTATATTCCAGCTGTTATCAGCGTCTACTGACCACAACGTCTGCATATGGGACATCTTGTCAGGAGAATGTGAGCAGAGATACAGGTTCCCCACTCCCATCCTCCGAGTACAGTTTGATCCCAGAAATGACAAGCGGTTCCTTGTATGTCCAATGAGACATGCGGCCTTACTTGTGGACACTGATGGAGATCATAAAATACTGCCCATTGATGAAGATGTAAGTTTTTTTGTTACCTTAATATATCCAGATATCCACGACATGTACAATTTGAACGAAAATATGCGCGATAGCAGACGCCATACAATCCTCTTTCAGCCTACACCATCACAAACCAAAACTGCACACCACATCCTCTGCAATAGAGTTGTCTACAATTGGAATAGGTTGCCTGAGGATGTCATCTCAGCAAGAACTATAAACACATTTAAGAATAGACTGGACCTTTGGATAAAGAAAAAATCCTTGACAGATAAATACTAATTTTAATCGACACTGCTTGATATAGGCACATCAGTATACACTGCTCGCCTATAAACAAATATTTACCACATTTTTTCATGACCATAGTTTTAACCATATAGCTCTTCCAGAGGTCTTCAGGTGGCTTAAAAACTCTGACACCAGGACTAGCTACCTGAGGGGTTTCCTGGATTACACGTAAATTGAAACTCCAGCTGTTTTCGTATGGCTCTAGACATTTTTATACAGCGCCCCTGGCGAAAACGAAGAAGAACTAACCAAAATGTATGGAGCCACGCGCGAACATGAAAGTTTAAGTAAACTACGCCAAACCTAAACTAAGTTACTTGATCTGTTTTATTCTTTCAGGGTGACATCAATGTGATAGCATCATTTGATAGAAGAGGAGACCACGTGTACACAGGAAATGCAAAAGGAAAGATATTAATTTTGGACTCCCAGAAACTGGCAGTGAAAGCAAGCTTCAAAATAACTGTGGGAACGTCGAGTACTACCAGTATTAAAAGTATCGAATTCGCAAGAAGAGGAGAGTAAGTATATGAATCTGAATTTGGCAACGTAATGTTATGACGTGGGTTCTTAAATAAATCAGTTAAAATGCCGATTATTCGCTCTTTGCACTTTATTGCACACAATCACTTCACAAAACACACGATACAATTTGTTCACACAAAAACAATGTAACGCTATTGTTCTTCAACAAATAAAAAACACCAAAAACAAACTGATAATAAACAGCCACAACTTATGTCATATAGTTACAAGCGCCTGCTCGTAAACAAGTCCGCAGCTAACGTCGCAGTTACTATGCGCCTATCGTGATCACTTTCTGCTATTATGTATGAAAATAGGGGTTCCTATTATAGATGTGATGATATATTAGTGATGATTAAAATTAGAATGTTTTATTGACTTTGCATCTTACATTGACGTGTGTTACATTAGTTACGTCAAATTTACAATCAAAAGAAAATTATATTTACTATGGAAACTAGCGTGGTTTTCGCACATTTTAACTAAGTAACACAGTGCAACAGTGCTTTACTTAACTAAAACAATCTTAGCAGATTAATAGAATAGTGACTATTTCGCGATTCCGAAATTGGTTCCATTGTGAAAGTTGGTCCTAATGATGAGCACAATTTTAGAACATCTCCGTCATCTAGGTTTACACCTTGTTCATAAGCTATATTTTTTTCATGTATTGCCAGTTGTTTCCTGGTGAATACATCGGACCGCGTGATCCGAGTGTACAACACGACGACAGCGCTTAAATGCGGCATGAACGGCGAACCCGAACCTATACAGAAACTGCAAGACCTCGTCAATAAGTAAGTTTATACATTAAGCCTTAAGCTAATTAGGCTGCAGCCTAGTAGGGTGCAAGGCGCGCGCTGTTATCGTCTCTTCGCATGCCAACATACATATTTCAACTCCCAGAAGAATGTCAAGTAATAGAAGTATTGCTAAATTTTACTTAAATAAAAACTATGTTACAGCAGTCTCTGTATTCATGTGTTCGACATGAATACAGACACAGCTGTAGGTGGCTCCCGCGCATACCTATATTTTGCCTTTTGCGCATAACTTCCCATCTGCCGACTTGTGTGGCGCGGATTATATCATGTTTCTCGATTCTCTCAGAACGACGTGGAAGAAGTGCTGCTTTTCTGGAGACGGCGAGTACATCTGCGCGGGCTCGGCGCGACAACACGCGCTCTACGTCTGGGAGAAATCCATCGGGAATCTGGTGAAGATCCTCCACGGGACCAAGGGAGAATTGCTGCTGGACGTCGTCTGGCATCCTGTGCGCCCCATCATCGCCAGCATCAGTGCAGGTACCAACTCCACCAAAGAACTAATTTCAGGCTACCTCGGGAGATCCTGTCCAACCAGGCTCACAGTAAAATTTCGAGAAATTTTATTTTTTTAAGAAATAAAAAAAAATTGCTCCGATGCCGGTGCAATACAATACGAGATCGGTATCCCCTGCCTGTAGTAAGAGCCTACTAAAACGGGGCCTGTGGGCTCGCGGGTGGTTGAAGATGGCGCTCTGGTCATCTACTCAAATGGACCCAGGGAGGACGACAATGATGAGTGGCCAAGTTGTTGTACATGACTATGCGTCAATCGATCACAGGACGTTAATAGAAAAGAGCTGGGAGCTCCGGTACGTTCCCTTGCAGAACCCAGAGCTTCAAAGACAGCACAAAGGCAGGCCATCGAGGGGGTTGTATTGGTGCACCACATAACCCTCCTCGAAGTAGCTGGGTATCTTACGAAGATTTTCCCCTCGTAAAAAAGGGGTCATTGCCGTTATTATAATATCAGCCAGGATGACCCGTGTCCACTACTGGACTCGTTACGGACTCCGGATTCTCCTCCTGATTTTCAATAAAAATCGATTAAGATCACCAACATAGTAAAAAATGCAAGCCCCTTCGTGTGCCTTAGCATCCATCATATATGGGTATGTGCTATTTGTAATCCAGATTACATTTTAACAATTAATAACTTAGCATAAATGTAAAACTAAGACTTCATTTTAAATGATTTATTTGGTATTTGGATCTCTCAATCTCTGCTCGTCTGTGCATACCACACCAAGCTTCAATCTAGGGAAGGCTATCCATTAAAATACAGATGTGAACTCACCTAGTTCGCATGGCTATCCATGTTTTCTTGGCCGGACTTTCCATGTTTGTACTAATCTTGAAATAATAGTAGAATTTGTACCAAGAGAACCAAGTGGTGTCTTACGTCACGTGCGACAATTGGACCCTGAGCGTAGCGAGGGACCTCCCAAGCAGAGTCCTGAGTGAAGCGAGGGGTTCAAGTCGCCTAAGACGAAGACAGACTTGGTTCTAGTGGTACATACTCTACTTTTCATACATCCTGCGAGAAAATAAAACCCCAAGAATATGAGTAATACTTTCGTCGTAAACTCAAGGTATAGGTACTCACTAGGCAACTCGGTATTGTTCACAATAAAATAAAACAAATTGGAATGTACCTACAAATTGGAATGTACCTATGAATTTTCATAGAAAAGCACACAAACCCTTAATAAAGCATAATGTAAATACTACGTGAAATACATAAGACCATGGCCAGCTCGATTATCATGGCCTAAAGCTCGAAACATACTATCGGACGCGGCTTACGGACGCGACTGACAGCCGCGACTTAGCAATGTGCACAGTCTTAAAACACCCGGTGTGTCAGATCGCTCTCGGACGTCTGAACGCTCAAGGTCGTCCGAAGGTGACGTCCGCGACTTATGTCCGATAGTGGGCACGGCTCAGTGTACTTTCTTAGTCTATGTCGCGGCTGTCAGTCGGGTCCGTAAGCCGCGTCCGATAGTATGTTTCCGGCTTAAGTTAAGAAATTTTCATACAAATAAGACGTTCCGAACTTAAATCACTTAGGGAGTTTCATACAACATTACTGACCTGCCATAGCCCTCGAGATTGGGTTAAAATAATAATGACTTATTTTACGTTGAGAATGTACGACATATAATGAGTCATTTTCGAGCAGGTGGTATGAAAAATCGCTCCGTATCAGAAGGCCTATCAAGGAAAATGACATAGTTTGCAGAACGTCGGCTTTATATTTTATTTATTAGTTGATTTTGTAAGTAAATCCTGCTATTGTATAGATTCAAGAAGGTGCAAACGTGGCAGCTACTCTGGAACCAACAGGTTTGCTACGAGACGATGGAAAAAGACCCGATGGAATGACCTTGATTCCCTGGAAGATGGGACGGCCCTTGGTGTGGGATGCTACTTGTGTCGATACTTTGGCGCCGTCACATCTTCTAGAGTCATCAAGGCAGCCTAGCGGTGCGGCAATTGCGGCAGAATCCCTCAAACGGCGCAAATATTCATCTCTCGACAGAGGATATTTATTTGTGCCATTTGGGGTAGAGACACTTGGACCGTGGGGGCCGGGTGCTCTAGAGATATTCAAAGATTTGTCGGGGAGATTAAAAGAAAGTACACGTGACCAGAATGCTGGCTTGTATTTTGGGCAAAAAGTCAGCCTCTCAATTCAGCGAGGCAATGCAGCCAGCATTTTGGGCACGTTGCCTGTGATTAGAGACTGTTTAAACCTTTTATAGGTTTAAACATTCTCTAATTTTTAACTAGTTTTCTTTAGATAGGGTATTTTAGTTTAGATAGGATAATTTATTTAAGTTTTGTTTTCATGTTTTATAAGTTAAAGATAAATAAAATACTTCTAATTTGACATCATCAGAAGGTGCAATTCGTCAATCCTTCCAACTAATTTCGAGAATGTTTTATTGTCAAAACCTTATACTATTACTTTCTCTTTGATAATTTCCAGGAGTGGTGTCGATCTGGGCACAGAACCAGGTGGAGAATTGGTCAGCGTTCGCGCCGGACTTCAAGGAGTTGGACGAAAACGTAGAGTACGAGGAGCGGGAGAGCGAGTTCGACGTCGAAGATGAGGACCGGTCGGTGGACCTGGCGGGGGAGACCCACGACGACGAGGAGGTGGAGGTGCGGATCTGTCAAGCTTGCCATCCCTTTGGTGTACCTACAGATGTTCTCTAGGCGGGGCACTGTCTACTTTTGCCCACCTAAAGAAAATTGATTGAATTGATTTTCAAATTTTCTGGGATGTACAAAAAAGTTTCTACGGAGGGCATAACCCACCCGTGCCCTCCCTCTACCCCCTCCTAGCTATGTTCATGGATGATACCGACTGCCTCAGTAAGTAAGTTCGTATAGGCCGGGTGTCACAGTTTTTAGGCCTCTGACATGGCTTAACGGTGACTGCCTCAGAGGCCCAGTGGTTAGTGACACTGGCTCCTGCCGGGCTAGGATGCACACCACGGAATATTTCTTTCGACGTGTCAGAACGAGACAAGAGTTATTGCGAAGTATACATATATGTCACTTTTTCACACGTCGAAAAGAGTTATTTAAGCTAGTTGGGCCAAAAAGGCGTGGCTTTGATTCCCACCCAGGGCAAGCATTTTTGTGATGAACATGCTGCTTTCTTCTGTGTTTGGATGTAGTAGCGTTCATAGAGTAGTTTTACTGTGTTCGTTAGCGATCATCAAAGTTAAGCAACGTTCAGCACGGTCAGTCTTCGGATGGGTGACCGCGGGTGGCATTTACAACTGAGCGCTGCCGTGGCTCGGATGACACGTCAAATTGTAGGCCCCGGTTGTTCTAACCGTTTAGCCATGTCAGAGGTCTTAAAAACTTTGACAACAGGACTTGACACCCGGCCTATACAAACTTACTTTTTCTTTCTCTGTGCTTGGAAGTTATCATTATCAAGTATGTAATGTATTTAAATAATGTGTATTTTGTATCAGTCTCTGGCAGCCATATCACAAGCGTAGCTTAGTTTAGGGCCAGAGACTGTGTAAGATGTCCCCTAATATTTATTAATATCTCGTGTGCGTGTGCAGGTGGACGTGACGACGTGCGAGCCGGTGGCCGCCTTCTGCAGCTCGGACGAGGAGGGCGAGGACGAGAACCTCCTCTCTTTTCTACCGATTGCTCCCGAAATCGAAGACCCGGAGGTAACAGCTATTATCTTTAAGGGTTGCTGCTCACATGATCGGTTCGGCAGGACTTGTCGAACCCCAAACAGTTCTACACTTATTCGGCTTAAATCACTTGAACGTTAAATGTTTTGGCTTTATGTATTGTAACGCTGTTGATTACAAGAAATAAATTAAAAAAAAGTGCCTTTTGGCCGCTTAGGCTAGAAAACCGTTCAGAATTTGCCGAACCGAATTTACATACACATATTCGGGTTTGCCGATCGTGCCAAACCGAAAATGTGTGTAGCAACCCGGTCACAATATCTGTGCACCTGACCTCGTGACGTCATACAGTCTAAACTTAACAATAAATATTAAAAAACAAAACAACAACAAAGCGAAAATATCAAAATGATCGGGACGTGTATCGGCAACGAAGATGCTAACCGTACTGTTGCACCGGGGCGTGCGCGGAGAGGTGACAGGGGAAGCGGGAGAGGCGCCGCATTCCAGCGAGGTGCACAGATATTCTGACCGGGTTGTAGCAACCCTTATCCTTTTAATGCTTCTTCAGTAATAAATATTATTCACTAGAGCACTAGACCTAGCTGCCTGTAAGGCTAGTTTCAGTCTTGCTCTGTGTTATCTCGGTTTTGCCGAACATTCAAGCCAGTAGGTACCCGACTATTTGAGCAGTCTAGTATAGAAGGTACTAAAACTATCTCTATTCTCTGTCTAATGCTGGTGTTTCAATATTTTGTAGGACGGTTGGGCGGCCACGCAAGAGACCGTGACTCCGACCGAAACTCCGGAGAAACTGGAGCCAGCCGCCAAACGGCCCAAGAGCAAAACCTACGACATTTCTCTCAAAATAGCGCCTCCAGGTAACTACGAATATTTAGACTGGTCAAAATATTTATAATAATAGCTCTTACCTTTAGCAGAGTTTAGCACCTAAGTGCCAAGGTACTTTTTGCGGAAATGTCACAAATGCTAGCTGGTACTGATAAAACTCACTTTTTTTCAGAACAAACCATCTCGTTCGGCGGCAAAAACAAGCAAGCGGCCGGCAGTAAAAAAGTTGCCGGAAGACCTCGTAAATAAATCTATTTCGGTAAATAACTTATCCGGCCTTTATTGAAACCCAGTTTCTTTAGGAGAAAACATTTATTTTGCAAAAAAAGTTCATAGTCGATCTTCAATAAAATTCGTATCCAGAGTATACAGTAAGTACTATGTATATAAATAAATCTCACTTAATAAAACATAATCAAAAATAATAATACATCGCTTATTCGAGACCAAAAAAGACTCATTTCATTTCTTTAAATACTCTCTAATGTCTAACGCTATTAAATTACATTTTAATATCATACATCGTCGGATAAATAATAATTTTCTATAGTACTATTTACACGTCACTTCACTAGGTTAGGGCGTATTCAGATCTCGCGATCATCTAATGTTAGGATAAGTATACGGTTTGCGAGCGCCGCGGTAGGAACAGGAAGCGTCTATCCGTCCATGTCGTCCTCGTGCTGGCTGGAGAAGTAGCTGACGAGTCCGCCGAAGACCCCGCCTTCTTCGCGTTCGATTTTTATTCGGGGCGGGGATTCTGCGCCGGGGGATGGGGCGGCTTCCAGAGACTCGAGTCGCTGTTGCGCGGCCGGCGCCGGCGCGGGAGAGTCGTCCTCATCCCGCGGCGGGTCGCGCGGCACTGGCGGCCCGGCTCGTCTCTCGGGGTAGTACGGCGGGCTCTGGTCCGGCGGGGAGCGCGGCTTCGGGTCGCGCGGTGAAGGCGCTCGGGCTGCGAATGTCGCCGCGTTGGGGGACACAGTTCGCGCAGGGAAGGGCATCGACCCGCGACCGGCCGGCTTTACGTGCGCGGCGAGCGGGGGCGGCGGCGGGGCGCGCGGGGGCGCCGCCAGCGGGGACTTGGCTTGCGGCGGCTGCGGAGACATCGGCGGCGCCGGAGCGGGGTGCGGCCGCGGGGGGAACTGCGGCGGGAACGGCCGGCTAGCGGGCGGGAACCCCCGCCCCGCTGGTGGGAACCTCCCTCCAGGGAAGCCCGGTCCGTACGGTGCGCCGCCGGGGAAGCCCCCCGCGGTGGGTGGGTAGGGCCGCGCGGGGTAGCCCGCCGGGAAGGGACTCCGCACGCCGCCCGGGTAGCCCCGGCCCGCCGGGTAGGGTCGATCATCCGCGCCGCTCGGCGGAGGACTCGCGTCGCGCTCCGTCTTGAACTGTAAAGATGATAAGGAATCATTTTCAGTAGAACTAGAAAAATAAATGTCAATTTTGTAGTTCAATACAATAATACGCGCCCTTTTAATAAAAAATAATTGTGCTACAAGAAACTATATTCAACCTAGACAACAAGGAAAATCAAGAAATAATCAAGCTAGTCATAAAAGTCAACACAGCGAAATTATTTACCTGCGAAGGGTCTCTCAATATCGGATGTGGTGACGGCGCCTGATGCGGCGGCGTGGGTCCGGGGTGACTGTGGCCCGGCTGCAGCGGGCCTGGCCCGGCGTGCTGCGGGCTCTGCCCCGGCGGGTGCGGGCTCTGCCCCGGCCGAGCCGGCAGGGGGCCCGAGCCATGGGAGTTGACGCCTGGTTGATGGGGGCCCGCTCCAGTAGCGTTGGACGGTCCTGGATGATGGGGCCCTTGCCCTGACTGATGGGGGCCCGCTCCCGGAGGGTGGGGACTTTGTCTCGGCTGATGGGGGCTCAGTCCCGACTGAGGGCCCGATCCAGGCTGGTGAGAACTCTGTCCGGGGTGGTGAGAGTTGGGCCCCGCCTGGTGGGGGCCCGGCCCCTGGTGATGGGAGTTCGGCCCGGGGTGGTGCGGGCTCGGCGTCGAACTGTGAGGGCTCTGCCCGGGGTGGTGGGGACTCTGTACATTAGGATGGGGGCCTTGCCCGGGGTGCGGACTCGGTCCGTGCGGGCTCGGCGCTGAATGGCCGCTCGGTCCCGGATGAGGGCTCGATCCGGGATGATGTGGACTGGGTCCTGAATTATGCGGCGGAGGCGGGTGGTGTGGGCCTTGTCCGGGATGATGACTTGATCCAGGGTGGTGAGAGTTCGGTCCGGGCGGGCCCGGGTGGTGAGGAGCCGGTCCCGGAGGCCTCGGGTGGTGGGGAGCTGATCCTGGCGGACCCGAGTGTAACGAGCCCGAGCCGGGGTGGTGCGGGCTCGGACCGGGCGGACCGGTGTGATGAGCGGACAACACGGGCGGGCCAGGGTGGTGCGAGCCAGGCCCGGGGGGTCCCTGGTGATGGGGTCCCGGTCCAGATGGTCCCGGGTGGTGGGGTCCTGGTCCCGGGTGGTGAGATCCCGGCCCAGAAAGGCCCGGGTGGTGAGAGCTTAGTCCAGGGGGTCCCGAGTGGTGGGGACCTGATCCAGGCGGTCCCGACGGTCCCGGATGGTGCGAGCTCGGTCCTCCAGCATGGTGGCTAGGTCCAGGGCCGGGGGCTCCAGGGTGGTGCAGGGGTGGTGCGTAGGGTCGGTAGGGCGCGAGGTGTGGCGCGTAGGGCCCGAGCGGGAAGCGCGGGCGGCGCTCGCGGACCTCGGTCACCTTGATCTTGGGGTGCCGCGGGGGCTCCTCGCGCGCCTCGCCCGGAGACCCTGCGCCCGGGGACGCTACCGGAGACCTGCACAACAATAATGCGGTAAGTTTCTGACGGATGCTATTTTATATTAAATATAAATAAAGAAAAAGTTATAGGCATGTCACACATAGAACCTATGGTCACACTAGTGATGCAACGAGAACGAAATAAAGATCTGCTATGCTAATGCCTGCCAGCTTAGCATGCAACCCGAAGAAATTATTCCGTCCGAAATACCAATTCGTGTGAAGTAAATTCTTGTCATAGAATCGTGATCTATGGTCACGAAAAACTAGTGTCGCCCTGTGATTACATGCTTTGGATATTTAATTATGCAATGAAGCAACACATAATTAGTTAATTCAAAACACGGTGATTCCAAAGGGATAATGTGGTCTATCGAGATAATCTGAAAGAGATCCATGGATTTAATTTTAAAACAACATGAGTTAAAAAGATATATGAAAAATATGAACTTTTGTCAGATTTTTCATTGAAGAACGTTAAATTTCAATAGAAATTTGACAACAGAAATACAACAGACAACAATAAAGAAGGAAAACCATTAAAATCACAGATATACCTCTGTGATTATCACAAAGGTACCTTCTACGATTATCAATTATCATCATAGGTTATATTATGACTGAAACAGCTTAAGCTAACTTTAAGCATATTTAACGTAAGTTTTGCTTTTCGTGACGTTGAAATGAACTGCTACAAAACCACAAATTAATTGTTTTATGCGTTGGTGTTCATACATTGGTCTTTGAGTGTATTTTTGCATCCCGTAAAATATTGTGTCGTGTGCCGAACTACAACTGCAGGAGAAGCATAATTAGGATACAACGTATTCCAAAATAGTAAAATAGGACTCAAATGTGTGTCTACTGTCAATAATAACTGTGCAAAACTAAAAAACCTTATCTTACGAAAGTTAACCTAAAAATGTCCAAAGAAATTGATGTGAATATGAGGTGGCACAATATTTAGTTGTATTTCAATCAATCAATCAATAACACTTTATTAGACAACCACATTACCTAAAAACAAATTACAGGGACAAAACAGTACAATTTATAGGTTTCTAACTGGCGGCCTTATTGCTTTAAGCGATTTCTTCCAGATTTATTAACTTCCTATAGGTAGGTTTTAAAAATAGTAAAATGATATATAAACCTATTGGAGGATTGAATATTATGCATAGGTACAGGAATTAATAAATATTTATGAAGCCAAAAAAGTAATGACGCCATTTTGGTAGCCATATTTTAAAAAATAAATAAATGTCATGCTCTAAAATACCAGCCCAGCTTCAATCAGGAATCTTCGAACAATCCTATTGATTGTTCGAAGATTCCTGTCTGATACGTAGTATCTATAGTAGTCTGTGACAGTATCACTCAAGAGCTCTGTGCACTGTTTTAAGTTTGATATTTACAGCATTGCCAATACCGATTTTCTTAATTCACGAAAAGCCAAAGTAAAATTCTCTATACTGGGGAGAAAAATTATCCCGATTTCCAATCTAAATTGGTATCTCGCCAAATTGCAATCTAGAAGGAGTCTAAGCACGGAGCCAGTTTTCAAAAAACTACCTCGCCAAATCGATACATTAAAATATCTATCCCCACAACAATCTCCAATGGAGATGATTCCCTGTAATTTGACAAATCCTTCACAATTCAGCAACGCTGGTTTATTTTAGTTTCTTTTAACTATCTCGTAGTATTTCGTCCTCAAAAAGTTTGACGAAAAGATATTCGCAGTGAAATGTCAAAATACGGCTAAATTCGCATGTTAGAGTTTGCCGACAAATTGCCACAAGTACATAAATCATTCGCGAGAATTCTACATGACGGAGTAAAAATAGACGAAATAAGTGAAACGAGACGCGCGCAGTCACCTGTCGCGGTCGCGGCCCGAACGGGCGTGTGACGTAATAGCCTGAGCGCGCGAAATCTCAGAAATTCAAAAAAAGGCTTAAAAACTTCTCGTCGTTATAACTAACTTCGGAAATACTGCATGCATTGAAGTGAAATAAAAAGTAATGTTATGTACATGATCTACGCTCCGATTTTAGGTGTATTTGATAGTAATATTTTGACCCTTTTGTGTTCTCCATTACAGAGTTGATCCCATAAAAGTTGGGCATAATGATGAGTAGAATGATATTATAGAATATGTTGTCGATATTTACATCGACTTTAGATGAAAAATACGTACCTATATTCAGGTTCCGTTTTGACTTCTGCTTTAATCCTAATCGGCGGTTCAGTGTCCGTGCCGGCGGGTGCGGGGCCTCCGTGGGGCACGAGAGGCCTCACGGGCCCGGGGCCCCCGGGGCCTGCGCCGGGCGGCGTGGGGGCCCCCGATGGGGAGGGATTGGGTCCGGGCGAGCGCGGAAGGAACGGTCCGCCAGGCAAGTTGTGCGGGCCCATATGGTGCTGGAATTTAATGTTCGATATGATTTCTTATGTTTTGAAAGACAATTTTTACTCTTATAATTTTAAACGAGCAATTCGTATTCGTTTGCTAAACAGCAAATAGTCACAATTTTTTTTTATAACGCCTTCTCGTTGGCGCATATTGCGCAAAACAAAGCGACGTTTGGTCACACAAATATTGCAATTACATATTACTATCGATGCCAGATTGATTGGATTTTTTAAGATCTTTATTGTCTTCACTACATAGTATAAAACAAAGACAAAGTCGCTTCCCGCTGTTTGTCTGTCCCAATGTATGCTTATATCTTTAAAACGACGCAACGGATTTTGATGCGGTTTTTTAAAATAGATTCAAGAAGAAGGTTTATATGTATTGTATAAATACACCTGTGCGAAGCCGGGGCGTGGTGGCCTAGAGGTAGTGACACCCGCCTTGCAATCGTGAGGTCGTGGGTTCAAATCCCGGTCCCGTACCAATGAGTTCATTGGAATTTACGTACGGAATTTCACACCACTGGCTTTTCGGTGAAGGAAAACATCGTAGAAGAAATTCGATGGCATATGCGAATCCACCAACCCGCACTAGGCCAGCGTGGTGGATATGGCCCAATCACCCTTCGTGGGTAGGCCTACGTCCTGCAGTGGACTATTAAAAAGGGCTGATACAGTACAGAAGCCGGGGCGGGTCGCTAGTATGAATTAAGATCGACGCCACAAAAATTTAAAATTCATCGATTAAACACTTTAAGTAACCATTTCAGTCGCTGCTTTGTATATGTAGGTACATAATTCCAGATAAATTATTTTTATTGTGTAGTTCTATAATTTATTTATAATTTCTGGTGTGGAAGTCACATATTTACCTGCGGTCCAGGCATATGGGGCCCCGCGGAGGGCATGGGCGAGGCGACCGGCGAGGAGGAGGGCCCCGGGGCCCCCGGCGGTCCCGCGCGGTAGTACCCCCCGGAGTGGTGCAGGGAGCCCTGGTTGGGGTGCATGGAAGTCGGTGGACCGCTCGGACCTAAGTCGAAACAACAAACACCATATAAGTTAACTAGAACAAAAAATCAGAACTGAAATTCTAAAATTAATACATTTTAGGTTTATAGAGTACGACTAGATGATTCTGCATTATGATTCAAATCCCTGAGGCGTGTTTCACTTTTGAGGTATTGAAAAATAAGAAAATCAAACCTTAGGGTTCACTTTTTTAAGCATTGGTCTCTAAAGCCCGTGCTGCAGTAGGCGCTATCGGTAAAAAGGTGACTGCCTGGTAATATACCTAGGTCGAATCAAACATCTTGGCGGCTGTGAGTTGAGGATTCCGCTACTGTGGCGCCGTGCTCGCGCGTTCGCTGTGGTGTGCATTATGGATCGACAATGGATTTTGGTAGCTGCGACAATATCAACTGATTGCTTCACAAACAATTATAAACGCTACGTCCTTGCCCATGACCGTTACGTTGGAGCCGCTTCATGTAGAGTCGAGCGATCCATTCAAGAGCTCAACCCGAAGTAGGGCAGGCAGCAGTTACCTTGCAGGCGCTGGTAGAGACAGTAGGGCAGGCGGCAGTTACCTTGCAGGCGCTGGTAGAGACAGTAGGGCAGGCGGTAGTTACCTTGCAGGCGCTGGTAGAGACAGTAGGGCAGGCGGCAGTTACCTTGCAGGCGCTGGTAGAGACAGTAGGGCAGGCGGCAGTTACCTTGCAGGCGCTGGTAGAGACAGTAGGGCAGGCGGTAGTTACCTTGCAGGCGCTGGTAGAGACAGTAGGGCAGGCGGCAGTTACCTTGCAGGCGCTGGTAGAGACAGTAGGGCAGGCGGCAGTTACCTTGCAGGCGCTGGTAGAGACAGTAGGGCAGGCGGCAGTTACCTTGCAGGCGCTGGTAGAGACAGTAGGGCAGGCGGCAGTTACCTTGCAGGCGCTGGTAGAGACAGTAGGGCAGGCGGCAGTTACCTTGCAGGCGCTGGTAGAGACAGTAGGGCAGGCGGCAGTTACCTTGCAGGCGCTGGTAGAGACAGTAGGGCAGGCGGCAGTTACCTTGCAGGCGCTGGTAGAGACAGTAGGGCAGGCGGCAGTTACCTTGCAGGCGCTGGTAGAGACAGTAGGGCAGGCGGCAGTTACCTTGCAGGCGCTGGTAGAGACAGTAGGGCAGGCGGCAGTTACCTTGCAGGCGCTGGTAGAGACAGTAGGGCAGGCGGTAGTTACCTTGCAGGTGCTGGTAGAGCTGGTGGGGCGCGGCGGGCGGACAGTGGGGCAGGCGGTAGTAGGGCGGCGGGTAGCGCAGGCCGTGGATGCCGTACATGCCGCCGGGGGCGGCTCGCGCCGAGTAGTTTGCCGCTCCGCCGCCGCCCGGACCGTACATCATCGGACCTCTGAGCAGATAACAACATTTTAATCACAATCTACAGTTTTCCTTAAGAACTCCAACTCGCAGCAAGTGACAATCAATTATTATTATTTCAATGTGATACTAAGTCCACAAACTACGTGACCTGTTAAGGGGGGAAGTGGAGTCTTCAATATACTACGCTTGTTCACAGAGCCGGAAGCGAAACTTAGGTTCTCATAACGAAGGACAAAATCTTTAGAAGGAAATCTTGCGCAATTTCAAGTTATATTCAAATATGGCGCGCAGCGCATTCTTACACTCACAGATAGCTTCACTGACGCACTTTATGTCACATGAAAAATGACATGAATCTATATTTATAAAATAAAAAAAAATAATAACCTACTATGTAAGAGAGGAACCGAGACGGTATTGGCTTAAACTATATGTGGTGAACGAGGGGAGAGGTAAAAATTGATAAAAAACGGTCACTTAGTTTGGATACGCTCCTGAAGATTTGTTGCATTTTAGTTTTATCATCATATCAGTGTTAGAATGTTCACTGTATTGGCCGATTCCCATGTTATCTTATAATTATTATGAAGCTAATTGACTACGAATAATAATATGAATGAATCCACTACTACCTGTATGTATAAATACCTGTATGTGTAAATATTTCGTGTTTAAATAGAGTAAAACGATGCATATAACTACATTCTATCAGTGTATAATGATCTTACCGATACTGCTGGTTGATCATATGGGGCATCCTGGTGATAATACTGGGCTCCTCCGATACTGGCTTGTAGGGCTGCGGTGAACCGGCCACCGACAGCGTACCTAGTAAATTACAAATATAATAAATATACAATTATAATTTCTAAATACTTTATTGTTTATTTTATAGAAATATTTCAACGAATATTATTTAAGTCAGTCAAGACTATCGTTCTCCGTTTTAGACTTGTTCTAAAGTGACTGTAAACAGTATAGGTGACAAAAGATCTCCTCGCTTAACGCCTCTTTTTATATGTAACGATTAGTTTTATGGCTGCTGTGTTATTTTGATATGTAAGCCGTGATGATGTATGTCCAACAAACTAAAAAAACAGGAGGCGGCCACAGCTTTTTTATCTATGTAATTAGTATTCTTGCCGCTCCACCCCATATTTTTTTGGTAAATTCATAATTTGTACCGTTTGCCCCCTCAGCTGTACCTTGAATTTATAGGCATTTCTCATCTACATACTTATATGTCTATGAGCAAGTCTGATGCATTTTACCTGACTGCCAAGGAAGGGTATTGTTTGTAACTAAAATTATAGCAAAGTATCTATTTTGCTAGTCTACTATTCATTAAGATGTTAGCCATGATTCTGCCGATCTTTCTTGTTAATGGTAACAATTATTTAACGTCTATGTTGTTCACATTATCACTACATTAGGCCCAATTATGAAGATGCCATCGTAATTATAATAGCTAATTAGAATTCTTTTGTTTCTTTTTCACTTTAGGCATTCGATAGAGAAGAACACTTTTTACACTGCTATTAATTAATTTTGTTTTTTAAGCAGTAGATTTATATTTTTGCAAATTTACTACGTAACTGTCTCACTCACGTGGCATGTCGCCACGTCGTGATGATGGTTGACAGCCATAGACGTAGTACGCGTGTAGCGTTCGTGCATACGCCCGAATATTTTACGTACGTATTATTTATAGTTTTGTGTAAAACATAAGATTTTGTATGGAGAATTGCGGAGTGTCCGGGCTGTGCTATAACTCATCCGTAACCGAGCGAAGCTAGGACGGGCAGCTAGTAATGTATACAGTACCTTCCCTGGTGAGTCCGGTCCGGTGGTCCCCCACCACCCCGCGCAGCTCCGCTCGCACCTGGCGATCACATAACACATAATTATCATTAAGATAAGATAAGATAACGTTTATTTTGCTCAAAAAGTTACAGGTTTTGGAGTTAGTAAATCTTGATGATGCTTAAAGTAATGTTAGTAGGTAGGTACTTTGATTAAATTTACAAACTTCCAGAGTGGAACCCTAAATCTCACACTAGGGTGGTCCTGTGTCGTGAGATTTAGTCTCTTCCGCTTTTAGATAAGACATCCCATAAGTATTACCTAATGTAATGAAAAGAGTGACTAACAATGAGTTCTTAGTAATTTACTTAAATACGAGTACAAGTAATTTCCATTTTTCGATTGCGTAATGTGTGTGTGTAGCGTGCATGTTGGTGTGTGAGTGGATGTATGTTGCGAGTGTGTCTGTACAGTGAGGGCTTTGCTTAATTAATACTTTGAAGCAACTGGCGTGTTTATTATTTCTTTTTTTTTATTCTTTATTTTAATAGATATGGATAAAGTGGGACGAGTTTTTGAAGGGTGTCTAACGTGGCAGATATGGAGTCATTTTTAGAATGTTTTCGGTTGCATATTTATCTATTGATTATTAGTATGTTTTCAGTTGCGTTGCGAACTAAACATGACAACCATGTCTTGAAAAGTTTTGCAAACAAAACGCGTTGTATGCAATATTTTGAGGAAATCATTGCCATGGAAACCTTGCCCTTAACTATAGGTATAGGTCGAATCACACAAGTCAGCGGATGCGAAGTTAGCTACAAGCTGCGCAATATCCAATCCTGACTGAAGCTCACATAAACCTGCGCGTTGAATGGGTTTCGCGCAGGCTGTAGCTAACTTCACATCCGCCGACTTGTATGATTCGGCTTAATATAGAAGACAAGTATGTTTTTAATTAAATTAAAAAAATTTATATGAAAATTATTTCCAATAATGTTCTGGGATCTAGGTATAGGTTGCCAACTATACTGTTTTAAACAGTATTATACTGATTTTCACTAAATTATACTTTTTACTGTTGAACAAAAATAAAGTATGTATACAAAATACTGTTTTCAGCATCAAAATGCAAAACATTATTATGGCTCATAACATAGCCTTTTTCGCGTGGACCTTGATTTGTTTTACAACTTTAATAATAAAAAAATAAAATACTGTTCATTTTTCTAATCTACTGTTTCATATTCTTTAAAGACTTATTCACTTTATACTTTATTTCTTGTAAAAAAAGTTGGCAACCCTAGTGGGATCATAACTTACTACTGTATTATGAACAAAAAAATCTCATTTTTAAACATGCACTGAGAGAAGAACCGATCACACATTCAAACGGGTCCCCGAGCCAAACGCTAAGGAACCCAACTGACTGACTTGTTGTTGTACACGACCTGATATATACCAAATACAAAAAAAAACAGCTTTTAGAAGATGCTTAAGTACATTGTTGCGCTCACCAGGAAAAATATTATATACTCACATATTTGTAAAATAAATCTGGCTTGGTAGGCTAGGTTATTTTTCGGTAGCCTTGGTGTGTTGGGGTACCGCTCGGGTCCCGGCGGGCGCGCGGGTCGCATGTGTTTCAGCATTTCTTTTTTTATTGAAAAATTACTAACCACAGATTCCAGGGTCTGTTCCCTTTGTTAACTAAAATTTACAATTATTTGATTGTACTGTACAAAGAGAGTGAGTAGTTGAAATCTTACCCGGTTTGTCGGTGCACTGCGTAAATGCCACGAGCAGACCGGCGACCCGCAAGCAGCACCCGATCACGAGTGTGACGCATGAGCCAGCCATCGCCCTCCTCGACCATATTGGAGGGAGAACGACCCGACACACCATGCCGCCGCAAGAAGGAGCCTTCGAGCATGAAAGCTTGGGGTATGCACGCGATGTTTTTTTTTTAATTTTACAAACACATTTATCACGTCGGCGGGGCCCGGCGGGTCGGTATGCGGCGGGCGCGCAGGCCGTGTGTGGTTCAGCATGTTCAAGTTCATATTGACCAACCTGTAGCCTCGGCGTGTTGGGGTACCGCTCCGGCCCGTCGGCGGGCCCCGGTGGCCCCCCAGGAGGGGGCCCCGGTGGACGCGCGGGCCGCATGTGGTTGAGCATGTTCATGTTCATGTTGTTGCCGCGCGGAGACTCGGCCCCGAGCGGCCGCACCGGCACGCCGTACCCGCCCATGCCGCCCATGTACTCTTTCTCCTAAGACATAAGGGTCACATTTGAACAACAATACAAGAACACTTATCGACACCACAAAAGAAATAAAAAATAAGTTTCCGAGTCGTGTTATTGTAACATTTCTTCAGCGACGTAAATAGTGATGTAACCATACGACTCGGTACTCGATACTCACGATAAATCGATTCAAGTTTGCTTGAGTATTTGATCGATTTGAATATGTATTGTAAAAGTCAATTTTCTTTTATTTAATATTTTGGTTAAAATGGTTGGTGATGTTACTATCACTCAACCAAAAAAAAATTGAGAAAAAGTCAATCTGCAGTGCAATTATTTTCTTCAGATGATGATCCAAAATTGTCAGTTGAGCTACCGTCACCCGTATTTATAATTATTTCAGCAATCAGAGTCCGTTAAAATAGCCAAATCCTATATGCAATACTAGTTTATACCCGCGGCTTTGCCCGCATACGCAATATATCATTATAGTTTATAGTTATTCTGATATATAAGCTATATTATTGCAAAGTTTCATCTCAATCCGTTCAGTAGTTTTTGCGTGAAAGAGTAACAAACATCCATACATCCATCCATCCATCCATCCATCCTCACAAACTTTCGCGTTTATAATATTAGTAGGATAGTCCCGAAAGTCATACAAACACACCGATACAAACAATTATAAACAGCAAGCGACGCTATGGTAATTGACAAGTTTTCATATTTCACATGACTATGAAATTCCAAAACCATTTCGGGGTATTGCGACTCTGATCATTTTGCTTATTTTTTCAAAATTTTTAGTGCAGTAATTATAAAGATATTAAATTAAAACTCTCATCCAAGTGGTGCTCGGATTTATAGTAGAAGTTCAGTAGCCTATAATAAAAAAAAACACTAGCAATATAAAATGACAGTTGACACTGACATTACGTTTCGTTTTATCATCACTTTTTTTTCAGACATTCTACTAAAAGTATCGCTAAAATCAGTGTTGCCTACTAAATCGAGCCCTAGAACTACCAGAAATCCATTATAATTTTGAACGTGTTACAGAATACTGTTATAAATTACTTGTTAAAAATCATTATTTTTATTTATTATTTTTAGAATTTTTTCCACGCATAAAATTACTTGCTACATAAAATCTGATTTAAGTCAAGTGAAAAATGCAATATTGCTTTCTCTTTAGTTCGATTTAAGTTTTCTATTTATTACAACTTTACATAGGTTTAGTCTCATAAAATGTACTAAAAAGTAGATATCTACCAAAAGTTGTCACGCTGGATAATTTGTTTGTTGTCATTGCCAGTGCCATGACAGTGACAGCTACGCTAGAGCTTGACTTTGTCAGTTATAGATGTTTTTTTTTAATGTGACTTCAGTAACATTTAATATACGTCCTAAATCATGCAGTTACGTCCTTTTAGAATAAGCTCTTTTACAAAAATTATTTTTACGGAAAATATAGGTCTAATTGAAAAAATAAAAAATATGTGTACCTTATTTTACAATAATCTTTCAGAAAAAAAATAAAACTAATAACGATAAAAATTTGAAATGTTGTCAATTATCAGTGGATTAACAGTGACAAGTGACCATTAGAAAACGTTAAAGTAGGGGGTGGCAAAAACGATACGATTTGTCGATATTTCCTAAGAACTATGGCCATACGTTATGAACTGTATTTATTACATCAACTTTTGTCATACGATAAGTATTTTATCATGAATACCATTACAAGTATGGCAATGTCCTACTTTACTTATAATAAGACTTCTGTAATAATACTAATACATTACGCATTAGCGCATTTTAAGGAGGTTCCTTTCTCTGGAGCCCCGACCGGCGGTAGTTTAGACCCTGTTCCCGATACCGGTGGGCTACTATTATCTACATTTTTAACTGTCTATTTTCTTGTTTTTGTAAAAATATTAAAAAATGTATGTACTTAATAAGTAAAAAAAAATTAATAAAGAATTAATACATACTAACATTTATATTTAGTCTGCAATATTGTTTTTTTAAAGAAATAATCCGCCCCCAAGACGAGCCACCGGACTAGAATTTAAAATGTATTCAGAAACAATACGTATTTCTACCCGACTGCGAGGGAGGCCAAAAGGAAGGTTATTTTTATATTAATTGTAAATGATAGTTTAGTTAGAAATAAATCACGCACTTTTTATACGACAAATAGAAAACCCTGGAAAATGATGAAAAATATAGCTTTTGTTCACTGCAGTATTATTCTAACTAGGTACATATTTAAAATCTAGTATGACCTCATTCAATATACTTAGTAGGTTTTTTAAATTATACTTTAAGGAAATTAAAAATTCAACCGATTGATTTCAATTAATTGGGCATCTCTAATCTTTATCGACAGGACGTGACGTTTGGTAAAGATGGCGGCCATTAATGTCATTAGTCGCGTAAAATACTTTCTTGTTCATTTTGGCATACAGGTAGTGCGTGTTGCAAAAGCATTTGTATCTAATATAATAAAATAGACAGTTAATTATCGTGTATTCCAATACATTTTTGTTGCGCAGGGAAATTTTGGACATTATCCTTTGAACTCTCTAGTTCCATCAGATGATTCAAATCTCTGATTATTTTAACTTCCTACTTACTACCTTTTTGAATTTGGACAGCCGAGATAGCTCAATGCTAGTTGATGATACTCTTCGAAATTAAGAAAGTTCAAGTGTATGTGCATCTTTTTCTAACAACTTTTAAATTTCATAATTAAAATGGGACAAAGTGATATATTCTCTCGCTATTTTACGGTTACTGTTACTTGTCATTGATTCTGAGAGCCATGCTATAGAAATCAATGTTGCCATTATTTACGGCTTAGAGCTCCAAGCTTATAATCATACTAATATTATAAACGCGAAAGTTTGTGAGGATGGATGGATGGATGGATGTTTGTTACTCTTTCACGAAAAAACTACTGAACGGATTGAGATGAAACTTTGCAATAATTTTGCTTATATATCAGAATAATACATAGGATATAAATTATAATGATATTGCGTAAATGTTCCATAATATAACGATAACTAAGTAGGAAAGTTCTGCTATCTGCGAGCTATTCTAGAGTGCGCTTTGAAATGTCAAAAAAAAAAAATCTGTCGAATCGAACAACCGCCAAATCGTTTTTTTTTATTTCCACCTCCTTTATGGGTGGTAAGGTAGGGCCTCGGGTTTGAAAGACGGAAAGTGACATAGTCTACTTTTTATCCCGGATAATAAAGGGTTCCCATGGGATAGCACAAAAATCAAAATATCATGCGGGCGAAGTCGCGGGTAAAAACTAGTTTTAAATAAAGATCACAACGCAACTGGTGAAATTCAGTAATTAATTGATCTAAACACTAGTATTCAAATAAATAATACCGGCTAAGTGCGAGTCGGCCTTAAAAATACATCTGTATCGATTTATAATAGTCCATAGACAAAATGAAAAAATCGTTATGCACAGCACTTAGCCGAGTGGGCAGTACCCGTCAATGAAAAATGTAATTACCATCAGAACATTTCGATCGGTAAAAAATAGAGAACGTCATGGGCGTGAACTGTCAAAACTGGCCTTTTACTTTGTGCTGACTTTAACAACCATATCCATATCAGATTACGATGGCTAGATCGACATGCGAAATCGACATTAATTTTTTTAAAATGTCTTTGCAACATTAAATTCGAACATTTAAATTTAGATATGCAGTATAATTTATATAATTGGAAAAGAAACAATGAATTCTCACCTTCTTTATCCTCTTGGTTTCCTGCAGCGCAAGTCTAGCTAACTTCTTCTCCTCCCGTTCTTTTGCCTTCATTTCTTTTAACTTCTCCTTTTCTTCCTTCTTCTGCAATCTCTCCAACTTCCTCGCTTCTTTCTCTGCTTGTTTCGCTTCCCGCTCTTGGCGCTTCTTTTCACGCTCGAGCTATAATAACAGTGTTAACATAAAAATTGTTTGAATAATAATTGGAAAATATCTGACGTTGTTTGTGATACTTACTTGACTGGCTTTCACCGGCGATCCATCTTGGCCCAACTCTGTAAAAAGTAACAACAGCTATTGAAAATTGAAATCAAATTCGCCCCTCAAAGAGAAATCTAAATGGTAACTCATTGGGCTTATATCTACATGTTCAAATATCGAGACCGGTATCTAGTCTTTTCTAAAACTATGTACCGACCTAGATACAAATATGACATTGTTGTGAAGAGACACAAGTACAAATACAAGCTTGTTTGAGAAGATAATTTATGTGAATTATTGTAGACTGACTTAACAGGTTTCCGTAAGGAGAGGAAAAGGCCGCTTGCCCGTGATTTATCAGGCTTTATTGAGTAATATCTCAGATAAGCTCCTAAGCTAGACATTTAAAGGCTGATTTTGATGGGTTTATGATTCAAGGGCGTTTGTTTGGAGTTATCGTTTTATAGTATATTTTGTTCATAGAGCACAGTTTAACCTTTTGAACGCCAAAGTCGTAACGATGTAAAGAATAATTACCCTTAATCTTGACTCCAACCAATTTGGCGAGCGCGTCGTCCGTCTGCGGCGAGCCGGTGCGGCCCGCGCGCGCGCCGCCGCGCCCGCGAGGGCCTCTGGAAATGTCAAGTCTCTTATAAATAAAAATGAATCGTGGTTGTTGTTAGTCTCGCTTAAACTCGAGAGCGGCTTAACCGATTTGCCTAATTTTAGTCGTGGAAGTCGTGAGTAGTGTAGAAGTGGATGAACGAAATATTGAATATGTCGTAGTAAGATTTGATAATCCGTTGCAAAAACACGGATAATTTTTTAATTAATTAGACATTGGCAATTTTTTTTATACTCAATATAGGTTTGCGTTTGACTACATACTGACTGATGTTGAGCAGATATGCGGCTATGAATATGATATTAGCTTATAACTTACTGAAAAATAGAATTTTTGCATAAATACAAGTTGCTCTAAGTAAGATTTGATAACCATATCTAACCTTCACTCTGATTGGCCTGATTTAGGTTTACTGGCCAATAAGAATTGACCTTAGATTCCTGTTGTGATATACTATCCATATTGTACCTTGTTTTTTTTTTGTATTTTCCGGTTTGGTTTTTTTGGCAGACAGCCGCAGACCCTGGGACTCATTTCGAACCTAAATGAATCTCGTCGGATCCTAATCCTACCTTTTTTCAGTAATATAGAGAAATAGCATTAACCAATGTCTAGTTATCAAATGTTCCTACGACAAAATATAACTCGAATGATATCTGGGTAGTACGTGGCATAGCGTATAGGTATCGCCACACAAGGCAGCGGATGAGAAGTTAGCCGCAGATGACACTTTGCCGTGATTCGCTAATTATTTGCGCATGCCTACACAAGTCACGTGGTGGTGAGCACGGGCGTAGGGAGCGTCCGGCAGGCATGAGGTTAGCGGGCGAGTGTCCCTCTCGTCTCTGTGGCTCCCGTGCATACCTATATTTTTCCTTTTGCGCAGCGTTCTGCGCATAACTTCCCATCCGGCGACTTGTGAGGCGCTTATTATAGGCTAGATAAAGAAAGAGCAGCGCCCACCTGCTCCCGCGGCCGCCCCGGCTGCCCTTCCCGCGCGTCGGCCGCGCGCTGGCTTGCTGCGCGTCTGTGGGAATATACAAATCAACAGCGCTCAAACACTGGCCTGCCACTAACCTACAATTTATATTATAAATATGGAACAATTGTGTTCGGGTAAAATCAACTTTACACTACTTCGATCAGCGCGCAAAATTCTTTTTGTTTGTTTTTTTCCATTCGCAGATAAACTACTCATTGTAAGTTAACAAAAACTCATTTACAGGCCATAAATAGGTAATTTTTACGAGGTACACGCTTCTAAAACCGAAAATAGGGTACAGTGTTTGCACAAAAGTACATAAACAAACATGATTTTCACCTCAGTTATTAGTTGGTGGATTTTTGTGCATAAGCTGGACTCTGTTTTGGTTTCAAGGTGAATGTACCTCGTTAACACTACCTATTCATGGCCGCTAAATAAGTTTTTGTAAATGAGTTTGTGCATTTGTGGCATATCCACTCGCCGCCAATGTGATTTTTTTTTTTCAAAGTTTCCCCGCTTGATGAAATTAGTATACGAGTATATGAGTAGAAGACACTTGTACACACAATAAAAGTTTCGTACTATGGTACCCTAAGAGAGATGCCAGACGGGCGGTGTCGCCGCGACATTGCACCGCGGCGTCACCGCCGCTGCACCGCCGCGGTGCAGCGGCGGTGCTGAGCGTCGTCGCGGCGACACCGCGGCGCCCAGTGTTGCCTTAGACACTGATGACATCTAGACAGTTAGCGGAAAAAAAGGTTTTAGGGATAACCGTTCAACCTTAAGCTGAAGATAAGTAAAATCTCTCATATACATTCTGATTTTGTGTGAGCCAACCGCGAAATCGGATCGTGTGTAACGTCAGCGGTCCAACTTTGTCCTCGCTAACTCTTTCTAATATTATAAATCAGAAAGTGTATTTTTTGTTTTTCGTTTGATCACAGATATACTAGAGGAATAATGTGATTTTTCACGAATGTCACAGTAACAGCTGTTCAAGTGACAGCTGTCAATTTGCAAAGTGATTTATCTTTGTCATTATCGATTCTACACTACTGCTGTCTTCACAAAAGTGATAGAGGTCAACGAGATCTATATTTCGGATGACAGCTGTCGAACTTCAACGTGATTTATCTCGGTTATTATCGATTCTAAACTACTGCTGTCTTCACAAAAGTGATAGAGGTCAACGAGATCTATATTTCGGATGACAGCTGTCAAACTTCAACGTGATTTATCTCGGTTATTATCGATTCTAGACTACTGCTGTCTTCACAAAAGTGATAGAGGTCAACAAAATCTACATTTCGGATGACAGCTGTCAAACTTCAAAGTGATCCGAAATGTAGATCTCGTCGAGCTTTATTTTTTTTGTGAAGAGAGCAGTAGTCTAGAATCGATAATAACCGAGATAAATCACTTTTAAGTTTGACAGCTGTCATCCAAAATGTAGATCTTGTCGAGTTCTATCACTTTTATGGAAACAATAGTAGTCTAGAATTGATAATGACCGAGATAAATCACTTTTAAGTTTGACACCTGTCATCCAGAATGTAGATCTCGTCAAATTCTATCACTTTTGTGAATACAGCTGTAGTCTATAATCGATAATTACTGAGATAAATCACTTTTAAGTTTGACAGCTGTCATCCGAAATGTAGATTTCTTCGAGCTCTATTACTTTTGTGAAGAGAGCAATAGTCTAGAATCGATAATAACCGAGATAAATCACTTTTAAGTTTGACAGCTGTCATCCAAAATGTAGATCTTGTCGAGTTCTATCACTTTTATGAAAACAACAGTAGTCTAGAATTGATAATGACCGAGATAAATCACTTTGAAGTTTGACAGCTGTCACTTGGAAAGCTGTTACTGTGACATTCGTCGTGACAAATTACACGATCTGATTTCTAACGTGTACGAGGGATTTTTCTCATCTTCAGTTTAAGATTGAACGGTTGTCGTCAAAACTTTTTTTCCCGCTAAAAATTCATAGAATACTCGTATACTCTAGATTTAATGTCTAAATCGCTACCGGCAACACTGGTCGCCGCGGTGACGCCGCGGTGCAATTACGCGGCGTCAACGCCCGTGTGGCATGTCTGTAAAGTGTCACGTTCTCGAGATATTTGGATGTAGGTAAGATCGCTGTACGAGAATTTTGCGATGTTTTCATCCAAATATCTTGAGAACGTGACACTTTAGTTAGGGCATTATAGTACTGAACATTTATTGTTTGTATAAGTGTCCCTTACCCATATATACTACTTTTATTGTGCGCGGAAACTTATAAAAATAACATAATGGCGGCGGCGGGTGGATATGCCAGCTTTCATACAAAAATTAAATTAAATTTCGCACGCTGACTTAGTGATAATTTTTCTACAATCCTTACTAATATTATAAAATCTAGAAGTGTGATTGATGGTTTGTTACTCTCTGTGACTTGATATTTTGGCACGTATATACATATAGTTCAAAAGGGTATAATATTTTAATCGTATTAATAAAACTCGATTGTCGGAAAACACGCAATTGCTATTAATCGCTATTAGCGATAAGGCCGCCCTTTGTTACGCTGTTTTTGTATCTTTATTTCTTCTTATTATGGTTATTTCTTGGTCTGCAATAAAGCGTTTATCTCTCTATCTATCATACAATAGGTAAACTATTTCATACGAATGTCAAATTCTGACTACTAGATTTTATAAAAAATCTGATTGTGATAAGTTAGAGAGAAGTTAGTTTTCACTATGAAAGTTTAGAGTGTATTATCCTGGCTTTTTAAGCAATTGTGGTTATGCTGTGTGAAACAATAAATTATATACATGGTCAGAGTGGAAAGCAATATTATATTATCAAAATGAAGGCTAACTATAAAGTAATCTAATAAAATGTTATGACAACACAATTCATCAAATGAAGTTAAACAACATGGCGACCATAATCGTACATATTTACTTCTACATTTGATGTAGCAAGATAAATAATTGTATTTTAGAAAATGGTCTCTTTCACACCAAAGGTGCGAAAATATCATACAAATGTTATAGGCCGCGCCACACAAGTTGGCGGATGTGAAATTAGCTACAAGCTACGCAATAGCTAATCAACGTGCGGCTTTGTGTGAGCTTCAGTCAGGATTGGATATTGCGCAGATTGTAGCTAACTCTACATCCGCCGACTTGTGTGGCGCGGCCTATACGGGCGACGTGACAATACTACACTACGAATCAAGTTAGCCCTCATTAAATTATTATCTAAATATATTTAAGTGTTTCATTAGACTACAAATACCTATATTCAAAAGTACTTTGAAAATGGGATTAACTAATATGGTTACCGCTTTAAAGCTGATTGTCTCGGTCAGCGCGCGAAATTCATATTTTTGGGATTCTTGCCATTTACAGATAAACTACTAATTTTTAATTTTACGAAAACTCATTAAGTTGTTTACGAGGTATAATCACCTAAAATTAATTTAGTAGTCAGTCTTTGCACGAAAGTACATCAACTGATTTTCAGCTTATTTTTTGGTATATGCGCACTTGTGCATAGACTACTATTTTGGTTAATAGATATATGTACTTCGTGAACACTACCTATCCATTGCCGCTAAATGTGTTTTTGTAAACTTACTATGAGGAGTAAATATGTGTAAAGGCCAAAAAACCCAAAAAAAAAATGAATTTTGCGCCCTGGCCTAGTGAAACCACCTTAACCTTTGAAGGTTTCTTACGAGTAAAGTATGGACCGAATCATACAAGTAGGCGGATGTGAAGTTAGCTACAAGCTGAGCAATATCTAATCCTGAGTGAAGCTCACTTAAAGCTGCGCGTTGATTGGATATTGCGCAGCTTGTGGCTAACTTCACATCCGTCTACTTACATGATTCGGCCTATATGCTCGGATATCAGCGTCGTCTAATGAAACACGTAATAAAACTAAAGAAGAATGCAGAAAAAAATCGACCATACATAACTTACTGAGGTGCGCCTCCAGTTCTTCAGTTTTTGCCTTCGTCACGTCTTCGGGCAGCTTCTCCAGCGGAACTACTGCAGTTTTCTTCGTCAACTCGGACAGGGCTTTCTCTCTTTCCGCGTTTTCCTCTTCTTTTCGTTTCTTGGTGCGATCCGAGTCGGAATCCGAGTCGAACTCCGAGTCGGAGCATTTGAACTCGTCTGAACTGTCGGGCATGTGTTTGCCGCTCGATTTGTGCATCTCCTGTGGAGTTATGATGGTATTAGCTCAGAGCAAATAAAAAAATCAAGAGAGAATGTTGTGAACAAACAAGTGAAGCCAACCAAAACTACGCCTCGCCGTGTACAGACAGTTACACACACACACTACGAAACTACGCCTTGGGTTGTCAGTCGAACCATGGCGGCGCAACACCGACGCACTCACACATGTATAAAAACCGACCTCACTTGACTGTTCAACGACGTTCTCTCTTGATTTTTTATTTGCTCTGAGGATATTAGCTGAAGCGAGTAGGCTACCTATTTACAGCAAAAATGTCTTCACCTTTGCCAGAAAAAAATCTAGCCACGTAAATTCTGGCAAACTTAGTACTGTATCAGCCTTTTTAATAGTCTACTGCAGGACGTAGGCCTAGCCACGAAGGGTGATTGAGCCAGATCCACCACGCTGGCCCGGTGCGGGTTGGTGGATTCACATACGCCATCGAATTTCTTATACGGACATGCAGGTTGCCTCACGATGTTTTCATGGAATTTTACACCACTGGCTTTTCGGTGAAAAGCCAGTGGTGTAAAATTCCGTACAAAGAACTCATTGGTACGAGACCGGGATTTGAACCCACGACCTCACGATTGTAAGGCGGGTGTCACTACCTCTAAGCCACCAAGGCTTCAAGGCAAGCTTAGTGAATGACGAAAAAACTGCAATTGCCTTTGTTTCGGGCGATTAGTATTAGCGTTGTACTAAATGGTTAATATTAATCACAGTTCACAGATCAAGAGTTCCGAGTCATGGCTCTACTATAATGAGGCACTTATACTCTATAAAATTTAACTTGATCTCTGCGACAGCTGTCAGAAAAATCACGCCTATGAAGTCCTGAATTTCTTAATAGTACAGACAGTACCTGTCAATGTCATACTTTGCGGGCATGTCGATTAGTGATGGGCGACGAATGATCGTGGCCACAGAGTTTTAATTAAAATATCGATAGTTTATACTGACGATATTTTAAATAAAACTTAATTTATCATTAATTTTATTGTATACATATTTGAATATCATAACATTTTTTACATGTGTAATTAAATTAAACCCAATTATATGTTACATTAGCATCGATAATAGTGAAAAACGTCGATAAATACTTTCGTTACATTATTATGAGTATATAATTAATATCATACCATTATTTACAGGTGTACATACTTGATCTTAAATAATTGTAAGTAAATGAAATCCAATTTCTCACCTTCAACTACTCATTCGATTTCATTACAACATTGTTTGAAAATCGATTTTTTCCACCACTATCCCAACTCTAAATATGTCAACATGTAACTGTCGCAGAGATCAAGTTAAATTTTATAGAGTATAGTCTACTTTTTCAAATACCAACATCATAATAAAATATTATATTCAGTACTGTACTTACATCTTCCGACTCGGTATTGGGCATCTCCGTATAGTTGATCTTTTTCTGTCTTGTCCTGTGTTTGGGCGACCAGTCGTTCTCTCCCTCGCCCCCGCTGAGCCCGCCGTAGGTGACTCTCGCTCTAATGACATTTCCTTCAGCGTCGTACTGCGTGAGTCCCCGAGACCGGTGTTTCTTGGACTTGTCGCGTCTCTCTCGTCGGTCGCGTTTGTCCCGCTTCTTTGGTCGCGAATGAGATTTCGATCTAGAATTAAAAACCATTTGTTAATACCACACTTATTTTAGACAAAAAAATTGACTAAATGGCTTCTATGAAGTTAACTACAAGCTGCACAGCACCCCATCCTTCGCCACCGCTGTCCTATTTTGCTATCACAGCCGTCATTAAGTTTGGGTTGTATTATACGCATGTGTTAATGCCATTTTTGTAAGACCTCTTTTAGCGCGAAACAAATATATTGTCTGAGGGTATTTTGATAATTTATGAAAGTAGAAAACATCAATACTGGCACTTGCGAATGCACAAAATTCGCGACGCCAAACTAAAAGATAAAATATAAACACGCCGTGTCCAGCCAAGACTAAGAAAAAGGAACTGGCGACGCAGCAGCCGTGTGCAATATTACACGAACCATTTCGAGTTACTTTTGACCTTTTCATAACTCGAAAACTATTTATGTATCTTACTTGGGCTTGGAGCTGGAGTTCCATTCCTTGGCGCCGGCGGATTCACTCGAGCTATCTTCGAATACCTTCTTCTTTTTCTTGGTTTCTGGCGAAGATTCCGTCATCTTGGGTCTCTCTACACAATACATAACAATTTTATTTTCAGAACATTTGAAAGAAAATTCTATCATACTAATATTATTAATCCGAAAAGTTTGTTAGTATGTTTCTCTTTCACGCAGAAACGGATCGACTTGATTTTAGGCATGGCTATAGTTCAAAGGCCGGAAAGTGACATGGGCTACTTTTTATCCTCTTGCGGGATAGCACAAAAATTAAAAGCCACGCGGAGCCACGGGCAAAAGCTAGTGTTTTATATTTACAAAATAGATAGGAGACCGAATCATACAAGTCGGCGGATGTGAAGTTAGCTAAAAGCTGCTCGAAACCCAATCAACGCACAACTTTATGTGAACTTCAGTCAGGATTGGATATTGCGCCGCTTGTAGATAACTTCACATCCGCCGACTTGAATGATTCGGCCTGTAACAACCATCACCGAAATATTTACCTTTCCTATCGGTCCTGCCAGTCCGCCGTATAGGCAAGGAGTCCGAGGAGCGAGAATCACTAGACTCCTTATCAGCGGAAGACGAGATATCCTCAGACGAAGACGCGCCGCCGACATCTTTGAAATCTTCGTCAGTTTCGTCATCGTCTTCAGATGGTACTTCCAGAGAGTTGAGCTTGCGCGGTTTGCGTCGCTGTTTCTTCCTTAGTTTCTTTATCAATTCTATCGGTGTACCCTGGAAGCAAAGTCTAAGTATTACAGATGCGGAAATTACTGATAAGTTGTGGGGTGCGTTTTACATTTTACACAATGTCGGAAAATCTTAACTTTATCTTCAGTCGTAGACGAACAAAAGTTACCGACGTAGCTCAGAGGAAGAGCAAGTTAAAGCGGCAGTGGACAGGGCACATAATTGATAGAACGGATAGGGTTAAGGCAAAAAAAGGTAGATAGATAGATAGATAAACGCTTTATTGCACACCAAGAAATAACCATAATAAGAAGAAATAAAGATACAAAAACAGTGTAACAAAGGGCGGCCTTATCGCTAATAGCGATCTCTGCCAGGCAACCTTAGGATGGAGAGGATAGATAGCGTATAAATAATGGACGGGGTGCGCATTATATAAAAAACATATATAGTTATACATATAAATTAAATTATACGTCATAAACCTACATACACTAAATAAATAAAAAAAAATATATAAATACTTTAAATACATAAAAATAAAATAAACCTATAACTAAATAATAAACTAATACATATAATTTATAATTTACATAGATAATTTATACATAAAAACAACAGAAAAACAACAACAACAGTTTCAATAAAGCGACAGTTTCTGTAGATAATGGTTTTTAACCTGATCCTTAAATACGTTCAGTGATGGAGCTTTTCTAACGGTCACCGGCAATGCATTCCATAACTGAACCGCCTGAAACGCAAACGACCTGCCGTAAAAAGTCTCGCACCGTGCGGTAGGAGTCATGAGGGAAAGGTTATCTTTGGATCGGAGGGGAAGTGGATGTGCATCATGCCAGAAAGAAAAGGAGTCTTTTAAATAGAATGGAGTAGAAGGATTGAAAAGGATGTTATAAAGAAGGTAAAGGATATGAGCATTCCGACGAAGACGAATTGGAAGCCACTTGAGCTTGGTGCGAAAATGAGATACATGGTCATATTTGCGCAACCCAAATATAAACCTAATGCAGTAATTTTGGAGACGCTCAAGTTTATCAAGCTGGACTTCGGTGAGATCTAAAAAACTGGCGTCAGCGTAATCTAAAATAGGAAGTAGAAGAGACTGTGCGAGCGCAATTTTAGTAGCAGTAGGCAAGAAGTTTCGGAGCCGTCTAAGAGAGCTACCAGCAGCAAACAACTTGCAGCTAATAGTTTTAATATGAGTATCCCAGCATAGCGTACGATCAAACATGACTCCGAGGTTTTTAACAGATTCATTATATGGCAGAGTGATACCGTCGAACTCTACGCACGGAAGGTTGGCCCAGTCGATTCTCGAAATGTTATATGAGCTGCCAATTATAATAACTTGTGACTTTGCAGGATTAATTTTTAAGCCAAAAGAATTGCTCCACTCAGTTACTTCATGGAGATCAGAATTTATTGCAGCTATCGCTGAATCTATATCATTTAAACGAGCTTGCGAATAAATTTGGAGATCGTCTGCATAAAGGTGATAGGAAGAAGTAAACCGTTGCGATATGGAATTTATGAAAAAAGCAAAAAGAAGAGGAGATAGCACGCCGCCTTGTGGTACACCAGCAGTAGTATCACACCAGGAGGAAAAATTGTCACCAAGGCGAACTCGCTGCCGGCGCCCGTCCAGATAACTGTGAAGCCAGTCGATCACTGATGGAGATATGTTAGATGAGCGCAATAATGCTAATAAAATGTCGTAGTCAACGGTATTGAAAGCATTACTGAAGTCTAACAGAGTTAGAACAGTAAGCTTACCGTTATCCATACCCAAGCGTATGTCGTCGGTGATCTTAATAAGCGCAGACACAGTGCTATGCCCAGGACGGAAACCGGATTGGAAAGGATTGTGGAGATCATGTTTGTTAAGGTAATTGTTCATCTGACTGTGAACAAGACGCTCCAGAACCTTGGACAAGAACGGAAGGATAGAGATAGGACGGTATTCGGAAAAGGACTTGGGATTGGATTTTTTTGGTAGTGGAATAATCTGTGCATCTTTCCAGACTGAAGGAAATATTCCACATGAGATGGATTTATTAAAGATGGTACACAGGACAGGAAGTATGATGTCTAAAATAGGCAAAAGCATGTTCCGGCTTACATTGTCACCGCCAACCGCGTTGGAGGAGATCGACATTAAGCTCCTCCTAACATCACATTCAGTGAAACGATTGAACTCAAAGGGAGAAAAGTCGGGAGGAGTAATGGCAGAAAGATAGCGCAAAGTATGGCTTTTATCGGCATCCGACATAATGGAAGCTGATGAGAAATGAAAATTTAAGGCATTAAGGTCGATATTGTTAGAAGAAGTGTCTGGACGAGATTTGCCAATTCCCACTGACTTCAGAAATTTCCAGACCTTAGCTGGGTTTTCATCATCAACTGATGCATGAACATAGCGACGCATTGCATCCCTACACACCTTATTGCAGCGATTTCGGGCCTTAACATATTTATCGTGGTTGATCTCAGTGGGCCGCGACTTGTACTTAGTTTTGGCAATTTCTTTTTTGCGCATTAAACATTTTATATCCTCAGTTAGCCATGGTGCAGGAAGTTGTTTAATTTTGATCTTACGTAAAGGTGCATGGGAATCGTATAATTGAGTAATCAAAGAGTTAAATATAGATATCTGATCTTCGACAGATTCAGCGTCAGTAACGGTACTCCAGTCTATGTTACTAGCATCTCGGAGAAGAGCCTCCCGATCAATGCCACTTAAGTTGCGCTGCAGAATAATTTGAGGTTTGGATTTAGGGGGACGAATTTTATATGAAAGAAAGATCAGATCATGATAGGAAAAGTTGTCAGCAGCATATTGACCATGTTTAGCAACATTGTTAGGAGAAGACACTATCATTAAGTCAAGAAGGGAGGGGACACAGTTTGGAAAGTGATGTGTAGCATTAAGAGGAAGAATATGCAGGTTACAAGATTTTGTTAAGGATTCAAGTGAAGATGTTCTATGATCTTTCTTCTGGGGACAAGTGTTAAAATCACCCATAATGATGGAGTGATTGTAAGAAAGAATAAAATTGTGAAGAATAGTTTCAAATGAAGAAAAGTAATCAATATTTTTTGAAGGACAATAATAGACTCCGAGAAGAACTTTAGTGTGGGAAAGTAAGATTTCAATAAAAAGATGTTCGCCAGCATTTACCGGAGGTGGTTGGGGTGATTGGTTGATGATCGTGTAAGGAATATTTGCTTTTAGGTATATGGCAACTCCACCACCACCTCGGGAGACACGGTCATTCCTAATAAGAATAAAGCCAGGAAGAGAAAAAGAAGTAGTGAGAAGAGAAGGACGGAGCCATGTTTCGGAGACTAATATTGCGTGGATGTTGTGATGATCAAGAGACGCCAGCATCTCAGGATAGCACGACGGAATGCTTTGGGCATTAATGTGAACGACGTTGAAATTTTTAGATACGTCAGAGAAGGTACATTCTAGGAACTCAGATAGCGGCAAGAGACTTGCAAAGCTGTCATCACTGTGAGCCATCGAATCAGAAGAGGATGCAGAAAAATATTCAATATCACTGTTGTTGTCATTGTTGCTAAAAATATTTATCATACTTAAATACTTAAAATAAAAATAAATGTACTAATACTAATATATACCTATTTAACAAAAATAAATACCTAAATTAATTAATAGGCAATTAAATACTACATAATAACCACCTGCCGGTTGTGCCTGTCAGAATCGCTAGGAGGAAAAACAACAACAGAGAAAGTAAAAATAAGCACATACTTAAAAACATAAAATTAAAGCACAAGAGAAACAATTTGTAAAGGAAATAACAACAAAAAAAAACAAATAACAGAAAGTAGCATGAAAAATGAAATAACCTCATAAATTAGATATAAAAATTAGAGTCCGCGCCAGGACAGAAAAAATAAATAAATCAATAGTCAGAAACATATAACGAAAATTTCACCGTGAAAATAGAATAGATACTACACAGTAAATAACAATCACGTAATAACAAAGTATAAAATAAAAAATAACGTAATTTTCTTCATGAAATATGAACATAAACATTAAAGCATACTTTACTGCAACAAGACTAAATCTTACGCACACGGCACATTGGATTGGTAATCACTGTGAAAAGGTCGGCAAATCCGTAACAAGCCACAAAAGATATGTGCATAAAACAATACATCAGTAAGTACTGGTACATAGATAATTAAATATTTTGATGGCAAAAGACTTTAGCATGACAGTTCAGAAAGAAAAAAAAAAGGTGTTTATTACCTAATGACATTTTGACACATTCTAAGCTCAACAATTGACAGTGACATAAAGGTGTCATCTGAATTCTAAAGTTAAAGATAAAAATAATACATAAGAGGGTGATTTATAAAATTAATTTGCAAATACAAAATAAGTGGGTAAACTGTTAAAGCAACAAAACATTGATATAGTGTAGCATAATTCACGATGCCTACCCTGTACAGAAGATTACATATGACTAAGCTGTACCACTTACTGCTCAGTAAACGCAACAACTGAGAAGTGTTTTACATGATTGCTCACTGCTTCGAGTGGGCTTTACGGGCGGTTCTAACTAGTTTCTTCTCCGCCGGTACTTCAAGCTTCTTACTCTTTGAAGGGGCGGCGGCCTCGATCCTGTTCAGCTCTTCAAGACTGCTGATGCGATGCTGTTTGCCATCCGGTCCCGATACAAAGATGAAGCCGTCCCGCGTCCAGCTCTTCGTCACACCAAAGCGATCACGGGCTGCCATGAAGGTCTCGTGCCTCGGTTTAGTCAGGAATTCTGACATGGTGATCCCTGACCCCTTTAGCGCAGGTAATGGTGTCTATAATTATTTTCGATCGATTTCATACAAACGGTTGGAACGCGAATTATACCTACGCGCCTCGGAGTTCGGTACACACTCGGTATACTGAGCGCCACACAAATCGACGGATGGGAAGTTATGCGCAGAGCTCTGCGCATAACTGCGGGAGCCAGAGAAACGAGACACCGGGGCACACCCGCCCGCCAACCTCATACCTCCCGCGCGCTCCCTAGCCACTTGAACGTTAACGGGATGTACTCGTACCTTATCCCATGACTAATCTTCACAAAACCGCTACCGGGCCAAATATGTCCCGCGGTGCGATTTTTCAGAAATCAGCTTTAAGCCGTAATAATAGAGTTCCTTTTTGTAGTAACGCTAGTATTTAATGTTCGGAATGAACTGTACTCGTAGATGGAATTACATAGCATAAAAGTTAATTCCCCTTTTCGAGTGGTTCGGCATCCATTTTAGAGTCGGCGCCAGTCGCACCGGTCCGGTTCCAGCGGCATTATGTGCAGCGATTTTGTGCTAAAATATGTGGTAAACTTTAACTAAATAATAGAGTGTTGTATATTAAAACGTTGCCAGAGACGTTTTCTATAGACTGGTGTATGTGATTTACTGTGAGTTGTTTTGTGATCGAAATATTGTGCTCTAAAGTTGGGGATGGCCGATCCGACCATTGGCGGCTCCGTGTTGCTGTTTACCATTTTTTTTAAGTATTAAGGTAAGACTTGAATCATAGACTTATAAAAAACACTTTTGCTAATAAATTAGGCTATGCCACGGTATTTTTTATTAGAACGTAGCTTGTCTATTGTTCCTTTGATAGACGTTTTTAGCGGGACGGATAGTACGCAACCGCGCGCGAAAAATTTGACACGGGGCCGTGACGTTTGATGCATAAATGGGTTTGAGACGGTGACGTTCAAGTGGCTAGGCACTACCACATGCGGCGTCGGAATTGTGCAAACATGCACAATAATTAGCCAATCACGGCAAAGTGTCATCTGCGGCTAACATCTCATCTGCCCATTTGTGTTGCGCTTAGTATACGGTCTCGGTACACAGCAGTAGCAGGTGCGTGCCGTAGTGACGAATGAGCGTGTGGGTTTGTAACCAGTAAGCATGCAATGTACTTACCAGGCGGGCAGCCCTAGCGCGTGCTACGTAATGCGTGGCCACGCAGGGCTGTAGGTATAGGGCCGAGTCGCAATAGTGTAGATACTATTATCTTGGCCAAGGTGGTAACACTGTAGATTCACGTTGAAAGAAAAGGAGTACGACAAGGGCCGACCTGTTCGATGGCCGCCCTCTCAGCCGTGTTACCACATTGTTGAATGAGGACTATGACGACTTACCTGTTCGATGGCCTCCCTCTCGGCCTTTAGCTTCTCTTCCTCGGCGGCCTCGATGATGGTAGATATGTCCTTCCCGCGGCCCTGGTTGCCTGCGCTTGTTGTCGGTTCTACGTACTCCTCCTGAAATGTCAATCAGTCATTAAAAATATTAGTTCACTGAAATGTTACTTGAGCTTTGCATTTGTTAGAGGACGCTATTTTATTTTTGGAACCTTTGTAGGTCGCATAGTTTTGGAGATATGGCAAAAAAGGTGTTTGCACCTCTTTGTCCAAGATGGCGGCCGGGGTACAAGGGCGGCAACCCCACAAACTTGGGGTTAAGCTTCTATCGACCCCCCACATATGTCCCAAAAATAAAATTGCGTCCTCTAACAAATGCAATATTAGGTCCTTAAATTGTAACATTTCAATAGACTATATTGATTAGTGAAGAAACAATTTTACTCAAAAAAGTGTTGAAGCTTCCCCGAACTAACTGTGTTTCGTATACCAGCATCTCTCCTTGTGGCTATTATTTAAACTTAAAACATTCATTATACGCTCATCGCAAACCGGCGTGCCGCCACAGCAACAAGAGCCGATGCCAAAACCGATTTTAGATTCACGCTCACCATCGGCGCTGACGGTTAAAATGTATGAGATTTTAGGGAGCGTTTTGGACTAACGCGTAGTTGTGAGCGCTGGCGATGGTCAGCGTTGAGCTGTGAGCAGCCGTGCCTGTACCGTAGGCTACGTGCCGCGCGTCGGTGTCGCTGAGGGTCGGTGACGAGCGCCTCTCCCAGTGTTTTTATTGAAATTGAAATTGTTTATTTCCAAAAACTTATGAACTATGTACATATTGGTTAATAGTAAAATACACAAGTAAATTTATCCTAAATTAACGTACATACAAAATATTATGTACACTGCAGCCCACACTAGGGTGACCTGTGTCGTGGGCTGCAGGCTCTTTCACTTAAGCTAGCTAATGATTACTAAGATTATTTGTGAGTGAACGTGAAAGTGGGCGAGTGAGTGAGAGAATGAGTGGATTTTAACACGTGTGGTGTGTGTGTGTGTATATATATTATGATAAGAATATATATTAAGAGGATATATGGATACATGAATACGAATTTGAGAACTAAAATAAATACCAAAAAGTTATAGATAGATATATATATGGCATAATAGCTCTACATAAATAGTACATCAGATTACATGTATGAGTAATAAATAAATATCCAGATTCTTTTAACACTAATAATAATTATGAGATAGCATTGACAACAAAGATTCAACAGACAGTTTTCGGGGTGGAGTTTAGTTTTGTCATTTAGTAATGGTGAGTTTATTCTTGTTATGCGAATGATGAAAGCGTTATCGCGATCTACGCGCGCCAGAAAGAGAAGTGAAAGGGCAGAGTGCAACAGGTAATAAGTGGTCGGGGTGGCGCGCGCGCCGGCGCGGACGGTCTGAGTTGCTATTTCTCCAGTTACTGGATAGGCAGCACTGCAGGCGCATGTGCCCACCTTTCCGTTACAATAAGTATGCACTGCGAGTATGGATATTGCCATGAAGTATGTTATGTGTAAAGTATGGTTGCAATATTTCTTAAAACTGGAGTACAAACAGCAGGTTAAAAAGCAATTATGAGGTTCAGTGCAGGGGCTTGTTTTAAGTAGTCGGTGAGTAATTACGGCCTTCTTACTGTTATAAGAAGGTAGGTTGTGATCTGGTCGATATATACAGTCTAGGATAAATAAAAATAATAATCGGTCAATGTCTGTATGGCTTCTTATAGCTGACTTTCAATAGAGCTCTCTGGGCTCTGTTTTTTGCAAGATCATCACCGATAGATGAGAAGAAGCTATTTATTTGGTTTAGTGACTCTATTTCAGTTCTTTCCACTTTAAGAAGATCATCTGAACCGGATCTCGAAACTTTAATATTACACATTTCTTTTACTGTAGTCCACAACTTTTTTGTATTATTTCTATGAGTATTTAGTAAGTTAGATTCGTATTTATTTTTCTGGCTATGGAGTAACCTATGGTAGAGATTGCGATAGTTTTTATACTTAAGCTGAAGAATCGGATCATCGGGATGTGATTTTGCTTCTATCCAAGGTTGAATTATAGCTTCATTACTTCGAACTTTATTCTGAGTAGTACTGTTTCGAATTGCATGTCCAATCTTGTCATGGTTTCACTATAAAAGCTGTCCCAGTTAACACCACTCAAAGCAGCATTGATACGACAATTCGAGTTGTTTCTCGAAAATACGGCATACGGCAGATTTTATTGCCGTATACGATGCCGTATACAACACACGGCGCTTGAAATATACGGCAATTTCAGAGTCGAAGCAAAATCTGAAAGACCACCAATGGGGCAATCTCAAAGTGGAGATACGGCAGTCCAATTTTTTTTTTGTAAAAACAGTGGCTTCTTTCTTCAGTGTACGTTTTAGTGTCGAACTAAACGACTATCGTCAACGAGACACGTACCTACTCTGCGGCGATTAACAGCAAACTAAAACGACCTGCGCTGACGAGCTACGCGCTGAGCAGTCGACGTCGATTGCCGGCGTGACTTTAAAATCAGATACTGCAGCCGGTACACCGCCGCGTCTCCTGGTGATGATAATACCTTGATGGCTGCGCTGATGATGCGGTCGTACTCCTGGCTCCGCACGGACACGGGCAGCTGGCGGCGCGCGCGCAGCCGGTACACCGCCGCGTCTCCTGATGACGATGACCATGAGCTCTCTGAACTCGCATCTACACAACCAATCATAATATTGTTATTCAAAACTAGCAGCAACTAGCATAACTTTGACAGATAAAAATCCACAAAAAAACTAAAATCACTAATGGATTGCAAGACGGTTTCGCATTATCATCAGCATCGTCATTCACATCGCCATCACGCACACCACCCGCGCCACTGGAGTAGGCGTGCCGGCGGCGCAGAGCTGCGCAACATTAGTTTAAGGAGCTGGGCTGTCTCGGGTAGACGCTGAAGGTTAATGCCAAAACACCCCATGCGGGATATCAGTGCAAGTCCTCTCGCCCCGCACAATAAGAAAGTTTTACCTAATTTTGGAATTTTTAAAACCTTTCCCATTCGAGGAATTGTACTTTTATTGTTTAATTTGTAGTGTGTTTTATAGTTTACAATGTTGTTCCATGTTAGGCCATTACCGTCCAGTCCCTTTTCCCCTTTGTTCCCAACTCATAAACTCACCCGAATCTTCTTCAGACTTCTTCTTCTCTTCCACCGGCGCGGGCGCGGGCTCTTCCAGCTTCTTCCTGGCTCTCTCCTCTTCCACGCGCGCCACTAGCTCGTCATACTTCACTAGCTCGTCCTCCAGGGATTTTATTAATTTGTCCTGGAATTGACATTGACGTTTTAGTCATGGAGTCCTTATCATTGTAGCTTAGCCGTTAGACAATAGAACAACATTTAATACATCACAGTGAAGAACATAAATAACAGAGCCAAGATAGAAGGTACAAAAATGTCCATTGCCCAGTGTTGGACAGTCTACCCTGCCTTATAGATTTGGAAGATGACTGTTTTAAGTGGCTTACCACCAGCTCAACCCTGAGGTCTGATTCAGGTCATCTGTCTACTTTGTGCGTAAGCGATCTATTCTGCGCATATCGGTAAAAAACGTTGTAAAGTTTGAGTATCAAATGCTCAATCATTTATTGAGTGTTGTATTGAGTTATACATACATACGAGGTGCATTCAATAAGTACCTAGCCTCATCGCCAGAGGGCGCTGTAGTTTCAAAAGAGTTTTACCACAGTGTAGCACATTCTTTTTTAATTCTTTTTTCAAAGAAGGATGCACGGAATTAACCTGTCAATATTTTTTATTTTTTTTTGTTAGTAAAAAACCTAACATATTTTCTAAAAATGGTAAGTGCTTCAAAAATATAGGGATTTTTTGCTGTTTTCATATCACTAATTAAAATTAAAATTAACCCACCAGAAAAATTACAATGATTTTTTTATTGTTTTTACATTACGGATTACATACATAAGAAGTGGCGGTATGGTCTTAAAGGCTTTAGTGTCCAAAAATGGGCGAATTATTTGAAAAAAAAAAAAACAATCTTTTATTACTGTTGCTGTCAAAAAATAAGGAAATGTCAAATTCAGTCAATCAGATGACGTATTTAGTGTTGCCAGACTTGTTCTCGGTATCCAGACTGAGCAATTTTGGAAATGTTGACGTGTTGATGTAATAATTATTTTCTTTTTTAACTTTTGGCACATAATCCTGCGTTAACTCGTTTTAGCCCGTAATGTTTACAAACTGAGGTGTTATCATACATTTTTATAGAAACATACAATTTTGTATACTAAAAGATTATCAAAAAGAAAGAATATTCTTATTATTTTTATATGTACTTTTTATCATATACTTTACTACTAAAAACAAAAAGCAGTAGTTCAAGTTATCCGAGAAATTCGTGGCAATTTTAATATTACTCGTAATAATCCTTAGGGTGCTATTCGAATCTTTCACTTGCTTTACTACACTTGCAGCAGCTGCACTAGGCCGGCTGTGGCTACACAACTGAGGCGTTAGTCCAGGTTTACACATAAATTGAAATTACATCTGTTCGATATTGCCCTATACATTTTTGTACAGCGCCCTTGGCCGAAACGATGAAGAACTAACGAAAATGTATGGAGCCACACGCGAACGCAAAAGTTTAAGTAAACAACACAAAACCTGGACTAAGGGCTCTGGTTATCTACGTAGTTGTATGAATTTCTACAAAAAGATTCCGAACACGGCTGCGGCAGCATGTGCTACCGAGCCTCGGCTGCAAGTGTTGTTAGCCTGTTTAAACAAGTCCAACGTACCTGCGATGTACGACGTAGACAACCAGCATCGGAATCATTCCCGACTGCGGATACAAGCAGCGGCTCATGTGTGTGCTACCTCCATTCGCAACCTGCATCCGCAGGCTGCAGCCGAGCATGAATTTATTCGAATAGCTGCTTTACTTATATTCTTAACTTATAGTTGCGGTTCTTGTACTTTTGCTAATGAAATGGATGAATACCGAATTTTCTTTATCATTCCATTTTTCATTTTCTTTTTATATCAGTCCTAGACATTGATTTTTTTGACGTGACAACGTCTTATAAATCGATGAACTCCAAAAAGTAATCTGATATTACAGACAAGATGACATGCCCTGTTTTAAAAATCAATATAAATATCATTGAGACATTGACACAGATATTGACTAAAAATACATGACATCAAGTTTTTAAAATCGAGCACCATTTTAGCACTCTGAACATAACAAACCTGGCAATCCATAATCTTTAGTGTGTATACATGTCTATAAATAGGTACTTATAGCTTGAAAATTGTTTTCGTTTTTTCTTATTTTATATTCAATTTTAGCCAAATTGTACATATTTGAACAGTTTTAGAAGCGTCATAAATCACATTGGTGAACATATCATTCTTAGAAAATAAGTGAGGAAAAATTAGTCTGTTCGTATATAACAGGTCCTGGTATGTATGGGCTCGCGCATCCTTCTTTCATTTTAATCCCTTCATTTGTTTTAATTTGACAACTTATGGAAGCGAACGTATCGATCGGTTTTACAAAAATGGAAAAAGAGCAATATCGTTCGGTGATTAGATTCCTATTTTTGGAAGGGAAAACGCGCATCGAAATCAAAGAGCGCTTGGATGCTGTGTACGGTGACTCTTCTCCATCGATGGCCACCGTCAAGAATTGGTTCAACGAGTTTGCACGTGGCCGTACGTCGGTTTTTGATGAACCACGTCCAGGTGCACCGAAAACAGCTGCTACGGAGGAAAACATTAAAAAAATCCATGATCTCGTATTGGCAGATCGCCGATTGAAGGTTCGGGAGCTAGCTGAGACTGTAGGCATTTCAGAAGGAACAGTGTATCATATTCTTCACGAGGAACTCGGCATGAGAAAGCTGTCGGCGCGATGGGTGCCGCGTTTACTCACACCGGAAAACAAGTGCAACCGTGAGACCACATCGGAGACGTGTTTGGCGCTGTTTAAGCGGAATCCAGCGGAGCTTTTGCGTCGTTTTGTGACCGTCGATGAAACCTGGATCCACTGGTACACACCAGAGACCAAGGAGCAATCAAAACAATGGATCCAGACCGGGGAACGTGCTCCAAAGAAGGCGAAAACTGTAAAATCGGCCGGAAAAGTTATAGCCACCGTTTTCTGGGATTCACAAGGTGTGATCTACATCGATTACCTCGAGAAGGGTGGGTCCTCGTGGGCCGATTCGACGCCGAATTAAAGAAAAAACGACCCCATCTGGCGAAGAAAAAAGTGCTGTTTCACCACGACAACGCACCGGTTCACACGTCTGCCGTAGCCATGGCCAAATTGGTCGAATTACGCTACGAATTGCTGCCCCATCCACCGTATTCTCCAGATTTGGCTCCTTGTGACTTCTTTCTGTTTCCTAATCTGAAAAAATCTCTCGCCGGGAATAGATATGGATCAAATGAGGAGGTCATCGCCGCCACGGAGGCCTATTTTGCAGAGTTTGACAAAAACTATTTTTCGAACGGGTTAAAAAAGTTATGGGCTAAAAGGAGACTATGTTGAAAAATAAATTGCCACTTTTCCAAAATTTTCGTTTACTTTTTGTAGGCTAAGTATTTATTGAATGACCCTCGTACCTACATGGTTGAGGCAGGAGGGTAGCCCATACGTTATACATACATGGTTGCAAGGCGGACAGAGCCAGTCGCCCTCGGAGATGACGAACAGCATGGGCTTGAGGCAGGAGGGTAGCCCATACGTTATACATACATGGTTGCAAGGCGGACAGAGCCAGTCGCCCCCGGGGATGACGAACAGCATGGGCTTGAGGCAGGAGGGTAGCCCATACGTTATACATACATGTTTGCAAGACGGACAGAGCCAGTCGCCCTCGGGGATGACGAACAGCATGGGCTTGAGGCAGGAGGGTAGCCCATACGTTATACATACATGGTTGCAAGGCGGACAGAGCCAGTCGCCCTCGGGGATGACGAACAGCATGGGCTTGAGGCAGGAGGGTAGCCCATACGTTATACATACATGGTTGCAAGGCGGACAGAGCCAGTCTCCCTCGGGGATGACGAACAGCATGGGCTTGAGGCAGGAGGGTAGCCCATACGTTATACATACATGGTTGCAAGGCGGACAGAGCCAGTCGCCCTCGGGGATGACGAACAGCATGGGCTTGAGGCAGGAGGGTAGCCCATACGTTATACATACATGGTTGCAAGGCGGACAGAGCCAGTCGCCCTCGGGGATGACGAATAGCATAGGCTTGAGGCAGGAGGGTAGCCCATACGTTATACATACATGGTTGCAAGGCGGACAGAGCCAGTCTCCCTCGGGGATGACGAACAGCATGGGCTTGAGGCAGGAGGGTAGCCCATACGTTATACATACATGGTTGCAAGGCGGACAGAGCCAGTCGCCCTCGGGGATGACGAACAGCATGGGCTTGAGGCAGGAGGGTAGCCCATACGTTATACATACATGGTTGCAAGGCGGACAGAGCCAGTCGCCCTCGGGGATGACGAATAGCATAGGCTTGAGGCAGGAGGGTAGCCCATACGTTATACATACATGGTTGCAAGGCGGACAGAGCCAGTCTCCCTCGGGGATGACGAACAGCATAGGCTTGAGGCAGGAGGGTAGCCCATACGTTATACATACATGGTTGCAAGGCGGACAGAGCCAGTCTCCCTCGGGGATGACGAACAGCATAGGCTTGAGGCAGGAGGGTAGCCCATACGTTATACATACATGGTTGCAAGGCGGACAGAGCCAGTCGCCCTCGGGGATGACGAATAGCATAGGCTTGAGGCAGGAGGCGTGGTATCCCGCGTCACACACGTCGCAGAGGAGAATCCATTCCGGTTGTTCAGCCTTGCCGCAACGCTTGCAGAAACCGTCGTCTTTTTCTGTGGAATGATGTTTTATATGACTTCACACACTTCACTTGCACTTATCCGAAAGATAAATGGCTGAAGGGTCGAATGTTGCCTATATTGTTGCAACAAATTTCCACGCTTGCCAAGGCTCGGCAAGCATCCACAAGCATTTGGATTGGCTTGCATAATCTTATGGAGGCCTGTATGACGTTTTTGGAATATTACTAGACCGAAACGTCTCTCTGACGCACACTGACGCGTTCACAAGCGATTAGTTAAGATGTAAACGATTTCCAAATGCCAAACGAGATTTGTGGAGGCTTGTCGAGCCTTAGCAAGCATGGAGACGCGCCATAAGATTTTCAACGCTAGCTCTCATTCTGTCACAAATCACGAGACCAGGTAAGCGCAGGGGAATCAAGTAAATAGAAGTAAGTATGAATGGTATACAATTAATTTATTAGTTTCTAACAACTAACAATTCTGAATTTATTTATTATTCTTTCACAAAATTGACCTCCAGGAGAGTGTTATGAAATCGCCGAATTTTAATTATTTTACGAAAATGATAAAAAAATAGGTTGAAACTCAAATACTGCATAATCATTAGATTATGTTATCTTAACAAACTTCTTTGTACATACCCTCTTGTAAAGTCCGAGCTCTTTTGAGCGGTTCGGTGGTCTCGCCGGTTTCTAGATCTGATTCTGGGGAGAATTCGTGATCCGATTTTCCGTAATCATCTGTAAAAGAAACCAAAATATTATAAGTCGACAACTTCGTATAAGAATTGAATATGTGATTTCTCAATTGTGATTACTACTAAATATTTAAGCAAAAATGTTTCAAATGCTAAATGTTTCAAATGCTAAGTTGAACTTGTTTTTTTTCTCTCAAAGGTGACGTCCACAAGTGGTATATTATTCAGAGAAAAATCGAACCAAGATGATATATACATCATTTGAAAGCTTGGTTTATGGGCTTCCCGAAAATATTTAATTTAGATTTTTTTCACCCCTCCGATGTGGAAAATAAATTGTATGAAAATTAACAATACAGCTTATTACTTTTACTAGTTTGGCGATGATAAAGTGCTTTTATCGTTATTTTACTTGCATTAGTAGCTGATTCTTACACATTCATCACTTAATTTGCTAAAATTAAAAATTATAACCTACTAGTGTGACCAGTTAGTAGGTACAATGTGACATAAAAACACTTTAAAAGCGTGTCTAATTGGTAAAAATGCTTTTATTTAACAATTTGGAGGTTAATTAATCAGGGTTGCTAGAGATAAACTACCTATTGAGCCAAATATATTTATTTATCCTAATAAATTTAAAATTAATTTTTAAAAAATCGGAGAGCTCATTTTTATTTTTAACTGATGTAATAGACTCAGAAAAATATTAAGAAGAGAGAACTTTCTCGAAATGTAACGAGTGTTGTGGTTCGAATTTTTGATTATTATTATACCAGCCTCCATACATTTTGTGGACATGTCCTTTTGGGTTAACCCCATAGTAAAAGTTGTTCATAACGATGGTCTTAATCACCCTTTTTTGGCTTAGTACAGGGCAAGCAGGTAACCCTGTAGAAAGCAACTATTAGAAAAGTAGCTAGCTAGCTTCGTGTATAAAAAACATCAAACTTATACATATCGGAAAGTGCTATGTGCAGTTTGTATACGTACGTTCGGGCTCCGGCTCGTGGTGCTCGAAGAGCGGCGAGTCGGCCTCAGAGTCCAGGTTCGGGCCCGGTGGAGTCGGAAGGTGCTATGTGCAGTTTGTATACGTACGTTCGGGCTCCGGCTCGTGGTGCTCGAAGAGCGGCGAGTCGGCCTCAGAGTCCAGGTTCGGGCCCAGTGGAGTCGGAAAGTGCTATGTGCAGTTTGTATACGTAAGTTCGGGCTCCGGCTCGTGGTGCTCGAAGAGCGGCGAGTCGGCCTCAGAGTCCAGGTTCGGGCCCGGTGGAGTCGGAAAGTGCTATGTGCAGTTTGTATACGTAAGTTCGGGCTCCGGCTCGTGGTGCTCGAAGAGCGGCAAGTCGGCCTCAGAATCCAGGTTCGGGCCCGGTGGAGTCGGAAAGTGCTATGTGCAGTTTGTATACGTAAGTTCGGGCTCCGGCTCGTGGTGCTCGAAGAGCGGCGAGTCGGCCTCAGAGTCCAGGTTCGGGCCCGGTGGAGTCGGAAGGTGCTATGTGCAGTTTGTATACGTACGTTCGGGCTCCGGCTCGTGGTGCTCGAAGAGCGGCGAGTCGGCCTCAGAGTCCAGGTTCGGGCCCGGTGGAGTCGGAAAGTGCTATGTGCAGTTTGTATACGTAAGTTCGGGCTCCGGCTCGTGGTGCTCGAAGAGCGGCAAGTCGGCCTCAGAATCCAGGTTCGGGCCCGGTGGAGTCGGAAAGTGCTATGTGCAGTTTGTATACGTATGTTCGGGCTCCGGCTCGTGGTGCTCGAAGAGCGGCAAGTCGGCCTCAGAATCCAGGTTCGGGCCCGGTGGAGTCGGAAAGTGCTATGTGCAGTTTGTATACGTATGTTCGGGCTCCGGCTCGTGGTGCTCGAAGAGCGGCGAGTCGGCCTCCGAGTCCGGCTCGGGCCCGGTGGAGTCGGAAGGTGCTATGTGCAGTTTGTATACGTACGTTCGGGCTCCGGCTCGTGGTGCTCGAAGAGCGGCGAGTCAGACTCCGAGTCCGGCTCGGGCCCGGTGGAGTCGGAAGGTGCTATGTGCAGTTTGTATACGTACGTTCGGGCTCCGGCTCGTGGTGCTCGAAGAGCGGCGAGTCGGCCTCCGAGTCCGGCTCGGGCCCGGTGGAGTCGGAAGGTGCTATGTGCAGTTTGTATACGTACGTTCGGGCTCCGGCTCGTGGTGCTCGAAGAGCGGTGAGTCGGCCTCCGAGTCCGGCTCGGGCCCGGTGGAGTCGGAAGGTGCTATGTGCAGTTTGTATACGTACGTTCGGGCTCCGGCTCGTGGTGCTCGAAGAGCGGCGAGTCAGACTCCGAGTCCGGCTCGGGCCCGGTGGAGTCGGAAGGTGCTATGTGCAGTTTGTATACGTACGTTCGGGCTCCGGCTCGTGGTGCTCGAAGAGCGGTGAGTCGGCCTCCGAGTCCGGCTCGGGCCCGGTGGAGTCGGAAGGTGCTATGTGCAGTTTGTATACGTACGTTCGGGCTCCGGCTCGTGGTGCTCGAAGAGCGGCGAGTCAGACTTCGAGTCCGGCTCGGGCCCGGTGGAGTCGGAAGGTGCTATGTGCAGTTTGTATACGTACGTTCGGGCTCCGGCTCGTGGTGCTCGAAGAGCGGTGAGTCGGCCTCCGAGTCCGGCTCGGGCCCGGTGGAGTCGGAAGGTGCTATGTGCAGTTTGCATACGTACGTTCGGGCTCCGGCTCGTGGTGCTCGAAGAGCGGCGAGTCAGACTCCGAGTCCGGCTCGGGCCCGGTGGAGTCGGAAGCGTGCCAGGTGCGCCGCGGCTTCTTCTTGGTCTCGGCTTCGGAACTGCTGCGGCCGCTCGCGCGCCACTCATCCTCGTCGTCGTCCTTGCTCTATGGATTTCAACGTAACAATTAATTAAAAGGGTTTCATATAGAAAAGGCTTACTACAAAATTCAGGAATATGTAGATGACAAAATGATAAAACACTAAACAGTAATTTTCCATACATCTATGAGACGGATTCAATCCTACTGGCTACCTGTGCTGATGTGTGTGTTAAGTATTTGTTTAAAATTTGACATTATAAATGTGTTCATATTTCGTAACATTAATTAAATTTTACAAATATTACTAAAGACAATATGGATATCTAGACACGCGGAAGCGTGTCCAGCCAAGACAAAGAAAAATCAGGCGACGCGACGTGTGTAAAATAACACGAACCATTTCAAGCCACTTTTGACCCCTTCATAACTCGAAGACGATTTAACCTAAATATATGAAATTGAGCCTATTTATTAAAGTTGTTTAGCTAGCCTAGAATACAAAACTTCCGTTAATTTTGCTTCAACGGTTATTGATATATTAACGTTTAAAAACCGAGGTTTCATTGACTTATTCACTGATTGACTCACTGACTTACAAATCAAAAACCTAACCCACTTCCAGATGACCTAGAAACTTGATATTTGGCATCAAGGTAGACTATTTTTTTTACGCATATACAAAGGAAATAATCTAAAACTTCGTACTTTTATCCCCCATCCCCCTCATACTGGGGGAAGAAAGCTTGAATGAGCCTTTCACTAATTTTCATGCTAAAAGTCTAAAAATTGACATAAAGGCTCTTTGTTTTAAATAATAAAACACGTACTTTAGGATTTTTAGTAAATCACCCCCCAACCCTTAAAACTGGGGAGTAAAAGTTAGTATAAGAATTCCGCAAGTTTTGAAACTAGGAATCTGAAAATCGATAAAAGTACTTCTTGTTATAAATAATCTACAAAAAGAAGTGAAATCCAACAAAAACATTTCCATGTGAAATATAGCTAAGACCACGGTTCACACTTTCAAAAAGTTGGCAGATCCTATGTGAGCCAAGTTTCTAACTCTACACGTCTTAACTCTACAAGACCTTACTTCACAAACTCTACACCTTATTCAATATATGCGAGTTTGCTGTTTCGCTAACTGCACATGGGCGTAAAGTGAAGATCAATTAATTATTCACTGTTCACTTAGTTCTTGTTGTAACGAAACGGCCAAGTCACATATGTATATTGCATAAGGTGTAGAGTTTGTGGAGTAAGTACTTGTATAGTTAAGACATGTAGAGTTAGAAACTTGGCTCTACATAAGATCTGACAACTTTTTGAAAATGCGAACTGTGGTCTTGGCTATATTTCACATGGAAATGTTTTTGTTGGATACATATTTACATGTCCAACATAGATATAATGACTGTCTCAGTGACTCAGTGGTTAGTGACCTTAACTTCTGGATCAAAGAGGCGTGGGTTCGATCCCCACCCAGGGCAAATATTTATGTGATGAACATAAGTGTTTGCTCTGTGTCTGGGGTTATTAAGGTGCTATCTATATAAGTATGTATTTAAAAATAAGTATATGTAGTATATCAGTCTCTGGCAGCCATATCACAAGCTTTACTTAGTTTGGGGTCAGAGGCGTGTGTAAGATGTCCCAAAATATTTATTTATTAATTTATAATATAGTCAAAGGTTTTATATTTCATTACATTAATTAAATTTTACAAATATTACTAAAGACAATATAGATATACCTATTCACATGTCCAACACAGATATAATATAGTGAAAGGTTTTATATTTTAAAGACCTACTCTGTATCATATCATGGGTATATGAGATAATTTTAACTTTGATAAAGCTCACCTTCTTCTTATGTATCATTTTGAGTTCCCTCAAGGCTACTTCTTCCAGATGCCTCCTCTCCGCCTCTTCCTTGATCTTCTGTTGCGCGATGCGGCGCGACTGGCGCACGGGGGCCGAGTCGGAGTCGTCGGAGTTGTCTTTATCGGGCTTGGCTTTCCCCTTGTTTTTATCCTTGGATTTGCCCTTTGGCTTCCTCTTGACCAACTTTTTTGTGGATTTTTTACCAGCTGTAGGAAAGTATGATAAGTTAATGATACGTTAGATATAGGCCGAAACAAACTTCCAGCCGTAAACTCTTTGGAAGAGATTGCTATAAGCAATAAGGCCGCCCTGTGTTGCACTAGTTTATGTCGCTTTTTAGGGATCCATACTTCAAAAGGAAAAAATCGGCACCCTTATAGGATTACTTTGTTCTCCGTCGTACCGTCTGTGTGTATGTCAAGATTCTTTATATCGGGAACGCGTTTATATATCGAGTTGAAATTTAAACTATACACGTATATCTATGATTTATTAAAGTTATGTAAAAGAAAAACTTCTCAGTTATCGTATAAAAAGTTAGAATCGTTTATGTTGTTAAATACCGCATATTTCGACACTCACAAAAATCAAAACCTACAGGGTACTTCCCGTTGACATAGAACTATGAAATTTGGCGAACAGCATTGTATCAGAGTTCATATAGGAATAAATCTGAAAACTGTACATTTTTATTTAAATCACAAAAAAATAGGGCCTAGATTCACAAAATATGGGTTCGAAATTCAAAGTGAGTAAATCGTATCATGCAAGGTATACTGAGCGCCACACAAATCGACGGATGGGAAGTTATGCGCAGAGAACTGCGCAAAAGCCGAAATAAAGGCATTCGCGTTAGCCAGAGAAACGAGACGTCGGGGCACACCCGCCCGCCAACCTCATGCCTCCCGTGCGGTCCCTACGCACTACGACAGTCAGCATCGGAATTGTGCACACATGCGCAATAATTAGCCAATCACGGCGAAGTGTCATCTGCGGCTAACATCTCATCTGCCAATTTGTGTGGCGCTCAGTATATCATATAAAAGAGCTTCACTAGCACATGCTAAAATCGGTTTCCCAATTTTGTAAAATTTTCTGGATTTGTACGGAACCCTCGGTGTGCGAGCCAGACTCGCACTTGTCCGGTTTTTTTATTTTTCTGTGTTGTATTTTCGTGTTAATAATAAAGAATTCATTCATCAATTCTCTTTTTCTTAGCCTATATGCTAAAAGAAAATTTGTTACACTGGTTCGAGACCAAAAACATACTTGTATAGCCTGAATTATACAACTTGGTGGCTGTGATGTCGGCTACAAACTGGGGACAACCCAATCCTCGCGCCGCTATTGTGAACTTAGCCCGGATTGGGCTCTCTGCAGCATGTAGCTAATTTCACATCGCAGGCACCAAGTTGTATAATTCGGCCTACCCTATCCTTCCCACTAATACTATAAATGCGAAAGTTTGTGAGGATGGATGGATGGATGGATGGATGGATGGATGGATGTATGGATGTTTGTTACTCTTTCACGCAAAAACTACTGAACGGATTGAGATGAAACTTTGCAATTATATAGCTTATATATCAGAATAACACATAGGCTACAAATTATAATGATATTGCGTCAAAAATCAAAATATTATGCGGGCGAAGCCGCGGATAAAACTAGTACAATTATATTTTTAGTCGCTTACTAGTGTAACGAGTTGTCATTTAGAATATAGGCTAAGAAATGGAGTTTATGGGATTAGCCCAACTGTATTCGAGCGCCAGAGCGACGATAAAAAATGCGGCCATAAAGAGTCGGCGCTGAAGGTTTTCATGCAATTTCGTAGAAATAAATAAAGAACTCTTCCGTTATTTCGTATATATTCCGTATTTTTCTATGGAACAACAAACATTTTTTTGAGTTTTGACAAAAGTCGCAGAACAAAAGTTGTTAGTTTTGATGTACAGAATAAGCCCCTAAGAGGATGCTAATTGATTAGAAATAACCCTGTATATTATTCTTTTTCAGAAATCGGAATCAATCGGAAGAAATCGATAATTTTGTTTTCTTTTCACACTATCCTTTTTATACCTACTGCTGTTATTATATTTCAAAATTGTAAAAGGGGCCTCTCAATGTTGGCTTAGGCTCCATTGATGCCTAATAAAGGACCAGGCCAAGCTTGTGAATTTGATTGAATAAAGAGGAATGTTAAATTAAATAAAAACAATGTACTTTGCTAGATAAATAACTAGGTATTTTGCATTTAGAATGTGCTTTGAACTTTTGTAGTTTTGAACGTCTTGCATTTTGGACGTTTTGCTTTTTGAATGTTTTGCAGTTTGAACATTTTTAACATTATTTATTGTACATTTTGCGTCTTAAACATTTGGCGTATTGAACGTTATATGTATTAAACATTATGCGTCGCGACGACCTAAAGCGGTGTTTTCTGTATGCGTTTTATGGCTGATGAGATATTCGGTTGAGACTCACCTAAACTATACAGTGTTTCTTCTTCGGATTCATCACTGGAATGCTTTTCCAACAGCTTCGCTTCCACTTTTTTTCTGGAAAATTAAGATGTACCTTTATTATCATTCAAACACCATTTCATAGTTTTTAGAGTTCCGTACCTCAAACGGAAAAAACAGAACCTTTATAGGATCACTTTGTTGTCCGTCTGTCAAGACTCTTTATCTCGGGAACGCGTAAAGATATCGAGTTGAAATTTAAACTATATACATATATCTATAGTCTCTTGCAGTTGTGTAAAGAAAAACTTTTCAGTTAGCGTTTAAAAAAGTTAGAGCCGTTTATGTCGTAAAAAACCGCATATTTCGACACTCACAAAAATCAAAACCTACAGGGTATTTCCCGTTGTCATAGATCTATGAAATTTGGCGAGAAGCATTGTCTCAGCGTACACATATAGGAATAAATCTAAAAACTGTACATTTTTATTTAAATTATAAAAAATAGGGCCTCAAAATTCACAAAATATGGGTTCAAAATTCAAAGTGAGTAAATCGTATCATGTAAGGTATCATTAAAAGAACTTCATTAACACATGCTAAAACAGGTTTTTAATTATTTTAACAATGTGTAATTTTCGATGCATGACGAGAAAAGTGAAAAAAAAAATTTTTGTCGACGGTTATAGTATAGAGATTTTAACAACTTACTTCCTAATTTTGTCAAATTTTCTGGATTCATATGGAACCCTCGATGTGAGAGCCCGACTCGTACTAGTCCGGTTTTTTTTCTATTTAAATGGTCAAAACACAAATTAAGTGATAAGTTGTGTATTAACTTACCGAGATGATGTGATAATTTTCTTAGGTTTGATCTTCAACCTTTTACCACTAGTGACAGGTTCGTCATCCTCGCTTTCACTTTGAGATTCACTTTTGTTCTTATCACTCATAGGCTGTGCTATAAGTGTTCTTTTTAAAGATTTATTACTTTTCTTAGGACTATCATTTACTTTGTCATTATCATTATCCTTATCTAATTCTCGATTAGTCTGTGCTTTTCTTTTAAACTTCCCTTTGCTAGCTTTTATCTTCTTTCTTTTAGATATAGGGTCATGATTACTATTGTCTTTCTCGATACTATCTGATACAACATCTTTGGAATGTGTAGCATTAATATCACTTTCAGGGGTAGTTTCTAAGCGTAATTTCTTCGTGGGCAAGGGATCTTCTACTTTTAATTCTATGTCTGGGGTTTTTTCTTTTTCGTTTTCTACTGGGTTGTCTTCCTGGTCTACTGATGATACGCTGCTTTTTCTTTTTTCTATAATACTAGTTTTATCTTGACAGTTATCAGTCTCAACCGAATTTATTGCATCTTTTCCATTCCTTTTTAATTTAAGTTTTCTCGTCACAGCTTTCTTTTTTACTTTACTCCTACCTTTTTTAACACTATTTTTCTTCGGACTCTCGCTGTCTGTTGTACTTTTATCATTTACACTGACCTCCCTTTTAAGACAATTTTCTACATTAGAATTGTGTGATTTGTCTGTATCTCTAACGCAGGGTTTTTTAGTATCTGGTTTAGCATCATTAGTGTCATTAGATTGCTTTTTCAAAGATCTCTTATTTACAGTTTTTAATCTAATACTTTTACTTAACTTACTTTTATTTTTTACTACATCATGCTCACCATTTACAACCTCTTCTTTGTCTATTTCTTCTTCTTCTTTTGTTTGATTGGATTCTTCTATTGCTTCTGGATTTCCTGTATCATTTTCGTAACCATAACCTTCACCATAAAAAAACATGACAGGTTCTGATATTTCCTCTCCAATGAAATAACTTTCACAATCTGTTCCACTTCCGTCTCCCGACACAAACATTACAGGTTCTTCTATTGCTTCGCTAACTTCGTCATTTGATAAATCTTCACTTTTATCTTGATTCATGGTTGAATCATTATCAACTTTTAAATTACTCTCCGAATCTTTCGAGCTTTCAATTGGTTTAGGAGAAATTGGTTTTTCTTCAGAAGTTTTTACCATACAATCTGAAACAGCTTCAGTTTTATTTTCATCACCTGAATTAGTATCTATTTCTTCTAATTTTTTATTTTCAGTTGTATCATGTTTTTCAGTAATATTTGTTACTATTTTGTCTTCAATCTCTTCACTATCACTTTTATCATGTTCTGGACTTCTTAATAATTCCTCTTCTTCCGATTTATCAATAATATGATCTGTTATTGCCTCTGACTCTTCATCACATTTTTCATTGTCATTTTTGGCCTGTGTATTATCATTTTCAGTCTGTTTTTCTGTCTCTATATCTTTTCTTTCTTTATCTGCACTGTTTTCATTGATCTGTTCTTTGACAACTGGCTCTAGTTTAGGTTCTATATTTGTATCAATGCCATGTAATAGATCTGGTGATTGTACATCTGTTTCATTTTCATCAAGTGGGTCTGAAGGAGTTTCTTTTTGTTCTGTTTCATCTTGTTCCGACTCAGACTCTGGGCTTAGGAACTCTTCATCATTTTCCTCATCTTCAACTTCAGGCTTTTGAGATTGTGATTCTACTTTTGCTTGTGACTGTAAAAAAAATTAAGGCATTACATTTCAAAATACTGTAGGGGACCTCAATCGGAACTGCGCATGTTTATTAGTGGAGTTTGGGATCCTTTGGATTCCTTTGATCTATTCGGCATATGTTTGAAGATATTTCAAATCATTTTATTTTAGAAACTTTATTGGAAAAAATGTCCTACATTATAGGCACTTTTACATAATAATGTACTGGTGAAGATAGGCCTTCGGCCTTGTTAGGCCCAGTGCAGTTATAGACTAAACCATACAAGTTGGCGCATGTAAAGTTAAGCTACAAGCTGCGCGATATGCAATGGATGCACAGCTTCATGTGAGCTTCACTCAGGATTGGATATTGCACAGCTTGAGCTAACTTCGCACCCGCCGATTTGTATAATTCAGTATATACATTTTACTTTAAGAACAAATACAATAAATACCCTTTCACACAAATTTTAAAAAGTCCAAAAATAATAATGACGTACCTCCTGGGTATGGTTTTCAGCACCACTTGAATCTTCATTAGCATGGGAGGTTTGTGATGGACTTATTTCCTCACCACTTTTCAACTGTCCTATAACTTTCACTAGTTCTTCTCTATTCCTGCAAGGACAAAATTTGAATTACAACTTAATTAGTAAATTGTACTAATAAACAGTAAAATTTTAAATCACCAGTTGAGAAAAATTTGATATGAAGTAAAAATCTCATTAGAATTAACATTTCATTAGGTTCAGTGATTTTTAGAATATATAACATTATTTAGTAGTTATAAGTACCTACTTAGTTGCCAGTGCTATTGATAAAAATAAATAAATATAATTGTATACAAAGAAATAAATATATAATTTTAACACCACTCCTGAATCTGGTTCATAAATAACAAATAGATGAACAAGATGTAATAAGATAGATAGATAGATACAAAAGCCCTAAAAACTTATAGTAAAAGCAACCAAACTTCAAGGTTGTCTTAGTTTTTACAGAGTATTGCAGCAATCAGAATATTTACTGGCAGCATTCAATATTAAAGTAGAAGCCTAATCATGGAAACAAGGGAAGTTTTTGTGGCTTCCAGTCTAGTAGACACAGTAATTGTTTTAAGTGCAAATAGCTTTTGAACTATTGGTACTAAGACAGTTTACTGGTCTTTACATGTAAAACTGGTAAGTTTGAGGTTTTATATACTCCATTGGCACACATGACTGCATAGTAACACTAGGCAACATATTTCCACAGTTGGATTTGTAACATTTATATATTTTTTTTTTATTTGTTAATAGGCAAGCAGTGTGAACTGATGTCCCTATATCAAGCAGTGTTAAATAATTAATATTTATCTGTCAAGGATTTTTTTCCTTCCTAATCTGAAGTCCAAAATAATACTTGCATACCGTGCTATTAGCTGCCAAGTTTCCTCATCCTGATCCTCCTTATACAGACAGATATTGGCATCATCATCCACTTGGAGCCAGTACGAGCAACCATTCTGATCTTGGCCGATGGGATCCAACCTGAGCTCTTTGCACGAGATGGCGTTCACTGCTGCTTTGAACTTGGGGTGACATGTGAACTGGTATTCAAGTAATATCTGGAATAAATAATAATAGGTAATAGGTTAGCTGACATTTTTTTTATGTCCTGTTGTAACAGCTAACCATAAACAGAGCCTATTATCGAAAACAAAATTAAAATCAACTTAGAAATAAAGAAGTTACAAGCATTTTATTTTCTTGCTAGAAAAAGAGCACACTGTGGCAGAATATGATGTCACAGTCCATCATACATTCACCATACTATGTTATACTTTGTGGGAAAGGGACAAAGCATTCTCTTTGCCCTACCAAAATCTTTACAAGCTTATATCTGTTCACTGGATTAGCCAATTTTAGTTATTTTTACAGTTTACAAATCATAATTAATTGCAGAATTCAGTAATCTTAATACTTTTAATTAATTCAAAACTAGTCAACTACCCTATTGTAACAGCTGATGTTTTGTTTTGAAATGACTAGGCAAATTCTTATAGGCTGAATCAAACAATTAGGCGGATGTGAAGTTAGCTACAGTACTGACTGAAGCTCACGTAAAGCTGCTTGATTGGGTTTACACAGCTTGTAGGTAACTTCACATCCGCTGACTCGTATGATTCTGTCTATATTAATATTATAAATCCAAAGTGTGTTACTCTTTCACGCAGCAACAGATTAACCTGATTTTTGGCTACTTTTATTCCTGCAAAATTAAACTGTTTCTATGGAATAGCACAAAAATTAAAATATTACGCGGGCGAAGCCGGCAGAGGCCAGTAATTAATCAAATATAAATTATTTTTTGCAAAAACTAGCATGACCGACTTCACCCATGTACAGAATTCGCGAATATTTTGCACAGGTCGATATAGCATTTTTCATATTATTGTTGATTTGTCAAAAATGGCTCCAATGGACCAATTATGAAGTATACTCTTTCCAATAAAAAATAATTATTGAAATTGAACTACTATTATCGAACCACTAATTTAATTACTATTATATTGAAAAAAGTTTTGCATGGTTAAACATAAAAAGTCCTCCAGTGGTTCATCAGTCAATAATATTTTCATGATTCAAAATATTTTTATATCAGTCATGATGAAAGGTGGATATGGCACTGGAGACAACATACTGCCATCTATGTATATTGAAGAGTACAACCAACCCACATTTACATTCAAATATTTTACTAAAGATAAATTATACATTACAAGCCTTTTCCAAAGACTTTTAATAGGTATGTGTCATACAATCTTATCAATACAACTATTGTTTTAAATCTATGTTTCAGTTTAATTTGACTTATTCATCCCTGAAATCATCTGAAAGTATTCATTACAATAAGGAAACAGTAAATTTAATAACTTGTATAGTAGATCTAGAGAGCAAATCCAAAAAAATGGTATGAATAATATCAACATTAAAAAAAAAAATTAATTTTATACTATCATATTACTCTGTACAATAGAGATTGAATGGATAGGGTGCAATATAGACATGCAAGAGGCTATAAACATTATAACTAGGTTTTTGCACTTTCTAACTTGGAAACTGTAAATGGTTGAGATAAACATCAATAAAAAAATCATACATATAGTGTCTTTATGAGAGAACAATCACAATACAGATATTTTTGCAATAACTACTTGGATTACCATAATAAATGCTGAGTAGGCGGAGCTAATTACCTTTAAGACTTTGAGTTTCACTTGAGTGCTAGCTTTCTTGTATGAGAATCTTTCAATCTCCCAAGCCTCCTGGTGGTGCCCTTGCTGGTGGCAAAACTTTATCATTCCCTTCTCCCATCTGTTACTGTGCACTGTCTTGAGCGCACGACGCAGCAATCTCAAGTGTAGCTCCTTCAACGAATCGGATACTAACAAACAAAAAAACTTTTAGCATGTTTGTTTATAATTCCACACCGAGTTATTGTTATAACGCCTCACCTTCTTGTGTGTCCTCTATAGATTCCTGTAATTTGGCTATCGTAGGCACCTCCAAACCGTACAATTTACCGAATACTTTCAGAAATGAATAGATAACGGCGAAATTAGGATCATTCGCACACCAAGTTTCACCGTCGGACGCCATCGTCTGAACTCAAATAGCTTTTACATTCAACATCACTAATGGTTCTCTACATGGAAATATACTACGTTCACTTATAATTAACTGTTTGTTAGAAAACATGTACATGATTCACGAAAATATCTTCATTCTATGTGCACAGAAAGCTTTTTTATTTTCTACAAAATAGTAAAATACAATTCGATGACAGCCATCACTCCATAGACAATTGTATATTTTTTCAAATGCTCGAATGGCAAATGCAGGCAAATGTCATGTTTGACACTAATGCGATTAGAGCCCATGTTACGAAAAAATAGTTATGTCGCATCTTGTCTCCTCACACAGCCTAAAATATCGACGTAGTTCATAGGTATCTTTATCCCTATGGTTTATTTTGTTTTTCGCAAATAGATGATTTAGAAGTAAATGAAAATTGATCATTCCATGCAGCAGCGGTTGCAGCATAAAAAAAATTAGTCATTTCTATCATGACGAACCAAATGCTGTAAAATAAAGACATTTATAGTATAATTCGGACCAACCCTGTAGCGCTCTTTGGTTTTACCATTGAACAATGAAATAGGAATCAAATGGAATTGCCGTAACGACGAAAAAACCTGCATACCCACAATATGGCGGATTAGTGTTATTACTACCACACTACACTTATCGATTTCCCCGTACTTATCGATAAAACCATCGACACAAAATGACAGATGTCAAGGTGGCATCTGTCATATTTAAGAATCCACACTATAATGGCAGGACAAGTGCAAAAGTGACTGCTGTCATATCCTAAAATCCATACTAAAATGGTATGAGAAATGTCAAAGTGACAGCTGTCAAATTTAAGAGTCTATTACTTCCGTTATCATCGATTACAAACCATTGTTGTGTCACAATAGTGATAGAACTCAAGGAGATCTACGTTTCGGATGGCAGATGTCAAACTTAAAAGTGGATTACTTCCTTAACTATCGATGTTGGACCGTTGGTGTCTTAACAAAAGTGATAGAACTTAATAAGAACTACATATCGGATGACAGCTGTCAAGCTTAAAAGTGGAATATCTCCGTAATTATCTATTATAGACCATTGCTTTCTTCACTAAACTGATAGAGCTCAATGAGATCTACACTTCGGGTGACAGTTGTCAAACTTAAAAGTGGATTATCGAACTCTATCACTTATGTGAACACAGCAATGGTCTAGGGTCAATAATTACAGATATTTTTCACTTTAAAGTTTGACAGCTGTCATTTGAAATGTAGGTCGCGTTGAGTTCTTTCACTTGTGTCAAGACAGCAATAGTCTAGCTTTAATAGTTACGGAGATATTCCACTTTTAAGTTTGACAGCTGTCATCCGATATGTAGGTCACGTTGAGCTCTATCACTTTTGTGAAGACAATACATACATTTGACAGAGACGCCTATATGATTATTATTTCGGTTTTTAAACTCTTTCATGTCAAAGTATCTATACTAAACGCTACACAAATCGACAGATGAGAAGTTGAAAGCAGACGACACTTCGCCGTGATTCGCTAATTATTGCTCATATGTGCACAATGCCTATACAAATAGCGAAGTAGTGAGCTCGGGCGTAGGGAGCGCTCGGGAGGTATGAGATTGGCGGGCGGGTGTGCCACGGCGTCTCGTCTCTCAGGCTCCCGTGCGTATCTATATTTCGGCTTTTGCGCAGAACGCTGCGCATAATTTCCCATCCGCCGATTTGTGTGGCGCTTAGTATAAACGTCATGTCACCATTTCCATTTGATTCCTACTTCATAGTCATAGAACCGTCAATGTCAATTGCTAACTGTGACGTTAATTTCAAAATTGCCAATAATCGAAATAAAGTAACGAATAGTGGTATTTAATTTTTCTGTCGTCTTTTTTTTTTCATGTTAATCTGTAATTCTAAAGCACTACGAAACTGTGTTTTACAGGTAGCGGTACGTAAGTTTATCGCTTTAGCGGAGGAAAACATCGTGAAACAATGCAACCTGAATTGATAATGCACTAGTAGCATAGAGTCATTTTTTTAAAATATATTATTTAATTTTACCACAGTTATTAATTAATGAATATACAATATTACGATTTTGAAATGCTAAGTGATAATTTATAAATCGTGGCAAGTTCAAACTTAATTAAATTTTTAAAAGGCAACTGTCGCACGCACCATGCTACAGCGCAAATAGAGAAGTCCGTAGAAAAGATTCTACGGAGATGTGAATCCACCAAACCCGCACTCGGCCAGCGTGGTGGGTAAGCCTACGTTCTGCAAACCCTGCAGTGGACTATTAAAAAGGCTGGTAGAGAGAGAGAGAGAGAGAGAGAGTAAAGAGAAACCCAAGATTAGTTAAGCCAAAGAGTTTTTGTGTTATTCGACGTACCTAATAAAGCGGAAAGAAACAAACACAAAAATATCCAGCAAAATATAAACCTATATCATAAACATCTCTGAACATAGTTGGGTGTAGTGAACACCATATTGCAAAACTAAGATCCTTTTTATTTGACAGCATTACAGTGTGTATCTACTGTATATCTTGCTACTACTCTTGTATAATTATTATATTTACTTATAGTAATGGCGATAAAAGAATTAAGTTGTAGGTATAATAAAGTCAAAGGACACGTCCACAAAATGTATGGAGGCTGGTATTAATAATCAAGAATTCTAACCACAACACACGTTACATTACGAGAAAGTTCATATTTCCCAGGGTCTATTACATAAGTTAAAAACAAAAAAGAACCTTACGAGTTTTTAAAAAAATATTTTGAATTTATTAGTATAAATAAATATATTTAGCTCAATAGGTAATTTATCTCTACCAACCTTGATTAAAATACCTTGTTTTATAAAGTCATTTTTACTAATTAGACACACCTTTTAAGTGCTTTTTTGTCACATTGCATCTACTAACTGGTCACACTGGTGGGTTATAATTTTTAATTTTAGTAAATTAAGAGATGTTTGTGGAAGAATCAGCTTTATATGCAAGTAAAATAACGATAGAAGCACATTATTATTGTTAAACTAGTAAAAACAGAAAGCTGTATCAATATTGTCCACACAATTTATTTTTCACATTAAAAAAATGGAGGGATGAAAAAATTGAAATTAAATATTTTTGAGAAGCTTTCAAATTGTGAATATCATCTTGGTTAGATTTATCTCTGAATAAAATACCACTTTTTGACGTTTCCTTTATTCAGAGTTCATTGGCATGTGAAAGTAGTTCATTTTCAGTAAAAAAATACTGGCAGCACTACATTGTACTCCATTGAATGATTGAAGAGTGTTTGGTTTCATCTTTCCTTCGTTTCTTTTACTTTTTGTGCGCTTTGTGTGGTTGCATTAATCTCTATCATAAGAACTACCATCTAAAGCCATCCAAAATGTCTTCAGTATGCTGTGGAACTAAAAAGCAAAAGTTGAACAACTCGTATAGTAATAGTATAGAACGGCCTATGAATGGTTACCATGATTCTGTGGCTATTCCAGATATGTGCTACTTTTGTTTCGATGTTTTGTATTGTCAGCTGCATAGTATGGACCCTCCACAAACGCCAAACTTCACCAACGATGCCTAGTGAGTAGCCTTTTGTTCATATTAGCAGACTCGTTCCATGTTCCCTGGTGTCGTCCCTGGAGGGATGTCCTTTTGTACCACTTGAATCTTTTGTCTCTAAAGAGGTCATTGTAACGACAATGAAACTTTCGCAACATTTCACACAAATGTAAATTCTAAACACTATTCAGCTTTCACCAGATCATAATAAATGTTGCTAAGTTGTCAAGTATAAATCACCCACACATTAATTCAGTAAACATATCACATTGGTCATTATACTCCCACTTTGTTCTCACCTTCCCAAAAGTGAAATCGATCATAAACTTTATGTTGGGGCAGTAAAATCTAAATTTGGATGCACTTCAGTTTCTGTATCTGGTACATCATTGCTTATAGAATTATTTTTTTGATACTTTAAAAGCTGTTTTTTATTGTGCTCTTATTTACATCTTCACTGTTTGACAGTAGTGTAAATTATAGCCATAATATTTGTTACCTTTTACCTAAATTTAATATTTGGCTTAAAAGATTTAGTAAGTTATTATACATTTGTAGTTTATAATACTTGTAATTCTACCAAGAAATTTACTGACTATGATGCAGTAGTATGTTAGTTTTTCAGAACTTAGAATATATAATTAATTTTAAATTTTTATTTTATTTTTAGGTAACATTTAACCATGTACCTACATTTTATAGACACTTACGATATCTATACCTATCTATCTATACCAACGTATTAAGTAGGTACATGTGAAGTATTTATATTGATGTTTTTGTATTTCGTTTTTCAAGTCATAATATTTGTAGGTATACAAAGATGTTAGTGCGGAAGTGAGTCTTAAAGTACCTAGACAAACCTACTGTGGTTTTTAGGTGCTGAGCTGATTTAAATCAAATTGTAATATGTGTTGATATAAATAAAAAAAAATATATAACTGAACATGTAAAACAGCTCCCTTATCCCGTCTGGGGAAAAATAGAAATAAAAAAAAAGGAGTATGTTAATGTTAATTGTATTGATTTTTATTTATTTAAGGTCTAGAAGACTGGATTGTTGATTATACTGATATTCAAATGCAATTTGAAATCTAGTCGCACGGAATGCATCCAGCCAAAGTTCAAGGAACAAGGCGACACAGCACCCGTGACTTTACAGTATACACAAAGTACAACATGCCTATAAAATAAGTACATGTGGATTAAAGATGCACATTAAAATAAATAAGCCAATTTATAATCTAGATTATTGTGAGAGAAAGTACTGGGTCATGAATGTTTGTTTCAACTGTATTTGGCTTTAATATGTACCTACTGCCTTTTTCATAGTTCTTGGTGTGGTCTTTCTATGGCTTAACATCAGAACTGTTTTCCCTGGTGTTGGCACCAATGTTTCTGATTAAATGTTATTGATTTGCATTTGGTATATTCATTTCGCTTCGGCCGTTTAGGAAACCGGGGTTAGGAAACTGGTTTCCTAAATAGCTTTTTTTATACTTTGAGGAAACTGGTTTCCTAAAAAGATTTTTTAATACTCCTACATCACTGGTTTCCAAGGAGTATTGTGTTTATGTTATTTTAGCCGCTTATGAAACTATGCAATAACTGGATTCCAGGCATGAATTGACATTGATTATATTTAACGAATTGTATATGTATAGATCGTCAAAACCTTAATTGTGCAATTTATTTCCACAGCCTTATATTTATTATCATATTGAAAATGAATGTCTATTTACAAGTCTAATATTAAAATTACGTGCTGAAATATATATCTATCTACAATCCTAAAAGAAGTCCCAAAAAAGTCCTGGTCTAAAAGCACATTTCCAGTGGGTACCTACTATTCCTAAAATGCCAGCCCCCTATTCATTATTTTATTGCATAGTTAATTTCAGTATTTATTTCTTGGTACCTGGAGTGTAATGTAAGTAAGTGTAAGCTAAGACTGCAAATGACCACGACAATATCTGAAATTGAATCATTACTATTTGATTTTTAAATTGTTATGTTTATTTAGGTACTTGTGAATAATTAAATTATCTTATCTTAGGAAAAAAATCGTTTTTTACATTTTCCTTTAAAACTTTACGTGAGAAATCACACCTTGGAATCTAGAGTAGTTATTTACACTCCACTACAGCTATCAAAAAATAGATATTATTATCATCTAAGAAATTTTTATTTTACTCTTTGCCAAAATAATTTTTCAAGAAATTTCTGCCTAAGCTTTATCTAATTATCTGCTACATTTTTCCATGATTATTTATTCAATAAACAATTATATATACAAAGGAACGATTCAACCAGTTTCACGAATTCAGTCAGTGTATTATTCATACTGAAAGAAAAAAAAAATCGTAAGAAGTTATAAAGATTTTTTTTTTAAATATTTAAATAAATTAATCAACAGGTAAAAAAATAGCCGCGACTCCTGTCGTAATAACAGTAAATGCCCCTTACGATCGCAGCAGCGATCCGTGTGCGGACGTGACGTGTAAGGTTTTAACTAATTATATAAATTCAATTCGTTAAATATGATACTTAATGTCAATAAATGCCTGGAATCCAGTTATTGCATAGTTTCATAAGTGGCTGAAATAACATAAACATAGTACTCCTTGTAAACCAGTGATGTAGAAGTATTAAAAAATCTTTTTAGGAAACCGGTTTCCTGAAAGGTATAAAAAAAGCCATTTAGGAAGCCAGTTTCCTAGCCCCGGTTTCCTTTAGGAAGCGGCCGAAGCGAATCATTTACATGTATTTATGTGTAAGATGTCCCCTAATATTTATTTATTTATTTTTATTAGTTTTACTTACCAAAGTCTCAACACCAAGGCATGCCACAAGTTAGCTTTACAATACAATTAATTTAGTTTTCTCATTCTGTCCCCAATAGTTGAAAAGGCAAATCTAAAATGCACAAATCTAAAACCGCATCAAAATCCATTGCATGTTTTTAAAGATATAAGCATACATAGGGACAGACAGACAGGGAAGCGACTTTGTTTTATACTATGAAGTGATAGTGATAATATCACGAGACTCGAAAAAGAAGCGCGTCTTCAAGTATATGCATCTTAATTTCGAAATGATGATGGAAGGATGTTAGATGCGCCTGTTTAACAATCAGGGGTAATGTTTTATGTTGTGCCAATGCTTTATTTTCATGTCAATTTACTATTAGTTCCATAATTCATCATCATAAAGCAGCCTTCAAAGTTAATAGCGTCACGGCGCATAATGTTTAATATGTATAATGTTCAATATGCAAAATGTTTAATTTTTATTCGCATAATGTTCAATACATAGAATGTTCAATGCTCAGAATGTTCAATGCTTAGAATGTTCAATGATCATAATGTCAATGCGCCGCGACGGTTAATAGGCCCAATTTTAATTATAATAACAATTTGATCATCATTTAGCAATCGTAATTACATACTATTATTAGCAACTTAGAGTAGTCCTGTTTCTTTTTCACTTTATGCATTTGATAGAGAGAACACGAACAACATTTTATGTCGCTATTAAATTTACGATGGCACCTTTAAAATTGGACCTAATGTCTTCCTTAATTTGATAACTGTTTATTTGATTTGACTTGTCAATTTCCTATGTACCGCAATACTCGTAATTACTGGGTACATCAATATGTTGAAGGCATATTTTTGTAATTTTCAGTCCTTTGTTTGTGACATGGAAAATAGGGAAGGAGCACCGTCTTCGAGGCTGCATTGGGACATTCAACGCTATGCACTTGCATTCAGGTACAGTTTGTGTTAGTTTATGTTTGAATTAACCTTTTTGAGAACAGCAGGGGATGTGCAATAGAAAGTAACAATATAAGCAAATGTAACTGTGTGTGTAGTTCATATTCAAATCTCAACAGATCTCAATAATTAAAAGATTTGAATTGAATAAAACTCTCGTTGTAGTACACTTATATGTATAGGTAGCTATGTGAACGTAAAATTACTTTATTTTTTACCTAAAACGGCCGCATAATAAATGCGCAGAAGGGTTTTCTCAGTAGTAAATTCTGAAAAATTGCTGATTAAATTTATTTAAATAACATTTATACTAACTATCGAATATACATAATATAAACTAGGCCGCTATTGAAACTACTGTTGACTCTGTTCAGTCCTTTTATGTCTTTTTAAGCCCAAAAATCTAAGACTCAGACCAAATAAAAAAATCAAGACAGAACGTCGTAAACAGACGAGTGAGGCCGGTTTTTTATAAATGAGAGAGCGCCGTATGTTGGGCCGCCATACTTTGCCGGCCTCACTTGTTTTGTTCACTTTCTGTCTTGATTTTTTTATTTGGTCTGAGAGTCAAGATTGAAATGTTTTAAGGCTTATTTCATTCAAGTGCAGTTTTATTCACAAAAAGCATAGATTTCGTGAAGACAAATTGATTTTTAACTAGGTCTTTGATATTGAACAACAAATAATAGTGTAAATCTGCCGAAAGTATGGAGTGACGAGCGACTAGTGTAACCTTAAGCATAGATGTTATCCAGCATGCACCGCCGTTACCTAGACGAATACCCGTCCGAGTGGTTTGCAGGCCTGCGCGAGTACGCGATAACGAGCGCGCTGAAGGATTCCCGATTCTCGCCGATCACGCGCGAGGAGGTGCCGCGGCTGTCCGTGTCGGTCTCCATCCTGCAGCACTTCGAGGAGGCCGAGCACTACCTGGACTGGAAGCTGGGCAAGCACGGCATCCGCATCGAGTTCACCAGCGAGCGAGGCTCGCGCCGCACCGCCACCTACCTGCCTCAAGTCGCCACGGAGCAAGGTGCATAGAGTTCTTAGTTCTTGCTCGGTGTAGGTGCGATATGTTCTGCACTGACGTCTCGCATGGGGTGTTTTGTACATTTCCCCCCCTTTAGCGTCTCTCAGCTCCTTAAAATTACGGAGCGCGGCTCTGGGCCGCTGACACCAGTCAACATTACAATAAAATTCATTTAGCTAGTACATAATATTCTCAATTTACGTTGTGCCAACAAATGCTTTATGTTCATGTCAATTTACTATAAGTTACATTGTTCAGAGCGCGGCTCTGGGCCGCTGGTACCTGCTCCAGTGGCTTGGATCGTGATTGAGGGTCTTCATCGAGCTCACCAGCTACCGACTCATGTCCTTCATACGCCCATACATGATATATCAGAATTTGGTACTATACTGCTGAACATAGACCCACCCTCGAAAGGGAGTTGAGCCATATTGAACACTCTGACCCAATGGCAGGTTAGTGGATTCACGTAAGCCGTAAGAATTCTCGAGCAATAACTAGTTTCTCCATCTAAAAAAATGTGTTACACTTGGTTTTCGAACAAATCGTTATTTATAATGCTCGTGGGTGTGACGCAGTGGCGTAATTATAGGGTGGCAGGGCTGGCACAATGCCACGGGCCCCAGATCCGAGGGGGCCTCAGCCTATGAAACCGCGAGTTCTGAAATAACCTAAAAACAATAACAATTTTTTGAAATATAAAAAAATTACGCTCGCATTTGTGTAAAACAAATTCGATTCAATTGCTCAATTTTTTCAAATTTTAATACTTTTATGAAAAAACGTGAAAAATTTACACGCTTGCTGGGTTTGCGCTTTGTACAAGTTCCTTCCAATAAATGTTTCTTTAGTCATACCTATCTCATCTCTGCTTAAAATTTTCCTATAACTGAATAAAATATACAAACCTACCAATATCGTGTCCAAAAACACGCTGCGCTCGCGTTTAGTAGAAATACAATATAATCCTTATTGTTGGCTCAGTTTTCAAAGATCTCAATTTTATAATTCATTTCAAAAGTTGTATTCAAAAGTCTTTGTGTGGCCTGCTTGCTACTCTATAAAATATTTATCAGATACACATAATATTATTAATTGTGTTGGGTAACTACTTAAGTTGTATTAAAATTAAATTACAACGCGACAATTTTACTGGGAGGGCCCCATGTAAAGAATTTGCCACGGGCCTCATATGGCATAGTTACGCCACTGGTGTGACGTTAGCATTAAGTCGATGCATTGGTATAGAAGCCTGTGAAATAGAGTACTTCGAGGATTCTTTACGCAACTGCATTTCAATGTCATCGTAATATAAACAATTTCTGATTTCACGCATACATTTTTCCGTTGAAGTTTTGTTGCTGTTAGACTATTCAAATATAGTTATTGTTGCTAGAAGTCTATTACTGACCTTTCAGGTACAAGCTAAATGCCATATTTTATACATAATTTCACTTAGGTAGCTACAGAGTATAGCCAGACAGTTCTAACTACGGACAAAATTCATACAAGTGTTTCCAATGAAAAACAATTGACTTGTGTGAATTTTGACATTGTGAGTTAAACATAATCTGCAATGGGTCCGTTCCGCTCTCGGTGAAAGGTGTCTTAGCTTAGGCCAGATTATGATATTGCCAGGGCCACTATGATCCAAACTTCGTGAAGGAAATTAATTTCTTGAAAGTATGAGTTGGATACTTTTAGCTTTTATACAATAACAAAAGTCTGGCAGTCAGGAATATGGGCTATAACTTACTTGGCATTAGGTTTATCTAAGTTGCCTCTCAGCAACAACTAACAAAATGTCGTTGATATTTATTTTGTCTGAACGGATTATTTTTATTTAAATGATTAGGCCGCCAACAAGAGCCGATTCAGAGAGGGTCATGCACCCATAATAGTAACACTAAAATACAATTTGACATTCGCTAAATACATCTATATGTCAATACGTCAACACAATATGTAAATACGTCTGGTATGGTCAATTTAAACATTCAGTATTTTTGTTATATTTTCATTTTTTTTTAATTATTGTAATAACATTACAGTGCTAAGAGCACAGTGATAGCAGTACAGTACTCTTTTTCTCATATCTATTTTAAAGATTGCTACCCTAGAGCATTATTGCTGTGGTTTAATCTGCTTTGATCATACCTTTTGAAATTATTGTAAATCCTCAAGTTTTCGCGATCTGTATAATCACGCATTATACAGTAGCGCAATAGAGTGCTCTTCTTTGCTTCATATTTGAATACTACAATATTATTTATAAGTTACTGAGACAAAAGACGACATTTTTGGCGCTCGCGCTCTAGGTTAGTCTGCGCCGCTTGTAATTTATTTGGAATTACTGAAAAATTTGACAAATTTACGCGGTCACTGTGCTTGCGTCTAATAAATAGCGAAGTCAATTTTTTTACAAACTTTTAACGAATAATGAGTACAGCAGACCAGTACACGTTAAAAGTTAATAAAAAATTGACTTCGCGCTCGCTATGCTCGCGCATATATATTTCAAAGTTGCGCTCGCGCATACAGCAATAGTTTTCGCGCTCGCTACGGTCGCGCATTATAGTGGTGGCTCTGTAATTCTCGTTTGCTCATGCCTCTTTTCAAATTTCTATAAACACTCGCAGTTTCTCGGAATTATTTGGTTTCTTTTACTTATACTTTAAACTATTTACTGGAAAAACGTACAAACAATGTACGCTGGGTTCGCGTAATTTCCATCAAATAACTATTACAACTTGATGACCCCTGAATCAATGGCTGGATCCGCCCTTGGCCGCCAATCGTTTGACTGTTTTTTTAACCTCTTACCTGTGCAGTTTTATCAATATGTATCAGTGTGAACAAATAATTTATGTATCTATTTTGAATGTTCCATTAAGAAGCGTCCTTTGGTATTCCAGGCTGGGACCAAATCCAAACCATCGACTCGCTGCTGCGGAAGGGCGGCTACAAGTCGGCCATCACAGCAGACATGCGGCGCAGCATCAAGCTGACCCGCTACCAGTCCGAGGAGATCTCGGCGTCGTACGCGGACTACGTGAGCCAGCGCTGCTAGCGGCCGCCGCGCGCGGGGGGTCGCGAGCTCCGCGCCAAACTTGACGCTGTTCACCTCGGCCAGCGCGCGAAAATCACGTTTTATTATCTCTTCTGGCATTTACAGATAAACTACTCATTATAACTTTACAAAAACTCATTTAACGACCATCATTAGGTTTCAATTAACGAGATATACAGGGTTATCTGCTTACCTTGTACTACTAACCCGGAAGGGGGTTATTAAGACCATCGTTATAAACAGCATTTCAGAATTTCGGTTTGGCCCCATTGTAAAAGTTGTCCGTAATTATAGTCTAATTCACTTCCTTTTGGCTAAGTACACCAGTTCTGGATAACCCTGTATACACTTATCAAAATGTGACCCATGTTCGAGAGTGCATCAACTAAAAACTAAGGTGAAAGTCAGTTCATGCACTTTTTTGAATAAACTGACCACTATTTTGGTTTTCTCGTTAACACTATCTATACGGCTGCTAAATGAGTGTTTGTAAACTTACAATGAGTGGATTATCTGTAAATGACAAAAGAGTCAGAAAAAAATGATTTCGCGCGCCGACCCAGCTGAGTCCTTGACGCGTGTAAGTGTATCAGTGCCGCGACCGACTGTGCTCAAAGTGTGAGGAACCGACGTCCACTGCCAACCACATTCCTGCGGGCCGCGGCCGACTGACCACGATCATCTTATGATACGAGTAAATCTGCAGTCGTGGAACTTTTGTTTATAGTGATTCCACACTAACTTGATAAATCTCGAGAATTGTTTGCGATAAACAAGTCAAAAAAATTGCTGTGACCACAGGATATGGTAGTCTCGTCGTTTTTTCCGTCCCTGCGCTTTACCAATTAACGATTCCAACGACTTAAAATTTATTGGGCCGATCCATACAATAGTTATGATAAATCTGAATTTTAGCGGCGCCAATTAGCAAAAAATCGCCTTGCTATTGCCTATTGAGAGGTTATTGGTATACGAAAAAGCATTGGTGGGGCCACCTGTATCTGCATTAAATCAATAGCTCAGCTTAAAATGTTACAAACTTTTGATGGCTTTCACAAAAAAAATGCATTAATGTGACCAAATTCTATTTGTTTAAGAGCCGGGACGATAACCTGCCGGGCTAGCGTACGAAACACGACATAATAGGACAGCTGACCTGTGAGACATTGAATAAAAATATAGTATCAATTCCTAACACATTTACATTGTCATTATACCTACCTAAATACTAAAAAAAATTGATTGTCGATCCTGGACATAGAGACAGGTATTCAAGTTCTAAATTTACGGTCACAACAAATGTTTGAATCGATTATTTTTTTTTTTTTCATATAGGTTTGCGTTTGACTACACACTGCCTGTTGTTATGCCTGTTGTTAAGCAGATATGCGGTCTAGAATGTAGCACGCTTACCTAGAAGATACCTATTTACTCGAGATGTTTATGTTTATCGCAATGAATTCTTGAAATCAGCAATGCGTTTGTATGTCGCTTGTGAGTTTTTTTTTGCTTTGTGGTAGGATTTTACAGGAACTGGGTTGCATTGCAATTGTCGAAAATTTCGTTCGTTCTTTCGTTGGTAATTGTTCAAAATATGACTAGTAGCAGGTTACCGGGCGATGATCAATAGAGGGCTCTTTATGCTGGTACACTCCCAACGATCGCCACTAAAACGACTACCACTGGCGGATGTTAGGACAAATTAATATTTTTAGTGCCAACGACCGCCAGTGGCGGACATTAAAACTGCAACCAGTGGTGGTTGTTAGCGCTGAGTATTATATTTTGCCAACTGCCGCGTATAATTATCATCTGAATCACAGTCAGGGCTCAGGCCAATCGAAAAAGTAATGAAATTAATCCAGTCACAAATTGGTTTTTTATCAATGCAAATACCTACGCTTATTAGATAAAGATATAGCCTTATTATTAAGGTTATAATAACAAACAACTGAAAATAAAATAATTTTAATTGTCTCCCAAGGGCCGCCACTGATGGCACTAAATATATTGATTGATGGTGGCTAGCTATGGTGGTAATTTTTATGGCAGTCGTTGGGAGTATACCATAAAGCTGGACGCGCACCAGTCCGCGCCGCAAGATTCGTACGCGCCGTTAACTTTGACGGAATGCACAGGTGCATGACGTTACATACAAATACAATCTATATGTATAAAAATGAATCGTGAAACTAACAACGTTTCGCTAAAAGTCGAGAACGGCTGAACTGGTTGCCTAATTTTGATCTCGAAATATTTATGGAAGCTAAGGGAAAGTTTATAAACGGTGAGAAAATTTATAAAAATTACGAGAAAAATAATAGAAACATTAATTTAATTTCATACAAAATGTAAAAGTTGGCATTGACAGTTGACAGATCGTGAAATGAAGTTCAGCGAGTTAGTTTGATTTAAAGCGATCAGCTCCTGCGGCGCGGCCTGGTGCGCGTTCAGCTTTAGAGCAAATATTCTTGTGCTATTAAGTAAACGCGGTTTTAAAATCTGTTTGTACTAAATAATATGAAAGTGTATGTAATAATGAATAATGTGTTCCAATAAAATTAAGTGTCGTATTAGTGTCGTTTGATAAATTACAGATTTTGAAAAGTTGAACTTTTGATATAGGACTTTTATTGTTATTACAGTATGTCCTATATGGTAGTAACAGATTGGTTGATGATCGATTGAAATGTGGTTTTAAGTATTGGTACAAATGTATTTTAAAGCCGAGTTGGCGCGTTGCTCGCGTCATGTGGAAATAATGCTGGAGTTTCAAACTGCGCACAAGGAAATATAACTCCTATTTCATCTAGCATGGGAATTAAATCTCCTTGTTGTATTGAAAGCTGCGTATTAGGAGGTTTAACACCTGTTGGCTGAGCAAATACGCTTGACACTCCAGCGTTCTTTTAACATAAAATCTGTTCGAATGTTTGCTCGATTCAATCTTCTCTCTTTGTTTGCATAGATAATACCAGATAAGGACAGAAACTAGCTTCGGCCGAGCATCCGGTCAGTCAGTATAGGCCGAATCGGACTTCTTGGCGCCTGTGAAGTTAGCTACAATGTGCGCAGATCAACTCTTCCCGCAACTGACATAACGAATTTATTACTGCGCAATGACTAGCCTCGTGTTCATAGACGCCAAAAAGTTTGATTCATCGCGGCTATTAACTATTCACCAGCATTAAAGATTTATTATTAAAATTGAGCCAGCCTGTACCTTTAACATAACAACTTGTACGAGAAAATGTCGTTTCATAATCAATATGTATGAAAAGAGAACAATGTGTGATTCGCGTCGTAGCGAAACCTAGCAAGGTACATTTTGTTACTTAATATTGAAAACGAGAATTGTTTTCGAGAGAAGTACTATAATGTGCAAGGTTTCTCAAAGTGCGGTTCGCCATTTGAACTTAAGGGATTTGACATTAGAAGATTTAGATACGTAATAATAACAGAAACGTGTGACTCAAACGAGAGTCGATTTTCACAACTGTAATAGATTCTAATTAATGCTAAGTCAGAAGCTAAGCTTGAACTATCCAAAATTTGGGAGTAATTTTGGATTAACTGAAATTACGACAAGCTTCCATCACATTCATATAAAATAATCGGTCAAGTGCGAGTCGGACACGCGCACGACGGGCTCCGTGCCGTATGGAAGCCCCCTTAATATATTTTAGTTTAATATTTTTTTAAGGGAATATACAACTTAATATTCTGTGGACTATTCTATCTTCCTGTTACCGTTATTAATTCCGAGCAAATAATCACGTTTCTTGTATGGGAGCCGCCCTTAAATATTTTTAGTATTTGTTGTTGAAGCGGCAACAGAAATACGTCATTTGTGAAAATGTTAACGTATAGCTATCACGGTTCAGGAGATACAGACAGACGGACGGACAGCGGAGTCTTAGTAATAGAATAGGGTCCCGTTTTTACCCTTTGGGTACGGAATCCTAAAAGAAAGGTATTTTTGAGCCATTTTATGCGTTACCGTGTATAAAAATAAAAAACCTGATATTGTTGAACAGCAAGTTTTCTTTAGATAGGTTCAACGGTTCATATATGATTTGAACTGAGGTGCGCGGGAGCCATAACTTTGAGAAACCCTGGTAGAGTTATAGTTCAACCCTGCCGATGTGAAAAAAAAAATTGTGGTGCATCGGTGTCACACTTTGAACACAGTACTACAAATAGATTTATTTCTTTCAAATAAATAAGTACTCCAATCAAAATGAATATAAAAAAGCAAAAAAAATGGTTAGGCTAGGTTTGTTAATGAAAATTACTTTATTATTTTGCATTGCATCTGATTTTTTTATTTTGTAACATTTTCACGATTAAAATGTTACAATTTCATTTTGCAATTAGAACAATGTAACCAATAGTTGTAATTAACAGGTTTCTCGTAATATTAGGTAAGATTAGACTTGTGCTATATGAGGCCAAATCTAAGGGAGTGTATAGACCGAGCGGGCGAACGCGACCAAACGCGCTATAGACTGAATCTTACTTCTTGGCGGCAGTGAAGTTAGCTACAAGCTGCGCTAAACCCAATCCTAGACCAGCTTTTATTCGAGCTTCATTCAAGATTGGGTTTTGCGTAGCTTGTAGCTAACTTCACTGCCGCCAAGAAGTAAGATTCAGTCTGTCTCAGAGATGTCAAGAAGTTTAATTATACAGAGTGGATCCTATTATGAATAGTGAAAATCCTGTTTCGCAACTTCAATTGCATAAAATTACAGTTTCAAAATTGTACAATCAATGATCTCAGAAATATTATTAAAAAAAAAGAAAATTATTTCTGAGATCAATGATAGTACAATTTTATGCAATTGAAGTTGCGAAACTCGGTTGACTGCCTCGGTGGCTCAGTGGTTAGTGACCCTAACTTCTGAATCAAAGAGGCGTGGGTTCTATCCCCACCCAGGGCAAATATTTATGTGATGAACATAAGTGTTTGCTCTGTGTCTGGGTGTTATTTAGTTACTATCTATATATGTATTTAAAAATAAGTATATGTAGTATATCAGTCTCTGGCAGCCATACCACAAGCTTTGCTTAGTTTGGGGTCAGAGGCCGTGTGAAAAAAAAACCTACTACACTTATATCCCAATCTACGTCCCTTCAATTATTATGTTCAATTGTTATTATTAAAGATGAACATTCGCTCGCGTTCGCCCATCTAAGTCTCCGTAGATTAAAATAGCATTAAAAATTGCCTTATGAAATTGGAACATACTATTTCCCTAAAATACGATCTCTCTGGATACGAATCTTAATTCAATCAAAAGTACTTACGTTTATTAGCTTGCGGTTTAGCACTGGCCCGTAATATGTAAGAAATCATTACTGTAGTGCGGGATCCGCAAATATCACGCGTTGTTTAAACGAAAATTCTAAAAAAAATATGTATAATATTGAAAGCAAATAAAAAAATGTTATATTTTTAAGGACTCATTTGTTATAGTTAGGAATAAGTGCTTGGATCCATATTTTTTGTAGTTTGTTTATAAAATGACGTAATCTAAAATGGCGTATTGTTAACCAATGGCAAGCAGCGACGTCACAGTGTGCTGTCATTAATCACAATTTCGTCGTGTTTATAAACAAATTATAGGAAGAAATCTTTTAGTTGTTGTTTATTACGATCGGTTTGGTGTTGATTTTCGAAAATGTGTGACTTTTATCTGACATACGTTTTCTCACATCACATGGTAAAGTTTTATGCAGATATTATGATGCAACATGTCCGAGCTGTGTAACACTACCCTAAATGTAAGGTCTTATGCTAATTGGTGGTTGTGTATTTTTGGTGCAGCCGGGGTCGGCCGAGGTACACGGGACTTGAGTAAATAGTACTTACATTGCGATCGTATTCGATAGCTAGTGTATGGGGATCCAAAATGTAGATATATTTTTCATACATTTTGCATCGTTACACTACGCTTAAAGTCAGTCTGCACGGTGCGGCCTATATGAGAATATCGATGATATGCCTGATATGGACCAAATCATTCAAGTCCTTTGTCACTTGCAGTACGACGCAATATAATAACAGCAAAATGTACGTTGTGAAGGCCAAATCAAATCAAACTGCGCAAAACCAAATCCTGACTGAAGCTCACAACAGCTGCGCAATGATTGGGTTTAGCGCAGCTTGTAGCTAATTTTACAGCAGTCAAGAATGATTCGGATTTTACGTACGATTCTCCATACATTTGCTATTACACTTTGAATCTTTTTTGACAATGTTTGTGCTTTCACGAACCGCAGTGTATTGTTGCATATTGTCATCAGCAAAAGTCCAGCCTCGAGCGGTCCCGACCGCTGCCTTTATTTACGGTTAATATTTTCTAGAAGGCTTAAGATTGTTTGTGTTAAAAAGTGGAAAATATAAGAGATTTATTCGTAAAGAGAATTGGATATTGAGGGTCACCATTGCGATGCAGAATCGGCTTGTGCTATTCTAAAATAGCTATAGATTTTATTGGTATAAGTAAAATCGAAGTTTGCTGATCTAGAAATGGCGCAAGTTCTTCTGCCTCCTATTGTAAGGAATCCGATTCGCAAACTCTGTTACTATGATTGTCGCTGGAGCAGAGGAAAAAGTTTTTCGGATGGGGATAAAAAATCTTGATATGCCGAGAATACGGGGGCTGAAAGCGATTTTCTATTTTTAGTATCAGTTTTGTTCAGAGCGCACACAGGGCCTCAGAAAATTGTAAACAATTGGAGTGGATCAATTTGCAGTGCCTCATTTCAGGATGGCAATAACTTAATTCTGTAAAAATTGATTTAGAAATCTGCAGAATAAGCCATCAATTTTAATGGTCGCACAAGCCGATTCTGGCGTCGAAATATATGTTCACGCGTGATTGTTGTTATTTAATTATTTTTATAGTAACAGCTAGAAGAATATCATCATTTTTGTAATGTGGAATGTTTCCGTGATTGTTTATGGGGAACGGTCCTAATTTTGCGATAATATGAGAACTTTGTTGATTGTGAATGTAAACTGAAAAGATTTAGGCCTTTGCCACACTAGGCGGAAATTTCGTCGCGGAAAATCTGATTTTTTTTAATAATCTTAGAATTTAGCGGATAACCAATATTCCGTGTAATGTGCCCAAACACTGCAAGCTGTGCAGAATAAAGTGAACCAATGTTCCGCAACGGATATTCCGCGACACATTTCCGTCAAGTGTGGCGTAGGTCTTAAGTTGTATAAAAAGAGCCGGTAAGACCTTTCTCACACTCGCATCTTAGACGCGTATTACGCATGCTATCAGCATGCCTGACGCAAAATGTACGTACTCCGTAACGACGCGTACAGGGTGAATCAAACTCCGTGGCGAATGTGAAGTTGGCTACAAGCTGTGCAAAATCCAATCCTGACTAAAGCTCACTTATAAGCTGCGCGAGGATAACCTTTAGGAGGTTTTACATAGCTTATGTTGTAACAGTGCATTGTGCAATAAACGAATTTAAAATATAGAGCTAGCACAGCCCTGGGGCCCCTAACTAATTTTGATACAGGGCACGCTATACTGGTATGATGATTGTTGAATTTGAAAATTAATTGAAAAGTAACCCCGTACAGCTATCGTTTAGCTATCGTTACGCCACGGCCGTATAATTTTATGCTTTTTGCAGTATTGCGATTCGAAAGTAGGTATATATCTGGTATTAAACGATATGAAAATAAAAATCTTGATTACTTAAATGAAATGTGAGAAAGGACTTCCAAAAGTTAAACAACATTTGAGTGTGTGGCTCAAACACTGAAATAAATTGTAACGAACCAAAAAGGTGCATTACTACGGATATCAGTCACAAGATACGAATTATAGCAATAATAGAATTAGTCGTAAAGAACATTTGAAGTAAATAGTTGCTGAAATGGTGCGAATTAGTTGGAGGCGAGGTTTGTTAGTCGGCCATATGCAAATATCTACCCTAAATAATAATTATATAGGAATAAGATTCTATGTCGATGAACGTATCTTGTGGGAGCCCACGTTTATGCTACCGTGATATTTCTTCTTGGCATTCCCGCTTTTATCGGACATGCGTAGATTTGATGGTCACGGACAAATGTTTCTAATATGGTAATATAATAACATATAATCCGCGCCACACAAGACGGCGGATGGGAAGTTAGGCGCAGAACGCTGCGCAAAGGCAAATATAGGTATGCGCGGGAGCCAGACTCGCTCGCTGGTTCGCCCGCCCGCGAACTTGCCTCCCACGCGCTCGCTACACCCGTGCTCACCACTACGCCACACGGCGTCAGCATTGTGCACACATGCGTAATAATTAGCGATTGACGGCGAAGTGTCATCTGCCGCTAACTGCTGCTAATTATACGCTGCGGATTATACTACTTGGGCTATTCGGACTGCCATTAAAATCTTACCATATCTTTCTGTATTTAGGGTGGATATTCGCACGCAGACGAGCCAGTCAATAACGTTTGATAGACATAAGTATGAGCCATTGTAAACAAAACTAAGCACTCTTTCAGTACTGCTTGCCCCATGGAGAGAAAAACTGAATCTTACTATGGAAAGACCAAGGGTCAGTTTTGTGTGTTCAATCTTAGATATCGTACTTTATTTTGTAAAAGTCGTGTGAATAGTTTGTTGTCCGTTTTTGGTAATTTGCGAAATATAAATGATTAACTAATACATATAAATATAGATTACGTATAAAAATACTTGCTTCGTTTTAATTTCGATCTAGTAACCTATATTTATGCAAAAAAATAATTTACTTATTTTTTTCAGTGGGAATTATACAGGGTTATCCAGAACTGGTGTACTAAGCCGAATGGAAGTAATTCAAACCATCATCATCATTCTGAACAACTTTACTATGGGGCCAACTCTTGAATTAAAAATATAAACTTTTTTAATTAAACGGTGTTATGTATCTACTAAAAGCTTAAAAAATAAAATTGTGGTGCAGGCGAAGGCCTGGAAGATTTCATAATGCCCTTGCGCCCCACGATTTTATTTTTTAGCTTTTAGTAGATATACAAAACCGTTTAAAAATGTAATCCGCTATGGCGGTGGCATTAAGTAGTACTTAATGGGCGGTGGCCATCTTGTATTTACGTCAATACTGAATACAAAAAATTGTATTGTCATCGATACTAAAGCTGTGTATCAAATATTATGTCAATCTGTCCACGGGAAGGGGGTCAAATTTCAATTACTAGATTTGGCCCAAAAATCGGGCAAGTGAAGTATGTATCGAACCGCTGGTTTTTTTTTGCTCGTATTCCGGGTTGGCCCCATAGTAAAAGTTTTTCATATTGATGGTCTTAAAGTCGCCCCCTCTAGGCTTAGATAACCCTGCATAAAAAATGGGGTAGACTGGCGACTCCTCTTTCGTCAATCATCCTCGTCGAGAGGATATGGTTACGCGCTGTATGAAGTTGCCTGAGATAAGCTGTCAAAGATAATAAACTTTAACGGACTATTACCGCTACGAAATAAGCTTGTAATTTGATCAAAGAAAACATTTAAAAGTTCATCTCCTTTTGCTTGCACTCAGTAGGTAAGTTATACAAGCGAGAGGACGCTAACTTTTAAATATTACCGACATACAGGCAGTATGTAGTCTAGTCAAACGCAAGCCTATACGGAATAAAAAAAATTCTTTACTGACGCGAGTTAACCTAAACCTTATTAACATTTTAGGTAGGCGAGGACTTATCGCACGGCCTATAGACTAAGGGCTCGCGGCGGCCTTTTTTTATACCTTTCACTCTTGCTCGTATTCTGAGACGGTCCACAGACTGATAAGACCCTTAAAAACAACAACAATTTTAATTTTGCAACACTATACACAGGGTTTTCAAGGATATACTGACTAAGCGCCACACAAGTCGGCGGATGAGAAGGTAGCTGCAGATGACACTTCGCCGTGATGCGCTAATTATTGCGCATGTGTGCACAATGCCGACGCCGCGTGGCGTAGTGTTGAGCCCGCGCGTAGGGCGCGCGCGCGGGAGGCATGAGGTTAGCGGGCGGGTGTGCTCCGGCGTCTCGTATCTGGCTCCCGCGCATACCTATATTTCGGCTTTTGCGCAGCGTTCTACGCATAACTTCCTATCCAGTGACTTGTGTGGCGCTTAGTATCCCTAGTATTTAAATACCTATACCTGTCTACGTTAATATCTTAAGGTTTCTTAGGATGCAAATAAATATTTCCAATTCTAATTCTAAAACAGCTATAGTGTTAAGATCATGCAACATGAGATAATGCAACAATAATTTTATAAATTAACATCTATTTACACTATAATAATACAATTGTTTCTCTAATTTAGAAGCCTTGTTCTTTCAATACTTTGTTCTCTATTGCAATAATTTTCTTTCTCATAGTCAGGTGGTTCCTCATCTCAAAATAAGTCACGACATTAGAAGCCAAAAACTGCGTGACGACGAGCGCAGCCAAGGTGCCGTTGAATGGCCTTTGTAACTTCATAAGAAATTTAAGTACTACTTTTGGCCCTTCTTGGAGATTTGGTGTTCTGTATGTTGAATATCTGTGTGCAAACTGTGGACAAATAATTTAGGGTTACACATACTTGTACAAAAGGTTATTAATTTTTTTTACTGATAACATATAAGGTGCAAAATTAAAAACTTTTAGGGATCATACCTGAAATTACACAAATTTTTCTGCTGTTCCATACCAAATGATTCTGCTTTATTGACTTTCAACAAAATATTATGTAAAATATATTGTGGTCATACAGGGTTATTCGTATAGGGTACACTAAGACTACACTTTTACTATGGGGCCAACCCAGAATTTGAGTAAAAGTAATTAACTGTCCCATACAAAATCGCGACTCATTCGCTCAGAATCTACAAAATGCATACAGCTGAATTTATCTCCAATTTCAGATTGAGCCAAAACAGATGACGATGACTTGTAGTACTTTTTAGAGTGATCTCTGCTGGACATAGGCCTCCCTATGGACTTCCAATAATACCGGTTGGAAGCAGATTGCATCCACCACTTTCTTGCATTATTTAACAGATTGTCAGTCCACCTTGTGGTTAGACAATTTGGCTCCTACCATTTATTTACTTACCATCAAAGCTGATGCAGGTCCTAATACCATCGGGTACACAGTACCCAAGCCAAGCTGTATCGCAGTTGATCTGACTTCATAGCATATTGGACAAGTCTGCTTCATGAGCAGCATATCAGTTGCTATTGACTGTAAAAGAAGGTTTACTACTTCAAGTTTATTGAAATGTTTTGAAGAGTTTTTTTAAAACTTTACTTTTAATACATAGAAAAACAGTAGGAAATTGCTATAAATTGATTATTTTCTTTATTCTGATAAAAGATAATATCATCAAGTGTCTAATTTGACCCTTAGTTCAAACTTGAAATCCTTGATAAGTTTATTCGAAAGTGGTACTGGGGATAACCAGTGACACTGGGGTCTGAACAAGAAAAATAAATGTTATATTACAATGAGTCCCACGCATACCTCACCAAAATATGAGATATTAGTTGTGGGAAACAATGTATACTTACATGTCTATGGAACAGTGCAGTCAGTACTCCAGGCATCAAGGTAATTGGTATAACTGATGAGAAGTACCCATAATTTGCTAACTTCAACTTGTTCCGAAAGTGTCTGTTGATCAATAAGCCGGAGAGAGCATTGATGCCTCCGAGGAAGGCAGAGCCATAGCGGAGCGCCCATCTGCAATTTATTTTTATCATACAAAGGTTATACAGCTATTTTTTGCTTGTATTTACTTTACATATCAGCAGTCAGATTTGTGTGGTATATTTTACTTAACCTGCCGTCTCTACAGAAAATCATTATATACCTACTAATTGTAGATGAAGTTGTGATTAAGGGATATAGGGTTTCCGGAGATATGTAGCTAAGTCAGTACTCATGAATAGGAAGAATCGAACATCTTGGCGGCTATAATGTTAGCTGCGGATGACCCAATCCTCGTGCAGCTATTAATGTTAAGTGAGCTTCAGTCAGTATTGGGTTACCCGCAGCTTGTAGCTAATATCACAGCCACCGAGATGTTTGATTCGAGCTGTAACTAGGGTTGCCATCTCCAGAATTTGGCAACTAGGACATACTTGGCGAGTTTAGCGAGTTGAAACCCAGACTACTATTGAAACCCCGCCCGGACGCCCTCTAAACTAGGACAAATCCGGGGAAGCCCGTACGGATGTCAACCCTGGCCGTAACTTACGTATCAGATACAGACGCCCAGTCGGTAACCAAGTCCCAAACGTACGCTGTAGCTTGGACCTCGTCCATCGCAACAGCATCTTTTGGAACTTCATTTGCTTTCATCAAAGCCATGCTGGTAATTTAGAGGATCAGTTCATTCAACAACACAACATAATTTTTGTACACATAAAGAGCAAAGAGAATGTAAACAGTCCAAAACTTTAAAACTTAACCTCCCAAAATTACCGAGACAGACTATCAGCTGGCTGTCAGTGTCTGGGGTGCGTTTACAGCAGTTTTTGAATTCGAGCTGTTGTAATAAAGATAAATACCTCGTATTTAGGCTTTAATTAGCAAAAATGCACTCTACATATTGACATCTTATGATCTTACTGACAACCGTTCATAGAGTAGAAACTCCTGCACGAAAACTATATAGAAACGAAGAAGGATAATCATCACATTCTCCCCAGCTAATATTTATTCCGTGACATACTCTGCGAGATGTGCTGGTGGGTGGCGCACTCTGTGTGAGCGACGCAACTCCGGCTCTGTGTCGTCTTCTATTACAGTTTGATTATCAGACGCATCTACAAAGTCCTCCTCATCGTTTGACTCGATAGTATCGTCTGTCTCCCCAGCTGGAGCCAGATGTCTATTTGAAACCACCACTTCTCTCCCAGTGCTCAGTCGGACTCGTGAGTGCTGCGGGTTTGTTTCAAGGGTTTCTACTTCCTCGACCATCGAATCATATTTATTACTTCTGACATGCTTTCGCATTAAAGCTTTACCTGGAGCAATAAGCCAGGTGGGCATCGATTGACCATTTGAGGACCTTCTCGGGTGGGAGAACATACGTTCGTGAGGAGTGGCGTTAGTGGCTGTACATAACAGCGATCGCACAGAGTGCAGAGCCTCAGTCAAAACTGTTTCCCATCGTGTTATAGGTAGGTTACGGCTTTTCATAGCCAATTGAATTGTTCGCCAAATTATGCCATTGTATCTTTCTGTTTGTCCATTCCCTTGTGGATTATATGGCGTTGTGTAGCTTGTGGCAATGCCCTTGTTGTGTAGAAACTCCTTCATTTCTTTCGACAGAAAAGATGTGCCTCTATCAGAATGAACGTAGGTCGGCATACCGAATACAGAGAACAAGTCCACTAATTTTTCAATTACCGTATTGGTACTCAAGTCTGGGCATGGGTATGCGAAAGGAAAACGGGAGTATTCATCCACGATAGTCAAAATGTATCGGTTTCTCCGAGTTCCGTCTGAAGGAAGCGGTCCTTTAAAATCTATAGAGATTCGTTCAAAAGGAGCCGTCGCTTTGATGAGTTTTCCGACATTTTGATGAAAACGAGGTTTTACTTCAGCACATATAGAACAATTCGAAGTTATTCGTTTAATTTCGTCAATGGAGAAAGGCAAATTTTTGCTTCGAACCCAATGTACGAGCATCCTCGTAGCATCCTTGTTATACCGGGGTGACATAAAGTGTTGTGTAACTCTTTCAATGCGTTTTGATGCGACGATCCAGTTATAGAGGCTACGAGTGGCGTTACAGCCCTTGATAATGCATCGGCTGCTACATTTTCTCTTCCAGGGCGGTACACAATATCAAAATTATATGCAGAGAGCTCTAACCGCCAACGTTGAATCTTGTCATTTTTTATCCTTGAAGTATGTCTCTGATGAAACATAAAGGCAACCGATTTTTGGTCTGTTATTAACTTGAAGGCTCTTCCGATTAGGAATTGTCTCCATTTCCGGAGGCATTCAACAATGGCTGCAGCTTCCTTTTCTATAGCAGGGTGGTTTCGCTCACTGCTGTGAAGGGTTCTAGAAAAGAATGCAACAGGACGGCCATTTTGCGATAAAGTTCCCGCAATGGCATTATCAGACGCGTCCGTCTCTACCACGAACGGTATTTTGTCATCAATTGCGTTTACTGTCGAGGACGATATCTCTTGTTTCAAGGCTTCAAAAGCGCTTACTGCGTCAGATGCCAGTGGAAAAGTTTGCGATAAAAGAGGTTGAATTTTCTCCGAGAATTTTGGCACCCATTTGGAATAATGAGCGAAAAATCCCAATGCTCTACGCAGCGATGCTTTGTCTGAAGGCAATGGTAGCTCCGATAGGGGACGAAGGCGATCTGGGTCAGGTTTTATTACTCCATCACAAATGTTGTAGCCTAAGATGTTTATGTTCTTTAGCGAGAATTCACTCTTATCTAGGTTTAGGGTAAGATTATACCGCTTGGCCACGTCGAGAAAACGCTGTAGTTTTGTATCATGATCTGTCTGATTGTTGCCACAGATAGTAATATCATCTAAATAGGCGTAGACACCACGCAGGTTCTCTTTCTTTATGATTCCATTAATTGATCGTTGAAAAACTGCTACTCCATTAGTCACCCCAAATGGTATTCTACGAAATTGATATAAGTTACCTTCGGCTTCGAATGCAGTGTAAGGCTTTTCTTGATCGATAATTGGAAATTGATGGTAAGCGCTCTTTAAGTCGATTTTGCTGAAAACCCTGTGCTTAGCGATATTAGACACCACATCTTCTATACATGGCAGCGGATACGCATCAAGTTGTGTATATCTGTTGATGGTCTGTGAGTAATCTATACACATTCTTTTCTTATGGTTCTCGTTTCTGGTTACTAATACTTGCGCCCTCCATGGCGACAAGCTAGGTTCTATTATCCCGTCGTCTAAGAGTTTCTTTATCTCGTCTTTAATGAATTGTTTGTCGCTATCTGAAAATCTTCGTGATTTAGCAGCTATTGGCTTACAGTTTGGCAAGAGATTCGGGAATAAGCTTACTGGCTCAATGTTGGCGTGCGTCAATGTACACAACTTCAAAGGCGCTCGGAGTCCACCAAAATTTACCTCTAATGTCTTGTGTTTTTTCCAGAATATCATGGCCGATTATTACGTCAGCGCATAGATTTTCCATTATTAACAAATCTGCTTGAAAACTGTGACCTTGCATATCGATATTTACTGAACATCGTGAGTTGACCTTTCTTTGTAGATCTGAAGCCGCCATTGTTATATTTTGATCACATGAATTCGTTTTTATTCCATATTTATGAATAAGACGTTTATCTATGAAACTTGTAGTGCTTCCTGTGTCGATTAAGGCATTGGCTTTGTAGCATTTGTCAATAGTGATTTCTAATTTGGCTTTTTCAAGATTAGCCGTCCCAGCAACAACGTGTGACAGTAGCTTTTTATCTTCCTTTGCAGCAAGTGGTTCATTATAACCGGTGCTTGCACTCTGGTGTAGATCAGCACTTCTGCAAACCTTTGCAAAGTGTCCTCTTTTATTGCACTTCAAACAGGTGGTACCAGCAGCGGGACAGTTTTGTCGTGCATGTCTCTTATTACCACAGAAGTAACAAGTTTCCTGTATACTTTCTCTTTTACTGTTGGTAATGGCTGCATTGACAAAAGAACTGGTAGAGGCTTGCTGGTAACTATCGTTATGTATACGCGCCAACTCTAATGCGCGTGCTTGTTTGTGTGCTTCATCTAACGTGAGTGTGCTGTTTTCTAGTAGCCTTTGTCGTACAGAGGACGAAGAAAGTCCAGCTATGAATGAATCTCTTATAAATTCATTTTCATTCTGTTCGGCAGTTATATTTTTGAAGTTGCATCCTTTGGAGAGCAGCCGTAATGCTTGTAAATATTGGTCCACAGTCTCACCTGTTTGCTGCGATCGTTTTGATAGTTTGTACCTGGAGTAGATTTCATTTGGTGGTTTGAGAAACAGTGAGTCGAGTTTTTGTATTGCGATGTCGTAATCGGTACAATCTTGTAGGTACACAAATATTTTAGGCGATATGTGATTGGCCAAAAGTTGGAATTTATCAACTTTTACTGAAGATTTTTCACCGGAGACAGCTGTCAGAAAATTTTCAAAGGTTTTTTTCCAGTGCGTCCACTGAGGGGACAAATCTTCATTCGAAGATGGATCTTCGTCAAAACGATCAGGGCGTAAATATTTTTCCATTTTGCTAATTAAATTGTAATAAAGATAAATACCTCGTATTTAGGCTTTAATTAGCAAAAATGCACTCTACATATTGACATCTTATGATCTTACTGACAACCGTTCATAGAGTAGAAACTCCTGCACGAAAACTATATAGAAACGAAGAAGGATAATCATCACAGCTGTCGAATTCAATTCGATGACAACTAGCTGTCCAATCACAGACAAGATAAAAATCTACCCTAAAAACCTCGAGAAATCAGAAAAATTAGCCTAGTCAGGAGAAAAAATATACCGGTGGGAGTGCGTGAACGAGGCGGATTAATTTTTAGCTAGGAGGTTTTTTCGCCTGACGGATGCCCTAAACGGGGGACATAGACTTAGCCAGGTTAATTTTTATCTTAGTCTGGAGTGCGTAAGCGCACCCCTGAGATCCATAATAGTCTCACCCATGGATTTATCATATAAACAGGATTGAGTACTGGCAAAGAAAAACGTGCCGACAAGGATACCACATCAGATGATTGGGTCTCTTTTCCAAGTAGGATGACCAAAACATCTCGATCATCTCGGGATAAAATATTTCTTTGGAATGTTACTGCACGCAGGAATCGCACTTATCTTACCCCTAACTCGTCGTCCTTCGTCATCGTCGTCGTTTTAGCAATAGGACGCCTACTGCTGGGTATAGGCCTTCCCTAAAGATCTCTATAAAACCAATCCCCATAAAAGCAATGGTCTAGAATTGATAAAGACGGAGATAAACCACTTTTAAGTTTGACAGCTGTCATCGGAAATGTAGATCTCGATGAGTTCCTTCACTTTTGTGATGACAGTAATGGTCTGGAATCCATATTGACGGTGTAAAACAACGTTTAAGTTTCATAGATGTAATCTTGATGCATATCACGCAACCCGTGTCAGTACTTAACCACGAAAAACTTTTTCACGAAAACTTTTTCATGAACGACTTTGTCACAAATAGACTTTATCACGAAAAGACCATATCACGAAAAATCTTAATTACGAAAACTTTTCTACGAATAGACTTTGTCACGAAAAATCTTAATAGACTTTATTACGAAAAGTCACAATCATTTTTAGGCTTCCGTAGTAAACAATTTTGAAATAAAAATGGCGGACCCACCTTTTTGAAAATGTCGTTATGGGTGTAGTTTTCAAAGTTTTTGGGGGTGTATATTTCAAAATTGGCATCCATTTTGGAATTAAAGATGGCGGACGCCACTTTTTTGAAAAGGCCGTCATGGGTGTTTAATTTTTTTGGATTGTAGATTTAAAAAATGGCATCTATTTTGGGATTAAAGATGGCATACATCAGTTTTCCAAGAAGTCGTTATGGGTGTCGTTTTCTTTTTTTCTCTTTTTATAGCAACGTAAAAAGCGTTCTCTCTATCGAATGCCTAAAGTGAAAAAGAAACAGAACTATGCTACTTAGATAGGCGCCTCTGTAATCGGGCTTAATATAGGGGCATTTCACGCGAAGCGGACAGGTAAAAAAGATCGATGTTTTGGATTTCGGTAATATTTAAGTATATTCTACCTATACATGTTCTTGACGCGTGTGCCAAATATTTTTGTAATATCATTAATGGTTAAGGAATTAAGGAGTTTTGAAATTTTGCCAAACCGGTGGGCACACAGTACATCAAAACCATGACAAACAAAACAGATTACCATGTCACTTGGAAGAGTTATCCTCAAGATCCAAGATAATAGACCATGCCATGTCATAAAATTATAGATTATTATAATTAAACCACTGAATTTATTACTTAATTTTATGAGCTTTTTAACTCTATTTTTGGAAAATAAAAAAAAAATTTTTTCGTGTAAAGAAATAGGATTTAATTTTTTTTTTTAAATTTTCACAAGGTTAGACCGTTTTGATTTTTATTATTCTTTGTCCAAAAATAGCTAACGTTATATAAAATATCCTTGCTAAGTTTTGTAATGGGCGGGAAACTGGATCAGGAGCTAGACTGGTAATACCGCCGAAATGTGGTGTCCGTCGTCCATCAGTAGGTGGTGTTGACGTACGAGTAAATTGCATTTACCAAGTTATAAAATTATAGATTAAAATAATTAAACCACTGAATTTATTACTTAATTTTTTTTTTATTCTTAAATATTACCGAAATCCAAAACATCGATCTTTTTTACCTGTCCGCTTCGCGTGAAATGCCCCTATATCTATTATTTGCTAATGCGTGCTATACAAGCTAGCAATCTACTGTCTCAGACCAAATAAAAAATCAAGACAGACCGTCTTGAACAGACAAGTGAGGCCGGATTTTTATACATGTGGTGAGTGCGTCTGTGTTGCGCCGCCATAGTTCGACTATCGTTAGTCGTAGTTTCTTTGTACGTGTATGTGTGTGTAATTGTGTTAAGGCTTAGTGAACTCCTCGTTTCGCCTCACTTGTTTTTTGTTCACAAACTTCTGTCTAGATTTTTTTATTTGGTCTGAGGCTACTGTGCCCCATGTTTATAAACCTAGTATAATAATCTTTCCTTCCTATGAGAGTTAAGTAAAAACACATGTTCCATTATTCTGTGTAGTCGAGGAGGATACAAAAATATTTACAAATGGAAATGATAAGTCTGTGTAAAAAAAAATACATACATAATTGAAAAATATATTTATTTTAAATTATTTTTGTACTGTAAGAAATAATCTACATTTGTTTCCTATATTTCTCTTTCTGATTGATGCGAACATCTTGCATGGTCTCAGTGCAACGAGGTAATGGTTGGTGGAGTTATATCGATATAATTATATCCTGACTGAAGTTCACATAAAGCTGCGCGTTGATTGGGTTTTGCGCAGCTTGTAGCTAACTTCACATCTACCGACTTGTATGATTCGGCCTAAACCAAACTGTGTAGGACTTTGTCAAAGTTAACGTATGGCTCAGAATGCACTAGGATTTTATTGGATTTCATTATATTTTATTCACTAAGCAAGCATCACTAAGCATTCATTACGGCACAGTTCATTCTCAGTCGATTTTACAAACCCCACGAAGAATCACTATTCTGCCTGATTATATTTATTATCAACAAGTATTTTATACTATATATAACGGGACTGAACTCACGTGTGGGGATAGTCGTAACGACTATAGTTTCGGTCGCATTCGGCGACCTTTCTCAAGTTGGCGAGTGCTAGCACGCGGAGCCGTCTCGCAATGCACGTGAGTTCAGTCCCGTTATATATAGTATAAAATGTGTGAAAACCACGTTAATTTCCATAGTAAAATATCAACAAGTAGGTAACTAATTTCAAAAGGACATAATTTAGAAGTCTTCGTTTTCCGTTTTGCATTGACTATAGTATCCGAACTTTGACCAAAATGGAAAATTACCTATATCATCACAGCCATGCATTTTGAACAAAAAAATAACGTCGTCGTTATTCGACGTTCGGCGACTTCATTTACATGTAATACCTACCTAAATGTTTGCTATAAGATTGTCAAACAACATTTTTTTAATAACTTAAAGGAACAATATTTTACTTAGTTTAGTCCTCATTGATTGGTCCACTTGTTTGTTAAGACATCAATTTGTCATCAACCAGCAACACCTGCTGCATACTACCAAGAAGAAGCCGCAGCAGTGTCGCAACGAAAGACCCACCAGCAAGCCCCACCAGCACCGGGCGATACCCACAAATCTATACATCATTATTGTTCTTTAGTATTAAATTCAGTACGGAAAATTCGTCACTCTTCTTTTCTCACGTCGAGAGATCAGTCCTCTAATTGTAATTTATCAGTTTTATTTTAATTAAATTTAATTTAACCACATTTCGGCCTTTTGCATCCTTCGACTGCGGCCAAACGTAATTCACTTACAATCGAGTATAGACTAATATTGTCATATATTACTCCGTGAACATTATATTACATTTTCATAGTCCATTGTCCTAAGTTTCACCAACAAGTTGGCGCGAGTCGCCGTCACAGTCTGGTCGAGAAAGCGAAGCTCCGTGGCGGTCGCGCGTCGAAGTAGCGGCGGCCCCTAGTGTCAGACCAGAGGCGGGCAATGTAGTCTGGCCACAGGCAGGCCACCACCAGCAGCACGTTCAGCAGCCAGAAGGACGGAGACGCCAATAGGCGCATGTATGTACCGTGCACGTCGCCGTCGATTTGACTGAAATAATATAGTATCATTGACAGTTTTTTTCTATCGGTGGCCTTAACAAACTAATCACTACATAGTATAAAACAAAGCCGCTTCCTGACGTCTGTTTATCCCTATGTATGTTTATATCTTTAAAACTATACGCATCGGATTTTGATGCGGATTATTTTTTTAATAGATAGAGTGATTCAAGAGGAAGGTGTATATGTACGTAGGTACCTATAATTCAGCTGTGCGAAGCAGGGCAGGTCGCTAGTAAATAATAAATGAATACGTTAGCAACAGTTGAGAGATAAAATTGAATGTAAAACGCATCGAGCAAGTATTTCTGGAATTCACTAAGGAGTTAATACATTTTTTTTTATATGAATTTTTATCAAAACCTTCGATTATTACACCTTATTAGCTTATGAAACGTAGATATTTTTAGGTGCATCTGTAAAACATATATTTTTTTAGATATCCCTGAAAAAAAAAACTTTCTAAATTTTTCTTCCTTTTTGTAAATTTTAATCGACTTATTTATTCATTTTACGTACAATATTGGTTATTGAGGTCATACAACATCTTAGTGTACATGTAAAAATCAAATAATAGTAGTAATAAAACTAACACATTTCATAATATCTAAGCTGATAACCGAAAATCGGGTATTTTACATTGAACTTATAGAAATCTCGCTGGTATTTTATATAAAAACAATTAAATTCAAATATCTCGAAAACGGTTAGATTTAAGATGGGGTGTTTCATAGACAAATAAGTCAGAAACAATGTAAACTACACTCCCTTAAAGGGAATAAATATATCGACTTAGCCTGTAACCCTGCATAATATGTATTATGTACCTATGCATAATATAAAACACGTAAAAATACTTACAAATAGAAGTGTGAGTAGACAGAGTTGAACGCTATATAGACGAGTACGGAGATGATGACGGAAGCGATGAACCAGAAAGTGTGGTATCGCGCCTGCAGCCACATCTTAGCGTTTACTATCACAAGCAGCGTGTGGAATAGGATTGCGCCGAAACACCTGCGGTACAAACATTACTCAAATTCCATTAATCATATACCTAACAAATCCTATTTTCATCCCCCCATCTCGGAAAGAGTATTTTTGATCTTCGAAATCTGAGTGCAAAAGCCGTCTTTATCCGCTACAGGGTAAAGTAAAATTGAATTTTGAACATCGTGTGCACTAAGTTTGTGAATTTCATACAAAACATTATTAAACCTATTTACTTCTACCTCCATGGTGCCGAATTTGTCATACAACCTTTTTTAATTTGTTCAAAACTCAGAACCTTCTTGCTGTACTTTTTTTTTTAATGGCGCGCGCAAAGCAAATTAGGTACTTTGCGCGCCCCATTTTCTTATCATGCATGTCGTATTGTTAAACGTTTTAAAAATAAAAAACACGAAAACAAGTGAACAACCTAAAATGAGTGATTCTAGCGAAGGGGAAGTTTATTTGACACCAACAAAATTGACTGAAGCTGTTAATAGTGCGCAAATGAGCTTAACAATCACGCGAAAAGTATTTGAAACAGTGCGGTATGTTGTCGAAACAGTGTTGTCGAAATGTTGTCGACTTGACACAAGGCAGGGCATACATATCAAACAAATTATCTTTGCCGCGCACTTTTTGAATTTGGTACAAATAAGTGCGACGGATTGATCTTTGCCGCGCACTTTTTGAATTTGGAACAAATAAGTGCGACGGATTGATCTTTGCCGCGCACTTTTTGAATTTGGAAGTATATGTAATGTTAGTGTTCAGCGCCAAGAAAATGAATGAAAAGAATGTAAATATAAGTTTTCATTTGTTTTATTATTAGATACCATTTAATTTCAATTTAGTTGTTCCTCTACGTTTTATTAAATAATAATATTATAGTAAAATATGAGGCGCCTTTTGTTTTCTCATAGAGGTGATGAAAAGTAGAGTGTACCACTCGGGCGCAAAATATATTATTGACTCGGGCGACGTACTTTAAATCCCTAACTTCGCTCTGGATTCAAAAAAGCGCCCTCGCCGTAAAAATATTATTTTGCTCCCATATGATACAATCTACTATTTCATCACATCTATTCGAAAAAAACTACTTGGTTCGAGTACTCCTTTGCGAGATGTTTTCCTATCATCATCATCTCGACATGGACGACCACCAAGTCCATAACATTAATGATTTTTGTATAATGATTTGTACGTATATCTTTCTGAGACCCCCCGCATCACTGGTGATACCTTCATTTTGAAAAGGAATAAATTCTGATTTTTCAACGGATTTAGGTCTCAAATAGCAAGGGTTGAATCCAAAGAAATTTTCTTTCATAATTGATAAAGACAGTAATTACCAGAGATACATAGACTTTTCTCCAGTGCAGCTATATATGAAATATGAGAATATGTAGATGACGATGGAGTGGTAGATAGCTGAGGCGGTTCACGCGAAGAAATAGATATTTATTTGTATACATTGTTATATGTTGGGTTATTACCAGAGATCCATAGCCTTCTCCCCGCTCACGACGCCGTAGCTATAGAGCCAGTTGGAGAACATGTAGATGACGATGGAGTGGTACACGGCGGAGGCAATCCACGCGAAGAAATACGACCACGTCATCAGCTTGTTGCCGCTTATCTTGCGGTACAGCATCGGGTTCCTGCCAGACACACAATCTATAATTATATTATCTGAAAAATCTCGTATCACTGTATTATTTGAACTCCCCCGAAACGGGTTCACTCATTTTTATTAAATTAGCAAGTCGAAGAATATGTTGCAGACTATTTTTATACTCCTAGGTGATAAGGGTGGCCCTCTCCAGGTTTGTGACGCATGGTGAAACAGCAGAAAAGAGGGGAGGAGTTGAATATCAGAACCCCTTCTGGTTATGCCCGTGTTTTGATTCCCGGTTCTGACCGGTACGGTTAGGTAGAGAGTAATGTTTTTGTCTATATAAGGTCGAAGTACCTAAATCAGTAGTAAATAGATCCGCGATCTATATCTTCGTTCACATCCCCACTTAGCATAATCATAGAAAAGATACCTAGGTCGCACCGGGTGGTGCCTCAGCCTCAGGCCATTCCTACAGATTTCCTAAGACCAGTTGAAAGCGGCTTGCATCTCGCACATTCCACAGATTATCTATTCACTTCGTCAGAGGACGTCCTATTCTACTTTAGTTACTGACCTGAGTAGCAGGCCGCGCGGCCAGCACTGGTCGGAGACGGCGAGCACGAGGCAGGGCACGGACGTGAACACGAGGTTGAACGTGGTGAGGTACATGGAGTCGAAGATAGACTGCGACGAGAACGCGCACTGGAACTGGAACGCGAACTGCGGACAACATTGTGTTTCAAAAGTGTGTGGTTTCAAAAAATATGCAGACATGAAAGATGCCAGTGGAGTTAGACGTGCAGCCAGCCGATTTAGTTAGGTATTCGGCTATTTCGCTAACAATTTGTTTTCGATCGCCCTTACCATAATATTCCCAAGAATCAGGTTCTTATAGAAGAAGTAGTGAATAAGCGTGGCGAGGCGCTGGTAGTACCAGTGTCCCATCACCAGCAGCATTTTCTTCACCATCGAAAATTTCGTAAACGCGAAATCTGCTGACCTGCAAGTAAACACGATTTGATTATAACGATCTACTATCTATTATATCTACTTTTTAACAAAATTGTAAGTTTAGATATTCGTTCAGTAGTTTAATTCTTCAGTGAAGCTAATGACACGGTAATGGCACCTAACCCCCTTCCCACACGTAGGCGTATTGTAAGCGTATCCTTACGACGCAACGCGTACGAGACGAGCAGTGTTCCACACGCGAATCGTCGCGTAGGCGAATCGTTTGGTAAGATCTCAGATGAAATAATGGCTTTGTATTGGCGTTATCTTCAAAATAAATTCAAAATAATTGAACATAAATCAGTTTATTTTAGACGTTATTTCTGCCTAAGCTTTATCTGTTACATTTTTCCATGAATATTTACTCAATAAATAATTAAGTATATAGACAAGGGAACGATTCAACCAGTTTCACGAATTCAATCACTGTATCATTCATACCGAAATCAACCAGTCGTAAGTTACATAAATTAAAATTCAGTCAAATTTTTAAAGAATATAATCAACAGTTACCCTCTTCGCACACGAGGCGTCGGCATAGTCGTATCGTAAGCGTATCATATTACGCGCGCAGTACGAGAGCAATGTAAGTAAGTAAGTATGTTCGTATAGGCCGGGTGGCTAGCCCTGGTGTCAGAGTTTTGAAGCCGCCTGAAAGCCTCTGACATGGCTAAGCGGTTAAAACAACCGGGACCTACAATTTAACGTGTCATCCGAGCCACGGTAGCGCTCAGTTGGAAAATGCCACCCGCGGTCACCCATCCAAATACTGACCGTGCGGAACGTTGCTTAATTTCGGTGATCGCTGACAATCACCTAGTCAAACTACGCTACGAGCGCTACGAGAGCAATATGAGCGCGTACTTTTTCAAGCAAATCCGCAAGCGGTATGCGAAGGGCCTAACTGTAGGTACTATTGTCACTCGTCTTGTCCTTGAAATAAATAAATAATATATTCCCACTGTTTGTATGAAAACGGATAATGTTATATTCCATTACCGTGCCAATTGTGGCCAAGTGGTGTACTAATATGACTTTATCCAAAACCTCGAGCGTGTCACAGTATTTGAGAATTCCTCCCAAACAGTTTGACCGATTTTAATGAATTTTTGTATACTTGGTACGTCTGAGAATAATTCATAAGATATTTTTTATGTGATAAGGGTGGCTCTCCCTAGATTTTTCCATAAGGCAAAACAACGTTAGCCAGGGCCGCTAGTATACATAGACAATCATTTGTAGTGACCTGGTGGCATACAAATCTAAGTCGATGCCTGGCGGCTCTCAAAGCCGATGTGCGCCTCCTGGGTCATGGAGATATCATTCGCTCCGTCGCCGATTGCCGCCGCGATGGATTAGTTTTGATTAACTATTGGTTGGGTCAGCTAGTAGGTATACTAGTTATAATGTAGTAACCTGGCAGCCTGGTGTCCCTCCTTCCCGAAGATGCCGAACCCGACGTGCGCCTCCTGGATCATGGAGATGTCGTTGGCTCCGTCACCGATGGCCGCCGTGATGGGCCGCGACGGACTCGTTTTGATTAGTTTCACTATCTGGAACAAACCGACCACCGCTGTAGAAAAGGTACCATACTCATAATATACACATTACAAACTCAAATACCTAATACGATTTGCGTTTGACTTCATCCCGCCTGATGTTAATTAGATATGCGGTCTAAGGTGAAGCACGCTTACTTAGAGGATACTTGTTTACTCGGGATTTGAAGACACCTACGTTGTGCCATAGTGACAAGGCAGAGTTATATACGAGTAGCTAAAGCGTTTCACATTCTAGCTTACGAAACGCTTTAAAAGGGTTTTTGTTGTTTTCAGTTGCTCCTTGCTGTCCAATAGATAAAAAGGGATGAGGATTAGCTGATTAATCCAACGCGACCTTACGACGATGCTCAAGACTTTGTTAAAAGTTAAATAAAAGGTTAATTATTTGTTTATAGGCCTTTTTTACGACGGCAAAATCTTCGAAAGATGCCCGACTGCTTTGGGGTGCAGTCAGGTTATGTAAGATTGTAGCCACTAAAGCTTTTGTGCCCTCTTGCAAGCTCCGGGATCTCCAAAAGGTACGCACCGGTGCTCCCAGCATTTTGTGTGAATACTCGCCTGGTACTAGGAGCAGGCCTGTGTGGTCCTCCTCGACAACGTTGCCACACACGCTCTCCCCGGACCCGTTTGAGTGGATGGCCAGAGTCCCAACTCTGACCATCCACGAGCCCAGAGGTCCCCTTTTAGTAGGCTCTTACTACAGGGAGGGGTACCGATGCCGTATTCTAGTGCCCCGCCATCAGGGCAAGTACCCTGTTTATATGCCTAATTATTGGTGGCGCAGCAAAAAATACGTTTGGGGTGTTACCTCGTACACGGATTAACTGATACTAGCATTAGGACAAAACATCTCTTTACATTGAGCTCGACTCCGTGATGGAGGCACCTTAGGGGTCTTCTGATGTAATCGTCATAAAAGGAGGTGCCTAAGGACTCCTTGAAGGACGTGAGTGGGTACACACGTCCTTCAAGGAGTACCAAACTAACTACAAAAATAGTGCAGTCTTTGTGCCATCGTCATTCGGATATCTAGCAGCAAAGTTAGCGAGCAAAATGTACACATTTCCACGAGTAAGTGATAAACAAATTCATGGGCTCCTGTCGCTGAAGCAATTTCCGCGTCTGACGTCTCGCTGTCCTCATCTCCCTGTACGACATGACATCTACCTTTTCAAACAAACATAGCAAAAACAAAAATCCTTTGTATACTCACCTTTGCTTTCTGTATAGGTGATAGTCGACAGCAGAGTACGGCGTTACATTTGAGCGATATTTCAGCAAAGACCGGCGCGTGCGGCGTGTCCAGGATCTCGCTCATACTCGTACCGTCCACTACTAAAGTCAGATCTCTGGAACAAAAATATGTTTGACGTGTCTAGATATCTGAATGACGATGGCACAACGACAGCACTATTGGCGTAGTTAGTTTGGGTGGGTACTCAGTGCTCACAACTCAAATTTGACGTCCTTTTGAAATTGAAAATTAAAATGTTTCACCAACAATGGCACAACCGACTTCAACCGTTGCAATCTAACACGAAAAACAATTAAATAGCTCGCTCCAATCGATGTGTGCCATTTTTAGATTATTTATTATTGTTAATTTTTCAAAAACCGCTCTATAGATTTCGATAAAATATAAATGGGATTACCAAACAAAAAAAAAGGATCATCAAAATTGATTTACAATTAGCAAAATAATCCCGTAAAGTAAATTTTAAAAAATCCGGGCGATAATTTTATGTGACAACGTCATACATATGTGATATGCGTCACAAGGCGAACCCTAAGCCGATAATACCTCTCTATCGCTTATTCCGTGCTCTCGCTTGCACGCTCGGCGCAGGAGAAACGTGACAATGACTCATGCTTTTCCATGCGTGCAGCCTGCGTTCATCGATATTTAAGAAGTTATGACGTCAAAAATTCAGTCGAATTGATAACCTACTTTTCGAAATCTGTTGAAAAGTCAAGCCGTACAGTCAATAGGAAACTCGTAAAATAATATGATCGCTCACCTGTAACTAGGTTCATTGATTATCCTACTGCATTCGTACAGATGCGCCTTCAGCGCGGTTTCATTGTCCACTCCCAGTATGAACATCCTTCTGTCGTTCTCAGATATGTGCGCGCACGACTGCGCCACGTTGATTGCTGTTTCTACCTGGAAATACACGTCTAGCTGACTTTAAACCATCGATTTGAATTTTATTCTATGCTCCATCCCATGTTCCGAACAAGTAAACCAAAACTTAACTTTTAAGGACGACACACGTTCCATACATTTTGCGAAGTGTCCTATCCGGGCCCGGACGCCGCACGGCATACTACACAAAATGTATGGAACGTGTGGACGACACACGTCCGGACCTGTCCCGTGCACGTCTCGTTCTAATAAACATCATCCCTAAAGATCATCATCAGCAGTAGGACGTCTACTGCTGGACATAGGCAAAAACACTTACGCACCTTGGAACTCAATGGATTTCCAATAAAACCAGTTGAAAACGGCTTTCATGAAAGGGAAAACATATTGGCCATTGGAGCCATGAGGGTAGCCTCTCTTTGGTAGTTGGATGTTATCTTAATCAGCCTTTGACATACATACTTTGTCAGGGACAGAGGTAAATGGCATACATTTTATGACAGAAGTAAATGACATAGATTTATGACAGAGGTAGGTAAATGGCATACATTTTATGACAGAGATAGGTAGGTAAATGGCATACAATTTATGACAGAGGTAGGTAGAGGTCCCTGTCCTGAATACTTACTACTCTCCAATTGAATTGCCAAAGAATATGACAAAGGCCGAATCAAACAAGTCGGCGGATGTGAAGTTAGCTACAAGCTTAGTGAAACCCAATCAACGCGCAGCTTCTCGCAGGTCTCGCTCTAACATGAGGTACTAAGCTGTAACGCCTCTAAGTTCTGCCAGACGCTTTATAGAACGTTTGTCCCCTCAGTTTATTCCTACCTTATCGCCCGTGAGCACCCAGATGCCGATATTAGCGCGCCGTAGCGCGGCCAACGTGTCGGCGACGCCATCTTACAAGCAGTCTTCGACGCCGGTCGCGCTGAGCAGCGTGAGGTCTCGCTCTAACATGCGCTACTATGCTGTCACGCCTCTAAGTTCAGCCAGACGCTTTATAGAACGTTTGTCCCTTCAGTTTATTCCTACCTTATCGCCCGTGAGCACCCAGATGCCGATATTAGCGCGCCGTAGCGCGGCCAACGTGTCGGCGACGCCATCTTGCAAGCAGTCTTCTACGCCGGTCGCGCCGAGCAGCGTGAGGTCTCGCTCTAGGACGCGGTACTGGTGCGTCGCTTGCTGTAACGCCTCTAGGCTTTGCCCGTCTAGACGCTTTATAGCTGTTAAATGAACAGATACTCAGTTATTTCTACCAGAGCGCAGTTTAAAGAAAGGAGAATGTTCTCAATTATTTTTAATGTGTGTGGAATGAATAAATATCCTGAGTAGAAAAAGTTTTTTACCTTAGTAATTTTTACTACATCGCATGAATTTGTTTCAGTATTTGTGAAAATAAATACCTACCTAATATTTTTTTGATATAAACGTAGCAACTATAGGCCGACCGCTTAACTCGCGTATTGTCTGTTATAGTCAGTCATCTAGTCATAGAAGCCACTCAAAAACCATCGATCAGATTTTTAGCTTTAAATGGTAGGTACAATACAATAAGCGACATCAGATTACAAATAAAAAAGAACAATCAAAATCAGTCCACTTGGAAAAAAAGAGTTTTTTGGGGTGCCGTACCCCAAAAGGAAAAAACGGAACCCTTATAGGATCACTTTGTTGTCCGTCTGTCCGTATGTCAAGACTCTTTATCTCGGGAACGCGTAAAGATATCGAGTTGAAATTTAAACTGTATACGTATCTATGGTATCTTGCAGTTATGTAAACGAAAAACTTCTCAGTTATCGTATAAAAAAGTTAGAGCCGTTTATGTTGCAAAAACTGCATATTTCGACACTTACAAAAATCAAAACCTACAGGGTAAGCAGTGTCTCAGAGTACACATATAAGAATCAATCTGCATGAAAACTGTACATTTTTATAAAATAGTGCCTAGATTCACAAAGTATGGGTTCAAAATTCAAAGTGAGTAAATCGTATCATGTAAGGTATCATATAAAAGAGCTTCATTAGCACATGCTAAATCAAGTTTTTAATTATTTTAACTATGTGTAATTATCGATGTATATCGAGAAAAAAAAGAAAAAAAAACAAACATTTTTTGTGACACAATGATGAAACAACCCAATTTTGTTAAATTTTCTGGATTTGTACGGAACCCTAAGTGTGCGAGCCTGACTCGCACTTGTCCGGTTTTTCTTTATTATCATAGGTAGTGCATTAGTCAAATAATGTTTTACTCACATTCGAGAACCTTTTCGAACTCGTCATCAGGTATCTGTCGGTACGCGATGGCCAGCGTGCGCAGACCCTTGTTGGCGAACACGTTGATATCGCGGTCGGTATCCTCTATCATGGTGGCGTTCTTGCACAGGGGGAATATCGAGCTCTCTGCGCCTTTACAGAATAGCCATATCTGGAACACATTTCAAGATTAACATCTTGGATTTATTATTTAATTGACTGCCTCGGTGGCTCAGTTGTTAGTGACCCTAAATTTTGGATCAAAGAGGCGTGGGTTTGATCCCCACCCAGGGCAAATATTTATGTGATGAACATAAGTGTTTGATCTGTGTCTGGGTGTTATTTAGTTTCTATCTATATAAGTATGTATTTAAAAATATGTATATGTAGTATATCAGTCTCTGGCGGCAATATCACAAGCTTTGCTTAGTTTGGGGTCAGAGGCCGTGTGTAAGATGTCCCAAAATATTTATTATTTATTTATTAATAATCTCCAAGTGGCCCAACGATCTGTCGAGAGGGTCATGCTCGGAGCTCTACAAGATCGAGGTACTTGACAGATGCGTATACGCATCTGTGTCACGGTAATGATATCTAAGAGTATTGTGACTCGGCCCTGTCCTTGAAATATATATATCTACAGCGCCACGTGGCCACGCAGAACGTCTCACGCGCTAGGGCTGCTCCCCTTCAGTATTTTAATATCATCTACTTACTTACTCTTTACCTACTTGAGTTTCTTTCTAGTTTATGATGTATGTTCTAGACTATTATGATGTAAAATTATTATATTTATAACAGAAACAGAAATTCACTGTGAATAAAAGGAAGCGTTCAATAAAAATACATTTTGTGTTTTTTTAGGGTTCCGTAGTAAAACGAGGAACGAGGAACCCTAATAATGTAAATGGCACGCTTACTAGTTACAAATCCACACGTTCGTTCGTCACTATGACGCGCCGCGACTTACTAGCATACCGAGATTATACCGAACTCCGAAGCGCGTAGGTATGATTCTCGTTCCGACTATTTGTATGAAAACGGAATACTGTTAGATATATCCTTACTGTGCCTGCGTGTCACTGAAAAAATACATGAGAGTCGTAGCCCGAGAAGCATTTTTCTAGATTTTGCCACGGTGGATTTGTTATATCGAATTACAATGCACATTATAGGTAATATGTACATTGTACATAGTATAAATATACCTAATATTTATCGCTGTGCCATCATGATTATCCTATAAAATATAAACAAAACGTTGTTAAATAACATTATTAATTATATTGATACGTAAAATCGTATGATGTTGGTGATAAGATAAAGATTTAAATAGAAATCTACCAGGTTTTTGTATTATAGACTATTTTATCGAACACGTGGCGCCACGGTCAAAGTCAAACATTGTCGGGTTTGTCGATATCTTGGCCAAATAAAATATTTTATTTAAAAGGAATAAGAAACCTTTCCTCGGGAGAAGGCTCATCTATCGGCATTCCGCGGTTGCCTGATAGTCTCTATTGCTGTGATTTCATACAGCGGTGCCATCATCTCTCTTTCTTCCTGGCTATATATCCCACATGGTGATGGGGTCAGCCTTCCTCACTTTCCTCCTCCACTTCGCTCGATCTTCGACATCATATAGACCGAAATATTACTGACGTTAAGTCACGCAGTTGACTGTACGCGGAAATAATCATGAATAGAGAACTACAATATAAATGTTATGAATGACTAACAATTTAACTAATTATATTTTGATTGTATATATTGATATGATTAATTGAAATTGTACTGATATTAACTGATAAGAAATAAAAGGCATTTTTATTTGTATATTACTCGTACGCTACGGGCAGGCGGTACCCACTGTATACACTTCTGGGTGGACAAAGGTTCACTCCAGAAAACTTGAAAGTGAAAGTGATGAGCATGTCGCCATTAGTCCTCTTGATACAAAATTCAAAGCGTCATAACTCTCCCGTCCTTATCTTTGACTATACCCACCGTTGGTTCCTCTCTGAAGTGAACTCGATAAGCTGCAGCCGTTCATACATTTCTGTATGATCGTAAGCTCCGATCTACACGAGTAAAAGTAAACTGTTAATAATATATAAATAACTCACTCTCCCGTCTTTGTCCCTGACTATGACGGACATGCGCTTCCTCTCCGAAGTGAACTCGATGAGCTGCAGTCGCTCATACATTTCTGTATGGTTGTGAGGTCCGAGCTGCACGAGCAGTTTGTTGCCCTCTTCACCCATAAACGTGAAGCCGACCATATCAGCCGCTTCCACTAGTGCTTTCTCGTCCGGACTGCTGCCTGGAACGATCGAAACATGTTGATTATTTTTCTCATACCTGAGCCACTTGATATGCTGGCTACAGATTATAGTCATGGTTCCAACACACCAATGTGTGGATCGGTCTTGGACTGATATTGATCGTCTAGTATCAATCCAAGACTGATCCAAATGTTGGAGTGTTGGAACCAAGACCGTTTGCAGCCAACATAGCCAATCTGTGGGCCCCAACTTCACGATAAGTAAGAACGTTGTATAGGGTGCGGTAACCAGCTCTGGTGTCAGAGTTTTAAGCATCACAATTTAACGTATCATCGGAACCACGACAGCGATGAGTTGAAAATGTCACTCATCCGTTATTTTCTCGCAATGTTATGGCTCCGTCAAGCTGTTTTTGTATCCAATTATTTAAGAATATAAACTACTGTGTAACTTAGAAAAATAAATCGGTAAATCTATTCAAGGTCCAACGTTTAAGGACAGAGCGAACAATTCACATTTTGCAACTATGAATAGGTAGTATTTGTGAATTATGATTGACGAAGTGGAAAAAAAAAACAAAACAATAGTCAATCTATACACCAAAGTGCATGAACAAAAACTAAGGTAAAAATCAGTGGATGCACTTTTGGACATAGGCTAACCACTATTTTAGTATCTTAGAGTGAAGTCATTTTGTGAATTCATACTTTCTGATAGAGCTTGATTGGAGCTCCAGAGGTTAAAAAATATAATCAAAAGAATTAAACAATATATCCGACTGTAGATAAAGGATATATATTATAACCAATCTTAATAAAATTTAAAACCTCACCTTGGTAGTCCATTTTGCTGCCAGTCTGACTAAAGATATTATTCCACGCCGTACTCCCGATCGCGCCATTAGCCATATTCGCGCTATTAGCTCCATTGGCTTCATTCACGCCATTGGCCCCATTCACTCCATTAGCGCTAGTGGCGCCATTTGCATCTTCGTTGACCGACTTGGATCTGATTCCCATCGCACTATTGGCAGCTTTGACTTTCTTCCTTCGGAAGAAGTTCATGAGTTGCAGGTTGCCACTGACGGAGAGCCTGGCGCTCAGCCTCTTCATGTCCTCGTTTGAGATCTGGACGGAGTGGCAGAGGGCGAGGATCGTGAAGAACAGTTTGATGTCTGTCTGGAATACAAACGGAGTGTTGACTATCGAAGCAATACTGTTTGAAAGAACATCAGCGTATAAATAGGTAACAATAAATAAAGGTTTATTTCAGGCAAACAACCCATATGAAAAGACATACATAATATAAAAGAATAAATATTATAATAATAAAAAATAGCGCAATCTAAAAATTCGTTAAAATATTATCGTTTAAAGTCAAACCTAGGTTTAACATCATGCTGCTACTTCCGATTCCCGCTCTAGTGGACAGATATAAGTACAATGTCGAAATATTGGACTACACAAATTTTCAGACAGCTGTTGTATGCTGTTATTCGATCTTCGTATCCTATCCCAAAAGGACGCGGTTGGAAAGGTCGTGGTGGTTGAGGGTCTTATTTTTGTATCTACCTATCAGTACCTCAGCTCCTAAGACTGTGTTTCACGAAATAAGTCCCGGCAGTCGCTCGGCAATAAGTGACACTAACAAACAAAAAAAAATATCAGATCGGCCCGTCGGGCGATGCGTCTGTCTGTGCGTCTGTCTGTGAGCCTTCTGTCATGAAAAGCACTCTTTTCTATATGAGTAAAACTAGAGTAGAGTCCACATCACGACCGGAGTCCTCAGAAATAAGTGAAACTATTTTTAACGGTTCGGCCATGCGATTGTGGCGACGAGTCTGTGGGACTTCTTTCACGAATTCTCTAGCATGGCAAATGGATTAAACTAATACAGGGTTATTTGCTTGTCCTGTACTAAGCCCAAAAAAGAGGATGATAGACTATCGCTATGAACAACTTTTACAATGCAATGGGGCCAAACCGAAATTCGAGAAAAAAATTGCTGTCGGTATCGACAAAAAAAAACTCGGTATCAAAAAATAAGAAACAACTGAATTTTTATCTCGAATTCCGGGTTGGCCTGATCACTGATATTTTGGGTATCAGTGTACCCTGTAAATCCACTCTTAATGTCAGTAGTCAATGTCAATCCATACTTTGTCTCCTCTTCGAGAGGATCCTATGGAGAGGATGAATAGAAAGACAATATGTCTATTTAATTTGTCATTAAAGGTGTGCTTTTTATCGCGAATAAGTCCGCGCTTGACCACCAACTTGCCCGATGGTAATCGACGTTGTGGTCAAAGATGAAGCGCGCAGACCTAGTGCTGAAGAAGATAAGCTTCATCTTTTATCAGAATTACATTACAGAGCTTCCTCGTTACAAACATTTTGAACTAATCTTTAGATTTTTGACTGACAACGACACCTTGACTAAGACGCAGCTGCAAAGTCTTGAGCATCGTCGCAAGGTAGCGTGTTTGTCGGTCTTTTACCGGATACACTTCGGAGAGTGCGCCCAGGAGTTGTACAATCTGGTCCCCCCTGCCCCTTTCTTCTATCGTACGGCTAGACGGACGCGACCAAAGCGTCACCCTTTTATGGTGGACATTCCGCGCGTTTCGAATCCTCATTCCTCATACGAACAGCCGGAATGTGGAATGCTTTGCCTGGGTCTGTCTTTCCGTTAAAGTACAACGTGAGTGTCTTCAAATCCCGAGTAAATAGGTATCTTCTAGGTAAGCGTGCTACACCCTAGACCGCACATCTGCTTAACATCAGGCAGTGTGTAGTCAAACGCAAACCTATTCGAAATAAAAAAAAAAAGATAAAATGTTATCTTAAAGCCAAAACCCTAATCAAAGGTTTCATATTTAAAGATGTATGTCATGGAAATCAATGAGATAACATGAATTTATTGCGGGCAAAATATTTAGTTGCTATTTGTCACATGTGATCTACCTAAATCTAGTCTTTGTGATCCGCAAAAACTTGAATGACATTATCACAGTAATGGTATCTACATTACCGTGACATTATCTTACAGCACTGAACGGTAATATCTCGTATGAATCATTTTGCACTGCAAAGATTCTGCTCATAAAATCAGGTGGAAATAATATATTATGGCTTTAAATAGCCGCTTGATAAAGATCGTCTCTTTCACGAAATAATATTTCTTTCAACGTATCCGAACGAGACAGGGTTATAGCAAAGTATAAATCTGTCACTTTTTCACACGTCGAAAAGAGTTCTTTTCGTGGCTTTTCGTGGTTGCATGCTGGACTAGCTCGAAGAGATTGCTTTAAGCAAAGGACAGTCCACAAAATGTATGGGGGCTGGTATAATAATAATCAAAAATTCTAACCACAACACTCGTTACATTTCGAGAAAGTTCATATTTTTCTGAGTCTGTTACAACAGTTAAAAACAAAAAGAGCTCTCCGATTTTTTAAAAATTTATTTTGAATTTATAAGGATAAATAAATATATTTGGCTCAATAGGTAGTTTATCTCTAGCAACTCTGATTGAGTTACCTCCAAATTGTTAAATAAAAGCATTTTTACCAATTAGACACACTTTTAAAGTGTTTTTGTCACATTGTACCTACTAACTGGTAACACTATAATTTTTAATTTTAGCAAATTAAGTGATGAATGTGAAAGAATCAGCTACGAATGCAAGTAAAATAACGATAAAAGCACTTTATCATTGCTAAACTTGAAAAAGTAATAAGCTGTATTGTTATTTTACATACAATTTATTTTTCACATAAAAAAAATGGAGGGGTGAAAAATCTAAATTAAATATTTTTGGGAAGCCCATAAAACAAGCTTTCAAATGATGTATAAGTATATCATCTTGGTTCGATTTTTTTCTGAATAATATACCACTTGTGGACGTCACCTTTAAGGCACTTTGTATGACGCTGTTATTGTATTTAAAATGTGAATAATAAAGGGTCAGTCTATATAGACTCTTTAGAAGATAAAAATGTATACTCTTCCCACGGACAAACTAATAATGTTCATCATCATCGATAGCTTTTTTTCCCACTGCTGGAAATAGATAAGATAATTTAAATATAATAAGTATAGGCATTTCCTATGGGCTTATGTGCTTTGCTCATGTGCTGGTTTGTGTGTTTGTCAGGATTGGATATTGCGCAGCTTGTAGCTAACTTCACATCCGGCAACTTGTGTGGCGCGGCCTATACGACCCGCTATTTCCACTTCACCGGCGACAAATAATAAACAACTGGCTGGACAAATAATAATGTAATTCAAATATTTTGGATATTGATAAGGTAGATAGATAGGTAGGTACCTACTTCAGTACCAGATGTCTCGGGTCATTATCAAATCATGATATTGACGAGCCTTGAGATAGCACCATCAGCGAGATAAGCAATCGGGAAAATAGCGAGAATCCACCAATTCGTATCGGTTTTTGGTATTTAGTGTTGTCACTTCTTTATTTAGCATCGTTGATGACACATTGTTAATATTACGAGTATTAAGTCCAAAGTTTGTCGACAAAGGCGAAAAGGGGCGTCCATTTGTATTTGACTTTACAACCTTTTCATCATCACCATCATCAGCCTGTATCGACCCACTGCTGGGTATAGGCCTCCTCTCCCTTGTGCCAGTTTTCCCTGTCTTGTACAACCTTTTGGCATCATCAAAGTGCGCTTAGGCACGTTGAGTAAGTTTTTTATAATTACTGTAAGTTACGTGAGGCATTTTTTATCATTTTTGACCACCCACCCCTGGTGGATTTCATGAGATTTGCCTCGACCACCTCCTCTCTCCCCTACACTACTACAAAAATAATGCTATACAGGGTGAATATCAAGACGACGGAAAATATAAAAACAGATCTTGCATAGAAAAAGTATGTAAACGGTAACAGCTTTTTTTAACGATTTTAAGGTTGTTTTCCTTTTAAAAATCGGTCATAACGATAACAATGATAATGCAACGACATTATAGAATGTATGTGGTTTAGATTTATAGCACTTATTATTATTGTTTGGGAGATGTCAGGTATTCTTTACGCACATGCATTAATGGGCATGATGACAAAAAAAATATAATTAGTCCGTCAGATAAACTATTAAAAAATATTAGACATTTATTTTTTCGTTTGTCAATTAAACAAAAATTGATGGAGATATAGCTCGTCAAAGTTCCGCGTGACGTCACAAGTGCCATACAAATGTATAGACTTCTGTGAGAGAAGTGACGTCACGACCCCCACTCCCAAACTTTGGTACGCTTTATCTTTGTCATTTGTGGTTTGATTGCAGAAAGAAAAAAAATACGTAAGTATACAATAATTTTTGACCGACGAAGCGACGAACCACCGGAGGAGGTATACAATTCGACGCGTATTTTTTTTTTTATGTATAACTACGCATAACTTTTTTCGTAGTAGTCTGATTTCAATAATTATTTTTTATTGGAAAAAATATACTTCGAAATTAGTCCCATTTAAATTGTATCGAAATCGGCTGAGCCATTTTTGATAAATCAACATTAATGTGAAAAATTCTACATCGATCCGTGCGAAATATTCGCGAATTCTGTACACGGGTGAAGTCGGTCATGCTAATTTTTGCAAAAAATAATCTTGTTGATTATCTAAACTCACGGACTAATTTTAATAATGATTTTTTTCCCCAGTCATCATGGCTATTCTGACAGACATTGTAACTATGGCCGTCGGCGCGCTTTCCAGCACATCGATGGCCAAAGAATACATGGACAGGGATACTCAGCGAAGCGTGCTATTATGCCTATGATTCTAATAGAGGAAATTTATTTAGATAGTACTCAAGTGCCGAATAATCATCAGAAACTGACCTGAAAAGTGTCCACTTCGCGGCCGTCCACATGCCACAGCTTGTTTTCCCTCTCCTCGTAGATCTGTCCCTTGATGGAGCAAGTCTTGAACACCATGAGGTTTTTGGTCAGCGTGCCGGTCTTGTCGGAGAACAGCACCTGCACCTTTACAACAAATATGATGTTGTTGAATATTGTGAAATTTTATTCATCAACCCACACAGCTTACGCGCTGTGGATATGGCAATAACCCTGTGAAGGTAAATCAACTGTGGACTTTTTGAGTCCCCACGTTTAGGTCAGTAATAGTATTTTTTTTTTGGGGTTTGTTGTATTTTACTGCTCAAACTTTGATCGTCAATTCACAAAATCTAGTATCACTACACTTAAAAGAATATAGCAGTTTTAGGTTGATTAACTTTTGTGACTATTTAACTTAAGTTTATGATGTATGTATTTAATTTGTTAATGACAATATTTTGATTGCTGTAAAACCAGCATTCACCAACTCATGACCAGTTCAGCGAAAAAAAAAACAAAGAAAATAAATTTGAAAAATGAATTTCGCGTACTAGAGTATAAAATGTTGATATATATAATGACAATACTACATTACTACTACATAGAAAGCAATTGGATCATCCACAGACCCTTGAAGGTCTAAAGATAATCCAAGTGCTCAAGCCCACTGCCAGTTGGCAGCGTGCCCAGCATGCTGGCAGCATTGCCACGCTGAATGGCAATGCTTATACGTTGAGCCAAATAAACACCAGCATTTTGGTCACGCGTCGCGTCCACCAGACGCTCAGAAAGACTTTTGAAAACGAGATGAGCTCCCGGCCCCCACGGACCCAAAGTCTCAACTCCAAATGGCTCAAATATGTAACCACTGCCGAGGTTAGCATATTTGCGCCGCTTGTGCTGCTCAGCCGAATTGGCCGCCGCTCCAGCCCTACTCTGAGTCTCAGGAAGATGTGACGGTGCCAAAGTATCGACGCAAGTTGCGTCCCATACTAAGGGCCGTCCACACTTCCATGGGACCAGCGTCATGCCGTCAGGCCTTCTGCCATCACCACGCGCCAACCCACTCGGTTCGAGTACGGCTGCGATATTGGCGGTGACAAAAGCCCTGCGTATGACATCGTTAAGGCTGGCGTGGCGTCCAATCCGACCAGCGCTTCTTGAGCAAGAGAGACCGTGGTGACCGAGCTGGTCAACTGCAGTACCACACTGACAGCGATGGGCTTCACAACACCTTGCACCCAAGCGTAAGCTGACAGCTAGACGAAATGCAGTTGGGTCTAAAAGGTTACCAGTATTGAAAGAGGGCAATGCTTGCAACCAAAGACCGGACTCCCATACAGAGACTGCAAGGATACGAGCGCGATCCGCGACGCTAGGACACGTGTCTAGAAGAGATTTCCGTGCTAGTTCGCAGATCGGCCGATCCCACAGTCTCTGCGACGATAAAGTCTTTGGAAGCTCGGTATTTGGGCAAGCGACCCTCCAAGCATTCGTTGCCTCATTCAAATGAGCTACATCTACGCCAGAATGGCCTAAAGAAGGTGCGAGGATTTTTTCAATCAAGTTCTGAGTACTATGAATGGAGGACAAGAAAGCTGGTAAAGCAACACTTGAAATTTGGCGGACCCCTAACCCTCCAAGCCTAACAGGCAAGGAGGCTTGTAGCCACGCCCTTTCACTCATGTCAATATTCAAAACCGATACTAGGGACTGCTTTACAACATCGTCTAAGCTCAAAAGGAGCTCATTGTGTTTCCACAATGGACTACATCGTAAAGCGTACATAAATTTTGGAACAAACAGACAACATCTTATAATGGTAAAAGCCATGTGGGCGTTAATTTTGAGTAGCCTATCAGAGGCACTCAAAAAATTTTGAATTTTTTCTTGAACGAAAGGCGGAAAAGACTCATCTAATATCGGCGAACCTAGAAGGCGAAGAGAACACTTGTCTACCGATTTGATGTTAGGTGCCAAATCATTAAATTTGTTAAGTATCAAATCTTTATCCGGACATGAGTCGCAAACGAAAAGTTCGCATTTCGAAAAATTTAGCTCCAAACCAATTTGACGAAACTCGTCAATAAGAATTTCCAAATCACGTAGGACTGTGCTCGCATCGCCACCCAAAGTCCCGTCATCCAGATACCAAACGTTGAGTTTAGATTGGAGACGTTGAACAATTGGATGAATGGCCAGGCTGAAAATGGCTGGTCCGAGAGGGTCACCTTGTTGACAGCCAACGGAAGATAGCAAAACATCATTTTTGTAAATTAATTTAGTGGGTTTGCCGTAGCATTGCCAAAGAAAATTGAAAAGATCGGGAATTTTGTCTTTGACCTGTGCCAACAAGGCGTCTCGATTAACCGAATTGAAAGCATTTTTGACATCCACCTTAAGCAACACCTCTCCACAATTTTGACCGAGAAAAGTACGAAGCGAATGAACAGCAGCCTCACATCCACCCCGCGAACCAAAGCCAAGCTGTATTGGTTGAAAAAGGCTACTCAAAAGAGCAACCTTTTTTCCACAACTGGCTTTGGCTGCGAGACGACGATATGTGGTGCCAACAGCAATAGGTCTGATGCCACCATCTTTTTTGACAAGTGCGCATAGGTTAGCGCCATACAAGACTTCGATAACGTCATCATTGACCTGCCCAGATAACATGAGATTTGCCAAACCCGTTAATTCTCTCAAGAGAGACTCAGCCACCTCACCAGAGCTAAAAGATAGAAGATCTTTTAGATGTTGAGGCGAGAGACCATCTAGGCCTCCGGCTGAGCCGCTCCGAAAAGAAGAAACGGCCGCTGCAATCTCCTGAGCTGACACTTCAATGACAACGTCATCAGGGTGTGGTGGCTCAGGCAGGTGGAGACATGCTGCCGGCGGATGCTTGTCACGGAGTGACTGGACCGTATCGGGTGTGTGGGGGGCAATAGTGTCGCTGGAGAACAGGACTCGTGCGGCGCCTTTGATATCGCCATCACTAATTTTGCTCTCTACTATTTTAATGGTAACCGAATCGTCTGTTTTTTTAGAATTTGGTTTATTCTGCCTTGTTGGCGGAATAATGCTTTCAAAATCTAAAGAGTTCTCTTCCAATGCGCTGTACTTTACGCAATTTTCCTTTACCCTAGTGGTAAGGGATTTTTTGTTTGTTGGTTTTCATTATATTCAAAAAAAAAAAAAAAAAAAAAAAAAAAAAAAAAAAAAAAAAAAAAAAAAAATGATATATATATAATATAATACCTGGCCCAACTCTTCATTGAGATCTGACGTGTTGGCGACGGCCGGCCGGCCCGTCTCTTCGCACTTCAGGTCCTCGTCCCAGCCGATGAATAAAGCACCTACGGGAAATCAAATAAGGCATATTTTCTGTTGCTCTCTTTTCTGAATTTATAAAGCTCTCTAGAATTGTTCATTTTCTATTAACCATGTTCTGGATTCCAGCTGTACCGCTATCTTATAACTACTAATAGAAACACAAATGGGAGATAGCAAGAATTCTCCCTGCCTACTAACTATTACTTTTAGACATCATTCTTATCTCCTCCAAACTTGTAGGAAAATTATTATTTGATTAAATTTTACAGCATTGATTGGATATTATATGTTCAAGACCTTTAGGCCCTGATTCCACAAAAGCAAAGTGAAGCGGCGAGATGGGTGGACCTATTTTTGTTTTCATGAAATATCCCTGACATGATCAAGGTCTCATCAGAACAGCTATTGAACGTATGCGTAAATGGTCAAGTGAGTGAATAAGAGCGTATGCTCGTGCGAACGGGAAAGAAAAACAAACGCTCTTTTCTGGAAGCATAACATAAAATAGAAATAAACAGTAAATAAGTAATAATACAATGTTTCTCACCAATAAACTTATACATCTCAATGGTGACATAGAGCGACATCGGAATAATATAGTAATACAGCAGCAGGAAGGCCAGGAACTCCTCCATGACCACGCCGACGGTGATCGGCTCCGTGCGCAGGGGCCCGATGTACAGCGAGCGAATCTCGTGCTTACGGTCTATTATTATCTAAACGAATAAAGGCAAATGTTTTCTTAAACATAACTTAGGCATTCTTAAACGTTTTTTTTTAAATATACTTACAACGCGTAACAGAAATGTTGGACAATACTGAAGGGCATGTATCCAGACATGAATCACCAGTATGAATTTCAAACTTCAAGAGCTGCCTATGTTATTTATTCCATATAAAACTAGAAAATATTTATATCGTATCATTTTGGACAACCCTAACAAATAAAAACAGTTGCGGCACGGTAATGGTGCCGTGGTTGCGGACGCAGCGCGCGGCATTCTTAGGGTTGACATCGGGTTATTTTAGGCAAAACTTTAACTCTAAATAACTCGTAAAGTGTTTAGTCCTAGGACTAAATAAGATCGTACTGGATACAAGCTGGATGTTTTATAGGTGAGAAGTTGAAGAAGGGATTTTTTTTTTACGTGAGCAATAAAGTAAATTCGTATATGCGGGGTGGCTAGCCATAGTGTCAGAGTTTTTAGGCCGCCTGAAGTTCTCTGACATGGCTAATCGGTTAAAACAACCGGGACCTACAATTTAACGTGTCATTCGAGCCACCGTACCGCTATCTTGGAAAATACCACCCGCAATCACCCATCCAAATACTGACCGCGCGGAACGTTGCTTAATTTCGGTGATTGCTGACAAAGACCTCGTCAAACTACGAGCGCTACAAGTGTGTGAGCAATAAATTGTTTAAATATAATATTTCATACCTTCGCAATGAACGACATGATCATTTCGACCAACAGAAGCGCGATGAAAAATACGAGAAAACCGTTGACAGCCAGCTCACACGATGAGAACTTGTTGCCGACGTATTTGGAGTTCAGAGCTAGTTTAGTTTCTTCTCCTGCAACAAATAAATAGATAATTATTTATTGACATCAATGTTACAAAAAAAAACACTAAAATATAACATATATTCAAAGTTACTAAACAAAATCCAGAATCAAACATAATTTTAGGATTTTGCGGAAATGAAGTTAGCCACAAGCTACGCAATATCCATATTGCATATTTACTATAAGTCCAAGTATCGCGAGTGACGGCGCACACTTTTTACATAGAGTTAATTATGTTTAGACCGATCAAATTATTTATGGAAGAAAATAAATACGAATTCTTAGCAGTCGTAGGACAAAATATGCTTGTTTTGATGTACAGAATATGCCCTTAAAAGGATGCTAATTGATTACAGTAACCCTGTATAATCTCAACAGCTTTATCCTTATCATCAATGTAACTATCTATAAACGACGCGAATCGTTTATTCAGGCGCACGGGTTTTTGGATTCGAAGTGATTGTATTAAAAACACAAGTTTTCTCAATTACACAGTTTAATAACACACGCACAAATATTTTATACACAATTCGGAGAAACGATTGAAATAGTCACAAGAATTAGATGTTTACACTACGATACAAGTCCAAAGGTAATTAAATAAACGGTTACAGCAATATCACAAACTATACAGAATTTTACTATAGAACGATTCACGACACGAATATGCGAGACGGCTCGACCGGCCAGCGTCTACGCATCTAACGGACTACCCCGAGTCCTCTCCGTACAGAGACTTATCAAGAACGCACGCTCCGTACTTTGATAGAACGGAGAACGTTCCCCTAGGTGGCAGCACCTATACCAAATGTAAACTAACTCTATGAGTTTTATCTAGAAACCTTCCCACGGATGCCCAAGATAATATAACAATAGACCGTTGGCGGTCCTTTCTTTAAGATAACAATTTCCTGTCAGTTTATTTATTTCTAAAGCTACAATACTGTTTTCGTCGAAATGCAAAACAATAGTTTAAAAGTACAATTAAGCCATATCCTGTACGGGAAATTACATTTGTGAACTATTACCGCCAACTGCTTTATTGTTTCGGTTCCTAAAATAACTAAAACGGGCCGTCTTTTTTGTGATACAAAACAAAGCTTATAATGTATGGAATAGACAATGCTTACAGCTAACGCATCTGCAACTATTGTTCAAAATTCTTAAAAGTTATAAAGATCATAACTAAAACTAACATTGTGCGGTTTTAACTAAGTAGTAAAAATTATTTCGCTTCCTAACATCTTTCTCCCCTGTAAAAGGGTTCAACCGGTTACATAATATGCTTGTCATCTGTAGGAAGCACAACAATTTTTACAACGGGCCTGCGTAGGACCCCTTTTGTCGTAGCTATATCTACCACACGCACTATGGAATCTTGTCCTTCATACACTGATTTTATCGTTCCCTTTAACCACTCGTTCCTATTTTTGGTCTCGTCCACAATAATCACTACATCACCCACTTTCACATTGGGAACATTATCACACCACTTATTTCGCCGCTGCAGAGTGGGTAGGTACTCTCGTACCCACCGCTTCCAGAAGGTGTCAGCCAGGGCGTTGGCCTTTCTCCACTGCCGGCGCGAATCCACATCGATGAAGTTACGTAGTGTGAGCGGTGTACTCCCTGAAGTGGTGCCAAGCAGTAGGTGGTTCGGCGTCAGAACCACAGCATTGTCTCTATCGCTGGCAATGTATGTAAGGGGTCTGCTATTCACTGTGAGCTCTGCCTCGGTGAGGAGGGTGTAGAGAACCTCCTCTCGAGGTGCCTGCTCTTTCAACGTGATTTTGAGTGCATTTTTTACAGATCTCACCAATCTTTCCCAACATCCGCCCATATGAGGTGATGCAGGCGGGTTGAACCGCCACTCGATGCCTTTGATCATGGCCTCTTCTCTGATCTGATCTTGTTTCAGCTCCTTTAGCGCCGCTCTTAGCTCATTGTTGGCGCCGACGAAGTTTGTTCCTCTATCAGAATATATCTTTGCAGGTTGCCCGCGACGTGCGATGAGACGTCGCAGGGCTAATATAGCTGAGTCGGAGCTCAAAGAGTTGGCCAACTCGAGGTGCACGGCGCGTGTTGCCAGGCACGTAAATAAAACGCCCCATCTTTTCTCACGGCGCCTTCCCACGGTTACTTCCATCGGTCCAAAGTAGTCCACTCCACAATGAACAAAGGCTCTTCTGTTTACTTCTATTCTTGCTGTTGGTAGATCACCCATTTTTGGCGCTATCGGCATGGCTTTGCGAATGCGACATAGTTGGCAACTTGCTGATACTAATTTCACCGTCGATCTGAGATTAGTCACCCAGTACTTCTCTCTGATATTGTTTACAATAGTCTCTTGATTTGCATGGAGCGCAGCTGAGTGATAGTGATAAATCAGCTTCTTGGTCAAGGGGTGGTGACCATCTAAGATAATAGGATGTCGCTCACCGAAACTCAGCTCCTGGCATGCCGATAATCTTCCTCGTACTCGAAGCAACCCGTCTTCGTAGAGCATAGGGTCGAGGGCTCGCAACTTACTGGTTCTGTGAAGTGGGAGGCCTTGTCGGAGTGTACTTAGTTCTTCGGTAAAACTTTCAGCTTGGGCTATTTTCATCAAGTGGTCCTCAGCTCCCATCAAATCTTCCACGCAAAGCCGCGTAGTTGTTCTGCGATTACGGCACCGGTCAATGAAGGTTAGCACATACGCCATGACCCGCACGGTGCGTGTCCATGAAGACACGCGTGTGTAGTCTAGGAGAGGTGCCACTGGAGTGGCCGTGTGCACTCGATGCATTCGCTCTAGTTCCTCCTCGGGCGCTTCGATGTTGTCGCAGGCAGGCCACTGCTCCTGGAAATTGAGAAGAAAAGAGGGACCAGAAAGCCATTCTTTACAGTTGCTAGGCCAGTCGAATCTGGTTGCTTTGTCAGCAGGGTTATCCGCCGATGGGACCCAGTGCCAGTTGCTTCGTTCTGACCTACGATCGATTTCAGATAGTCTATGAGATACAAAGCGTTGAAACTCGTGTGCATCAGAAAATATCCATTTGAGGACAGTTTTGCTGTCAGTCCAAAGGAATTTCTTTTTTATAGGCGATTTCAATTCTTTCTCTACTAAATTCGCTAGTCTACAGGCAAGTACAGCTGCTTGTAATTCAAGCCTTGGAATTGAAATTACTTTTTGCGGCGCCACCCGAGCCTTACCAATTACCATAGCAACTTCCCTATTCCCTTCTGCATTGTTGCCGACAATATAAGCTACCGCTGCGTAGGCTAGTTCGCTGGCATCCCCGAAGACATGCAGCTCTAGATCTTCGGGCAATATGCCGTACCATCGTGGGATGGTTATCCCATGAAGCGCCTGGAGGCTGGTTAGCCATTTGAACCACTCGTCTGCTTCCATTGGGTTAAGACGGTCATCCCATTGGATTCCCGTTTTCCAGATTTTTTGCATGAGTATTCTAGATTGAATGACACAAGGATAAAGAAATCCTAAAGGGTCAAATATTGACATGATAAACCTAAGAAATTCTCTTTTAGTAGGGATTACCTTGCCAGTGACGATGCTTTCAGGTAGCCGTTTGAAGGATAAATCAAAAGCCAGCGAGTCGATTCCGGGTGACCAAATCATGCCAAGAGTTCGTTCTGCAGAATTATCACCTTTATCCAGCGCAACTCGTTCCGGCATCTCTACTTGCAGTATCTCACGTAGTTCTTGTGAGTTTGTGACCCAGCCTCGTATCACAAACCCTCCAGCAGCATGAATGCGTGTTACCTCCTCAATAAGTTTGTTAGCTTGGCTTACAGTCCACGCGCCGTCCAAATAATCATCCATATAATGATTATATCTGATCGCATCCACAGCTTCCGGATATGTTTCTTGAAATTCTTCCGCATTCTTGTTCAGAATGTATATAGCAGTGGCCGGAGATGATACTGCACCAAATACCATAGAGTTCATCACGTAAACGTAGGGATCTTTCTTACCTGAGTCGCCCCTCCATAGAAACGACTGAGCGCCTTGATCTTCTTTTCTTATTTGAATTCTCAAAAACATGTCCGCTATGTCCCCTGAGAATCCTATAGGTCCAATTCTAAAGTTGAATAGGACACTGAGCAAGGAATTTAAGAGATCTGGCCCCGCCAGTAAGTTGTCATTTAAGCAAGTACCTCGAAAAGATGCAGCAGCGTCGAAAACTAATCTTAGTTTTCCGGGCTTATTCGGGTTTGTTACCCCAAAATGAGGTAAGTACCAAACTGGACTTGTCCTGAAATCGTCGTCGACCTTACGGGCGTAACCTTCACTTACTAACCTGTTTATCTGATTGCTGTAAGATTCTGCGTAGCCTGGATCACGTTTCATCTTTTTCTCGATACCATCTAAGCGCTGTCGTGCATTGCTATAATTATCGGGCAGGTGTACATCATCATGTTTCCATAGCATACCTACTTCCCACCTGGATCCGTCTGGAGTTCGTCGACTAGTACTGTCCAGTATCGCTTTAGCTCGTTCAACATCGCGATGCTTCCGCGGGTCTTCTGTGATACCTATAGCTTCTAACTCGAACTGTGCCTTAACAATCTCATGCAAATCGGATAGTGAAGTTGCTATGCAATTTACAGATTCACTACTTGGTTCATTATTTGTAGTCCCCATAGGTCCGTGAACCACCCATCCCAATTTAGTTAAAGAAGCAACTGGCTTACCGGATTTCCCGCGACGAATGTCCTCGCTGACGAGAAGCTCCCAGTTGTCTTGACCCAGCAGCAGCAGCGGCTTGGCCCCTCTCATCTCCTCGCATCCCAGGTCGCGAAGGTGGGCGTTGTCCTCTACGACAGCTGCGGGCACTGTTTGTGGTGGTAGGTTCAGTTCACTAAACGTACGGCACTGCACTTCATGACACTGTCCATTAGGTCCTTTGATGTTTAGAGTCACTACGCGAGATTTTGAGTCAGAAGTCTCGTGTCCTCGCGCACTGCGTATCACTAATGGCACCGTTCGGCCTCCCGAAACACTGTCTGTCAATGAACTGTCCACTAATGACACCGTGGCACCATCGTCCAACAATGCATAACAAACACTATTTTTATTTTCGCCGTTAATGTCTTTTATCGTTACGGGAATCACTTTTAATAGCGCTTTAGCGTGAGTTTGTCCTAAGTTTGTTACACTTTCTGTCGCCTTTTCAACCTTGCCGTTGTTATCTACGTGTAAAAGAACGTGGTGTGAAAGACCGCACTTTTCACATTGTTTTGCTTGACACACGCGACGATAGTGTCCTTGGCGTAAACACTGATAACATTTTCTGAACTTTTTCAAAACATCGTAGCGTCGAGCAACGTTTCGTGTCATGAACTTTTTGCAATCTTCTAACGGGTGGTTTTTGTCACATAAAACACAACAGATGTCGCGGTGAAACTTTTCCATTGCGTCGCTTTGCACGTTAACTTGATGCACTAGACGCAAGGGTTTTACATGTCGACGGTGAACGTGTTGATTTCCAGGCACAATGGTCGAAGTGGTAGCATCTGCGTGCACATAAAATGATGCGGCTTGCGCCAATTGTTCTAAAAATCTAGATAAAATTTCTAAAGATGGTGAGATGCGCAAATCGACCCCAGTACCGTCCAGTTTCAACGCGAAATCTCCATACTGGGCTCGTTGGCTTGGTGTAAGCTTTCCTATTAGCTCACCAAAAATCTGCGGATTATTTAAATATCCTTCAGCGCAAACGTGTTTTAACAGCGCCACACAGTTGCGCACGGCTGTAGCAAATTTTTTGATGTCACGGCCGCTCTCCGACATCTTTGGTAGCTTTTTTATTTTATTTAATGCGCACTGCAAAATAACTGTGGGATGGCCAAAATCGCTCTCTAAGGCACGCATAATTTCCTGCGAGTCGACAGCTGTCCGTAATAAGTCATCTACGGCAGTTTTAGCTTCTCCTTTAAGGGCTGCCCTGAGGCGAGCTAAATTCTCGTGCTCCTTGAACTTATATACCGCTTCCGATTCTTCGAACGCCCTTTTAAATGAAATCCAATCCACCGGGTTTCCGTCGAATATCGGCAATTCATATATTTGCCGAGGAACAGGACGCGATACATTTCTGAGAGTCTCTTCTAAAGTCCTTATACTTATTTTTAGATCTCTCACCTCTGGCGAAGCGTCTCTTTGCCTTCCTTCACTTGACTGTCCTGACTCCTTTTCTAGCATCACTACATGATCTGGCGTTCGCAACCGCAAGTCAGGATCACTGAATGGAGGTTTGGTAGCCGCTGATGCGTTTCCGGTTGAATGTGACGATGATGGCTCCGCTGCGGTGGTTGCTGGCTCCCCGTGTGTTGGCCAAGCGACATGCTCCCGTGGGCCGTTATCTACGCGCCGCTCCGATGGCGACACGTCTCGCGATACGCTTAGCTCACGACGCACTATCACTTTATCGTACACACGCGCAGAGTCCAGCGCAACCGGCGCGCTTGATTCAATCACATCTCGGGATGCGTTTGATTCGCGAGTTACTGCTGTCGCACTATTCTCATGCGTGTAATCTCGCGCAATCGTCATAGGCACCTGTTTCAGTGCATTTTCATCACGATATGTCGGGTCGTCACCGTACGCTGACTGTCGAGACACCGTCTCTATCCATTCTTCCGTGCGTGAATTTCTTTCTGTTAACGTGTTTTCATCTGCGTTAATGCTATTTTCATGCTGGATCAATGTTGACTTTGTAACCTTCAACTTTATATCATCCATTTCATGACGTAATCGCTGTTCTTCATCAAAAAGAAATTCTTTCTGTTTGAGAGTCTCATGTGATTTCTCGTCATTTTGGCACTTTTCAGATATTTGCAAATGTCTATCAAGGAGTAATTGTTTTTTCCCAATAATTTCGAGTGCCGTCTTTATTTTCTGCATTTTTGTTTCCATTTCTTCTGTTTCTACTCTTTGTTGTATTGATCTCACACTGTGATTACCTTTTGACGAGATACGACTGTAACGAGAGCATCGGCTCTCTCTTGTAGACTCGGCATTTAAACTTTGCTGATCAACGGGCGCTCTTGATAAAGGTGATGAAGGTGTTAATGTTGTATACTGCGTACCTTGGAGCGGCATGCTGGTTGTATCACGAGGCACGCTGCCCTCGGCGGTTTCACCACTTTGTGCACTCATTTCTAATTGTTTCTTAGCTTTGCTTCGCGTTAACACTGCACTCTTAACACTCATGTTTTTAACACCGCACGACTCCGAGATCCGGCTCGAAGATATATAAACGACGCGAATCGTTTATTCAGGCGCACGGGTTTTTGGATTCGAAGTGATTGTATTAAAAACACAAGTTTTCTCAATTACACAGTTTAATAACACACGCACAAATATTTTATACACAATTCGGAGAAACGATTGAAATAGTCACAAGAATTAGATGTTTACACTACGATACAAGTCCAAAGGTAATTAAATAAACGGTTACAGCAATATCACAAACTATACAGAATTTTACTATAGAACGATTCACGACACGAATATGCGAGACGGCTCGACCGGCCAGCGTCTACGCATCTAACGGACTACCCCGAGTCCTCTCCGTACAGAGACTTATCAAGAACGCACGCTCCGTACTTTGATAGAACGGAGAACGTTCCCCTAGGTGGCAGCACCTATACCAAATGTAAACTAACTCTATGAGTTTTATCTAGAAACCTTCCCACGGATGCCCAAGATAATATAACAATAGACCGTTGGCGGTCCTTTCTTTAAGATAACAATTTCCTGTCAGTTTATTTATTTCTAAAGCTACAATACTGTTTTCGTCGAAATGCAAAACAATAGTTTAAAAGTACAATTAAGCCATATCCTGTACGGGAAATTACATTTGTGAACTATTACCGCCAACTGCTTTATTGTTTCGGTTCCTAAAATAACTAAAACGGGCCGTCTTTTTTGTGATACAAAACAAAGCTTATAATGTATGGAATAGACAATGCTTACAGCTAACGCATCTGCAACTATTGTTCAAAATTCTTAAAAGTTATAAAGATCATAACTAAAACTAACATTGTGCGGTTTTAACTAAGTAGTAAAAATTATTTCGCTTCCTAACACTATCCAAACTTTATTTATTACAGAAGAAAATCTATACCCCATAAATTTATAGTTCCGTCTTCTATAGGCCGAATCATATGTGAACACGAGGCGATCGCGAAGTAGCAAAATTAAATACTTATGTAATCAGGGGGGAGAAGCCGTGGTGGTCTAGAGGTAATTACACCCGCCTTACAATCGTGAGGTCGTGGGTTCAAATTCCGGTTCCGTACCAATGAGTTCTTTGGGATTTATGTACAGAATTTCACACCATTGGCTTTTCGGTGAAGGAAAACATCGTGAGGCAACCTGCATATGTCCGGAGAAGAATTTCAATGGCGTATGTGAATCCATCAACCCGCACTGGGCCAGCGTGGTAGATATGGCCCAATCACCCTTCGTGGGTAGGCCTACGTCCTGCAGTGGACTATTATAAGGCTGATACAGTACAGTACAGTAAGCAGGGGTGAGGAGTGGAGTTTTGCGCAGCTTGTATCTAACTCCAAAAATGCCTTTTTATTTGATTCACCCTTTAAATAAGGTAGAGTGACGGCGCGTAGAGTCAGAAGCTTGGCTCTACATAAGATATGATAACTTTTTGACAGTGCGAGCCATATTATTTATTATTATTTTATTTTACTATTCATTTATTTATTTGCATATAGACAAGTAACATTACAGTTATTACCATTACGTTACCTATCTTATTGTTACTTATACTCTAGTAATATAGGAATTCAAATATAAGTTAATTCTAATAATCTAAACAATGGTCTCGTCTCGCCAACATTTTACATGAAACCGTTTTGGTGGGATTGTAAGTTATAATCATGAACGTATTATAAATTTAAAATTTCAAAATATAAGCCCAGCCTAAGATAGCTTTGAATTTTATCCGCCAAATTGTTGAGAGGCCAATGCAGGGGTGGAAACTGAGTCCATGGTCAAAAATACTGATTTTACTGACTAAAACTCCTTAAAATACTGACCATTTACTGACCAAATTTCTATAATACTGACTCTTGGTCGGTCAATTTACCTAATACCATACGAATGTTAGTTGCTGTTAGTTAAGTATATTTGTTAATAGTGTATGGAAATTGATTATAAATAAGTAAAAAAAATGTTTTTGGGTTTGGCCTCCACCAATGATACTACTGACAGAAAACCTACCCAACCGCTGCTTTAAATTTTGCGTACTGATTTGATGATAAGAAACAATAAGAAGAACTATCATAACAGTGAACGGACTGTATGTTGCTAAGAAAACCAAGGAATAAAAGATTATTTATAGATCATCAATAAATAATCTTTCAATATATATATACATGATTTCAAAATGTTTAATTGTTATCAAAGACAAAACAAAGCTTTTTTTATTTAATAAAATAAAAAAGCCCCTGAGACATGAGAATATCATATTATTCTCGATAATTTCATCAGCGGGGCATCATATATTAATAACATATTATTAAGATATTTTTAAGGCACTCCCCACTCCAAAACGGCATTTTTGTCACCTCAATCTACAGAAACTACACCACTTTTACCTTAACCTTAGCCCCTTAACCTCAAAATACTGACTTTACAGACCATTTTTCTAAAAAACTGACTTTTACTGACTTTACTGACCATTTTCCACCCCTGCCAATGTGATATTTTATTTATTTCTTGTAATCAACAGCGTTACAATACATAATAATTATCTTACTAATATAAAAACACAAATAAGTCCAAAACATATAAAAACACAAATAAGGCCAAAACATTTATTCGGTAGTTCAAGTATTAAGTGGTGTCGTTGATGACACAGTAGTTTCTATTCGTTTTCGATGATCTTGCAGTGATCATGACTTATGAATTATCTGTACTGTACTGTATCAGCCTTTTTGAAGTCCACTAAAAGTTATTGGGCCATATCCACCACGCTGGCCCAGTGTGGGTTGGTCGATTCCAATATACACGCCATCGAATTTCTTCTACGGACGGACGTATGAAGGTTGCCTCACGATGTTTTCCTTCACCGAAAAGCCAATGGTGTTAAATTCCGTACATAAATTCCGAAGAACCCATTGGTACGAGACCGCGATTTGAACCCACGACCTCACGTTTGTAAAGCCGATGTCACTACCACTAGACCACCACGATTTATCTACTTTGGGGCATTTCTACCTCTTTCATATATCTATTTATTCTAAGGTTAATGGTTATCACGGGAGTTTCAATGAAGAAAAATAACTCACCAGTATAAACAGCGCAACCGATGGCCCACTCAGTATTCTTGACACGGGAGCCCCTCAGCATCAGATTGTCGGGCGTCAGCACTAAGCTCTCCAGGCCCGGGATGTCCAGTCTCCCGTAGAAGGTGTACAGATCTGTCACGGGGTGGGGCACGTCCATTCGCATGTTTTGTGGCAGGATATCTGGTGGGTAAACCTATAGTTTAACATTTAAACAGTAGTATAAAGCGAAACGCGAAAGTTTGTACGCCAAAACTTCTGAACGGATTGAGATGAAACTGCAATAACAATGGTTATAGGTACATTAAAATAACACATAGGCTAAAATTTATCTTTATAATTCTTTTTATTTATCTAGCTGACCCGGAGAACTTCTTTTACGCAATATCTGACCCAGTAGACTAAGCTAGTAATGAAAAGTAGCGAAACAGCCAAGCACATATTTTAACTAGGGTTTGTGAAGTTAGTGTTTGTGGAGTTAAACCGCTTGGAGTCAGAAGCTTGGCTTTATATGAGATCTAATAGCTTTTTCTCAGTGCGAGTCATATTAAGGTCTCGTCTTGGCAACATTTTACATAGAACATTTTTGGCGGGCTCCATGTTATCTCAGATTTGTCTTAGTATCCTCAGTGTTATGAATACGAAGGCTATACTAAGCACCACACAAATCGGCGGATGAGATGTTAGCCGCAGATGACACTTCGCCGTGATTGGCTAATTATTGCGCATGTGTGCACAATTCTGACGCCGCGTGTTGTAGTGCGTAGGGAGCGCGCGGGAGGCATGAGGTTGACGGGCGGGTGTGCCCAGGCGTCTCATCTCTCTGTCTCCCGCGTATACCTATATTTCGACTTTTGCGCAGCGTTCTGCGAATAACTTCCCATCCGCCGATTTGTATGGCGTTTAGTATACCTACATTATGATATCGGGTTTTTGCTTTCATTTTCTTTGAATATTAATCGATTTTTTTTTATCTTACAAGTGCGTTGCACTTGTGTCTTCACACGCGCTCGATAACACAGATTAAAGTAGGTAAACACTTATCGGGATAATAAATTTTATTTGATGATTTTATTTCATAGTCACGAAGAAAGGAAGTTGGAAAGTAACATTAATACAATATAAATAGTATAGGGTTATCTAGAACTGGTGTACTAAGCCGAAATGCGATGATACGACCATCATTATGGGACAACTTTAACTATGTGGCGAACCCGGAATTCGAGAAAAGGCTCGGAATAGGCTAGTTGACATTTTTTTTTGATGTCCTCTTGTAACAGCTAACCATAAACAGAGCCGATTAATGAAAACAAAAAGAAACCAACTTAGAAATAAAGAAGTTACAAGCATTGACTGTCTCGGTAGCTCAGTTGTTAGTGACCCTAACTTCTGGGTCAAAGAGGCTCAGTGGTTCGTGACCCTAACTTCTGGGTTAAAGAGGCGTGGGTTCGATCCCCACCCAGGGCAAATATTTATGTGATAAACATAAGTGTTTGCTCTGTGTCTGGACGTTATTTAGTTACTATCTATATAAGTATGTATTTAAAAATAAATGTATGTAGTATATCAGACTCTGGCAGCCATATCACAAGCTTTGCTTAGTTTCGGATTAGAGGCCGTGTGTAAGATGTTTTCTTGCTAGACAAAGTGCGCACTATATCAGAATATGACGTCACGGTTCGTAAGTGTCATACATTCGCCATACTATGTTATGCTTTGTGGGAAAGGGATAAAGCATCCCCTTTTGATCCCTATCAAAATCTTTACAAGCTTATATCTCAGAACTGGATTAGCCAATTTTAGCTATTTATTTCTGTTTATGAATCATAATTAATTGCAGAATTCACTAATATTAATACTTTTAACGAATTCAATACTAGTCAACTACCCTATTGACAAAATGTATGAAACAGCTGTTTTTTTTTTCGAATCTTTGTTCACCACATTATAAAAGTTGTCCTTAATGATGGTTTGCATCATTTCATTTCGGCTTACAACACGAATCGAATTCCCGGAACATGGAAGCCGATTTGATTCGATTTTCCAACCTAGAATTGGGTTGGCAGATAATCCTGTATAGATATAAGTAGAATATGTTCTTCTTTGGCGGAACTAGTAATAGGTACCTACAATAGGAAATTACCTGGAGTATTAATAGCCCACCAGCGGCAGCGGCACCCGCAGAGTCTTGAAATTGGTCATCCCATCCAGGTTGGCGTTGGTAATGTAGCACTTTCCTCCCTCCCCAGCTGATCAACTGATAGGAAGTTACCTGGAGTATATCCCACCAGCGGCGGCGGCACCCGTAGAGTCATAAGATTGGTCTCTTCATCCAAGTTGGCGGTGGTAATGTAGCACTTTCCTCCCGCTCCAGCTGATCAACTGATAGGAAATTACCTGGAGTATACCCCACCAGCGGCGGCGGCACCCGTAGAATCTTGAGATTGGTATCTCCATCCAAGTCAGCGGTGGTAATGTAGCACTTTCCTCCCTCCCCAGCCGATCAACTGATACGAAGTTACCTGGAGTATATCCCACCAGCGGCGGCGGCACCCTTAGAGTCTTGAGATTGGTCTCTCCATCCAGATTCGCGGTGGTAATGTAGCACTTTCCGCCCTCCCCGGCAGAACAAAGCAGCACCAAGTCGGCCGGCACCTCGCGGCCTCGCTTCACCCGCACCAGGGTCCCGGGGGATATTGTCGAGTTCTTCACTTCCTTTATTACGCCTTTATGGACTATTTCCACTGGGGATGAAAGGATTCACATTTAAGTATAGACCAAATCAAGCTGCGCAAAACACAATCCTGGCTGAAGCTCACATAACAGCTGCGCGCTGCGCTTTACAGCCGCCAAGAAATTTAATTCGGCCTGTACTCAATAATTTATCGCAACATGATATATGTATTTATAATAAAATGTCATGTCATGAAAAGAACCCTACACATGACGGTAAGCGGCAGAAATGGGAGGGGACGACCAGAAATAGTGTGGATTAATTGTGTTAAACTTAGAGTATAAATAACTATAGAGCGCTAACACCGCACTAGACGCCCAGTGCGTGTCGTAGGCAGGTGAAGTATAGCTACTTATATATCTATGTTGGCGATTCCTAGGGATGGGCACGCGGGCAACGCAAACTCTGTTGTCGATAGATGCAGGTTCAGCGCGGTACAAACAAGTACAAAAAAAAAAATACAAAATGTTTTATTTACCAAAAAATTACAGATATACCAAAATACCAGTGGACCCTGCACTAGGATAACCTGTATCGCAGGGCCCGACTCAGGGACGCTTACATTTCAAATACTTTCAGTTTTACGTACGGTGCGGCTAATAAAATTATAACAAAACATTTTGATGTAAAGATGTTTAAATTTAAGAATTTTGAAAAATAACTAACACTTGCGTTTATGTGTTGTTGTCCGTGAAATGAAGTGTGGTGAGTGTGTCCTCTGCGATACACAAGTCCTCGTAAGAGTCAGGGTTCGCAGAGGTGGTGTGTGTGTGTGTGTGTGTGTGTGTATTTGTGTGTGTGTGTGTGTGTGTGTGTGTGTGTGTGTGTGTGCATGTGTGTGATTGAGATATAAATAATTAAAATTAAATTTCGTGCGATAACATCTATAAGTATAAGTAGGTATTTATTTTAAGGGATTCATTAAGGAATCAAATGAATCAGTGTACTGAGCAAACTTTATTCCATATGTTTGTTTTAAAGCGAATCCGTTTTCGGTCTTTTAGAAATCTGAAAAATAAGAAAACAATCGATATATTTTTATATTTCAACCCTTTTTTAGGAAAGTTGTTCAGTATTTTGAGTAGGTTTATCCTTTACATATTTTATACTATATTTGTAGGACCCTGTATTTTCAGTCAGTCAGTATTTGGATGTGTAACCGTGGGTAGCATTTTCCAACTGTGCGCTACCGTGGCTCGGATGACACGTGAAATTGTAGGTCCCGTTTAGCCAGCTCAGAGGCCTTCAGGCGCCCTAATACTTATTACAAAAATGTATCTCTCACTATCACTTTATTTAAATTTAATTTTACTCCATTCGATACCAACTAAAATCTTCAAAATCAATTTGCCATTGTAGACGTGATATCGTAACATTACATAATTATGTAGGTACTTTAAGTTAACGCTATACCTAATACTTACGTATTAAAAATATTAAAAAGTATATGTACAAAACACTATAAAATTACCTATTTATAGTAAATTATTATAAGCTTTTAAGTGAACATGTTAACACATTCACTGTGTGAATGTCCATTCATTCAGCAGTGAATGTGTTAAAGTCACAAAAATCTGTTAAGGTGGGCACACACGGTCAGTTAAACTGATCAGTTTTTCGCGTCACTCCAACTGGGTGCTCATTCAGTTAATGAAAAGGTGGGAATTGGTGGTTCCATATTTGAAGACAGTGGAGCCATGAAATTTCTTCGATAACTTGTGTTAAGTGTTTAAATTTTTCATGAGAAATTATTGGAACCAAAGTTGATTGAAATTTGATTTTCCACAACTTTGGTTCCTATCAACTTTTTCTAGGATCGATGTTTTTTAATAAGCCGGTGATGCCATGATGTTTCTTCGATAACTTGTGTTATTTCAATTTTTCATGAGAAGTTATTGGAACCCAAGTTGTTTGAGATTTGATTTCCTATGACTTTGATTCCCATCAACTTTTTCCAGGATCGATTTTTTTTTAATAAGTTAGTGGTTCTATTTTGTTTCTTCCATAACTTGTTATTTCAATTTTTCATGAGAAATTATCGAAGCCGAAGTTGCTTGAAATTTGATTTCCTACAACTTTGATTCTCATCAACTTTTTCTAGGATCGATATTTTTTTAATAAGCCAGTGGTGCCATGATGTTTCTTCGATAACTTGTGTTATTTCAATTTTACATGAGAAATTATCGAAACTAAAGTTGTTTGAAATTTGATTTCCTACAACTTTGATTCCCATCAACTTTTTCCAAGATCGATATTTTTTTTAATAAGTTAGTGGTTCTATTTTGTTTCTTCCATAACTTGTTATTTCAATTTCTCATGAGAAATTATCGAAGCCGAAGTTGCTTGAAATTTGATTTCCTACAACTTTGATTCCCATCAACTTTTTCCAGGATCGATATTTTTTTTATAAGTTAGTGGTTCCATTTTGTTTCTTCCATACTTGTGTTATTTCAATATTTCATGAGGAAATTATCGGAACCAAAAATGTTTAAAATAAAATTTCCTTCAAATTTGATTCTTATCAACTTTTTCTAGGATCGATATTTTTTTAATAAGACAGTGGTGCCGTTTTATTTCTTCTATAACTTGTGTTATTTCAATATTTCATGATAAATTATCGGAACCAAAAACGTTTTAAATTTGATTTCCTACAACTTTGATTCCTATCAACTTTTTATAGGATCGATATTTTTTTTAATAAGGCAGTGGTGCCATTTTGCTTCTTCCATAACTTGTGTTATTTCAATTTTTCATGAGAAATTTGGAAACCAGAAATGTACGAAATTTGATTTCCTACAACTATGATTCCCATATTTTTTTTCTAGCATCGATATTTTTTTTGATAAGACGGTGGTGCCATATTGTTTACAATGGCACCACTGTCATATTCTAAAAATATCGATCCTACAAAAGTTGATGTGAATTAAAGTTGTAGTAAATCAAATTCCAAACAACTTTGGTTCAGATATTTTTTTATAAAAAAATTAAATTACGTGAGTTACTGAAGATTCAGTTAATCATCGAAGTGGTACAAACATACAAACCATCGCAGTACCTATCGGCAATAGTTGATTACATTAGGACCCCGCTGCAATTATTTGATGAACTGATGCGATCATTTCATCATGTGTGCCCAGCTTCTGGTAGTGGTTTATACATGGAGCCACCAATTCCCACCTTTTAATTTACTGAATGAGCCCCATTTGGAGTGACGGGAAAAACTGATCAGTTTAACTGACCATGTGTGCCCACCTTTACAATATTGTGCAGTAGTTCTATCAAACATTATATCGACTACCGTTGGTCACGTCCCATCTCTAAATCACGCGGCGGGAGTGCGGTGCCTGTGGCGGTGCGCAGGCCCCCGCGATCACGGATTAGTTTTTTTAAAAATAAGTATAATAATCGACTTAGCGATGAAATGTGATACTGGATTTCAATTTTGTGTGTTTTGTAGTATTATTTTTATAAGGTCGAACTGCATATTTCACCATTTTAATACGTAAATTTGAAAAAAATCCCTCGAGAAACGCACTCTCCTAGTACTCAGCTACAACTACAAGCGCTTGCGGCGGAAGCGTCGTTTTGTTCTCACCTGTGCCTACTGTTACTGTTGTGCGCGCTTTATAGTTATTAATACTTTAAGGTGTTAAAGATGATATGCGAGAGAAAGGAGTTGATGATGAGATGACGTATGATAGAGTAAAGTGGCGAAAAAGAAACGTGCTGTGCCGACCCCACCTAGTGGGATAAGGGCAGGATGATGATGATGTATTTATAATACATAATAGTTTTAATGAAGAAAAGTGCATGAAATTAACTACAGCGAAATACAACTAAGTACCTACTTCAATTACTTCCATCCATCCATCAGCCAAAGGACATCCACTGCTGGACATAGGCCTCCCCTATGGATCTCCAATAAGACCGGTTGATAGCGGCTTGCATCCAGCGCGATCCTGCGGTCTTTATGAGGTCATCTGTCCACCTTGTGGGTGGACGTCCTACGCTGCGCTTGCCGGTACGTGGTCTCCACTCGAGAACTTTTTGACTCCACCGGTCATCAGTCCTCCGCGCTATGTGCCCTGCCCATTGCCATTTCAACTTGCTAATCCGTTGGGCTATGTCGGTAACTTTGGTTCTTCTACGGATCTCCTCATTTCTGATTCGATCCCGCAAAGAGACTCCGAGCATAGCCCTCTCCATAGCTCGTTGGGCTACTTGGAGCTTACTAATAAGGCCCATAGTGAGAGACCACGTTTCTGTGCCATAAGTCATCACTGGCAACACACACTGGTCGAAAACTTTCGACTTGAGGCACTGAGGTATGTCTGACGAAAAGACGCTACGCAATTTTCCGAACTCTGCACATCCGAGTTGGATTCGGCGATTGGCCTCTTTGTTGAAGTCGGACCTACCTAACTGGACTACTTGTCCTAGGTAGACGTACGAGTCAACGACTTCAAGAACCGAGTTTCCAACAGAAATCGGGGTGGGTAAAACATGGGAATTACACATGACTTTTGTCTTATCCATGTTCATCTTAAGACCCACCTGTTGAGAAATTCGATTGAGGCCTTCGAGCATCGTGCTGAGCTCTTCCATCGATTTTGCCATGACTACTATATCGTCGGCAAACCCAAGGTGAGTGAGGTATTCGCCATTGATATTGATGCCGAATCCTTTCCATTCCAGGAGCTTGAAGGCGTTCTCCAAAGTAGTCGTAAACAGTTTCGGAGAAATTACGTCTCCCTGTCTTACGCCTCTTTTTAAAGGGATCGCCTTGGAGCTCTCTTCCTGTACTCGGACTGACATAGTGGCGTTATTATACAAGCACTTCAATACTTCAATGTACTGATAGTCAATACGGCATCGTTGGAGAGACTCGAGCACAGCCCATGTCTCGACCGAATCAAAGGCTTTTTCATAGTCCACAAACGCTAAGCAAAGTGGCAGATTATACTCTTCGGTCTTCTGTATAACCTGCCGCAGCGTATGAATGTGGTCCATGGTGCTAAAGCCTTTTCGGAAACCGGCTTGTTCGCAAGGCTGAAAGTCATCAAGCCTGCGCTCGAGACGGTTCGTAATGACCCTTGAAAACAGCTTATAAACATGGCTCAGAAGTGAGATGGGTCTGTAGTTCTTCAATAAGGTGCTGTCACCTTTCTTGAAAAACAACACCACCACGCTTCTGTTCCATGCTTCTGGCGTGATGCCCTCGAGGACGACGGTGTTGAAATGCTTCTGGAGGACTTTTAGTACCAGTGTTCCACCCGCTCTCAGCAGCTCTTATGTGATACCGTCGTCACCTGGCGCATTGTTGTTCTTAAGCTGATTCAGGGCCATTCTAATCTCGTAAAGGCTGATGTCCGGGATATCTTCGGTGAAGTGTCGGGTCAGCTTGGCTCTTGGATCTTTGGCCGCGCTGCTAACAGGCTTAGCAACCGAAGCGTATAGCTGTCCATAGAACCTTTCGATCTCCTCTAATACCTCTGCCTTGGTCGACGCTACACTGCCATCTTCTCTCTTCAGCTTTGTCAACTGGCTTTGCCCAATAGACGAATTCCTCGCGAACACTTTGGAGCCTTTGTTCTGCTCTATTGTCTCTTTAATATGTTTAGTATTAAAGAGACGAATGTCGCGCCGTACGGATTTTGAAATTTGTCTATTGAGCTGCCTATATGACTTTGCATCATCGGAAGACTGCAGTCTCTGTAAGCGTCGTTCGGCCATAAGATTTAGAGTTTGATCGGAAAATTTTTGAGGTCTATTTGTACGACGGGGTCTAAAGAATTTAGCACCCACCGTCTGGACAGTTTCTACGAGCTCGTTGTTAATCTCGTCCACCGACGCAAAGTTCTCCAGGCAAGCAAAGCGATTTGAGAGCTCGAGCTGAAAGCTCTCGGGGTTCTGGATATGGGCACGAGTAGGCCGGAGCGTAGACTTCATCAGGCGTGACCTTTGGAGTTTAACGTTAATATCCAATGTGCCTCTTACGATTCTGTGATCACTACCGGTTTTCACTCTGTGGATCACGGAGACATCATTAAATATCCGTTTCTCAGTGGTCATGATGAAGTCTATCTCATTTTTGGTGGAACCATCGGGGCTCATCCAGGTCCACTTCCTATGAGGCGGCTTCTGGAAGAAAGAGTTCATCATGAAGAGTTCCTCTCTCTCCAGAAAGTCAGCCAGCCTCTGGCCCCTGGGGTTCCGTTGTCCATATCCAAATTGCCCCATTCTCAGCTCATCATCGCTTCTTTTGCCCAACTTTGCGTTGAAGTCCCCCATAACAACAGTAAAGTGGGTCTTAGACTTATGTATGGCCTGACTTACGTCTTCATACATAGTCTCCACTTCGTCATCTGGGTGTGACGAGGTCGGTGCGTATACCTGAATGACCTTCATCGAATACCTCTTGGGTATTCTGAGTATTAGATATACAACCCTGCTCGACACACTTTCGATGGTGATAACGTTGTTAGCGAGAGACTTATGAACGAGAAAACCGACACCACCTTGGGACCGCTGGTCACCTTCCCGGTAGTAGAGCAGGTTGCCGGATTTCAGAGTTATCGTGTCCTCCCCCTCTCTACGGACTTCAGAAAACCCCACAATATCCCAACGCAACCTACTCAACTCTTCTTCCAGCTCAGCAATCCTCTCGTCAGTCCTCATTGTGCGCACGTTGTGTGTTACCAGGGCCAGTCGTCGTTTGCGGGAGTGGTAGCCGGGCGTCTGCCAGGGATTCTTAGCACCCCCTTCTCCGCCGTTACCGGGGCCGCTACCGTAGCCCCGGGCTAGCGGAGCTGCTGGGGACTGGGGGCCTGGTCTATTTGTTCCTTCCATATATTGGGGGTATTTGCCCATAATCGCCGCGCTGGGCAAGCGTGGTGGCGATCGCAGAAACGTAGCTTCGCGACAGAGATGCTGCTCCCCATCCCTGCCCTGTGCCATTTTAGCTACGTTTTTATTTGAATGGTTATACCGCCATTAGTCGGTTCCGCTGTACCTCAGTCGGCTCTTACGACACCAGCTAGTCAAGCATGCGACCACGAATAGCCACAAGAAGAACTCATTTCGACGTGTGAAAATGTGACTGATATATACTTTACCATAAAGCTGTCTCGTTCTGACACTACGAACGAAATAATTCGTGGCGCGCATACTAGCCCGGCTGGTACTAGAGGGGGGTGCTATTCTACTCTGCCGGCACCCCACGGCCAACTTCAACTACTTACTACTTACTAATGAAAATAACCACAACTTCATGAAAAGCAACTGTAAATTGGCAGAGTACCCAGTACTGTACTGTACTGTACCAGCCTTTTTAATAGTCCACTGCAGGACGTAAGCCTACCCACGAAGGGTGATTGGGCCATATCCACCACGCTGGCCCAATGCGGGTTGGTGGATGAGTACCCAGTAAGGTGGCAGAATTATGACAATCTTTTTACATGGGGCCAAATAAACACTAGCGTTTTGGTCCACCTCATGCATGTACATTACATAAAATTTATAAACATATGTTTATAAATTTTATGTCATTTAAGGGTTTTCTGTTTGAAGTTTTTGTACAGTAATGTGGTGTAGGATGCAGCATCTATCTAAAATAAAATATAACTAAAAACCACTTCAAGCGATCAAACGCGGAGTTACTCGCAATAAAACTAGTAGCTATCCGAACAATAGATAAACGATTCTGTCGAATATTATCCATAGCGGCTGATATCTTCGTGCAACAGCAATTTTCCCCTCGCCTTGAGAGAAATACAAAAACAACAGATTTCAAAACCAAATTAACACAGTTTCTTTAAACAAAATGCTACTACAGTTCACGAGATTACTCAGACGAAAAAACCTAATGATATCACTTTCATTCCGATACAAAGACAAGCAAAAGTTCCTACCTAGTTGAAAATATTTATTTATACCTAGTTACTTAATAAAATATTAGAGATAATAATAATATGTAGGTATATCTAGCCCATAAGAAAATTCCTAATAGCATAATGTACAGCAGCTTTTAAGTAAGATATAGAGCCCGATTATAGAGTTGCTATTAAATTTACGCTGCCAGCATAAATAAAAAGCGTTCTCTCTATCGAACGCCTAAAGTGAAAAAGAAACAGAACTATACTATTTAGCTATTATAATTACGATGGCGCCTCTGTAATCGGGCTTATATTCTGTAATATTTTGCAACACCCTATACACAGGGTTGTCAAGTATACCTAGTATTAGCAATATCTTAAGGTTTCTTAGAGATGCAAATAAAGATTTCTAATTCTAATAAACATAGTTTGCGGAACTGAACCTACGGACACGACAAGATAGTACCAATCCATATCAATCAAACAGCCAAAATTGATACCTAAATTACAATCGAGGATTTTCAAACCGATAAACGTTTTATCAGGAAACGTGCAGCGACAAGGATGTGCTTATCGGTCGAGATAGCCACAGATTACCTATTACAGCAAAAATTTGCACCAAAATATTGACCAATCTAATCGATAACTATAGGCCGAACTGCCCCCCGACCGCCTAATCAATAGCAATCGTAATAGCAATCGTTTATGACTTCATTTTAGTCATTTGGCACCGCCTATGTGACGTTAGCCATCAAAATTGTACATTCAACGATTGCTTTCGCAATCCGCGCAAAGCAATGATGGCTAACGTCACATAAGCGGTGCCAAATGACTAAAATGAAGTCATAAACGATTGCTATTGCTTAGGCGGTCGGGGGGCTGGCCGAAACAAACAAGTCGGCGGATGGGAAGTTAGCTACAAGCTGCACAAAACCCAACGCGCAGCTTTAAATATAAATAAATAAATACTAGGGAACATCTTACACACGGACTCTGACCCCGAACTAGGCAAAGATTGTGATTGTGATTATCTGCCAGAGACTGATATACACATATACTGTACTGTACCAGCCTTTTTAATAGTCCACTGCAGGACGTAGGCCTACCCACGAAGGGTGATTGGGCCATATCCACCACGCTGGCCCAGTGCGGGTTGGTGGATTCACATACCCCATCGAATTTCTTCTACGGACGTATGCAGGTTGCCTCACGATGTTTTTCCTTCACCGAAAAGCCAATGGTGTGAAATTCCGTATATACATAAGTTCCAAAGAAACTCATTGGTACGGGATCGGGATTTGAACCCACGACCTCACGATTGCAGGTATGTGGTGGCAGGTAGTAACCGGGGGTTACTACCACTAGACCACCACGACTTGTTATACTTCATAGAATCCTTTATTTTAAGACCTTACTTCATAGGATTATTTCTATAGTAAGCTCTTCCCAAGACAGACACTATACGGGATACACATATACATATTTTTAAATACATACTTATATAGACAGTATCTAAATTACATCCAGACACAGGGCAAACGTAGGTTTCATCTCATAATTGTTTGCCCTGGGTGGGAATCGAACCCACGCCTCTTTGACCCAGCAGAAGTCAGGGTCACTAACCACTGACTGAGCCACCGAGGCAGTCAATGTTTATGTGAGCTTCAGTCAGGATTGGATATTACGCAACTGGTAGCTAACTTCACACCCGTCAACTTGTATAATTCGGCCTATACTTATAGAGCGGACATAATTTCAGGGATATGGAGGTTATTTTAAGCCATAGTGGTCTTACAGTGGTTGTAACACCCGCTTTACGATCGTGAGGTCGTGAGTTTGAATCCCGTTCCCGTACTAATGAATCCTTCGGAACTTATGTAGGTTGATACCTACGGAATTTAACAAAATTACTATCGAAATGGTGAAGGAAAATGTCAAAACATAACCTGCATCGTCCGTAGAAGAAATTCGACAGCGTATGTGAATTTTCCAAACCGCATTGGGTCAGCGTGATGAATATGGCAAATCACCCTTCGTGGCCTTAGGCCGGTACAGCCAAGATAGGTACCTATTTTGCAACAAAATACCAATATAGATTTGAAGGTTTTGATGTATTGTATAATATTTTTTATTATTACGAGGAAAAACTAGTAAGTACCTACTTAAAGCCACCGTAGGTATTTCGAAGATAAATAAAATAATCGGCCATATAATAAAAAAATATCGATTATTGAAACTGACAGGTAAATTGATACGATAAAGCATTTAAGTTTAATTTATATCAATGATATAATGTTTCGAGTGCATCTATATTGATTTGAGTCGCGTCATATGAGTACTCATGTACTTAAAGTTCTACCAATAGGGGAAATAGGTAACACGTAACATACTTGAAACTATTATGTAAACGATTTTATCTCCATGTCTAGGTGTCAGGATCAGGGTTAAAGATGTATTAATTAATTGTTTTATTAATAATTATGATGCCTAATTTCTTTTATATTTTATTCGAGAATTTTTTGTGGTGCTACTGATAAGATTACAAGTACTATTGCCCTCTTTAAACATTAGATTTTATTTTGTTCATTCAAGATTTGACTACGCTGACCAAACACAAGAACAAATTATACAGGGTTATTTCTAATCAAGTGTCATTCTTCAGGGACTTATTCTGTACCTACATCAAAACTAACAACTTTTGTTCTGCGACTTTTATCAAAACTCAAAAAAAAAATATAATAGTTACCGCGACAAAATGTATGGATCAGCTGATTTTACGTGAATAAGCCCCTAAAATGATGCTAATTGGTTAGAAATAGCCCTGTATATGGTAACCTATTGGGAGGGCGCTCGCTTTGAGTCGCGTATGTAAAGAATTTACACACCACTGGCTTTTTAGCGAAAAAAACATCGTGATGCAACCTGCATACGTCCGTAGAAGAAATTCATAAGTGAATCCACCAACCCGCACTAGGCCAGCGTGGTTAATATGGCCCAATCGCCCTTCGTAGGTATAGACGGGCGGATATACCTAGTGTATGTAGTGAGTTTAGCTACGAGATGCGCAATATCAAATCCTAACTGAAGCTCACATACCTAGGTAAATCTGTGCGTTGTTTGGATATTATATTTTATATTTATATTTCGGTATAAGTACAATTGCCTTATAATATGTCTACTTACAAACAATTATTTACACTTATTTAATAGTAACACAGTACACATTATATCCTGTCGTTAGGGTGTCGCAAATAGTATAATAAACAAAGTATAACGTACATGTCAAAATTTAGCGTTATTTTGTAATGATTTGTGAGCTTTTGAAACTTTTTCGTTTAAGTATTCTTCAATGGTATAATAGCATTTTTTTGTTAAAAGTTTTTTGAGTCTTTAGGTAGGTGGTTGAATGTTCTTATTATCATATACTCCGGTCCTCGTGTATTTCTAATATTGGCTCCAGGGCTATTAGTTGGTTTTTTCTGCGAGAGTTTGTGTTATATGTAAATAGTTCTGGATTTTGTAGCTACCTTCACATCCGCCGACTTGTGGGATTCAGCATATACACCTATGTTCTACAGTAGACTATTATTGTGAAATTTTATGACGTCAATAAACAAGAAACGCTGTAAAGATTGGTGCGGCTTTCTGAAAGCTATAGACGCAAAAGAGTGGAGTGACCGAGGCGCGGCTATAGCTATGTAGGTACACTGGAAGTGAACGTACCGAGAAAGGTGTCACTCGCCAAATACGGAAAATTATCTTCAAGATAAAGCTGGAACGGCATTGAATCATCGGAAGGCCAGAACCTTGAAACTTGTAGGTATGTAGGTAGGTACTTTGTAGTTGTCACACGGGCGATATGTGGCAGCCAACTTCAATCTTGGTGCAACAATAGCTTTTCTAATAATGTCCAGAGATTATCATTTAGAACAAAATAACACTTCTAAATATACTTTCAGTAGATACAATCAATATACAGGGTTAATCCGTAATCAATTAGCATCCTTTTAGGGGCTAATTCTGTACACCAAAATTAACAACTTCTGTTCAGCGACTTTTGTCTTAAGTCTAAACTAAAAAAAATAGCTGTTCCGTACGTTTTGACGAGAGTGAACGATATTTTTCTACGGAACAGACATTTTTGTACAAAAGTTGTTAGTTTTGATGTGCAGAATAAGCCCCTAAGAGGATGCAATTTTTTTTTTTTTATTTACCAGTAACCTTGTATAAAGTCGAATCAAAATTCGACAGCGTATGTGAATTTTCCAAACCGCATTGGGTCAGCGTGATGAATATGGCAAATCACCCTTCGTGGCCTTAGGCCGGTACAGCCAAGATAGGTACCTATTTTGCAACAAAATACCAATATAGATTTGAAGGTTTTGATGTATTGTATAATATTTTTTATTATTACGAGGAAAAACTAGTAAGTACCTACTTAAAGCCACCGTAGGTATTTCGAAGATAAATAAAATAATCGGCCATATAATAAAAAAATATCGATTATTGAAACTGACAGGTAAATTGATACGATAAAGCATTTAAGTTTAATTTATATCAATGATATAATGTTTCGAGTGCATCTATATTGATTTGAGTCGCGTCATATGAGTACTCATGTACTTAAAGTTCTACCAATAGGGGAAATAGGTAACACGTAACATACTTGAAACTATTATGTAAACGATTTTATCTCCATGTCTAGGTGTCAGGATCAGGGTTAAAGATGTATTAATTAATTGTTTTATTAATAATTATGATGCCTAATTTCTTTTATATTTTATTCGAGAATTTTTTGTGGTGCTACTGATAAGATTACAAGTACTATTGCCCTCTTTAAACATTAGATTTTATTTTGTTCATTCAAGATTTGACTACGCCGACCAAACACAAGAACAAATTATACAGGGTTATTTCTAATCAAGTGTCATTCTTCAGGGACTTATTCTGTACCTACATCAAAACTAACAACTTTTGTTCTGCGACTTTTATCAAAACTCAAAAAAAAAATATAATAGTTACCGCGACAAAATGTATGGATCAGCTGATTTTACGTGAATAAGCCCCTAAAATGATGCTAATTGGTTAGAAATAGCCCTGTATATGGTAACCTATTGGGAGGGCGCTCGCTTTGAGTCGCGTATGTAAAGAATTTACACACCACTGGCTTTTTAGCGAAAAAAACATCGTGATGCAACCTGCATACGTCCGTAGAAGAAATTCATAAGTGAATCCACCAACCCGCACTAGGCCAGCGTGGTTAATATGGCCCAATCGCCCTTCGTAGGTATAGACGGGCGGATATACCTAGTGTATGTAGTGAGTTTAGCTACGAGATGCGCAATATCAAATCCTAACTGAAGCTCACATACCTAGGTAAATCTGTGCGTTGTTTGGATATTATATTTTATATTTATATTTCGGTATAAGTACAATTGCCTTATAATATGTCTACTTACAAACAATTATTTACACTTATTTAATAGTAACACAGTACACATTATATCCTGTCGTTAGGGTGTCGCAAATAGTATAATAAACAAAGTATAACGTACATGTCAAAATTTAGCGTTATTTTGTAATGATTTGTGAGCTTTTGAAACTTTTTCGTTTAAGTATTCTTCAATGGTATAATAGCATTTTTTTGTTAAAAGTTTTTTGAGTCTTTAGGTAGGTGGTTGAATGTTCTTATTATCATATACTCCGGTCCTCGTGTATTTCTAATATTGGCTCCAGGGCTATTAGTTGGTTTTTTCTGCGAGAGTTTGTGTTATATGTAAATAGTTCTGGATTTTGTAGCTACCTTCACATCCGCCGACTTGTGGGATTCAGCATATACACCTATGTTCTACAGTAGACTATTATTGTGAAATTTTATGACGTCAATAAACAAGAAACGCTGTAAAGATTGGTGCGGCTTTCTGAAAGCTATAGACGCAAAAGAGTGGAGTGACCGAGGCGCGGCTATAGCTATGTAGGTACACTGGAAGTGAACGTACCGAGAAAGGTGTCACTCGCCAAATACGGAAAATTATCTTCAAGATAAAGCTGGAACGGCATTGAATCATCGGAAGGCCAGAACCTTGAAACTTGTAGGTATGTAGGTAGGTACTTTGTAGTTGTCACACGGGCGATATGTGGCAGCCAACTTCAATCTTGGTGCAACAATAGCTTTTCTAATAATGTCCAGAGATTATCATTTAGAACAAAATAACACTTCTAAATATACTTTCAGTAGATACAATCAATATACAGGGTTAATCCGTAATCAATTAGCATCCTTTTAGGGGCTAATTCTGTACACCAAAATTAACAACTTCTGTTCAGCGACTTTTGTCTTAAGTCTAAACTAAAAAAAATAGCTGTTCCGTACGTTTTGACGAGAGTGAACGATATTTTTCTACGGAACAGACATTTTTGTACAAAAGTTGTTAGTTTTGATGTGCAGAATAAGCCCCTAAGAGGATGCAATTTTTTTTTTTTTATTTACCAGTAACCTTGTATAAAGTCGAATCAAACTTCTTGGCGGCTGTGATCTTAGCTACAAGCTGCGCAAAACCCAATCCTGACTCAAGCCCTTATTCTGCGCGAGAATTGGGTTCCGCGCACACAAAACTACAAGACAAATATTACGTATTCGGGGAGATGTCAACAGTGGCGTGAGTCCTAGAGTCTCCACCCCATAATACTATTATAATCTACCTTTTTATTTCCAGGAAAAATATTTTATAGACACCACCATACTTCGAGGATATGGGACCATTATAGTCTACCTTGATGAACTATGTAGGTACCTAACTAGACGGTTTTTTTTTGTCATGTAGACTCGGGCTACATTTGGCCACCGACTCGCCAGATGGGAAGCGAAGATGGAGTAGGTATGTAGACAAGAAGATTCACTCTTGACTTGAAGATATCCAAATTGTAATTGTCAGAAAACAATTACGGAGGCAGGGCATTCCAATCGCTGGCGGTCCGCATTATGAAGGAAGAAGCGAATCGCTTAGTACGTCTTCACTAATCATCCAATGGCAGCGTGGAGTAGGGACTACCGTCAGACAGTGTACTCTACATTGTACGGATAGTTTGATGTAGAATCTTACCGATCTGATTGTTGACTTTGTTGTCAGCCTTGTGCCGCAGCCAGTCCTCGTAGCCCTGCTTCACGGCCGTCACCAGCACCATGAACGTCAGCGGCGCGATACTCGTCAGCGGAGACACTGGACTGTCTGTGAAATTACCGTTCTTCAGTCGTTACCACGGGATCCTACTAATATTATAAACGCGAAAGTTTGTGATGTATGGATGTTTGTTATCTGCTCTTTCACGCAAAAACTAGTGAACGGATTTAGATGAAACTTTGCAGAAATAATGCTTATAGTTACATCAGAATAACTGTACTGTACCAGCCTTTTTAATAGTCCACTCTGCAGGACGTAGGCCTACCCACGAAGTGTGTTTGGGCCATATCCACCACGCTGGCCCAGTGTGGGTTGGTGGATTCACATACGCCATCGAATTTCTTCTATGGACGTATGCAGGTTGCCTCACGATGTTCAGAATAACACATAGGCTATAATTTATTGAGATATTGCGTGAAACGAAGTTAGCCGGGTAGTTAGTATTTCCCTTGGTCACAGCATCACGCGTGATCGGCTGAACCGACTCCGCAATTTTTTTTTGTTGTGTTTATTATTATCAGAAGATACTTATGAAAGAAAAATATAATATTTTTTTGCGGAAATTGTCCCATACAAAATGTTCCTACTTGTAAAAGTTATCGTATCTGGTCGTTGGTGGCGCCAAACGCCATTGAAATTAGAATCGATCGAATTAGTGAGATAAAGGTGATATGAAGTTCACAGGGTCAGCTAGTTTAGAATAAGACTCATTTCACTACCCTTCTGGTTTAATTGGGAGCCTGATATACATAGCAGCAAGAGCCTAAAAAATTTGTATTGCCAGCTTGTCAGATGTTTATTTGTTTTGGATCTGAGCGTTTTTTTTTTTGGCTGTCCTCCCCATGCGCCCATGAAAGAATGAACCCACTATGAATGCGATGCATATTTAGCACAGAGCTAGTACAACAAGAGAGATAGCGCTGTTGTCGCTTGAGGCAATTCTCAACTAAAAAATGTATGGACAATCACATCACTAGTTGTCAACTGTCAAATATATGTATTGGAATTTGACACTATCGGGACGAAAACACGGCAAATAGCCACTGAATCGAGATATTTTTCGTGTCTTTATTTAACCCATGCCATATTAGATCAATGCATCTTTTTATTTCATATCTCGATCGACCACATTATCCCTCTGGTAACTTTGTGATATTTAGTGATCGAATACGATTTAGGGTTGGTAGTACCTGTGCCTTGGATGCATGGTATTTCGGGTTTGATACCCAACCAGACAGATATTTGGGTGATGCATTTTACTTGTCTCTGTATGAGTTCCATGGCATCTGACACAGGAAATTTTAGTGGTAAGTGTGGAAGACCTTTACAGTAACATCGCATAATTCTAAAGATATAATTATATGTAATGTAGAATATGTAACGATTAAGTATTAAACATGTTACTTACTTTTATATGAAAAAAAATATTAAATTGATTTGAAATTTTCTTTTGTGATAAATATTTCAAAAATTCACGGGCTCGCAGGATTTGAACTTGCATCTCTCTGGGATTCCGGCCTAGGTGCTTTGTCCAATTAAGCTAGAACGCTTTACTGCGAAGCCGCCAAATTAGTGAAGTGTTTATCATTTTTACTACCAACTACTACAGTGTTGGAATTTAAGCGCTATCTGCGAGAACTGCTATAAATCAGACAGTCGTCACATATTGTTACTATAATAGAACTTCTTACCATTAACGAGAATGGCACATTTCTCAATCAATGAAATGATTTTAACGTGCTTCACACACTAGGTTTATAGAAACTTTATTTTTGTGATAAACATTTCAAAAATTGACGCGCTCGCAGGATTTGAACCTGGGATGCTAGTTCAAATTGTAATGTATACGCGTAATGTAATTTTTTTAAACGAACACCTTAGATTTGGTATTATTTGGAACTTATATAGGTACTTTGCAGAAACCTATGAATCACTTGGTTCTTGACTATAATATAACATTAATTAGTTATGCGGAAATCAATGCTCAATAAACTGATATTGACGATATAATAGAAAGGGAAAGCCCAAAATATTCACCTTCGCGACTACTTACTTGCATTTCAAAAGTACCGACGTGATTATGTCTGAGGCATCATATAGATAAAGATAAAAGTGTACGATAAAATATGCATCAGCAAGTAAAACGCGTAGGTATCAGGCGTCAATCATATTTGAGGGGTGACGCAACTTTGTGAATAAAACCATCAGATTGTAGGACATCCTTTGTTGACTTAGGTATTGCCTCCTCTATAGCACGGTAATGATATCTATTACCGATTTGGATGTCCTACAGTTTTGCCAGTACATAATCTACATATGAAAAGGTTTCGATGGCTCTTAAGATAGCGGTAATAAGATCCAGGATTTCTATAAATTGAGGCAGATAAAGAAAACCCGTCCACACCCTCGGAGGCGGGAGGTGATGTAAATATTAAAAACAAAATATATCAACCAGATATAGCTTCTATCGCGAGCTATGGAGCTCGTGAGCATTACAGTTTTCTAGTAACCGGCGTCTCTTCTGGTATAGGACGAATCAAACCCTTGGCAACTGTGATACCTATAAACTCCGCAAAACCCAACCCTGACTGAAGCTCACTTAACAGCTGCACAAGGATTAGGCTTCGCGAAGCCTGTAGATAACTTCACAGCCGTCAATAAGTTTGATTCGGGTTATACGCGAGATATGACCGCGACCTTGCATCTTACCTATAACAATAGATATGACGGTAACGATGAGGAAGTAGAAGTTGACGACCCGGCGGAACTGTTCCGCCATGTTCTTGGGCAGGAACATGAGCAGCGTGTACTTGGAGGTCTTAATCTTGTTATGTTTCTTGTTGGCGCTCAGGTTTTCCACGCCCACGTCGATCTGCCGGGTCTCCGACTCCGACGCTACCTTGTTGCCCTGAGGGAAAATGGAAAGTTACTAGTTGACCGAAGCGAAGCGAAGGTCTTCGTTTCAACACCGCGATTTTGCTTTCATCTGTCTCGATGTTGGTGTTCGTCTAGAGGACGCATTTTTCAAGGAATCTTGAGAAAACTTGGTACACAAATTTTATATACCTACTTATTTATGGTTTTTTTTGTCGTTGACGATTTTTGATTGGAGGGGTATTTCTCTCAAAAAGCGGGTCTTTTCTGTCATGCTAATAAAGGGGTTTGTGCATTTGTGGCATATCCACTCGCCGCCAATGTCATTTTTTTTCAAAAATTCCGCGCACGATGATAGCTGTATATATGTGTAGAAGACACTTATACAAACAATAAATGTTCAGAACTAAGTATGATACCCTAAAGTGTCATGTTCTCGAGATATTTGGATGTAAAGATCGCAAAGTTCTCGTACAGCGATCTTTACATCCAAATATCTCGAGAACGTCCCCTACCCATATATACCACTTTTAATGTGCGCGGAAAATTATAAAAAAACATAATGGCGGCGGCGGGTGGATATGCCAGCTTTCATACAAAAATACTCAAACCCCTTTATCAGTTGATTTTGTTAATATTTAGCATAGCAAAATCCTAACAAGGTTTGCGAACAAAATCGGTGAAGACCGAGTCGAGATAGGTTTATAAAGATTTAGTTAAGATATTATGTGGCGAGGTCTACTGGTTGGAGAACTACTAGACTACTACTAGCATTTGCCCCTAGCTTTAACCGCGTGATATTTTGATTTTTGTGCTGTCCCATTGGAACCTTTTATATTTTCCGGGATGAAAAGGAACCTTTCCAAACTTTGAACAATAGGTCTATCCATGCCATAAGTCTATTGCTTGCTCCGCTGTTGCGTGAAAGAGTAACAATATTGAGAAGCACTTTGTCAATATAAGTGCTAGGCTGTTTTGCAACCGTCACATTGGGTTAACTAAATAGATTAGTATAGAACTTGAAACTTAATAGCCAAGTCACGTAGAGAGACTAAGGAGTAGAACTTGTGAAGTAAGGGTTGTAGAGTTAAGGCGTTTGTTAACGAGACTGTTTCATGCCGGAGTTACGCACGGTTTTAAGCCCTGTGTGAATCTCTATGTATAGGCTTGTCTTCCAGCGCTGCGCCGTTTCTAGCGCAGAAACCGTGCGTAGCCCCGGCGAAAAACTGTCTCTTTAATAAGCGCCCTTAGGAACTATAGAGTTAGAAGCTTGGTTCCACATGAGATCTAATATCTTTTTGCAAGGCCTGCAGGTACGCTCTTATTAAACTACCTAACGAAATTTAATGCTTGAAACCATTAACATCCTCTACAATTCCTTATAAAAAGAAAATTGTAGGTCCTGGTTTTAATCGTTTAATCACGTCAGTCTTCAGAAAGCTCTACTCTGTTACCAAGACTAATCACCCGTCCTACACGTACTCACTTAGTGTAAAAATAAATAGTTTATCATAATAGGTATATGTTTTTAGGACGTTTCACCAACATCTCGCCTGATAAGCGACTATATGGTAAAAACAGCACGCTTACGCTAGACGCGAAACATTTTCACTCCGCCCTTGAAAAGACTAAAACATTTTGTGTACTAGAGAATTTTGTAAACGAGAAAGAGTAGAGGTCTGCGTAGTGATCCCTGAGGGAAGTATTGGCTCAATCAGACTTCTTAGCATCTGTGAAGTTAGCTACAAGCTAAGCAGATCCCTTCTACTCGCAGCCGTCATAATTGCTTCTGCGCAATGAGTCGCCTAGTGATTACGGACGCCAAGAAGTTTGATTCGGTCTATAGCCTCGAATAGTTTAGAGCAGCTGTCGCGGACACCGGTATTGTTATTAGATATTCATGACCGTGCGACAGTATGCAAAATAAGGTGTGCTTAGAAGGTTGCAAGTAGCGTCACATCGCAAAACGAACCGTACTACAATTAAAAATGTTTTAATAGAACTATTGCATATCTACTCAATAATTATAACCATAGTTGATTATACAATACAATTTAAATTTCTCTTTGACATAAATTTGTTTTTTTTAAATCTTGCATTTCTCTGCTCTATTATACATACATAGTAGGCTAAACTAGCTATTACTTTACAAATATTTAACTTATTACTATGGACTACGGGACTAATCGCGCACTAAAATTACGAGATAAATAAATACCTCGTAATCGGGATAGCGAGGTATTTATTTATCTCGTTTCGTTTTTACGTTTCGATCGTGGTGGCTGGTAGTCCCGGGTACCATTTTTTTGCCTAGTCTACCCGTGACCATGACGTGTTCATATCGCGAAAGTTTAAAAACAACAAATATGAAACTTATTAATAGAAAATGGGGATGTTCAAGTATGACCCTTGACCCGCAGCCGGCGGAGTTTTAGCGGCCTGCGTACTTGCAAACAGGGGATCAAAGAGAATGTGAACGGTTGGAAAGGAAACCTACGCAGACTGTTAACTATGGTCTTAGGGCCATCTCATCGAGTGTAATTGGACGACAAAATCCTGCATTTTATTTAATGTGGCTACCTGAACCATTCACAATCGCGTAGAGCCATGTAGAGCCAATAAAATAAGTAAATTCGTTTAGTGCCTTTGGCTCTGGTTTCAGTTTTTAAGCAGCCTAAGGACCTTTGACCATGTCTAAGCGGTTAAAACATCTGGGACCTAGAATTTAACATGACATTTAAACTACGGCAGTCATTTAGATCTAGAATTGTGAAAAAAAATACGAATTTCGGGGAACAGCATCGCGCCAAAAGGATGATCAAAACTTGGCTACGCCATTTGACGCGATGACGTAGAATTAAGGGGGACCGGGGAACCTTTATAAGCTTATGAATAAAAAAGTAAGTTCGTATAGGCCGGGTGGCTAGCCCTGGTGTCAGAGTTTTTAGGCCGCCTGAAGGCCTCAGGACCAGAAATGAAATCAGGGACCCGAAAAACCCCCTGATGCAAAAAATCAGCCCCCTCGCACCATTTTGAAAAATGGCGGCCATCTTGAATCCGCCATCTTGAATTTTCATCGACCCCACCAGGTAGCTCTCTCGATTCCCTATGACATTTGGTCAAACACTTGTTATTAAAGTTTTACCGTTTCCGAGCTATTGACGTTTCAATTTTGTATGGCGGTCATGTTTTTTTGTTCGGCGGCCATGTTTTTTTTCAATTGTCCAAAAAGGTCCCAGAGTTTTATCAATTTTTAGTTCAACTGCTTTAGTAAAATTGTTTTGAATAGCTTATGAATGAACGAGTATCATAATGATATTATCGTCAGACAACCTTATCTGCTTCGTACAACGAGAGTAATGAATTTGCAAAATTGCTAAATCTTCCAAAATATTCAGTTCTTTCCTACCGTCTACCTCCTGAGACCACCTGGGTGAACTGTGGAAAGATTTTTTTTTACTACGGGTCACCTTTGTCCACCTGGTTGTACCTTGGGAAATATTTAGTATCCACCGTCCACCTAGGTATGAAATCTCTTCAGGAATTACTTCGTTCAAGGGTGATTCTATAAAATGTATGGAGCTCGGTTTGAAATGCTATATATTTTGAGCGTTTTCGGTAAGCGCCACAGAACCAACAATGTAGCAGAAAATTCATTCATTGTTGAAAAAAGATAGGTACCTATTCAATAAAATAAATACGTCCATATTGAGACTTTTAGTAAAAATATTGAAAATGGTAATGTTGGATCAACTACAACTTCTATATAATGAAATAATCGTGGAATACACACTAGAAAAATTGCATTAAATAAGTTTTTATATTTCAAATTTAAATTTACGAAACAAGTTTATTAAGTTTTTCGGTAATGGTTTCTTTTTATTTTTCTTTTATCAAGTAAAATAATGTTTATTACCTAAATAATGAACAAATTAAGACATGTGATTAAAAATAAAAAAGAGAGATGAATGGCTAATTACATAAAATAGGCTTAGGAACATATTTTATTTTGTTATCCATAGATGACCAGCACCAAATTTTCTCAGGTGTACCGTCACCAATATCAAGTTAGGAGCTTTCAAGTTTTATCCGAGAGGTGAGCCGTTGTAAAAAAAACTTTCCACGGTTCACCCAGGTGGTCTCAGGAGGTGGACGGTGGAAAAGAACTGAAAATATTCAACTATAAATTGCATTACACGTGGAGTAAATAAGTTTCACTAGGAATAAAAAATATACAATATAGGTACATATTATAAAATAAATAAAAAATTACACTACCTATATATTCCATCGGAATTCCAGGAACTTCAAATATCAATTTTATTCTGTTAGATAATAATGATTGCGCAAATAATAAGTAACCTATCTATCAAAAAGTACAAGTAAATAGCAACGCTTATCATGACATTTGTTTCGCGATGATTTCCGCAACATGGTGGAATATTTTGGAGATTATGTTAATATAGCTATCAATAAAAATTAGTAAGTCCCACTCGGGTTAATATAATAATTTTTCGACAAAAATGGCATTACCCATTTCAACCGTTTATAGAATTCAAATATTTCGTACGAATCAATGTACGATATCACCGATGTAATCATTTTTTTTTTTTCAAAATTGTTGATGTTGACCAAATTCAGCTGTACACTTTATTTTCTAAAGAAGATGCTGTGGCGGCCACAGCCCTAATAAATAATTGTAGAAATTGTAGAACTTTCCCAGTGGGCGCCTTGTATATTCTCGTACGTGTGAATGTTCTTTTTACAAAGCAAAACTTTTTAGAGTAACAAATACTTCTTGGAACATAAAATGAACCCTATCATACTCGTAAGTATGCGTTGAGATTTTAAAATACCTTCATTTAGAAGCAGTCAGCACAACGTTTCAAAATACCGACAAGAGCTTAAAGTTCCTTTCATTTTTCTAGCGAAAGCGGCGAAGCTCGTCTTCAATGTCAAAGGCAGCAATGCCACACCTTAGAAGACCGTGAGAAGGCAAACAACTGGCTAACTACTGCAATTTAGTCTATTGGTGCTTGATGATTGGTCTTCAGTACTTGAACTGCGACTATGCATAGCGTAAGGCTGTTATCACACTGGCGATTTGTGAACGTCTTTCTAGAGTACATCGCTTTTCGACTTACACCTTGGTCGCTGATAATAAGGCTATATGGTGTACGGATATGTAGACAAATATTTTGTAAATCAAATAATATCACCATTATGACACCATAAACCTGGCGAATGGACATTTTTTCAGAAAAATGTATAACATTGGCCTGCATATGAATCTACTTCCAATTTTTATAGGTACAAAATAGGTGGGACATAGGAAAGTGAGTAGTAATATTAGACAATTTTATAATTTTGAATGGCTTTTGGTTGGAGGTGACTAGGAAGAGTCGATTCGTTACCAATTTCACTCAAAATGATTTTCCCAAATCGTGCCAAGACGCCCCGATACTAGAGTAGCCACCATTTCAACGCATTAAAACTGGAAAAATTACGGAGCAATGCCGGGAGTGTATAGCAGTCTTAAGCATAATTTCACATGTCATCAGTACGGCTGTGCCTGTACGTACATAAGACATTTTTTACGCTTCGATATGCGCATAAAAATGACCTTCGTACTTAAAATGACAAGTAGAGTCAAATTTGTGACAATGAAGCGACGTGTTATCCATGTAAATAAAAAAAAAACGGAACACATTGCTACTCTGCTGATTAATTTAATTATTTTAAGTATGTATGCATGAACGCTCCTGAATTTATTTAAAAATAAATGTAAAAACCAGAAATCATTCTGTACTAAGAATAACTAGGTAGGTAGGTATGTACTTTAATGATATTTTGCGTATTTTGCTACGATATAGGCAATGTAGCAAGTGGGAACTGGGAACCGTAATATTTCGTAGCAAGAATTTCCGCCAACATCTACAGTAGCCGGCAAAACAACTTGAACAAAAAAATATCATTCTCTTTTGTCCTTTGCGAAAACAAATGAGAGGTGACTATGATCTATGGGTCAAGTCATTTGCTGGCTACTATACTCGTACCTACGACACTCGATGTATTTTAAATCAAAGATTTTCACTACGGGTGGATATTCCTTGTGTATGTTTGGACAAGAAAATACACGAAATATCATATTAAGTCATTTTGATACTTTTCAATTGCCTCATGTAGGTCCTGTCTGTTTTCGGGCATGCTGCACAGTTGGTCAGATCTGACTGTCTGCGGTCTCACGCCGCAGTGGCATTCGATCTCGGGGCTGTCTCTGTAGGTATCCCCATTGGTCAGATTGTCTCTGCTGCAGCCCACTTGGGAACGGAGGCGGTTTAGAGTTTTCCAGGTGGGTTAAGGCTCTTTATAGCCAGGTGGGAGCTCTTCAACTGCTTTAATGTAGTTTCGGGGTAATTTTAGCAAATGTTTGGTTAAAAGCTAAAAAAATATTGTACTGAATTTGTAAAATAACTTGCCCGGAATTGTTTGTCATCGAATAAGATCGTTATTTCAACACTGATGTGTTGGAAAGCCCAACGTTCTGAGTAATCGTGCAGTTCCGTGTTGCTCTATATTTTGATAAAGAAATACTTTAAAACGCACGCGCAAATATTTAATAATAATAACGTCAGATAAACCGATGTTACAACATCTAGGTATTATATTTATCTATTACTAATGATATAATATTTATCAAATTGTAATTAAAATAAAAATGCCTCGTAGTGTTTAAATATGCAGAAAGTAATTAAGTCCGACACTTGCTATTAAATAAACAAAGTAATACAGGACAGTATCCTTTACCAGAAAACCTAAATGCATAGATTATTGCCAACATTCAAAAATAAGGTTTTTGGTTAGAAGTTATCTTTATTTTACTAATACGCGACGGATTCCGCCACCGTGAAATGATTTAAACGTTTTTTGCCAGTTACATACTATTATGTTTATTTTTTAAGTTAAGTTTATTAACTTTTTTAGTCGCGCGCGCGCACCCCTCCGTGTCGGGCGTTTTGTGAGCGTATAAAGCGCTAAGTACGAAAAATAATATGACGACAGTTAAGTGTAACTTGTGCAACATTGTGATAGACGAGTTGCTTTCCTATGTGCAAAATAAAATTTCGATCGTGGACGAAGACACTTTGGTGCGAATTTGTACGACGTCATTTTCTAGTGATGAAATCAAAAACTCAAAATCATTGTTATTCGAATCGATTCCGACGGACAAAGTTAAAATAAATCGAAAGAACAAAGGAAAAGAAGGACGAGATTTATTAGATATAATAAATCTGTTTAAATCGACCGAACCGGATATTGTTCCGGTATTTGTAGCTCGACAGCTAGAAAAGCTACCACCGATTTTATTTGATCATCTGGACTGTACAAAATTACTGAAAGATCTGCTCAAAGTACAAGATGAGGTGAATCTAATAAGATCAAGTTATGTCACGCAAGATCAGCTGAGTAAGTGCAGAACAGAGTTGTTACAGATGAAGAATGACTCATTACCACCAGTCGAGGCACACCATATAAACACAAAGAGAGGTGCATGGCTTCTAGAAAGTGGTCCCATGGGCCTGTCTCATATAAGCAATTCGACATTAAATGAGTCAAATGATTATAATGAGAATCGAGTTGTGGGCTGTAGTACCGTGCCAGTGTTTAGAGAAATAATGAGGGTAGATCGACAAACTGCGCGGAAATCACAGTCACCGAGCCAGCGGTCACCGTTATTAAATAATAGTGGGAATAAACATGTAACGAAACTGGCGAACGGCTCCGGCACCGACGAGCCGCGAGCTGGAGTGACGTCACCCGCTCCTGTTGTATCGAGCGAGGGCTGCGAGTTGCGGCAGTGCATTGATAACGGAGTAGGTACTGAGGCGGGCGCCTCGGTGCGTCACAGCGTAATAGATACAGTAAGACAAGTCGAACCTTCCAACGAAAAACCTAAAGAAAGCTGGATCACTGTGTCTAGGCGTAATAACACGGCAATCAACGCAGCCCCGTCGGCGGCAGCGCCCGGCTCTGCGAGTGGACGGGCGCCTGGCGGCGGCGGCGGGGCAGTGACAGCGGTGACGTCACAGCAGCGCAGCGTGCATAAACATAAAGCTGGAAACAGCGCGGCGTCAAGTCGGCCCGGGTCTCAACAGACTAAGCGCGTACTTCAAATGTCGCCGAGTAGTGACGATGGATGGCAGCAGGTGCAACGAAAGAAGCAGATGAAATACCGTTTTGTTGGGAAGTCGGGAATCGCAAGAGACTTAGAATGTAAATTCAAAGCAGCAGAACGGAAAATCCCTGTATTTATCACAAATGTGCACAATGATACGGCCGAGAGTGATATCATTAATTATATTCATAGAAAAACGCAGGAGAAAGTAGTGTTAGAAATAATAAATATGAAAATTGACAGAGGCTATAAAGCTTACAAATTTCTAACATCGGAGTCGAATCTTCCATTATATTTAGACGAGAATTTATGGCCAGCGGGAATTATATTCAGACAATTCGTAAATTTCAAGAGTAGAAAGTTCGACGGCGCTCGCGCTGTGCCCGGCCTAAGTAAAGCGCATAATGGATAATAGGCTGTACCGGTTTGCAACTTATAACTGCAAGGGTATTAAGCGGTCTATCGATGACGTCAGGCAACTATGCAGTGTCTGTGACGTAGTGTGCCTGCAGGAAACATGGTTGTTGCCGCACGACATACCTTTCGTGGGTACAATTTGTGACGGTTTTGAATATACTGCGAAATCGGCCGTAGATACGTCGGCGGGTCTTCTGCGTGGACGACCGTACGGAGGAGTGGCGATATTGTGGCGACAAAGTGCATTCAAACAAGTGTCGGTCGTACAGTGCTCAAATACGCGGATTTGTGCGATAAAAGTTACGTCAGGCGATAGGTCTTTCATTATTGTTAGTGTTTACTTGCCTACGAATTCCGCTGACAATTTGGTGGAATTCACGGAATGTCTTAGTTCAGTGAGTGCAATTATAGAGGACAACTCTGTGGAATGTTCTTACTTATTGGGAGATTACAACGCAAGTCCTGGTGGGTTGTTTTACAGTGAACTTATAAAAATATGTGTTGACCAAAGATGGGTTTGCGTAGATACGGATATGCTGGGGGTGGACTCGGATACTTTCACTTACATGAGTGAGGTGCACGGGACCACCAGCTGGTTGGATCACTGTATAGCAACTCACTCGGCTATGCAATCTATTGTAAATGTTAGCGTAGATTATGACACTCGGTGGTCTGACCATTATCCGCTTGTTATTGAGTGTAATCTCACAGTGCTTACCTCCAAGATTGTGCCTAAAATTACAAATGTAAATAAAGATGTACTATGGGGAGAACGTGATCAAGACCAAGTGGTCAGGTATGCCAGGGAGTGTCATGAAAAACTGAAATCGATTGACTTTCCTTGTGAATTTATAAACTGTGCAGATCGCGTCTGTAAAGACCGTGGGCATCAGCGTATTTTGGACGGATTATACTCTGATATTGTTACCGCTCTTCGTGATTCCGCTGCGGTGGGTCGAGCGAGCACGGGGGGGCGCGGGACTGGCTCGCGTGTGACGGGATGGAACAAACATGTCCGCGACGCTCATCTGGAGGCCAGGGCCAGATTCAGGGAGTGGGTCATGTGCGGCAAGCCCAAATCTGGTTTGGTGTACCGACAAATGGGCAAAGCAAGAAAAGTCTTTAAATCCCGTTTAAAGTGGTGCCAAAATCATCAAGACGAAATAAAAATGAACGCACTGGCTGAAAAACATGCGAAAGGCAATTTTCGAGGTTTTTGGCGGGAAACCGGTAAAGCAAACGTACGGCCTGGCCTTCCGGTGAGCGTCGCGGGGGTGAACGAACCCGTGGCTATAGCAAATCTATTTAAAGAACAATTTTCTGTAAAGTCTCCGCTTGGTCCGTCTGTGGAGATGAACAATGCTGACGTGGACGACCGAGTGGTCGGGACAAGGTTTATTGCTAAAGATGTTGCGCAAGCTATTAAAAACATATCGAGAGGCAAATCTCCCGGCCACGACGGACTCAGCATTGAGCATCTCCAGCACGCCGGGCCACATATCTCGAGAGTTTTGGCCATGTTCTTCTCGTTATGCGTGAGTCACTCTTATCTGCCAGATGAGTGCATGAAAACTGGGGTTGTTCCTGTAGTAAAAAACAAAACCGGGGATCTCTCTGATAAGAACAACTATAGGCCTATTTCTCTTGCCACTGTGATAGCTAAGGTTTTTGACGGCATGCTTAACGTACAGTTGAGCAAATTTGTATCTTTGCACGATAATCAGTTCGGGTTCCGACCACGACTGTCCACGGAAAGTGCAATACTGTGCCTTAAGAATGCCGTCAGATACTACACCACGCGCAAGACGCCGGTATATGCGTGCTTTCTCGACCTATCCAAAGCATTTGATTTGGTCTCGTATGACAAACTGTGGGAGAAGTTGAGGGGCACAAAAATGCCGGTGGAAGTCATAAGTATACTCCAGTACTGGTATGCGAACCAAATGAACAGTGTGCGGTGGGCGGGAGCCATGTCAGACTCGTACCGACTCGAGTGCGGAGTGAGACAGGGCGGTTTAACCTCTCCAACCCTGTTTAACCTGTACATTAACGGGCTTATTGCTGAGCTCAGCGGTCACCGTGTCGGATGTCACATTGATGGAATCTGTGTCAATAATCTCAGCTACGCAGATGACATGGTGCTGCTGAGCGCATCAATTTGTGGGTTGAGAAGGTTGGTACAGACCTGTGAGAAATATGCTGCTGGTCACGGTTTAAAATATAATGTGATAAAAAGCCAATGTATGGTCTTTGAGGCAGATGAAAAGCTCGCTCATGATATACCTCCAGTTTGGCTAAACGGTGTGCCATTGGAGTTCGTGGCTCAATTTAAATATCTGGGACACATAGTGACCAATGACCTCAAGGACGATGCAGATGTCGAGCGGGAGCGGAGGGCACTGTCGGTAAGAGCAAATATGTTGGCTCGCAGGTTTGCACGTTGCTCAGCTGAGGTGAAAATTACTCTTTTCAGAGCTTACTGCATGTCTCTCTACACATGCAGCCTGTGGGCCAACTACACAAAGAGAAGATACAGTGACCTCCGCGTCCTGTATAATAACGCTTTTAGGATGCTGTTTGGGCTGCCCCGCTTCTGCAGCGCCTCTGGCATGTTTGCGGACGCACACACGCCATGTTTCCATGCCGTGATGCGTGCGCGAGCCGCGTCCTTGGTGCGCAGAGTGCGGGCCAGCTCCAACTGCATCCTGGAAATGATTGCGTCCAGATTTGACTGTCCTTACCTCCGGCACTGTTGCGAGAGACATGTTTCCGTACCAGTGCCGAAGAGAAGGCTATGATTTTCGTGTTTGTTGTAACTGGTGACATTTAACATAATTTAATTCGATTTTATTTTACTTTATTGTTTGTAAATATGGGTGCAAATGCCTGAATTAAATGAATTTTGAATTTTTGAATTTTTGAATTAACTAAATACAGATGATGATGAAATGTCCAAATAATTTCCTTTTTGCTTTGCAATTTGTACACTTACGCGATTACTCCACCAATCCTGAATTTATGAACCGATATTGCTGTTTTTTTTGGTAGTGCTTGGTTTGGTTTCAGTACCTATTTAAATGAGACCATGTGGTCAAGGAGACCATGCACCTAGTCTTATTTAAATACTGAAATCGGCTGAACTGTTTATTTCGAGCTACTTAGTTCACTAATCTATCAAAGCCACTGTATTCTACGATGCCTACGATGTATTTATTATTTTGTCGATAAATTAATTTTGATTTGAAGTTCATTCAGTTCATTCCCAGTACTTTTGCCCTAATGTATACTACGACTCATCAACAAACGGAGCGCATAACAAAAATCGTAATCATTTTACGACCCGAGTTATCGGGAAATGCAACGAACACAATACATGTTCTAAAAAAAAAACAATAAACCCTTACACAGCAGCATATTAGCCGAACACACGCTTGCAGCCACCCGTACAGCCATGACGTCAAGTTGATAAGGAGATCATCAGCTCTCATCTTGCCACCACATTTTTTTTATCCACCACACAATGTTTACACCAGTTTAGTTACACAGTTATTACCACTATGGCTGGGCTCGGTGGAGGGACTGATAGCGAATACTGCTATCTTATCGACAGTCGATACACCGATAAAGTTTATACGGCGTGACGTCGGCCCTAGACCTTCCAGCTTTGAAAATGGATAATTCGGCGATTGCGAAATGGTATTGTTATCTTTTGAATGGCCCTGAGACATCTGTTTGAGATTTTTAGGCCTATTTAGTCTTTTTTTTTATCGCGAATAAGTCCGCGTAAAAAACGTTAAGTCAATAACCCTATGAATTGAAGGAAAATTAACAGTGTAGAAGAGGTAGTAGTGAAAAGGGGGAAAAAAGGGTTACTTAGAAAACGTTATCATTATGAACGACTTTTACTATGGGGCTGACCCCTCATCTGAACATATCGAGAAAAAAACAGCTGGTCCATGAGACAAGTTATGTCGATACCGAGTTGTCTTTTGGTAAAGGGATTCATGATGCCATTTTCCAGTTGGCCTCATATTGTAAGTTATTCATAATTATGTCTGAATCACTCCCTTTTGCACACCCTTTCTATATAATCCTGTATATTTATTTTAGATTTCAACATCAAGTTATGGATTCAAGAAAGTTTCTACGGCACGGCGACGGTCCGAGTTTTTATATGAGCAATCCATTTCTAAGTAAGCGTGTAAATCGGTTCACGGACTTTCTGTAACTACTTCGGCCCATTAGATTTACCAACTTTATTATTTGTTCCATGTTTGATTACTTATAACTGACATTGAATTAACATAGTAGGTACATAACTCTACGCAAAGTATTCAAGTTTCGATTATATTAAGATGCAGTTAGGAACATGGTAAACTGCTAAAATAATTAATTTGGGAAATTAGCTAGGTGCTTTTGTAAAAGTGATAAAAATATTACCGAGTCGATCTGCCCCCCGACCGCCTAAGCAATAGCAATCGTAATATCAATCGTTTATGACTTCATTTTAGTCATTTGGCACCGCCTATGTGAAGTTAGCCATCAATTGCTTTGCGCGGATTGCGAAAGCAATCGTTGAATGAACAACTTTGATGGCTAACGTCACATAGGCGGTGCCAAATGACTAAAATGAAGTCATAAACGATTGCTATTACGATTGCTATTGCTTAGGCGGTCGGGGGGCTGGTCAGTAACCTTTATTTCGACTGCCTCGGTGGCTCAGTGGTTAGTGAACCTGGCTTCTGGATTAAAGTGGTGTGGGTTCCCCACCCGGGGCAAGCAATTATGTGATGAACATAGATGTTTGCTCTGTGTCTGGATGTTAATTAGGTACTATCTATTTATTTATTTATTTGTTGTATAATAAGTACGGCTAATAACGCCAATTATACTTAATATAGAAATTAATATTAATCTATAATTATAATTATTAATCTATATAAGTATGTATTTAAAATACATAATATATGTATACAACATGTAACGGAAAGGCTGTATACATAAAAAGTGGGTTGATACTATACCTTATATAGATGCTGTATTCGAAATTCCAAACCAAAATAACAACATTTATTCAAAAAAAAAATTAAACATGACTGACTAGAAGAAAAAAAAAGGACAGCAGTTCAAGGAGGTGTGGTCTGATTTTGATGGGCAAGGTCGTGTTATTGACCTCACAGCTGTTTAGTGTGATAGTGCTATGCAAAGGTGAATTAGTCCTAAAAATGACTAGTTTTTCAAAAAAAGATTAAAAATCAGCAAACGAACTTACACGGCTAAACATGCCCCCATCTAGTTTGTTACCGTTATCTGATTTGGTACTTTTAGTTTGCATACAGTCTTTCCGTTACACGTTGTATATATCAGTCTCTGGCAGCCATATTACAAGCTTTGCTTAGTTAGGGGTCAGAGACCGTGTGTGTCTCCGAATATTTATATTGCCGAGAATAGTTTATTACATGGAGTTGCTTTTAAAATGCAGAAAATTCGCAATGTCAATGATCACCCCGAAAACAAAATATAAACATAAAAAGTTACTTGACTCTTGACAAATGGAACAGATGTTGGTTTAACGTGATTGCGAGGTAGGTCCCATAGCACTAGTTGTTCACTTTGCTAAGAAACATCCTATAATAACTGAAAAAGATTTTGTTATTTTACAAACAGAATTGGAGTTAAACATTCCCTATATCCTAAGAAAATTTACAGAAATAAGAATCACACGAACTTTGAAAAGAATAACAACAGAAATATTTTAGAGTTGATGAAATCTTCTAACAGTTGTGAGTTAAAACTTAAAGTTCAAACAGTATATCAAAACATAATTTAAATTCGATTATAGTTTCAAGGTCTTTCAGAAAAATACTAACACAGATGTCTGGGCTCTCACGAGAAGGTTGTACTGGTAGTTAAGTACAGGTGTTTACTGCCTTTTGCTATACCCTTTCATTGAACACTTTGATTTATTGTTTATTAAAATAATAGGAAAAAATTGTAGGTATGCAATTTTCTTTTGATGTTTGAAGGTTGACAGAGTACTTCATTGTATAGTTGCGTTACCAATGATCTTCACGTCCTATCACTCTAGCACTGCCTCGGTGGCTCAGTGGGTAGTGACCCTAACTTCTGGATCAAAGAGACGTGGGTTCGATCCCCACCCAGTGTAGAGAAACTAACCTTTTTGTTAGCTTCTCTACATTCAAACTTTTTTAACGATATTACTGCCAATTAACAATTATTCTATGTACGAAAATTTTAAATTGCTTTTGACAGGATCAGCGATCCTTGTTTTAAAATTCAGGTCAGTCTTGAGAGGGAAGTCATCAAGGAGACACGAAAGATGGTGCATGTCTTGTGGTATTTTTATGAAAGTATATGTGGTGTTAGTTCATGTTAACGTGTGATCTTTGAACGTGGTGACGGGTCCTGCAGAGAAGACGGCATGAGCGTCTGGTAATTTTTCTTCGCGAGGCTTCGGTCTCTTTGACCTTGTTACAGGAGGACCTCATCTTTTGGGGCCACTGACCTTGCCTCTTACCTTGGAGTACCGAGCTAGCGCTACAGGCGCCTCCACCTCAAGCGCCAGAACAACCCAACGGGCGTCTTCACGCTAGTGCCCAGCTAGCGCACAAGCGTCTCCACCTCAAGCGCCACAACACCACGGGCGTATACACGCTAACGCACAGCTGGCGCTACAGGCGCTTCTATCTCCAGCGCCCTGCTGGCGCTACGTCTATCGGCGGGTCCAGCTTGTCTACGCTCCAACCTCGGCCGGCCTCCAGTGTGTTTTCTTTGTGTGCTACCCCTTCCCTGTTAGGCTAACATTCTACGGACTCTCTTCAAAATTCTCTCTCTATTCGCTTCAAGAAAAACATATAGACTATAAGTGCGGTGTTATTTATATGGTGTAATGAATAAATGTGTAAACAGTATGGTTAGTTTTCTATATTAATCTCCTTTCTTCGAACCGTTAGGAATCCTAACCACTAGGCAGGACTCTTGGGGTAGGTTCTCTGAAGTCTCGTAACTTGTGGTGTTGCAATCGGCTCCCCCGCTTGCAACATTGATACTCTTTACCTGTGGTGCTGCAACCGGCTTCCCCGCTTGCCGCATTACAGGTTTCTCTCTCTAATCCTCTCTTTATCTGTGGTGCTGCAAACGGCTCCCCCGTTTGTAACATTACAGTTTATCCTGATACTCTTTACCTGTAGTGCTGCAACCGGCTTCCCCGCTTGCAACATTACAGGTTCTCTCTAATTCTCTCTTAACTTGTGGTGCTGCAAACGGCTTCCCCGTTTGCAACATTACAGTTTGGCGCCCAACCTTTTAACTTATCCACCCCTGACTCCTTATATTTTCTTATTTTACTATTACTTGTTTTCTTTTTTTTCTAAATTCTAAACCGATACTTCCACAAGTATCCACCCATTGCTTACACCTTAGGTGTTTTTGGATTCTCTTTTGGTTATCATACTCCAATTCTCCATACATTACTCTATACTTGACTTTACAGTACACAGGTTACATAAATACCGCACCCCTACATACAGTCACTTACTACCTGGTTACCTCTGTAACCTACACCCATTCTTCGCTTGGCGGTGTTAAAACCTAACGGTCACCTTCAAGTTGGGGTTTGGGAGACTAAACGGCGAGCTGGAGGAGAGTATCCTCTGTGTACGTCACATACAGTTTGTAAGTTACCTAACTTACAGCTGAACACTCGTTATACTTTCGTAGTACATAGTAGTACATACTTCGCATTCCTAGGAAATCAAGCTTCTTCGGCTTTTTCGGCCTTAATAATAATAATAATATAAGCCTTTATTCAGACAATTTTTACAATATTTGGAAAAAAGTATTTAATTACTATCACTCTCCTCCGATGACTCCTCATCGGCAACTATGTCTGTTTGCCCAACTTTGGCAAAGGCCTCTTCCATTCCTTTCCATTCTACTCTGTTTAGCGCTGCTCTGGTCCATGTTTTTCCTGCTGTTGCTTTTATCTCGTCTTCCCATCTTCTGACCTGTCTACCACGTTTTCTTTTTGCGTTTTTTGGATGCCAAAATACAATTCGTTTGTTCCATTTTTCAATACCTCTTATTATATGGCCTGTCCATTTCCACTTTAATTTCCGTATTTTAAATGTTACATCGTCCACCTTCGTGCGTTTACGGATAATTTTATTTCTTATTCTATCGCTTTTCCTGATATTCAACATGCTTCTCTCCATTGCTGTTTGGCAGGTCTTTATTTTAGCGTTTTGCGCTTTTGTGAGAGCCCAAGTTTGGCAGCCATAAGTAAGAACTGGCAGCACACACGTGTTGTATAGTTTCTTTTTTATGAACATATTGGTTTCTTTGTTTTTCATAATTTCTTTGAGTCTCCAGAAACATTTCCATGCGTTGCCAATCCTTATATCTATTTCTTTTGACATTAGATCTGTTGTTGAGATTAATTGGCCTAGATATGTGTACTCTTTCACAAATTCGATGGGCTCACCATTCAGCATAATAGGGTCTTCAAACTGGTTTGTCATGGCTTTGGTCTTGGAAGTATTCATTGTGAGACCAACGACACGGCTTTCTCTTTCCAGGTCTGTAAGCATATTTTGGAGCTCCATTTTTGTTTTAGCAAATATTATTATGTCGTCCGCGAACCTTAAGTGCGTTAGTTGTTCGCCATTAATGTTTAGCCCATATTGATCCCATTTTAATTTACGAAATATTTCTTCTAAAACGGCATTGAATAATTTAGGCGATAGCGGATCACCTTGGCGGACACCTCTGTTAATATTTATTTCTTTCCCTAGTTTCTCTAGCTTTATCTTGGCAGTGCTATTTGTGTAAATATTTTTTAGGATTCTGACGTACTTAATTTCAACTCCTTGATTTTTCAAACTTTTCCAAATGCTTTCATGTTCTATTGAGTCGAATGCCTTGTTGTAATCTATGAAGCAACAGTATAATGGTACGTTAAATTCCTTGTGTTTTTCGAAAATTTGTCTAACAACATGAATATGATCCAATGTTGAATACCCTGATCTAAATCCAGCTTGTTCCTTAGGTTGATTCTCGTCGAGAGTCTTAGTTATTCGACGAAGAATAACCTTGGCGAATATTTTATATATATTGGACATGAGGCTGATAGGTCTGTAATTGTTTATTTCGCTCTTATCCCCTTTCTTGTGCAATAATGTTATTGTAGAATTGGTCCACTGGTTTGGTATTATTTCTGTTTTTAGAACATCGTCAAAGATGTATTTTAGTACAGGAGCCACAGCGTTTTTACAGTCCATTAATAACTCATTGCTTATATTATCAGGTCCTGGGGCTTTGTCCGTTTTTTGTGTATCTATTGCCTTGGTAATTTCCTCTGTTAAGATTGTTGGTACACTCTCACAACTTTCTAAATTTGTTTCATCAAAGCTATTTTTCCTGGAATACAAGTCTTTATAAAATTTAGTAGCTATCGATAATATATCTGGTCTTTTGGTTTTCTTCTCACTATATAGATCTTTCATATTAGGTATCCAGTGTTTCTTATCGTTTAGTACCTTGACTGCTTTCTTAATGCCTCCGGTTTTAGCTATATATCTTTCGAAAGTTTCAAGCCTTTCACGTTCTCGGTCTTTTCTTATTTGTGTTTTTATTTCTTTACTCAATTTTCCTATTTCTTTTCTGACGATTTTCGTTTTGTTTGCAATGTTTATCAAACTAGATCTTTTAACCAGGAGCTCTTTCGTTTCTTCAGAAATAATTTTATTTTCGTTTGATTTAGCTTTGTTCTTGATATCAGACTTCGTTGTTAATATTTCGTGTAATAAATCATATTTTTGTTGAGTGTTCAGATTTTTCATATTATGTGTTTCTGCCAAGGAATTAAGCTTTTCTTTGATTATGGCTGTTGAAGTTGTATTATTTGACGTTAGGTGTTTTATTTTGAAAGGTCTGCTTAGGTTTGAAGTGGATATTGTGTTTAGACATGCTCGGAGCATTCTGTGATTGCTGTTAAAGTTAAGGTTTGCGATGGTGCTACAATCTTCGAATATTTTGCTTCTGTTTGTGAGAATATAGTCTATTTCGTTTCTATACCGGCCGTCTGGTGATATCCATGTCCACCGTCTCGAAGGTTTTTTCTTGAATAGACTGTTCAGTATCTTAAAATTGTTTTCGAAAGCAAACTCCATTAACTTTTGCCCATTTCTTGTTCTTTTTCCTTTGCTGTGCGGACCTAGTATGATATCTTCTCCGTATCTTGGGGTTCCTATTTGGGCGTTAAAATCTCCCATTACTATGCAGTTTTTATGAGTATGCTCTTTGATGGTTGTATTTAGAGATAAGTAGAATGACTCAATATCACAAGCAGTTGATTGTTCTGTCGGCGAGTATATTTGGACAATAGACCATTTTTCCTTATTAGGGGGCATAGTGATATTCAACACAGCTATCCTTTCAGAAATGCCTATTATTTCTTCTATGAAGTTCTTCAACTCTTTTTTAATCAGAAATCCAACTCCATGTCTTCCTGGTGTTTCTCCTTTATAGTATAATATAAACTGACTGTATTCTTCAATGGCCTCTCCTTTTCTTCTTACTTCGCTCAGTCCTATTATGTCCCATTTAATTTGTTGGGTAGCATGAATTAATTCTTGCAGACTCTCATCTAGCCTTAATGAAAGGGTATTATATGTTGCTATATGGTATAGTTGTTTTGAGTTATGTTTTTCACCTAAAATATTTATTGGTTTGGAATGTTTTGGAGGGTAGTGGTCGCTTTTCCCCACGGTGACCAGCCGTCTTGGGGTGGATGTTTTGGTTATGTTATTGGGTATATATGTTTCGTTTCTTTCTTTTTGTTTCCGGTTGCCGATGTTTATTGGTGGTTTTTTGAAGTTGTTGGTAGTGACAATGATGTAGATCTACCTCGTGCAACGAAATCCATCATGTTTTTCTTGTTGATCTTCTTTGGAGCATGCGTGATTTGTTGATTTGGTGACTTATTTGGCGAATCCATGCTGTCTCTCTTCCGTTTGTCCCTTTGGTCTTCTTTAGTTCCTTTAATTACTATTTTGTCTCTAATGAGGTAGCAAATTTTACCCTTTGCTCTTTCTTCTTTGAGCTGGGGTAAGAGCTGTTTCCTCTTCTCTAAAACTTCTTTACTGTAATCCTCTTTAATGTAAATATCTGCCCTAAGTTTCTTTTTGTTCTTGAGGATATCCTTTTTTCTCCAATTCGTTGTGAACATTACTACGATAGGACGTGTTTTAGTGTTGCTTTTTTCACCCATTCTATAAGCATTGTTTATTTCATGCGACTGGATATGAATATTCATCTCGTTTTTGATCAAATTTATGATCACGTCGACCTGGGACTCTTGATTATCTTCTTTTACCCCAAAGAAGATAAGGTTGTTTCTTCTTTTGTCATCTTCCATAATTTTAATTTTTTCTTCAAGGTTTTTGACTTCCTTTTTCAAGCTCTTATTTTCTTCTACAAGTGTAATTAATTTTTCATTAATACTTTCAGTGACATTTTTGGTGACTGCTTCTGTTATTTCCCTCGTTTGCGCTGCCATTTGCTCCTTCAATTTTTCCCAAAAAGTATTCAAATCATTTTCCATTTTTAGGGGATTTTTTATTGAAGCGGCAACACAGAAACTAAGTTGGCAGCAGTATGTGTCGTCCTTTATATATATTTCGGAACGCAGCTTAGTGCTGATTTTGCTCTGTAGTCTATGATCACCTTTAAAAGCGTTGTTATGTTGGTATCTCTGGATGTCAAAATCACAGTGAAATTTCGTTTTCTAACCTGTTAGGTAATATTTCCAATGTGTAATAATTCCTCTGGTTTTGCACTGCACACGTATTATTATACTTTAAAATGTTCTTGATTCACTATTTTCAAGGTGTATGACGGCTTCAACGCGTAGTGGTTAATATTTACAGCGATTGGAATTATTTTGTTAACGAGTGATAACTGAGATGTTTACTTCACGACGCCGGAAACGGAGCTCGGCCTTATTACTCTCCAAATCGATACTCCCTTCTCGATGACTAAAACCTTTTTTAATGGTTTACTCCATCTTTTTACTTTTTATTTACAATCGTTTGATACCCACTCGACATTGTCACTTTTTGATATTTCTCTTTATTATTTTTACTTCGGACTATTTTTTTTTATATTTTGTCTCGGTATTACTATACATTCTAAATTTATGTAAATTGTCACTTATTGGGATTTCTAAATTTATTTTGCCTATACAGTGTTATCGGTTTCCTACTGGTTCGATGGTAAGGTCAACCTGTGTCTTGTATATACCATTTTTGTATTTTGTACTCTCTGTTTTTATAATACAAACTTTGTGTGAATACCCCACAAGGAACTATAACCTATTCGGCTTATTTTTGTAAGACCATGTCTATTGTACATACTAATTTTCTTATTTACTTGTGCACAAGCTCAGTGTGCTTTTATTCTCACATATTTCAAATTGCACACGTTGCAATTGAGATATGAATCTTTGAATAGAAAAGTTGTTTTTCTCTTCATATCTTTGAAACTACTAAAGCCTTAATTATGGGTATTGCGGCGTTTGGCCCCGCAAGCTGTTGGTCCCGCGGGGCGAATCGACCATGACTCTTTGTGAAGGTCCCCATTGGGCCCGCGGGGCGAAACGCCAATAACTATAAAAGAAGTGGTTGTTTGGGCCCACGTTGATAAAGATCAATTTCCCGCATCAGTATTACGCATTTCTTATGGTACAGCCACGCATAAAATTACATGACATAAAATAAAAATCCGACTACAAAAAATCAACAGATATGCAACGCTATAAAAAGAATTGTTTGTTTGTTTATGAGCTTTTAATGTCCCATTGTTGGACAAAGGCTTCCTCTCGAGATTTCCAGTTTTGTCGGTCTTGTGTTGATTCCTGCCAATTTGGATCAAAGTTGTTCAGTTACAGACATGCCACAAGGGCGGTGTCGCCGCGACATCGCACCGCGGCGTCACCGCGGCGACCAGTGTTGCCGGTAGCGATTTAGACATTAAATCTAGAGTATTCGAGTATTCTATGAATATTTAGTGGGAAAAATGTTTTGACGACAACCGTTCAATCTTAAAATGAAGATGAGAAAAATCCCTCGTACACGTTAGAAATCGGATCGTGTAATTTGTCACGACTAATGTCACAGTAACAGCTGTCCAAGTACCAGCTGTCAAACTTCAAAGTGTTTTATCTCGGTCATTATCAATTCTAGACTATTGTTGTCTTGACAAAAGTTATAGAACTTGACAAGACCTACATTACTGTTGACAGCTGTCAAACTTAAAACTAATTTATCTCGGTTATTATTGATTCTAGACCATTAATGTCTTCACAAAAGTGATAGAGCTCAACCAGATCTACATTTCAGATGACAGCTGTCAAACTTAAAAGTGATTTATCTCGGTTATTATCGATTCTAGACTACTGCTTTCTTCACAAAAGTAATAGAACTTGACGAAATCTACATTTCGGATGACAGCTGTCAAATTTAAAAGTAATTTATCTCGGTAATTATCGATTCTATACTACTGCTGGCTTCACAAAAGTGACAAAGCTCAACGAGATCTACATTTAGGATGACACCTGTCAAACTTAAAAGTGATTTATCTCGGTAATTATTGATTCTAGACTACTGCTCTCTTTACAAAAGTGATAGAGCTCATCAAGATCTACATTTCGGCTGTCAAATTTCAACGTGATATATCTCGGTTATTATCGATTTTAGACTACGGCTCGTCGCCTCAGTCTTTGTTTGGCCTAACGACCAAGCACCAAATTTTTCAGGAGACGTTATTTTTAGTTTAAAAATCAGATAATCAAGAAATCATAAAACAATTTAGCGATAAAGGAACAAAATAGTAAGTATTTATGAAATGTCAAAGTTGCATTTTAATAAAACAAGTTCAAATGTGTTATTTATGGGTTGTTTGTGGAGATAGGCCAAATCTATTCCGAAAAAATTTTGAGACAGGGATATTGGCACAAACACATGGTGATAGGGCTCAAACGTGTAGAGAGATTTTAGTTCTTGAGTGCTCAAGTGACCATCGTGACTCGCATACAGCGTGTTCAATATTTTATCAGTGAATTTAAATATCTTGATCTGTAGAAACCTACCTCATGGTAGGAAGGTATTTAAGTAATTTTACAATTAATGTCGTGAAATAATGGGTGTAATTTTTTTGTTGTTATATTTTATTTAATACATTATTTACTGACTGTAAAATATTCTACTGTCTTCTTTGTAATTTGTAAAGTAGGTACTCTCATAATTATTTTAACAGCGGAGATGATGATGATGATAATAATCATAATTTGTTTTTAGTAGTTTGCTTCGCGTTAATTGATCCCAAACTGTAAATAAAATCATTTGAGGTACTTATTAAAACCTTTATAATTATGATAACAAAATTGTTACCTAATATAAAAGCCTGCACACAAAAATTTTAAGTTGACAAAAAAAATGTATGGTGTAAAAACTAACTATAATAAAATCAGCCAAGTGTGAATTGGACTAACGTACGATGGGTTCCGTACCGTAGATAATATCATAATGTATATTACATACCTTAATAACTTATTTATGAATTGAATAGGTTAACAATTAAATCTGTGAATATCATGTTACGTAACCTTTATACATAAATATGGGGGATATGCCAGCAGGGATATGCAATAAAGGGGTTTGAATATTTTTGTATGAAAACAAAAATATTCAAACCCCTTTATTAAGATTGATTTAAACAACATGTAACTATTTTTTTCATTTATACTAGTTTTATTAAATAATGTCAGAAATAATATAAAATTATGTTGTACATGTAACTTATATATTGTATTTAGTAAATATTTTTTTTTGTACCCATTACACAGGTAACATAAAATAAACAACAAGTTTGTAAAATGAGTACTAACCTATCCTGGTTACAAAATAAAACCAAAAGCTTTGTGCAGTTAAATTAATCGATTAAAGTAGTGTTACTAATCAAATTAAATATTTGCTAATTTTATGTAATTATTCTATACGCACAAAAAAATAAAAACTAGTTTTGTGTAAATAAAAAAAAATATTACTGCCGATATAACATCATCTTATATGTTGTGAGAATTTGATCAGATTATAGAAATATAGTAAAATAAATTTATCTGTATGCCTTACCTTTCTAAATTCAGTTTAACTTGATCACAACTGTGCTTTTTTATCGTCACAGACAATGTAATTAGATTTTTTTTAATATAAATACACCAAGACAATGATATTTACTACAGAAACACACACGCGCGGTAAGTTTTTACACAAAATGAACTTCATAAAAAAAGGTTGGGGTGGCGTCATGGAGTGCGACCTTCGCTGTGATTGGTAGATTGGGCGAACAAAGACTGAATTTGAGTTTTCAATATGGATGTTGGCGCCAGCTACGTATATTGGCTAAACAAAGACTCAAAATTGATTTCGATTTGGAGATAGAATATTATAATTTTACAAATTGTGCAATTTCTATCAAAAAATTGAAAAAATTGATTACACCATTAAACTTGTAATTTTTTTATCTCTATTATGATATCAAAAAGTCATTTTTGATAAAAGTGGTCGATAGCCCATTCAAAGACTGAGGCGACGGGCTGTCTTCACAAAAGTAATAGAACTTGACGAGATCTACATTTTGGATGACAGCTGTCAAACTTAAAAGTGATTTATATCGGTTATTATTGATTCAACAATTGATTCAATTGATTTAAGTTTGACAATTGTCATCTGAAATGTAGATATTGTTAAGCTCTATCACTTTTGTGAAGACATCAATAGTCTAAAATTGACAGTTACAGAGATGTACCTCTTTTAATTTTGACAGCTGTCATTTTTTATATGACAGGTAGCTGATGTTTTTAACTGACAGCTGTCATTTTATAATTTTTCAGCTGTCAAAGCAAAGTTCATGCAAACGGATTACTTTTGCACACAGAGCTTTTGCAGATAATAAGTAAAAGTAAAAAAATATATTAAAAGGAACTGGAAAAAAGTATCCTCTACATCCTTTTCCTAGTTCTAAGCCATCTCTTTACCAATTTTCAGCCAAATCGGTTCAGCTGTTCTTAAGTTATAAATTGTGTAACTAATACGACTTTCTTTTATAAATATAGATAGATGATAGAAGATAAATGATTTTCAAAAAATTTTGTGAGATATAGTGTGACAGATTTACCATAAAAATCTTTTTCTATCATGGCATCTGTGAGACACGGTTGGTAATCCCACAAACTTCCAAAGAGCCCCATGACAATTATATTTTTATTCTAGATAAAATTAAAAAGTACATTGTAGATAAAAAGACATGGAATGGTTCATTTGTTTGCTTCAAATGAAATATTTATGTTTACAAAACACGTGAAACCAATTTGGCACATTAGTTTCATGTGATGATCATTCAATCATCAATAATTGCATCATTCAAACAAATGCATTTTTGTTCATACACTCCCATAGGACTCATAGAATGTCACCCTCAAAATAATGCAATTGTTTATTTTTTCCATTGACTACTTTTCTACTTAAATGTACAGATAAAAAAGTGAATCGCGGGGCGAATCGCCCAAGACTCTTTTTGAAGGTCCCCATTCGCCCCGCATTGTTTGGAGCGGGCCGAATGGGGACCTTCAAAAAGAGTCTTGGTCGATTCGCCCCGCGGGTCCAACAGCTTGCGGGGCGAAACGACGCAGGACTCTAATTATTAACTTGTAATATTGTATATTTTTTTATCTTTATCGGGTTTTCGAAAAGGTGCGGGTTACGACACCTAAATCTAAAAAAATAAGCCTACGTTACGACCGTACGAACAATTCCTTGTGGAGTATGGTCATCATTGAATGTGAACCATAGCCCCAACTTGTGTTAGTGCGTGCGTGTTTGCAGATCGAGTGAGCGTGTTGTGATTGAGCGTGCGTGTTAGGAAGTGTGGAAGATGTGTGTGATTCTGTCTGAATGGTCAAGGTACTTGTTCTCAACCTGCAAAATTTTCAATGAGTGAAAATTTTTCTGGGGTTTTGGGGGAAATGTAGAGAAACTAACCTTTTTGTTAGCTTCTCTACATTCAAATTTTTTTAACGATATTACTGCCAATTAACAATTATTCTATGTACGAAAATTTTAAATTGCTTTTGACAGGATCAGCGATCCTTGTTTTAAAATTCAGGTCAGTCTTGAGAGGGAAGTCATCAAGGAGACACGAAAGATGGTGCATGTCTTGTGGTATTTTTATGAAAGTATATGTGGTGTTAGTTCATGTTAACGTGTGATCTTTGAACGTGGTGACGGGTCCTGCAGAGAAGACGGCATGAGCGTCTGGTAATTTTTCTTCGCGAGGCTTCGGTCTCTTTGACCTTGTTACAGGAGGACCTCATCTTTTGGGGCCACTGACCTTGCCTCTTACCTTGGAGTACCGAGCTAGCGCTACAGGCGCCTCCACCTCAAGCGCCAGAACAACTCCACGGGCGTCTTCACGCTAGTGCCCAGCTAGCGCACAAGCGTCTCCACCTCAAGCGCCACAACACCACGGGCGTATACACGCTAACGCACAGCTGGCGCTACAGGCGCTTCTATCTCCAGCGCCCTGCTGGCGCTACGTCTATCGGCGGGTCCAGCTTGTCTACGCTCCAACCTCGGCCGGCCTCCAGTGTGTTTTCTTTGCGTGCTACCTCTCCCCTGTTAGGCTAACATTCCACGGACTCTTTTCAAAATTCTCTCTATTCGCTTCAAGAAAAACATATAGACTATAAATGCAGTGTTATTTATATGGTGAAATGAATAAATGTGTAAACAGTATGGTTAGTTTTCTATATTAATCTCCTTTCTTCGAACCGTTAGGAATCCTAACCACTAGGCAGGACTCTTGAGGTAGGTTCTCTGAAGTCTCGTAACTTGTGGTGTTGCAACCGGCTCCCCCGCTTGCAACATTACCGATACTTACTCTGATACTCTTTACCTGTGGTGCTGCAACCGGCTCCCCCGCTTGCCGCATTACAGGTTTCTCTCTCTAATCCTCTCTTAACTTGTGGTGCTGCAAACGGCTCCCCCGTTTACAACGCTACAGTTTGATACTCTTTACCTGTGGTGCTGCAACCGGCTCCCCCGCTTGCCGCATTACAGGTTTCTCTCTCTAATCCTCTCGTAACTTGTGATGCTGCAAACGGCTCCCCCGTTTGTAACACTACACCAGGGCAAATATTTATGTGATGGACATAAATGTTTGTTCTGTGTCTGGGTGTAATTTAGTTACTATCTATATAAGTATGTATTTAAAAATAAGTATATGTAGTATATCAGTCTCTGGCAGCCATATCACAAGCTTTGCTTAGTCTGGGGTCAGAGGCCGTGTAAAAAAAATGTGTCAGCTATATGACGACATCAGGTGCACATCTGCACGGCTAGCATGCGCAATCCATCAACCATACGACGTCCACTGCTGGACATAAGCCTCCCCTATGAATCTCCAATAAGACCGGTCGGAAGCGGCTTGCATCCAGTGCGATCCTGCGGTCTTAATATGGTCACCTGTCTACCTCGCGGGTGGAATTCCTACGCTGCGCTTGTCGTACATGGTCTCCAATCGAGAACTTTTCGACCCCATCGGTCATCAGTCCTCCTTACTAGGTGCCCTGCCCATTGTAATACACCATGTTTCTCATCCAGCCATCCATCGGCCCTAGGACGTCCAAGAACATAAGCCCTGTTTGGATATATATATATATTTGGAAAAACTAAATTGATATTGTATCAAAATTTATTTCTTACTAGCTGCCAACTTCGTTTCACGCGACATCTTTATAAATTATAGCCTGTGTTATACTGATGTATAAGCATTATTATTGCAAAGTTTCATCTCAATCCGTTCAGAAGTTTTTGCGTAAAGGGGTAACAAACATCCATACATACTCACAAACTTTCGCGTTTATAATATTAGTAGGATAGTAGGATAAATATGTAACAATTGTTTGGGTAAAAATAAACTTTAACACTAAAAAGACCTCAGATAAAGTCCGAGGAAATACAATTTAAAAAAAGGGCGTATGGATTTTCAAAGCCGAAAAGCGACTTGCATCCAATATTCCTACGGTCTTAATCATATCATCAGCCCACCTAGTCTAGGGACGTCCTACTAATAGGCTTGTTTTCCAAAAAATATATAATTAGTCCGCCTATAGATTATCAAGTAAGTAAGTAAGTAATTTTATTATCTTTGACAACATACAGTGGAATACAATAGAATTTTTCATATTATAAACTAGCTGCCCGGCCACGCGTTGCTGTGGCTAAATAAATTAAAATTGCGACTATAATTTGAGATTTAAACTATCCTATCTCTCAAGTTGGATCGAACTGCACATGGTGTGTGAATTTTATTATAATCGGTTAAGTGGTTTAGGAGTCCATTGAGGACAAACATTGTGACACGAGATTTATATATATTAAGATTAGGACAACACAATACTACATTCCATTAAAAAAAAAACTACAGTAGATCCACACCAAGTCCAGACAGTGGTCCCACACTAGGCTCTAGGCCCGTGTTGTGGGAACCTCACATATCGACAATCAAGACAACTTATAAGTGGAGGTGTCCTATTAAATACATTAAGAGTTATAATTTAATTATTATTATTAGATTAACCAAATCAAATAATTAATTTTCGCAAAAAATGGGAAAACGCCTTCCAACGTGTACAAAATCGAATATTTCGCTTAAATTGTTCACATTATTGTTGATTTTTCAATAAACGGCCGATTTCTGTAAAATTTACTTGGAACCACCCCGGGAGTATACCCTTTCGAACCAAAAAAGATTTTTCGATTAATTTAAAATGGGCGAAATCGATAAACATACAAAAAAAAACAATATACACAGACGAACATAAAAGGGGGAGGCTTTTTGGAATTTCGATTAAAAATATTAGACACACATTTTTTCTTCTGTCAATTTAATCAAAAAATATGAAGATATAGCCCGTTAAAGTTCCACGTGACGTCACTAACCTACTACAAATGTACCGGTACCGGTACCGGCTAGTGACGTCACGAGCCCCCACTCTCGAATTTCACAAATTTCTTAGTCGTTAAGGTGACGCATTGATAAACTATAGTTTCAAAATCGAGTACCGCGCCCCTTCACTCGGACAAAATTTTACGCGGTCTCACTTGACAGGATCACGCCAGAGCGGCGGGCGGCAACGCTGGGCTAGCGTACGTGGCGCTGCTAACGGCGCGGCGGCGGCACGCGTCAACTCAATTTGCCTAGAGCATAGATAATCATGGAGTCGCCTTGTCCTTAATCAACAATTTAAAAAAAAGGCAAAAATTATTTTGATCTTTTTAATGTTTTTTTTTTTCATACAATACAGGGTTATTTCAACTGCTGTTTTTAAACTTTCGCGATTTGAACACATTATTATTATATACTACGGGACTTATCGCGCTCTGAAATTACGAGATAAATAAATAACTCATCATCCCGACGTTTCGTCCGAGTTGCATCAACCGTGGTCAAGGGTAGACACTCCGTAGAATAGTGAGTCTACCCGTGACCCGCAACAAAATGTATGGAACAGCTTTTTTTTTTTAATTTTGAGAAATGTTGCAGAACAAAAGTTGTTAGTTTTGAGAAATGTTGCAGAACAAAAGTTGTTAGTTTTGATGTACATATACAGAATAAACCTCTAAAAGGATGCTAATTGATTAGAAATAACCCTGTATACAAATTAATGTTGATTATGTACAGGTATCATAATCAATGAACTTATTTTTATCGTGCTTCACACACTTAGAAAAGGGTTTGGATGCCAGAAATAAAATATTTAGTTAATCGGTTTAAAATATAAATCATTTATTTACCGATATTTGGTAGGATAGGTGCGAGTGCGGTCTAGCACAGCTCTATAAGAACAGTGGTGAGGAATTCATAATAAGCATTAAAGTTGTAGAACAAAGGGGTATTTTACTATAATGTAAACGTCGTGAAGGAAAGAGAAACACTCACATACATTACATGTTAGAGTGAGATAGATTAGTTTTTGTATCATATTCCAACACGCCCCCTCAAAAATTAATCTATTTAAAAATCAATTCCTATTTTGATAACGAAATTTTATACAATTAAAATAACACAACACACCTTCCTACCTTGTCTGGGGATACATTCAAATTGGTTCAACATTTGTTGCGCAGGATTGGGGAAAACCCAGAAAAACCCAATCAAACCAATTATTCATCTTAAATATACTGTTTCAGTAACTCTACAATTTAAATATCAAAATGTTACTTATTTATGCATACAGTGAGTTACATAGGCTTCAGTAATTGAAACTACCTTTTCAATAAGGTATAGTATTGTACTCTGATTCATATTGTTCAAAGAATTCAAACAAATAGTGTGCTTTGATGATTGTTCTAATACACTACCACTATAAATATCATAACAACATTACTTCTCGTGACATAAATATTTGGCTCAGTTCTCAAATGTCCTTTTTAAATTAAATCTGTGGTCCCTTTCAACTCTTTCAAGTATCGTACGAGTAGGTCCCTTTTTAAAATGTATCAAATGATTGTTATTGTTATCAAATCTGCTGGATGTTTACAACATTATGTCGGTTGATTCTACAACGGGCTTTTGTATTATCGTTAGAACTTCTATACTATCTATTCTACTATCGTTATCGCTAGATCGTAACGATCTACCAGATAAGAGCTAATTGTCTCTCATCTATTTCCTGGTTCTATAGAGTTCACTCTATTGACCACTGGCTTTATAAACCTTTCGTTTACCACATCTCACACCTTGTATTAATTCGGTTCATACTAATTTAGTGAACTTACTTACAATATCTCTTGACTTCAATAAATTAATAAAAATAAATTCATTAAACTTAATAAATTAGTAATTTAAACAAAAAAAAATAGTCTTCAATAGAATAGAAGTCAAGATTAAAGTACATTATTTTATGATTACATTTTTTTTTTTGTGTATACCTGGTTACATATACCAATAAAGTCATTGTATCATTGCACCACTAATAAAATTAGCATCAACAATAACAACAACGAAATCGATACCAATAAACCATAGAATAACACCAATAAAGTCTATGTACCATTGCACCACTAATAAAATTAGCATCAACAGTAACGACAATATTGTTAACAATAAATCAAAGTAATCGGCCAAGATAACTTTCACTGATTTTTCATCAAACTTGGTTCCATCGTTAAAATTTTAATTTTGAACCGAATAATACTGCCGCCAGATGCGACTAAATTTATAATTTATTGGTGTGTTAGCGACGCACAAAATGCGTTATTCAGTGCTTTGTAGGGCTCAACATCTTAGGTTTCAGAAGCAGTTGTCACTGACTTCACCTAGATTATTTTCCGAGACCTTACTTCTGAACGTTTCATACAATACGTTCTTTATTCTCCGTACGTAATACGTACTATTTATCATACCATTTATTTGTCAATATGATGCACTGTTTAGTGGTAGCCAAATACCCGCTATAATATTGCAAACAGAACTCATTATCATTATCAATTATTCATTTGACAAACTCAACACCATTATTTACACCATTGACAATTTTTAACTTTAAATTATATTGAGCTTAGCAAAATAATTTCGGAAATATCGGAAGGACTATAGATCACATAACTGTATGCACGTCAAATAAAGGGTGTTTTATATTAAACCTCTTTGATCGGTTACATTATTAATTCACCATTAATACGTATATACTTTGCAAAGTTTATCATTCTGTCGAATTTATCGTATTCGCTCTCAATCAGTGAACATTACTTTGCTTTTTAACATATAATTTGCTTTGCCAATGTGGATTAATATCCAACAATTTGGCCATTTTTTTTTATTTACGCCTCTATTTAATGAGCTATCAAAGAATAAAAGCAAATATCTCAACTGAGTTATGCCTGATCAAAATATGTGTTCAAAAACTCACCCATTTCCATCGCTTTACCTTTTGCGTTTTATGTACCTGTTCCTCGCCAGGTTTGCCAAAATGACTGTCATTGTCATACCGGTCTGCTGCTGTCTATTTCATCTAAGTGGGATTTCTGGACGAAACAGAACGTCCTGTAGCATTCTCTTAGCACGATCTTGGGCGTCATCACTTGAAGTGTTACTTTTATTATCGCCTTTTTTGTGTTGTAAAAGTCTATTTTAGCCATAGAACCATATGTTCGGGTTTTGTGTCAACATTCCGTAAATATTTGTAATTTTCACTTTTGATCATCAACCCTGATACAAAAAGTTTATTTGTACTTATAAGCTTGCGCATTCAATTGCTTTAGAAAACTTCATTGGCTCGTTTTCTTTTTTGTCTCTTCCGTCGCAAATAATAGCAAGCTAGACACTTTTTCCTTTAATGTTGTACTCCATCAATATTCCAAGTTCGCAAATTAGAATTTACAGGTTTAAGTTTCTGCGTCGTATGTATAATTTGTTTACAGCTTATCCTGGAGAATATTCATCGAGATTTTCAGAAAACTCTGGTCATCGTCTTTTCCGCATTCGTTTTATATCATTCATTTTCCATCTACGTGACGATTTTATTTAAGTCGGGGATGTCTCCTCAAGCTAGCTTCTCAATGACTATTGCCATTTGCCATATATCACAGCATCATAATTTACTCTCCGGTAGCCTCATAGATAGTGAACTTATCTGCTTCGTCTAGTTTGCAGTTGCTGCAGCAGTATTCGAAACCAGTTCATTAAACATTTCGAAATGTTTGATGAAGGGGCTCATCTTTTTGTAGATCATCTCCCAATTAATCGCTTTGGTCAGCACGTTTACTTCTTACACAGAATTAGCTCAAATATATATGGACTGTGAGTGATGTCCTTTTCTTAGAGCCATCAATACTTCTTCCAACATAAATTGCGTCCAATTTTGAGAAAATATTCGCAATTATTACTTCACTTGCGAATCTAAGCAGAGAGTCAGCCACGATAAAGTCCTTTATGGCTCTCGAGCTCGTAGGATATGAACCTGCATCTCTCTGAAATTCCGGCTCTGCTTTGTCTGATTAAGCTAGAACGCTATCTGCGAAGCTGCCAAATTAGTAAAGTGTTTATCATTTTTATCAACTACTATAGTGTTGAAAAGTGTAGGTATCTTAATGTTAAAACTAACGCTTTTTGTGAAAAATATATCAATATTCTGAAAATGGCATCACATAATCTATGGAATCCCCGACCGAACAATCGTCAACGTCACCAGTATTTTTTTCTATTGAAATGGTAGCTGAATCATTTTCTTTCCCTTTTGAAATCACGTATTCTGGGTCACGAATTGGCCTGTTCCTTATGTGTCTAGGGTCAACCAACTCGGGAAGAAGACAATCATAGTAAAATTTAAGCAGTTTTGGCTCCATTATATCTGACCAAAATTTATCGTCTCTTTCTATGATTTCTATTTTCATTTTTTTGTCTCCATACCATATTCCAAGTAAGGCCTCCTGTTTTCTGCAAATATGTAACTGGCCTTGGACTTGAAAATACCAGTCTGATTTTTTGTTGACTACTATTTCGCCGTCTTTATTTTTTTTATAAAAATGCATCTTATTCTGTTCAATCGCCTCGTCTATACCCATTTTAAATGGTGCTATGGGACATTTTATTTCGACTATTTTGTTGTCATCGGTAATCCCATCAGGCGTTGCCCCCAAAAATGGATATTGCTCATCTATAAATAGACCGCATTTTCTAATTTTTGTGTCTACCATAACCGATAATTGTTCGATTGCAATTTTTTCGTGCTTTTTTCCGTGAGTTATTGATGACACGTTGTCAATATTTGGCTTGTAAAGTAAATTTTTTACTACGTTTCGGCATGTATTCGACTCTTTTCTTTTTACAATTTTACCGAAGTTTGATGCAGTTAACATGCTTCGCCTTAATTCCAACCATTCTCCAGATTCACTTTGTAGTATAGTTCGTTTTTCTACGTCTTTTCGCTGTTCTTCGGTTTTCGTCAAATTCTGGATGAAGGTGTCTTTGGCCTTTTTTAATGTGTCGTCATCCAAGTCTGGCTTATCCACAATTTCTCCATAATCTAGATTTAATGTACGCGGCACCAAAGTACGATTTTTTTTCCTCTTGCAGTTTTGTTTTGTTCTATTCTTTTTTTCATTTACAGCTCTTTCGTATTTTGTAATAGTTTTTTTTGGGCTATTTCCATAAATATTACGGTGGACAGTCGACAGCAAGTTGCCGGTGTTAAAAGATATTACTGCACCAGAGCATCTTGCTTGGTAAGCTCTTCTTTGAGAATAATTTACCCTTTTTCCACCAACAAGTTTGGCAATGACTCCGTTAAATCTTTCCACTACATTACTGTCGACATCTTCAATTAAACTATGGGCTTTTTCAGCCAATCGTGCGACATGAGTTTTTATTTTTTGCCAAAGCAAACTCCCAAAAAACGGATTAGGAGCGTCTATTTGCATATGTTTTTTGCATAATAACTGGTTGCAAGTTTCATGAGAGTTAAACGCATGGCCAATAGATGCGTTTATATCTTTATATAAACCATCTGTATTTTGGCTCTCCTTGTGAAGTTTTATAGCGTCGCAAATATATTTCCTGGAGCGCATTATTTTCTCTTGTGTCAAATATTTCCTGTCTGTAACGTTGAAGTGAGTGTCTGAAGTAAGTTGCTGTAACTTATTGCAATAGTTCCTCAGTAAATGATTCCGACAGAAAATTTTTGACACTGTTAAGCCTGGGTATGGCCGAGCATTTATTATTTTGGCATAGGTGCTACTGTCGCCATCAGCAATAAGTCGCGCGTATATTATACCGTGCATTTCAATGGATTGTTTAAACCCCTCAGTTATTATTTGGGATTCCATAGCAGTAGAAGCCCCTTCAAAGTTTTTATAACAGACATGTTCTTTGGGACTTTCTTTTTTGTTTTGAGCTCGGGCACAAATACAACAATACTTATTTTTGACACACATGTACAAAACTTGGCCAAAACGTCTGCCAATTATGGCTGCAGCACCCGATAATGCAGCATAGTTTGTTCTGTATGAGCGTTTGCTCCAACACCCATCTACAATGACATCAATCATGGGAATGCCATCTTTTGTAACCCTGCCTTCAATAACAGCTGCTTCTTTCTCTTTTTCTCCGGCTATTTTCATTTCCTCCCAGGCAGTTTCTTCCCAATCGTCACAAACATCGTCCTGCATTTTATTGTAAGTGTGTTCAGACATAATGGGTAATCCTACTGCTGCGGAAAACTGCTTCAGTTGCGCGTGACCACAACCTGCTGCCATTATTCCTGCAACAACATCTTTGTTTACATCAGCCAAAGATGATTTTATTTTGTTTTTATAATTACACATAGAGCAGACAAATGTAAATTCCGATTGTAATCCAATTCGATGTTCAGAAACTAATTTCATTGAGGCTAATCCGCAGTCAAACAGAGATTCATGTTGAGAGAGTTGTATTAGTTGTGATGTAAAATGATTAACATCTATTACTCGATGCCCCAAGTCGGGTATTTCTGTATGAATCTGAAATTTAAGCACATATTTTAGTATTTATTTAGTTTGAATTTCTTATTATGTAAACATGCCTTAGCTATAACAAAATCCTTACTGTAGTTTCAGAGGTACTTTCGAATATGTATGGAATATCTTCATTTTCAGGGTTTTGTTCATTTAACTGAAACAAAATTACACAAGTTCAACTTGCAGACGAAGTAAAAAACGACATTTTCAAAATATAACCAAATCGACAACATCCTCTTTTTTGAAGTCGGTAAAAAGACAAGACAATAATCGCGATAGTTTAAAAAGGTACTTAAGTTTACCGTTTCCACCGAATCCTCTGATGTGGGCAACACATTTTGTAACTCTTCATTTTCAGGATTTGGTTCTTTTAACTGAAATTAAATTACTTACATTACTATTAAAGGAATTAGACATGTACAAAATGGAGTACAGTGGCGGAGGTATAGGTACTAACTACTCACTAAATACCTGGAAAATCTTTGTGATAAAGCAGGGAGAATAATTTTAATTTCGTTTATTTAAAAGAAGAAAAAATAATAACCCTATCGACAACTTCCTCTTTTTTGAAGTCGGTAAAAGACAATACTATAACCGTGATAATTTAAAAAAAGTGTTTAAATTTACCGTTTCCTCTGAATCCCCAGATGTCGGCAACACGTTGTGTAACTCTGCGTATGTTGGTGATATTTCTGGGTGGCTACAAAATAAAATGATGTAATTATATAATTATTAAAAAGTTAAAGCTAACACAATTATTTAGGTGATAGAACATCACCTAATAAATATCATTATTTTAGATAGGTTTCTAAAATATCAAGAGACGACTCCATAGCTTTTTGTTCTGATATTTGTTTCCTACAGTATGGTTAGTTTGTACAGACAAATCTTAGTAGGTACACACTTGAAAATAAAGAATAGACGGAGTATTATTACTAGATACTTTAAATTGATTGCTGACATGATAGATAGGTACTTGGCATGGACTCACTCTCTATCTACTGGCCCTGTTGAGGATGTGGATTGACAATCGTCAGGTTGCAGTTTCCGTTTTTTTGACCTAAAAAAATTGTAAATATAGGTAAATGCAGAAAAATTGAAGTACCTAGGTAGTAAGAATGTGATAATCCATAATCTGTAGACGAATGTGTATTTGCCAAATATAGACTTTATTATTAGGGCATTAGAGTGCAACTATTTATTGCAAGTTTATTATATATGTAATTCGACTTACCCAAACATTCCGTCATTTTTTTTAGGTTTTCTTTTTCGTTTTTGTAAAAACAATTCTTTCCGCTTATTTTTCCTCCCCATTTTCTATGCACACTTGTTCACTACTATTTACACACTACCAAATAAAAATACTAAGTACCTAACTTACTACCTACTATAATAATGTTCTAAAGCTACAATATAATATAGTACACTAAAGTCTAACTTATAATTTTGAAAATAATTCTGAAGTAAATTACTCGGTTGTCGTCGCACAGAGTACCTAGAAGACAATAACCAAAAACAAACAGCACGCATCTCGCGCCGTCCGTACTTTGCGGCGTTGCCAGCCCGACGCTGAGCGAATCATGCGCTCGTCGGAGTCGCAACGTCGCACCGGTACGGCGGCGGCGGCCCAGATAGTGCCGGATCAAATATTCTGAGCAAACACTGTAGAGTAAAAGCTAAACTAGAGTAGGCGCGAAGAGATTTGATTGAGTTTTTAATTAATTACTCATAATATACAATTTAAAAAAAAAAAATTCTCGGTTTATAATAAAGAAAAGGGATCTGGCTATTTTATTCGTAAAAAATAATGGGGTGTTGTCGCTGATAATTCTGAGCATTCGAATTACTAAAATTTTTTTGGTGAGCAATTTGTTTTATTTTTTTTTTAATAAAGCCGGTTACTTTTCAAAATTTTGTCCGGTTCATTCAATTTATTAAGATTTTCCCTTATCTATGACATTTTTTAAATTTGAATCGATATCATTCATCCTCTCACATCGCGCATTCAAAAGTACTCGTTTTTGCCGTTTTCGTGTTTCTCGGCCCGGTGCCTCGTCTTAATTGTTTGATAGACAAAAGAAAAAATACGCGTCTAATATTTTTTAATAATCTAACTAACGGACTAATTATATTATGATTTTATACCCAGTAAACATGCATATTATTCTATGTATCTACCTATTTATTTTAGGTCTGTTGGATCCTTTAATTAAAGGCCGATTCACACATACGGCGGGCGCGGGTCGGGCGCGGTGCGGGTCGGGAGTACGGCGTGTCTATTTGTACCTGTTTCAATAGACGACCACACACAGAACGCGTGACCCGCACCCGCCGTATGTGTGTTTTGGCCTTTACAATGTAAACTCATGTTTAATATTGGTCATTAATTTTATTGTATTACAACATTAGGATAAAATTGAATGTAAGTGCATTCTGTTTTAGTCTTACTGTACATTTGTTTATACATTTATCTTATTAGTTATTTTATCTTATTGGTTTAGTTTATTGTATTTTATTTGACATTTTAATATGTATAATTACTTGTGTGAAGAAAGCTTTCAGCTTACCCACATGCTGACTTGCGCTTTATCTTGTATATCAATCCGTCCATCTGTGGGGTTACTGGTGTTTTTTTTTGTTAGTTATTTTATGGTTCTAGTAGTAATTATAAGCCGTGGTGGTCTAGAGGTAGTGACATCCGCCTTACAATCGTGAGGTCGTGGGTTCAAATTCTCGGTCCCGTACCAATGAGTTCTTTGGAATTTATGTACGGGATTTTATACCACTGGCTTTTCGGTGAAGGAGAACATCGTGAGGCAACCTGCATACGCCAGTAGAAGAAATTCGATGGCTTATGTGAATCACCGACCCGCACTGGGCCAGCGTGGTGGATATGGCCTAATCACCCTTCGTGGGTAGGCCTACGTCCTGCAGACAGACAGACAGACAAAACTCTTTATTTACAGCCACAATATGAAAAATAAACAATAAAAATATGATTATAAAGTGGCGGCCTTATCACCTATGGCGATTTCTTCCAGGCAACCTTGCACGAATATGAACTGACAAGAACAAGAAATAGTGGCCTTAAATACATATTAACAAAAGAACCTGCAGTGGACTGCTGAAAAGGCTGATACAGTACAGTACAGTAGTCATTAATGTACGTATGTACTGTACTGTACAGGTACAAATCTAACAACATTATTTTTTTTGAGTTTTGACAAAAATCGTACAACAAGTTGTTAGTTTTGATGTACAGATTAAGGCCCTAAAAGGATGCTAATTGATTAGAAATAACCCTGTATATTAATTAAATAAGTTGTTATTCCCCAAATTCAATATTAGAATCACGCAAGTTTACATTTCACAAATGTGGGTAACGCGAACGCCGCACTATGTACGTCACTATTATAATACCTCAGATCCATTTGTTCCTCTTCTTCGCGAGATAAAATTACTTCTGGGGAAGAAAATACCTTGTTTTCTTCTAGGGAGCCTATTATAAACCCGATCTGGCCCGAAGTGTACGTAGGAACACTCGTTTGCGCATAAGCAACTGACGGGAATTGATTACGACAGAGTTTAAGGGTATTTTGAATAAAATCGAGGTCATACCAAACCGTGCTAGCTTGGGAGCATACGATGCCGCCCGGCCTTAAGGCGCTTTTCATCAACGCGAAATAGTTTTCTTGAAAAAGGTTGATAGCCGGTCCTACGGGGTCGGTGCTGTCTGTGATGATGACGTCGAACTCGCGGCTGTGGTTCTTCATGAACTCGAACCCGTCCCCGACGTGGAGGGTCAGCTTCTCGCTGTCAAACCCGACCGCCATGAATTGAAGGTACTTCTTTGATACCTCGATCACTTTTTCGTCTATTTCTACCTGGAATTTAAAATAAGAATGATGTTACACGATGACTTCACTCGAATCAGCAGGAGCGTCGGTAGACGCTGGATACTAACCACCATTGACGTTTTTATATGGACATGAAGCTACCTACAAAGTACGACCTACAATCCTACCAGCTAAGGAGCTCAATATGGCTGCCGTTACTAGGGTAGAATATGAAAAGTCTACTTATATGTTTATAGAATTTGACGGCAACCTTTGGCTAATAACAATTGGAACAACCTAGGAAGAAGGTGAGTGTGACATAACGTCAAATTCCATAGATCCCAAAAATTAGGGGGGCCATTTTGTATTTCTAAACTCTATGCTAACAACACACGTTGGACATAGGCTTCTTCTATAGATTTCCACATTTGGTGAGACACAAGCGTACATTGTTAAAATAATAATAATTTCGTGGATTATACAAAATTCTAAACCCATTTGTATACGCTGAGCAAACAATACGTCTACAATAGCCTTGTAATTTACAACAGCCCAAAACAATAGCCTTCGACCGTGTACAGAATATCGTGTATCGAATAGCTTGAAGTTTGGCACGAATCGATGTATCGTCGATGTAGTAACTTTTACATTATAGTCGATTTTTCAAAAACGACTCAGTCGTTTTTCGATAAAATGTAAAAAAGAACCATCAAAATCGGTTCATGAAGGGCTAAGTAATCGCGTAACATACGACAGTGGCGTAACTATACCATCTGAGGCCCTTGGCGAATTTTATAGATGGGGCCCCCTTCCAGAAAAATTGTCGCGCTTGTACTTTAATTTTAATAAATCACTTAAGTAATTAAAATTACCCAACACTTTTAAAGGTATTGAGTGTATTTTAGTTAAATATCTAACAAATTTTATTTTCTAATGCATCAAGCAGGGTACACGAAGACTTTTGAATACAACTTTTGGAATTGGTTGCTAACGCAATTATATTTTTTCTTAGGCATGAGCACGGTGAGTGCAATTTTTTTTGTGATAATAGACAAGGATTGGACGTAAACACTTAATTAAGTTTTAATTAGGTTACACATAATTAAGTTTTAGTTTACTTGTTTTATTCAGTAATGAGAAAATTGTAACCTGAGATGAGCTGCGAATAATGAAACATTACTAGCAGAATAAACCGCGAGCACAGCGAGCGCAAATTTTTTTCATGTTTTTAGGATTCCGTACCTCAAAAGAAAAAAACGGAACTCTTATAGGATCACTTTGTTGTCCGTCTGTCCGTCTGTGTGTATGTCAAGACTCTTTATCTCGAGTACGCGTAAAGATATCGAGTTGAAATTTAAACTATATACGTAGATATATCGATGAATTCTTGCCGTTGTGTAAAAGAAAAACTTCTCAGTTGTCGTTTAAAAAAGTTAGAGTCGTTTAAGTCGTAAAAAATTGCATATTTCGACACTCACAAAAATCAAAACCTACAGGGTAATTCCCGTTGACATAGAACTATTAAATTTGGCGAGAAACATTGTCTTAGAGTACACATATAGGAATAAATCTGAAAACTGTACATTTCTATTTACATCACAAAAAAATAGGGCCTCTAAATTCACAAAATATGGGCTCAAAATTCAAAGTGAGTAAATCGTATCATGAAAGTTGTCATATAAATGAACTTCATTAGCACATACTAAAACAGGTTTTTAATTATTTTAACAATGTGTTTGTACGGAACTCTCGATGTGCGAGCCTGACTCGCACTTGTCCGGTTTTTTTTTTCATTATATGTAGCATTAAAATTTGATGATTTTGTTCAAAATTTTAAGTTATTTTTGAGTTCGAGGCCTCTTAGGCTGGGGCCCCCTCGGGTCGGGGGCCCGTGGCATTTTGCCAGCCCTGCCGCCCTATAGTTACGCCACGACATACGATATACCAACAAAGAAAAACACTCCGAAGAATTGAGAACCGCTTTTTTGAAGTCGCCCAAAAATGGGACGAAAATCTTTAATATCACTGTTGCATACTGTTACTGCGCCCATACCTAGACAGTATATGTCTTCTCTGTTTATTTAATGTATCATGCGTATCTTTTTAATTCTCACCAGCACAATTTGTTTAACTTTAGGATGCTTGGCGACCTCCCTGGCGACCCCTCCGTCGCCGCCGCCCACGATCAGCACTCGCTCAGGATTCTTATGGCAACACAGCGGCAGGAACGATATCATTTCCTGAAATGATTTTGTTATGAATTTTGTTATGACCTATGAGTAATCTACTTTATACAGGTTGTCCAGCCACCGACCGCCTAAGCAATGGCAATCGTAATAGCAATCGTTTATGACTTCATTTTAGTCATTTGGCACCGCCTATGTGACGTTAGCCATCAATTGCTTTGCGCGGATTGCGAAAGCAATCATTGTATGAACAACTTTGATGGCTAACGTCACATATGCGGTGCCAAATGACTAAAATTAAGTCATAAACGATTACTATTACGATTGCTATTGCTTATATATTATACTTTATAAAAGGTTAATTTTACGGACAATATTGGGTAGTGAGGTCATAAAACATTATTTTACATGTAAAAATTAAATAAAAATAATAATACGACTTAAACGTTTCAAAATATCTGAGCCGAGAGCCGAAAATTGAGAATTTTATAAATACCAGTTTTAAATATTTGTTTTTTTTTTTCATTTAGGATAGTGTATTTCATGGTCAAATTAGTCAGAAACAAAGTAAACTACACAACGTTAACGGGAATAGGTCGACTTACTCTGTAACCCTGTATAAGTATGTATTTAAAAATATAGACAATAGACAATATTTTATTGACGAAAACAAAACACAGAAAATACAGCAACAAAGATTGTAAGTCCACTAAAAACTAACTAAACTACCTAGTGTTTTATTTTCGTCACCAGCCGGTCCCATCTCAGCATGATGCCGGTTATATTATACAACCGGCGCTGGTCTTCCGTCAAGACCGGCCAGTGACGTCGCGTACAATTTGCGGGATCCTTCTAACAAACACTAAAAAAGACTAACATTAAATCAAAGTTTGTAAATATGTATATGATATCAGTCTCTGACAGCCATATCACAAGCTTTGGTTAGTTTGGCGTCGGAGACCGTGTGTGAGATGTCCCCTAATATTAAAAAAAATGCTGCGCAATACCTAATCTTGATTGAAGCTCACATAACAGCTGCGAAGATTGGTTTTTGCGCAGCTTGTAGCTCTACCTTCACAGCTTTCGTTTGGTTTGTGAAGCCCTATTTAAAACAGATTGGTTTTATAGGGCTTCATAAAGCACGTGCTTTTGCACTACTGTACCGTAAACTTGCAACACCCTGTATACCTCGATACGACCACTATTGCTTTAGGCGGTAGGGAGGCTGCCCCCCTACCGCCTAAAGCAATAGCAATCGTAATAGCAATTGTTTATGACTTAATATTAGTCATTTGGCACCGCTTATGTGACCGTTAGCCATCAAAGTTGATCATTCAACGATTGCTTTCGCAATCCGCGCAAAGCAATTGATAGCTAACGTCACACAGGCGGTGCCAAATGACTAAAATGAAGTCATAAACGATTGCTATTACGATTGCTATTGCTTAGGCGGTAGGGGGGCTGAGCGGAAGGCCAGACGCTTGTTCATTCTAACGTTGTTCTTATACAGATGAATATTCATCTGGTTCTTTCAGTAAAATACGTCGCCGGTTCCAATTAACAAAACAAAGTCCGTTGTAAATCGCTTGGCAATGATATTCGCTAAGTAACAAATTATACAGCAATAAAAAGAAACAGTAGGTACTCGTGTTAGGGAAAATTTCCTTTGATATGCTAAACTGATAAAATGACGCCTGAAAAACTATGATTAATATAAAAGTTGTCTTTGTTAACAAGATAGAAATATACAGGGTTATTTCTAATCAATTAGCACCCTTTTAGAGGCTTATTTTGTACATCAAAACTAACAACTTTTGTTCTACAACTTTTGTCAAAATTTAAAAAAAAAATCAGCTGTTCCATACATTTTGTCGCGGGTGAACGATATTTTTCTATGGAATAACAAAAAAAAATTTTGAGTTTTGACAAAAGTCGCAGAACAAAATTTGTTAGTTTTGATATTCAGAATAAGCCCCTAAGAGGATGCTAATTGATTAGAAATAACCCTGTATGCCTACGAGCTATGGAGAGGGCTACGCTCGGTGTCTCTGCGAAGTCGAATCAGCAATTAAGAGATCCGTAGAACGCGAACTTGCCCATCGGATTGGCAAATCGAAACGGCAATGGACAGAGCACAATATATAGCACGAGGAACAGTTGACCAGTTCGAAAAGTTCTCGAGAGGACACTACGTACCGGCAAGCGCTGCATAGAACATTCATTCACTAGACGGTGAGCGAGATCCACGCGGTGGTTGCAAGCCACTTTCAGCCGGTTTCGTTGAACACCTATAGGGAGGGAGGGAGGACAATCAACATAAACTAATTACCTGGTAAGAAAATTCGTCTTTCTGCGTGAATTGAATGATTCCGTCCAACACCATGACTCTTCCAAGGGTCGTAGTGTCAAAAATCTTGATATCTTGGTACTGAGACTTCTCCGAGTACAACACCTCTTTCACTTCAAAAGAAAAACTTCCTCCAGGTGACATTTTCCATATTTCTGTGAACCAGTTTTTCTTTAGGATGTCCATTAGGTATGCCTTTTTTCGTAAATGTTTAACTAAAATAGAAAATAGACAATTATTGTGTAATGATACAATTTAAAAAAGTAGGTACAGTACAAGTTATAGCCATATCAGAAGCGACAGAGGCCTTCAGGCGGCTTAAATACTCTGACTCTGGGGCTGCCACCTGGCCTATACTATACGAACTAATTAAAACAAGTTCTGTGTAGACAATATTAAGAAAATTCACTTAAACAGCGCACCGGCCGCTAGCGAAACATCAGATTTTTTTGTGTGTAATCTAATTAACATTTGGTATTTTGACCTCGCCAAAAATTTAACCGTTTTCATGAAATATACACTCGAGATAAAGAAACTAAAAGTTTTTTTTTTTATTTTACGCGCTGTCTTGTGGCTTACATACTGTTATAAAAGCAGCTAAGACCGGTCTGGACGGGGGAGCTCCGTACTACGAACTGATAATTACTATTCAACTAATATAATAATGGAACTCGTGTCAAAAACAATATGTAATAGAGAAGGTAGAGCTTTCATTACACGGTTCGCGGCTACAACCGACCATAGCGAGTTGATTTGGTTACACACTCGGAAACAAAAACATACTTAGTCAATCAGGCTCCAACGTCGTGGAAAAATACCTATAAGGAACAATAGAATAATAATACAATAGACAAGACACTAATAATATCGGTCGGTGGGTTCGATCCCCACCTAGGACAAGCATTTATGTGATGAACATAGGTGTTTGCTGTGTCTGGGTGTTATTTAGGTATTATCTATATAAACAATTAAGCATGTATTTAAAATATGTATGTGTAGTATATCACAAGCTTTGCTTAGTTTGGGGTCAGAGACCGTGTGTAAGATGTCCCCTAATATTTATTTATTTAATACGATTGGATAGGAGAATAGAAGACTTAAAGACTTCTCAGCTAAAGTAAACCAATTTTTTGGAAAAGAGACGTCCACAGATGTTATATTATTCAGAGAAAAATCTAACCAACATGCTAAATGTATCGTTTGCTTTATGGACTTCTCAAAAATATTTAATTTATATTTTTTCAATCCTCCATTTTTTTAAAAGATGAATAAAAATTTGTATGTATTTTTTTCCATTCTGTACTGGCCTGAGCTGTCCACATAATTTATTGAACTTACATTTAAATAGATAAAATATTCTGCATCAATATAGTCAAAAAAAAAATATTTGTAAAAAAATACTATTCCTATATTTTTCTTACCAAATAATTTTATGTCTCTTCATTCATATCTTTTACATATAAGGAAGTAATCCTTTTCATGACAACAAACTATGGGTTCTTATTTGTTATTCAGTATTTATTATTTCTTTGTATTTTAATTTTATTCAGGTTCTATCTGTTATCTAGAAAGATTTTTTCTTTTTAATTTCATCAACCATCTAGCTCTAGTGTTTTATTTCCATTTGCAGATTTATTGAAAGGTTCATTAGGATTGATAATTTGCTTTAAGTTGCAAATAGTCAAGCTTTTAATTAATTTCTTCTTGTAAATACCTATCAGTGTTTCTTTTTCTTCTTATACTTAGTGCCTTTTGTACCTTTCTTGTGTATTTTTTTCTTCTGTAACTTTTTTGTTTACAGTGTTATTGTTGTATCAGTGTTTCTATAACACTATTTTCATTTTTGCTAAATCTTTCTCATAGGCATTTTCTCATAAGATCAAATCCATTTTTTACATTCCATAATCTAAACTCAAATGAAGTTGAGGAAGAAGTGGTACAATGAGACCCAGGAATGTAACAATGATGTTCTTTGTGTTGTCTTTGAACATACTAAGTAGGGCTTCTGTGTGACACGGGTGCATTATGAAGTATGGTCGACATAATATGGGGTGTTCCTTCTGCGTTATTGCTGAATAGAAGTCTTTTTGATTGATCCTGTAAAAAATAAAATAATATTAGCGCTTTTAAAATACAACACAGGTATCACTCACACTTTACTTAGTAGATAGATGGATAGATAATTCTTTATTAGCTTAACCAAATACAATACAAACACATGAAAAATAAAAACATTAAAAATTAGTTATACTAAATGGCAGCTTTATCGCTTCAAGCAATTTCTTCCAGGCAACCATGAACGGACAGGAAAAAGCACATTAACTAAAACAGCGGCCTTAGCAAAAAAAGATTTTAAAAAGATTTTAAAAATACTTAAAACAAACAAAAATAAGCAATACTAACACCTAAATAAATAAATAATATTTATTAAAATAAATATATATGCCTACCTAGACACATAAACATACTCGTACATGTATTACATAATACAAAAATAAACTTACTTATATAATTACATTCTAATAATACTTATACTTACTTAAATAAATAAATATATAAAGCGAGCAGAAACAATAATGTACCTAGTGTTAGTACATAGCATCCAGACTATAGGCCTGATCATGCAAGTCTGCAGATGTGAAATTGGCTACAAGCTGGTCAATATCCAATTGTGACTGAAGCTCACATAAAGCTGCGCATTGATTGGGTTTCGGGCAGTTTGTAACTAACTTTACATCCACCAACTTGTATGATTTGGTCTATACCACGCTAGAATCCATAGTCAAATATTAGCTTTGTTCAGATCATATCAACATGTATGTACTTAACACAAAGCCTTATATAGGATTTATGTATGGATGTAAACACTACTCTATTTTTGGTGACGGAAAACAAAATGTCTAAGAAGGGTAGAGTATATTAATCTACCAATCTACACTGGGCCAGTTTGTTGGATATAATGTTCAGAATATGTTGATTACTAAAATGTTGCTATGTTTGCAAATATTTACCCTTAACTTTATGCAATAATATCCCAAGGATGTCTATAACAAACCTTATATTTATCTAATTTAATCATCTTGTACTGTTTGGAAAGTGCTCATAGCATAGTTTGACTAGGTATTTGTCAGCGGGTGGCATTTATATTCACAAATTTACTTACTGTATGAAAACAAGTACCTACATAATGTGCACGAATGCAGTGCAGGAAAAGATAAAAAAAGATAAACAGAAAATGAATGGAATAAAATTATTGGTAGACTAGTTTCTACCCGCGGCTTCGCCCGCATACGCAAGATATCATTATAATTTATAGCCTATGTGTTATTCTGATATATAAGCTATATAATTGCAAAGTTTCATCTCAATCCGTTCAGTAGTTATTGCGTGAAAGAGTAACAAACATCCATACATCCATCCATCCATCCATCCATCCTCACAAACTTTCGCGTTTATAATATTAAAAGTAGGATATGATTCAAACTGTTGATAAGACAAGAATAGAATAGAATAGAAAACAGTTTATTGTACACAGTAAAATATAAGGCAACAGTAGGTAATACATGAAAAACTCATTAATGTAGCTCAAGATGGCCTTATCGCTGGAAGCTATCTCTTCCAGGCGACCCTTGCCTAGCAGTGGAGAAACTACGAATGAAAAAGAGAGATATATGACTTATGAATTACTCACTCAGTTATGGCCATTTGTCTTATGTCTTCCAAAGTTAACAAGGCACCAGAGGAGTTCCATATATTGAAGCTAAAAGAAGGGACTCCATAGCTCAAATTGTAGAACACAATATATTCTGCTTTCATGGGCAAGCCACCTTTTGTACTATTGATAAATGTTTCCTTCTTCAAATAGGTCCTGTGTAAGTCTTCTGTCTCCACCAACCTCCAATCATCGCTTAGTTTATCAGAGACACTAACAAATTGCTTTGCTGCTTCTACAAACTCTCCGATAGTTATTACAGTGTTCATTGTGATATATTTATGTGCAATTGTACTGCAAGATTTTCCTGCGGGAAAATTCCTAGCATAAAATTCTAACAAAATGGAAAATTATAGAAAACTAATAAAATCAGTGCAGTGTGCACAAAATGAATCAACAATTCAAAACCTATTACATTCTCTTTGTTCAAAACAAAAACAAAGCAATTTTTTTTTCGTTTCTCTTATTTCGGCTGTTCAGGGTTTTATTCATTTGCCGTGCCTCTTAGTCAGTTTGTTTGGAATTTTCAAAAAAACACATTAAGCATATCTTAAGTACAATAACACTATTTTACCTTAGTTATATAGTTACAATCAAACACATCATGGCATCAGGAGAAAACATATAAATTTACACAAGTTTTCGGTATTATGGAATGCAAATCGTATCGTTCGCAATTTACGATCCCGCCCATTATTTCTGAACCCAATTTTGAGTTCCGTAGAAGTCATAAAATACGTATATGTTACTGTCACAATTATGACATTTCAAAGAATTTGAACTAATGTTACCAACGAAGCTTTACAAGTTCTAAGCGCAGCTTTAAATAAATAAGAATGTAAATATTTTCGGAGTAAAATATTTTTATAAATACAGGTGGTTCACCTTCCACCATCCACTACCAATATTAAAACAATGTAACGTACGGTTTTCATTAAACTACCATTATCAGCGTTGCTCTAAGACCTTACCCGAGTGCTCGCCTGTGGTTTATTATTAATAATAAATAAATTATTCATGAAAATTAAAACTAATAATAATTATATACATTTAAGCACGTTAGAAATATACATAATATGAAAAAATTACTCAAATATCATACTAAATTATGGAGTTATGGATGTTTAATCATGAACGCACGAAACCAAAAACAAACTTCAACATCTGTCATTTTTGGAACTAAAAAATAAAAGTCCTAAAAAATCCTATTTCAATTTATTTATTTATTTGCTTATAGACAAATAACATTACAGTTATTACCATTGCGTTACTTATCTTATCGTTACTCATAATCTAAGCAATATAGAAATTCAAATATTAATTCTAATAATCTAAACAATGTACCTATAAAACTTATAAAATAGTCTAAGCAAGATAGGAAATCGGATAAAATCAAATTTCAAAACACAAAAAAAAACAAAGAAATTCTATCTATTCTATAAGAAAAAATATTAGGCTGAGTATACCAGTTTTGGATAACCCTGTACAGGGGATCATGCCCATAGTAAAGTTGGTCTTAATATAGCCACAATGATACTTATCTTGGGACAGAACCTTACCATTATTGTGATAAAGAATACAATAATATTTGCCTGAGTAAGCTGAGTATTTTCGAGAATTAATTACTAGGAAAGGGTCTGAACATTTTTGTATGGATGCTGGCATATCCACCCGCCGCCATTTTTTTTTAAGTTTCCGCGCACAATGAACGTAGTATATATGGGTAGGAGATAGTTATACAAACAATAAATGTTCAATACTATGATACCTTAAAGTATCACGTTCTCGAGATATTTGGACGTAAAGATAGCAAAGTTCTCGTACACTTTAGGGTACCATAGTACGAAATATTTACTGTGTGTATAAGTGTCCCCTACTCAAATATACTAATACCACCGTGCGCAGAAACTTTGAAAAAAAAAATGGCGGCGGTTGGATATGCCACAAATGTTCAAACCCCTTTTCACCCAAATGTAAACTTGTGAGATTTACTGCTCGGAAAACTACTAGTTAATAGTTACAGACGAAAAAACTGCAGTACACTAAATACACACGCCAAGTTTTGTTCCATTTAGATATTAAGTGCATTTACTCACGACAAAATGTATAGAAATGCTGACTTTTTATTCGCAATATTGGGCGGTTAGTCCCATAACGTATACTTGGCTTAGAAAAATACCCGGTATGGAATGAAGCACTTTATTTCCTTTTTTCCTTACAACCGTCCAGACAACCAGAAAACTGGGTACAGGGTAGGTAAGTGTAATTAATTAATAATAAAACTGAAAAATGAGAAACTTCCTGTTTATTTATAATTCCTTTATATTTCATATAAATAGTACTCTTAAGTAAAAAATTAAAATATATTTTATCAGATTCTATCTAAAAATGTTTTACGAGTTTTTACCACAAAAACTTCAGTTAGAATGATTACAATTTAATATTTCACTATGTTTTTATTTTATTGGCTTGAAAATAGATAAGTCATCTGGCAATATTAGTTAATTTGCTTGGGGTGCGTTTACGCACTCCAGACTAAGATAAAAATTAACCTGGCTAAGTCTATGTCACCCGTTTAGGGCATCCGTCAGGAGAAAAAACCTCCTGGCTAAAAATTAATCTGCCCCGTTCACGCACTCCAACCGGTATAATTTTTCTCCTGACTAGGCTAAGTTTTATTGAGGTTTTTAGGTAGATAAATTTTATCTTGTCTCTGATTGGTCAGCTAGTTGTCATCGAATCGAATTTGACAGATCGTCGCCTCAGTCTTTGTTTGGCCTAACGACCAAGCAACAAATTTTTCAGGAGACGTTATTTTTAGTTTAAAAATCAGATAACCAGGAAATCATAAAACAATTTAGCGATATAGGAACAAAATAGTAAATATTTATGAAATATCAAAGTTGCATTTTAATAAAAACAAGTTCAAATGTGTTATTTATGGAGATAGGCCAAATCTGTTCCGAAAAAAAATTTGAGACAGGGATATTGGCACAAACACATGGTGATAGGGCTCAAACGCGTAGAGAGATTTTAGTTCTTGAGTGCTCAAGTGACCATCGTGAGTCGCATACAGCGTGTTCAATATTTTATCAGTGAATTTAAATAACTTGATCTGTAGAAAATGAGGTATGTAGGTATTTAAGTAATTTCACAATTAATGTCGTGAAATATAATAATAGGTATAAATTTTTTGTTGTTATATTTTATTTAATACATTATAAACTGAGTGCAAAATATTCTACTGTCTTCTTTATGATTTGTAAAGTAGGTACTCTCATAATTATTTCAACAGCGGAGATGATGATGATGATAATCATAAATTGTTTTTAGTGTAAACTACTAATCGCGTTCATTGATCCTAAACTGTAAATAAAATCATTTTGAGTACTTATTTAAACCTGTATAATTATGATAATAAAATCATTACCTATTATAAAAGCCCGCACACAAAAAAATCTATATTCCATTTATGGTGTAAAAACTAACTACAATAAAATCAGTCAAGTGTGAATTGGAATAACGTACGATGGTTTCCGTTCCGTAGATAATATCATAATGTATATTACATACTTTAATAACTTATTTTTGAATTGAATTGGTTAACAATTAAATCTGTGAATATCATGTTACGTCACCTTTATACATAAATATGGGGGATATGCCAGCTTTCATACAAAAATATTCAAATCCCTTTATTAAGATTGATTTAACACCATGTAACTTTTTTTTTATTTATACTAGTTTTATTAAATAATGTCAGAAATAATATAAAATTATGTTGTATATGTAACTTATATGTTGTATTTAGTAAAATTTTTTTGTACCCATCACACAGGTAACATAAAATCAACAACAATTTTGTAAAATGACTAGGTTAGGTTACAAAATAAAAACAAAATCTTTGTGCAGTAAAATTAATTGCTTAAAGTAGTGTTACTAATCAATTTAAATATTTGCTAATTTTATGTAATTATTCTATACGCACAAAAAATAAAAAAACTCGTTTTGTTTTAAATAAAAAAAAATATTACTGCCGATATTACATCATCCTATACGTTGTGAGTCTTTGATCAGATTATAGAAATATAGTAAAATAAAATTATCAGTATGCTTTACCTTTCTAAATTCAGTTTAACTTGATCACAACTGTGTTTTTTTATCGTCACAGACATTGTAATTAGAATTTTTTTATATTTAAATACACCAAGACAATTAAATTAACTACAGAAACACACACGCGCGGTTAGTTTTTACACAAAATGAACTTCATAAAAAAAAGGTTGGGGTGGCGTCATGGGGTGCGACCTTCGCTGTGATTGGTAGATCGGAGGAGTTGTGGCGAACAAAGACTGAATTTGAGTTTTCAATACGGATGTTGGCACCAGCTACGTATATTGACTAAACAAGGACTCAAAATTGATTTCGATTTGGAGATTGAATATTTTAATTTTACAAATTGTGCAATTTCTATCTAAAAATTGATTACACCATTAGACGTGTAATTTTTTTATCTCTATTATGATATCAAAAAGTCATTTTTGATAAAAGTGGTCGATAGCCCATTCAAAGACTGAGGCGACGAGATCGTTCAAAAGTTTGACAGATGTGATTGGTTTGTCGTAGATTTAAGCGCTATGATTGGTCTAGAGCTATGACGCCGTTTACGGACGCCCATCAGAATAATTTTTATCCAGCATAAAAAATATCTGGAGTGCGTAAACGCACCCTTGAACTTCTTTTATTGGTTTGTGTCTTAGATTATAGGTTTGTGTTTGCTCGTTTGGAAGACGGGGGCAGGGGGCGATCTTCCGTATCTCATATCTCTCTTTTTCCCTAATTTGTTTATTATTATCGCTTTTATCAGTAAAATATTTTATTTGAATATTTAGTGACCTTATCGTTGGAACTTGGAACTTCAGTAACTCGTGAGTCGCTCCCACATCGTGACCAATTTTGTTAAGTAGAGCAAGGGCCGAAGTAAGTACAAAAAGTACACGTGAAGTAAAACCAGATAAACAAGTAATTGTCAGTGCTCCCTTTTTTTAATAAGCTCACTTAGTTTGTTCAGTAATCAGTTTTATTTGTGTCAGTTTAAAACACCAACAATAATTCCAAAATTTTCTCCACCAAAGTTGAACTGTACTTTGATAGAGGTTAAAACAGGTATTTTATCTTCATAGCAAATAGATACATTCTAACTAAAATATTGAATACCCAATATGCCCTCTGTTTTAGGAAAAAACATTTTGTAATAATTTTAATGGCTGTTTTTTTCCAGTAGCTAATTTGAAGAGGAAAAAGTGCAATGGACACCTTAAAGAACAACTGGTTCACAGAATCATGTGAAATGTGGCCGGGAGGTTCATTTTCATTTGAAGTAAAAGAGGTACTGCACTCAGAGAAGTCGCAGTACCAAGATATCAAGGTATTTGACACCACAAGCCTTGGAAGAGTCTTAGTGTTAGATGGCATCATTCAGTGTACTCAGAAAGATGAATACTCATATCAGGTAAATTCAAACATACTATATTATTCTGTTCTGAAACTTTGGTTATTATAAATATGAAGTTGTGGGTTTGTTTGTTACTTTTTCACACAGCAACAGAGCAACGGATGGAGTTTATTTTGTAGATGTGATTGGCTACTTTTTGACTTGAAACAAAAAAGAACCCTGTGGGAAGCCGAAGGTAAAGCTCAAATAAATCTAACTTCATTCTAATAATTTAACTAAAGGACATGTCCACAAAATGTATGGAGGCTGGTATAATAATAATCAAAAATTCTAACCACAACACTCGTTACATTTCAAGAAAGTTCATATTTTTCTGAGTCTATTACAAGAGTTAAAAACAAAAAAGAGCACTCCGATTTTTTTAAAATTAATTTTGCATTTATTAGAAAAAATAAATATATTTGGCTCAATAGGTAGTTTATCTCTATCAGCCCTGATTAAGTAACCCCCAAATTGTTAAATAAAAGCATTTTTACCAATTAGACACAATTTTTAAGTGATTTTTTGTCACATTGTACCTAGTAACTGGTCACATTGGTAGGTTAAAAATTTTATTTTAGCAAAGTAAGAGATGAATGTGGAAAAATCAGCTACAAATGCAAGTAAAATAACTATAGAAGCACTTTATTATTGCTAAACTATAAAAAATAATAAGCTGTTTTTTTATTTTTCATACAATTTATTTTTCGCATTTGTAAAAAAAATTGGAGGGGTGAAAAAATCTAAATTAAATATTTTTGGGAAGCCCATATAACAAGCTATCAAATGATGAGTATATCATCTTGGTTACATTTTTCTCTGAATAATATACCACTTGTGGAAGTCTCTTTTATCATGTAGCTTTTCCTAACCCATGGGATGATAAATATTCCTGATACATTTTCCAGGAGATGATATCATTCCTCCCGCTGTGTTGCCACAACAACCCTGAGAAGGTGCTGATCGTGGGCGGCGGCGACGGCGGTGTCGCCAGGGAGGTCGCCAAGCATCCTAAAGTTAAACAAATTGTCCAGGTGAGAAGGTTAATGTATGCCAGATTTTAATTTCAAATGGTGAAATGGTATAGGCCAAATCTAACTTAATAGTGTCTGTGGATATGAGGCGAGTCATTGCACAGTATTAAATTCATGTGTTATCTGTGTTAGTGTGACGATAGGGTCTGCACAATTTATAGCTAAGTTCACAGACATTAAATTGAATATGGCATATAGCCCTATAATCTAGATTAGACTTAATTAGATCTAATTGTGCATTAGCTTTTAGTACATTATCGACATCATTATTATGCTTCTTTTCAATAAAACTAATTAACCTCATTAGTCCTTGATTCTTGTTCAAATACAAGAAAAAATATACATAGTTTAGACATGTAATTTAAACTACATTTCAAGAACTTTGCGAAAACTTTGTAATGTACTTACCAAATAACAAATTTTTTTCCTATTTACCAAATAAAGTGTAATTAATGTTTGTTAATTGTAATTCATAATTTTCTAATGACCTATTAGCATAATTATGTATTATACAAACTCTTGTATGCTTATCAAAGCGGGACTTAGAGGACATTTTTATAAGTATTAGTTTATAACAACTTTTTAACCTAGGCCCACGGGCTAAATAAACAGTATTCTTATAGGCCGAATTCAACTTGTTGACCAATGTGAAGTTAGTTCTAATCCTGTTTAAAGCTCGTATAACAGCAAAGCATCTGTAGCATATCCTACTAATATTATACATGCGAAAGTTTGTGTTTATGGATGTTTGTTCCTCTTTCATGCAAAAACTACTGAATGGATTGAGATGAAACTTTGCAATAGTAACGCTTATACATCAGAATAACACATAGGTTATAATTTATAAAGATACTAGCTGACCCTGCCACGCGTTGCTGTGGCTAAATAAATTAAAGTTGCGACTATAATTTGAGATTTAAACTATCCTATCTCTCAAGTTGGATCGAACTGCACATTGTGTGCGAATTTTATTATAATCGGTTAAGTGGTTTAGGAGTCCATTGAGGACAAACATTGTGACACGAGATTTATATATATTAAGATTGCGTGAAACGAAGCTCGCCGGGTCAGCTAGTTTTTCATAAGTTTGTGTTTTTCGTTCAATGTTGAAACTTGTTCATTAGATTGACAGAATGAAATAATATTTTCGAAATGTCTACTATCTCGCCAGCCCTCCAGGATAATTATTCTGACTTGTGTCTTTGACTATTCAATAGCAGTCAACTATTCAGCCTGGTAACCAGTTATCACAATAGTACCTCTATCTTTTTGACCTTTAACCGACTGGGGCAATTAATAAATGTTACTCGAAAATGTATCATTCAAGTATACTCTTTATTTGTATAGAGATAGGGTATCTTTTGTAAACAGGAAACCACAATGTAGTGATATATTTGAACACATAATATCAGTACCAGAGATAAACTGAGAATACCATAATTTTAGATGATAGCAAATACCACAATTTTAGATAAATATTGCGAGTTAATACCTACAGTAGTTAAAGATAAAATTTACGTCGCGCTCGATTGTAATAGCATCATTGTTTCAGCCATAAGACGTCCACTGCTGGACATAGGCCTCCCGTATAGATATCCTATAAGACCGGCTGGAAGCGGCTTGCATCATAGACGAATGGTATATTTTCGTCTATGCTTGCTTTGCTGGATAGCTTGATCCTACGATCGTAATGACCTTTGGGTGGATGTTCTACGATGCGCGCGGTAATTGTGATGAAAAGAAGTTTAGCAGAAAACATGCCTATTTCCGAAGGAGACGTCCTACCGCTGATAAAACACTAATCATATTATGATATATTCGCCGCCGAATTTGAGTTACCTTATCATTAATGTAACGATTTATTTTTATAATAATTTACATTTTCATAAACACATATATAACATTTTAGGCACCAATCTCAAAATTACAAAACACCTAAAAACATCAATATTATCTAAATTCCAGGTAGAAATAGACGCAAAAGTGATCGAGGTATCAAAAAAGTACCTCCAGTTCATGGCCGTCGGGTTCGACAGCGAGAAGCTGACCCTCCACGTCGGGGACGGGTTCGAGTTCATGAAGAACCACAGCCGCGAGTTCGACGTCATCATCACAGACAGCAGCGACCCTATAGGACCGGCCGTCAACTTGTTCCAAGAAAACTATTTCTCGTTGATGAAAAGCGCCTTAAGGCCGGGCGGCATCGTTTGTTCCCAAGCGGGCACGGTTTGGAACGATCTGCACCTCGTAGAAAACACCCTCAGATTCTGTCGTAATCAGTTCCCATCCGCCGCTTATGCGTACACAAGCGTCCCCACCTACCCCTCAGGCCAGATAGGCTTCGTAATAGGCTCTCTAGAACAAAACAAGGACTTTAAAACCCCGGAATCGACTTTCACTCGTCAGGAAGAGGAACAAATGAATCTCAGGTATTATAATAGTGACGTGCATAGTGCGGCGTTCGTTCTACCCACCTTTGTTAAATATAAACTCGCGTGATTCCAATTTTAAATTTGGGTCGTACTTAAGTGCATTTATTTTTTAAAACGTTTTAACTAAGTTGCTAGTAAGCATAATTTTCTGAAGCCTTCCCATACTGATTCACGTTGCTGTAAGTGTTCGAATAACCTAGCTGTCGTCACCGAAATACTTCCAAAAAAAATCTAATCCAGAAAGGTGATTCACTAAACAGTCCGTTCGCAGTTATTTTACCTCTAACATTTGTCGCTGCGTCTCTGTCTAACCTGTGATGATGTGTGATGACTAAACAAAGACAGCGACAAACGTCAGAGGTAAAATAACAGAATGGACTGAATACTTAGTTTTATTGCCCTCTTTTATTATCATAAATACAAGAAAGAGATGCTCTAAATTACTGTCAAACTGTAATACCAATTTGAACAACGAAGAAAAGTGTATACTGGCAACATTTGACTATCGAGCTAGACTATCAGACCCTTAAAATATGGCTTTGTTGGTGACACTTGTCTAAACTGTTATGGAATTTAATCTCAGAATAATGAAAAACAGAATTTAATTGAGATATGACTTGACATCATTTTAGTGCTCCCTATCTTTTTCTTGTGTTTCGGATAGCAAAGGAGGGCAATAGGACTGAGTTAAGTTTAATGAAATCTGAAATATAAACAACATGCCACCATATGTGTGACGATGAACTAATGATGATGTTATAATTACCGCTACTGCACTCTGCATCAGAGTGGGGAAGGCTTTACATTACATCTGTTCGATATGATCGTACACTGCGACACAAAAGAGATGAAATTAATTATTAGGCAACTAAATTATCACTTTTGCTAGAACTACAATTTGAGCTATCAATTATTGTTAATATCCTAGCAATTTTCTCGTTTTACGTTATTTTGTGGGTTTTGAGAAAAGAACAGAAAAACAGTATCATTATGCAAAAAATAATGCAAAATATGCTAAGCGATGGTAGCGACCTCATTTTTATTTTCAAGTCTTTTATGTCGCACTGTAGTCGGTATTTGTGACTTTGCGTATGAGGCCTTAGTATAAGTTTGCATAGTAAACGAAAACTTATAGTTTTCGTATGGCTCTACATTTTTGTTGGATGTTCCTCGAGTCGCCACCGCCGTGAAGCCTCACGGAAACTATTGTAGTTTCCGTTTACTTGTAAACTCATACCAACTCCTTTAAATTTTATTATAGTGTACAAAAATAACATTCCAAAATATTTTTATTAATTATGTACAAATGTTACATAGGTAACTAATATTTTATGTGAAATCTCAAAAATATGTTTAATTATTTACCTATAATAATGGGTATATTATTTTATATTTAGTATTTAAAGTCTATACATATTTTATATTGCATGACTGTTACAACGTGGATATAATATACTCATTCTGTCGAGAACTTTATGCTCATTGAAACTATGTGATACAGAAATCGTAACAAATATTTTTGTACAATGTTTTGTATATCTATTTATTAATGTTAAATCTGAGACAATAAATATATTTTTTATAAATATCTTTTATATTCAATCGTCTCTAGGCCATACCAGTTGCTACTAATGTGCTAAAATCGGTGTCCTCGACGCCTATTTTCATTGCATTTTTGTAGTTGTAAATACTGTACCAGCCTTTTTTAATAGTCCACTGCAGGACGTAAGCCTACCCACGAAGGGTGATTGGGCCATATCCACCACGCTGGCCCAGAGCGGGTTGGTGGATTCACATACGCCATCGAATTTATTCTACGGTCGGTATGCAGTATGAAGTTGTAAATGATGGAGGAAAAATAATAAAACTATATCTGAGAAAAGTTTTTGATTCATATGCGATGACACATTATATTCCCTGTGTAAACAGGGTTATCTGCTTGCCCTGTACTACTAAGACGAAAGGAGGTGATTAAGACCATCATTATGAACAACTTTTACCATGGGGCCAAAGCTAAACCTAAAATTTGAAAAACAAAATCAGTTGTTACATACAAAATTGCAATTCAAAATGTATGGAACGGCTGATTTTTATAGTAAAAACTTTTTCTCCAATTCAGGGTTGGTCTGATAGTAAAAGTTGTTCATAATGATGATCAGAATCCTCTCCTTCTCTTAGTACACCAGTTCTGGAAGAACTTTTGTTCAACATAATTATTCTTTCCGGATCAAAGGTAAAATAGACATACATTTTGGTTATTCAGACTGCAAAATGCGCAAGACAGAAAAACTTTCCGAAGAATATACGGCTACTAAGTATAGTACCCTTAACATTCAATATAGGCCGAATCAAATAAGTCGGCGGATGTGAAATTAGCTACAACCTGCGCAATATCCAATCCTCACTGAAGCTCACATAAAGCTGCGCGTTGATTGGATATTGCGCAGCTTGTAGATAACTTAACATCCACTGACTTGTTTGTCTCGGCCTATGCCCGCAAAACAATACAATCGTTCAGAATGAGATCACTAATCTGCTTCATCCCACCGACTGCTATTAGTGATGTCCGTGTGATTTTTATAAAGGTTAACCAATATAGTATTCGAGTCGGTAGCGCAACTCAACTAGAACTCTAGTCAACATCGTTTCTCCTTCCGCCGCAGTTTCCTGCACTGGCCACAGAACCAGTGCAGCAGCAGCACCACTACAAACAGCACCCCCAAAATAAAGCCTATAACGTCCAGCATTGTCAGCTGGAGGAAGTTAAGCCATCTGGCGTGAGACGACATGTGCAGGCCGCCGTAGCGAGCGGTTTGCTCCACGTAGAATATGGCGGTCTCGATGGGGGGTAGGGGACGGTCCAGCCATTTCCGGGCTAGGAGTTTCGCTGCAATACGTTTTCTGAAACAAAAATCCATACAGACGAACACAGAACCTTCTCCCTCCTTTTTGGAAGTCGGTTAAATACTGCCGTTATAGAGGTTTTTTTTTTGTCCATGTTCAGTAGAAAATGCATGACCAATGTCTTATGAATGATACATTGTAATATTTCTGGAGTTAAAAGGAAGCCTACGTGGATGCTTAGTTGATTTCTATTTTGTTTCGCATAGGTTGGTTTGCTTCACATCTCGGATAGGACGACATTCAAAGCAGCTGGCGTGTTCGTTATATGTATAGTATAAAATGGCGTGTTCTTATTGAATAGGTTGGAGCAGATAACTGATACCTGGGCTAGCCACCCAGCAGCGGCATATACGAACTTACATAGACCGTACTTGATTATAGATTGGAGCGCAGCGCAGCGTTTACAAAATTAACACTCGCCTGGCACCGCGACGGCCTCCATGATCGTCCGTTGCTGCCTCAGCCTAAATAGATCTGCGTGCGGGAGAAACCATCATTCAACGCCGCTCACAGCGTGTTCTCGTTGAGTTGCGTAAAGCGGACCGTAGCGCAGGCGCTCTGCTACACCGCCACAGCTACAGTAGGCAGCTAACAGGCTTGTATGCGTGATGAACTTTACTTACCGTTCGGATAGGACGTCATTCAAGGCCGTTCGCAGCGAGTCCTCATTCAGCTGTGTGAAGCGGACGGCGGGCGCTCCGCTGGCGGCATGCGCGTGCGCCGCGTTCCCGAACTGGTCGCCCAGCACCGCCACGGCGACAGTCGGCACCCCGGCCGCTGCCGACTCCGTCAGGCTCAGCAGTCCCGCGTGCGTGATGAAAGCTACGCACTTCGGGTGCTCTGGAAATGAGTGATCGTTATTTCAGCCGTATGAAAGTAGAACTCTCTATAAAGCCCATGATCGACGTAGGTACCTACAAAAACTTCGACTTTAAACTAAATAATGAAATCACGCAACACTTTAGTATTGAACACGGCTATTTTAAAAGAAACGGTAAACTGCAAAAGAGAAAAGCGTCAATGAAACGCAAAGACCTTTATACCATCGAAAAAATCATGATTTGTTCGGAATGACTTACAAGGACACTGAAAATTCGCCATAACGGCTCGCTTAGGCTATTAATAAGATTACACGACAAATTCCAAGTCTTTTGTACGTCGATCAGAGGCTTAAAGGTTTTGTACGCATCGAGGCTCGGTAGGTACCTACCATCAAATAAGTCTGGCGGCTTTCATACGCTAATACCTAGATAATAGAGGACTTTGAAATTCCGAGCAAAAAGTACAGCCCTATGTAGTGTGTATCTGCGGTCCAACTTTGCATTCATGAACGTATAGCAGCTTCTGACGCATATTTAGTACAGTACCTACCTACTTGTATGCATATTTTACGTATCTAAGTAAACAGTCCATTAGGGCCGCGTAACGATAAGCGATAACTGACACATCTTTGGGCCAAACCTCAAAGTTTAAATCTTACTAGGGTTTGACCCAAAGATGTGCGTAACTACGCTCATGATAGAACGATAACTGACACAATACCTAGGTACATCTTTAGGCCAGACCCCAGGCACGGTAATGATGATCTCTAACAGTAACTATTCCGTTTTCATACAAACTATCGGAAAGCAAATATGTAACTAGTAGGTAAGCATGCGATTACCGTTTTTTAGGATTCCTCGTTTTATTAAGGAACTCTAAAAAGCATTAAAAACACAAAGTGTATTTTGATTTAACGCTTCCTTTTTCATTCACAACAAATTTCTTTTTTGTAATAAATATAATAATTTTACATCATATTAGATAGAAACTATAAACTCAAGTAGGTAAAAAGTAAAGGCGGGCAGCCCTAGCGCATGATACCTAGGTACGCTCCGCGCGGGAACGTGGAGCTATAGATAGGTATATATTTCAAGGCCGAGTGACAATACTGTTAGATATCATTACCGTGCCCCAGGAATGGAAAACTTACTAAGATTGGATTTATTGGCCCAAAGATGTGTCAGTTATCGTTCTATCATAAGCGTTATGTACGCACATTTTTGGGCCAAACCCTAGGTATATAGTAAGATTTCAATTTCTGAGCTGTTGTCATGCTGTGCTGTGTACAGATAATATCTGATAGTAGTAGGTTAACAAGGTAAGGAGCCAGCTGGCACTACAATGATATTTTTAATTACAAAGAGTAGCATTCAGCTAATCAGGCGCCGCGTGCAATTTAAAAGGCAGTCCGACAAATAATTTAACGTAAATGAATATAATTATTTAGGTGTCACGCGATGTTTTAGAACCTAGACCGCCGAGAAGTACCTATAGTCATAACTCAGGCTTATTACTTTAGCGTCCTACAATCATAATTAAATGAAACATATTTTAGTCGTACCTTTGAAAAATTTGCATAATATGTACCTTCCTACCTAGATAACAAATACGTCATTGCAGCGTTCTATTCAGAAATTATGATAAATTATAAAACATAGGTATGTACCTACTTACGTAATAAATCATATTGAGGCAACCACTTCATAATGAGAACATTTTTAGGAAGGTTTTCAATGACTTCCGTTTCCCATTTCCAAACTACCCGCTGCTTCAAGCCCGCGAAAATTTTCAAGATGGCGTCCAACCGTTTCGCCGGCAAACTTGATCCGCGAATCAGAGATCCGAAACTAAACAATATAAATCCGTATTTTGCGCCGGATACCCATTTCTCCAAATCCTAAAATCAAACAATGACAAATAAGCATATAGGAATATGATTATTATTATTCAGAGCCATATCAAAGGGCCCCACTAAAGGACAAATGCTTCCCTCACCCTCTCTATATCGAGCTGTTACTTTCGCATATATTGAAGGGCGGAAAGAAATCTTATAAAAATAGGTAGGTAATACAAACAATACTCGTGCTTAAACAACATATGATTTCGTACCTCAGGCAATGCCCTCATAGTCTTGTTATGAAGATGAATCCCTCCAACTTCCACAAAAGACGGCGGCATCACTCTCACACCGCTCAAACTGTAGTGAGTATTCACCAAAACCACACTGGTGTTCTTCGCTACCTCCGTAAGTGGCGGCAGCTTGCGCCCGAGTCTCTTCTCCAAAATCCTCTGTTCCTCCCATCTAATCGCTATTTCAAACCACCACTTATAAAAGTACAGAGTAAAAGCGTTTTCTATTCGTTCAATAAACGACATATCGTCAGTCAAAGATAGAGTCATTCCGGGGACGTAAGACGGATTGTCCGGCGCTCCCAATCTTGACGGAGTCCACGGGAGGAAGGGGCTGGACATCAAACCGATCGACGGCAATCCGTAATTGTGAACCAGACCAAGCATACAATCACTGTTGAAGTGCTCCACGAGAATAACATCGTAATTTCCTTTTCCCTCCACGAACTCTTTGAACGGATCCGAATAGAGCAAAGTCTGACAGAGGCGTAGGTTTGATTTCGCCAGCTCCGTGATGAGGGGAATGTCTGCGAAAAGTTTTTCAAGTCCAAAGAACTGCTTCACGTCAAGTTTCGACAGGTCGACGACTTCGACGTTCAGTGGCGCCAGTCCGACGAGACTGACGTCCCTTCGATTTTGTTGTGGTTTTGAAGATGGGAAGAAAGACACCACGGTAACGTTATGCCCCCGGCTCGCTAGCTCGTCCAGCAACGGTTCGAAGACCATGTGATGGCTTTTGCCAGGATAAGGAAGTAGACATAATATATTGTAGCAATTTGCCGACGACAAGAAAAACAGTAAAATAAATAGCATTTTGCTGCGCGTGTCGGTGCAGCGAGGCTCGTTGATTGACTGCAACGTGACAATGTGCACTCCCGCGCTCGTATTGTCTATAATTAGAAATAAAGGGAGCGTCAACTACGATTGACGATCTCGTTCCTGCATCATTATTTACACTGTTGCATTCCTATTGTGTATTTTCATATTGATAATGCACATAATTTATGGAAGTAGCTTCGATCTCAGAGGTTCATTTACATCCTGACCTTAGCCTTTGGTTGTTATTATTATGTAATTTGTCAAAGGTGTCGCGGCGTCATGCGTCGGCGCAAGTAAGTACAAATAGGTACACGTTCATATTTTATTCGTTTTGTATATACAGTACAAAACAAGATAGATTATGATGGATACCTACTTATGGTTTTTTAAGTGAAAACTTCTATATAGCGGCGTTGTGCACTTTTTGGGGTAGATAAAAAATGTTAATCTCCCGTGAGGACACGTGACCTGATCGAAAATTCGTAAGACGGCGCAGAGCGCTTGCGTGTGATATTGTATTTTACCACGTGTATGATAGAACTTTAATTATTCAAGTTTTCACTTCTGTAGGCACTCCCGGTGCAACCAGTTGACTTTAAAAAAAATGTCATCCCATTTTTTCTGTATTTTTCGATTATGTACCTACATCGTTTTTTCACCAGTTTCATTCAAAATACTAGAAAAGGTGTTAAAATTGATTTAAACATAAAAAAATCGTCCACTACACGGTAGAGTTTATCACACGTCTACATATCTCATATTTGTTCTAGGTATCGAAACTCGGGTTTCGTATACGTCTAACTAAAGAGTAAAAGCAGCCATATATAAGCCGAATCAAACTTTCTGGCGTCTGTGACACGAGGGGCGTCAAGGCGCAGTATAAAATAATAAATAAATAAAACGGTTATTAATGTACTTAAAAATTAACACAAAGCAAGTTGTACACTAGATCCCACACTAGGGCGACCTGTGTCGTGAGATCTAGGCTCTTCCTTATGGTACCAAAAACAAAATTACCCATATAGTATACAAACTTAATGAATTTAATATTCATAGTGCGCTGGATCCCACACTAGGGTGACCTGTGTCGTAGGATCCAGGCTCCTTGCCAGGCCGCGGAGGAGTGCGGAAGCGTCCCCGTAGCCCCGACACATGGCGCAGTGGCGGAAACACCCCAGGTTTTTAGTGGGTATGCCATCGACTAGCGGTGGAGACTCCCACATAATCACCGGGTTAACTCCCCAGGTTTGGTGGTATCCATAAAGGATTTTCCTGGGTCAAAAAAAAGGCTCCTTGCCAGAAGGGAAGGTAATACTTATTTAATGCTACATTTCATTTCAAATTGGGAAAATTTACTAACATGATATATTTAATTATTTTTTTACGGAGAATACACGTAGGTAGGAACATAATTAATTTAAATCGAGACACAGACTAAAAAATTCAAACCGCTTACGCTTGCTAGCTTCTTGCAGCTGGCAACAAAACGTCACAGCGCAATTAAGTTTCATTCAGCCTATAAGTACCGAGGATTCTTTCACATCATACTAATATTATAAACGCGAAAGTTTGTGTGTATGGATGTTTGTTACTCTTTCACGAACAAACGGCTGAACCGATTTAGATGAAATTTGGTGTGGAGGTAGCTTAGAGCTTGGATTAACACTCCAAACACTCTCGGGCTAACGCAGGTAACACCACGGGGCGCTGCTAGTAGGAGACTACTTTTTATCTCAGGCTAACGCGGGTAACACCACGGGGCGCTGCTAGTAGGAGACTACTTTTTATCTCAGGCTAACGCGGGTAACACCACGGGGCGCTGCTAGTAGGAGACTACTTTTTATCTCAGGCTAACGCGGGTAACACCACGGGGCGCTGCTAGTAGGAGACTACTTTTTATCTTAGGCTAACGCGGGTAACACCACGGGGAGCTGCTAGTAGGAGACTACTTTTTATCTCAGGCTAACGCGGGTAACACCACGGGGCGCTGCTAGTAGGGACATGGATTTATCATATAAACAGGATTGAGTACTGGCAAAGAAAAACGTGCCGACAAGGATACCACATCAGATGATTGTGTCTCTTTTCCAAGTAGGATGACCAAAACATCTCGATCATCTTGGGATATAATTTTTCTTTAGAATGTTACTGCACGCAGGAATCGCAGTTATCTTACCCCTAACTCGTCGTCCTTCGTCATCGTCGTCGCTTTAGCAATAAGACGCCTACTGCTGGGCATAGGCCTTCCTTGAAGATCTCTATAAAACCAATCCCCATAAAAACAATGGTCTAGAATTAATATACACGGAGATAATTCAGTTTCAAGTTTGACAGATGTTATCGGAAATGTAGATCTTGAAGAGTTCTTTCACCTTTGTTAAGACAGCAATGGTCTAGAATTGATAATGACGGAGATAAACCACTTTTAAGTTTGACAGCTGTCATCGGAAATGTAGATCTCGATGAGTTCCTTCACTTTTGTGACGACAGTAATGGTCTGGAATCCATATTTACGGTGTTGAACAACGTTTAAATTTCATAGATGTAATCTTGACACATATCACGCAACCCGTGTCAGTACTTAACCACGAAAAATTTTTTCACAAAAACTTTTTCACGGAAAACTATGTCACAAATAGACCTTATCACGAAAAATCTTAATCACGAAAACTTGTCCACGAATAGACTTCCGTAGTTAACAGAATTTTAAGGCTTCCGTAGTAAACAAGGCATCCATTATGGAATAAAAAATAGCGGTCTCACTTTTTTGAAAAAGTCGTCATGGGTGTAGTTTTAGAGGTTTTTGGGGGTGTAGTGAAGTAATGTTCGCCATCTTCAATTCCAAAATGAATGCCAATTTTGAAATATAAACCCCCGAATTCTCAAAAAATAACACTTATGACGACTTTTTCAAAAAAGCAACATTTGCTATCTCTAATTCCAAAATAAATGTTATTTTTGAAATCTACACCCCCAAAACCCTCGAAAACTACACCCATTACTATTTTTTCAAAAAAGTGACGTCCACCATCTTTAATTCCAAAATGGATGCCATTTTTTAAATCTACACCCCCAAAAACCTCAAAAGCGACACCCATCGCGACTTTGAGCAAAAAGTGACGTCTGTCGTTTTTAATTCCAAAATGGATGCCAATTTTGAAATCTACACCCCAAAAAACCTCGAAAACTACACCCATGATTTTTTCAAAAAAGTGACGTTGCCGTTTTTAATTCCAATATGGATGCCAATTTTGAAATCTACAACCTAAAAAAATTAAAAATGACAACCACGACTATACACCAATTGTACCCAGCATGTTTAAGAAATATGTCCAGCATAGTCACCCTACTACACTTCTTTGTATACACCATAGTAGGCCATTTGCAATCGACGGTGATACTCTAGTCAAAAATAAAATATAACCGTTAATCATAAAGACGTGGTATATTCATACAAAATAAATATCAAACTCTGTTTTATTGACATCTATTCGCAATTTTAACTAAAATCTTACTACATTGTTAAAAAAACTAAAAAATGGTTAAGACAGTCGCGGCTTTACAGGTAATAATTCTACCATTTATAAGTGTCGTTTCGAAATGGCAATAGTGCGAGCGGGACAACTTCATCACTTTGGGAAGTCTCACTCGGCACAGCGTCTCTCTTATACCATTTCAAAGGAATATATGTTTTGTTACAACGCAATAAGGTTGAATTTTCAACGCAATAAGGTTGAATGGTCTGGAATCCATATTTACGGTGTTGAACAACGTTTAAATTTCATAGATGTAATCTTGACACATATCACGCAACCCGTGTCAGTACTTAACCACGAAAAATTTTTTCACAAAAACTTTTTCACGGAAAACTATGTCACAAATAGACCTTATCACGAAAAATCTTAATCACGAAAACTTGTCCACGAATAGACTTCCGTAGTTAACAGAATTTTAAGGCTTCCGTAGTAAACAAGGCATCCATTATGGAATAAAAAATAGCGGTCTCACTTTTTTGAAAAAGTCGTCATGGGTGTAGTTTTAGAGGTTTTTGGGGGTGTAGTGAAGTAATGTTCGCCATCTTCAATTCCAAAATGAATGCCAATTTTGAAATATAAACCCCCGAATTCTCAAAAAATAACACTTATGACGACTTTTTCAAAAAAGCAACATTTGCTATCTATAATTCCAAAATAAATGTTATTTTTGAAATCTACACCCCCAAAACCCTCGAAAACTACACCCATTACTATTTTTTCAAAAAAGTGACGTCCACCATCTTTAATTCCAAAATGGATGCCATTTTTTAAATCTACACCCCCAAAAACCTCAAAAGCGACACCCATCGCGACTTTGAGCAAAAAGTGACGTCTGTCGTTTTTAATTCCAAAATGGATGCCAATTTTGAAATCTACACCCCAAAAAACCTCGAAAACTACACCCATGATTTTTTCAAAAAAGTGACGTTGCCGTTTTTAATTCCAATATGGATGCCAATTTTGAAATCTACAACCTAAAAAAATTAAAAATGACAACCACGACTATACACCAATTGTACCCAGCATGTTTAAGAAATATGTCCAGCATAGTCACCCTACTACACTTCTTTGTATACACCATAGTAGGCCATTTGCAATCGACGGTGATACTCTAGTCAAAAATAAAATATAACCGTTAATCATAAAGACGTGGTATATTCATACAAAATAAATATCAAACTCTGTTTTATTGACATCTATTCGCAATTTTAACTAAAATCTTACTACATTGTTAAAAAAACTAAAAAATGGTTAAGACAGTCGCGGCTTTACAGGTAATAATTCTACCATTTATAAGTGTCGTTTCGAAATGGCAATAGTGCGAGCGGGACAACTTCATCACTTTGGGAAGTCTCACTCGGCACAGCGTCTCTCTTATACCCAGGTAGCATTTATACGTTATTATGACGTCCGTTTACGGTACTGCTCGACGTAAGAGACGTCATTATCATGACGTCGGTAGTTTCTTCAGATGACGACAATTTGTCACAGCCTCATGACGTAAGTTGGAGGACGTTGGAGTGACGCCATATACTGACGTTGGAGTGACGTCATATACTGACGTTGGAGTGACGTCATATACTGACGTTGGAGTGACGTCATATGCTGACATTGGCGTGACGCCATATACTGACGTTGGAGTGACGTCATATACTGACGTTGGAGTGACGTCATATGCTGACGTTGGCGTGACGCCATATACTGACGTTGGAGTGACGTCATATACTGACGTTGGAGTGACGTCATATGCTGACGTTGGCGTGACGCCATATACTGACGTTGGAGTGACGTCATATGCTGACGTTAGAGTGACGTCATATACTGAAGTTGAAGTAACGTCATATACTGACGTTGGAGTGACGTCATATGCTGACGTTAGAGTGACGTCATATACTGACGTTGGAGTGACGCCATATACTGACATTAGAGTGACGTCATATACTGACGTTGGAGTGACGTCATATGCTGACGTTGGAGTGACGCCATATACTGACGTTGGAGTGACGTCATATGCTGACGTTGGAGTGACGCCATATACTGACGTTGGAGTGACGTCATATGCTGACGTTGGAGTGACGCCATATACTGACGTTGGAGTGACGTCATATGCTGACGTTGGAGTGACGCCATATACTGACGTTGGAGTGACGTCATATGCTGACGTTGGAGTGACGCCATATACTGACGTCGGAGTGACGTCATATGCTGACGTTGGAGTGACGCCATATACTGACGTTGGAGTGACGTCATATACTGTATTCATAAGGACGTCCCTAGGCCGTACATATAAGGGCAGCCACTGACGTTGGAGCGACGTCATTCACTATATTCATAAGGACGTCACTAGGCCGTAAATATTAGGGCAGCCACTGACGTTGGAGCGACGTCATTTACTGTACTCATAGGGACGTTACTGGGTCGTACATATTAAGGTAGACACTAACGTTGGAGTGACGTCATATACAGTATTCATAGTGACGTTACTGTGAATCCTGTGTATGACGTCACTACTATGTCGGCGGCTGCCTTTGTATGTATGGCCCAGTCACTTCCCTGTGAACTAAGTAAATGACGATACTCCAACGACGATGGCTGCCCAAATATGTACAGCCCAGTCACTTTCCTGTGAACAAAGTAAATGACGAATAGAATTTAGAATTTAGTTTGCGATAGCAGGCATCCTATAATATCCACATACCCTGAACAGACTCTTAGGACTATGGATGAAACCAAACAAAACAATGTAAGTAGCATAATAGATTTATATTCAAGAATTAACAGGTAGAACTTAGACTAATCTTAAAACTTAAGTTAAACTTAAAATAGTAGGTGAATAACATTTAAGAATGAATGCTCAAACCATAAATCTAATAAATTTCTTTTGACTTATTATCAAACTGCGCGACGCAAGGTATAGTGGTATTGTAGTCTATGTATGTATGTCTGTTCCTTTGTTGCACTCTAGCATACATACATACATACATAGACTGTTATAGACAATCAATAATTGTTATCAATCTTTAAAATTACAATGTCGATCCCATACCAATTTTAAGACCATGGCACATTTAGATTTGCTATGTTGCACTCTAGCATACATACATACATAGACTGTTATAGACAATCAATAATTGTTATCAATCTTTAAAATTACAATGTCGATCCCATACCAATTTTAAGACCATGGCACATTTAGATTAGCTATTTATTTTTGTAGTCTATGTATGTATGTCTGTTCCTTTGTTGCACTCTAGCATACATACATACATACATAGACTGTTATAGACAATCAATAATTGTTATCAATCTTTAAAATTACAATGTCGATCCCATACCAATTTTAAGACCATGGCACATTTAGTGAATAAAGTTTTACATGTACCCTGTAGTTAAGGAAGTAAGGCGTAGCTATTTAACAGGTAGAACTTAGACTAATCTTAAAACTTAAGTTAAACTTAAAATAGTAGGTGAATAACATTTAAGAATGAATGCTCAAACCATAAATCTAATAAATTTCTTTTGACTTATTATCAAACTGCGCGACGCAAGGTATAGTGGTATTGTAGTCTATGTATGTATGTCTGTTCCTTTGTTGCACTCTAGCATACATACATACATACATAGACTGTTATAGACAATCAATAATTGTTATCAATCTTTAAAATTACAATGTCGATCCCATACCAATTTTAAGACCATGGCACATTTAGATTAGCTATTTATTTTTGTAGTCTATGTATGTATGTCTGTTCCTTTGTTGCACTCTAGCATACATACATACATACATAGACTGTTATAGACAATCAATAATTGTTATCAATCTTTAAAATTACAATGTCGATCCCATACCAATTTTAAGACCATGGCACATTTAGATTAGCTATTTATTTTACAGCATAAATTCAAATTCTTTATTAATAGCAGACCCCACTAATAGGCAATGTTTATTATTTTTTAGGTTACAAAAAATAAGGAATATCATTATTGCCGTGCATTAAGGTGCAAAATGAACAAATCATAAGCCTATTAACAAATACCAGCACTTTGAAAGGCACTCTTAAACCGGAATTAAAGTTCCCATTACATGATTCCGATGAATTAAACACAATTAAAGAAATACTACAGGAAAAAGAAAATAAGGACAATTTGGTACACTGTTTGCTATTAATAAAGATTATTGAATAAAGTTTTACATGTACCCTGTAGTTAAGGAAGTAAGGCGTAGCTATTTAACAGGTAGAACTTAGACTAATCTTAAAACTTAAGTTAAACTTAAAATAGTAGGTGAATAACATTTAAGAATGAATGCTCAAACCATAAATCTAATAAATTTCTTTTGACTTATTATCAAACTGCGCGACGCAAGGTATAGTGGTATTGTAGTCTATGTAGTATGTATGTCTGTTCCTTTGTGGCACTCTAGCATACATACATAGACTGTTATAGACAATCAATAATTGTTATCAATCTTGAAAGGCACTCTTAAACCGGAATTAAAGTTCCCATTACATGATTCCGATGAATTAAACACAATTAAAGAAATACTACAGGAAAAAGAAAATAAGGACAATTTGGTACACTGTTTGCTATTAATAAAGATTATTAAATATAGATTTACATGTACCCTGTAGTTAAGGAAGTAGGGCGTAGCTATTTTACAGGTAGAACTTAGACTAATCTTAAAACTTAAGTTAAACTTAAAATAGTAGGTGAATAACATTTAAGAATGAATGCTCAAACCATAAATCTAATAAATTTCTTTTGACTTATTATCAAACTGCGCGACGCAAGGTATAGTGGTATTGTAGTCTATGTATGTATGTCTGTTCCTTTGTTGCACTCTAGCATACATACATACATACATAGACTGTTATAGACAATCAATAATTGTTATCAATCTTTAAAATTACAATGTCGATCCCATACCAATTTTAAGACCATGGCACATTTAGATTAGCTATATATTTTACAGCATAAATTCAAATTCTTTATTAATAGCAAACAGTGTAAACCATTTACACGTATCTTTATGAGTATAAATCATATTGTTACTTTTGATGATGAGCATTCACTGTCTATTTGCTAAATATTGTGCAAATGTTGATTGATAAATAAATTATCTATCACAATCGTAATCATGAAGCATTGGAATGCTTAATGTATAGCCCTCATTGTGGATAACCACACATTTCGTTAAAATGTCATTAACAGGTATCAATTTCAAATTTGAATATTTTTTTACAACCATTACATCAATAGCAACTGAATTAAAAGGGTACTCAAAGAACGGCTGATAGTTTACAAACTCCTTTCCGTAAAAGAATAATGTATGATTTTGTTGAAGGATGTTGTGTATCTTAAACACCTTCCTATACTTAGTAAGACAATAACAATCAGCTTCACGAGATTCTGCTACATAGAACGTATATTTTTTATATGTTAATTTTTTATAGCATTTATATACATTTTCTTCAGGTAAGGGTCCAGAATAAAACTGGTCAGAAACAGTTAATTTTGACGAGGAGCTGTTTAATTTTAACGATTCCATTTCTTTTAATCTTCTAACAATTTGTTGTAATGGCTTATTAGGTGATCTTACTAATTTCTTTACACTTTTTAAATGATTTTCAAATGGGAATGCTGAATATTCATCAAGTGTACCAAAGCGGCGAACATCATCGCATATATGACACAACATGTGAACATTGTAAACCAAAAAACTTAATCCATAAACCGATTTCGAATGATTAATAAAAATCAGAAGTAATTCCTGAGCCACATCTATACCAAGTTCTCTAATATGTTTGTCTGAACATAAAATCGTTATAGCTGCATGAAAAAGAAGAAAATTTTCGTATAATGAACGTGGCAAGATATCCTTTAGCACAATTGGGCCTACATATAATAAAAACATTCGATATTCCGTTGCTTTCCATCGAGCTAATTCTGATAAACTTCGCGGTTTTCTATTAAATTCAAATGGTATGAATTTTGAACAATAGATTAATTTTTCAGATATTATTTTAATGAAACGGCTTTGCATACGAACATTTAAATCACCACTAATCCACACATTTAACAGTTTACGCATTACACCCAAACAAACATTATGCATATATTCAGTAGGGAATAATGATATGAAATCTATAGGGAGCCGTAAAAGTGGTGACTCTCCAACATGGTGGTCTTCATCTAGCTGCGAACGAAAAGATTCATTGGTCCTCGTGGGTGCTGACACACGTTCATAGATCACGCGGCCGTGGTATTCGCCTGCCTCTACACATTTGTCGCAAGCTGAATAGCCACCATGTTGTTTAGTACACTTGATAAATGCGCGTGCTGGGGCATCACAAATAAAGCTATGGATTTTAACAGTGTAATGATTATTTTCAAAATCGAAACCATTTCTAAGTAATTCTTCTAATTCGTCAACAAATTGCTTCAGGAAAACATCTAATGGTGTAGGTTTAGCTCGACCACAGAAAAGAGCAACGACAAATGGTCTAGCATTAGGAAGTTCTTTTAGCAATCCTAATATGGGCCACAATTGTGTATTGGTACTTTTAAATAACGGAAGTCCATCAATGTTAATAGAAACTTTGATTTCTCTATTCCTAAGTTTATTATCAACATCAAATAGTTTAATTTGTTTTTGAATTTGTGAAAGAAGACCTAAATATACTAATTCTCCAGTATCTAACTTAGTGATTTCTAGTTGTGAAGGGGTACTTAATAATGTTCTGCTATCTTTTGGTAGTCCAGGGTATAAAGGAGATGCAATTTTAAGAAGACTATTTAAAGCATTATGTGGTATTTGATATTGAGTGGCCCAATGTATTAACTGCGTTTCGAAATCATCATCTCTTACATACTTAACAGAATCTGAATCAGACAGTGAATGCTCATCATCAAAAGTAACAATATGATTTTCTTGGAAAATATCATGTTGCATCAATAAATTAGAATTATTATTAGAACCTGGTGAATCTGAATCAGACAGTAAATGCTCATCATCAAAAGTAATAATATGATTTTCATGGACAATGTCATGTTGCATCAATAAATTGGAATTATTGTTAGAACCTCGTGATTCAATTCCAGATTGAGAAGTGTTTGGCAAATTAACTAAGGAAGATGACACACTTACTGCTATAGTACTCTCTTGTATATTAGATAATAAACATAATTCTGCTTCCTTTGCTCTTCTCAATAATTGACGTTTACCAACTATAGCCTTTTTCGATTGTTTTATTTTCTCTTCCATATTTTGTGTTTGAAGATCTTGAAAGAAGTTGCTTCTTCATTATTTTTTTTGCTTCCTTAATCTTTCCGGGGCATGCTTGAGCCATATTTTAATGTAATCTTCCACTTCTTTGATTGTTGCAGACCCTGCTGTGGCGGTAACAACCCCTTCTATAAAGAAATAACAAATTTGTAATAATAAAGCAAATAAAAAATTTGTAATAATAAAGCAAATAACAAAGTACCGGACCGATTTTAATAATTCTTTCACTATTGGAAAGCTACGTTCACCTTGAGTAACATAGGCTATATAAAATTTTCACCCGTGCGAAGCCGGGACGGGCCGCTAGTATATTATAACTATGAATAATTAAAACTTTAAACTTCATATCCAGGGTATTGGCACTGCTGAATTCCTGCCAACTCTCAAATTTATAGGGCTTTGGGCTAGGGTGAAACTTCCTACGTGGGTCCTGTGGGGATTTAAACTTCACATAAAAATAGTTACATGTTTAGTTTAACTTACCTACGATACAATCTCGCAGACGCAGTTGGCAGAAAGCCATTTTGTTAGATCTTTTCCCATAGAAGTTGAACTGTCCAGCAACTTGGTCAGTTAGGCAAAATTTCAATATTCGCGACACTCTGCTTGATACATCCCTGCCTCCGAGAGTTTTCATGTAAGAAACCTGTAACAAAAAAGTATGTATTATATAACTTATTAACTTAAAAAAAAACCCCGACATCGTATTGAATTACATGAGTGAATATTAAATAACCAGCCAAGTTGTGAATCGGGTGCGAGCCCGACTCACAACTTGAACGTAACATATATAACATATAACAGGGTTCCGTACCATTTCAAATTTGGCCAACCTGATGCAGAGACTTTGCTCGGTCGGTCAATTATCTGTGATAGTTTCACCTATCTGGCTATCACAGTTTATGAGATACAGACAAAAAAATGTAAAAACTCACGTTTGTTGTATAGGAGCACCATACAACAAACGTACGGGTATATTGTTTTTAGTATTGTTGTTATAGTGGCAACAAAAATACATCATCTGTAATAATTTCAGCTTTCTAGCTATTATATGGTTCATGAGAAACAGCAGATGGGAGTTTTTTTTAAAGGAAACTAGCTGACCCCGTGAACTGCATCTCACCATCTGTCAACTGGCAATGACAACTTTTACATGCAGGAACATTTTGTATGGGAAAATTAAATTCATGTTTTTATTATTTTACTCACTACATTTTTATATTTTCGCGCGGTATAAACCATCCTTGGACTTCAACGAAAAATAATTGGCTAAATTGGTCCAGGCGTTCTTGGCGCTTACCAACACATTTTGCGATTCATTTTTATATTATAGATGGTACGGAACCCTTCGTGCGCGAGTTCAACTCGCACTTGGCCAGTTATTTATGTAATTTGCCTGGAAGAGATTGGTTTAAAGCTAATGTTGCAAGTTTTTCACTATTTATGTTTTTCAGTAATGTAGGACGAACTAGGTACCTACTATGTGTATTGTAACTTACCAAATTGTCCTTATTTTCTTTTTCCTGTAGTAATTCTTCAATTGCATTTAATTCATCGGAATCATGTAATGGGAACTTTAATTCCGGTTTAAGAGTGCCTTTCAAAGTGCTGGTATTTGTTAATAGGCTTATGATTTGTTCATTTTGCACCTTAATGCACGACAATAATGATATTACTTTTTTTTGGTAACCTAAAAAATAATAAACATTGCCTATTAGTGGGGTCAGAATCAGACAATATTGTAGCAACGAAAGTGAAGTGGTCAAATATATTGGAACAAGACTTTGGTGTCAAGGATTTCAGAGCAGGTATATTTGACCACTATATTGTATACTAGAAGAGGCCCCGTGGTTTCACTCACGGAAAAAAATACTACTACCTATCCAACTACACGTAAAATTTTATTGTAAAGATAGAATAGATAAACATAATGTGACAATGAAGCAAAGATCATCTAATAAAACCATCTACCACAGAAACGATGTCCATGACTAAAGTGACATCACTTACAGACAGGTAATAACAACAATATACCGAATTTACTTAGTACTCATTAGTATGTTACCTACCTGTTAATTCTTGAACAAGATTCGATGGTTGGCAGCGAGGAGTACCTGGGCGTGCAACTGGAGTATTAAGCCCCTGGCCATCCTCTTCTAAATCTATAAACATAAAAAATATAAACAATGCAGAACTTTTTAACCACCTACCTATTCATAAATAAACCAATCAAAACACCATGTCTGAAAATCAAGCTGCTTACAATATAATTATAAACATGGATATCTCGAGGAGTACCTGGGCGTGCAACTGGAGTATTAAGCCCCTGGCCATCCTCTTCTAAATCTATGAACATAAAAAATATAAACAAATATATAATAATAAAAAAATAAAAATAATAATAACAAAAATATAAAAAAATATTAACCACCTACCTATTCATAAATAAACCAATCAAAACACCATGTCTGAAAATCAAGCTGCTTACAATATAATTATAAACATGGATATCTTACCTTGCAGTTCAATGTCTGTTAATACAGGGAGCTCGCTTACTTCAAGATTTAGTAATGAGATGGTCTCTGTTGACAAAAAATCAGTATGATAACATAACAGCATGGATATATCACACTTGAATTTAAGGTAACAAAATGTAAGGAGCTGACCTTAGAGAAACTAACAAGTAGCAATTTAAAAATTTATACCGACTTCTTTCAAATGCAATTTCTTTTCAAATGCAATTTCTTTCTTTCAAATGCAAATGCAATTTTGACAGAGCTTTATGACGTACATGCTCCGTTTCGTGCTATTAAAATTAAACACTTGCCTGCACCTTGGCTCACTGACGAAATCAAATCCTTAATACATAAGAAAGCGGTGGCCAAAACGAAATATAATATGCATCCGAACGATGCAAATCACCTTCGTTATAATGAACTGCGAAATCGTTGTAACCGGGTGTGTAGGGATGCTCAACGACGCCATATTTTCAAATCTGTACAGGATAAAGACCCATCAAAGGTCTGGAAATTTCTCAAGTCTTTAGGAGTTGGCAAATCTCGTCAAGAAACTGTCTCTAAAAACCTAGATATTGATGCACTAAATCAGTATTTTTCTGCGTCTCCAATCATGGATGCTGCTGCTAAAGCTAGCACGCTAAATCATCTTTCAAATTTAGCCGCTCCAGACTTTCCTCCATTTGAATTTCGCCAATTTGCCGATTGTGATGTTAGAAAATCCATTTTATCCATTTCCTCAAACGCTGTTGGGCACGACTTGATAAGTCGTAATATGATATTACCTATCCTTGATTACCTACTCCCAGTTCTTTCTCATATTTTTAATTTCTCCGTTTCCAATGGCGTTTTCCCTTCCCTTTGGAAAGAAGGCCAAATTATTCCGTTGCCGAAAAAAGCCAATCCTGTCTCCTTCTCTGAATATCGTCCTATATCTATACTTCCATTCCTATCCAAAGTCCTTGAACGTCTAGTCCATAATCAATTAAACTTTTTCCTTACACGCAATAATCTCCTTAATCCCTTCCAATCTGGCTTCCGACCGGGACACAGCACGGTTACGGCACTAGTAAAAATCACTGACGACATTCGTCTAGGAATGGAAAATGGTGATTTAACCGTGTTGGCGCTCCTGGACTTTAGCAATGCTTTCAACTCTGTTGACCTTGACATCCTCCTCGCTATACTTGGCTCTTCTAACATATCTCCAACGGCAGTTGACTGGCTTCGGAGTTACCTGTTTGGTCGACGGCAGAGAGTCCGCTTGGAGGAATCATACTCTTCCTGGTGTGATACGACAGCCGGAGTACCACAGGGTGGTGTCTTATCTCCTCTTCTCTTCGCTATCTTTATTAACTCTATATCTCATAATCTTTCGTCATCCTACCACCTGTATGCAGACGATCTGCAGTTATATTGCCAGGGTCCGCTTGGGTGGCTTTCAGAGGCTGTGGAAGCAGTAAACGATGACCTGTGTCGTATAACTGAGTGGAGTAAAACTTTTGGTCTAAAGGTAAACCCGGCAAAAACACAGGTCATTGTGATAGGTAGCTCCCGTAGTATCGCCCAAGTTGATTGGGATTCTCTTCCTCGAGTAGTTTTTGACGGTGTAACAGTCCCTTTTAGTGATACTGTCAAGAACCTTGGAATTACTCTTGACAAATCTCTCTCTTGGGGCCCACAGATTGCGGAAACGAGTCGTAGGATGTTTGCATCTGGAGGGTCTTTACGTAGGCTCCGTAACTTTCTTCCTATTACCACCAAAATTGCGCTTGCACAGTCCCTTCTACTTCCAATCCTTGACTACGCTGACGTCTGCTATCTGGATCTCACTCAGGAATTGCTAAATAAACTTGAGCGACTTCAAAACTTCTGCATAAGGTTCATTTTTGGCTTGCGTAAATATGACCACGTCTCAGAATATCGCGCAAAACTCAAGTGGCTTCCTATTCGTCGTCGCCGGGATGCTCATATCGTTTCTTTTCTTTACAATACTCTCTTTAATCCTTCTTCTCCTTCCTACCTTCAAGAACGCTTTATTTTCCGGCGTTCTCTTCTAACCCGGTTTTTAAAATCATCTGAGAATCTTAAACTTGACTTTCCTAAACATAAGACAAACTTTTACGCTTCATCTTTTACTGTGGAATCTGTTAGATTATGGAATGAGTTACCGGTGGATATCAGACGCGCCCCATCACTGAATGTTTTCAAACAAAGAGTTAAATTGCATTACCTGTCTTCTTAGGTACATAATTGTTTCTGCTCGCTTTATATATTTATTTATTTAAGTAAGTATAAGTATTAATAGAATGTAATTATATAAGTAAGTTTATTTTTGTATTATGTAATACATGTATGTTTATGTGTCTAGGTAGGCATATATATTTATTTAAGTATTGGTTAGGTGTTAGTATTGCTTATTTTTTGTTTGTTATAAGTGTTCATTGTTTATTTTTTTAAATCTTTTTTGCTAAGGCCGCTGTTTTAGTTAATGTGCTATTTCCTGTCCGTTCATGGTTGCCTGGAAGAAATCGCTTGAAGCGATAAGGCCGCCATTTAGTATAACTAATTTTTAATGTTTTTATTTTTCATGTGTTTGTATTGTATTTGGTTAAGCTAATAAAGAATTATCTATCTATCTATCTATCTTTCAGTGACCAGAAAACTGTATGAATTAATTTGAGACTCCCTTCGATTTTGATGAAACTTGCACTGTTCACTAAGTTGAAACATACTTTATCTATCTCATCTCGTGGACAAACATACAGATATACAAACATACATTTACAAAATTTTGCACATGTGTTTGGAATAGAAAGAAGTCATCACACAATCTAAACTTTAGCAGGTAAGAATACTATTTCATTAAGTATGTATTAATTATAATATACTTACTTTCTGGCACTGAGGGAGTTTCTAGGCAAATGTTTGACTGAGATCCATGAGTATCTGCACAAACAAAACATATTTATGAGATTACTTTAGAAATGTTCTACAATTACATGTCAAAAAAAGTAAAATTAGATGAAAATCACCTTCATAATAGGAATCTAAGCATGAGTTGCTAGCAATTTGAATTTTTTGTAAGGTCTTCTTTTTTAAGGGTGGTGGCCTTATGTTGTTGTCATTAAGAGGGTCTTCGTCACTGCTGGAAAAAGATCTTTTTGTTCTTTTTCGTTTACCACTTGGTTCTGCCTCCGCTCCTGCCTCCGCTTCTGCCTCTGACTGTATGTCAGAGGTAACTTCAACTAGTTTAAGTTTTTTTTTTGCTTTCTCTATGTTATCTATACATGCAAATGAAATAAAATATAAGCAACAGAAAATAATAAATAAACACAACATGCACCTCCATTCATATATACAAGGTTACTGGTTTAGTATATCTATAAACTGTAAAGCTTGTGGACATTATGTGGACTGTTTTAAATAAAATTTCAACACAGTGTGTTATAGGCAATAGGCATATCAACATAATGATGCTCGCCTATAATTCAAATTGATTAAATTGATTGAAATTAAAAAAACATTGTTGATATATAGATGTACTAAAGCTACCTTTAAACAATTTTGCGTTGAATTATGTTATTATAACAAAGTGAAATATATACATAAATAACATTGCTGAAAAATATAATTAGTAAGATATATGTATTATACTCTGTAATGTAGTCACCATCTGGAATACACCTATATACTATTACATTAGCATACTGTAAAAGCCTGAAGTATGGGGACTTTAAAGATTTACCATCTCAACCTGGTAAATCTAATCATACTTAAATGTCAGGAGCAAAAAAGGAAACTTTTTTGGGCTTGGCGCCTAATAAATTTTGGTTTAGGGAATAAAAATATGAGTTATTCTTTATTAATCAAGCCAGTGAAGCATCTTTGCATCTGGGTGAAGCCAAAATTTTATCACCTAATAACATAAAAGTAACACAAAAGTAACGTTAATCTTTTTATGTTACCGTAACGTAAAAGTAACGTAAAAGTGTTATAAAGCTGCATGCACAATTAATAATTAAAGATAAAAGATTACATAAACATACCAAAACTAATTTAACAGGATGAAAATGTTCGCATGTTCGAAATGTTTCGCAAATGACTAAAAGTAATAGCTAGATTTTTTAGCCCATCAAATTAATTTAGTTTTAGTTACTTGTCTGCCAGACACCAGTTATGTATGACAGTCTTGTTAGTTAAAATAAAACAAAGTAAAATGTTTTATTCAGAGGTTTAATCAAATAAACTCTTTTTTCTTTTCATTTCTTCATACTTTTCTGGATTTTCAAGTTTTAATTTCTCTCTGTACTTTTTTGTTTTTCGGCTGGTGTTAATGGAATCTGCAATAATTACTTATGTGAAAAAGCATTGAATAATAATTAATAAAATAATAAAATATTGTGATTACCATGGCTAAGACACAACCAATTTTGATAACATGTGGTAAAGAGAACTTTATAAGATACATTTTATCCCGGAAGAATATTGTTCCACCATACTGTGTTACCCACACGGGTGAAGCCGCGGGCATCAACATACAACTTGGTCCCTTTTTGCTAAACTTAAACAGCGTTTTTGACACGTACTATTGGTCATATAAAGATGCTAATCTAGTTAAATTGCAGATACACTAAAGCTCAAATAAAAATTATAATATGTAAAAATCTCATAATGTGATATAATTTTGACACACTCACAAAAAATCAAAACTACAATCATACTTTTCTCGCGGAATGCTACAAATATTGTTCTCATCTGATGTTCTGCTAGTTTAACTGTATGCTCCTAGCTTTATAATGCTTTTACGTTACGTAACATAAACTTTTAAGAAGGGTAACATAAAAGTAACGCAAAAGTATCATAAAAGTAACACAAAAAGCTTCTGCCTACAGCATCACCACAATTTATATGAAAACGGGTAAGAGTTGTTAGCTGCGGCTATGTTAGCACAAATCTTATGTACTCAAACGTTATTCTTACAGTAACAACTAGTAAAATAACTTAAACCTACCTTGTAAACCACAGGTATCAGTTTACTGTTTTTTTTATCACGAAAACACGCCGCCAATTCACTTGTTCATAACAAACAAAACAAATGGGTTAACGGCTAGAATTTTGACAGTGACAGCTGCTATAAGTGTTACTATTGTGAAAAAAATAATTACTACTATATTACGTTTAGAAATTGTATGAAAAATCAGTAACATAAATAGGGTAACGCAAAAGTGAAAGAATTTGAGACATCAGAATAAAACCTAATAAAATGCTCATTTAATTTGAATCTTACAGCGTTTGTAATAAAATCGACATTCCAGTAACATCACACCAAGATTTGAATTAGAAACTTTAGTTTAAATGCGTTGGTAACTTCACAGGGAGACTCGACATATTCGGGCAGCAAAAATGGACATTATTTTTTGTATGAACTTTTTCTTTTGTTACTTTGTCTTTTAACTTTTATTGATAAAATAAATGTAATACGTTTAAAATTGCTATTTACATAGCTAGTAAATACATCACTTCTTACAATTGGTAACAAAAATCCGCCATTCTTACTCATACATTTATTTAATAGCATTAGACGTAAATATAAAGGTAAAAGTGTAATAAAATTTTGGCTTTGCCCATCTACAGTTAGGGCAAATCCAACTCGGATAGGTTAGGTTAGAAGGCTAGCTAGCCTAGAGTTTGTGGCTTTTTTTGTAACAACCCAAAAACTACCCCTGCTCAATACACGTTACCAGATAGACGGATCCAAATTACTCTGATTCTCTAGTAACTTCCTATGTGACGTGGTGCTGAACATGTTCTAATATATGTATGTACTGTATGTAATTATGTAATTAGTTTTCAACATTTGTCATGCCTTGTGAGTAAATTTTAGATTAAATTAACAGCACAATTTACAATTTAGATTGGTTAGGTTTAGATTGTCTTAGGATTCACTGGTAAATTTTAATACTCATGGTACTTCGAGCTTTTACAACACCATATAGCCACAGAAAACTTTTAGCAGCATTAGTAAGCTCACGGTAAATCAGGAAAGATTGCACCCAGAAGTATAGTAAGTACCTATACTTCTAATTCCAAGCCAGGAAACGAGCCAAAACCAAGCGGTTCGTAAGAAAATATGTAATAAATTATACGTACCAGTCTCACCGAACACTCTCTGGACGGTATATATTCTCCACTTGGTGTCCGGTGTGTTGGCATCAGCTAATAATTTCTCAAAAGCTTTTGTTCCCTTCACCGGCGGCCAATACACTTCACACCGCCTAGGCGTAAACCATTTATTGTTTACGATTGACACGCTCCCTCCGTGTTCCTCGCTAAATTGTATAATGGAATACATAATTATACAATAGGATCTGCAACACAACACGGAATAAAAATTCGCTCGGCCGGCACTAACTAAATTCGTTAAGTCCGTTATAAAAAGGTGGGAAAAAACTCGAGCAACAGACGCTTCAACAGTGTTGCCACCTTAGTTTTAGTAATTGGGGCTATTGAAGAAGCTAAAAAGGGCTAAATCGAGCAAAAAAAAGCTAGATGGAGCACAAAATTACCAAGAAATGACTTGCGGTAAAAAAAACACCTGTGCTAATGATTTCAATCATGTATTTATTTTTATTTTTACAAACATTTTTCTAAATCAAACTGAACGTAATGACCACAAAAGAGAGTTCATCTGTTCTGTAGTATGACAATTGGCACATCAAATAATGAAATAATAGAGTTTTGATACACTTACTCGGTTTTATAATAAGAAGAACATTAATCACATAACCATAAATAAATCAATAGTCTATGATACAAAATGCGAAAGTTCGATGTTATCGCAATGTTAGTAAGGCACACATTTTAGTTTCTGGTGCAATATTTCTAATAAATCAATAGTCTATGATACAAAATGCGAAAGTTCGATGTTATCGCAATGTTAGTAAGGCACACATTTTAGTTTCTGGTGCAATATTTCTAAGAAAATGAATAGGGCAGAAAAGGGCTAGATAGCCCTTTCCGGGCTAAATCATTAAACAACGAGTTCACCTACAGTAAAAATTGCTAGATCTAGCCCCAAAAGATCTAAGGAGGCAACACTGCGCTTCAATCGAAACGAGATGTCAGAATTACGTTCCGTTCGTAGGTTCTGTTCCTACTTCTGATGTTTTTAAAAATCACATTTTGATGTTAATAATTTAAATACCTGTACAAAATAATTACTTTAGGTATTATAACTTTAGAAGTACCAACAAATACGGAAGGTTTTTATTAATAGCTTATAGATATTTTACCTCAAACGAATGGAAAATTGAATGGTTGAAATGAAACGTAGGTACAATTTTAAATTTTAAGTCGATTCCACGTTACTGACGTCAATAAAACGTCCTCTTTGAGACTAATTTGCTACCGTGTCCTGATATAGTCTAAGATCCCGTTAAGAACCACCTTCACCGAGCTGGTTATTGGATGAAACATGTTTTTTTATGAAATTTAATATGGCTTAGGTTTAAGCACAAACCAGATATAATGAAATATAACGCCCAAAAAATCGTAAGTACTTATAATATTATAAGTACCAGAGTTTAATCTCCATTTTAATATGAAATTATCACCAATAAACGTAAAGTCTGCTAACCTAAACAAGCAGCAATTTTAAAAATTATCCCGACTTCTTTTAGTGACCATATAAAACTGTACGAATTAATTTGAGACTTCCTACCCATACGAATTACAACGTGCGATTCCCTTCCTGACTCCGCACGGCCGCGTTCCATGCGTGCATCGCACGTTCACCACTCATACCCATATTTTTTTATTTTATTTATTTACTAGTTTTTACCCGCGGCTTCGCCCGCATACTCAAAAAATCATTATAATTTATAGCCTATGTGTTATTCTGATATATAAGCTATATTATTGCAAAGTTTCATCTCAATCCGTTCAGTAGTTTTTGCGTGAAAGAGTAACAAACATCCATACATCCATCCATCCATACATCCATCCATCCATCCATCCATCCATCCTCACAAACTTTCGCGTTTATAATATTAGTAGGATATACACAAAAAACATAATAACAAAAAATAACACTATTAAACCTAGATAAGGTTTGGCATAGTGCCAGCGTCCTCAATTAAAGTTGGTTGTCTGGTAACTAGCTTCTTAAAAATTATATCTAATATTAATAATTAATAATACAACAATAAACTAAATAAAAACCGAGCGACCACAAAGCGCGGCGTGCGCCGCCGCCGGAGTCTCATATTGCGTCACATGTTGCTACCAATCAAGCAAGGCACTACAACGGCCCACACCCACTCGGCCAGTCGCCGCCCGCCGTTGCATATACATTTCGACAATATTACATACATTCGAATTGATTACCTCCTTTTTTAAGAAGTCGGTAAAAAGGCAAGTATCTTCAGAATAATCGCTGAGCTACCCAAAAAGGCCACGGATGCACCAAATATGTACTCGCATTTTATTTAAAAATTTCATCCAAACATGTTATACAATCCTAATAATAAAGTAATTTAATATACAAAAATCATGTCAGATCTTGGTTTGACTTTAGTAACTAAAGTAGGCTCCTGGCTCATGATTAGAATATCGGCAAGTGAATTTTGGGGGAAAGGGGGCTCCTCCTCGCTTCGCTCGTCGTCGCATGTGCGTAATACATAGCAACCAAACACTCCTCTCGCTTCGCTCGTCGTCGTACCTACTGGCACAGGCAAGTGACTTGGAGTCCATATACATACTTGGTTATATGTATACATTTTATGGCAATATGGGCAGTAATGACACAAAACTTTGCTACTCAAAATGTGGTGAACCCGTGGCCTTTTTGGGTTATGAAAAGTTTTTTCATCACATCTATTCGAAAAGGACTACTTGGTTCGCCTTTAAGTGCGACCAAAGGTGGTGTTTTCTACGAGTATATGGAACTTAATAAGTGCGCCGGAAAGTTCTTTGCTGCGCCCTTTTTGAATTTGGAACAAATAAGTGCGCCAGAAAGTTCTTTGCCGCGCACTTTTTGAATTAAAAATGAAAAGTATTTGTTCAGCGCCAAAAAAATGAATGAAAAGAATGTAAATATGAGTTTTGGCGGGAACGCGGAAAAGTCATGTCGCCTATCTTTGTTTTATTTTGTTAAGCTTGTGTTTTTATCAGTGATAATTAGTGAAAAATTGTGGTACTTCTCTGATTATGAGCTGATTTACGTACATGAGTGTAGGCAAGTGATATAATGTGACGTATCATGTCGTTCCGTGTTGTTACCATACTCCATAGACGCCTCTAGGAAAGTCTCCACTGCTTTACTGAGGTATGACTTGGACTAGGTTTGGACTTGACCGCGACTAAACGCAGTTTTAGTTGTTACTCTACGTTTTATCAAATAATAATATTACAATAAAATATGAGTAGGAGGAATAGGCGCCTTTTATTTTCTCATAGAGGTGATGAAAAGTAGAGCGCAAAATATATTTTTGGCTCGGGCGACGTACTTTTGAATCCCTCGCTACGTTCAGGATTCTACTAAAGAATTCCTCGCTACGCTCGGGATTCTACTCTAGAATCCCTCACTTTGCTCTGGATTGCCCTCGCCGTAAAAATATTATTTTGCTCCCATGTAATACAATCTACTATTGTAGTGCAGGCATGACTTAAATAGCCCGAAAGATTTTGGTACAGGTTTCATATAGGTACTCGTATTTGTACATATTATATTTATGCTAGGTATGTTGTATCCTCTTCTAACGCATGGGATGGTTGGTAGGCAACCAGTATTCAGGACTGATTTTTCGCAGGCAACCCTATAATATCACCGTGTTTGCAATGAAATAAACTTTATTTTTATTTAAGTTTCATCCAATAACCAGACTGGTGCAAGTTGCCTTGATCGTCGATTTACCTGTTCATACCTGGCAACCCATGAGTTGTCCCAACAGGAAAAAAATAGCCAACCTAACTTTTGCATATACCTACTATGGACTGTATACTTGCGATTGGTACCTATAGAATTTGTCCAATAAACAAGCAGGTGAAATATTTTTTTTTTAATTAAATATGAATCATAATTATATCCTGGACTAAAATTTGCTAGGCGACCCATATTCAATATATTTATTGAGATATTAAATTTCATAAAAAACATGTTTCATCCAATAACCAGCTTGGTGAAGGTCGTTCTTAACGGGATCCTATACTACACGAATAGACGTCAATACAAAGTCTACTTTGTGGCGAATATGGTACGTCCAATATTGACCCTAAATAGAGGTCAATAAAACGTCCCCTTTGTGGCGAATATGGTACGTCCTGATATTGACCCTAAATGGACGTCAGTAAATTATCCATTTTGTGGCGAATATGGTACGTCCTAATGTTGACCCTAAATAGTGGTCAATAAAACGTCCCCTTTGTGGCGAATATGGTACGTCCTGATATTGACCCTAAATGGACGTCAGTAAAACGTCCACCAGAGACGAATATGATACGTCCTAATAATGACCCTGAATAGACGTCAGTAAATCATCCACTTTGTGGGGAATATGGTACGTTCTAATATTGACCCTAAATAGAGGTCAACAAAACGTCCACTTTGTGGCGAATATGGTACGTCCTGATATTGACCCTAAATGGACGTCAGTAAAACGTCCACCAGAGACGAATATGATACGTCCTAATAATGACCCTGAAGAGACGTCAGTAAATCTTCCACTTTGTGGCGAATATGGTACGTCCTAATATTGACCCTAAATAGAGGTTAATAAAACGTCCCCTTTGTGGCGCATATGGCACGTCCTGATATTGACCCTAAATGGACGTCAGTAAAACGTCCACTAGAGACGAATATGATACGTCCTAATAATGACCCTAAATAGACGTCAGTAAATCATCCATTTTGTGGCGAATATGGTACGTCCTAATGTTGACCCTAAATAGAGGTCAATAAAACGTCCCCTTTGTGGCGAATATGGTACGTCCTGATATTGACCCTAAATGGACGTCAGTAAAACGCGTCCACTTTGTGACGAATATGGTACGTCCTGATATTGACCCTAGATGGACGTCAGTAAAACGTACACTTTGTGGCGAATATGGTACGTCCTGATATTGACCCTAAATGGACGTCAGTAAAACGTCCACCAGAGACGAATATGATACGTCCTAATAATGACCCTGAATAGACGTCAGTAAATCGTCCACTTTGTGGTGAATATGGTACGTCCTGACTTTGACTCTAAATTGACGTCAGTAAAACGCGTCCACTTTGTGACGAATATGGTACGTCCTGATATTGACCCTAGATGGACGTCAGTAAAACGTACACTTTGTGGCGAATATGGTACGTCCTGATATTGACCCTAAATGGACGTCAGTAAAACGTCCACCAGAGACGAATATGATACGTCCTAATAATGACCCTGAATAGACGTCAGTAAATCGTCCACTTTGTGGTGAATATGGTACGTCCTGACTTTGACTCTAAATTGACGTCAGTAAAACGTCCACTTTGTGACGAATATGGTACGTCCTGATATTGACCCTAGATGGACGTCAGTAAAACGTACACTTTGTGGCGAATATGGTACGTCCTGATATTGACCCTAAATGGACGTCAGTAAAACGTCCACCAGAGACGAATATGATACGTCCTAATAATGACCCTGAATAGACGTCAGTAAATCGTCCACTTTGTGGTGAATATGGTACGTCCTGACTTTGACTCTAAATTGACGTCAGTAAAACGTCCACTTTGTGACGAATATGGTACGTCCTGATATTGACCCTAGATGGACGTCAGTAAAACGTACACTTTGTGGCGAATATGGTACGTCCTGATATTGACCCTACATGGACGTCAGTAAAACGTCTACTTTGTGGCGAATATAGTACGTCCTGATATTGACCCTAAATGGACGTCAATAAAACGTCAATTTTATGATGAATATGAGTCGTCGAAATAATGACTTTTAATTGACGTACATTATGACGTCATCGACGACGCATTAACGACCGACCCTATTATGACCTAAGAGTGACGTCGTTTATGCGTCACTGACGTCACTTTGCTACCTGGGTACCATTTCAAAGGAATATATGTTTTGTTACAACGCAATAAGGTTGAATTTTCCTAAACTAACTTTGAGCCAAATTTCGTCTGTGCGCAGTCCAGATAGTATACAAAGTCCTTGGGTAGGGAATAACTTAAAAAAAAAAAAACAAGTAATAACAAACCAGTTATTTATTTTAATAAAATAAATTGTATAATAACCCGAATCAAACAAGACGGCGGATATAAAGTTAGCTACAAGTTGCGCAATATCCAATCCTGGCCGAAACTCACATACAGCTGCGCGTTGATTGGGTTTCGCACAACTTGTACCTAACTTCACATCCGCCGACTTGTATGATTCGGCCTATACTGATAGCTTTACACTTATTTATGTACATTATTTAATCTAATATTAATTAAACCTAACTTTATACTGTCTAGAAGGTAATGAAAGTAGTCAGTCAACTTTATGATACAGTCACTTGTAATCGCAATCATATTGTTTCAGTGTCGCGACCAGAGAGTAACTTATATATACAGGTCGCGACTTACAGGTCGGTATATAATTTTATGATTTATTATATTAGCTTCATTTGGTTTACTCAATCAATTATTAAATTTTTTTATTCATTTATACGAAAAATTGTCAGAGACACTTTTGAATAGTCAATAAACTTAATTCACTATTTAATTTTGTAATCTTTACAATTACAAGTTGTAATATTTACAATTACAAGATGTAATATTTACATTTCTAAGAAACATTATGTGTATAGTTAGTTATCCATTCATAGGACCCTCCCTATAAGGGTGGCAATTTTATTGATTGTATTAGAACAGTTTATGTTTTAATTAACATCACCTGTATCAGCCTTTTGATAGTCTACCTTTGAACATAGGCCTTTCCTCTTAGACCGATCGGGCCATTTCCTCCGCGCTGGCTTACATACACGATACAACGACAACGAATCATTTTTCGATGGTTTACAGATTGCCTCATAATATTTTCCATTATTATCAAATAATAATATTCGGCCAAGTGAGAGTCAGACTAGCACACGAAGGGTTCCGTGCCCTGAGAGAAGGAACCCTGGAAGCCGCCCATAATATGTTTTATTTGAATTAAATTTATTTTTGAACGGCATCTTCCTGTTACAGTTATTATTATCGAGCAAAAGAATCACGTTTCTTTTATGGGAGCCCCCCTTAAATATTTATTTTAATGTAGTTACTTATTTTTTGACAACTAAATATTCAGTGAATATTTCAGGCATCTACTTATAATACAATACATACTTACTTACAATAGGATATTAATAACGGTGACAGCCGTTATTAATATCGAGCGAAAAATTGAGATTTGTTGTATGGAAGCCCCCCTTAAATCTTTTTTTTTCTGTTTTTAGTATTTGTTGTTATAGCGGCAATAGAAATACATGTGAAAATTCCAACGTTCTAGTTATCACGGTTCATGAGATACAGCCTGGTGACAGACAGACAGACGGACGGACAGCGGAGTCTTAGTAATAGGGTCCCGTTTTAACCCTTTGGATGCGGAACCCTAAAAACCAGTGCCCTCCGAATTATTTTACCAAATTCGCAACTCATCAGATACTGAATTCAGCAGATTCGTAACTAACCAAATTTATACCATTGCATACTAACTCTCTTTGTACAGTATCATCTAACAATTGTAATTTTAGTTAACAAAGGGCACAGACCCTGGAGTCTGTGGTTTGTAAAAATTTTCAATTAAAAAAAAAAAAAAAAAATTATACCATTGAACTGAAGATACAAATCACGATGACAAAATCAATATGCACATTTTGCAACGTTGACAACGAATGCTTCGCTCTGAAATGCTCCGGAACGAATGAGAAATGCTCCAAATGAAGCCTGTGGTATGAAAGAACGAATAAGAAATACTCCGAATGAAGCCTGTGGTGTGAAAGAACGAATGAGAAATGCTCCGAATGAAGCCTGTGGTGTGAAAGAACGAATGAGAAATGCTCCGAATGAAGCCTGTGGTGTGAAAGAACGAATGAGAAATGCTCCGAATGAAGCCTGTGGTGTGAAAGGTCATCAATCATCATACAGGGTTATCTGCTTACCCTGTAGTAAAGCCGAAAGGAGATGATTCAGACCATCACCACACTTTGGGGCCAACCCGGAATTCGAGAAAAATAATCAGCTATCCCATGCAAAATTCAGTGTCTCCATTTAAAAATGACACAACTCGAGTTATGCTCTTTTGTTTTTATTGCACCTATTTTTTACCACGAAAAAATATATTTTTGCCTCTCCTGAAAAGTGCCGATTTTGATTTGTGCCTTTTTTAACTGGAGACACTGAATTACAACTTTTTTTTAAACTGAATTTTGTTTTTAGTTTAAGTTTTCTTTTTGTGATAAACATTTCAACGCGTTCGCAGGATTTGAACCTGCATCTCTCTGGGATTCCGGCCCAAATTTGTTCAATTAAGCTAAAACGCTGTCTGCGAAGGCGCCGAATTATTCAAAGTGTTTATCATATTTACCAACTACTACATTGTTGGAAGCGCCGTTTGTGAGAACTGCTTCAAATCCTGCGAACGCGTCAATTTTTGAAATGTTTATCACAAAAAGAAAGTTTCTATACACCTAGTGTGTGAAGCACGATAAAAATCATTTCATTAGTTTAAGTTGTTCGTTATGATGGTCTGTATCATCTCCTTTCGGCTTAGTAGGTACACCAGTTCAGGATAACATACGCTGTATAAGTCAAAATATATGCTGAAATTCCAACATCATCTTTGGTGGAAACTTTTCTTGATAGTTCACTATAAAAGTACAAATCTAAGATTCAAAATCGGGGCCTTCGCTCGTCGTATTTTCGTTTTTAGCGACTTTGGACTTGTTTTGTAAGGAGAGTCCCTTTTTCTCGGCCTCGTGAATGGCGGCGAACACCGCGCTGGCGTACACTTTCTTTAGGATCCTTTTGTCGTGGAACGGGTGTGAGTGAGCCGAGATTCTGAAACAATTAATTAGAATTTCAGTTGACATTGACGAAAGAACTATCGAGTATACTAAGCGCCACACAAGTCGGCGGTTGGTAATTTTATGCGCGAAACGCTGCGCAAAAGCCAAAATATGCGTGGGAGATAGAGGGAGACGCCTGCGCACACCCGCCAACCTCATGCCTCCCGCGCGCTCCCTACGCCCGTGCTCAACACTATGCTACGCGGCGTCGGCATTGTGTACCCATGCGCAATAATTAGCGAATCACGACGAAGTGTCGTCTGCGGGAAACTTCTCATCCGCCGAATTGTGTGGCGCTACTACCACGACGTATACGCCGACCACGTATACGCCGAATCAAATCTTCATCTTGGCGGTTGAGAAGTTAGATACAAGCTTCGGGAAACCCAATCCTCGCGCAGCTGTTGAGTGGGCTTCAGTCCGGATTGGGTTTTAGGACGTCCACCTACGGTGCACCCCGGGGACAGACGACCTCACTGACTGCAGGTTCGAGCTGGATGCAACCCGTTTCCGATCGTTCTTATATTGAACATCCATAGAGAAGGAATGGTAATCAATTAGCGTCCTTTTAGGGGCTAATTGTGTACATCGAAACTAACAACTTTTGTTCTCAGACTTGTGTCAAAACTCAGAAAAATCAGCTGTTCCATACATTTTGTGGAGGGCAAACGATATTTTTTTATGGAAAAACATTTTTTTTTAGATTTGATAAGTCGTTGAACAAAAGTTGTTATGTACAGAATAACCCCTAAAAGGATGGTAATTGATTACCAATACAGTACTGTATCAGCCTTCTAATAGTCCACTGCAGGATGTAGGCGTACCCACGAAGTGTGATTGGGCCATATCCACCATGCTAGCCCAGTGCGGGTTGGTGGTTTCACATATGCCATCGAATTTCTTCTACGGACATATGCAGGTTACCTCACGATTCACGATGTTTTCGTTCACCGAAAAGCCAGTGGTGTGAAATGCCAACCCAAACACAAAACACACAAAAGTGGTGTGATTACCAATAACCCTGTATAGTTTACTAAAAAAAAATATCTGCGAGGCTAGTCCAGTTTAACACGTAAATTGAAACTACAGCTGTTTCCGTACGGCTCTATACTTTTTCGTACAGCGACCCTGGCGGGAACGAGGAATAACTAACCTAAATGTATGGAGCCACACGCGATCGCGAAAGTTTAAGTAAACTACGCAAAACCTGGACTAAGGGCTCTGGAGTGTTGTTCTTGTTGACAAATTCCGTATTGTCTCTGGACAACCACGTTGTCCCTGGTGACAACCACGGCGGGACACTTCCTGGAGTTGAGGTAGTCGGCGCAGCGCCACTGGCGCGTGTTGTTCTTGTTATATTCTGTATTACCTCTGGACAACCACGTTGTCCCTGGTGACAACCACGGCGGGACATTTCCTGGAGTTGAGGTAGTCGACGCAACGCCACTGGCGCGTGTTGTTCTTGTTATATTCTGTATTACCTCTGGACAACCACGTTGCCCCTGGTGACAACCACGGCGGGACATTTCCTGGAGTTGAGGTAGTCGACGCAACGCCACTGGCGCGTGTTGTTCTTGTTATATTCTGTATTACCTCTGGACAACCACGTTGTCCCTGGTGACAACCACGGCGGGACATTTCCTGGAGTTGAGGTAGTCGACGCAACGCCACTGGCGCGTGTTGTTCTTGTTATATTCTGTATTACCTCTGGACAACCACGTTGTCCCTGGTGACAACCACGGCGGGACACTTCCTGGAGTTGAGGTAGTCGACGCAGCGCCACTGGCGCGTGTTGTTCTTGTTATATTCTGTATTACCACTGGACAACCACGTTGTCCCTGGTGACAACCACGGCGGGACATTTCCTGGTGTTGAGGTAGTCGACGCAACGCCACTGGCGCGTGTTGTTCTTGTTATATTCTGTAATACCTCTGGACAACCACGTTGTCCCTGGTGACAACCACGGCGGGACACTTCCTGGAGTTGAAGTAGTCGACGCAGCGCCACTGGCGCGTGTTGTTTTTGTTATATTCTGTATTACCTCTGGACAACCATGTTTTCCCTGGTGACAACCAAGGCGGGACACTTCCTCGAGTTGAGGTAGTCGACACAGCGCCACTGGCGCGTGTTGTTCTTGTTACAGTGTTTGAGGTAGTACATGTAGCGGTTCAGGATCATCTGCAGCGAGCCTTGGTTCGACACTGTGAACTGCATAGTGGAGGGTAGGCCTGGAAATAAAATAAGTAATAGTAGTTTGGTAGCCAAAGGCTGTAAGGCATCAATTGCCGCCCGAGATATTTCCTATAGTTCGAGGGTGCAATTGGTGCTTACAACTGAGCTAACTATTCTGCTTTACATCTCGATTGTGAGCTAAGTAGAAAAAAACCGGCATTACAAGAATAATAGTAGATTACTTACCGCCCTAGGGCTTTTCTAGCTACATTATTACTCTAGAGCGCTAATTAGTCACCTACAAGCCCCATTTGGAGGTAATAAGAACCTACTTACCGAACATAACAGATGTAAAAGTTATTACTATAGTGGTCAAACGGCCAAGGCACATATTTTGACAAAGTGTGAGCTTGTGAAGTGAGGGCGCGTAGAGTTAGAAGCTTGACCCTACATGCGATCGTTGACACTGCGAGTCATGATTTCGTCTTGGCAACATTTTACACGAAAATGTCTTTAATAGGCTCTGAGGCGTAGAGTGCGTGCCTTGCCGACACATAGATACCAGAGAGATTATGTGGACGATCGAGAAAAGAAAGAATAGGGTATTACAGTCAGTTTTGAAAAGCATCTCAGTTAGATCCTGCTGATCTAATAAACCACTAAAAAATACAAAAAATATATTTTTAATCGTTAAGTGTTTTAAAAATGCATTTTAATTTTACAATTTCAAATATTCGCGCGTAATTTACGTAAAACGATGGATGACATTATTTTACTCTGTGGTCATGAATCACGTCACTATGCTATGTAAACAATGCACGTAAATATTTTTCACGATAGTGTCTTTGTTTGTAAGTTTGAGATTTATGTTGAAAATGAGTTATTATAAATGGTTAATAATGAGTTACCGTTCGTGTGCTGTTCCTGGAATACTAGTGTACAAACACCGGACAAACTATTCAATGTTTACATAGCCGGATGACGTCATAACGTAGCGGCGACTGTTTTATGCACAGATTAAAAAGACGGAATATTTTGTATTGATTTTTTAAATTTATTTTGTTGTTTCCGATTGCTTTTTGCTTAAGCTATCTCAAAAATACATTTACAGATTTTTTCTCGTTCATAGTAAAATAGCCTATTAGAAGTAATGATTAAATATGGCATGAGTTAGAAAGAGATATGAAAAATATATCGATTGCTTTGCTTGTTGCCGTATTTTTCTCTCAGTAGTGTCAAATTCCAATATTTGACAGCCTTGGGCAAGATTTTTTATACCTTTTTTGGTTGAGAATCGCCTCAAGCGACAACATCGCTATCTCTCTAGTTGTAGCTCTGTGCGTGCCGACTGCGGCCCGCGAGGCGAGTCGAGCTTGTGCAAAAAGTGAACCGCCGTGGCGTCACGGTGAACTAACAATGAGATTTTAAGTTGGTGGTAATATAAGCACTTCAAAAATTTGACGCTTGCGTAGGAGGCGAACTGGCTCAGTTGGTTAGAGCGTCGGGCTAGTGATCTGAAGGGGCAGGTTCAAATCCTGCGTTCGCTTCAGATTTTTGAAATGCTTATCACAAAGATAACTCAATGAGATTTTAATGAACCAAGGTACCGACTACTTGGTAGAGTCTACTGATGAAAACCGAATTGGTGTCTACCAAGTATCAAACACTTTTAGTTGTACGAGCAATGACAGAGCAGTGTTGTCAACGTAACAAAATTAGTAAAATGGCACACGGGCGTCCTCCCGGGGGACAGACTGGAATAATTCCTCACCTACGACGCTTCTCATTTTGTACAAACTCTAGCAAGTCGTCCGTGTTCTCCAACATATCACCTGCTACTGCCTGTATCGTTGTATACAGGGTAATAGGCATGCTGACTAAAACAATATAATTAGTCCGTTAGATAGAATAACAAAAAATATTATCACAGATTTTTTCTTTTGTCAATTGAACATAATTATATTAAAACAAATAAATAAAATTGTTTGTTTGGGCGTAAGTTTACAATAGTCTGAATAATTGACCCAAAGGCTCCTAAACTAGTTAGAAACTGTATTTCAGGAGCCGATGGACTCTCCTATAGGTACACAATTTATAAAAAACGGACAAGTGCGAGTCAGGCTCGCACATCGAGGGTTCTGTACAAACACATTGTTGAAATGATTAAAAACTAGTTTTAGCATGTGCTAATGAAGTTCTTTTATATGACACCTTACATGATACGATTTACTCACTTTGAATTTTGAACCCATATTTTGTGAATTTTGAGGCCCTATTTTTTGTAATGTAAATAAAAATGTACAGTTTTCAGATTTATTCCTATATGTGTACTCTAAGACAATGCTTCTCGCCAAATTTCATAGTTCTATGTCAACGGTAAGTACCCTGCAGGTTTTGATTTTTGTGAATAACGAAATATGCGGTTTTTTACTACATAAACGGCTCTAACTTTTTTATACGATAACTGAGAAGTTTTTCTTTTACACAACTGCAAGAGACCATGTATAAACGTATACAGTTTAAATTTCAACTCGATAGCTTTACGCGTTCTCGAGATAAAGAGTCTTGACATACACAAATAAGGGTTCCGTTTTTTCCGTTTGAGGTGCGGAACCCTAAAAATTACGCCAGTTACACATTATTCAATAAAATCTAGAGTTGAAAAGATGAAAGCCAAAGTTAATTAACATTAAGAAAAAAACATTAAAAAAATTTCTTTACAATCTGATAACAACGTAAGTATGTTTTATGAATATGTGTGAGTATGTGTGTGTGTGTGTGTGTGTGCGCGTGTGCGTGTTCTTTGGTATGATCTCAAATTCACAACAAAAAATCTATTATAAATTTTGATTAAAAATAGAAACTTTCCAACATACTTCCAATACCATTATAGTCAAAAGCATTAAGCTAGTGAAGAATTATTTTTCATATTGATGAAGATATAGCCCGTCAAAGATACGCGTGACGTCACAAGTGTCACACAAATGTATAGACTTCTGTAACAGAGGTGACATCATGACCCCTACTCCCAAACTTTGACAAGGTTTATCTTTGTCATTTGTTGTTTCATTGACAAAAAAAAATTCGTGTCAATTATTTTTCGATAATCTGACACACGGACCAATCATAATAATGATATTTTTGCCCAGTAATCATGCCTATTCGTGTGCCCTGTACTATACTCTATAACATTTAACTTGATCTCTGCGACAGCTGTCAGAAAAATCACGCCTATGAAGTCTAGAATTTCTTAATAGTACAGACAGGACCTGTCAATGTCATACTTTATGGGCCGATACCGATTAGTGATGGGCGACGAATGATCGTGACCATAGAGATTTAGATAGAGTTTTATTTAAAATACCGATAGTTTATACTAACAATATTTTAAATAAAACTTAATTTATCATTAATTTTATTGTATATTTTAATATCATAACATTTTTACATGTGTAATTAAATTAAACCCAATTATATGTTACATTAGCATCGATAATAGAGAAAAACGTCGATAAATACTATCGTTACATTATTATAAGTATTTAATGAATATCATAACATTATTTACATGTGTACATACTTGATCTTAAATAATAGTAAGTAAATAAAATCCAATTTCTCACCTTCAACGACTCATTCGATTTCATTACAACATTGTTTGAAAATCAATTTTATACTACAACTGCTCGGAAAGTACCTTGATACTTTATCAAATTTACGGTAGAAAGTACGTCATTGCATATCGAACAAATATGCGGCGAGAAAACGCATCTGAGCGGGAGAGAAAAGTGTATGAAAATCCATTTCTTACGTGGTTTTTCTTTTTTAATTTTGGGTAAGACTATGCGCTGGTAACCTAAATATCAAAAGCCAAAAAGTTTTTACAGTGAGTTTTTACCTCCAAGTTCGCAAAATGACACTGTCCACTAGCTGTGTGTTGGATGGTGTCAAACAATTTGAAAAAAGAACATGTGAAAATTGCAGACGCCATTGTCGCCATTTTCAATTTGTGAGTTGTTTGAGGATTCATTTTTCGTAGAAAAGTAAAATAAAACTATCAAAATGATAAGTAGTGATAGTGATGATGAAGATTTATTTTCCTCGTAGGTGTAGTATAAAGCACTATGTATCACTCGAGAGAAAGTGCGATTCCCGATCTCGGGTGTTTTAAAGCCAAAGTTTTTGTTTTCAAACGACACCCTCGACGGTAATCGGTCACTTTCTCCTCTCGGTGAACAATGTACTATTTTCCACCACTATCTCAACTCTAAAAATGACAATCTTCTATGTCAATGTCACTGTCGCAGAGATCAAGTTAAATTTTATAGAGTACTAGCTTTTACCGGCGGCTTCGCCCGCGATATAATTTAATTTATCTTGTCAAAAAAATATGGTAACTAAAACAGTAAGTGCGCCACAATTCAATGTGAAACGGTACACAAATATTGTAGCAAATAATCATTTCAACCCAAAAAACATCCAATCTCAACTAATTAACTTTAAGCATCATCAAGATTTACTAACTCCAAAACCTGTAACTTTTTGAGCAAAATAAACGTTATCTTATCTTAATTGATTAATTAATATAAAATCATTGCAATTTGTTTCGTCATCGTTATCATCCGCAGCTTTCTTTGACCCACTGTTGGGTATAGGTCTCTCTCTTGCAGTGCCATCTGCCTCGGCTCTTTGCCGGTCGTGACCAGGCTCGACCGGCGGTATTGATGATATTGTCGAGATAGTCGACCCACCTTGCTGCCGCGCCGCACATAGCTGAGCGCTCTCACCTATTCAAGTACCCTAGTGGACCAGCTCGGTCACCACCGTCTTTCTTGGTCAAGAAGCGCTGGTCGAATTGGTTGCCACGCCATTGTGAACTATGTCATACGCAGGGCTCTTGCGACCGCCAATATCGCAGCCGTACTCGAACCGAATGGGTTTGCGCGTGGTGATGGCCAAAGGCCTGACGGTATGAAGCTGGTCCCATGAAAGTGTAGACGGCCCTTAGTATGGGACGCAACTTGCGTCGATACTTTGGCGCCGTCAGCGGAGCAGCACAAACGGCGCAAATATGCTAACCTCGGCAATGGTTACATGAGCCGTTTGAAATTGAGACATTGTGCGCGTGTTGGCCGGGAGCTCAACTTGTTTTCAAAAGTCTTTCTGAGTGTCTGGTGTACCCGGCGCGTGACCAAAATGCTGGTGTATATTTGGCTCAACGTATAAGCAGTATTGCCAAGCTGATTGGCAATGCTGCCAGCATGTTGGGCACGCTGCTAACTGGCAGTGGGCTTGAGCATTTAGAATATCTTTAGACCTTCAAGGGTCTGTGGATGATCCAATTGCTTGTTATGTAGTAGTCGTTTATGAAGTTTTACATCATAAGTCTGTATTTAGTGGTAGTTAATAAAGGCACTTGCTCTATAAAAATATCAAGTACCTTGCACTTTGTTGTCACTGTTCAAACCTAACCCGATATCAAAATACCTTATACTTATAAATGCTTCTGTTGATTAAGATAAGGTTAAAGTGTACCCGCCCATAGGTTCCCGACTTGTCGTGGCAGGAGAACTTAGTCGAGGCTTATGGGCGGCGCGGGAATCCCAGGTAGAGCCGCTTCTCTGGGTTTTTTCTGAGACAGCTGAGAAGGCGGCGCTCGAGGTCTCCCGATTCTTTTTGGTCTTTTCCCCCTAGGCAGTTTAGAAGTTTGCACTCGAGGTTGGGCCGCTTTTCTGGAGTTTTTAAATATAGCAGCTGAGAGGCTGGCCAGCAAGTTGCGTGCCTCATGAGGAGTGCCGCTACTGAGGCGGGCTGCACTTTTATCACTGTTCAATCCTAACCAAACCAACAGAAATTTATGTTCGTGTCAAGGTCAGAACTCAGAATCAAGGTTAATAACCTTAGTGTCAAGATATTCATACTCATGCCATACTACTTTTAAAAATCAACTCGATCCGTTTCTTCGTATATTAGCATGGATTCTGTACCCTAAAGGTAGAATAAAGAAATATGTTTAACCTCTAATGGTGGTATATTTAAAAATATTTTTAATGTCAGACGAAATGACTGACGGCCCAGTATAAAACGTCATTGTAATATGTTGTATGGCGAAGGGAAAACCAAGGACTTTGTATACTATCTGGACTGCGCACAGACGAAATTTGGCTCAAAGTAAGTTTAGGAAAATTCAACCTTAATGCGTTGCAACAAAACATATATTCCTTTGAAATGGCATAAGAGAGACGCTGTGCCGAGTGAGACTTTCCAAAGTGATGAAGTTGTCCCGGTCGCACTATTGCCATTTCGGAACGACATTTATATATGGTAGAATTATTACCTGTAAAGCCGCGACTGTCTTAACCATTTCTTAGTTTTTTTAACAATATAGTTTGTTAAGATTTTAGTCAAAATTGCGAATAGATGCCAATAAACAGAGTTTGATATTTATTTTGTATGAATATACCTACGTCTTTACGATTAACGGTTATTTTTAATTTTTGACTAGAGTATCACCGTCGATTGCAAATGGCGTACTATGGTGTATACAAAGAAGTGTAGTAGGGTGACTATGCTGGACATATTTCTTAAACATGCTGGGTGTACAATTGGTGTATAGTCGTGGTTGTCATTTTTAATTTTTTTGGGTTGTAGATTTCAAAATTGGCATCCATATTGGAATTAAAAACGGCAGACGTCACTTTTTTGAAAAAATCATGGGTGTAGTTTTCGAGGTTTTTTGGGGTGTAGATTTCAAAATTGGCATCCATTTTGGAATTAAAAACGACAGACGTCACTTTTTCTAAAAGTCGCGATGGGTGTCGCTTTTGAGGTTTTTGGGGGTGTAGATTTCAAAAATGGCATCCATTTTGAAATTCAAGATGGCGGACGTCACTATTTTGAAAAAGTCGTCATGGGTGTCGTTTAATAGGTTTTTGGGGATGTATATTTCAAAAATGGCATCTATTTTGAAATTAAAGATGGCGGACGTCACTATTTTGAAAAAGTCGTCATGGGTGTCGTTTAATAGGTTTTTGGGGGTGTAGATTTAAAAAATGGCATCCATTTTGAAATTAAAGATGGCGGACGTCATTATTTTGAAAAAGTCGTCATGGGTGTCGTTTGATAGGTTTTTGGGGGTGTAGATGTCAAAACTAGCGTCCATTTTGAAGTAATATTCGCCATTCGAAAACTACACCCATGACGACTTTTTCAAAAAAGTGAGGCCGCTATTTTTTATTTCAAAATGGATGCCTTGTTTACAACGGAAGCCTTAAAATTCTGTTAACTACGGAAATCTATTCGTGGACAAGTTTTCGTGATTAAGATTTTTCGTGATAAGGTCTATTTGTGAGAAAATTTTCCGTGAAAAAGTTTTTGTGAAAAAACTTTTCGTGGTTAAGTACTGACACGGGTTGCGTGATATGTGTCAAGATTGCATCTATGAAATTTAAACGTTGTTCAACACCGTAAATATGGATTTCAGACCATTACTGTCGTCACAAAAGTGAAGGAACTCATCGAGATCTACATTTCCGATGACAGCTGTCAAACTTAAAAGTGGTTTATCACCGTCATTATCAATTCTAGACCATTGCTGTCTTAACAAAGGTGAAAGAACTCTTCAAGATCTACATTTCCGATAACAGCTGTCAAACTTGAAACTGAATTATCTCCGTATATATTAATTCTAGACCATTGTTTTTATGGGGATTGGTTTTATAGAGATCTTCAAGGAAGGCCTATGCCCAGCAGTAGGCGTCTTATTGCTAAAGCGACGACGATGACGCAGGACGACGAGTTAGGGGTAAGATAACTGCGATTCCTGCGTGCAGTAACATTCCAAAGAAAAATTATATCCCAAGATGATCAAGATGTTTTGGTCATCCTACTTGGAAAAGAGACACAATCATCTGATGTGGTATCCTTGTCGGCACGTTTTTCTTTGCCAGTACTCAATCCTGTTTATATGATAAATCCATGGGGAAAACTATTTTGTCCAATTTTATTGTCGGTTGTCATTGTCAATTCATACTTTATTTCCTCTTCGAGGAGCTATAATGGTGGAAAGACAATTTGTCCCTTTGCTATGGTAAGCGAGACATTTATAAAAGTCTGCAGTCAATGTATGTCACCTGTCATCTAATTACGTTTTGTGAATCCATGTTAGGCCCAATCAACCCAATTATGAACGCGCCATCGTAAATTTAATAGCAACGTAAAAAGTGTTCTCTTTATCGAATGCCGAAAGTGAAAAAGAAACAGAAATAGTCTAATTAACAGTTATAATTACGATAGTGTCTTCAAAATTGGGCCTTTTAGCGTCGTTATGATAGGCGACAGTTTCGCTAACGCAAGATTTTGTCCTATCCTACGGGAATTATGCAATTTTCGGGATAAAATGTAGCCTATGTCCTTTCTCAGGCTCTAGACGATCTGTGTACCAAATTTCATTGAGATCGGTTTATTAGTTTTGGCGTGAAAGCCCTACACACAGACAGACAGACAGAGTTACTTTCGCATTTATAATATTAAGTAAGAATAATATATTATCAAGTATGATGATATCCAAGGACTGCTCATCGATTGATTTGACAGATATTCGATCGACAGTTGTTTATTTTGACATTCTTGTAGCGCACGCTAGAGTAGCTCGCAGATGGCAGAATTTTCCTACTTACTCAACATTTATCGTTATATTTTGGACAATTCACAAAATATCTTTATAAATTGTAGCCTTTGTGTTATTCTGATGTATAAGCTATATTATTGCAAAGTTTCATCTCAATCCGTTCAGTAGTTTTTGCGTGAAAGAGTAACAAACATCCATACATCCATCCATCCATCCATCCTCACAAACTTTCGCGTTTATAATATTAGTAGGATAAGGCGAAAGGGGCTGTTTTATACATTTAATCGACTTTGAGTTGAGCTGACTTTTGTGTTATCCCCGTAGTGAAAGTTGTCCTTTCGGCTTAGTTACATTAGTTCTGGATAATAGGCATGATGGCCGGGTAATTAAATCATTATTATACCTAATTAGTCCGTAAGTTAGATTATCAAAAAATATTAGACACGTTTTTTTTCTTTCGCCAATTAAACAACACATGACAAAGATAAACATCGTCAAAGTTTGTGAGTGGGGGTCGTGACGTCATCTCTCTCACAGAAGTCTATACATTTGTATGGCACTTGTGACGTCACGCGGTACTTTAACGAGCTATATCTTCATCAATTTTAGTTTGATTGACGAAAGAAAAAATTCGTGTCTAATATTTTTTGATGTCTATCTGACGGACTAATTATATTTTTAGGGTTCCGTACCCAAAGGGTAAAAACGGGACCCTATTACTAAGACTCCGCTGTCCGTCTGATGATGATAGATGGCGTATTGCTGTTGCCGCTATAACAACAAATACTAACATAAGAAAAAAAAATTAAGGGCCCCCTTAATTTTTTTTATATCATACAATTATCGTGTTTTTTGCTTGATATTAATAACGGCAACAAGGAAGATGCTTGAATTATTAAGTGGTATATTTCTTTCAAAAATAATTAATAATGTAAAAATTCCTCAATGGGGAACTCTTCATGCGCGTGCCCGACTCGCACTTGGCCAACTATTTTAGTCATTATGCCTATTCTGTATAATCACGATGACTCATAGTAATATAGTTACTTTGTTGTCGAGGCGCGGTGCTGTGGTGGGTAGAGGAGACGCGGCGCGCGGCGGGCGGCGGCGTCAGGTCGCTCGTGATCTCCTCGGGCAGGCTCTCCTCGTCCTGCACCTGCATCATACACTCGGACTCCTCGGGTAACCTGCAATGGAAGTCACACCTGAGGGAAGGTCCAACATTTCGGTCAGCGCGCGAAATCAAAACTTTCTTGGGTATTTTGCCATTCACAATAACTGATTGGATTAGGTTAGTTATCTATTTGTCTAATTCATCAAAATAATCCTAAATTTTTATAGCAAAAAGTAAGTTTTTATAGCAAAAAAACCGGACAAGTGCGAGTCAGGCTCGGACATCGAGGGTTACGTACAAACACGTTATTAAAATAATTAGAAACCTGTTTTAGCATGTGCTAATGAAGTTCTTTTATATGATACCTTACATGATACGATTATTAAATATAATTAAATAAATATGATACCCATATTTTGTAAGTTTAGATGCCCTATTATTTGTGATTTAAATAAAAATGTACAGTTTTCAGATTTATTCCTATATGTGTACTCTGAGTTTAAATTTTAACTCGATATCATTACGCGTTCTCGAGATAAAGAGTCTTAATATATACACAGACGGACAGGAGGACAACAAAGTGATCCTATCAGGGTTCCGTTTTTGCCGTTTGAGGTACGGAACCCTAGAAGTAAGCGAATTAACTCTTCGTTGGCGGTCAACCTGATGTAAGCATAACTAAGTTCGTATAGGACGAATGGCTAGCCCTGGTTATAGTTATTAGACTGCCTGAAAGCCTTAGACATTGCTAAACGGTTAAAACAACCGGAACCTACAACTCGTGTCATCCGAGGCATATATTCTTCTTATTATGTACATAATAAGAATTATTTATAGTCACATTCATACTTACATTTGTGATTAAGAGTGCTTCTGATTCTGATTATGTTGCATTTACTATTAAGATTCTCAAAAAGACTGATAATTTTAAACGTCTTCTATGGTTGTCTAAGAAATACTGACTTTTACTCATTTTAAAGGTAGTTTTTGTACTGAGTACCTGTGAAAAACTTGCTTATTTAATTATAAAAATCCTATCAAATAGCAGTATTTTCATATTGATACTGCACTTTAGTTAGCAAAAATTACAGGTAAAAAGTTGAAAGTGCAGTAATAGCGGAGTTAACTTTTTTTTTTTAATCAGATTTTTAACAGATTTCAGAAAAATATCACTAGCAGTAATAGGGGCAAAAAAATGTAATCGTTATAATTATTGTATTTTTAAACAAAAATAATGTAACATCATACAGAAACACAGAAACAAATAAATCGTTTTGGTATATTTTTGATAGTATCCAATCTTTAATTGCGTTTGTGCTATTACTGCACTTTAAGCTCGGGAGGGCAGTGTATACGTCCGTAGGAGAAATTCGATGGCGTATGTGAATCCACCAACCCGCCCTGGGCCAGCGTGGTGGATAATGGCCCAATCACCCTTCCCTTGTGTAGGCCTACGTCCTGCAGTAGACTATTAATAAAGGCTGATACAGTACAGATGTACCCGTCATTGGCGTTGAAAAGGTTAAACTGGTGTGATAGTTACTCTTCTTCCATGATGGTGTATTCCATAGACTGGCTGCTGGGCGTGTTTTTCTCAGAGATCGTGACCTCGAAGTACGCTCCTTCACTGTCAACTTCCCCCATTGGACTTGTGTTGCTCATATGCATTTTATTTCTTATCGAGCTTTTTATAGAACCCTCAATGTCCTGCAAAAGGAAGCAAGGAAAACTAGAATCAAAATAAGAAATAGTTAATTCAATTCAAAATTATTCACTATTGCTCTCTAGTAGGTACAGTATTATGCTAAGCGCCGCACAAGTTGGCGGATGGGAAGTTAGGCGCAGAACGCTGCGCAAAAGCCGAAATATAGGTAAGCGCGGGAACCAGAGAGATGAGACGCCTGGGCACACCCGCCCGCCGACCTCAGGCCTCCCGCGCGCTCCCTACGCCCGTGCTCACCACTACGTTCTAACCGGCCTTATTGGAGATCCATAGGGGAGGCCTATGTCCCGCAGTGGACGTCCTATGGCTGATGGATGACCTCATTAAGGCCGCAGGATCGCACTGGATAAAAGTCGCTTCCAAATGGTCTAACAATTAAAAAAAAATTAAAAAGGCTACATCAAAAAAAAGCCTATAAAAAGCAAAGTTGGCTACAGACTGCGCGAAACCCTATCAACGCGCAGCTGTTGTGCATATGTGAGCTTCGATCTGGATTGGATACTGCGCAGCCTGTAGCTAACTTCACATCCGCCGAGTTGTAATATTCGGTCTATAGCATTAATTAATCAATTACATACCATATCTTCGAGTCCCTTTATATGCAGCTCTTTGGCGGCCTGCACGAGGTCCCTCAAGTTCTCCATTGAAACCAGCACCTCTCCCGTGTAGATGTACTCAAGTATTAATGATAATGTCTGGTAGGTAATTTTCTGGCAACAAAATAATCTATTTTCAGACAGCAAATATACATGTATTGTGTTAAAGTATATAAATAAATAAATAAATATTTTAGGACATCTAACACACAGCCTCTGTCCCCAAACTAAGCAAAGCTTGTGATATGGCTGCCAGAGACTGAGATACTACATATACTTTGTTTTTAAATACGTACTTATATAGATAGTAACTAAATAACACCCAGACACAGAGCAAACATTTATGTTCATCACATAAATATTCGCGCTGGGTGGGGATCGAACCCACGCCTCTTTGATCCAGAAGTTAAGGTCACTAACCACTGAGCCACCGAGGCAGTCATAAAGATTATCACAGTTTATTACTATTTTCATTTCTTTGACTTCTGAAAGTCGAACAATTTAAATAAGAACTGGCTTAGCATGGAAATATTGTGTACTTTTACAATATACAAAAATCTGTAAACAAGATCTGTTTCCATGTTATTTCATAGGTTATACATATATAGGGTATGCTTGCCAAGTTCAATTTCTACATATATCTTTATTTAGGATAAATAACATATATCTCTTTTAATACCTAAAAATTAATAGGAATACAGTACAGTATGAAATATTTATTAACAGGCGAGGTATTCAATGATTGTTTAACAATTCATATTTGTATGTCCAGACATTTTTTCCTTTTTATCCAAAGGCCCAGTCTTTGAATGTGTTTATAATCTTTGCAAAGATCACATTCCCTGGCAACCTTTATTCTAGTCCGAATCATACAATTTGGCGGCTGTGATGTAGCTACAAGCTGATAGATAGCCCAACCCTGACTGAAGCTCACTTCACAGCTGCACAGGTTTGGGTTAGGGATAATTTATACTAGAACAGGGTGGGCACGGGACGGACCCGGACGGGACCCGTATGACGCATGTGTCACATATTTTTGTAGTGTATGTTTGTTAGATATTCACGACATGTACACCTTGAAGGAAAACATACGCGACAGCAGACGCCATAAGTTCCTCTTACAGCCTACACCTTCACAAACCAACACTGCACACCATATCCTCAGCAACAGAGTGGTTTACAACTGGAACAGGTTGCCTGAGGATGTAATCTCAGCAAGGACTATTAACACATTTAAGAATAGACTGGATCTTTGGACAAAGAAGGAAAAAATTTCCTTGACAGATTTATTTATTTTATTTATTTATTTGTTTATAGGCGAGCAGTGTATACTGATATGCCTATATCAAGCAGAGTCGAATTAAATTAGTATTTATCTGACAAAGAAATGTTTTCCTTCTTTATCCAAAGGTCTAGTCTATTCTTAAATGTGTTTATAGTTCTTGCTGAGATGACATCCTCAGGCAACCTATTCCAATTGTAGACAACTCTATTGCATAGTATGTGGTGTCCAGTGTTGGTTTGTGATGGTGTAGGCTGCAAGAGAAACTTATGGCGTCTGCTATCGCGCATATTTTCCTTCAAGGTATACATGTCGTGAATATCTGGAAGATTGTAGAAGCCATTGAGAATCTTGAAGGTCTCAATAAGGTCTCCACGCAATCGTCGTTCTTCCAGGGTCGTGAGACGAAGAGCTTTTAACCTATCTTCATAGGTTTTGCGGCGTAGAGCATATGGAAACTAATAATACAGATAAATACTAATTTTCTTCAACTCTGCTAGATATAGGCACATCAGTTTATACTGCTCGCCTATAAACAAATAAAATAAATAAATAGTTATCTGTATGACGGGCTTTTTCACAAAATGTATAGAATGTGCGTTGTACGGGCACGCCCCTTCCAGGTCCGTCCCGCGCCCGCCCTGTCCTAATATAAATCATCCCTTATCCACAGCTTGTACCTAACATCACAGCCAAGTTATATGATACTGAATTGACCTGTCTCTATTACAACATAGGATAAAAAACACTTTTACAAAAGCATGCTTACATTTAAGAATATAACTGGATGAGGGCAAGCAGCGGAGGTAATGAGCTGCTTGATGTACGGGCTGGCCAGGGCCAGCACCATCTGATGGACCTTCACATGGTGCCCGTCTGCCGCCAGCGTCATATCCACAAACTCCTCATTCTGCAAACCATGACTTTAAATTAAAACAAAGATCCAACAGCAAATGCTCTGCTGACAGGAAGTCAATGTAAGATATTGGAATATTTAGGTATACAAATTAATATTTTATTTTTGTCAATAGTAAAATAAATGTCCTAAGCCACCTCCTAAAACCTGTCTCTAGGCTCTAGCTTACACAGCCTGCTAGTAAATGAGCCTCTGTATAGGATATAGTTTAGCAGAGAGGACTCAACCCATAAAACTTTTGAGTTATGGCCATTGAAAGATTCAGATTGCCTAACAATGTGTCTTAAGTCTTCGAGGTGAAAAGGGCTTTGTCTTTGTATGAATACTTTTTGAAACTCTGTTTTCTTATATGAAATACCTTACTTCATAGGCCACTGTGGTCTCTCATATCATATTGTGGTTCAAGTCTTTTTTGCTAAACTATACCCAATATAAATTACAACTAACAACTCTTGTGTGGCTCCTGTTACCAGTTAATTGTAGATGGGAGGCCAACAGACCCTTAGTCAGAACCTTATATTTTTTAAGCATGGCGCAAAAGTCACTGATTACTGTTAATAGTACTGAAAGGTTATGTATTGACTGTGATTATTATTAAAAGAAAAACATCTAAAAGTACACCTTTGGGTCGACGTGACATGCTGCATTTATTATATTTTTAATATCTTAGTAAAATGACTTTACCTGTTGAAGAATACTGAGACCATTGCAAATGTTGTTTTTATGTAAATCCCAAGCAAGGGAGAATGTTGATTGTGCCATTGTTGTAAGATATCGTTCGCTCGGTCCGGGCTTAAATATTAACTATAGCAATCAGCAAAATCTTCTAATTTCTTTATTATTTTGGGACCGGACGGAATAATTTGATTTTCATTATACAAACAACATTTCAAACTCAAACAGCAGCAAGCCAGAAACAGTGTGACCATTTGTAAAACACGAAACTTTGCTAATGCTAACGTCAATAAGCAGCCTATGGCAAAAAACTGTCAAGAAAAAAAGAGGGATAAAAAGTTTTTTACTAAAATGGGAAAGAAGTGGGTAACGCATTACTAATACCAATACTATTACATATAGGTATACAGGTGCCCTAACTATAAATACTGGTTGTATCATATTAAGGAATGAATGTTCAACACGACATATTATATTATGGATTATTAGGTAGGTATTGTAGAATCCTGTTTGCAGTAGTGGCAACTCACATAGACTGCACACAACAGACAACACTGGGGTTTGACATCTAGGGTGTGGTTTTTGTATTTTGCATTATTCTGATTAAATTCGATTAATAAGTAGGTTCCAAGAAGTAGTGTTTGATTATCGGGCAGGAGGCCACCAAAGGTAGGTAAGTATACAATACGTTTATTGATTTTATATGAATCAATTAATATCGGAGATAGCTATGTACAGTGAAGGCGGTTTCTTGCACTTTCTGGCCTTGAATGCCGAGTGTGATTCAACTTTTTTTAACTGTGACTGCTACTAAGTACTTTTAGTATGATAGTAATTGATATGTACAATTTCTAGATATTTTTTGTGCTAAAGATGGCTAAATAAGTATTTAGTTGGTAACACTACAGAAGTTACCAAACGTCATACAACTTTTATTTGTCACTGTCAATGTTGTTCTTTTTTTTAAAGAAATTTATAGCAACTGGAAACTAAATTGTTTCATCCCTAAACATACCTTGGATTCATCATCCAGTTATCATCATATCATGCAACATTCCTTGATATAATAGGAATTAGGATGTGCTTTAACAGAAAGGTCTCAACTAAATACTCGATATAAATATGTTACTTGCTACGTCTAATAGGAACCACTAGAATCTTACGAAGTTGTAGGAGTTTCAGAAATAACAAGGAAAGAAAGAAAACTATTAAACTTAATTTATTACGAATTTATACACAAAACATTTATCAACATTTCATTTCACTAAAATATAAAATTACTTAATTTTTAAATTGGTACATGTTCATCATTCACTAAAATATAAAATTACTTCATTTTTAACTTGGTACATGCTATCAGTATCATTAATCTTCTTCCGACTCATCTCTTTTATCTTGGCCAGCAGGTATTGCTTTCTTATTCAACGAGGCGACAGTTTCAGCTGCTTTGTACTGAGTGTAGACATTGCCATTTCGTACTCGTTTTAATATCTGTTTATCGTGGAATGGGTGGTTATGTGCGCATCCCCTAAAAATAGAAAGCATTGGTAAATTTTCTGTTATATTATGTTACTAGCGGCCCGCCCCGACTTAGCACAGGTGTATTATACACATAAACCTTCCTCTTGAATCACTCTATCTATTAATAAAACCGCATTAAAATCCGTTGCGTAGTTTTAAAGATATAAGCATACATGGGGACAGACACACAAGCAGACAGCGGGTAGCGATTTGTTTTATACTATGTAGTGATGTCGAATCACACATGGTATGGATGACACATGATATGTACCTATAAGTATACTATGCAAATGTGTAATAAAAAAAATCAAGATCGGACTGATCGTCTGTTCTGCGCATCTGTAGTATAATGCAAACAGCGATTGTGGGAAGACCCTTTTGACACACTAAACATTGCTTCTTCTTCTTCAAAATAAAGGAGCCTGTCACTCTCCAACATTTGAAATATTTCCATGCCAAAAATCAAGTCTATTAATTGCTGTGTGAAAGAGTAACAAACATACTTTCGGATTCAAAAAAGTAAGTTCGTATAAGCCGGTTGGCTCGCCCTGGTGTCAGAGTTTTCAAGCCGCCTAAAGGCCTCTGTTATGGCTAAGTGGTTTAAACAACCAGGACCCACAATTTAACGTCTCATTCGAGCCATAGTAGGGCTCAGTTATGAATGCCACCCGCGGTCACCCATCCGAAGACTGACCGTGCTGAATGTTGCTTAACTTCGATAATCGCTAACGAACACCTAGTCAAACTATCTATGTAAGGATTGTAATGTACCTTTCTAAAACGATATCTCCTTTGGTGACGACGTAGGCCGGACAGCCTTTCTTGTTGTACTCGGCGCAGCGATACATCTTCTCGTTGTTTTTCCGCGGATTTCGCAAACGGTAGATAAATCGATTGAGGATTACTTGGATGCTCCCTTGACAGGACAGCGAATACTGGACCACAGAACCTAGAATTAAAAACTATTATTAGATTATATAAAGGAGATTTTCGAAGCTTTATAAAGTCGCCAGTGTCATTCATCAACCGTATGACATCCACTCCGACAACCGTAGACATGTAGGCCTCCTTCATGGAAAGCCATGGATAGCCAGGTTGAAAACATAGCAGTGTAACAATGGGCGGCCTTATCGCTGATAGCGATCTCTGCCAGGCAACCTTAATGGTATGTGGTCTCTATTCAAGAATTTTACGGCACCATTGTAGTCCGTTTCATCGGACTATGTGCTCTGCCCACTGAGACACCCTGGCCTTGTATATGGCGCGTGGGTTTATTTTGAGCTTATTCATAATGTCCACAGTGAAAGACTAAGTTCCATGAGTAATCGCAGGCAACAAACACTGATCGAAAATTAGATCTGAAGCACTGATCAGCAGTGTCAACCGGTTGAGCAATGTTCTGCTTGGTCAGTATTTGGGTGACCGCGAGTGGCATTTTCCAACTGAGCGCTACCGTAGCTCGCATGACACGTTAAATTGTAGGCCCCAGTTGTTTTAGCTATGTCAGAGGCGTTCAGGCGGCCTAAAAACTCTGACACCAGGGCTAGCCACCCGGCCTATACGAACTTACCTAGTTTAGCGGAGAAAATTTCTATAGCGAGGATTGCGAACTATTGGCACGTGTAGCGACGCCATTATTTGGAAAGTAAATAAACTATTTCCTTGATTGAAAAAAAAATCGTGAATAACTGACAATAAAACATCTGCCTCGGTGGCTCAGTGGTTAGTGAACCTGACTACAGGACCAGAGAGGCGTGGGTTCGATTACCACCCAGGGCAACAATTTATGTGATGAACATAGGTGTTTGCTCTGTGTCTGGGTATTATTTAGGCATTATTTATACAGGGCTATTTCTAAAACTCCAGCAACCTCGCAGGGTTAGGTACCTAAGAACATAAGCAACTACATTTGTTCTACGACTTTTCATAATTTGTTAGGTTTTTTTTTGTCATACAAAAAAAATATCAATTTAATGTTCCGTTCGAACGTTCGTAACTCTGTGCGCATCGCAAAAATTAGTTACCTAGAGTAAAGTAAACAAAACTCATGCGCCACGGAGAAAGGGGCGGGGCGAGCCGCTCACGCTACTTCACCTTGACCTTCAGTCGATCGCCCTCCGACAATAGGTACGCACGCGCGACACGCACCCTTGTAACCGCCCGCGTCACCGCGATGTATTGTGTTGTGACTTTCTTGTCATAATAACAATTATGGCGTATCGAGTACACGGAGATGGTGAGGATGCTTGCCAGGTGTGAGAATAACGTGTCGGAAGCGTGCCGCCAATACGCAATACGATTTCCAGAGTTACCTACACCCAGCCGTAAAACGATGTTGGCAGCCACTCAAAGGCTACGAGATTATGGGCAATTCCAGCACAGAATGAGGGACAGTGGACGTCCATATACGCGCACAATACGGGAACAAGAAGCGATCTTGGAGTTATTTCAAGACAACCCCGCAGCAAGTACCAATGACGCAGTGCGACGTTTCAATGTGTCCCAGTACTTCGCGTGGAGTGTTATTCACAATGAAGGCAAATACCCGTTTCATCTTCACCGTGTTCAGGAAAAACGTTCAAAAATGATTAGGTATGTTAATTATTTTTGCTCAATTTGGATGTTTAGACCTAATCTACATACATACCTACGAGTTTGTTTTTAATTGTTTGATGTAGCCAGTCCTAAGCCTGGTAAAGTATGAAGGGATAGTGATCTCAGTGTAAATACTGCCTACAAGCCCCGCGAGCCTACTATCTGGTGAAGAAAGTAGTTAATTTATTATTACCTATTACGAGTAGAGCATACGCGCGCGAGCGTCGCGACGGCGGGCGGCGCGGAGCGTCGTCTTTTCGTTAGTGAATTAAACATAAAACTGCAAATGTCACAACAGTACAATAAAAACTTGAAAAATAATTTTAAATTAATGTATTGGGTTATTTCAAAAGACGTAGAACAAATTTTGCTGTTTGTGGTGTTAGGTATTTAGTCCTGCGAGGTTGCTGGTGTTTTAGAAGTAACCCTGTATAAGTATATATTTAAAAATATGTATATAATTATGTAGTAATGTAGTATATCAGTCTCTGGCAGCCATATGACAAGCTTTGCTTAGTTTGGTGTCAGAAACCATGTGTAAGATGTCCCCTAATATTTATTTATTATTATTTACCTACTTAAAAATAAAAAATTATGTTGTTTCTCGTGTGATAAATACGACGTACCAGCTAAATCCTGCTTTTGTTTGGCTCGAGCATATATTTCTTCTTTTTCTTTGTCCACCGTCTTCACTTCAGTGTCATAGTCATCCAGAGCGTCGTCATCGATATGTGTTCTGAAAATGAAAAAATTAAGAACATATTTGTACTATTTAAAATTAATCTCTGAATACGTGGCTGATAAGTTTAAGTGAAAGTTAAAAGGGATTGGACGCCAGAATATTTTTTCTCAATTTTTTTTAAATGGTCAAATGTGTCTTTGTTAACTACAATAAGATACTTTATACTACTAAAAGATCGATGTTTTTGATTTCGGTTTTATTTGAGTATATCCTACTTATACATGTTCTTGATGCGTATGCCAAATATTTTTGTAATATCATGAATGGTTAAGGAATGAAGGGACTTTGAAATTTCGCCAAACCAGTGCAGTACTTCAAAACTGTATAATATACTAAAATATTACCGAAATCCAAAACATCGATCTTATTTACCTGTCCGCTTCGCCTTGAATGTCACATATGATAAAACTACCTACACCACTACTACATAGAAAGCAATTGGACCACAGACCCTTGAAGTTCTAAAGATAATGCTCAAGCCCAATTTAATTCATCGGTTTACCATCATCGTCATCATTTATTTACCGACATTTGGTAAGATAGGTGCGAGTGCCGTCAAGCAAAGCTTTATGAGAACAGTGGTAGGGGATTAAAAAATAACTAGGCTATGCATTAAAGCTGTAAAATAAAGTGATATTTTACTATAGTGTAAATATCGTGAAGGAAAGAGAAACACTCACAAACAATACACTTTACAGTGAGATAGATTAGTTTTTGTATCATATTCCAACAAAAGTTGGACCTACATGAATGTTCCGTTACAGGCTGAATTAAACTTGCTTTAAATAATATATGATCAAACGAACTTCCAAGTGAAGTTCGATCATTATTATATAAGTCACTTCATTTGAAGATATAGTATTATTTATAATAGTTTTAACCAGGTAGTACCTTTAACCTACAGGCAACATTGCACGTTTTTTAGAGAATTGAAATTTTATAGCTAAAATGCTTGGCACCTGGCAGCACTAGCTCCCCACCGCTCGGTCGGTCACCTCATTATTTTTAGAGATTTTTCCCCAAAACAACGCTTCATAATCAGATATGGGCTAACATACGTCATCGCCGTATTTACAAGGGTGGGATTGGGTAGTTTCCTATATCTTCAAATGAAGTGACTTATATAATAATGATCGAACTTCACTTGGAAGTTCGTTTGATCATATATTATATTACGTCACTTCATTTTTCAGATATAGTATTATTTATAATAGTTTTAACCAGGTAGATATTTAGAGAATGAAGTTTTGTTTTGCTTGTATTGCTACACAACAAATAAAAACATTATGGATACCAAATGTTTTAATTTTCAGTGGTTTGATAGTCTTTTAGTAATCAATAATATTATCCTTAGGTATAACAATCAGCCTTACATTGTTTAATGATCAATATGATTGTGAGTTATTTAAATATGTTTCTATATTGTAGCGAAAAACAATTGATTTAACGAAATCACATTCGTTTGTGTTAATGATAGGTCTATTACAGAAGCAAGCTAAACTGCTAGACGTGGCAGTCCAGGCCCGCTGTTTTGCGTATCACGTGTATACCGAGTCCCGCGGAGTTCGCGGCGGAGGTGGAAGCATGTCGCGTACTATGTGCGCTAAAAATGCATGTGTCTGTGCTGCTCTCCGACAACACAGTTTTAATCCAACGACTGATGGATTAAGATGTAGCAACCTTATGTTGCTGTTTTATTGTCAGTAGCTAATTTCTTGCGATCGAAACTCTCAAACCTTATGTAAAGAAATATAGTCTTTGATGCTGAAGCAAGACAGATTTTTGGGTTTCCCAAAAAGTATGGTAAAAATAGTACCGGCTGATCGCAGCCGGGTGCTGTAATTTTTATTGGATCCAATATTACTACTATCTTGATGCCGTTGTCTAACATTATGATATTTTTTAATTTTATTAGTGATATACTCGTAGTTTGGACTTTGTGTGCAGTACACAAGTTAATAACACATTTCTTTGTGATATTTTCTATGTTAAATCTAAATTTGGATACCAGTTCAAAACAAGGTTCAGAACTACTTTTGGATCTCATGTTGAAGTAAATTTGGGAAATTTTGGCTTCATTTCATTTGCACCTTTGAGAAGACGCTTAATGCGATCGTCTCATCCGTAATTATGCATTGTGTTATAATTGTAAATTTGACTTGCCTAGTGTCACGTATGTAGATAGAAGGCCAATAAGTATATCTTATTTTATCTTATCTTATAGGGCTGACCTATGACTGTTTAAGGATCCATAGCAACCTTTATTAAATTGTTTAGAATCGGTCAGAAAGGATAGTACTAATGGTGTTGAACCATGGTGAACGTATGTTTTATGAGACTCGCAAAACTACCAGCAAATGTTGAACGAGACGTTGTATTATATCGTTAGCGGACAGTGACGCGAGCATTTGGTCGACTGCGTCCAGTGGGACGTCACGTCATGTAAATGCTGTCCGCAGAGTTTCGCGGCACCCAGGGTAAGACTGGCGTGCAGGTGATGGTGGTCCATTTAGCATTGCTGCGAGGAACAAATAGGTCGATTTCTGGAATTCCGAAGAGATTTTCTATGTCCTGAAAGGCGTTATCGGATAGTTCCCATTCGGTATCTGGATATATCTTTCTAGATGCTGAATCGACACGATTGGATTTGGTATTTACATACGAGGCAAAAAGGCCAAAAACATCAATATAAGTCTTCTAAGACAACATTTGGCATTTAAATTTAAGTGCCACATTCGTTATTTTGCTTATAAAAGGATAAATTTTGCCTTTCCAAAACGTATACAAAAATACATACTTTGTTGCGGGGCAGGCCGCTATAAGGACTTTAATCAATTTGGTAAATTCGCGAATTGTACAACTGGGTAAATAAAAAAGAAATTCAGGAACTAATTGGGCAATATTGTTGCGCTTTTCTAATAGCAAAAACATGGTGAATTCCTAAGAATCATAAATAAAACCTAGGAACTCTTGGTTTGCTTAGGTTTTTTTTTTTTTTTTTTTATAGCTTTATTACAAAACCCAAATATTATATTACGTATTGACAAAAGCAGATATTGTAGCAAATATAATGTCGATTGTACATTATGTCTGCGCTCTTCAAATCAGTCTCCTATACACAGTCTATCGTCGAGACATGTTATTGCTTACTGAACAATGACTTTCGACTTCTGAGACAGTTTAAAACTTCTTTCATTATGTTGGTTAATACTTAATGAGCCACGGACAATCCGTAAGGCATCGCCGTGACCTCGTACGATACAGATTCAAGTGATTTGGGAGGTTAATATTCAAATCTCAAGTATTTTCTGTCAGTATAGGCCATTGGGACTGATAACTAAGCTTTCAAATCGATGGTGGCTAAAAACTCACACTCTGGTATTAATTTCGACGCCGCGCCGTCATTTGCAATTTTAAAAAGTGTTATTTCTATAAATATTTTAAATTTAGAATGAATATATTTCCACCATTGGCCTTAGGGGCTAAAATATGTTTGATACAAACTGGCCATTACATGGTTTGCAAACAGTTACGACACCTAACTGTATAAGTTTTACTGATGGCATTGAACATATCTCGGTGTTCGTATGCTTAAATTTAGACCGAAGGACCACCGATTGAGCCACCGCATCTTTGAAAGAGATAGAAGGTAAGCCCTTTTTCGATCCATATCAAGATTGGTTATATTCAATCAGCAATTATAAAAGTAAGTTAAGTCGAGCAGCATGTACCTGAACTATTGCTGAACGTTGGCACGGGCTTTGGGTTGGTTTGAACTCTTCGATGTCGAATGAGTCGTGGTCGTGAGCTAGTGTCGACGATGTGTCGCTCCCGCTGACGCTCCCCTGCCTCGACCTCTCCGCCCCCCCCCTTTTCGGAGTGTAACGAGGAGATCCGTTCCAGTTTCCCTGCTGGGGCGGGCGGCTGAATGAGGCTTGTCCGGTAGTGTTCTTCGGATCAGTCTTATTTCCAATTTGGTTACCTCGCCTTTCGATAGCCTTAAAGGCTTTAATTTTTCAGCCAACGAGTTACCGAGTAAAGTGTCGTCACATTCAATATCTTCAATTACGTGTAAGATATTTTTCTCCAAGCTTGGTATAATCAGCTTTGTTCTGTTCTTGGTAAAACTTAAGGCGGCACCCGTCGCTTAAGTGTTTTAAGGCCGATGTCTTATTGTCTGATTTTAACAGCATATCCATTCCTCGGCTTATTGCGGACGCGCCCGCGCCAAGTTCTTGCTGGAAAGCCATAAGTTTTTTATCGCGACCTCGTACGGTGTCGGTCACTGCCACTGAAATCTCAGCATTGAGTTTTGGGGCTTGTAAAAGCTTGCAGTTACATGGGATTTAATGTTCTTTTGACAGTGTTTCTTTGTCTGCTTTAAGCAACCCTTTACGGAGTAAAGGAGACCATAAGTTGGCCAAGCTATCGTGGATAACTTATCCGAAGTCAGAAATGTCTGATGAATACGCTCCCAGTACAGACAGAAACTCTGCATCCAAGGGCGATACTGGCGGGTCTTTGATAGATGGCGCGGATGTAGTTTGCAAATTTTTGGGTCTACTGGATCCAAAAGAGGCTCAGGGCCGAGCTTGGCTGCGCCAATGGTAGTGATTCAGCCGTTTGGCTTTCCGATATTTCAGCCGGCTGATCGAACGGTTCATTCATAATGTCCGCGTAAAGTTTGACATACGAGTTTTCTGTAATTACAGAAAAACTATATTCGTTCGTTTTGGGACAGGCAAATGTGAACTAGAATTTAGAAATGTGAGTTTTCGTTTTGGAATCGCAGTTGACAGAATAAGTCTATTTATAATAAGTACTTTTTATTAATCGAGGGTAGCTCTCGGCTACCCGTCTTATCGTATCAGTCCGTCACGATTAAGTACTATGTATTTTTTCGTGTATAATTAACTAAATTAATTTATTTTTAATCGAGAGTAGCTCACAGCTGCACTCGTTATTATAATAAACTCTTAGTCCATCACGATTCAGCGCTATGTATTTTGTCGTAACATAACGTAATAAATAGTTCTTATTTAACCGAGGGTAGCTCGCAGCTGCACTAGTTATCATAATTAACTCTCAGTCTATCACGACGTAGTACTATGTATTTTGTAATATAACGTAACGTAGGTAATGAATATGTTTTGTTTAATCGAGGGTAGCTCGCAGCTGCACTCGTTACTCGTATCATGATAGACTCTCAGTCTATCACGAACACGATTTGGTAATATGTATTTTGTAATATAACATAGGTAATGAATATATTTTGTTTAATCGAGGGTAGCTCGCAGCTGCACTCGTTATCATGATAGACTCTCAGTCTATTACGAACACGATTTAGTAATATGTAATTTGTCATATAACATAGGTATTGAATATTTTTTGTTTAATCGAGTGTAGCTCGCAGCTGCACTAGTAATCACGATAGACTCTCAGTCTATCACGATTTATCATTATGTATTTGGTCATATAACAAAGGTAATGAATACATTTTGTTCAATCGAGGGTAGCTCGCAGCTGCACTCGTTATCATGATAGACTCTGTGTTTTGTCATATTATAATATATTATATTCAATCGAGGGTAGCTCGCAGCTGCACTCGTTATCGTACTAGACTCGCAGTCTATCACGATTTCTTAATAAGTGTTTAAGCATATAATAACTATGAAAAGTTATTTACATAAACATACTAGGTATGTATCGCGGGTAGCTCGCAGCTACTCGCGTTATCACAAGTGAATCGCAGTCAATTGCAATGTAATTGATCTTAAAACACTTATTTAATTACAATTGGAGGTACACATACCTTTTGTGTTCTCGCTGTACGATGAATCAGATGATGGGATCCGACGTTTGTTACTTTTCACTTTTTGTTCTATTTTAATAATTTTCTTTTTGTTGGTCACTTCGTTTTGACATTTTGAAGTGCATGCGTGCGTTCGTCGCCTTGCACGAAAAAGGAATGAGGTGACCGACCGAGCGGTGGGGAGCTAGTGCTGCCAGGTGCCAAGCATTTTAGCTATAAAATTTCAATTCTCTAAAAAACGTGCAATGTTGCCTGTAGGTTAAAGGTATTACCTGGTTAAAACTATTATAAATAATACTATATCTGAAAAATGAAGTGACGTAATATAATTATAGTAGCTTACTTTACAGTCTCTATTAAGTTTAATTTGGCCTATGATATGAGTTACAATTATCCCTAAGGAAACTAGACTACTAAATAATTAATTCTTCTTACTCTTCCATAGTGAAATCTTCGTAAGACTGGTCCGGTGCAACGGTATCCATTTTCCTCTTCTTAGCGGCCGGAGTTTGGTCCATGTTGACGGGCGAGGCGGGCCGCACGATCGGGTCGGTGTCGTCGCCGACCAGCCGCAGCAGCGCTCCGTCCGCCGTCTGCTTTATGGATTCATCCTGAAAAATCAACACTAATTATTCGATGCGGGGATGATAAGTCCTGCACTGACGTCCCGCATAGGATGTTTTGTGCATTTCCCCTTCCAGCGTCACCTGAGGCAGCCCAGGGGCATAATTTTAACATTCGAACGACTTGGAGTTTTGCAAATACGACCTACCTGTCTCAATACAAGTTCCGTATACGACCAAGCCATGCGAAGTTAAAAAATAATGCCCCAGGGACTCTATTTTTCAACTTCGCATGGCTTGGTCAGACGGAACTTGTATTGAGTATTCGTAACTTCCATAGACTACAATCGATATTCTTAATCTAAGAAGGCATTCGAAGTTGAAAAATAGGGCCCTGGCTTTTTAAAATAACAAGCGTGGCTCTGGGCCACTCGCATAACTGCACACTGATATAATGTGCAGGAAGGATATTAAAACAAAGGATGATCTGAATACTACGGTCGCCGATCAGGCGCAACAGCGCTCCGTTCCCTGTCTGTTTTATAGATTCATGCTAAAAAAATAACACAATATATTTTGTGCATGAAAGATATTAAAAACGAAGGAATATATATAACAAATCAGTCGTCGTCGACGTTTCAACCGTACAATGTCCTAAACTACTTTGAATTAAGTTGTATTTGTGATTACTGTAAACAACAGTTAGTGCTGGGTGCACAGCAAAATTTCGTTAACAAGCAGTTTAAGATTATAACAGTAAATAAACTAAAAATCTGTTAATGAATCTGTTAAACCATTGTTTAAATACAAGAATCACATGTTTAACTTAAGCAAGTGTTGGTGAACCCAGGTCTTGGTATGAACAGGAGAGACCATTATTGAAAATATGTGTTAGTGTGAATGGTATTCCAAAGATTAATTGATTGATTTTATTATTTGGTAATTTTAATTCTAATTTTAGCAATAAGTATGATTTAGTTAACATAATTGGTGTAAATACCGTTTTAACTGAAATAAATAACTAAATTGAATTGAAAATAATTAGAATTACAAATGATTGATTGATAAACAATTAAATGAGCTCTTGTTGTTGTCAAACAATATATCTATGACATAATTGAAAATGATTTACCACATCAAGAAAATAATAGTAGATTGTATCATATGGGAGCAAAATAATATTTTTACGGCGAGGGCGCCTTTTTGAATCCAGAGCGAAGTGAGGGATTCAAAATACGTCGCCCGAGCCAAAAATATTATTTTGCTCCCATATGATACAATCTACTATTATTTTCTTGATGTGGTAAATCATTTTCAATTATGATAGATTTTGCGCCCGACTGGTACACTTTACTTTTCATTACCTCTATGAGAAAACAAAAGGCGCCTCATATTTTACTATAATATTATTATTTAATAAAACGGAAAGTAACAAATAAATTGAAATTAAATGGTATCTAATAATAAAACAAATGAAAAGTTATATTTATATTCTTTTCATTCATTTTCTTGGCGCTGAACACTAACATTACAAATACTTCCAAATTCAAAAAGTGTGCGGCAAAGATCCTTCCGTTGCACTTATTTGTTCCAAATTCAAAAAGTGCGCGGCAAAGATAATTCCGTCGCACTTATAAAGTTCCCTACAGAAAACACCTCCTTTGGGCGCACCTAAAGGCGAACCAAGTGGTCCTTTTCGAATAGATGTGATGAAAAAGACAAATAATCACCTCTAAGCCTTTTATGTGTAGATCTTTGCAGGCCTCCAGAAATTCGAAGAGAGATTCCCTTCCAACCAGCACCTCACCCGTGTATGCATACTCCAGTATAGCTTGCAAAGTTGGGTATGACACTTTCTGAAACAGTAATTATTATAAACATTATAACAATTAACATAATAGTTTTATACAATTACTATAAGCACACCCTGCCACTTTACTTTTAAGAAGTTGAATTTGTAACATTTGTGTTTATTATTGATTAACTTGTGTTAAATAGAAATGTAGGTACATATGTACATATTTAATTTTGATGATGATACCTTATTATTAGAAGCTTAGTTCTACCCAATACAGGATATGTCTGCCTTTCACAGTGAGTAGAAGCACTACAGACACAGTTTAATTTGGCAAAATGTATATATATAGGCATTTTTAGTGAAAGTACTGGAAGGCAGGCAAGTCTCTTCCTTATTCCTCAACTTGGACCAGTGCCATTCCATGTTACCGGTGTTCTTTAAACATTGTCTTTAGTAGGGGTTGGAATAAGTCATTCAATTTTAAGTATTTGTGATATCGATTAAACTTACTAAATTAAGAGGTTGTAAATTTAAAGTTAAGCTTTAAAATTGTATTTCTTTTTATGTCAGAAAAAACTGTAAATCAAATATTTTGGAAAAAATGTGAAGAAAAATGAAATAGCACAATGAAACACAGATTAGCTTTTAAACCAAGAAACCTACCTTAAAAACTAACATTGAACTACCTATTCTTATTCAGTAATAATACTCACATTAAGAAATATGACTGGATGTGGGCAGTTAGCAGAAGATATGAGGTCCTTGATGAACGGACTGACTAGAGACATCACCATCTGGTGCACTTTCACATGGTGTCCGTCCGCCGCTAGTGTCATGTCCACGAACTCACCTCGCTGGAAATCATAACTATTGCATATAGACTAAATCAAATAAATTAGCTACCAGCTGCGGATAACCCAATCCTCACGCAGCTCCAGTCAAGATTGGGTTAATCGCAGCTTGAGGCTAAAATCACAGTTGCCAAGGAGTTCAATAATAAGGCCTATAAAGATATAGCATATAAAAGAAGTTATAAGCAATGTTTTAGCAAAGATAGTCCTTGTTTTGAGAGCAACATGCTTGTATTATTATTTTGTACTAGCAACCCGCCCCGGCTTTAATCAGGTGTATTATACATATCCTTCCTCTTGAATCACTCTATTCCATACTGTGATTTTAAAGATATAAGCATACATAGGGACAGACAGACAGCAGGAAGCGACTTTGTTATAAACTATGTACCTAGTGAAGATGATTGATAACAGCACTACTCCCATGGTGTAAGTACCTACTGTATATCACAACAATGAGGTAAAACCATCACATCCAACTTACCTGCTGTAACAAACTCAAGCCATTACAAATACTCTTCTGGTAAGCGTCCCATGATAACGACAACTTAGGGTCCATAATATTTTTTTGGTTATTACGTCGGGCTATTGTATTCCAGCGCTGTTCGCTCCAATAACTCAATAATTGCAGTTAAGTATATGCCTAATATTTTTAAGGAAATTACTTATTTCTAATAGAAACCAGCGAAAAATAGGAATCGAGAAATATTTAGTTTCAATGAAATAATGTTTTCATGATGTTTAGTTTGGCTTTATCTTTTTTTAATTCTAATCAGTGTGACCATTCCAAAGCTTTGTAGACTACTAGTATTTTTCTACTAAAATCTACTGACGGCATTTTTTTTTCTGCTGAAATGTACAGCGTGAAGGCTCCTTTACACACAGGCGGTACGAGCGGTAGAGCGGTACGAGCGGTAAAGGGCGGTACGGCAGTACCGCGACCGGACCTGTGTGAGCCCTTCTTATATAACCATTACAATACAGATGCCCGCCCGTCTGCTATACCGCTCGTACCGCCTGTGTGTAAAGGAGCCTTGAAGCGTGAAGCCTCTGCCTGCATCATAAGCACCTTGCCGTTCTCCTTGCAATCCTTCCCTGGGTTTCAAAACCTTATTTATGAATTTTACTGTTTTCTACTTCACCACATTTTCATCAAGAATCTACTGTGACAGTAGTCAATCTATCTATTATATACTTAAACTTAAAAATTATAGAGGGAACAACTGTCTGACCAATCAGAGACAAAATAAAAACTTAGCCCTGTCAAAGGAAAATTAATACCGTTGGGAGTGCGTGTGAACGGGGCAGATTAATTTTTAGCCAGGAGGTTTTTTCTCGGATGCACCAAAGGGGTGACATAAACTTAGCCGTGTCTTAGTCTGGAGTGCGTAATCGCACCCCTGGATACTGGCCTTTTTGGTTCGCCTCTTCTATCATCATCAGCTTCAGTTTGTTGCCCGCATAGAGCTTATTTATACTATTACATTCTCTCTGATTTATACAGGGTTGGGCGTGGTTCAACCAGATGTTCTATAGTAGTTCGTAGTTTCATACCATGGGCAGGAGATTTCTTCCCGATAAAGGGCTTGATAGGACCAAGGGAAGAAAAGTGCCCAAGGTGGTGCGGTGCCACTTCTAATATTGCAGTGATTCAGCCCAGTGCCTATTACATTATCTTTGCCCAGTGCAAGCATTTTTTTCATTTGCACGTTTTATTCAGTCCAAATCTACATTACTTTATTATTCCTTCCAATCTTTATTCGTGCGGTAGGTGCATTTTCCAACTGCCGTTCCTTTTGATTCCTCATATTAGGTACTTCAGCATCAGTCCACAGCAAAGTTTTTCAACATGATTTTAATTTTTTTTTTGTTACACATCACTTAAAATACTTCCGAAAATATAGTTCTCTGAACAGTGCACCACGTAAGTTTATTTTTAGCAGCATTTTCGAGTACCTAGTTTATTTTCAAATACCTATGCACAAAAACCCTGTTAATAATGTTAAAATACTGTTTCAGACCTCAAGTTCGATTACGAGGCACACTATTACATTCTCTTTAGAGGCACATTTCAATGACGTTGAATCTTCATAACCAGCCAACCACTCGTATCCTTTCTTGCGTCGCCGCGCCGCTAATATTTATGAATATTGCTACTACTTAACCACTCGCCTCGTGTTCACTCACGCCACGAAGTATAATCCTTTTAAGATAGTTAACGACGTGGAATTGGACAAAGGAATTGCCAAAATAAAATAAAAATATCTTATAAAAATCAATAAATTGTATTACATTCTAAGTTGACTTACAGTAGGTAGTAACTAAACCTCGAGGTTTGTGGCATAATGTACTAAAAAAATGCTATTACAACTTATTATTCACAAGGAACCAGGAGCGGAATTTTTAAAACAATAAAAATAATTATGCTAAAAGTATCTGTAGCACAGATACTTTTAGAATAAAGCCATGTATTCACTGAGCAACAATGTTTCAGATACACATCAGATGTTTCCAGAAACTGATTTGTTTCAGTGTTCCACACGGTAGTGTTTACAGAAACAAAATAATTGCATGTGAAACATTATTTTTTATTTCGGAAACACGTAGATTTTGTTTCTGATATAGAGTTTATAAACAATTGTTGCTCAGTGAATACATGGCTTAAGAATAGTCCACAGATTCTGTTCTGGCACAGATTCTGTGCATAGTGCCGTTTCTAATGTTTTCAATTCAATTAAATATTAACTAAGTACCTATTCACTTTACAATAACTCGTAATTCGTACACAAATTATTTAGTAATTTATGTACCTACTTACGAATTAAAAACGAAACAGTTACATTAAAATTGTCGACTCAATAAGGAAGTTTCCTTTATCATAAAAACTAAAAATAATTATATACATCTAAAAAGACGTTAGAAATATATTAGATACAGTGAAAAACATACTCGAATATCTTAATAAATTACGGAGTTATGGATATCTTAACATGTCCGCACGAAATCAAAAAGACCTCGGTTTTATGCGTGTGACGTCACCCGACCCAGGAGCCGCGCCGCGGGTTAGGCGGGAGTAAGGAAAAGAGGAAATAAAGTACTTCATTCTAAACCGGGTATTTTATAATATAATTTTATAAAAAAAAAACACCATATTTTATTGCAGACGTGTAACTTAATAAAAATAAAACTAGAAAACGGGAAACTTCCTTATTACATGTCTGATTTAGTATTTTTACAAGTTTATTTTGACGTGATAACGTCTTGTGTCTAAAAAGTGATTTCCGCCTGAGCCGAGCGTGCGAGCGAGAGCGCGGAACAAGTGATAGAGAGGCACGACTGTCCTGAGTGTTCGGCTTGTTTCAGTTATGATTCAACAGTTCATTATCATGTAAAATTATTATCGTTCGTAAACAGACTTTAGGACAACCAATTTTTTCCTCGAGAACGAGTCGCAAGAGCGATCAATGCGAGTATCGAAAATCTTAGTGCGAACTAAACAGTAAGCTATTCATAAAAGTTCATTTCCATATTGTTAGAAAAATTCAGCTCCACGACTTAACTGTCATCACTTGGCAGTAAAATCAAAGATCTTGAAAAGTGGGCTCACACTATGTACAGCAGCCAAAAAAAAACTTTAAAATATAGTAAACTAATTCATAGAAAAAAGCAACAGTATTTAATGCTTAATTTAAATGGAATTTCTTATTTTCTTATTTGATTTTTGTCCTAGGTCGCTATCATGCCGCCATATTTTATTTACAAGTAATGTCAAAAGATAATAAGATCCGAAAATATGAAATTCCTTTGAATTGTGATTTTTATTATAGAAAATAATAAGAAAATCATTTTCGAAAACAAATGAAGCAAATAATTAAATACTGTACCAGGTAATGGCCTAAACTCGATATATTTTTACATTTTCTCTTTTTGGCCTACTTTACCCAGTCTAGTTGTAAAAAAAAGTGATCAGCAACATGTAGTTAAACAAAAATAATATATTACAATATATAATTTGAACTTTTACATCCGATTTTGATTTGTCACTGAAAGTGTTTAATTTTTTTACCAAAGTCAGGTGTTTTATCATAAATTAATGTCAGTATTGTCGATGTCAATCCATAATTTGTTTTCTGCAGGGCTAGAATACCTACACACCACGACAAAACTTTATCGACGAATAAAAACAATACAAAGTTATAGTGAGATAAACAGGGTTATTTCTAATCAATTAGCATCATTTTAGGGGCTTATTCTGTACATCAAAACTAAAAATTTATGTTCTGCGACTTTTGTGAAAACTCGAAAAAATAATCAGCTGTTCTATGCATTTTGTCGTGGGTGAACGATATTTTTCTATGGAATAACATTTTTTTTTTAATTTGACAAATGTAACAGAACTACATTATACTCTATAAAATTTAACTTGATCTCTGCGACAGTAGAAGATTGTCATTTTTAGAGTTGGGATAGTGGTGGAAAAAATCGATTTTCAAACAATGTTGTAATGAAATCGAATGAGTAGTTGAAGGTGAGAAATTGGATTTCATTTACTTACTATTATTTAAGATCAAGTATGTACACATCTATATAATGTTATGATATTAATTATATACTCATAATAATGTAACGATAGTATTTATCGACGTTTTTCACTATTATCGATGCTAATGTAACATATAATTGGGTTTAATTTAATTACACATGTAAAAAATGTTATGATATTAAAATATACAATAAAATTAATGATAAATCAAGTTTTATTTAAAATATCGTCAGTATAAACTATCGATATTTTAATTAAAACTCTATCTAAAACTCTGTTGTCACGATCATTCGTCGCCCATCACTAATCGGCATGCCCACAAAGTATGACATTGACAGGTACTGTCAGTACTATTAAGAAATTCAGGACTTCATAGGCGTGATTTTTCTGACAGCTGTCGCAGAGATCGAGTTAAATTTTATTGAGTATAGTTAGTTTTGATGTATAGAATAAGCCCGTAAAGGATGTTAATTGATTAGGAATAACCCTGTATATTTGTAAAATTTTCACATGTCAATAAAATTATATCATCGTGCGCATGCTAACCGTGCTGCATGTATGGTATATAATGACATATAATCTTTGGGATAAATTGTTGGACTGATATCTTGTCTATTTGTCACGATACAAAATTGATAGGAAATTGGATTTTCGCAAGATCGCGTTTGACCGCATTTTTGCTTGACACAGCCAGCAACGGGTGTGCGATCATTGCCTGGAAGAATTTGATAAATTCATGAATAGGCATGATGCCTGGCTAAAAAAAATATTGTTATAAAATTAGTCCGTGAGTTAGAATAGTTAGATTACCTATCAAAAAATATTGAACATGTATTTTTTATTTTGTCAATCAAACAGCAAATGACATAAATAAACCTTATCAAATTTGGGAATAGCGGTCGTGACGTCACCTCTGCTACAAAAGTCTATACATTTGTATGGCACTGGTGAAGTCACGAAAGTCAGTGAAATTGAAATGGAAATGGGCTGGGCATATACAAAGACTTGAGCCAAAAAGGTGGGCACAAATCATCACAAACTGGGTCCCTAGAGGCACGAAACGGCAGACAGGAAGACCGCACCAAAGATGGCATGACGACATTGTCAAAGTTGCCGGGAAGCTATGGTCCAGAATTGCGCGGAAGAGAGAGGAATGGAAGCTGTTGGAGGAGGCTTTTACCGTTACTGGCGGTCCTTATACTATAGTTTAACCTTTCCTATGCCGAAACGTAGATCCACGCTCAAAAAAAAAGTTAGTTAGTCTGCCGAAGCGTATATCTACGCGCGATAACACGACATCGAAAAATGAACTTTTTGTGTGTAACCGAGAGTCTAAATCACTTTTAACGCATTTAATGATTGAGATTATGACCGAATGAACTTAAAATATTACCCAAAATTATTTTTTATCTGTGAAGTTAGTTCACAATAACAAGTGAAAGTGTCGTGTTCGCACAAGTTTTTTCGGAGGTGTTTTTATCTGATAAAGTAAGTATTTACGTGTATGTTTGTGATTTTGTTAGTCGTAATGTATTATTTATAGGTCAAAGTACAAATATACTTTAAATACTAAAGGTTTTCTTAAGTTTTATACGAGAATCGATACCTATAAAATTTGACGCCGAGAGTCAAGTTCAACCGACGATTTATTATAGTTTTTAATGATTTTCTTTGTGTTTTATACATCAAATTGAATAACAGCTTACTGGTGATTGACAAAACATTAACAGTGTCGGCAATTAGGCTTTATATTTATTGAATTGCAAATCCCATACAAAAGTTGTTTCTACATGGTGTTCAAAAATGATGTCATAGATTTTCTTTTACTTATACGTACATTTCTATGAAAATTATTGTTGTTGTTTTTTTGTTTATTAACGATGTTATTTAGTTAGTAGGATATTCTCTACACATTTATAAATGTTTGCCACATTTATAAATATGTAGAGAATATACCGTGAATATAATATGAATGAAAAATGAAACACCCTATATGTTATAGCCGGAACGTAGATATGCGCTTATTGTACTTACGCCGGAACGTATATCTACGTTCGATTAATTGAAAATGATAACCACGTTTTTTATTGGTTTTTAGTTTAATTCAATGTTTATTCTAAATGTAAGGAGTCATACTTTATGTACTTTATTAAAGAAAACATAAATTTGATATATATACTTTTTAAACTATTTATTATTTGATACTTTCTTCGTGACAAAAGAAACTCTTCTGAAATAATAAATAAATCATCATTTTTAATTGTAAAATGCAATTAAATACAGTTTAAATATGTATTTATTCGAAATAACAATAAAACACTTTATATGTCACGTTGTTAGTTACTAATAAATTTTTGAAATATTAACACGAACTGCCGCGCGCGTACCATTTTCCGCGGCAGATATCGCATTCGGAGCGCGTTGTCGCCCGGCAAAGGAGAGGTTAATTAATGTTATGTTTATGTTTTAAGGAAATTAAAAGCTTTTTTATTTTATTTATTTATTTATTTGTGAAGTCACGCGGAAATTTGACGGGCTAGATCGTCATCAATTTATGTTTAATTGACAAAAGAAAAAATACGTGTCTAATATTTTTTGTTAGTCTATCTGACGGACTAATAATATTTTTTTAGTCATCATGCCTATTGGGAGTCGTGACGTCACCTTACCAGAAGTCTAAATATTTTAAGAGACTAGTGACGTCACGCGAAACTTTAACGAGCTATATCTTCATCAATTTTTGTTTGATTGACAAGAGAAAAAATACGCGTCTAATATTTTTTGATAATCTATCTGACGAACTAATTGTATATTTTTTTTTAGTCATCATGCCTATTATTATTGAGGTAATGTACATCTAAAACTAACAGCTAGTTAATTCATTCAGTCGTAATATCGTTGTCTGAAGTTTTAGACACGACACTGGCTTCTTTTTTCTTTCTGTCTGCGGCTGAAGCTTTTTTGGTGAACGCGGACAGTTGCTCGACGACTTTGAAGGCAGAGTAGATGTTCTTGTTGTGAACTCGCTTCAGGATCTGTTTGTCGTGGAACGGGTGATTGTGCGCTCGGCCCCTGGAAATAAAATTTCTTTTTCATGCCCCCATCTCGGAAAGAGTATTTTTGCTCTTCGATATCTGAGTGCAAAAGCCGTTTTTATGCGCTAGAGGACAAAGTAAAATTGAATTTAGAACATCGTATGCACTAAGTTTCTGAATTCAAAACATCATTAAACCTATTTACTTCTACCTCTATGGTGCCGAATTTATCTTACAACTTTTTTTAATTTGTATTATTTGTTTTTGTTTACATGCGCTCTTTGGACTTCCGCAAGTGACTCATACAGTAGATGTATAGGTTCAGTTACTGACCTGAACACATGTACCGGTGATGTTACTGACCTGAACACAACAACGTAGTCCTTAGTGACCGCAGTAGCGTTTCATCCGGAGGGTACTTTGTAGTCGACGCACCGCCACATACGCTCGTTTGTCTTGAAGGGACGCATTTATCGTTCCAGTTACTAACCTGAACGAACCTAGGATCTACCACACGTATCGGTCCAGTTACTGACCTGAATACACGTACCGGTTCAGTTACTAACCTGAACGAACCTAGGATCTACCACACGTATCGGTCCAGTTACTGACCTGAATACACGTACCGGTTCAGTTACTGACCTGAATACAACGACGTCATCTTTAGTGACTGCAGTAGCGTTACATCCGGAGGGTTGTAGTCGACACAGCGCCACATGCGCTCGTTGGTCGTCCGTAAGTGTTGCATGAAGTAGATGTAGCAGTTCAGTTATTAACCTGAACGAACCTAAGGTTCTAACACACGTATTGGTCCAGTTACTGACCTGAACACATGTACCGGTAATATTACTGATAATACTGACCTGAACACAACAACGTCGTCCTTAGTGACAGCGGTAGCATTACATCCGGAGGGTTTATAGTCGACACAGCGCCACATGCGCTCGTTGGTCTTCCGTAAGTGGCGCATGCAGTAGATGTAGCGGTTGAGGATCAACTGGACGTGGCCTTGGCATGACATTGAGTACTGGACTAGGGGACCTGGAGATCACAAAACAAAGGCTATCTATCATATAGGCTGCATCAAACTTCTCGGCAACTGTGAAGTTAGCTACAAGCTGCGCGAAACCCAATCCTTGCGCAGGTGTTAAGTGAGCTTCAGTCCAGCCCCCTTACCGCCTAAAGCAATAGCAATCGTAATAGCAATCGTTTATGACTTCATTTTAGTAATTTGGCACCGCCTATGTGACGTTAGCTATCAAAGTTGTTCATTCAACGGTTGCTTTCGCAATCCGCGCAAAGCAATTGATGGCTAACGTCACATAGGCGGTGCCAGATGGCTAAAATGAAGTCATAAACGATTGCTATTGCTTAGGCGGTAGGGGGGCGGATTGGATTTTGGGCAGCTTGTAGCTTGTGCCATTTTCTCGAATCTCGATGTTATGTCGCCTAATTAGTGCTTTTAACCAAGCAATATGGCGTCGCGCGGCGTTGTAAGCGACAAGGAATCTTAATCAACCTTACGACTAACTAAAAAGCCTGCCTACTTAGTTAGAGCTTAGACAAGGTTTTGACTTGGACACTTTTGTGCACGATAAGGAAGTTTCCTTTATCATAAAAACTAAAATTAATTATGTACATTTAAAGACGTTAAAAATATATTAGATACAGTGAAAAAAATACTCGAATATCTTAATAAATGACGGAGTTATGGATGTCCCATAGTAAAAGTTGGTCATGATATACAATTATATTTTAGGATAGAATATTGTAATTATGAATATAATTGCCTGTGCAAGTTGTGCATTTTTGAAAACTGATTACCAGAAAATTTTCACCAAAATGTGTACTTGTGAGGTCTACTCACGACAAAATTATGGGAATGCTGACTTTTTATTCCTTATATTGGGGGGTTAGTCCCATAGTAAATGTTGATCATAACATAAAAATAAGTACAATGATATCTTAGAACGTATTCGTGGCTTGGAAAAATACCCGATATAGAATGAAGCACTTTATTTCCTTTTTTCCTTACTCCCGCCTAACCCACGGCGCGGCTCTGGAGCCGGATGACGTCACACGCGTAAATCCGTCGCGAGGTTTTTTGATTTCGTGCGGTCATGTTTAAAAATTCATAACGCCGTCATTTTTGAAGATAATTGAAAAATAAAAACACAATAATTTATTTCAGACTTGGTGTAATTTAATAAAAATAAAACTAGAAAACGGGAAACTTCCTTATTGTGACTCTATGGATACTTGCTTGATGGGCCTATAGCAACTCATACAGACTTTTTTGCTTATCCTGTACTAAGCCGATAGGGAATGATTAGGACTCTTATTATGAACAACTTTTACTATGGGGCCAACCCAGAATTCAAGAAAATAAAATCAGCTGTTCTGACATGAGAATGGATAAGTTGGTGAGCTAATAAAAAAGTGTTTTGCCTATCCTACAGTAACCACGAAATTTTTGTTAAAATGTATGTGTCACTTTCGGTCTTTCAAATTATATTCATACAAAAATCAAGTTAATCCGTTGCACCATTGCCGCGTGAATGAATAACAAACCAATAAACACACTTTTCATCATCATCATTATCGGCCGTAGGACGTCCACTACTGGACATAAGCCTCCCCTATGGATTTCCAAAAAGCCCGGTTGGAAGCGGCCTGCATTCAGCGCGTTCCTGCGGTCTTAATAATATCGTCGGTCCACCTGGTCTGTGGACGCTGCGCTTGCCGGTGCGTGGTCTCCATTCGAGAACTTTACTGCCCCATCAGTACTCCGAGCTACTTGCCCTGCCCATTGCCATTTAGTTCGTCTGCGAATCTCCTCATTCCTGATTCGATCTCACAGCGAGACTCCGAGCATAGCCCTCTCCATAGCGCGTTGGGCTACCTTGAAACACACTTTTAGATTTATAATATTAGTAAAGATTACCTGATTTTGGAGCCGCTGTTTCTAATTTTTTCGTGTGGCGTTGGACAATTGAATCGTTTACTTTCTGCTCCGGTACTATCGATTCTTCAACGTCATCTAGCGCGTGATCGTCCGTTTGGTAACTGTCAAGTCAAAATTCTCAGATTCACCTCTTTGTCTCATATTAAAATAATAATTAATTTTCGCAAAAAATCGCAAAACCGACTTTTACCGTATATAGAATTTGAATAATTTGCACGAACCGATGTGACATCAATGTACATTTTTGTTGATTTATCAAAAACAGCTCAGCCGAATTCGATAAAATTTAAATGTGACCACCTCGGAAGTATACTCTTTCGAACTAAAAAATATTTTTTTAATAGCGAAAATATCGATGAACTTATCATCATCATCATCAGCTTATTTCAGCCCACTGCAGGGCATAAGCCTCCTCCCCCTTACGCCAACTATCCCTGTCCTGTGCCAGTCTCATCCAGGTGTTGCCGCAAAACTTTTGGATGTCATCACGCCACCGTTGTAAGGGTCTACCGGGACTGCGCTTCTCGTCACGGGGCACCATTCAGTCAGAGACCTGCTCCACCTGCCATCATCACATCTCGCTAAATGTCCAGCCCAACGCTGAACATATACAAAAAAAATACATACAGACGAACATAGTACCTCCTCCACGTATAGTTTGAGTCTCAAGTTAATCAAATAGCTTACTAAAGCCCCTAAAGCGTTTATTTGCTCTTTCGAGCAAATATCTATAGAGACACTATCGTGCAAAAAAAAGTGTCCGAGCCAAAACTCTGCCCAAGCTACGTAGTGGGCAGACTTTTTTAGTTAGTCGTAAGGCGATTGCAAGCCGACTACAACGCCGCGCGATGTTAAAGTGCTCGGTTACAAGAACAAATTTGGTATCATAACGTCGAGATTCGAGAAAACGGGTAATTGTGAATTATTTAATGTAAATATCTTAGTCGATATGTATGACGGCGCTCGGACATTTTTTTACTACTTTCACTTAGGGACTGTGGCTCTGTAGATATTTACTCGAAGATTAGCTCGCTAAAACAAAGAAAAGTCATAATTTGTAGCGACGAAGATGCTAAATTGGCAACATTTTGGATGTCGTCCATTTGGAGGCAACCGACGCCGCGCGCTTCGATTAGGTCGCTATCAAACGTCACCAAGAGAGGAGAGATCTACTTCCCCAGTCGCAATATTAAATCGTGTAAAAACTATCGCTTAATAATTAAAGCCGGTGATTCTTTCACGGAGCGAGCAGGTGCGGCGGACGCCGGCCCCGGCGAGAGCCGATAAGGAAAAACTATACAATGTAAAAACAAATTATCAAACAAGAAAAAAAAAAAAAACTAAAACTAACACGCCTAAAAACTCTGACACCAGGGCTAGCCACCCGGCCTATACGAACTTACTTACTTACTTACTTATCAAACAAGATATAAAAATTATCGAGGAAGCGGTCACAGTTGACTGTATCTTCAGATTATCCTACAAAGCTGAAAAAAAAAGTTCGCGAAGTTTAGGTTCCTTACGTACTCGTCATCAGCGTATTCCACGTTCATACTGTCGTTCTCCATCTCCTCAATGGTGGCAGGTTCCACTTTCCTCCGCTTGGCTGGCGCTGGCGGGGGTCCAGCGGACTCCGGGTAGGGCGGGTCGTCGCCGCCGCGCGCCCCCATCAGGTGTAACAGGTCACCATCGTCGTCGCCTTTCACTTGGACGTTGTCGCCCTGAAATACATTTGAATGTCAGACACTCTTGAAATTGAACTAATATCTGAAAACTGCATACACAGTCAGGGGAGGTACAAGAAATAGAAGAACCAAAGTTACCGACATAGCCCAGAGGATTGGCAAGTTGAAGTGGCAATGGCAGGGCACATAGCGCGGAGGACTGATGACCGAAGGGGTCGAAAAGTTCTCGAGAGGAGACCACGTACCGGCAAGCGCAGCGTAGGACGTCCACGAGGTGGACGGATGACCTCATTAAGACTGCTGGATCGCGCTGGATGCAAGTCGCTACCAACCGGTCTTATTAGAGATCTATAGGGGAGGCCTATGTCCAGCAGTGGACGTCCTAAGGATGATGGATGGAGGTACAAGGAACGAATTTACAAACGTAATAGGGTAGTGGACTGGTATTAAAATCTCTCGTTAATGATGATGATAAAATTTCTCGTTAAAGTTCTAATAATTTCACATTAAGTGACTGACTGGTTTAAAGCAGTTCCCACAGATGGCGCTTCCAACAATGTAGTACCTAGTTGGTAAAATGATAGACATTCTCTAATTCGACGTCTTCGCAGACAGCGTTTCTAGCTTAACTGGACGAAGCATTTGGGCCGAAATCCCAGAAAGATGCAGGTTCAAATCTTGCGAATGCGTCAATTATTGAAATGTTTATCACAAAAAGTAAGTTTTTATACACCTAGTGTGTGAAGCACGATAAAAATCATTGCATTGGTATTAAAATGGTTAAATTATGCAATTAAATGTGATTAGTAAACTGAAAAAATAATTGAAATTGGCTTATAAAGTTCAGAGATATAAGCTTGTAAAGATTTTGGTAGAGATAAAGAGGGGATGTCTTGTCCCTTTCCCACAAAGCATGTTGCTGAATAATGGATGAACTGTATGGATTTTATGTGTACTTAGCCAAACGTATGTGTTCTAGTAAGACATGTTTTTTGCATGCCAAAAGGTAGAATATGGCAAACTTCTGTATTGTCCAACACCTTTGTTTTGTAACCCATAAACGCAAATAAATAAATGAAAAAGCATAACATTGTATGGCAAATGTATGACACTAAGTGTCTTGCTGACAGTGACGTCAGAGCCTGCTATAGTGCGCTCTCTGTCTAGCAAGAAAATAATTATGCTTCTAACTGTTGATATTATTTTTGTTTTCGATAATCGGCTCTGTTTATGATTAGCTGTTACAAGAGAACTTCAAAAAAATATTGTCAACTAGCCCATTGTTAGGATATAGGGAAGAAGGGGGGCGATTCTTCTAATTGAAGAATAGAATTGTAATCCAATGGGAGTTCCAGATGTGAAATAGGATCTTGGCAATAGAATTAAATTATTATTGACCACATATAACGTAAAGTTGCATTAAAAAAATATGAAATTCACTGATCCCTTCAGCCCTGTTGGTTCGAAACTCGGCATTAATTGTGATTCCACAATTTTCCATTCATCCATTTTATTTTATTGTGATTCCACAACATTCCATTCGTTCCATTTTATGGTAATTCTTCAATTTGGTAACTAAGGTTTGGTAATTAGGAAAATAGGGCTCAATTAAAGATATTTTACGTCATAAAACAACACTTTTTGTAGAAGTAAATTAAATGAGACACATTCCATTGAATGCGACACATTCCATTTGTTCCATTTTATGGTAATTCTTCAATAGAGGTTTGGTAATTAGGAAAATAGGGCTCAATTAAAGATATTTTACGTCATAAAACAACACTTTTTGTAGAAGTAAATTAAATGAGACACATTCCATTGAATGCGACACATTCCATTTGTTCCATTTTATGGTAATTCTTAAATAGAGGTTTGGTAATTAGGAAAATAGGGCTCAATTAAAGATATTTTACGTCATAAAACAACACTTTTTGTAGAAGTAAATTAAATGAGACAAGCTCTTTACGTCGAATCATACAACTTGGAGGCTGTGATGTTAGTTACAAGCAGCGGATATTCCACTCCTGACTGAAACTCACTTAACAGCTGCATGAGGATTGGGTTATCCACAGCTTACTCTAGTTCTTGTAGTAATACCTCTAGTCCCTTTATGTGCAGCTCCTTGCAGGTCTCCAGGAAGTTGCCGAGGTCTTCTCGAGCAACCAGCACTTCCCCCGTGTAGGCATACTCCAGGATAGCCTGTAGAGTGCCGTAGTTCACTTTCTGGAACAAAATTGTAACCCATTTATTATTCTGTACAAAATTATTTTAAAAAATTACACAACTAGCTTTAACTGCAATTGATCAACACAACTTATAGATACCACTGTTTTGGTTTTCAGGTACATATGTACCTTGTTGACCCTACCTAATCATGGTCACTATAGTAGAATTTTTATCTCTGTGCAGACTGGGTTGTAAAATGTGGGAGTGGTGCAGAGGTATGGCCCAGTACATCACTCTCTCTCCCATTCATTGTTCTCACAGATGGGTGCAGTTCTGTGAATTATTACTATAGATAGGTGGTATTGATAGTTTATAATTAGATTCCTATTATTTGAATAAATATTATAATAGGAAGAATAGACAGGGAAAAAAGACAATTTTATGCATTTGCATGCTTAAAATTAGGATTGTACTTTTTACAACAGGGTAGCAGGGAAAGGTAATACTGAAAAACAAATGACTCATCAATACAATGGTGTACTACTATCCTCTGCACCTGTGACAACACTTATTCCCATTTATTTTATTATCAATAAAGATGTTGTGCCCGCTCAACATGCTCACCGTCTTTACAAGGTTTTAAGACCGAGTTTGCACAATGATAAAAATTCCACTATAAACAGGTATTCGTACAACTTACAATGATCAGTAAGTTGTATGAATACCTGTTTATCAAAAAGGTGAAAACTATTTATTTATTTATTTGTTTATAGGCGAGCAGTGTATACTGATATGCCTATATCAAGCAGAGTCGAATTAAATTAGTATTTATCTGACAAAGAAATGTTTTCCTTCTTTATCCAAAGGTCCAGTCTATTCTTAAATGTGTTTATAGTTCTTGCTGAGATGACATCCTCAGGCAACCTATTCCAATTGTAGACAACTCTATTGCATAGTATGTGGTGTCCAGTGTTGGTTTGTGATGGTGTAGGCTGCAAGAGAAACTTATGGCGTCTGCTATCGCGCATATTTTCCTTCAAGATATACATGTCGTGAATATCCGGAAGATTGTAGAAGCCATTGAGAATCTTGAAGGTCTCAATAAGGTCTCCACGCAATCGTCGTTCTTCCAGGGTCGTGAGACGAAGAGCTTTTAACCTATCTTCATAGGTTTTGCGGCGCAGAGCATATGGAATCCTGGTGGCTTTTCTTTGTGCACTTTCAAGCAAATCAATATCCTTCTTAAAGTAAGGACTCCACACCTGGAACCCATACTCTAGCAGAGGCCTTATATAGGTTTTGTAAATCTTAATAAAAACATCCATTGTTACTGTCTGAAAGGACTTGCGTATGATATAAATAAATGAGTTAGCCCGTTTGACTATCATAGATATATGCTCTTCCCATTTTAAATCTTCAGTAATGATGACTCCCAAATCCCTCTGTTGGCCTACCGATGCTAAAGCAACTCCATCAAGTGTGTATGTCGCTCTAGGGTTGGTTCTACCAAGATGTAACACACTACATTTGGTAGTATTCAACTTTATAATCCAGTCCCTGGTCCAGTTCTGAATGCGGTCTAGATCTTTTTGAAGTTCTCCAGACTTCATCAATGGATTAGCAAAAAACTTCCCATCATCTGCGAAAAAAAACTAAAATATAAAAAGGATGGTAACTGAGCGCATCAACCTTAAATTATCGACTTACATTCAGAAATATGACAGGACGTGGGCAATCAGCAGATGTGATGAGGTCCTTGATGAAGGGGCTGACCAGCGACATCACCATCTGGTGCACCTTCACATGGTGCCCGTCCGCCGCCAGCGTCATGTCCACAAACTCGCCTCGCTAGAAAATTGACACGAGTTAAATAGAAATCATATCATATTCAGACAACTATAGTGATAAAAATACTGCACTTAAATCGGAAATTATGTGCTTGGGTCAGTTTTTGGATATTTTGACTATGAATTACAGAATTATTCACCAATACCTTGGTGTGAAATTTTGTACATACATAGATTCCAGAGAACTCATTGGTACGGGACCGGGATTAGAACCCAAGGCCTCACAGTTGTAAGGCGGGTTTTCCCGCCACTAGACCACTACAGACACTCTTTCGGAATAATCCTGTATTGCGCATACTAACGCAGATGATATTAATTGGTAATCACCTTGTCTCAATGATTTTGTTTATAAACATAATAATCAATAAAGGTTATACAACACAAGTTGAGATGCTGCCTCTAGTCATCAAACAAAACAGTTTTATACGTTTATACGATACTAACGTCTAATAAATATAACAAAATACCTGTTGCAGTAGACTCAATCCATTGCAAATACTCTTCTGATATGCATCCCATGATAATGACAATTTATGAATATGATCCATCACAAATTCTTTATTGTCCTATATAGGTTTGCTCAAAAACCAGGCCTTCGTTGAAAGTGATTGTATTGTTCTTCCTGTACAAATAACAGAAAATACGGTAGGTACACTGAAATACACGCAAAATATTGAGTCAACAACTCCAAACAACTGAAATTAAGTTCCCTGTATACATAGGATACTCTATGCCATAGAATCTGTAGTAATCTGTACTCTATGCAACCAAGCAAGCGCTAACGTAGTATACAAATTCCTTGATTTAAAAAATAATAATTAAATAATTTTCCCACAAAAAAAAAATCCTCACAATTTGAGAAATTAGACGTTTGTGGGGAATTCAGGACTTGGGTGCTGTTAAGTTGTTAACCCTGCTTTACCGGGGGTGCGTTTACGCACTCCAGATAATTTTTATGCTGGATAAAAATTATTCTGACGGGCGTCCGTAAACGGCGTCATAGTTCTAGACCAATCATAGCGCTTAAATCTACGACAAACCAAGCACATCTGTCAAACTTTTGAATGATCTGTCAAATTCGATTCGATGACAACTAGCTGACCAATCAGAGACAAGATAAAATTTATCTACCTAAATACCTCGATAAAACTTAGCCTAGTCAGGAGAAAAATTATATCGGTTGGAGTGCGTGAACGGGGCAGATTAATTTTTAGCCAGGAGGTTTTTTCTCCTGACGGATGCCCTAAACGGGTGACATAGAGTTAGCCAGGATAAATTTTATCTTAGTCTGGAGTGCGTAAACGCACCCCTGCTTATTAGCACAGATCTCTATTATACTACAGATAGGACACTTAAACGATCACACGCACACATCGAACGATCACTTCCAATGGTACCGTTTGACAGCGCGAGCGTCGCGCAACTATACTCTATAAAATTTAACTTGATCTCTGCGACAGCTGTCAGAAAAATCACACCTATGAAGTCCTGAATTTCTTAATAGTACAGACAGTACCTGTCAATGTCATAATTTATGGGGATGCCGATTAGTGAAGGGCGATGAATGATCGTGACCACAGAGTTTTAGATATAGTTTTAATTAAAATATCGATAGTTTATACTGACGATATTTTAAATAAAACTTGATTTATCATAAATTTTACTGTATATTTTAATATCATAACTTTTTTTACATGTGTAATTAACATTAGCATCGATAATAGTAAAAAACGTCGATAAATACTATCATTATTATGAGTATATAATTAATATCATAACATTATTTACATGTGTACATACTTGATCTTAAATAATAGTAAGTAAATGAAATCCAATTTCTCACCTTCAACTACTCATTCGATTTCATTACCTACAACATTGTTTGAAAATCGATTTTTTCCACCACTATCCCAACTCTAAAAATGTCAATCTTCTACTGTCGCAGAGATCAAGTTAAATTTTATAGAGAATAGTTATGTGCCTATCACACCATATCTTAGGGTGCGTTCCAAAACATTTAGCTGTTTGTCGGGTGAATTTTACCGGATGAATTTTGTTTTCGGAACTAGGCCGTAAAGGGTGAAAATCACACGGAGCGAATTATGTTTTGGAACGATCTTGGAAAAAAGAGTTGCCTAAGTGTTACCATTTATGCAATAAATGTTCCTTTTGTTTCTTTACCGATACTTTTTCTAAATGGTTGATTTTTTGTTTTTATTTATGTAGGTCATCATTTCCTAAAATGGTATATAAATTCTCAGTAAAAATTCTTCTGTAAACAGGTACTTATCATGAAAATCGACCTTTTTCTAAGAAAATGTTACTTTTCGATCTGTCGTACGTTTAAATCGCACAAAAGCTCTGGTAGCACCGGCAATAGCATCGATCGGCGCGCGAAATTCAGTTTTTCTTAGGTTTTATGTCAAGATGTGTATGTGGAGATATATTACAGTCTGTTCACGGTTGTTTTGCCTCTGATATTTGTCACCGTCTCTGCCTAGTCATTACACACAATCACAGGTTAGAGAGAGACACAGTTATGGGTATCAGAGAAAGCTATTTCACGTAGCTGTGAACGGACTGTACTCATGTATAGTCATTTTGGTAAAAATAAGTAGTTTTGACTTAGTATACATAAAATCCGAAATAGTGAAGTCTTTATAAAAAAACTGTATCAACCTGATAATTTCTAGTTGAAGAGAATTTGAATTCAGCGTGCTGATCGAGGATATATGCCCAAAAAAGGTCTTTAATTAACAACATCATTAACTTTTATATAATAACTAATGTCATCTTTATCTTAAATGCTTATAATATTTTGCCGTCACAGAACATCTAGTTTAGTGTGAATTGGAATAATAATATTTTCAATTTATTTTTCCTCAACCGCTTGTTTTCATTATAACTTCTCTCGTTACGTCAATTTTGACAGCCGAGTGAAATTCAACTCTGATTTTACCAGGGTGAATTATTTCAACTGTCAGGTGGAATTTCACTCTGTCGGAGGCGTTCCAAAACACTAGAGTAAAATTCACCGTTGCGTTTCGGAACCAGCATCGAGCGAATTTCACCCTTCACCGAGTGAATATTGCCTGTTTTGGAACGCACCCTTAATAGTGATGTACCTCAGACAAATCGTACTTACTGGATTCCTCTAAGTTACCAATATTTTTAATTTTTTCGCAAAAAAAAAACAAAAGATTTGTAAAAAAATATTTATTCTAATTTCAACCTATACCACATAATTGTTACAATCCATTTTGACGTTGAAAAGAAAAAGTCACACATTAACAAATCAATTTTGATAAATAATTATGTTTTCAAACACAAATATCTAAAATAGTAGTCAAAAATGTTTATAACAACAGTTAAACCGTTGAGCTTAGTATTAGTGAGAATCAAAAACCACAATAAATTGTCTCAGATTCTCGTCCTTTGGAAGATGATGAAGTGAATGAAAGTGCAATTCCTAACACAACACACTCCTTCGCTGCTGTTTTATCGTGGGACGATTGGGAGTCACTTGTAACTCAGCTCAAGCTAAAATAGCCAGGAATACACAAATGAATACCGGCACAATCACATGAAAACCTCAAAACGAAAATTACGACGGACGGGTCGGTCGGGCTCTTGACAAGTTCCAACTTGATTCTAACAGTTGACATTGACATAAGACTTGATTCTTATTTGACATTGGCATATGCATTGTGCTTGTGTGCTCACAAGCGCCGCCCGACGGTACCATCGGAAGCTCAGTGTCACCCCCCCTGCTTATTAGTTTAACAGAGATCTGTGCTGCTTACGGCGTTCGTTGTTGTTGGGCTTTTGATTACATAGTTTTATTTTTTCACTTTTTTACTTTGCGCTATTACAATAAACATGAATTAAATGTCAATGAGTATTGCAAAAAGAGCAGTGAACACACTCTAATACGATAACGATCCTCCACTCACGACGGTAAAAGATTCTGCTGTATGATGGATTCTAAATTCTTATCGTTATCATGGGAAGCTTACTCAAAAAGCATCTGCAATGGACTAGGTTCACTTCAACAGGTAATTTTCAATGTTTTAATCGTAAAACGCGGAAAAATATTCATGTGGGAACGCACTAAACCTGCCCTGCACAGATCATGTTTTGGCGGGAAAAGCAAAATTTTGTTTTATTAATTTTTTCCAAAAAATGTCTACGTGGTATGTTCATGAAATGTTTTTTTCAAAGAGTTGACATTTTTTAAACCTTTTATTAGACAGGTACCTACTGGAACATTTGTCTGTACTGTACTAGCTTTTTTTAATAGTCCACTGTAGGACGTAGGCCTACCCATGAAGAGTGATTGGGCCATATCCACCACGCTAGCCCAGTGCGTGTTGGTGGACTCACATACACCATCGAATTTCTTCTATGGACGTATGCAGTTTGCCTCACAATGTTTTCCAGTTTCCTTCACCGAAAAGCTAGTGGTGTGAAATTCCGTACATACATTCCAAGGAATTCATTGGTATGAGACCGGGATTTGAACCCACAACCTCACGATTGTAAGTCAGGTGTCATTACCACTAGGCCACCATGGTTACACATTTGTCTGTTTGTAGTCATATGATATTCAGTTTTATCTGCTTTGAATGATTAAACTGGTTTTTGTACTAATGACATTGTAATTAAACAGCAAGGCCAGTTTGTGGACATGACCGTGGCGGCGGACGGGCACTATGTGAAGGTGCACCAACTCGTGCTATCTCTGGTCAGCCCATTCATCATGGATCTCATAAAATCTGCAAACTGCCCACATCCTGTTATATTTCTCAATGTAAGTATCTTTCGCCATACTATAAATGATCAATATCTACAGGCTTCTTTAATTAATTTAATTATAATGATATTGCATCAAAAATTAAAACATCATGCGGGCGAAGCCGCGGGTAAAAACTAGTACTGCATAATACGAAAAATGTCCATTCATTTTTCATCTACAAAGGACTGAGACAGGTAGACATCTATCTCAGTTGCCCTTTGTAGGCTACCCCCGCACCCACACAATAAAAAAAAAATGCTTTCAGAGAGTGTCCTTCAACACTTTACAGTCAATACTGGAATATGCATACTCGGGAGAAGTGATAGTTGAACCCGATGGCCTCAGCAGTTTCCTAGAAGCGTGTAAAGAATTGCATATAAAAGGATTGGAAGTAAGTTCTACTATTAAGAGAGAAAAACATAAATTAGATGTTAAAACTTTGTTAAAAGATAAAAATAGTAGATTGTATCATAAGGGAGCAAAATAATATTTTTACGGCGAGGGCGCTTTTTTGAATCCAGAGCGAAGTGAGGGATTCTTTAGTAGAATCCTGAACGTAGCGAGGGATTCTTTAGTAGAATCCTGAACGTAGCGAGGGATTCTTTAGTAGAATCCTGAACGTAGCGAGGGATTCAAAGTACGTCGCCCGAGCCAAAAATATATTTTGCGCCCGAGTGGTACACTCTACTTTTCATCACCTCTATGAGAAAACAAAAGGCACCTCATATTTTATTACTTAATAAAACGTAGACTAACAACTAAATTGAAATTAAATCGTATCTAATAATAAAACAAATGTAAACTTATATTTTCATTCATTTTCTTGGCGCTGAACTCTAACATTACAAATACTTCCAAATTCAAAAAGTGCGCGGCAAAGATCATTCCGTCGCACTTATTTGTTCCAAATTCAAAAAGTGCGCAGCAAAGATAATTCCGTCGCACTTATAAAGTTCCTTATCGAAAACACCACCTTTGGGCGCACCAAGTAGTCCTTTTCGAATAGATGTGATGAAAAATAGTTTTTCCTACATATTCCATATCAACACTTGAAATAGTACATTGTTCATCGAGAGGAGAAAGTGACCGATTACCGTCGAGGGTGTCGTTTGAAGCCCGAGCCGTAGGCGAGGGCTTTAAAACACCCGAGATCGGGAATCGCACTTTCTCTCGAGTGATACATAGTGCTTTATACTACACCTACGAGGAAAATAAAAAACTAAATCCTCAAACAACACACAAATTGAAAATGGCGCCAATGGCGTCTGCAATTTTCACATGTTCTTTTTTCAAATTGTTTGACACCATCCAACACACAGCTAGTGGCCAGTGTCATTTTGCGAACTTGGAGATAAAAACTCACTGTAAAAACTTTTTGGCTTTTGATATTTAGGTTACCAGCGCATAGTCTTACCCAAAATTAAAAAAGAAAAACCACGTAAGAAATGGATTTTCATACACTTTTCTCTCCCGCTCAGATGCGTTTTCTCGCCGCATATTTGTTCGATATGCAATGACGTACTTTCTACCGTAAATTTGATAAAGTATCAAGGTACTTTCCGAGCAGGTGTAGTATAAAGCATATTTTTTATTGTCATATTTTGATGTGTTTGTACAAATAAATGAGTATGAGTATGTGCAATAACTATCAAGCTACAGTTTGGGCTATATTGCAAATTATATTATCATTGAAATCAGACTTTTTGCTAATTTAAAGCTAACTTAATTTCGCCCAAAACATTGCTTGATAATTATTGCCTTACAAGGGTTAATGTGAATAATTTTTGTTTTGGCAAACAATTGCCTTATTCTATCTGTCAATAATTGACAGTCAGAAGAAATGTTTTAAGATGAAATAATGAGATTAGGGCACAGGAGCTTTTCTGAACTTCTAATATGAAAAACTTTACTATGTGACCAACTGAGAAAACTCAAAAACTCAGATGCTCAATGCATCTTGTTAAGAGTGAAGGAACTTTTTGCAGAACAGCCAGTAAAAGTTACCCATAATGACGATTAGAGGCCGAATCATACAAGTCGGCGGATGTGAAGTTAGCTACGAGCTGCGTAATATCCAATCCTGACTGACGCTCGTATAAAGCTGCACGTTGATTGGGTTTCGCGCAACTTATAGCTAACTTCACATATTTTTTATGATAAACATTACAAAAATTGACGCGTTCGCAGGATTTGAACCTGCATCCTTCTGGGATTCCGGCCCAGATGCTTTGTCCAAATTAAGCTAGAAACGCTTGTGTGCGAAGACGTCGAATTAGAGAATGTCTATCATGTTTGCCAACTAGTTACTACGTTGTTGGAAACGCGTCAATTTTTGTAATGTTTATCATAAAAAAGAAAGTTTCTATACACCTAGTGTGTGAAGCACGATAAAAATCATTTTCAACTTCACATATTGTAGTTATTTATTCATAACACCATTTCTTACGTGTAAAATAAACATAATTTTCATAACAAAACATTAGATATATCAAGCGCCACACAAGTCGTGTGTAGTGGATGGGAAGTTATGCGCAGAACGCTGCGCAAAAGCCGAAATATGGTACGCGCGAGAGCCAGAGAGACGCCGGGGCACACCCGCCCGCCAACCTCATGCCTCTTGCGCGCTCTCTACGCCCGTGCTCAACACGACGCCACGCGGCGGCGGCATTGTGCACAATAATGAGCGAATCACGGCGAAGTGTCATCTGCTAACTTCTCATCCGCCGATTTGTGTGGCGCTTAGTATACAGCACTCCATCCGCCGACTTATATGATTCGGCCTATGCCTCTGTATAAATGCATTCAGAATCATTTGAGAGGAAAGGGACCTATTCTAGGTTAAATTTAAGAAGCAATGCTAGAAAAAGTCAACTGGTGACTCCTTCTCATAGGCTGGCGAAATCGGAGAGGTCTGTATATATTGGTGGGCCCGCTATATACAACCGAATACCCGTAGAAGTCCGGGATGCACCTTCCGCTGGGTCGTTTAGGGATAAATTAAAATGTTGGCTACATGACCAACTATTTTATGACATAAATGACTTTTTGAAATTACCTGAATTGTTTTAAGATTTTGTGACTATACTCTATAAAATTTAACTTGATCTCTGCGACAGTAGAAGATTGACATTTTTAGAGTTGGGATAGTGGTGGCAAAAATCGATTTTCAAACAATGTTGTAATGAAATCGAATGAGTAGTTGAAGGTGAGAAATTGGATTTCATTTACTTACTATTATTTAAGATCAAATATGTACACATGTAAATAATGTTATAATTAAATACTCGTAATAATGTAACGATAGTATTTATCGACGTTTTTCACTATTATCGATGCTAATGTAACATATAATTGGGTTTAATTTAATTACACATGTAAAAAATGTTATGATATTAAAATCTACAATAAAATTCATGATATATTTAAAATATCGTCAGTACAAACTATCGATATATCAATTAAAAGTCTATCTAAAACTCTGTGGTCACGATCATTCGTCGCCAATCACTAATCGGCATGGCCATAAAGTATGACATTGACAGGTACTGTCTGTACTATTAAGAAATTTAGGACTTCATAGGCGTGATTTTTCTGACAGCTGTTGCAGAGATCAAGTTAAATTTTATAGAGTATAATTTGGTAATTGTCAATTTATTTTATTTTTTTATTTTTTCGTGCTATATTGTATACTTAGTGCCCTAATGTAATGTTTACTCATTGACTTGTAACAAATGGTGTTATGAATAAATGACTATATGACTATAATCCAACGGATTTGTATTCCAGGATGTCACTATTACTATGCAAGGTGATAATAACAAGGAACCATTGAATGAAACAGAGCCAATACGTAACAAACATTTTCGCGACTTGGAAGACTCATTGGAAGGTTTAGATAGCCCGGCTGCACTCATGGAAGAGGATGAATCTTCTTTTTATTGTCCACCCACAGAAGAAACTGGTAATAGTGAGTCTGAACCAGAGGAGAAACCAAAAAGAAGATCCTTAAAAACACCTATAAGAAGATCAGTAGAAACACCTAAAATAACAAGAACTAAGAGAAAAAGAACTGAGAAAGTTAAAAAAGAAAATATTGATACTGAACATGAATATTCCCACAATGTTGAGTAAGTTATTGTTGTACAATGTAAGCATCTTTGAAATGCAGGCCAGCCCCCCTACCGCCTAAGCAATAGCAATCGTTTATGACTTCATTTTAGTAATTTGGCACCGCCTATGTGACGTTAGCCATCAAAGTTGTTCATTCAACGATTGGTTTCGCAATCCGCACAAAGCAATTGATGGCTAACGTCACATAGGCGGTGCCAAATGACTAAAATGAAGTCTTAAACGATTGCTATTACGATTGCTATTGAATAGGCGGTAGGGGGGCTGGTCATGACCAGTGTTGCCAACCACTCCAAATCTATTGTTAAAATAGTATGTTTAGCAACACTAGTCTTGACTCCCTATGGGCCCATACCGGTCTTTTAGCCAGCGGGGGATATTATCGTGAACGAGTAACAAACATCCATACATACTCACAAAAATTTTGCGTTTATAATATTAGTCTGATTTTCATACATTTTTTGCTTTATATCCCTTTACAAGATCTATGTGGTCTATGTGATAGTAGTAGGGTGTAGTAGTTTTATGCTTGAAATAATCTTAAAGGTAGATGTTATGATCTTAAAAGGCAGTACAAAAATTACACTCATTATTTTTAAGAACATTTATTATGTTTAGGTTGAATCATACAACTTGGCGGCTGTTATGTTAGCCACAAGCTGCGGATAAACCAATGTAAATAAAGATAAAGTGAGTTTCAGTGAGGATCGGGCCATCCGCGGCTTGTAGCTAACATCGCAGCCGCCAAGTTGTATGGTTCGGCCTATTGATTGTGTCCTCGTTTTAACCGATTTCCAAAAAACAGGAGGTTCTATGTTCGTCTGTATGTTTTTTTTTTGTATTTTCATCGATATTTTCGCTAATTGTAAACCGAATCAAAGAAATATATTTCAGTTCGAAAGGGTAAACTTCCAATCGGCTAAGCCGTTTTTGAAAAATCAACAATATTGTAAAAATTGTATGTATAAATTCGAGCGAACTATTTGAATTTTATACACGATGGAAATTGATTTTGCCATTTTTTTGTGGAAGAAAATTATGACGGATTATTGTTTCTCATTTTAGACTAAGAGAATCACTACATGGAGATAGAGCCATAGAAAGGGTATACTTCTAAGATGGTCCCATTTCAATTTTATCGAAATCGGCTCAGCCGTTTTTGAAAAATCAACAATGATGTAAAATTGTGTACATAAATTCTAGCGAAATACATATATTCGAATTTTGTACACGATTTGTGCCATTTTTTTCGAAAAATAATGATGACAGTTTATTGTTTGTCATTTTAGAATAGAGAATCACTACATGGAGATAGAACCATACAAAGCTGGTTCGAGGTGGTTGTGTCGAGATGAATATTATTACGTGGTTCAAAGGACGAAAGGCCCGACCAGCTACCTCCGCTGCGCCAGCGAGAAGTGTCCCGTTACTTGGAAACTGTCCAAGAGGAGTGGAGTAGGACCTATTATGGGAACTCATAACCACTTACCCACGCCTTGGATTCCAAACCGGTAAGAAAACTAAAATAAATTGGTTGTGTGTAAAGTCGGTTTACGGACTTTAATTTTACGTGTTAACGTTATAAGAAAACATTGTTGTATTGTATCAACTACAAAAATAAGCAGTTCCTACGCTTGGGGCTCTACTACGCTCTCGCTTGCACGCTCTGTTAGGACGACCTTGGATTTAGGGTTCTTTTGAAAGTAAAGGCAGCGTTTCAAGGATATATCACTGTTTAATTAGACACACTTTTAAATCACAAATTAAAATGTCATATTTGATATAAATAAAGTACAGTTTAAACGTTGTTCACAATATAAACACTAGGGACTCTAATATGGGGGTCCCGGTAAAACTAATAACTTGGATAAAACTCGCGGAGAGCCTGGGTTATATCCCGGCTTTTGGAAATAGATTGGACGGCGACTCAGTGGTAACTGAAGGGGCGCTGAAGGAAAACCAGTATTTATACTGATTCTGGAAACAATAGATGATTAGCTGGTTAAATCCAGATCTGAATGATTTTAAAGAAAGACGGCTGTTGACAATCCAGGAATGTTTATGAAAAGTGGATACAGCGGATGCAACTTGATTTTATGGGTCTGGTACAGGGCTGTACTCAAATCAGGGGCGGATTTAGGAGATATATAACAGCTCGACGCTCGGCTCACGCAGATCGTGACATTTTTTCCGTTTTCGTGCGTGCAGTCGGCGTCCATCGGTTTATACGTTATCACGTTAAAAAATTATCTTGTGGAGACCAAGGATATCCACGTACTAGGTTGACAGATGATCTCATCAAGATCGCAAGGTCACGCCGGATGCAGGCCGCCTCCAACCGGTTTTATTGAAGACCCATAGGAGAGGCCTTTGTCCAGCTGTGGACGTGTATGGCTGATGGAAGAAAACTATATAGATGCCATCATATATGCTATATATCCTCTCCATCCTAAGGTTGCCTGGTAGAGATCGCTGTTAGCTATAAGGCCGCCTGTTGTTATACCGTTTTTGTGTCTTTGTCTCTTGTGATTGTTTATTTCTGTAGTGCAATAAAGCCGTTTATATGTCTGTGTAGATTCTAGGTCAACTGTGGTTGTAGGTTGGGTCAAATTAACTGGCGTGTGTGAAGTTAGCTAGAAGCAATAGCGGATGCAGCCATTGATTCAGGAGAGGGGGGTCATCAAGTTGTAATAGTTAGTTGGCGGCAATTACGCGATTTTTTTTACGTTTTTTCAATAAATTGTTTCGATTCGAGATTTTAAAGAAGCAAAAGAAACAATTAATTTGTAGAAAGCGGAGCGAGCGCGAAAACTTATCAGTTTTTTTTCGGAATTACAAGAGGCATGAGCAAAGAATACGATAGCTACACCGCTTTTATGCGTGAGCGTAGCGAGCGCGAAATTTATTGATTTTTTTTTCAGTAATTTTAAATCAGATATGAACAAAACAGATGATAACAATAACAATAGGAAATAAAATCGTTTTTTAAATTTTAAAATAGATATGATTAAAGGAGAGCAATGACTGCTAATAAGAGTGGTCATAACCCCTCCCTGGATCTGCGCCTGGCTAGAAGCTGCGCAATACCCCACTCCTCATGCCCACTGACATACAAATTTCCTAAAGCGCAACGACTCGCTAGTGATGATGCACAGATGCCATCAAGTTTGAATCGTAGTATAGTAAAACTTAAATAAATATAAATAAATATTGGGGGACATCTTACACACGGCCTCTGACCCCAAACTAAACAAAGCTTGTGATATGGCTGCCAGAGACTGATATACTACATATACATATTTTAAATACATACTTATATAGATAGTACCTAAATAACACCCAGACACAGAGCAAACACCTATGTTCATCACAAAAATGCTTGCCCTGGTGGGAATCGAACCCACGCCTCTTTGATCCAGAAGTCAGGGTCTCTAACCACTGAGCCACCGAGGCAGTCGTCGTAGTAGTCATAGTAAAACTTGATTTGTATAGTAGTATGAACTTGATTTTTGTTATAGCAAAGCAATGCGGTGATTGTAGTAAAACTTGGTTTTGTTACAGCAATGCTATGTTCCAAGCGCTAAGAAAAAGAACTACAACAGAGTGCCTTCCTTTAAACGTTATTTACAAAGAAGAAGCAGACAGGTATAGTATCAAATTAAGTTTATTACATTTATTAATAAACTATTCTTTGTACAAAATACAAAGTAAAAACAAGGAAAAAATACTACATAGTTTCAATAATACATCGGTTTTGTCATTTTTAGCGAAAAATAATCAGTAATTTGTATTTATTACAGATACCAAGATGCGGCGCCACATCTACCTTACGATTCAGTGATTCCTTCCATGCGAAAATGGAGGAGGGGTGCTCAACTCGCTTTTTCGCGCGATCAATCCATGGGTTGATCACAGTACAGGGTTATCTGCTTACCCTGTACTAAGTCAAAAGGGGATAAAATACCATCACTATGAACAACTTTAACTGTGGGGCCAACCCGAAATTCGAGAAAAAAATCAGCTGCTCCTTACAAAACTACAACTCAAAATCAACAAAATGTAAGGATTGGCCCTATAGTAGATAGTTTTTCATGATGGTCTGAATCACTCCCTTTCGGCTTTGTACATCAGTTCAGGATAACCCTGTCTAAGCTTGGAGTCTTTATACATGGTTTCGTCTCTAAATAATTATGTAATTGGTTGTTGCTAAAATAAATGAACTTCCACCCATATAGTGATAAAAAAATGAGATTTTTCTTCATGGGATGGGACTGGGACAGTCAAGAGGAGACACTTTTGTAAGAATTTTAGTGTCTAAGCCCCGTCGTCACTACGGGACATTTGTCCCGCGACTTGGTTGCCCGACAGGATTTTTTAAGCCCCGTATTCATTAGTGGACATTTGTCCCACGACTTTGTCGCGCAATAAGTCACTTCTTGTAGTAAGTGGCCTTAGGCTCTTTGCACACGTAGGCGTTGCGTAGTTCTATCGGCGTATCGTAATACGCAAGTACATGTGCGACGGGGGTAAATGCCTCCTACGATACGCTGCAGCACCGCTCCGTGTGCTGACTTTTTTGAACATGTAAGCGCTCGTATTGGTCTCGTCCTACGCGCGTACTACGATACGCTTACGATACGACTTCGCAACGCCTCATGTGCGAAGGGGGTAAGTGGCCTTAGTCAGTTTCAGATGTGTTCAAAGCTTTCAGTATATCTGCTTCGGTCCGTTTGCTCTTCGTGACCTTCGCTGCGTCCTCGACTTCGTTGACGCTTGTGAACATGTTGCCATTTTTGATCTTCTTCAGTATTTGAGCGTCGTGGAACGTGTGGTTGTGCGGGTGACCCCTGTGGATAAGAGATTCCAAGTAACATAATTATTTTTCGCAAAAAATGCGACAACCAACTTCAATCGTGGACATAACTCGAATAGTTCGCTCGATTCGATATAATTATACAATTTTATATATTATTGTTGATTTTTCAAAAAGGGCTCAGCCGATTTGGATAAAATTTCTCGTTTAAAATTTTATCTTCGTATTTTCGTATTATAGTATTTTCGAACTTCGTACTAGAAATATTTTTAAATCGGTTTACAATTCGCGAAAATATCGATAAAAATACACACAAAAAACGTACAGACTAACATAGAACCTCCTCCTTTTTAGAAGACTAAAAAGACTGCTGATTTTTTTTTCTCATATTTCGGGTTGGCCCTATAGTAAAGTTGTTCATAATGATGGTCTTGGAATCACCCCCCTTAAATATCGGACAAGAAGATTAGCTTGCAGATAGCCCCGTATATTTGCCATATTGTTCGATGACATCTTAATATCGTATAATCGTAAAATATTTTTTAAAATTCCGTTGGTTGGCCGTTGGTAAAGAAAATTAGCGAAAACATTTTTCACTAATGAAGCTTATATTCAGTTATGGTACAAGGACATGACCTAAGCTGTATGTAGACTATATATTTTGGCAATGTTTCTTTTAACATATTTTTGTTGTATGGAATTACATTTCATCGTTTCAATTGTATATTAAGCGCCACACAAATCGGCGGATGGGAAGTTATGCGCAGCGTTCTGCGCCTAAGCCGAAATATAGGTATTTGCGGGAGTCATAGAGACGAGACGCCAGGGCACATCCGCCTGTTAACCTCATGACTCCCGCGCGCTCCCTATATCCGAGCTCATTCGCCATTTGTATAGGCATTGTGCACACATGCGCAATAATTAGCGAATCACGGCGGACTTGTAATAATGAAATACTTATATAAATATATTTTTAAGAACTTAACAGTTTTTTTTTATAATATTTTTCCCATTAATAATACTGAATCACCAACCACACAATTTATATAATGTACGATTGCTATCACGATTCTTTGATTACTCGACAGTTAAGGATTTGGCACACTGGATGCGTTCTGCGGTCAGCGGTCAGGTCAAATTGAACGCATCCCGAATAATGTATGAATAGCGGTGTCGGTCTCTGTATATTTTGTACAGATATGAAGGAACGCAAGGTCGGGCAGCGGTCGGCGGGCGGCCGCTGTTTGCCCGCATCACCCGGTTCGCCGACCGGACAGCCGACCGATTGCCCTGACCGACAACGTTGTTCATGCGGGCTAGGGGTTGTCCCTTATTTTTCGAAGTTCTTGTTTTTTAACGCATACCCCCTAATTTTGTTCTGTTGACCATAAACCAGATAAAAATAAATTTTTGGTTCATTTGGACAACTGCAACCCGTGCCGACATTCCTTCAAAGTTTCTTCATACAAGTTGCGGTGCCTGCGCCGCGCGTCGGTGCTCTATTTGTCAGTTATTCCCGTATTATCGAGTAAGTAAGTAAGTAAGTTCGTATAGGCCGGGTGGCTAGCCCTGGTGTCAGAGTTTTTAGGCCGCCTGAAGACCTCTGACATGGCTAAACGGTTAAAACAACCGAGTATTATCGAGTGATTCCTTTAGATTGTATTATTTTTTTCAAGACGTCAATAGACTTGTTAAATAAATAATTAAAAAAAACATTTTGGTGAGATAAATAGAGAATAGATAGATAGAGATAAAATAGAGAAATAAATAAATAATAAATATAGAAAAAGTACTAGAGATGTATCAAATTATTTTGTGAAATAGCTATAAAAATGTTCCTTTATCAAGAGGCGAGAGTAAACAAATTTGCAAAAAACGCAGAATGATTTTATAAATAACCCGAGAGGATTTTTAAAAGGAATTAATTTATCCGATACCTTATCCGATACCGCACACGTTTATGCCCTAAAATCATGAAAATAGAGGAAGATAAACTCTTTCTACAATATCAATCAAATAGTGAGGTACAAATAATGCGTTGCCATAAGTACGACAGCTTCTGATACAAAGGACGGTTTAATGGAGCTTTGAGTTTTTTTAGAACAGGGCCTAGAAAAAAAACTGACAGTGTTTTCTTATTCCCAATAGTATTTTTGTCGTGATAATTTTTGTGAATTCTTGGCTAGAATATACTAGCTTGGATATAGACAGCGAAAGCGAATTAAGATTTATGATTTTTGAAAATATCGTAACTGTACGAAACTATCTATTTCTAAAGCTAAAGAAATTCAGTCAGGTATTGAGTGTTTATCAGTAGAAATAGCGGCTATATCTCTTTTATGCTGATTTGTCCATGTCGAAACTTAATATCGTCGCAAACTCACAGAGAGAAAGCTTACATGATTTTGGTAAGAGATACTCCCCTCAAAGAAAGAAAACGCCGTGCCCTTATGAAGTGAGGATGCGTTTTATACTTTATATTTCTTAATCTACCTACCTAGTTTATTGAATGCGATACTTATCCATTAATTATTTATAAATTTCAGACAAATCCTTGAGCGATTTGTCTCTGACATAAGTAAAATTATGTTTTCGTGGTTGAACATTCTTCCTGGGATGAAAAATAGGTATTCACGGCATTTAAAATAAAGATTTATAGTTTTAATGCAGTAAATGACCCAATAAAACAAGCTTTACATTAATTAAAGATTTCCATGGCATAATTTTTGTTGCGTTGTGTACAAGAACTCAAGAGAGTGTATCCAGACTGTAGTAAAGATACCTTGAAAAAAAAAAATATAACCTGAAGAATAATGTTTTATATAATAACTACGCTTTCTATACGCAATTGTTTTACAATTTTATCCATGATTAATTATTATCCACACATTTTTATGATAATCTAGTCTCATAGTAATTAGTGTCCAAAAGGACCTAATTCACATAATCTTTGCGATCTTGTCGGCACGGGTTAATGTGCACCTAGGAAGCTGTAATTTTGTATTGTAATATTATTTTGTGTATAAAACAAAATCAGGGGGTATGCGTTTCGATATCGGTAAAAAAAAATTTTTTGTTCATATAAGGGACACCCTAATGCGGGCTGAGTTCAGTTTGACCTGACCGTTGACCGCTGAACGCATCCGGTGTGTCAAATCCTTTAATATTCAAAGCAGTTTTATTTCCTAAGATTTCCAGATAATAATGATTGCTCCTATCAAGTAAGTAAAAAAACTGTATTCGCCAGGTTTTAGGACATTAATGTAGATTTTGCGAGCGCAGCGTAGGACGTCCACACACAAGGTGGACGGACGACTTGATAGCGCATCATCGCGCTGGATGCAAGCCGCTTGCAGTCTAATTGGAGAATAGATATCTATCTATCTATACATATCTATAAGGGAGGTATATGTCCAGCAGTGGGAATCCTAAGGCTGAAACAACGATGATAGATGATTTATCTGACGCGATGACTACGCTAGCAAAGTATAGGCCGAATCAAACTTAAGGGCGTCTGTGAAATTAGCTACAAACTGCAAATCGCCACTACTAGCACCGCCGACATATAAATAAATCGCTACTGCACAACGACTTGCCCTGTGTTTATAGACGCCATTAAGTTTATCTGTATCAGCCTTTATAATAGTCCACTGCAGGACGTAGGTCTGCCCACGAAGGGTGATCGGGCCATATCCACCACGCTAGCCCAGTGCGGGTTGGTGGATTCTCATACGCCATCGAATTTCTTCTACGGACGTACGCAGGTTGCCTCACGATGTTTTCCTTCACCGATAAGCCAGTGGTGTGAAATTCTGTACATAAATTCCAAAGAACTCATTGGTACGGGACCGGGATTTGAACCCACGACCTCACGATTGCAAGGCGGGTATCACTACCTCTAGGCCACCACGGCTTTTTAGTATTAAGTTTATATATTATCGTATTATAGCGGTCAGGAAAGAAGCTAACCTACAGGCCGAATTATACAAGTCGACGGATGTGAAGTGAGCTACAAGCGGCGCAATATCCAATCAAGCTTAATGCGAGCAGTCAGGATTGGATATTGCGCAGCTTGTAGCTAACTTCACATCCGCCGAGTTGTATGATTCGACCTATACCAATTATCTTGCATACCGTTCAACAATATCTTCATTGCTAGTAGCGACATAAGCCAGGCACCCAGTCTTCTGCTGGTTGACGCAGCGCCAGTACCTCTGTTCGTTCTTGCGGACGTGAATAAACGAGTACAAGTACCTATTCAGCACTATTTGTAGGTTGCCAAATTGCGATACAGAGTATTGTATTGTTCCCGTCTGAAAAACAAAAAAGGCATTTGTTAAGCTCGAAACATACTATCGAACGCGGCTTACGGACGCGACTGACAGCCGCGACCTAGACTATGAAAGCCGTGCACACTATCGGACATCAGTCGCGGACGTCACCTTCGGACGACCTTGAGCGTTCGGACGTCCGAGAGCGATCTGGCACACCGGATGTCTTATAAGACTGTGCACATTGCCAAAGAAGATATAATAATACTACGTATAGAACGGCCACTCGTTACCCCCCACCCGTTTGAGTCTTCCTCACTTCCACCCCGCGTCAGGACACGATTTACTACTCTGCGCGCGGGCTGCACAGGCCGCTGCAAATACCCGTGTAGCGTTCGTGCGTATGTGTAGTGTCTGTGAATAAATATAGTGTTGTGTGCGTAAGACAGCAGATTTTGTATGAAGAAACGCGGAGTGTCCGGGCTGTGACATTGCTAAGTCGCGGCTGTCAGTCGCGTCCGATAGTATGTTTCCGGCTTTAGGCGCCAACTTGACTATACACAGATTATAAGGTGTTATCTATAGACCGCGTCACACAAGTTGGCGGAAATGAAGTTATATTAAGCGCTACACAAGTCGGCGGATGAGAAGTTAGCCGCAGATGACAATTTGCCGTGATTCGCTAATTATTGCGCATGTGTGCACAATGCCGACACCGAGAGGCGAAGTGTTGAGCACGGGCGTAGGGAGCGCGCGGGAGGCATGAGGTTGGCGGGCGGGTGTGCCCCGGCGTTTCGTTATCTGGCTCCTGCGCATACCTATATTTCGGCTTTTGCGCAGCGTTCTGCGCATAACTTCCTATCCGTCGACTTGTGTGGCGCTTAGTATAACTACAAGCTGCGCAATATCCAAGCAGCAGATATAAGACGAGCTTATTCGAGGAATCGCGCGGGAATTATGGCCGCGAGAGGAATCGATTACTATAGTCACATTTTTACGCAAGAACTTGGCCTATACTCTTACTTACTTAAATATCATTATTTTACCTTGTTCATAATTTTCCTGTTTTGTGTTTTATTTGAATCGACAGAATGTTTATTTTTTTCTTTTACATCAATTTGCGCATCAACCTTTTCATCATCAAATTCTTCCATCTGAAGAAAATCGTCATCATCAATAGGGATTGGTTCGCACGTATCACTGAAATTTCAAATAAAATTAGTAACCACATAGGTACATAAAAAGTTATGAAAATACAGAACACAGTGCAATTTGTTGAAAATTTTTTCATCCCCACATCTCGGAATGAGTATTTTTGCTCTTCGAAATCTGAGTGCAAAAGCCGTTTTTATCCGCTAGAGGGTAAGGTAAAATTGAATTTAGAACATCGTGTGAACTATAAGTTTGTGAATACAAAACATTATTAAACCTATTTACTTCTACCTCCATGGTGCCGAAAAACTTAAAATGAGTGATTATAGCAACGAGGAAGTTTATTTTATTCGATGCCAACAGAATTGACTGAAACTGTTAATAGTACGCAAATGAGCTTTCTCGCTTTAAAAATCAGGCGAGAAGTATGTGAAACAGTGCGGTATGTCGACGAGGTAGACGACTTTAATCATTTCCTCGCTGAGGTGGAATGAAAAGTTACATGTTGCACTCGAGTGCAAAGATTTTTTACCTTGTGCTCTATGGATTCTCTCGCTAACGCTCAGGATTCTAACTGTTGTGTTTAGAATCCTTCGCTTGCTCGGTCATAAAAATTGAGCACGCGGTTAAAAATCAACTTTGCACTCTTGTATAACAAATAACTATTATACCTAGTCCGCGCCATACAAGTTGGTAGATGTAAAATTAGCTACAAGCTGCACAATATCCAATCCTGACTGAAGCTCACATAAAGTCGCACGTTGATTGGTTATTTCGCAGCTTCTATAGCTAACTTCACATCTTTCAACTTGTTTGGCGCGGCCTATAATCTATTCTGATACCTACCTACATAATCTCCATAATCTATACTAATACTATAAAAAGGTAAAGTTTGTGAGGTTGTAGGGGGTAATCTCTGGACCTACGGAACCGATTTTCAAAATTCTTTTAAAAATAGAAAGCTGCTTTATTTGTGAGTGTCATAGGCTACAAAGTAAGCGCGGGCGAAGCCGCGGGCAAAGGATAGTTATTATATAATAAAGAGGTAAAGTTTGTGTGGTTGTAGGGTGTAAATGTAAACTCTAGATCGACTAAACCGATTTTGAAAATTCTTTTAGCAATAGAAAGTCCCATTATTTGTGAGTGTCATAGGCTACAAAGTAAGCGCGGGCGAAGCCGCAGGCAAAGGATAGTTATTATATAATAAAAAAGTAAAGTTTGTGTGGTTGTAGGGTGTAAATGTAAACTATAGATCTACTGCACCGATTTTGAAAATTCTTTTACCAATAGAAAGTCCCATTATTTGTGAGTGTCATAGGCTACAAAGTAAGCACGGGCAAATGCTAGTTAACAATATCGCCAACCAGCAAAAAAGAGTCATAACATAAAAATGTAACTAATTCGAGATAACGAGGATTTTGATTATAATTTGAAATTTTATTTTCTTATTGTATGTAACAGTACCTACTCGTACTTATACATTTAAGTTTAGAAACTTTCAAGAAATACCTATGTGATAAGGGTTATGGTAGGTATGTCGCTTATTTTTTTGTGATCACGTTCGGCACGGTCATTCTTAGGATGGGAGACCGCGCGCAGCATTTACAACTGAGCGCTGCCCTGGCTCGGATGACACTTAAAATTGTGGGTTCCGATTGTTTTGACTATTTAACCATGTCAGAGTGTTTTAGGCACATTAAAATCTGACAACAGGACTCGCCACCCGGCCGGCGGCCTATATACATAAACTTACTTTAATCTAGAACAAAAAATTACATGCATTCGGCATTTATTTTACTTACATTTTTTGTTTTGTTTCCTCTTCATGCATGGATTTCTTTCTCTTTCTACTATTTGCTTCTTCAAAAAGACTGTCCACTCCCTTGGCATTATTTAACTGGAATACAATTAGTTATTTATGAATACAAGTTCTCGCATGGAATAAGAACAAAAGCCAACTGCTTTTTAAATAATGTTAGTACAAGATTATTAATTTAAAATATTAAAAAAAACCCAACGCAATAAGATTCCTACCGCAGCGTACAAAATAGCTGGCAACTTTGAAACGGATTCTGTCGATTTTTAACCGACGAAACGGAGGAGGGAGTCGTCGCGTAAGTATATTTTTTTTATGTATAACCACAAATGACTTTTTACAGAGTAGGGTCATGTGATGTACCTAGGGACACTTAAATTTCTTCAACTTTGAGTTCACATACCTCTGAACATTATGAAGATTTTTAAATGAAAGTCACTATAGTTCGTAGGGCATTTCATCGCTAACGATTTAGTTATTTTTTGGGTGCTATATCAATACTAGATTATTTTTTATTAAAGGGTAAATAAAAATGTAGGTTTTTGTCCGAAGGTACGTTACATGTCTGTACCTTGGGTTGGGACAAACCTGTATGTACCTTGGGACATAATCAATTTTAACCATATTTTCTAGCAATAGCTTTTTTCAGTGTCGGAAAATACTTTTTTCACTTCATAATGTGGTATGAATGAAATTTAAATTAGTCTCAGAACCCTGAGTGGTTCTCTTCTCTTCCAACCTTAGAATTTTTTACCTGTCTACGCTTCCAACTAATTCACCTTTGAAGCAAAAGAAAGAAAATTAAAATCGGTTCATTCGTTCGAGAGCTACGATTCCACAGACACGTAAAACTTATAACACCTCGTTTTGGCGTCGGGGGTTGAAAATTAAACATTATAGTCCGAGATCCCACCGCAGGATCATCCATCTCATAGCGTAATGTTTTTTATGGTCATATACAGGGTGGGCCGTGATTTTTTGCACTTACGAAATCGACATAACGCGGACACCGCGCAGAGGGTAGGGTAGGGACGACTCACGTGCGGTAGCTCGGTCCAGGGAAATTTAGTCACGAAGTCACGATGAATCGCTTTACGGGAGAACAACGCGCGTTCTGTGTAAAGCAGTTTACAAGAACAATGATTCTCAAGTCACTGTTCGCCGCCTTTTTCGAACGAAATACCAATCACTTCATTAAAACTAGCGTGAGGATTCAAGATTAGTGAATAATCGTGAGTTGTATCCGGTGTTCATATAAATTTTGAAATACCAATTACACGATATCAATAAGTGCCCAAGTGCTAATTCAATCAAATCGTGGTACTTCGAGGCAACCGGTTCGACTGTGAATAATAACCAAACAAGGCGACCACGGAGCAGGAGGAGTGATGGAACCGTGGCGCAAGTTAACGCGTCTGTCCATACTTCTCACACGCAGAGGGGATATTCCATGGCCTCCCCATAGCCCAGACCTTACTCCAGCTGGTTTCTTTCTATGGGGTTACCTTAAGAGCAAAGTCTACGTAAATAAACCGAAGACAATACCAGAATTAAAAGTAGTTTATTTTTATGGTAATTTCAAAAGTGAATAAAATTATGGCCCACTCTGTATAAAGGTACTTAATAAAGGTTATTTATTTAAGGATTTCTGAATATGTATCTAACAATATAATAGGAGTTTCAGGTTTAATACATACCAAATTGTCCAATCCTCTAATCTGTAGGTCCTTACAAGCTTCTAGAAATTCTCCCATTTTATCACTTCTGACTACCGCTTCTCCTGTATAAACATACTCCAGAATAGCTAGTAAGGTTTTGTATGAAACTCTCTGAAACAGAACAAAATAATCTATACCTAGTTGCTTGTCTTAGTAATTAACCCTCCAACATTGTTTAACAGTACAAATTGCATGGTTAAACAGTGTTTAAAGCGTGTTTAAATCTTTTGTGGTAATCTTTTATTCGTATATTTTTCTTTGTGTTAACAATAAAGAATTCATCTATCTATCATACTATTATTTTGACTGCAGCAAAGCAAGATCTGCCCCCCTACCGCCTAAAGCAATATCAATCGTTTATGACTTCATTTTAGTCATTTGGCACCGCCTATGTGACGTTAGCCATCAAAGTTGTTCATTCAACGATTGCTTTCGCAATCCGCGCAAAGCAATTGATGGCTAACGTCACATAGGCGGTGCCAAATGACTAAAATGAAGTCATAAACGATTGCTATTACGATTGCTATTGCTTAGGCGGTAGGGGGGCAGAGCTTCCAAACTACGATTTTGCTTAAGTCTATCCAGATATTGATTTTTGGCTTTATATATCAATGGTTTTTTTTTTGTCTGGCTACTCTCCTGTTAATATTATGACATTCTTTCTAAAACAGACTAATAAATGAGTTGTTGTTCACTTTTAAAAATAGATATTATCAATTTAACATCAATTGGTAGTGTTAAGCAAGTCTCAAGTGGGGACATAGGCCTCCTCTAAAGATCTCCAATAAGACCGGTTGGTAGCAGCTTGCATCCAGCGCGATCTCGCGGTCTTAATGAGGTCGTACGTCCACCTCGTGGGTGGACGTCCTACGCTGCGCGTACGTGGTTTCAACTCGAGAGCTTTTCGACCCCATCGGTCATCAGTCCTCCGCGCTATGTGCCCTGCTCATAGCCACTTCAACCTGCCAATCCGCTGGGCTATGTCGGTAATCTTGGTTCTTCTACGGATCTCCTCATTTCTGATTCGATCTCGTAACGAACGAAGTGTGCAAAAACACAAATTAATACAAGTATTGATTCTTACATTGAGAAAAACGATAGGATGTGGGCAGTTAGCTGACACAATAAGTTCCTTAATGAAGGGGCTGGCCAGTGAGAGCACCATCTGGTGCACCTTCACATGGTGCCCGTCCGCCGCTAGCGTCATGTCCACAAACTCGCCTCGCTGGAAAAACCAATAATATGAGTGACCAAAATGCTGGTATTTATTTGGCTCATTGTATAAGCTAGTTGATAGATGGACCCTGACAAAAATCTGTAAGGCCACAGGTGTAGCAGATGTAAGCCAAAAAATTAAAATGGCGTTGGGTTGGGTATGTACTGAGAAGCAAAAAAGATAAATGGACATGGCAAAGAGGTCATGCTCTGGTACCCAAGAGACAGGAAGAGGAACAGGGGATGACCTCAAAAAAAGTGGACCAATGGCCTGATGCCAGGGTGGCGCAGGAAAGCCAGAGATAGGGAGCTCTGGCAAATTCTAGAGGTACATAGGCCTGCTCTAGGGCGGACAACCTTGCATTTAAAAAATAGAAATAAGAGTAATGTTTTGTAAGGTCATATATCAGTGAATAAAGGCTTTTTATACTTATATAAGCATTGCCATTCGCCATTCAGCATGCTGGGCACGCTGAATGGACACACAACTGGCAGTGGGCTTGGCATTATCGCATAGGATTATCTTTAGACCTTCTAGAATCTGGTCTGGGGGATGATCCAATAGATTTTTATGAAGTAGTAGTTTATGTTATAGTTTTAGCCTATGTAACTAGTGTTGTATTTTAATGTAGTTTATAATGGCACTTACGCTGTAAAAAATAAAAATTATTAAATTAATTTAATAATAATTAGATTATTACAACATATATGATAGCTAGACCGAGCATTTGACCATAGCATAGGAGTTATTGTTATGAGCCCTTGTCTTGTAAATAATGGGAAGAATAAAACTAATTGATAGACATACATGTATGTATAGCTATCAGCTAAGATTTTTAACACAGACGGTTAAAAACAATTATACTTTTTCATGTATACCTATAATTTACTGTGTTTTAGGGTTCCATACCTAAAGGGTAAAAACGGGACACCATTACTAAGACTCCAATCCAATCCGTCTAGTCCGTCTATCTGTCTGTCACCAGGAGGCATTATCTCATGAACCGTGATAGCTAGACAGCTGAAATTTTCACAGATGATGTATTTCTGATATAACAAAAAATACTAAAAACCGAATAAAATAAATATTTAAGGGGATCCCATACAACATTTAGCATTTACTTTCAATAAGCAGCTCTTCTCGGAGACTTTTCTTACAAAAAATGTGGCCAGGATTGAACGCTTGAGATCAAAGTCAAGATATATTGGGCACATCATCATCGATCTACGCTGTACCCCTGTCGCTGCATAGACAGCTGTAAGAAAACACAAATGCTTTTTGCGATAACTGAGAAGTATTGATATGATTTACAACATGCAACTGGGATATTTGATTATAGAAACTAGCGAGCACATTTTTGCACATTTTAAGGGGGCTCCAATACGCTACGGAACCCTTCGTGCGCGAGTCAGAATAGCACTTAGACGATTTTTTTTATGTGCCCAGAGAACCTAGAATATTTGTGTGAAATACCTGTTGAAAAGCGCCGAACCCTTTACAAAAACTATTTTGGTATTCGTTCCACGACACATACAGATTTTGTGACATATTTGCTTTGTTTCACGGTACAAAAATCACAAAATAATTTATTTTTCTTCGTGTTTATTTTTGTTGATATTTGTATTATTTGTTTTGTTGGGAAAAAGTGTTGCTATTGTATTTTGATAATAACGCTATTATAAATAAAATATTGTCAAGTGAGAGTTGGACTCGCGCACAAAGGGTTACATACCGTCCCCTTAATATCATCATCTTCAGCCTTCTCTACCCCACTGTTCTGGGTATAGGCCTCTCTCTTACGGTGCCATTTGTCTCGGTCGTGTGATTAGAGGGATTAAAGAGTTGCTTGTGAAGGCAATGATTGATTCTGAAGATGGCTCATCAACATAACAACCACAACACGAAGCATACAATTATTATTTGATAAACCTAGTTGATTGAATTCACTTATAAATAGCACGTTTCTTTACATTACCTACTTATAATTACATAATTAAGTTAAGTATTACATACATTTCAATAGAACTTGGCGGTTAGAATTTTTGAAGTGAAAACTTCTATAGCGGCCTTTTGCACTTTTTGGGATGGGTAAAAAAAATTAAACTTGCGTCAGGACGCGTAACCTGATTGAAAATTCGTAAGGCGGAGGGAGGAAGTTTTCACTTCTGCCAGCACTCCCGAATAGTAACCCGTTATTTTTTTACGCATAATTGTACTAAGCACCATACAAAATGGTGGATGAGAAGTTAGCTGCAGATGACGCTTCGCTGTGATTCGCAAATTATTACGCATGTGTGCACAATGCCGACGCCACGTGGCGTGGTGTTGAGCACGGGTGTAGGGAGCGCGCGGGAGGCATGAGGTTGGCGGGCGAGTGTGCCCTGGCGTCTCGTCTCTCTCTCTCACGCGCATGCCTATATTTCGGCATTTACGCAGTGTTCTGCGCATAACTTTCCATCCGTCGACTTGTGTGGCGCTTAGTACAGCCAAGTTACATTTCTTAAGATAATTTTCGCCCTAATCTAGCATTTTTTCCAAATCCAAAACGGCAACACTGTTACTAAAGACAGGATTTCCATTCCCTCTATAATCTAAGACTAGCTGCCCGCCCCGGCTTTGCCCGGGTACGATTGGCTAAAGAAGACAGATTTTATAAGCATGGTGCCTATATACTTACCATGTAATGTACGCACATGCTAGACATACAGGATGAACGATGATGCTGAGTTATAACCTACCCAAATCGCGGGAGTTCCCGTAGTCTTAAACTGTTCGACTATTTACGTAAAATAAATATAGTATTGGCCTATCTAAATAAAACTGAGTTCGTATGTGTCGGGTGGCTGTACATAATATATAGCCCTGATTTCAGAAAATGACAATGAAGAGAATGAAAGAGACGGTTAAAATATTAGAGATCCACAGTTTATGTAAGATAGTTTCTTGATCTTGTCTTCACTTGAGAACTTTGTAACACATTGGACCATCAGTTCTACTTGTACGAATTGTGCCCTACCTAAGGCTTCTTCAATTTGCTAACCCAAAAAGCTGTGATGGAAGGAATCGAAGCGCTGGCATGCAACGTGTTCCGGTGGTCTCGACCAGATCTTATATTCACGTGAAGACCTTCGCTACACTTGCCAATACATTGTCTTCATTCGAGAACTTTAAGGTCCCATGGACAATTCGTTTCACAAACTCATACCTATAGGGGCGTAGCTACCGCAGTATCAGCCGTATCAATAATACGGGCCCTCCGAGCTACAGGTACTTTAACGTGTGTAAGCAAAACTTAGTAAAATGTCACTTAATCTCGTGGTTCCCGAAAAAAAATCATCTCATTTTTTCTCGGGTTAAGTGTTCGCCAAAAAGTTGTCTGTAGAGGCAGAAATTTTAGAACAACTGAAATCGTCTTCAGCTATACTTACTTAGCTGATACAGGTAATTAAATTCTATTGAATAAATTTGCCGAAAAAAAGTCAAGAAAAGTGTAAATTTAAATTGAATTGTTAGGCAAGCTCAATTTCTAGGAGGAAGTGACAACTTATAAATAACCGTTTTACCACAAAAGTTTTACGCACGCTTTAGATAATGTTTGACAGTACAAATTGCACAGTTAAACTGTGTTTAAAGCGTGTTTAAATCTTTTGTGGTAAGGCGGTATATATTTATTTCAATTTAATGCAAGTATTTTTGTTTCTTTTGTGAGAAATGAGTGATTTGGGCACCCTAACTATTTTTGATTCAGGGCTCCTCCAAAGCACGCTACGCCACCGCAAACCTATATTCACTACCAATAAAACATAAATCGACACACTATTGGCGGAGATATATAGCCGTTGTTGTCTAGTGGTACTAACGCCTGTCCTACAATCGTGAGGTGGTGGGTTCAAATCCCGATCCCGTATCAATGAGTTTCTTTGGAACTTATCTACGGAATTTCAAATCATAGGCTTTTCGGCAAAGGAAAATAATGTGAGGCAACCTGCACCAACCCGCACTGGGCCAGCGTGGTGGATATGGCCCAATCACCCTTCGTAGGTAGAACTGTATGTCCTGCAGCAGTGGACTATTAAAAAAAGGCTGGTATAGGTACAGGTACATTAATAGCGGAGATTGTATGTAGGTAGGCACATAATAAGAATACGATTGCCACTCTCGCTACTCAATAGATTAGGGAGCGTTCAAGTATTACGTAACGCAATTTGGGGGGCGGGGGGGTCTCGTAAAACGTTACGATGCGTTACAGGGGCGGGAGGGGGTCTTTCTTACAACACGTTACGTAACATTATTTCTTTTTTTATATAAAAAAAATAGGGAATTAAAACTCCCAAATTGTCAACCCTTTTCGTTTACGTTTTACGGGGAGTTTTGGCGGGAACGCGGAAAAATCATGTCGCCTCATTGTATTATTTTGTTAAACTTGTGTTTTTATCAGTGACAATTAGTGTAAAATGGTGGTATTTCGTTGATTATGAGCTGATTTACGTGCATGAGTGTAGGCAAGTGATGTATCATGTTCTTCCGTGTTGTTACCAAAACTCCATAGACGCCTCTAGTAAAGTCTCCACTGCTTTACTGAGAAGAAAAAGTTGAAAAAAAGCATTATTTAAGACTTCGACTAAAGGACTCTGTATCCATGGTCATGAGTAGGTTTATTAAAAAAAAAAAAAAAAACGTTTTACGGGGATCCCTCGATTGTATTAGTCTGGTCGTCATTTTTAATTTGTTCTCGCATGTTCGAAATCGAAAAATGATCACTTGAGTGTTACGTTACGTTTAGAGAGGGGGGGTACAGAAAACGTTACGGAGCGTTACAGTGGGGGGAGGGGGGGGCCAAAAATCTTCAAAAATTGCGTTACGTAATACTTGAACGCTCCCTTACTACGCGATCGCGGTTTCATCAAAATTATATACAGTGAAAGAAAACGACTTTTTTTTTAAACACTGGAGACGATAATTTTACATTTAATGGCCTTTATGAATCCGGCAACCCACGCTGGACCAGCATGGTAGATATGGCTCAATCACCCTTCGTGAGTAGGCCTATGTCCTACAGTGGACTATTAAAAAAGGCTGGTAGGTATATGTATGTACATTGTACAAAGTACAGGAATAGCCAAACGGGGTGAGCGGCGACCACGGAACTTTTTATAATACTTACATTTTTAAACTCGTGATATCTTTGTAATAAAATGTCTGAATTAAATAATTTAAAAAGTGACATAAAGTTATTGAAATATTTTTGAATCTGAAATAATTTATTTTGATAAGGATTAATACCAAGATACAATTTAAGATCCTTTTCTTGCGACGGCATTTAAATAAATTTTTAAGAATAAAATAACAGTTATTGTGGCTTAACTATAATAGTTAGATGTATGCTGTCGCGACACTTTTTGTAAATAATGGTGTGTTCTGCAAATTCGTAGTACATTATTTTATTCTATAATCAATAGTTTTCGCAGCGCACGCGACGTAAGGAATTTTTCAGGTCTTTTTTTTTACACCTTATGTTACATTATTGGAGTTTTAGTAAGGATCCCTAATTATTTTTTAAATATAAGTAATATAGCCTATGTTACTCGGGGATAATGTAGCTTTCCAAAGGTGAAAGAATTTTTAAAATCGGTCCAGTAGTTTCGGAGCCTATTCATTACAAACAAACAAACAAATCTTTCCTCTTTATAATATTAGTATAGATTTCCACGAAAAGAGTCCCAATTATTGTACAGCACGTATTTGATGACACCAAATTGTACGGGTAGGAAAGCACGGCCCGTATTTCATGTCCCATGCCATCAAATTATCAGGCTGTACAATTCGTGTCGTACAATACTGGCCAGACATTATCACCTCGTGCCAATAATGTACAGCCCGTATTTTGTGACCCAATGATGTACAGCATGATAAAACGTGTCCCGAAGAAAAGGACACAAAATATCATGCATTATTGTGTCGCAAAATACGGGCCGTACATTATTGGTACAAAGAATATTTGCTCCTATGGGTTGGTTTGTCTGTAACTTCTGTCGGTTCCGAAGAGATATACTATGCGCCACACAAGTCAGCGGATGAGAAGTTAGACACAGATGACACATTGCCATGATTTGCTAATTATTGCGCATGTGTGCACAATACCGACGCCGCGTGGCATAGTGGTGAGCACGGGTGAAGGGAGCACGTGGCGGGCATGAGGTTAGCGGGCGGGTGTGCTAACGTTTCGTGTCTCTGGCTCCCGCGTATACTTCTAAAGTATCCTTAACTCGTAAAAAGGACAGGTTGTTTCTGGCGCTTCGCCGGCCGCTGCTGCGGCACGCTCGCTTCGCTAGCTCGGCTTGCGCATTGTTGTCACTGTTCAAACTTAACTTAACCAACAGAGTCGAATTACCTTATTAGACAACTCATACCTTGCTATAAAATGACCAAGGTCCAGGGACACAAAATATCAGGCCGTACAATATCGGGCCGTGCAATACTGTGCCGGACATTATCGACACAGGCCGAAAATGTACGGTCTGTATTTCACAGCCCAATATTGCCTAGCCTGATATTCCATGGCTAGTAACACAAATTATCATGTCTTACAACATCAGGCTGTACATTATCATGTCGTGAAGTACTGTGTCGTACATTGTTTGTTTTTATTGGTTTGGTTGAAAATCTTGAAAATATTTCATTCATTCAAAATATCAAACTGTATAAAATTATTTTTTCTGCATTATACCTAGTCCAAATAAAAATCTGACAAAGTATAATAATGGATGAGAATCTATCTGTCTCCTGGGGAGATTATCAGAAAAATATATGTAAGGGGCTTGGCGTACTTCAACAGGTAACTTGAGGACCTAAGTTAAACTATTTGTAGGTACCTATCATAAGCTCGCTAGATTTTATTCTTAAACATAATTTATAGCTTAGCTTGTGTACAGTCAAAAATCTTACTATTTTTTGATGATACCTGATATAACCTAAAGTTGGAGCTTTCCTGGGTCATTGGTTTTATAGGTGATGATAGCAGTCTTCCTTGGCTGCTTCTTAGCGAATCAGTCTTGAGTCCATATCATACTTACACTACACTACAAAAGAGATAATGCAAAAATATACCGAGCTTAGCCATTACCTTGTACAGTATTCAATCATTTACTGTATTTGTTTTGGAAAATGATTTTCCCATTATTTTCTTTCATAACAATTGTCATTTAAAGGAATTTCATATTTTTGGATCTTATTCTGACATTGCTTGTAAAATATGGCTGCTTTGAACAAAAAATCAAATTAGAAAATATGAAATTCCATTCAAATTAAGCATTCAATGAGGTGGTTTTAATCTGCGCAATTGTTGACCTAATTTTAATGGTTTTATAGTGGTAGTAACACCCGCCTTACAATCGTGAGGTCGTGGGTTCAAATCGGTCCCGTACCAATGAGTTCATTGGAATTTGTGTACGGAATTTAACACCGCTGGCTTTTCTGTGAAGGGAAACATCGTGAGGCAACCTGCACATGTCAGTAGAAGAAAGGATTTGTTCCGTTACCGGTATTAAAATAAATAAAAATTCTAACCAGACCAATGAATGCTGTTTTATAAAGAGCATTCAATTAGCATTAGCATTATTCTCTGATAAAAACATATTTTTAAAGCCCTGCAATATTTAGAAAATCGATAATATATATTTGGGGTATGTAACGTGAAACGGAACTGATATCTCGTAAAGAAACACGCTAATCTGAAAAAAACTCAAAGCCAATTTAAAAAAAAAAGTATAATAGAAATGTCAATGTCGAAGGAAATTGAATATTAATTTGATTTTCGATCAGTGTTGCCACCTTAGCCCTTTTGGAGCACTGTTTACTATAGGTGAACCCCTTGTATTCGTATTTGTTTGTTCATTAGTGTAATGATTTAGCCCGGAGAGGGCTATCTAGCGCTTATTTGCCCTATTTATTTTCGTAGAAAATATTATTTTGAATTTCCAATATACTTTTATAAAATAACAATTTAAAAAAAATGCAGGGCTATATATTATTTTTTATTACTCCATGGAGCTTTCAAATTTCAGTACATTCCTAGAAAAATTAAATGATCTTGGTTAGAATTTTAATACCGAGTTCCTTGTAAATCAGGTACAACTCCTTTGATGGCATATATGTGAATCCACCACACTGGGCACTGGGCCAGCATGGTGGATATGGCCCAAACACCCTTCGTGGGTAGGCCTACGTCCTGCAGTGGACTATTAAAAAGGCTGATACAGTACAGTATAAGAGGTCTTTTCGGAGGAGTTTGGTTACAAGTAGTAGTTTGTGGTTACAAAGACTGACAAGATTTATAAATATAAGATACCTATAATATTTTCCAGCGAGGCGAGTTTGTGGACATGACGCTAGCGGCGGACGGGCACCATGTGAAGGTCCACCAGATGGTGCTTTCACTGGTCAGCCCCTTCATCAGGGAACTCATTGTATCTGCCGCCTGCCCACATCCTGTCATATTTCTTAATGTAAGTTTCGTCTTGCGTATGCTAATTAATAGGTGGAATCAAACTTAACCCTCTGTATTATACGGTAGACTGTAGGCAACATACCGTTCAAAGCCCTGCCAATCTTTTGTTTTTTCTTCTTTTCTTTCTTCTTTTTTGTTCTTTTTATGTAATCTATACTCTACAGTCCGTATTAGCAGATTAATCCCAAAAAACTTGGTTAATTCGTGTAATTCGTGCTACTAGTCTCAAATTCAGAAACATAATGCAACTACCGCTAGATTGATGTATTATTTTTCTAAAACTAGTGAGGTTGGGGTTTCAACTTTACTGTGTAATTTGGTTTGTATAATTTTAAAAAAAATTCGCTAGTTTTTTTAAAATATTGTTGGTTGCTTGTAGGCTACACTAGGCAAAAAGAGTATTTTTTTTGTTCATCACAACTAACTTTCATAAGTATTTTGGAGTCTTTCAGGATGTTTCTTGAGGCTTGAGGCTACCTCTCAATAAAGCTGCTGAACCCAAAACCTTCCAGAGTCAAACTGCTGATGCTATAGCAGATCTTTGATTGGTGGTGGGTGTGACTTTGAGCAAAATGGGTATATAAAGCCAAGTATATCTGATTAATGGTAGCTAGAGGTGACGTTTGAGAGAGAAACACGAAAGACTTGCCCAGCTTCTGTAGCCAGAAGCAGACTGCCAAGACCATACTGGGTACTTGCCGGAATGTTCTGAAAAAGTCGTTCAGAAAGTTTCCAAAGTATGTTGAATTTGGCCAAACTGTATGTGTACAATGTGGAAAGGCTTTATACTGCACGAAAAATAAGTGCTTCTGAATATTCCATCTTTTTTGATAAGTGAATCGATACAACTGCATAATAATTTATGACCCTTATAATGAAGTGTTCCTTCTAGGCAACACTCCCTATTTTGAACTATATCTTAGAAATGATTAAGATAATTAAAAAATTCAAAAATATGTGTCTCTTATTTTTATTTAATTAAGTTGTTTTTAAACTTTCGCGATTTGAACACATTATTATTATATACTACGGGGCTAGTCGCGCACTAAAATTACGAGATAAATAAATACCTCCTCGAGGAGGTACTTATTTATCACGTAATTTTAGTGAGCGACTAGCCCCGTAGTATATAATAATAATAATTAACCTAAACCCAAAAGACTAAAGAAATTGGAGTTGTTGAGTGACAGAGGGTTAATGGCGCTTGTGAAGATAGATATAATCCGCATAAAACCTGACTTTTTAACCGACGAAACGGAAGTTTACAAGTTGACGTGTATATTTTTATTTATGTAAAACTTTTTTGACAGTAGCCCAATAGGGATGTTATAATTAGTCCCTCAGATAGATTTAAAAAAAATATTGGACACATATTTTTTCTTTTGTCGATAATACAATCAGTGACAAAGATAAACCTTGTCAAAGTTTGGGAGTGAGGGCTCGTGACGGCACTAGCCGGTACATTTGATAGCGGTTAGTGACGTCACGCGGAACTTTAACGAGCTATATCTTCATTAATTTTTGTTAAATTCACAAAAGAAAAAATACGTGTCTGATATTTTTTGACAATTTATTTCACGGACTAATTATTTCTTTTAGTTAATAAGCCTATTTCAATAATTCTTTTTTTGTTCGGTAGACACTTCGAAGATGGTCCCGTTTAATTATTGAAATTGAGATTATATTGAAAAATCGCCATTTTTGATAAATCAACGATAATGTGAAAAAAATACTACAATGATCCGTGCGAACTATCAAATTCGGTACATGGTTGAAGTCGATTGTATAATTTTTTTGTGAAAATAATGATTACCCCTACTGACAACAAGTGTTATTTAGAATTTCATAATATATACTCAATTATTTCTGTGGACGGAGACTAAGCCTGGAAAATTGTTACCTTTAGTTCTATAAAATAAATAATATGTATAATCATATCTCTAATTCACATTTTAAAAATTCCTATCTAAAATCATGGTTGTAATTTCAAATTTTTATCATACATTTTGTGGTATCTGTTTCAGAGAGTTTCATACGGAACCTTGCAGGCTATACTGGAGTATGTCTACACGGGAGAAGTGGTCGTCAGTAAAGATAAAATGGGGGAGTTCTTGGAAGCGTGCAAGGATTTACACATCAGAGGACTGGAAAGTTTGGTATGTGTCATACCATTATATTGCATGCCAAAATGACTGCCGCGGTGGCTCAGTGGTTAGTGACCCTGACTTCTGGGTCAAAGAGGCGTGGGTTCGATTCCCACCCGAGGGCAATCATTGAAATGAACGAAGGGGTTTTCTCTGTGTCTGGTTGTTGTTATTAAGTTGTAATTATATAAATATTCCATCAGCCATATGATGTCCACTGCTGGACATAGGCCTCCCCTATTGATCTCCAATAAGACCGTTTGGAAGTGCCTTGCATCCAGCGTGATCCTATCTAAGTATGTATTTAAAAATATGTATACTTAGTATAGTAGATGCTGGTTCTAATTGGAATAAAATGGAAGTCCCAGGAAGAGGCCTATGCCAGAAGGCAAGCTGAAGGTTAAAAATAAGATGTAACAATTAGTGTTACTGATGTCACAGATAAAAACTAATATGAATAAGTAAATGGAAACTAATAACATAACATAAAAGACGAAAAGAAAAAAAAAGTAATTAATTAAACATGACATGGCATGTAAGAAAAAAAAATATGGGTGGTTCCACAAAAGTTGGGCAACTTTCTGACAAATTTTGCCATAGGTGTTATTAGATACTAGTTAGAAAACTTTTAGTAAAGTGCATTAGTTATAATGGTTTACTTTTCATATTCAAAGAGGCCAGTCACTTTATTTGGTATTTTAAGAGAAAATTAAGTTTTTTTGAATATGTGTTCTAGGGACTGACACCTTACATTGTTAGTACAATAAAATCACATGTGTATCTTATATAATCAGCATTTATTTAGTAATTCTTACTATAATCTTATTAATTGACATATTTATTGCAAAATCAAATTCAATTTATAGACTAAGCAGTCTTTAGTAAAGTATTTGTAGTTAGATACTTTCTTACCAACAACAATAATAATTGATTTTTTTTTTGCTTTTTCTGCATTAGGTATTTTCTTTCGAGGCGCCATATTCTACAACAAACAGGATTGTTTTCAATTGGCGAATCTATTTTAACTATTATGAACGCCAGGCCCTAGCCATGTCATTAGTCCCTGGTCACATTTATGACCAGGGCCTGATGGCCTAGGGACTGACGAATCCGAACTAAATCACTCTTAGTCTACTCTTAAAAAGAAATACCGAAACTTGTAGATAGCTATAACATCAGAACAAACAAATCGCATATACACGCAAACATAAGAAAATAGTAGCTAATTAAGTTTTTATAAAACAACTTACCTAGGGGCTGACAGAGTGACTGGCACAGCACGTGTTTCCTCAGCGTCGACGCCGACCGCACTGATGTCAAGATGGCCGACGCGGAACAGCCCACGTGTATGGCTAACTTCACGTCGTTACTTCAGAACGCAACACTTTTAAAACGCTGGTTTTGTTCGGTTGCCGCGTATTTTTGAAATTACTGAATGGCTAGGGCCTGACTTTAACTATCGATGACACTACTTTTCTTATATAAAAAGATATGAAAATAATTAATATTGTTCATTAAATCGTTTCAATGATTAAGGCAATGTAATTTTTATTGTGTTTAAGTCAAATAAAGTTCAAATATCATCTAGACATACTAAAACCGGACGAATGAAAGCAGTATTTTGGAAATGTGACATGGCTAGGGACTGATATAAAGGAGAGAAAACTAATTTTTTTTGTGTTAAAAAAGTATATGAGTAAGGCTAAATTGAGTGACATAATAAAAAGTCGGTTGCTTCATGTGCCAGACATTTTTAATATTGGGTGATTAATATAAATTTATATAAAAATCCACTGGAACACAAAGTTACCCAACTTTTGTGGAACCACCCATATAAATCAAAATTGACATTGCATGATATAGAAAAGGCTATAATAATAATAATACGTAGTATATCAGTCTCTGGCAAGATAAGTCCATAATAAGGAAGTTTCCCATCTCACAAAAATTAAAAATAATTATATACATTTAGAGACGTTAAAAATATATTAGATACAGGTGAAAAAATTGCGTAGAATATCTATACTATATTAATGACGGAGCTATGGATGTTTAAACATGACCTCTTCTGTCTTCACGAAACTAAAAAGCCCCGTGACGGATTTACGTGCGTGACATCATACGCCGTGGGTGTGGGTTAAGCGGTTGTAAGGAAAAAAGGAAATAAAGTGCTTCATTAAATACCTGGTATCATTGTACTTATCTTTATGTTATGATCAACATTTACTATGGGACTAACCCCCCAATACAATATATTACGAATGAAAAAAACAGCATTTTCATACATTTTGTCGTGAGTAAATGAACTTTATATGTTTAAAAATTCATAACTCCGTCATTTTTGAAAATATTTGATTAATAAAAATAACATAATTTATTGTGCTTAGTTTGGGCTATTATTATATCTTCTTTGGTTTGGGTCAGAGACCGTGTGTAAGATGTCCCCTAATATTTATATTAAAAATGCATGTATTAGAAGTCTTTCCTGGCACAGTTCTGCCTTTGATGCAGTGGGCACTAGGTTAGATTCCTGCCCCGCCCGTTTTAAAGTTACCAGCTCTTTTTAAGACGAGGCATCGGGCCGAGAAACACGAAAACGAGTACTTTTGAATGCGCGATGTGAGAGGACGAATGATATTGATTCAAATTTAAAAAATATCATAGACAAGGGAAGATTTTGTAAAATTTAATAAACCGGACAAAATTATTAAAAGTAACCGGCTTTATTAAAAAAAAAACTTCTTACTAATTTCACATAAAAAAAAAAGTTTAAAAATTCGAATGCTTAGAATTATCAGCGACAACGCCCCATTATTTTTTACGAATAAAATAGCCAGACCGCTATTCTATTTCATAGACCGAGAACTTATTTTTTTAATGTGTACATTATGAGTAATTAATTAAAAACTCAATGCCGCCCGCCGCTCTGGCGCGATCCTGTCGAGCGCGACCGCGTAAAATTTGTCCGCCTGAAGGGAGAATTTTTGAAATAATAGTTTATCAATGCGTCACCTTAAACTGCGGTAGGAATCTTATAGTGTTCAGAGTTTTTTAAATTTTTAATTGAATCTTGTTTGAAATTGTGTTCCAGTTGCAAGAAGCCCAAACCACCAACAGCAATATGTTCAATGAAATTGCAGCGAGGACAGGAACGCTTGAAGCTGATCAGGAAAACTTTGGTATCCAAAAAAACGAGAGAAAAAGAGCAAATCAAGAAAACATCAACTTATTAGATGTGTAAGTGAATGTACAGGCAGCGGCACGTAAGCACAGCCCGGACACTCCGCGTTTCTTCATACAAAATCTGCTGTCTTACGCACACAACACTATATTTATTCACAGACACTACACATACGCACGAACGCTACACGGGTATCTGCAGCGGCCTGTGCAGCCCGCGCGCAGAGTAGTCAATCGTGTCCTGACGCGGGGTGGAAGTGAGGAAGACTCAAACGGGTGGGGGGTAACGAGTGGCCGTTCTATACGTAGTATTATTATATCTTCTTTGACGTAAGTCTAGCGCTGAGGGTACTGTGGAGGGGGGCGGCTACGCATGGTGACCGCCATACTAAACCCATGCGCAGCCACCCCCTCCACACTTCGCTTAGCGCTAGATTTGTATGTTGTAAAAAAATTATTAACCGACGAAACGGAGGAGGTTCTCAACTCGACACGTATTTTTTTATGTATGACCATGACCACGCATAACTTTTTACAGAGTACTGTACTGTATCAGCCTTTTAATAGTCCACTGCAGGACATAGGCCTATCTACGAAGGGTTATTGGGTCATATCCACCACCTTGGCCCAGAGCGAGTTGGCGGATTCACATACGCCATCGAATTTATTCAACGGACGTATGCAGGTTGCCTCACGATGTTTTCCTTCACCGTAAAGCCAGTGGCGTGAAATTCCGTACATAAATTCCAAAGAACTCAATGGTACAGTCTTGGCCAAAAGTATTAGGCACCTTTAAAAAATCAGAATGCATGTTTACTACTTAACCAATAAATGAGTGCTTATCTTAAATGACTTACCGGGGTCATAAATAACTTCTTAGAATATCAAGCGGCTCTTTGTTAAGGTCATAAAACACCTGGTGACCGAAAACAAAGGACTCGGTTTTCTTTCGGTCTTATCAGTCAATGTTTGGTCACTTGTGTACTGGACTCTAACAAGTAACAAGCTTTCATTTCGGTTGATGTGATTAAATAGACACCTAATTTTGTTAAAAATGCCAAAAGGAGTGAAATTAGTTTAGAAGATAGAGTGAAAATACAGGGTGCCTAATACTTTTGGCAAAGGCTGCATATATGGGACCGGGATTCGAGCCCACGACCTCACGATTGTAAGGCGGGTGTTACTATCTTTAGACCACCACGTCTTCTTTACAGAGTAGGTAGTTCGATTTCAATAATTCTTTTTTGTTTTAGTAGATCTTATTTCACAGATGCAGTTTAATTTTATCGAAATCGGCTCAGCTATTTTTGATAAATCAACAATAATGTGAAAATTACTACATCGATCCGTGTGAACTATTCGAATTCTGTACACGGTTGAAGTCGGTTAGTGACATTTTTTGAGAAAAATAATTGTATAAAAAATATTTTATACCATTTTAGTATTTCATATGACGATGATTATCAGCAAGTGGACGATATGGAAGGAGAAAATGAGACGCTGTTGTCAGACATGGATACTAATGCACAAAACGTAGAACGCACTACTAGCTCGGGCAATACCTCTGGAAATACTATTAAAAAGGTAATTTATTTACTACTAGCGTTTGCTAGCTGTTTCACCCGCGTGGTATTAAAATCATCCATCCATCCATCAGCCAAAAGACGTCCACTGCTGGACATAGGCCTCCCCTATGGATCTCCAATAAGACCGGTTGATAGCGGCTTGCATCCAGTGCGATCCTGCGGCCTTAATGAGGTCATCTGTCCCCCTTCTGGGTGGACGTCCTACGCTGCGCTTGCTGGTACGTGGTCTCCACTCGAGAACTTTTCGACTCCACCTGTCATCAGTCCTCCGCGCTATGTGCCCTGCCCATTGCCATTTCAACTTGCTAATCCGTTGGGCTATGTCGGTAACTTTGGTTCTTCTATGGATCTCCTCATTTCTGATTCGATCACGCAGAGAGACTCCGAGCATAGCTCTCTCCATAGCTCGTTGGGCTACTTGGACCTTACTAATAAGGTTCATAGTAAGATACCACGTATTAAAATATTTACACTTTTTTTTTTTAATTTGGCGACATCTTATACACGACCTCTGACCCCAAACTAAGCAAAGCTTGTGATATGGCTGCCAGAGACTGATATACTACATATGTATACATATTTTAAATACATACTTATATAGATAGTACCTAAATAACACCCAGACACAGAGCAAATACCTATGTTTATCACATAAATGATTGCTCTGGGTGGGGATCGAACCCACGCCTCGTTGATCCAGAAGTCAGGATCACTAACCACTGCGCCACCGAGACAGTCAATTCCAACTATCCCATTGGAGCGTTTTATTTTTCTGGGATAAAAAGTAGCTTATGTTTTTATTTTCTCTGAATAATATACCATTTGTATTTTTACCGCGCATTCGTCACAGGGGCGCCACCTGGAGGCATTCGGTTACAACCTGTATAGGTACGAAAACGATGGCTATTCGACGGTAATCTCCTTACGAAAGTTTTCAATGACTGCCATGTTATTCAAGGCCCAGCGCCTAGGCCCTAGGACACGAGTTTTTTTATATCATTTATCATACACCTAACCTGAGCAGTGGTCTGTTTGCACAAATATGTATCAGTTAAAACTAAGGTGATAATCAGTTGATGTAGGTACTGTTTTGGTTTTAACTGTTTTAAGTGTATGTGCTCGTTATTCTAATTCTAATATTCATGGCCGCTAAATGAGTTTTCGTAATCTCACCCTGAGTCATTTATGTATAAATGGCAAAAAACAAGAAAATTTGAATTTCCCGCGCTGATCGAGGGCGCCCAATTTAAAGTTCTTAAGTAAGAATCTGTTTTATTAGCTATAAGCTGCGGATAACGCAATCCTGACTGAAGCTCAAGAGCTTCGCTAATCCCCCAAACTGCCAAGATGTTTGAAACGGCATATAAAATGTAGTGAAACTGTTTTTTCCAGTCTTCGGTCCCGGTACAATACTCGGTGTCATGTCAGGGCAATCTGCAAGTACTGGTGAACCGTTGTCTGTACTCGCTGCGGCACACGCGCAAGAACGACCAGCGCTACTGGCGCTGCATCAGCCAACAGAAGACCGGCTGTCCCGCCATCGTCACCACCGCTCAGGATACCATCATAGAAAGGTATATCATCAACATATTATTAGGATACCATCATAGAAAGGTACATCATCAACATATTACTAGGATACCATCATAAAAAGGTATATTATCAACATATTACTAGGATACCATCATAGAAATGTATATCATCAACATATTACTAGGATACCATCATAGAAAGGTATATCATCGACATATTACTAGGATACCTTCATAGAAAGGTATATCATCAACATATTACTAGGATACCATCATAGAAAGGTATATCATCGACATATTACTAGGATACCTTCATAGAAAGGTATATCATCAACATATTACTAGGATACCATCATAGAAAGGTATATCATCGACATATTACTAGGATACCTTCATAGAAAGGTATATCATCAACATATTACTAGGATACCATCATAGAAAGGTATATCATCGACTTATTACTAGGATACTATCATAGAAAGGTATATCATTAACATATTACTAGGATACCATCATAGAAAGTTATGTCATGAACATTTTACTAGGACGCCATCATAAAAAGAAGTATCATACTCATTTATTAATAGGATACCATCATGAACATAATTATTACTAGGATACCATCATAGAATCAACATATTACTAGGATACCATCATAGAAAGGTATATCATCAACATATTGCTGGTGAACCGCTCAGAAAAAACGACCAGCGTTACTGGCGCTGCATCAGCCAACAGAAGACCGGCTGTCCCGCTATCGTCACCACCACTCAGGATACCTAGATATGAAATTGGAAAATACCACTGCCTTCCATATTCATTTTATTCATCAAAAGTATTTACACGTCAAACGTTCATTTTAAGCAATACCGGGAAAAATTTGTCCCGGTAGTTCTACTAGTAGAACTAATACTAGAATTTACAGGAACGACCCTATAAATAACAATAATCTTTACAAATAAATGATCTTGAATATATTTATAACAACATAAGTGTTCTAAGTTCGACAAAACACACTATGTTGGTGTGTCCCTCTGACAGCTTTATTGGCAGAATTAATTTTGTCCCGGTTGTTCTACTAGTAGAACTTACAGGAACGACCCTATAAATAACAATAATCTTTACAAATAAATGATCTTGAATCTTGAAAATATTTATAACAACATAAGTGTTCTAAGTGCGACAAAACGCACTATGTTGGTGTGTCCCTCTCACAGCTTTATTGGCGGAATTAATTTTGTCCCGGTAGTTCTACTAGTAGAACTTACAGGAACGACCCTATAAATAACAATAATCTTTACAAATAAATGATCTTGAATCTTGAAAATATTTATAACAACATAAGTGTTCTAAGTGCGACAAAACGCACTATGTTGGTGTGTCCCTCTCACAGCTTTATTGGCGGAATTAATTTTGTCCCGGTAGTTCTACTAGTAGAACTTACAGGAACGACCCTATAAATAACAATAATCTTTACAAATAAATGATCTTGAATCTTGAAAATATTTATAACAACATAAGTGTTCTAAGTGCGACAAAACGCACTATGTTGGTGTGTCCCTCTCACAGCTTTATTGGCGGAATTAATTTTGTCCCGGTAGTTCTACTAGTAGAACTTACAGGAACGACCCTATAAATAACAATAATCTTTACAAATAAATGATCTTGAATCTTGAAAATATTTATAACAACATAAGTGTTCTAAGTGCGACAAAACGCACTATGTTGGTGTGTCCCTCTCACAGCTTTATTGGCGGAATTAATTTTGTCCCGGTAGTTCTACTAGTAGAACTTACAGGAACGACCCTATAAATAACAATAATCTTTACAAATAAATGATCTTGAATCTTAAATATATTTATGACAACATAAGTATTCTAAGTGGGACAAAACACACTATGTTGGTATGTCCCTCACAGCTTTATTGGGAGAATTAATCTTTTTACATAATTAAATTCCTACCCCTTTGATGGACATAACATAGTTGGCAAACTATGGGTTATTATTTTACCCGCCTGCCGCGCGTCGTGTCGCATACGAGTAATGTGTTTATTGTCATTTTATTCGTATTTGTTTGGTTCGCAGATTATTCCCACATAACCACCCGTTCCACGACAACCAAATCTTGAAGCGAGTAAAAACTGGAAACATGTTCAAAAGTCTCAACGAAGTCGAGGACGTAGCGGCGGCCAAGAGAAAGAAAAAAGATGAAAATGATTTGGTGAAACAGGCCTTAGCAGGCACGGAGACGGAGTAGAAACGGACCTTACATTAAACGGTACAATTATATGGGATAATCTGTATACAGTGGTGCAGCGTGCCTTGCCGGGGCCCCGTATAAAAATGTATGGGGGCCCTTATGAACGGTAAAGATTCTCAAATTCAATTATACGGGGCCCCGTATAGAGATACTTCGGTAGCTACGCCCCTGTCTGTATACATAGTTATCCAGAACTGGTATAGGTACTGTACTGTACTAGCCTTTTTTAAAGTCCACTGCAGGACGTAGGATTACCTACGAAGGGTGATTGGGCCGTATCCACCACGCTGGCCCAGTGCCGGATGGTGGATTCACATACGCCATCGAATTTCTTCTACGGACGTATGCAGGTTGCCTCACGATGTTTTCCTTCGCCGAAAAGCCAGTGGTGTGAAAATCAATACATGACTTTCAAAGAACTCATCGGAAGGGAACCGGGATTTGACCCACGACCTCAGGCTTGTAAGGCCGGTGTCACTACCACTACACCACCATGGTTTTCTAGAACTGGTGTACTATGCCAAAAAGAGGTGATTTAGACCATTATTATGAACAATTATTACCCCCTTGTACTCCGTTAAAATACCTAAGACCTATAAGATTGTTTGTAAAATAATTGTTTTCTTTGGTGTACAATCACTACATAGTATAAAACAAAGTCGCTGTCGCTGTCGCTGTCTGTCCGTCCCTATGTTTCCCTAAATCTTCAAAACCACGCAACGGATTTTGAAGCGGTTTTTTTTAATAGAAAGAGTGATTCAAGAGAAAGGTTTATATGTATAATACATACATAATATTGTAGAGGAACACTGATAAATTTACAGGTTTCTAATGTAATGTCGTAAAAAAACACGTTTTTTTGGGCTTACATTGCAAACGCTGACTGAACCCCACGAGATAAATCAAAATAATGTACTACGGTATTGTACACCTTAAAAAGGTCAACAAAAAAGTCCGCGATGGTATATGTCTGTCTCTTAAGGATAGCCCACAATAAACATTTTTTATCCATTACATTTTACGGGATAAAATGGCTTATTTAGAAAGTTATTTTAAGCAATACATAATTAATGCTTATCCAATTAAGTACCTTAAATACATTGTCCATTCAATATAGATCAATATGGCCTTTTACAGCATGTAATTTAAATGAATATTTTCGAAGATATTACAGATTTTAAATGCAGGGACAAATCGGTGCGGCGCGGGCGGTAGCGGCCCGGCCGGCGCGCGGCGGACGTTTGTATTTACGTGTGTGTGTGTAGGTATGTTTGTAATGAATAAACTTGAAAACTACTGTGCCGATTTTAAAAATTCTTTCACCGTTGGAAAGCTACATTCACTTTAAGTAACATAAGTTATATTTATTCCTAGAAAAGATTACGAATCCTTACTAAAACTTAAGTAACGTAACCCAACATGTAAAAAAAAATGTCTTAATTAAAACGTCTTTCGTTGCATACGCTGCGGAAACTATTGATGATAGAACAAAAGTCTGTTCTACAATATTAAAGAACATATCAATATCTACAAAAAAACTTCGCAATACCATAATGTCTAACTACTATCATTATGTCACAATAACCACTTATTACTTTTTAAAAGTTAATAGAAATACCGACCAATATTCGACCATGTTATTCATACTTCTGTTTAAATCCTTATCCAAATAAATCATATTGTTTTCAAGACTGTTTCAATTTATATGTATAAGTAAATTGTTTTTTGAATCGTCAAATTGGCTATTCCGAAACACTTAGAAATTTTTTAAGTCATAGAAATATAAAAAAATAAACGCTGTCGCGTTGTGCATGTATTATATCACCCCTATTCCTATAAGTACTGTTTATATACCAGTCTTCTTTAATCGTCCACTGCAGAACATAGGTCTGTTTACGAAGGGTGATTGGGTCATATCCATCACGGTGGCCCAGTACGGGTTGGTTGATATACGGCATCAAGTCCCTTCTTCGGATGTACATAGCTACATAGGTATACAGGTTGCCACACGACATTGTGAAATTCCGTACATATGTTCCAAAGAAACTCATTGATACGGGATTAGGATTTGAATCCAACAACTCTCGATTGTAGGATAGGTGTTACTACGAGTACCACTTGACCACCACGGCTCCATATAGGTACCACTATTCGTGTGCTGATTTATGTAACACCTTGAGATTTGGTTCTCCAAATCTACCCATAAGTAAGGCGAGCCGACATACCGACGATTTAAAATATCTGTTGTAGTGGTAGTTAATAGGAACTGACACATAGTTCGTAAAACGAATGATCGATGAGGGTTTAAAGTTCATGAACGTAGACAATGTACCTATTGGCAAGCGTAGAAAAGGTCTCCACGTGAATCTAAGATCAGGTCGAGACCACCAGATCACGTTGGATGCCAGCGTTTCCATCGGTTCAATTTGCTCTTTGGGTTAGCAAGTTGTAGAGGCTTTAGATAGGGCACACAATTCGTAGAAGTAGAACTGATGGCGAATATTTTACAAAGTTATCAAATGAAGAAAAGATCAAATACAAGTATATAGTAGAAACGTCAACTAACTTACGTAGGTAGAATGTAGATGGACTGAATATTCTAACCGTTTAAAAACAATGAAACCAGAGCCATAGATAACGTATAGCCGACACATACGAACTTACTTTTATTTAGATGGCCAATACTATCTTTATTTTATGTTAATAGTTGAACAGATTAAGACTACGGGAACACCCGCGATTTAAGTACCTTCGAGTAGCTTTCAACCCATCCTATCGGTTCGTCCGGTATGTCTAGCAATGGACATTATAATAGATAGGTACATTTTAAGACTACAACACTTTATTGAGAGTCAAAATTTAATTGACGGAATGATCGCATAACATATGTACATACCTACTAAATGAAACACAATCTAATTGAGAACCTCATTTTTTGGTGGATACATTGATGGAAGCAAACCAAAGACAAACCTCTTGCAAAGGTTTTATTCGGTGTTATTCAAGATCTAATAAGGGAGCCCTATGTTTAGTAGTGGGTATTCTATGGTGAAAATATTTGCGTATAGGTAAGCTAATGTAATATGAAAACGCGCCAAAATAACTGTGCGCATGTGTGTGACGTTACTTGGTTACATGGTAGGTATATAAGCACAATACTTATAAAATGTCTTTTTTAACCAGTCGTACCCGGGCGAAGCCGGGGCGGGCAGCTAGTAAAGTATATATTATTATTATTACTATCGGGCCAACCCGGACTTCGAAATCACTACATACTATAAAACAAAGTCACTTCCCGCTGTCTGTCTGTCCCTATGTATGCTTTAAAACTACGCAACGGATTTTGATGCGGTTTTTTTTAATAGATAGAGTAATTCAAGAGGAAGTTTTATATGTATAAATTGCGAAGCCGGGGTGGGTCGCTAGTAATAGGGTATTTTACTATGAACGAGATAAAATCTGTAGGTAAATGTATTTTTGAGATAGCTTAGGCAAAAAGTAATCGGAAAGTGTTCGTTTTATATCATAAAATAACAAAATACATTTTGAAAATCAGTACAAAATATTCCGTTTTTTAATCTGTGCATAAAATAGTCGCCGCTATGTTATGACGTCATCCGGCTATGTAAACATTAAACAGCACAGCAACGATAACTCATTATTAACCATTTATAATGACTCTTTTTCCACTTAAATCTCAAACTTACAAACAAATATAACATCGTGAAAAATATTTTCACGCATTGTTTACATAGTCTAGTGACGTCATTCACGACCACAGAGTAAAATAATGACATCCATCGTTTTCGTGAATTACGCCCGAAATTTTGAAACTGTAAAATTAATATGCATTTTAAAGCACTTAACAAATGATTTTTTTTTGTATTTTTTAGTGGTTTATTAGACAAACAGAATATAACTGAGATGCTTTAAATTTTTTTTTTTTAATTTTATAATAATGACAATACTACACTACTACTACATAGAAAGCAATTGGATCATCCACAGACCCTTGAAGGTCTAAAGATAATCCAAGTGCTCAAGCCCACTGCCAGTTGGCAGCGTGCCCAGCATGCTGGCAGCATTGCCACGCTGAATGGCAATGCTTATACGTTGAGCCAAATAAACACCAGCATTTTGGTCACGCGTCGCGTCCGTCTGGTGGACGAAAAGAAAGACTTTTGAAAACGAGATGAGCTCCCGGCCCCCACGGACCCAAAGTCTCAACTCCAAATGGCTTAATTCGTTTCAAAATTGACTGTAATACCCTGTTAATAATCAGCTGTTTCATATATTCAGTCGATTCTGAGTTGCAGTTTTGTATGGAACGGCTGATTGTTTTCTCGAATTTTGGTTTGGTCCCATCGAAAAAGTTGTTCATAATGATGTCTTAATCTTCCACTTCTCCCACTTTTGCCTTAGTACAGGGTAAGCAGACAACCCTAGTATTTTTGAGTTGTATTTACAAAATATTCGAGTGGTTTACAAAAATGGAGAGTGCGCTCAGGAGTTGCACAATCTGGTCCCACCTGCCCCTTTCTTCTATCCCACGGCTAGACAGACGCGACCACAGCGCCAACCTTTTATGGTGGACATTCCGCGCGTTAGAACTAAGCGTTTCGAATCCTCATTCCTCATACGAACAGCCGGAATGTGGAACGCTTTGCCTGGGTCTGTCTTCCCGCTTAAGTACAACGTGGGTGTCTTCAAATCTCGAGTAAATAGGTATCTTCTAGGTAAGCGTGCTACACCCTAGACCGCATATCTGCTCAACATCAGGTATGTAGTCAAACGCAAACCTATACGGAATAAAAAAAAATGTTCTCTTCTCGCATTTTATGATGGAGGTTTGAAGTAGACAAAATGTAAACTTGTGAAGGTAGAATAGTAACATCTAAAAAGTACAACTGGATTAATAGATGTATCCTGAGAGATGCGTTGATTTTGTAAAGGGCATGAGTTGAAAAACGTCGCGGCCTAGTCACCGGGCCAGATGGGATGGATACACTCCTATTTTGAGTTGAGCGTCCCCAGACTCGAGAGGCTTTGGAAATTTGTAAATATTAAGTAAGCTCATACAGGGTTATCTGCTTGCCCTGCACTAAGCCGAAAGGGGGCGATTGAGACCATCGTTATAAACAACTTTTCCTATGGGGCCAACTAGAAATTCGATACAAATAATCGGCCAAGTACGACTCGCGCACAATGGTTTCGTTACTTTATGGGAGCCACCCTTAAGTATTTATTTTATTTTAATTATTTACTATTGAAGTTTATATATAACTAAATATTCTGTGAATATTTCAAGCATCTATCTTTATTAATATTAATATCGTTACTATTATAAAAACGGCTAAAAAGTCATAAATATAGAGCCTCCCTTAAATATTAATTTTATTCTGTTAGATTTTAGATATAGCGTTTTAGAATTCGTTGTTATAGCGGCAACATAAATACATCATCTGTGAAAATTTCAGCTTTCTAGCTATAACGGTTCATGAGTGAGATACAGCCTGGTGAAAGGGACATACAGACGGACAGCGGAGTCTTAGTAATAGGGTTCCGTTTTTATCCTTTGGGTACGGAACCCTAAAAACAGCAACTAGGAATCGACAAAAAGTACGAAACCGCAGATTTTTGTCGATATTTTTGAGTTGGCCCCATAATAAAAGTTCAAAAAAGGTGGTCTTAATCTCCCCTTTTCGACTTAGTACACCAGTTATGTATAACCCTGTATAGTCCGGTTGGCTAGCCTAGGAGTCAGTGTTTTAAGCCACCTTAAGGGCCTCTCGACTAGGCTATGTTTAATGATTATGGATACATATAAGTATTACTTGATAGTTTTAAATAAATAAGTTAATTGTAGTAATATTGGGTTTTATTTTTTCTTAGTAATACTTCCTGTAATGAATTTCGTTTCGTAATACTGTACTGTACCAACCTTTTTAATAGTCCACTGCAAGACGTTGGCCTACCCATGAAGGGTGATTGTGCCATATCCACCACGCTGGCCCAGTGCGGGTTAATGGATTCACATACGCCATCGAATTTTCTCTACAGACGTATGCAGGTTGCCTCACCATGTTCCTTCACCGAAAAGCCCGTGGTGTGAAATTCCGTACATAAATTCCAAGGAATTCATTGGTACGGGACCAGGTTTGAACCCACGGCCTCAGGATTGTAAGGCGGGTGTCATTACCACTAGACCACCACGGCTTTTAATACGTTTCGTAATAAACGCAACATAATTTTATAATTAGCCCACCATCGTAACAGAAACGAAGACAGTCCAAAAATCTACATCTCTGGATAGTCTAGTACTAGTAGGTAAAATAATCTCAGAACAATAACTAAAGATTATTCTGCGAGGTCAACACAACAAATAATTATATCGATACGGATATAGCATAAAGGAGGCGTTTGTACACAAAAATATAACACTATCTCTAAAAAGATACTTTTGTACATCAAAAATGAAAAACCAATCCGTCTATTCTAAATATACCTATTATAGTTTATTTTATGGTGCCTCCACTCCGCGAGGCGACACGAGGGGACGCGAGCACGAGTGTGTGGATAGTGTGCGCTCGTGTCGCCTCGTCATTCCTACCGTGGATGGCTATTGGCTAACGCTTCGTGGCGAGGGCCTCGCCTCGCCGCCTCTTGGAGTGTGTGGACGCACCATAATACTAATCCTTCTACGTGAGCGTATTAACCTCATAAGTCTCGATTATGTCAGCCAAGTGGTCATTATATAGGAGTCAGTTCAAGAAACCTCGGTTTCTTGACTCCATTTTTGCGCCGCCTTCTAGCGCTTGGGCACGATAACAAAATGACTGATGGTTTGTGGTTGCGAGATGCGTCATATTTTGCCATAAAGGGTTTGCTCCTTTGGCATAAGTGTTCTGGGGAGACTGGTGTGATCTCCCAGTGGCCTCCGTTCCTCCCATATTATCCATCCCATGCCTCGTAACATAAAATTACTAAAATTTGAATATATTTTTTTTATTAAAATTGTATGTTTACTTCAATAATTAATCATTCAATTAAAATAGAAAAACAACATTTTGAATTTAAAAATATAACTAACCTAACAAATCAAATAACCCACCCTTGATGGCTCCCGGTGCATAGGTGCCTATAATGCTAACAATATACAGGGTTATTCTAATCAATTAGCACCCTTTCAGGGGCTTATTCTGAACATCAAAACTAACAACTTTTGTTTTGCGACTTTTGTCAAAACTCGAAAAAATATCTGCTGTTCCATACATTTTGTCGAGGGTGAACGATATTTTTCTATGGATCAAAAACAGTTTTTTTTTTAAATTGATAAAAGTTGTAGAACGTTGAAAAAGTTTTTAGTTTTGATGTATAGAATAAGCCCCTGAAAGGATGCTAATTGATTAGAAATAACCCTGTATATATAGCAATATAATATTACCAAATAAACTAATATTCTGGATCTATGAATATTAAAAACGAAACCATTTACAACGCGGTCACATTAACTAGACGCTTGACCATGTGACGTTATTTTGGCGCTCAAGTACGGTGTGCAAAAAAAAAAAACCAGCCAAGTGCGAGTCGGACTTCCGCATGAAAGGTTCCTCCAAACCATCTTCTATAAAAGATAAGTTTGTACCTGTTTATTAAGATGGAGTAAAAATTGCTTAAAAATTAAAGCGATGCGTCGAGTTAATGTAACCGTAATTTCTGAATAAGAATAAAATTTGGATTTAACATTAAAAAACAAAAGGGATTTATTTAATATAGTTTATTTAATACTAACGCCCTTCTGCGTGAGCGTGTTATCCTCATAAGTCTCGAGCACGTCAGCCAAGTGGTCATTATCTCTCGGTTTCTTGAACTGCCTCCGCTTCTGCGCCGCCTTCTTCCGTTTAGGCACGGCAGGTTTGCGCGGGCCGTGCTCCTGCATGGACTTGATGCCTTGCTTCTCGAGGTACTCCTCGATTTTTGCGTCGTCCATCGCGTCTACTGCTGTGGCGCGCCATAGCTTCACGAATTCTTCATCTACCTGCAAAACGGTTATTGTGTACGGTTAGTATAAAAGGGTACTTGATAAGCGTATCGTAATGATAGCAACATGTAAGTAGATTTAAATTTAGGATTTCTAAGTGTAACCAGTAACGGTGCGTACACATTATACAGGGTTTTCCAGAACTGGTGTACTAAGCCGAAAGAAGGTGATTCAGACCATAATTATGAACAATTAATAACAACTATGGAAACAACCCGGAATTCAAGAAAAAAATTAGCTGTTCATATATTTTGCCGATGCCAAGATGCAATTTTATATATAACACCTGATGTTTTTTCTCGAATTCCGGGATGACCCTATATTCAAAGTTCATAATAATGGTCATAATCCCCCCTTTCAACTTAGTACAGGGCACGCAGATAGCCCTGTATTGTTCAACGTGCAGCCGAAACTTAATTCGCTGCACATGGAAGCAACATTCGGAGATTTTGGGTCCATCCATATTGCTGTCAAGTTAGCTTCAGTTAGGATTGGGCAGCTTGTAACTAACACAGCCGCTGTATGCACCGATTTAATATTTGTTTCGTATTCGTAAATTGTAACGTTTGGTTGATGCAATATTTCCCTACCTTTTATCCCGCTCCTGCACATACCGACTTGTTTATGTACGAGCGAGATCACTACTCACAAAACGCTGATACTATGGACAGTGCTGTCTCTCGCGCTAGTGTGGAGAACTAGTCAGTCGAAAAATCTTGCATGGTGGCAACCGCCTTCGCTGTCGTATCAAGAAAATCCAAATCCATTATGCAATTAATTAGTGTCATCGCTGTGTATATCAGTGCAACAATCGACCCAGGCCATCTCCAAGGACTATCAAGGTACTGTGCACTCCTTTTCCCTTCGAAACTGCATCTTTACCTTGACTACTCCTGCGCAGTTTCGTTTTTTTTCACCTGCGGCATGCATCAACCAAAACTTTATACAGTCCACTTAATTTAGTTAAATCCGCGTAAACAGCCGCCAAGACGTTTGATTCGGCCTTTACACAGGTTTACTTACATCTAAAGTAGCAGTTTTGTCGTTATAAAACAGTATTTTCTTCTTGTCGGTGGGGCGGGAAATATAGAGTATTTCCTGCGCTAGACTCTTGAGCGCGCGCTCGCAGTGCGGCAGCGACTCTTGCACGTCTTCCAACAAAACGCCGCCCAAACCTTTCAAGTCTTGCTGTTTTAGTAATCTGCAATCATAACATCCGAGATTAAAAAAAATATCAATAGAAATTACAATTTAACTTACGTGAGAAATGAGTTTAGACTTGTGTATTCTTATATTATAACTTGGTTATATTTTATCCTTGCTACTGGCAAATGCATAAACTACGCGACGCCAAAATATAAAAGCAGAGGAATCATAACGTCTACAGTACATTCACAGTAAAGTTATTTTACCTCTAACATTTGTCGCTGTGTCTCTGTCTAACTTGTGATGGTGTGAAATGATTAGACAGAAACAGCGATAAATGTCAGAGGTAAAATAACTGTGAATGGACTGTATTAGTATAAGTAGAATCAAACGTACTGTCTGTAAAAGTGTGATCACGAGACGATTCGTTGCGGATTAGCAAATTGACACGTCAGCGGGAGTCAGAAGTGGGATTTTAAGCAGAATGTATAGGCGGAATCAAATTTCTTATCGTTTGTGAACACGAGGCTAGTTATCGTGCAGTAGTAAATTCGTTATGTCAGCTGTGCGAGAAGCGGGGATGTGCGCAGCTTGTAGCGAACTTGACAGATGCCAAGAAGTCTGGTTCAGTGTATAGCTAACTCCACAGAAACCATTAAATGTGAATCAACATATACTTCAAAGGGAAAAACTTAGACAAAGAGTAGTATAGTCAACGCGCAGCTTTATATGAGCTTCAGTCAGAGTTGGATGGCGCACAGCTTGTAGCCAACTTCACATCCGCCGACTTGTATGATTCGGCTTAATTGAGTCTAAAAATCTCACAGAGAGAATTAAAACTTACCTCAATAAAGATTTCTTATCCTTAATTTTATATACAGGCTTAAAAATATATTTTCCATCCATAGTGCACTCGATTTTGGGATTATTTTGTAAAGCCTCAGTCTGTAGCCACTGTAAACAAACAAATTATATTGGAATTTGCATACAAGGTAATCCAGAACTGGTGTACTAAGCCGAAAGGAGGTGATTCAGACCATCATTATGAACGACTTTTTATGTAGGGCCAAACTCGAATTCGAGTAAAAAATTAGCTATTTCATACATTTTGTCGATTCCGAGTTGCAATTTTGTATAGAACAGCTGGTATCAAGAGTTAACAGTTGTTCATAATGATGGTCTTTTCACCCCCGTTCGTCTTAGTATAGTGTAAGCAGATAACCCTGTATTTACATAATACTTTATGTAGTGAAATAATAATAATAAAATCGCAGGGGCGGCTTTATGGCGAGCCGTCGGTGAGAGGCGACACCGCGAACCCCGATTCCCTGGGGCTAAATGAGACCCCTGACTCCTTTCTTGCCTTAACCTGCCGGTCAGAAGTGAAAACCGCAAGAGCTAAGAATCTAAGCTCCAGGGTGGAAGTGTTAAAGGGCATAACGCCGCGAGTAGCGTTTAGTAAAGGGGCAGCACACCTCTAGACACCCTAAGCCGTCCACACCATTGTTGCCCCTCCGGCGCCAACTTAAAGTAGCCTTTATGGGGGGGGCCCGCTACGAAATTTTGAAATGGGATATATATATAGTGGGTGCCGAACCTGTATAGTCCAATTTAACATAACATTGAAAAATTACCACAATAACCTAATTTCAATATTTCATGTCTTATTGTCTCAATGTCATAGTTTCCATTTCACGCAATCCTTTTTATACCTACTTCTGTTTTTATATTTCAAAATTGTAAAAGGGGCCTCTCAATGCTTAGGCTCCATTGATGCTTAATAAGGGACCAGGCCAAGCCTGTGAATTCGATTGCATAAAGAGAAATAATAATAATGAATCGTTTATTTGGACATAAAATAACAATGTTCTTAGTAATAATTAATTATTGCTCCAAAGGCCCCTAAACTAGTTGAAAACTGTATTTTAAGAACCGAAGCCGAAGTAACGTTAGAATAAGCAATACTTCGAAAATGAGGGATGTAGATTTGTAAACAAATTAAAGGAATTTCATATGGCAATTTTCAATCTCGCTTGCACATCCCAAATTATCAAAAACTAAAAAATCAGAACATGTAAATTTCCAAAAACTATAATTATACTATTTTAGCGGCTTATTCTGTACATCAAAACTAACAACTTTTGTTCAACGACTTTGGTCAAATCTCAAAAAAAAAGTTGTTGTTCCATAGAAAAATATCGTTCACCCACGACAAAATGTATGGAACAGCAGATTTTTTTTTACTTTTGAAAGTCGCAGAACAAGTTGTTAGTTTTGATGTACAGAATAAATTCCTAATAAGTTCCTTAAAGAATGCTAATTGATTAGAAATAACCCTGTATAGCATTTGTTTACCATAAACCTGACTTTGACAAAATGCATTTCTATAAAGTTACTTGGCTATACAAGTACTCATTTCCCAATGTAATCAATAACAAGTAAATTACAGTAATCGTTCTTACACTTAATTACGTAATAAGAGATTTACTTGATGACAATAAATATTAATCATAATGAGACAAGTATAGCGCTCATACCGTAGTAGTTTGACTTGGTGTTTGTCAGCGATCCCAGTAATTAAGCAACATTCTGCACGGTTACTAATTGGATGGGTGACCGCAGGTGGCATTTCCCAACTGAGCTACTATTGCTACTGTGGCTCGGATGACACGTAAATTTGTAGGCCCCGGTTATTTTAACCGTTAATCCATGTCAGAGGCCTTCAGGCTGCCTAAAAACTCTGACACTAAGGCTAGCCACCCGGCCTATACGAATAACTAATTACACAAGGTGGATGGATGATCTCATTAAGCTCCCAGGATAGTGCTGAATGCAAGCCCCTACCAACCAGGCATATTGGAGATCTATAGGGGAGGCTTATGTCCAGCAGTGGACGTCCTATGGCTGATAAATGATAATGAGACAGCAGTACAAAGGTCCAGTGTGGGTGGGACATGTATACTAAGGGCGTAAAGAAAATTCTTGGTTAGCTAGAGGCCTCAATATGAGTTTGCATAGTAAACTAAAACTTATTATTGTTTCTGTTAGTTCTTCATAGTTCCTGCCAGAGGTGCTGAACAAAAATGTGTGGAGTCACATAGAAATTGTACTGTAGTTTTATTTAATTACAGGCTTGAAAATATCTAGCTGGTTGGTTTCGTCTAAAACCTCGTCTAAAGTGTGCCTGTCTCCATCCTGATGTCAAGCCTTCATGTGGCTCATATTACTTATAGCTATAAAGGGTAATCCAGAACTAGTGTACTAAGTCATAATCTATAGGTAATTATTTTTTACAAAAAATACCATGACCGACTTCACCCGTGTACAGAATTCGCGAATGTTTCACACAGATCAATGTAGCACTTTTTACGTTATTGTTGATTTATCAAAAATGGCTCAGCCGATTTCGATATAATTTAAATAGGACCAATTTCGAAGTATACTGTTTGCAATACAAAAATCATTATCAAAATCGGACGACTATAAAATAAGTTTTTGGGTGGTATACATAAAAAAAAATATACGCGTCGAATTAAGTTCCTCCTCCAGTTCGTCGGTCAAAAAGAAGGTGATTCAGACCATCATTCACCATCAGAAAAAGAAACTAGCTGATCCATACATTTTGGATTTGGATTTTGGATGGTCTGAATCTCCTCTTTTCGGCTCGGTACACTAGTTCTGGATAACTCTGTAACGGAAGCGATCTTACCTGTTTAACCTTATTGCCTACGTCCAGCTGGTTGGTTTCGTCCAGAACCTCGTCTAAAGTGAGCGGGTGATCATCCCCATCCTGATGCCGAGCCCTCATGTGCCGCACGATGCGGGCGAGCACGCCGAAACGGTACGACGAACTGCCCGACATTGTCTTATAGCTGGAAATATATATATAAAAACTTTGATTTGAAACCCTGATGATGACCCCTGATGATGTGGGCATTGGTATAGCTAGAGATTTAGAGGGTTATCCAGAGCTGGCGTACAAATCCGATAGGAGGTGATTCAGACCTTCATTGTGCACAACTTTTCCTATTGAGCCAAACTGGAATTTGAGAAAAAGAATCAGCTGTTTCGTACTTTTTGTCGAATCCGAGTTGCAATTTTGTATGGAACAGCTGATTTGTTTTCTCAAATTCCGGTTTGGTGCCATAGTAAAAGTTGTTCATAAAGATGGTCTTAATCATCCCCTAACAGCTTTTTTCAGGGCAAGCAGTTAACCCTGTATGAGTCCATATAGGACATTATAATATCAACTTCCAAGTTTACTAGGGTGGGCAAGGCCTAGATGGCAAGATGTAAAGTAGAATTAGACATTTTTGGAATTATCTTTTTTAAGAAGTACATATTTGTAGTAGATAATTATCAATTTAGAGAATTAGGCATTAAAAACCAGAATAGGAGTATAGAGTAAACTATGAACTAGAGAAGGTACTTATCAAAATGAAAATCTCCTTGAGCTAAGCAGCACTGAATTCTTCTGTTAAGGATTTTTTTGTGTGTGCTTTGATCATGCAATCAGTCTATAAGCCTATAAGCAGATGAGTTGTATTATTTTTGAAGTTTATAGTGCAGCTTTTAACAAAGCTAGCCTATTTATTCTATGGATTATTATTTTTAATCCAGATCAAAACAATCCCGCTGGTTTTTGAGCGACATATGGTTCAGGGATAGTGAGTTGAGCTGCCAGGGGGTTTAGATGGTTTCCAGCCTTGCTTTGTATGTGTATCTCACTCCATGAGACTATTCCCTCTTTCACCATGGGCATATCAAGATAGCAAGAAATTGGAATACATAGGAATAAGACAACAGACACAAAATTAAAATCTTTTAAGCCTTCTGGTTATTATCAGGAGAAAGACAGAAATATAAATAATATCTTAGTTGAAATACATACTTGGTGGCATCAAGCTTTGGCCCTGCGCTGGCCGAGCTTGATGATGACTTCGACTTCTTCTTGGAATCATCTTTGAACTGAGAGTCATCTCGCTTCTTCTTTTCAATGCTGAAAACAATATAATGACAACCATAAAGTATATTAGACAGATAGAAAGAAATAAATAGATAGTCAATAGCAATCAATTTTAATATAAACTTATCAAAAACTGGTATGTTGTATCTTTCAGTCTAGTTTTTAAAGTATCTCCTGCAGGCAAATGTTAGATCTAATCTGTTCCTTCAGCATTAATGGGTTAAGAGAGAATGGCAATTGTCATGGGTGTCGGCTTCGACAGCTACAAGTTGTCTATAAATATTTTAATTTCTTTAGTATCAATATCATCATCAGCTTGTGATAACTCAATACTGAGCTTAGGTAAAATTTGTTTATTTGTTTATAGGCGAGCAGTGTATACTGATGTGCCTATATCAAGCAGTGACGAATAAAATTATTATTTAACTGTCAAGGAAATGTTTCCATCTTTATCTAAAGGTCCAGTCTATTCTTAAATGTGTTTATAGTTTTTGCCGAGATAACATCCTCAGGCAACCTATTCCAATTATATATACAACTCTATTGCAGAGGATGGGTGTGCAGTGTTGGTTTGTGATGGTGTAGGCTGTAAGAGGACTCTATGGTGTCTGCTATCGCGCATATTTATGCCATGAATTAAACTTTTTTATGTCAAAATAAACTAATAAAGTATTTATGTAGGTACTTAAATAACTTAATTACTTTAGTATTCATTAGTAGTAGTATTGGTTAGTAGTATTAGTAGGTACTACTAACTATAAAACAAGGAAGTTCTTAAGGATAAAACCTTGTGAAATAAATGAGTATACAATCTATGTACTTGACAGCATAAGCAATCAACTTATCAGGACATTCTAAGGAAAAGGTAAGATGTTAATGTAAGTGAATGTGAAGAGCATATCAATAATGAGAAAATTACCCTTGTAGGCTTTTGCATCCTGCATTTGAGAAAGAATATCAATCTGACCTACTTATAATGTAAACTGTTTGAATAAATTTTGTTTTCTAGTTGACATACTGGTAGGCACTTAATTTAATCTCAAAGCCCAATGAACCGTAACTTAGGAAGGATTGCTATTTAGATCATTGTCAAATTGTGAACTTCCCAAGTTTCGAGTACCGATCTTATTGTACCATAAACAGAATTGATAATGAATGTGTCGCGCTCTACGAGTGGGAGAGAGAAAGTATGGCTGACGGGCTGACGGCTGGCAAGCACGCAGTCGGGCTCCGCGCAGCCAGCCGAGTCGCTATCCGCTAAACAATAATGTAACATACCTCGGTGTCGCAAGTGCCTTTTTTTTGAACGCCTCCCGCTCCCGAAGTAAAGCTGGATCCATTTTTAACACTTGTTTGAACGAGCCACTATAAGTAAGTATCTACTCCATTCATTTTTCCGATTTATTGGAATTATTTTGCTTTGTTTTGCAATCAATTTTGTTTCCGAATTCTGAGATTTGTCTGTCAGATTGACATTTTTTGACACCGACAATGAATTTGACTTTGACATTTATTTCATAGCATCAACAGTATTTTTTTTAAATTGACTTCATATAATTATGTTTTCATAGTGGACTTTTACAAAAATAGTAAATGTGTCTATCAACGTAAATATTTGTATATAAATTACAATGAATGAGTGTTTTATATAGCTTAATTTTTTTTAAAGATGTTTGATGTTTTGTTTCCTTGGTTCACACGTTCTAAAGTTCAAATTTTTCTTACATTCAAGTCTTGAATACCTATCAACCTACTGTACTACACAATCATCAATTTAGACAAAAGTGACCCGTTTATATTTCTGTGGTCCACCTACAGGCCAAATTACCAGATAAAAATCTATGAGTTACCTATGAAGTGCATTGATGGTGAGGAATTGCTAACTATTTTCTAATCTGTGACTATGAGATCATTAGTCATTAGGTAGGTATAATCCGTATAATATACCCACTACCTATAGGTAGTTGCATACAATACATACGCAGTTTTATTTTGATAATCACTAATTGAACTTTTAATTATTTCGTATCGGGCGGCGGCGGCTGCCATTACATTATACCATTAGTATGCGGCTTACCTGCCGCGGTTATACCTGCAGCATATGCAATAAAAAAACTAGTTTCGCTCGTTCTCGTGGGAGGAAAAAATATTTGTCCACCGAGTTTTTGCTTCAGTCGATCTGTGTGGTGTCGCAGACACTGGACGCTCGAGCATAATCAAGGTACCTAAATACAAACAAAAATCTCGATTCTTAGATTTTAAACATTTGACAATAAGCTATTTTTTCTACAAGTGTAACACGTTCGGTAATGTAAGACAATAATATTGTCATTGAAGATTGTAACGGTACATGTAAAACTAGTACGCTAAAAGATACCTATAGGTGGGCACTTATTTTATTGCCCACAAAATCATTATCTTTCGCATCACGATATTTTCAATGTTACCCGCCAGTTGTTGTAATCTTTGCTGGAAAAACCTTTCTCGCGCGCTTTTTTAAATTCTTTACAAAATCATAATAAGTATAGGTATATTTTTTAATTGGCTGCGCGGGTTGGCTGCGCGCATGGTTGCTTATTTATTTACTTTAAACTAATGAATCTGAAAATTTTCAAAAGATATTTAAAATAACCACAAAATATTCGTGCAAAAAAACACAAAAAAAAAAACTAATGCATCGTATAGGGTCTTGGCAATTTTTCTTGCCAAATTGCGCGAGTTAAAAAAACATATTTGGCGACATAGGTAATCAAAGATTTGGCGTGACATTCTTTTCATTTCGTTTTTAATTCGTTTAAACAGGAACCTACAATAGTAGGTACATCCTCACAGAAGCCACAAACAAGAATTGAATTGAATTAAACCTACAATAGTAGTTTTTTCAATCCAATAAAACCCATTCGTTTTCATACTAAGTACCTAGATATAATAGATATTAATGAGCACGGTACCAGCCATCATTGCCACAACTTAGTTTGCTAATGCAGTAATGAAAAATCCATTAAAATGTATATCTACTGTACCGTACTGTCCGTACTTAAATTATATCGTAGTATTGATATATCTTCTTTACTTAGATAGACAGATATCTGCTTTAGAGCTTGGTGTAACCTTACTTGGCCAACTTACTTCTACAGGATTATTCCGAAACGGTCTACTAAGAGGGGAAAAGGGATACTTGTAAAGATACCGAAAAAGGTAGATTCAGACCATTAAGTACCTAACCAAAAGGAGTCGACACTGCCAAGCGTACCTCTCTGCCAAAAGTACGCGTCCTGCGTTCATGCTCTTTATATATGTAAATATATCGGTCTGGTTGAGCTTGTGTTGCGTTAATTTTCAGCTAGTGTTAGTTAATTACATTTGTGTGCGTGTAAACTTGCTTATATTTTGGTTTGTGTGCGTTTCTTCACCCCCCACTGACTTGGCAGACTACGGTGCTTAGGCGTGTCGACTCCTTTTGGTTACTTTGGGTATTTAATGATTCAGACCATGTTATGAACAAATTTTTCTATGGGGCCTCACCACACAGAATTCAAAAGATAATGATAAATGGCTGATTTATGGACGTCCACTGCTGGACATAGACTTCCCCCATAGATCTCCAATAAGACCGGGTAGAAGCGACTCTCATTCACGAACCTGCGGTCTTGATTAGTGATCCGTTCACCTTGTGGGTGGACGTCCTACGCTGCGCTTGCCGGTACGTGGTCTCCACTCGAGAACTTTTCGGCCCCATCGGTCATCAGTTCTCCGTGCCATGTGCCCCGCCCATTGCCACTTCAACTTGCCAATCCGCTGGGCTATGTCGGTAACTTTGGTTCTTCTATGGATCTCCTCACTTCTGATTCGATCTCGCAGAGAGACTCCAAGCACAGCCCTCTCCATAGCTCGTTGTGCTATATACTTGGAGCTTATTAATAAGGCCCGTCGACGTTTCTGTGCCATATATATCGCGTTATCGTGGATATGTATAACAAAAATAATTTTGTTGCAGATCATGTGGCTTCAGAGAATTTGCACCGTGCCGGTGGCGTTGCTGTTGATATGGTAAGTGTTATTTAGTATTTAGTGCAGTCCTCCGTCAGTATTTGGATGGGTGACCGCAGTCCAGGTTGTTTTAACCGTTTAGCCATGTCAGAGGTCTTCAGGCGGCCTAAAATCTCTGACATCAGGGCTAGCCACCCGGCCTATACGAACTAGGCTTAGGTACTTACTTAGTGTAGTCCTTTCACCAAGCAGCGCCTATTTCGCATGTACGATCCCTATGTATAAGCCGATTCAATTTTCTTGGCGGTCATGATGTTAGCTACAAGCTGCGCGAAACCAAAACCTGACTGAAACTCACTTACCCGCATCCGCATTTTGTAGCTAACATTACAGCCGCCAAAATGTTTGATTTGGCTTTCTGGTAAAACTGAGGGGGTTTTACAAGAAAGGTAAGATAAGATAAGATAAGATATTTATTTCCAATAAAATTTAAATTAGAGTACAGAGCAGAGTTTTAAATTTAAAAGTTTCAAAATTTATACATAACAAAAAATAGTTACATTATACTAATAATTGCCGCTACAAATCAATTATGTAATTCAATTGACATACTCGTGGTCTGTGAGTTATCAGTGGGCCCCAAACTAGGCTAAGCCTGTATCTTGGTGGCCCTTGGTTTAGACGGGTACTGATTTAAAGTTTCGCGCGACTTCGTGAGAAAAGAAATTATTAGTGGTAACTAAAAAGAAACAAATATTGCCGGTTACATAAATTTGCGGCTTTGTCTGTTTTGTCTGTCTGGAATGGATGGGTTTGAGCATATACCAGTGAACGTGAATGTGTGTGAGTGTGTGTAAGTCGTGTGAGGTAAAGGCCGAATCATAGAAGTCGGCGGATATTAAGTTAGCTACAAGCTTCGCAATATCCAATCCTGACTGAAGCTCACATAAAACTGCTTGTTGATTGAGTTTCTCGCATCTTGTAGCTAACTTCGCATCTATATACCGGAACTTTCTGCACCTTGCACCTAGGCATAGTTAGAGATTGTCTCTAAAGGCAGCTGGTCACTTTCACTCTCCCGAGTTTCTCTAGTGTGGACACAGCCCACACATCCTACCCGCTCCCAGTCTAATATCGACTGCCTCGGTGGCGCAGTGGTTAGTGACTCTGACTTCTGGATCAAAGAGGCGTGGGTTTGATTCCCACCCTGGGCAAGCATTTATGTGATGAACGTAATTGTTTGCTCTGTGTCTGGATGTTATGTGTTATAGTACAAAACACATAACAACCAGACTCTTTTTAAAAAATAAGTACATATGCGTTTATGTCACAGAACAGCAAACTAATCTTCTGTGTTTTATGTAGTACTAGTTTTTACCCGCGGCTTCGCCCGCATACGCAATATATCATTATAATTTATAGCCTATGTGTATAAGCTATATTATTGCAAAGTTTCATCTCAATCCGTTCTGTAGTTTTTGCGTGAAAGAGTAACAAACATCCATACAGCCATCCATCCATCCTCACAAACTTTCGCGTTTATAATATTAGTAGGATATCAGTCTCTGGCAGCCATATCACAAGCTTTCCTTAGTTTGGGGTCAGAGGCTGTGTGTAAGATGTCCCCTAATATTTATTTCTATTTATTTATAATATGGTATCTTTAAGTTTAGTGTGGCTATATAGTCGAACACATATCGGTGGATATGTCCTACGTTACGCTTGCCGGTATATGGTCTACTTTCGAGATTTTTGCGGCTGCATCGGCCATAAGTTCTCCGCTCTATTATCGCATGATAAATTCGCGCTTGTTGTTATTGTTGCTATAGGCGATTTAAAGTTGGTCGCCTTATTTCACCTTTATGTTACACAAATTGCATGTCTATTGTAGATCAAATCTTTAAATTAGATCTAAGCCGTTACTATCGATTGCAAAACTGAATGTAAGATAGATATTGTAGGTGAGCTATCATTCTGGTCAAAATCTGGGCCATCATCATGGCCATGGAATGGGTAGGGTAGAATCTTCGGCTTGCTCGCTCTGTGGAAGCCATGAGGGTGTTCCCCATCTTCTCGACGCAAGTGGTCGGAGTAGGGATATGAGAGCATTTATGATGCGTGAGTACTGAGTTAATCCTCGAGACGTTGGCATGTTTCAAGGTATCCTAGCTGCACCCATGAGCGATGCAGCGAGGACCTTGTATGCCATGGTCTCGGATATACTCACTCAGCGTAGGGACTCAAGTCCCTTTTGATTGTATTTTAAATTAGTAAAACGGGGCTGGCTTAATCGCTTCGCGACTAAAGCCCCAGTAAAATAAACCAGATTAAAAAAAAAGCATGGCCATGGACATTGGACAGTCCATTTGGCGAGAGATAAAAATATTTTTGTTTATTATGCGTTTGAGATATTAGACGTTATACTAAGAACCATAGCTTATAGGCCAAATCAAACAACTTGTCGGATGTGATGCTAGCTATGTACAAACTGCTCAAGTTGCTAAAACGTCACAGCCGCCAAGTTGTTTGAGTCGGCCTACACCCATAGAATAAATAAATAAATAAATATTAGGGGACATCTTACACACGGTCTCTGACCCCAAACTAAGCAAAGCTTGTGCTATAGCTGCCAGAGACTGATATACTACACAGGTATAGGTACATAATATTTTTACATACATAGGTAAGTACATAGGATAAATAGTAACTAAATAACACCCAGACACAGAGCAAACACCTATGTTCATCATATAAATACTTGCCCTGGGTGGGAATCGAACCCACACCTCTTTGAACCAGAAGATAGGGTCACTAACCACTGAGCCACCGAGGCAGTCAAATATCTAAAGAGAGTCCTTATCCTTAGTCGACGCGAAGTCGTTTCTACATTTATTTGAGGATTTATGTCATAGTCATATTAGTATGTAAACACTCATACCTAAAATACATGTTTAAAAACATGTCATAAGTACATAATATAGTTATCTATGATCATGTTTTGCGCTGCTGCTCTGCTCCACTAGAGACGACGCAATTATTTCATATATTAGAAAAGGTGTTACCTAATCATTACGTGAATTTACGCTACAGAAACCAATGCCTAAACCACTGACGGAAATGGTAATAGAGTACACAGAGAACCCGGCACATCGCGTGAGAAAGTGCCGGTCGACGGGAGGCCTGAATCGACCTGACGTGTACGTTAATTGATTTATAGGCGTCGCTTTATGTCGGCCAACTTCTAATTGCTTTGTTCTAAACTCTGTCTTGAACTCTTGGTCTGAAGGTACAAAGGTTCAATGGCGACCCACCTACAAAAAAGTTCACATCGGGACACATTCTCATAATCTAATTTCTATCTAGAAAAAAAAAATAAGCTTAAGCATAGATAACTTAAGTGTTTTTATTGATCTAGGGGCCATTCAAGTACATATTACAGTTTTATTACAATTATTGTGTTGTAAGACAAGAGTAAAAAACCTTAAAGGTTGTCAATAGGTACCTAAAACCTTTTAGGTATTGACAACTATTTTTGGTCAGTAATATGTAATACCTAGTCACAAAAAGTTTGGGTTGTGTAATTTATTGCGACCTTTTGGCAGTTGCTAAGTCCATAGAGGAATTAAACACTAGAGCTAAGTCTATTTTCAAGGACCCATCTAAAATTCGCACCATTTCCATCACTGGGTTTGGAAAGCGCTGAAATAAAATGTTTAGTACTACACGAAGTCGGTGTAATATACCACAGTATATACCTACTTCGTGGTTAAGTTATAAACTGTAGCACCGTTGTTTTATAGGTTTTACTTAAACCTGATAACAACCGACAGAAATAGTATTTATTATTACAAGAAAACATGTGAGCTACACGCTTCTAGTTATTTTAATTTTAAAATTTCTTTACATATAAATGTGTTAAATATTTTATGAATATCAGTGATGTTTACGTGGAAGCGTTTCAGGGTGAAAATGACGAGAAGAATCCATTTGAACAGCACTTGGAAAAAGTGTATTATTATGTTTATTGTGACGTGTATGACGATGGGAGTAGGAAAGTATTTGTATTTGTAAGTGCTATTGTGTGTTTATTTGATCTAAGTAAGCACTAGTGTGGTCAGACCGGTTCAAGAGTGGTCATTGATATTCCCGGCAATTTGTCCAATAGCAATAACTGTTGAACTAAGTATGTTGGACGTAGTTTTGTATTATCTTTGCTTGACCGGGTGCTCTATAATTGAACTTTCGAACGGCTAGGACGTAGCTACCTATACGGAATTTATATAGAAACAGCTAGGACGTATAGCTACCTATGAAACTTAACGGGGTCTCCATACAACCTGTCAAAGTTCCGTGTAAGTTCCTAACCGTTCAAAAGTCTATTTATTACGTAGGTACATATAGAGTTCCGGATAACTACGAGGGCGTTCGATACAGTTAGTCCTTACTAATATATAAATCCGAAAGAGTGTCTTTAATTCACGTGTGAGTGAGTGTCATAGGCACAGTCATAGGTTACATTTTTATATTTATACTAGCTTTTGGCCGCGGCTCCGCCCATGTGGAATTTGACTTTTGTGCCATCCCACAGGAACCTTTTAAGTAGGTAGCCTTTGTCACTTTCCAGCCCTTGGACTACTTATATCCATGCCAAAAATAAAGTCGATCCGTTGCTCCGTTGCTGCGTGAAAGAGGAACAAACCAACAAACTTTTCAGATTTATAATATTACTTAGTATGATTAATATGATTCGTTTATTGCACAATGCACAATTTAGTCCCGAGGAATCCTGTAAGATGGCACAAAAACTAAAATATCAAGTAATATAGGTACTTAGTTATAGGGATAGGGCCCTTAGTATAGTTAGGCTGGACCCCCTGGCCTATCCTTGATGTGAAAGGTCAAGGTCACTGCATGAAGATCTATGCTGTAAGTAAGTACTTCAACAGTCAACAGTAATCGACATTGAACAAATGACCGGGAATTGCAATTAAACCGAATGCGAATTAACAGTACAGACCTAACGTTGCTGGTAGATAATCAAGAGGGAATTAAAATGCTCTATACCATGGCTCTACAGTCTACGTATCGATACTGTCGACTATCTGTCGATTCGATTGATATAAGGAAACATCTAACTGAAATCAACATTGTTTTCGAACTGAAAGAAACATTTTCCTCAGTAAATTCAAGTTTTATCAACATGCTATTATTGTTTATGGTGGTGCAGTGGTCTATGTTTGAATTGGGAAAATAAACATGGTATAGGCCTAATCATACAAGTCGACGGATGTGAAGTTAGCTACAAGTTGCACAATACCCAATCAACTCGCAGTTTTATGTTAGCTTCAGTCAGGATTGGATAATGCGTAGGTTTCTAACTTCACATCCGCCGACTTTTATGATTCGGCTCATTTGGCCTTAGGTACCTCTACAACACATCGCATGGAAATAATTGGAGGCGGAAAACTTTCTTTAGATTGTTATTATGTATCGATTTATTTTTCTTCGTATTCCTTCAGGCAAATTAGTGGCCAAACGTAATTCCATTGTTGTTTTAAAACTATCGCGATTAGAACACATTATTATTATATACTACGGGACTAAAGGGATGATGAGGTATTTATTTATCTCGTAATTTTAGTGTGCGATTAGTCCCGTAGTATATAATAATAATGTAATTCCATTGTGTTGTATAATTCATAAATAAGTAGGTACTAGTTCGTCGCCAGGGTTACCTGCTCGCCCCGTAATAAGCCAAAAGGTGGTGATTCGATCCAATCCGGAATACGGGATACAATAATTAGCTGTTACAAAATCGCAACTCAGAATCGACAAACTGTAAATCTACGAACCGAAACAGCTGATTTCTTTGTCGAATTCCGGCTTGGCCCCATAATAAAAGTTGTTCGTAATGACGGTCTTAATTTCCTCCTATAGTAAATACAGGGCAGCAGATAACCCTGTATACGGTCAGTCCGCGTGGTCGCGGGGTACTATATCCTAGTTATTATGCGTTCTGGCGTTCGGCTTCGCTTTTCTTCCTGCTCGCTCTCGTAGTGCTAGTAACTGGTGCGAGTAGGACAAAAAGCTAAAGTCTAACGCCAGAACGCGTACACAATAAGGGAACTGGCTAACTACTGTACATTTACAGTAACTGCCCTAAAAGCCTAAAGTAGAAAATCAATAGTCAAACACGCTAATTCTCCGATAAGCTTTTTCTAGGCCACAGCTGTGTTACCGTTTTCGATCGCCGCCGCGGCTAGCATACGCACTACGATATAATTTTATCAACGTGTCAGAACGAGACAGAGTTATGGTGAATTATATATCCGTTACTTTTTCGAACATCGACAAAAATATCTCGTGGTTCGTGGTGCTACGCCAGCACAACAGCAACAATTTCACGTTTTTTGGAAAAAGAGAAAATTAAGATAATTATACTATATTAAGCTTAATTTTCTCGAATTCCGGGTCCGTCCCATTGTAAAAGTTGTTCATAATGATTATCTGAATCCTCTCTTTTCGGCTTAGTATAACAGTTTTGGATAACCCAGTAGTTAAAATAGTTCAACATGCTTGTGATCAGAACTCCAGTCAAACTTAACACGTTTATCTTATAGCCTTCTTAAAGAAGCAATAAGTTACAACGAACTCTTGCACTTCAGCGACAACACCGCACTTGCCAAAGTCGAAGATTTAGGACTGAAACCTGCCTACTACATACCTAACGGAGCCGAGTCTCTACCACAGGCACTACATCGCATTGCAGAGAAAAGAATCTCCACTGTCCAGTAACGTACAACTACTATAATTATTATTTACCTATACCTACAGGGTCATCTGCTTACCCGTACCATACACTTAGCTACTCAAGGAGGAGGAGGAGGCTTGAGGAGGATAGTCTATGCCCGTACTAAGCATAAAAGGATTCGAGTGACTGAGACCATAATTATGAACAACTTTTACTGCGGGGCCAACCCGGAATTCGAGAAATAAAATCGGCTGTTCTATATAAAATTGCAACTCGGAACCGACAAAGTGTATGAAATAGCTGATAATTATTCCCAAATTCCGGGTTACAAGTAGGTACAAGTTACTAATAACGATGGTCTGAATCGCCTCCTTTCAGCTTGGTACATCAGTTCTAGATAACCCGGTATTTATTTAGGTGTATAATAGTAAAGATTCTAGTTAAAAAGATGACACATGAAAAATTGTGGCTATTCGAAGTCCATACTCAAGAGAAGTCGAAAGGTAAAATGAGTATCACCATATGTGACGAATATGTCCTTTTATAGTAGGTACTTTTAATTCTAAGTTTCGAGTACCTTCAGTTAACAGTCATCATAAATTCATCAGCCCTTAATGACTCTCTGCTTTAGGCTATTCACATTTGTCCCTTGCCTATATTACTTCCACTTGATCTCTACTGCTCACTTGATGTCTTTATCAATAAAATTTTTGCTCCTCCTGTATTTCGCCTTCTTAATCTGACCACTCTGTTGTGGAATCGCATCATCATCACCAGATCTTACCACATGTACCTACTGCCCAGCTCCATTTCAGATTCTTCACTCGTTTTAACAGTTGGTAGCCCTTCCAGTGGTTTCGTGTTGCGTCCAAAACCAATCCTAATTCCCCTATCCGAATCCAAATACTATAGCGATGGTGCCCTACTGCGTTTTTAGTTTTACCAATATTGTCTCATACTGACTGGTTTATCTGCTATACTTACCTATTTTTTTTATTTGTCCTGAATATATATAACATACATAGGTACAATTGAAAGTACTGCCAAACAGCGCAGCGGTTTGTAGGCAGGATAGCTCTCACATTAGGTACATAACTTAGTAACTATGTACAAGCGTATAGTAATACATTTCCGTGTTATTATAGGTAGGTACATGTGGACAATGTAATGTCATTATCAATTATCCATTAACATATTTTGTTTTTATAATCTATATTAGATACAAATGTTTACTTGCTTATGTGTTAATCTTCATCGTTTAACTTATCTAACATCAGTTTCTTTAACATTTTTTTTTAAGCCAAATATTTGTTTGAAATGATTCCTCGAAATTTTCTGTTAGTTATTATTGAAACAGCCTGTCTATACCTTCGTATAGACAGGCTGTTGTGTATAATCGTAATAATAGAGCTTGACGATTAAATAGCTGGTAATCTAGAACTTTCTGAGGCAAACTGTACTAGGGTCCATCGTAAGTGAAGCGTGTGAATAAGAGCGATGACAATAGCTTTGTTACATTACAGTCATTATGTTGAATGTTGAAAAAATAACACATCGACCGAGGAGGATGAATGAGCTAATTTTGATTTAGCTTTTTCTGTTTGAACGCTGATATAAACTACGTAAGCAAGTGAGATTCGCGCTGCGACAACATTGCAAGTTTGCAAGAAGTTCCAAGTTCAGCAGTATACTCACTTGCCACCTGTTAAGCTATAATCTATACATGGTATAAAACTCAGTCACTTCCCGTCGATCTTTTGAACTACGCAACAGAATTTAGTGCTATTTCAGTAATACACGGAGAAATTAAAGAGGATGTTTATTTGCATAAAACCTTTAAAAACACGCATATTGTAGAGATTGTACGTAGTAGAGTGGCTACCACAGATTGTTCAATCTAAACGAAGTCGAGATGGACCTAAAATCTTTACCTACTAATATTATAAATCCGAAAGTAGGAATGTTTGTTGGTTGTTAGTATTCTTCACGCAGCAACGGAGCTACAGATCGACTTTTTTGCATTGATAAGATAGGAGAGTGCCATAGGCTACATTTTATACCAGAAAAATTAAAGGGTCCTGTGGAAAGCCGCGTTTAAAGCTAGTTATTTCTTAAAATTTTTGGTGATTTTCATTCTTCTACTTCGTCGTATCGATGATCCAGATAATATGTATTATATTCATAAGACCTTTTCCCAGTGCTTCGTCACGTACAGCTACTCCACGAGGAGAAGTGTCGTAGTAGCCATGTAATGTTAGTAATTAAATACTTTAATATAATAAATAAAGGACTATTCAACTGTATTTTCAGTTATATATCCACCTAAAACTTCATAATTGCGATATTATTATAAACCGGTAAAACCGATTCGGAACTCAGCGAACCTTGGTCACCTTACTTCACTCAAAGCTCACTTATTGCCGGAATTGGAATTTAGGTGTATGTCTAAGTGAGGGTGGCGTGAGTGGGATGTGAAGTGACCTAACCTCACGCAGTGTAGCGTAATTCGAGAATCGCACGGCAGGTCTTGGAAAGTACAGGTTGAGGGCTCAAGACATGAAAGCAGGTGCTGCATGTTCTGAGCCCTTAGTCCAGGTTTTGCGTAGTATGCTTTTTACCGTTCACGTGTGGAACAATACATTTTGGTTAGTTCTTCCTCGTTTCCGCCAGGGGCGCTGTACAAAAATATATAGAGCCATACGGAAACAGCTGTAGTTTCAATTTATGTGTGAACCTAAGAAAAAATATCATGTTGATTCTGTACCGGAACTCCACATTGACACTGAGCGTTCTCTGAATATCCCCATTTCACTAGGTTAATTGTCCCTGCCGCGGCCCACTTGAGCCCGAAGTCGATTTAACGACTTTTCATTTAATTTTGTAATATTGTTGTAACAGTGTGACGGACGCCTCTGATGACGTGACCCCGTGGCGGTGGTCCTGCGAAGACCGGAAATGCGTGAAGATGAGGAACGACGGTCAGACCTCGGAGCCCGTGCTCAGCTTGGAGGCCTGCAAGATGTTCTGCAATGAATATGGTGAGTTATTCAAGAAGTTTCGAGGCGGCGATTTGATAAATAAAATAAGTGGGTGATAAATTGAGATAGACGTATATATTGATGAATATCTTGGTATATACATTTATCAACCACTTATTTTATTTTCGTTTTAATTTGAATAACTAGGTATGTAATTATTTTTCGCGAAATAAGGCAAAACCGCCTACCATCGTGTACAAAATTTGAATAGTTCGCTCGAATTGATATATACGATTTTTACATTATTGTTGATTTCTCAAAAACGGCTCAGTCGATTTCAATGAAATTTAAGTAGGACCACTTAGGACCATTTTTTTGATTCTGTCCACAATTGGCAAAAATATCGATGAACATACATAAAAAAATACATACATTCGAACATAGAACCTCTTCCTTTTTGGAAGTCGGTTAAAAAGAACAAAGACAAGACGTAGCTACATCAGCTACTCTCGAGTCTCCGTAGTGAAACCTCTGCGAAAGTCGATTTTTATATGTCATCTGAAGTGAAGTTGTATGTTTCCCAGCGTAGCAGCGACTGCGCTTATCCCTTATGTTGGCATTGTAATATGGATGCGCAGAACCGTTGATTGCCCGTGGTCCTACAAGATGTACGAAGAGATGTAAGAATTTTTTCCCTTGGTCCTACCAAGCACTCTGGTAGGACTACGGGCAAAAATTTCGTGCCCGTGGCCCTACTAATATTGCAGTGTCATATTTTCAGGGTTTTAGCCCCATTTTGCCCGTAATATTGATTTTGAAGTCAAAGAAAATCAAATGTGTTAACATGTAGTATGGATTCTAGAATATGACCTGCTGTCACTTTGACACCTGTCATGCAACTAGTTTGAATTCTAGAACATAAAAGATGTCACCATGACAGCTGTCACTTTGACGTCCGTCATTTTAGAGAGTAAAAAAGAAGTAAGTATAATATGTTAACATTTGATTTTCTTTGACTTCAAGTTCAATTATGGGCAAAATGGGGCTAAAACCCTGAAAATATGTCACTGCAATATTAGTAGGACCACGGGAAAAATTCTTGCCCGTGGTCCTACTAGTAGTACATCTGGTAGGACTACGGGCAACAAACGCGCAGAACGCGCCATCTTGACTTAGCAAGAGCTGTAGATCAAGGGAGTTACGTTCTCGTATGTAACTTCCTTGCTGTAGACATACCTAATGCTACATGCGCAATTATTTTCACTTTTGTACTTGTGTACTGGATTTTTTATTGCTTTTAAACGATAAAACATCACGGTCAACTTCAGCATAGAACATTTTACTATCTATTCACGTTGCCGTTGTTCCAACCACTTATGACTCGAGTGGCAATAGATAAGCTAACGTGGATCTATCAGCAATGCGGTGTTTGTTCCGCTAAATGTAAATTCGTATTGACCGGGTGACTAGCCCTGGTGTCAGATTTTTTAAGCCAAGAGCTAGATCTGTACCTGGGCTAGCAGCTAGCACCTACGAGTAGTATAGCTTTCAACTTACGCTCGGACGAGTTCGGGGTTTAGCGGCAGCGGCAGCGGCGTTGTGTATGATCTCTAGGAGCGCTACGTCGTGGCGTCATTCGAACATTTTAGTACTTACCTTAGTTTCTTAGCGCTCGCCGCTCGCTCTCCACTACCGTTCATAGCGACGAGGTCGTGGCCGTGCGGTTACTTTAACCACGGTATCTATGTAGTATTGTGGCAGTACGTAACACGCGCTAGGGTTTCCTGCCTGGTAGGTAAATCCCATGCTTACCTACTGATTACAAACTCACACGTTCGTTCTTCACTACGTACGGAGCGCCCCTGCGACTGTTGTGTACCGAACTACCGAACTCCGAGGCACATATTCGTATAATTCGCTTTCCGTTTATGAAGACGGAATAGGTACCACATAGATACTATTACCATAGACTAACCTTTTGAGTAGTTAGTTTATGCTATTACTGATCGTTCATTGTTGCAGGTCTCTTATGGCCGAAGCCCACCGGCGATGCCGACCTCGGGAACTTCTTGTCCAAGATCAACGTGGAAGCCATCGATGTCAGAATCGTGAACGAAGGACGCACTGCCAGCCTCCTGGATGCCGCTGGAAAAGTATGAACCTGTGCTTATTTTTTTATAGCTATTAGGGAAACACATGGATGAGATTGACGCGGAATGCGGATCAGAAACAAGGTGTGCCGTTCGCTTCTTCTGACCGCCAGACTTCTGAATGCGGACCGCCAGGGATATGAATGCCCTGCCTCCGTCATTGTTTCCCGACAATTACTATATTTGGATATCTTCAAGTCAAGAGTGAATAGGTATCTTCTAGGTCTACATACTCCATCTTCGGCTACAACTTTGCTTTCCACCAGGCAGTTGGCGGCCCAATGTAGCCCTATTGTGCATAAAAAAAGCCCTATGTTGTGTTGTATAACTAACGTAACCAGACGTCGCGTTTTGAACGGGACTGTCCCGTTTTTCGATAATCTGTCCGGTGTCCCGAAAAAAACCTCCTGGACGCAAAATTGTCCCGTTTTTAGAAACCGCGCAAAAAAAGATTTACTTAGCAGATTAATTGACCCATAAATCGCTGAAAAAATCTTCCTTTTCTTAAAAGAATTCCTCCAATTAGGAAGTCGGTTGATAGCAAAATTCCGGTTGAGGGCTTTAACCAGCTTTAGAGGCGTAACCTGAGATATCCCCAAAAATTTTGAGAAAATATCTAAATATCACTACTGTAAAGAAAAATAAAACATTGAACAATTTCGCGCTTTCTGCGCTCGCGCTTCGTACAGCTAAAGATGTTTCCATTACTCGCATCTCATCTCAGTTTCAAATTTTCCCTTTACTGAATAAAACATCCAAAAATTTTCGCACTCTCTGCGCTCGCGCTTATACTTTATTTCCCTGTATTCTGATCCTTGACTATTATCATAAAAAACGCACTCGCTGCGCTTACTAAGTAAAAATATAATTGCTTCTGTTGACTTAGTTTTCATAATTATGAAGAGTTGTATTCAAAAGTCTTTGTGTGTTTGCTTGCTGCTTTAGAAAATAAAATTGATAAGATATATAACTAAAATACACAATACTAAGTATTAAGGGTGTTGGGTAGGTAATTCTAATTATTTAAGGCATCAGAACCATCTTAAATAATTACGGCGTAACTCTATACCAATAGTTACGCTGTTGCCTTCGATACGAAACCCTAAAAAGGCCGGTATTTAAAGTATAGTCAAAACCGATGTCCCGTTTTGAGTCATAAAATAAATGGTCACGTTATGTATAACTGATGATGAAAATGATTTCATGTATTAAAATTTATTTAAGCTTAAAGGTTTTTAAACATTGTTAAATTTGTCTGCAGCGTTTCAAGAAGACTGTGTCGCAAGCGGTTCCAAAAGGGCTGGTCCCCAAGACGAAGGGCAAATCGCTGACGGTGGATTTACTGATCGAAAAACCCGATATGAGAGGTGAGTAAAATACTAATAATGTCCGAAAATCATTAGGATTGTAATATCCAAAAAAACCGGACCAGTGCGAGTCAGGCTTGCACATCGAGGGTACCGTACAAATCTAGAAAATTTCACAAAATTGGGAAGTAAATTGTTAAAATCTCTATATACCTACTATAACCATCGACAATTTTTTTTTTCTCTTTCTCGTCATAAATCGAAAATTACACATTGTAAAATAAAAAAAAAAACCTGTTTTAGCATGTGCTAATGAAATCCTTTTATATGATACCTGATATGATACGATTTACTCACTTTGAATTTTGAACCAATATTTTGTGAATTTTGAGGCCCTATTTTTTTTGTGATTTAAATAAAAATGTACAGTTTTCAGATTTATTCCTATATTTATGTACTCTGAGACAATGTATCTCGCCAAAGGACATGTCCACAAAATGTATGGAGGCTGGTATAATAATCATCAAAAATTGTAACCACAACACTCGTTACCTTTCGAGAAAGTTCATATTTTTCTGAGTCTATTACAACAGTTAAAAACAAAAAAGAGCCCTCCGATTTAAAAAAAAATAATTTTGAATTTATTAGGATAAATAAATATATTTGGCTCAATAGGTAGTTTATCTCTATCAACCCTGATTAAGTAACCTCCAAATAGTTAAATAAAAGCATTTTTTCCCATTAGACACACTTTTTAAGTGTTTTTCTGTCACATTGTACCTACTAACTAGTCACACTGGTATGTTATAATTTTTAATTTTAGCAAATTAAGATATGAATGTGGAAGAATCAGCTACGAATGCAAGTAAAATAACGATAGAAGCAATTTATCATTGCTAAACTAGAAAAAATAATAAGATGTATTGTTATTTTTCATACAATTTATTTTTCGCCTTAATAAAAAATTGGAGGGGTGAAAAAATCTAAAGTGAATATTTTTGGGAAGCCCATAAAACGAGCTTTCAATCATCTTGGTTCGATTTTTATCTGAATAATATACCACTTGTGGACGTCACCTTTCATAGTTCTATGTCAACGAGAAGTAACATGTAGGTTTTGATTTTTTTGAGTATCGAAATTTGCGGATTTTTACGACATAAATGGCTCTAACCGTTAGAGCCATTTATGTCGTAGAGTTAGAGTCGTTAGAGTCTAACGAGAAGTTTTTCTTTAACACAACTGCAAGAGACCATAGATATACGTATACAGTTTAAATTTTAATTCGATATCTTTACGCGTTCCCGAGATAAAGAGTCTTGACATACACACAGGCGGACAGACGGTCAGACGGACAACAAAGTGATCCTATAAGGGTTCCGTTTTTTCCGTTCGAGCTACGGAACCCTAAAAATACCATTAAATGAAGCTGGTTCTTTTTAGAATTCCATACCTCAAGGAAAACCAATGGAATTCAATTATGAAGAATCCGCAGTCCACTGTCTACTTCATTCTTCCATGAGCCGTAGGGCGTCGGCTGCTGGACATAGGCCTCCCCTATGAATTTCCAATAAGGCCGGTTGGAAGCGGCCTGCATCCAGCGTATCGTCAGGCCACCTAATCTCTCGTACATACGTGGTTTCCATTCGAGAACTTTACGGCCCCATCGGCCATCCGTTTTTAGACCTCTCATAAATCTGTTTTACTTATCTGTTCCCTCTATATTTCATATCTCATCGCTGTATCATGTCTGTATTTCTGTAGAGCAATTATTTATTTTATTGTTAGGCAGCTGTTTTCAGAATATGTTACTACTTATACCCACAAAATTAGAGAAGGGTTTTGGCACAAAATTATTTAAAATACATCGTACCTATATCCTGTAGGTACATTGGCACGTAATACTTCGTGTGCGAGTGCAACTGGCACTTGACCAGTTTTATTCGGGTGTTATTGACCTGCGTATACCCCTAATAAACATATTCAGTTTATGGTGACACTGATACCATTAGGAAGGTATATATTTAGCAAATTGGAAATGACCCTTCATATAAATAAACCCTTCACATAAATAAAACGTTTCATACCTAATCGTAAAGTAAAAATGAAGATAAATATAACCGTGTGACAGAGATTTGGTTTTTGAGATAACACTGAGTAGGTATTTTGTTTGCAAATTAATGTTTCCTGTTTAACATAACCGAGCTCATTTCCTATAGATTTGTTTAAGTAACCAAAGAAGAAATAAGAGTACCTACCACATAGTAAAGTAACTGATTGCATGAGCATCAGATAGATTTCTTTCTACGCACTACACTGTGCAAGAAACACAAACGATTTTTCTTAATTTTATATTGAATGAACTCTGAAGGATCAAAAGTGCATGAGTGCACGATGCAACATAATATATTATGTTCTCCGAGTCATATACAAGGTTATTCATAATTCATAATCAATTGCCTCGGTGGCTCAGTGGTTAGTGACCCTGACTTCTGGATCACAGAGGTGTGGGTTCGATCCCCACCCAGGGCAAATATTTATGTGATGAACATAGGTATTTGCTATGTGTCTGGGTGCTATTTAGGTACTATCTATATAAGTATGTATTTAAAAATATGTATATGTAGAATATCAGTCTCTGACTATGGAGTCTCTCTCCATAACACAAGCTTTGCTTAGTTTGGGGTCAGAGATCGTGCGTAAGATGTCCCCTAATATTTATTTATTTTATTTAATTAGCATCCTTTTAAGGGCATTTTCTGTACATCATAACAAACAAGTTTTGTTCTACAACTTTTCTCAAATCCCTAAAATGTTTTTAATAAGTGGAATCAGCTTATGTACAAATAATTGTTTTTTTACATACCTAACTGATATTTACACTTGTTTGCATAATTTACACAGTACCTTCTCTGAAGTCCAAGTCTCGCGGGTGGCGGCGCACGCGCTTTTTACATAAAGTTAACTAGCTACACGCTCGCACAGGTGTATTTTTTTATACATATAAACCTTCCTCTTGAATCACTCTAACTATTAAAAAAAAACCGAATCAAAATCTGTTGGGTAGTTTGAAAAATATAAGCATACATGGGGACAGACAGCGGCAAGCGACTTTTTATACTATGTAAGTAGTGATTATGTTTAGACCGGCTAAATTAATTTTTAAATTTTGTATGGAAGAAAATAAATACAAATGCTTAGCAGTCGTAGAACAAAATATGTTTATTTTGATGGGCAGAATATATACTTACCCTTAAAATAATGCTACTTGATTACCAGTACGTATAGAGTAGTAGAACCCTGTATATATAGTATAGAGATTGGGCTTTGAGATGATAATTTTGTGATTTTATGGTAGCCTTCACAACACGGTATTTTTAGCGACATTGGTACCTTGCATATACCTAAGCGCTAACATTTAATTTTACTAGTTTTAGAGTTACATATTTAGATAGTAGGAACGGAAAATAAAAAGGATTTCTTTTTTGGATTGGTCATGAACTCGTTTCAAAATAGGTCTTACTCAATTTTTAATATGATGCCTAAGAAAAGTATCTCTAGATTTTTGCTTTCCGTGTAGTAGGTACCTAGCTGTAGATTTATTGTGTTTTGTTGTATATGTATTAAAGGCATTTGCTCTATTGTAGGGTTCATTCATTCATTCAGAATTTCAGAGCTCTGCTCTTTTCAGTGCAGTAACTTCCATGTCTCGCGGTCTTCCGCCAGTGTCTTCTCCTCCTGTACGACATGACATCTAACTTCTCTTTAATCTGATCTAAAAATGCCCTCCATGGTCTTCCCCTTCCTCTCATATATTTTGAGTCTATTCCTTTTAGATTAGGTTGTATGTTAGGTATATTATGATACTATCCTATTGTCTGGCCACATTGTACGACATGAAAATCTAATGAAAATCATAATTGTATAAAGGGTTATGTGGCATACTTGCCGATGCCCCATTACTTATTTATTTCTTATTATATAACTTAAATCTATTCTATACCTAACTTACAAAAATAACTTAACTATATTAAACCTAATTATTCTAAATTAAAATACCTAATAAAACTTGGCATTGTATAAAGTAGAATCAACAATAATATTATAATAAAACCTACAATGTTATTTACCTTCCGACATAAATGTCGGGTCGTGGTCGTCGCTTGCAATAAGCGCGCAGCACCTACCCGCAGTTACAGCTACCACCCGCGAGTTAGAGAAAAAAACTAGCTGACGCGTGAAGTCAGTTTGAGTTTGCAAATCTTTGTCTTGCGACCGGCATTCTTTTAATATTGTCGTATCATAATAATTGATTGATCGTTCTTTCCACAGTTATATTTATGTATTGACATTGTACTTATCTAAGTCATAGACATTGATCAGTTGAAAGTGTGAATAAATAAACATTTTTGTGATATTGGTGTTTGTGTGTTTTCCTGGATTCCCGGATATCATTCAAAGGAAGCATCCAGGTATTTACGGTGCATCATATCACACCCTCAACACCACAGTGGTGACCCCTATACAAAGGAAAGATCGATTAAAATGAGCACGTCGACCAACGAATCCGAAAAGGTCTCCTTTACACCTTCCGATTTATGTCGTGTCGGAGTACGACTGCCACCATTTTGGCCAGAGGAGCCTGCCGTTTGGTTCGCGCAAGTAGAAGGTAGCTTTGCCCTATCGAGGATCACAGAGGATGATACAAAATATTTTTATGTCTGCACTCAATTGGATCATCGATATGCAGCCGAAGTCAAAGACATTTTGACGAACCCGCCAGCAACTGGGAAATATGAAAAGCTCAAATCCGAACTGATAAAGCGCTTGTCAGTGTCCAGAGAAAAAGAAGTTACCCAGTTATTGATGCACGAAGAACTTGGAGGCAGAAGACCATCTCAATTCCTGCGCCATCTTCGTCATCTGGCCGGAAAAGACATACCAGACGACTTCATCCGCACTATATGGACAAGTCGTTTACCAGCTAGCTTGCAAACTGTCATCGCGTCACAGCCAGAGTCCACGATGGAAGCACTCGCTAATCTGGCAGACAAAGTGCATGACCTGGTGCCATCAACACCCCAGGTTGCATCCGCAGACGCCGTTCCTGGTTCTCTATTGGAGAAACTTACTAAGGAAGTCGCAGAGCTAAGTCGCCAGGTTAAAGCCCTCTCCACTAACGATGCAAGGAGGTCCCGCTCGAGAGACAGAAGCCACCAGCGCAACAGGAATCGCACCCGGTCACAATCAAGTTACCGCAAGTTCCCCAACTGCTTCTACCACAGCAAGTATGGCGAAAACGCAAGAACGTGCGTAAAACCCTGCGATTACCAGCCGGGAAAAGCCAACGGCACTCGTTAACGGCGACAAACGACTGCCTAATCTCATCTGGTCGCCTGTTTGTAACAGACCGAAAAACAAAGATGCAGTTCTTGGTCGACACGGGTAGCGACCTCTGTGTTTTCCCACGTACGGCTTCTAAGAACAGACGACTAAAAACTGCCTACGAACTCTTCGCAGCTAACGGAACACCGATTGCCACATATGGTTTCGCACAGCTAGATATCGACTTAGGCCTTCGTCGCGCTTTTCCTTGGCGCTTCATCGTGGCTGACGTCAGCAAGGCGATAATTGGCGCAGACTTCTTATCACATTACGGCTTGATAGTTGACTGTCGCAACCGCCGCCTCATCGACAACCACACGACACTTACGACAAACGCAGCACCAGCCCCTTCTTCTGATGCCATATCCTCGGTGAAGACGATCGTCGGCGAGTCCAAATACAATGAACTTCTTCGTGAATTTCCGGAGATTACTCACCCACCAGGCACACATAGGATTGTTAGCCACAAGACAGTCCATTACATCAAGACGACGCCTGGACCACCAGTATATTGCACGCCAAGACGACTAGCACCTGAAAAGCTCAAAATAGCCAAACAGGAATTCAACGATATGCTAAAAGCTGGAACTGCTAGGCCATCAGAGAGTCCATGGTCATCGCCCCTGCATCTAGTCCCAAAGAAAGACGACGGCTGGCGACCATGCGGCGATTACAGAATGCTGAACGCCCGTACTGTTCCGGATAGATATCCCATCCGGCATATCCAAGACTTCACGCAGAACATCTCTGGTTGCCAGGTTTTCTCAAAAATCGACCTGGTAAAGGCTTTTAACCAGATTCCAGTAAATCCAGAGGATATACCGAAGACAGCAATAACCACCCCGTTTGGAATGTTCGAGTTCCCATATATGACATTCGGACTTCGAAACGCTGGGCAGACGTTCCAACGATTTGTCGATGAAATGACGAGAGACCTGGACTTCTGTTACGCGTACCTTGATGATTTTCTGGTCTTTTCCAAGGATACTGCTACCCATTTCCAGCACCTGCGGCAGCTATTCACCAGGTTGAAAGAATTTGGAATGGTTATAAATCCCAACAAGTGCACATTCGGAGTTAAAGAGGTCAGTTTTCTGGGATGCATCGTATCCGCAGCTGGAATAAAACCACTTGACAGCAAAATAGAAGCCATTAAGCAGTTCCCCATCCCGAAAAACATCAGGGAACTCAGGCGATTCCTGGGAATGATAAATTTTTATCGTCGTTTTCTCAAAGATGCTGCAAAATCACAAGCTCTTCTCCACGACTTGTTAACTGGGACATCAAAAGGCTCTCACCCCGTGACGCTCACTGGTGACACGCTGGAAGCTTTTGAAGCTTGTAAACAAAGCTTATGCGACGCTGCACTGCTAGCACATCCAGACATGGACGCAGATTTGGCCCTAGTCACCGATGCTTCAGATTCAACCATTGGTGGAGTTCTTCAGCAACACGTCAGCGATGAATGGCAACCTCTAGCATTTTTTAGTCGGAAGCTGACCCCAGCACAACGGAAGTATTCTCCTTATGACAGAGAATTGCTCGCAATATACGAGGCCATCAAGCACTTCCGTCATTTAGTCGAAGCACGGCATTTCACAGTCTTTACAGACCATAAACCGATATGTTTTGCCTTCCACCAGCGGAAGGACAAATGCTCGCCACGTCAGTTCCGTCATTTGGACTTTATATCGCAATTTACAACGGATATAAAACATATTGCTGGCAAAGACAACGTTGTAGCTGATACCCTCTCTAGAATAGAGGAACTGGTACAACCCGTCGACCTAGAAACCTTAGCCAAGTCACAGACTACCGACACGGAGCTAAGACAGATTCTCGAAGGCGACACATCACTGGAGCTAGTCAAAGTGACTTTACCTGGAACACGGACGGAGTTATACTGTGATCAATCTGCACAGACACCTCGCCCGTACGTACCAACTGAGTTGAGAAAGCCAATTTTCAACAGCCTACACTCGCTCAGTCACCCAGGAGTTAACGCGACCACAAGGATAGTGACGCAAAGATATGTCTGGCCAGGCATTAACAAAGACTGTCGTGAATGGACAAGATTATGCCACGCCTGCCAGACCACTAAGATAACACGACACGTGACACCACCATTGGGAAATTTCAACTTACCGCGCGCCAGATTTCAATATATCCATATCGATTTAATCGGCCCGCTACCACCTTCGGATGGCTATCGCTATTGCCTCACTGCAGTCGACCGGTTTACTAGATGGCCCGAGGCGATACCTTTAGCCGATATCACTGCCGAGACTGTTGCGAAAGCTTTCGTGGCTAACTGGATTGCCAGATATGGATGCCCAACGGAAGTAGTGACAGACCGCGGAAAACAATTTGAGTCCGCACTGATGAAACAGCTCGCTGAACTTGCTGGATTCCAAAGAAACAGAACCACAGCATACCACCCGGCCAGCAATGGAATGGTCGAAAGGATGCACAGACAGTTGAAAACAGCGATAAAGTGTCACGATAACCAGAATTGGACAGAAAGCTTACCACTTGTTCTGCTCGGAATGCGCACTGCATTCAAACAAGACATCCAAGCTTCACCTGCCGAGCTCTTATATGGTGAGACATTGAGATTACCGGGGGATTTTCTCGAAACCTGCAAAAATACTCACACTACGGATATAACGGATTTCACAGCACGACTCCGTTCGCTGATGAATAATGTCCGTCCGCAACCTGCATCTAGACACTGTAAAAAAAGCATATTTGTTTTTAAGGACTTACCTTCTGCAACCCACGTGTACGTTAGAGATGACAGCGTGCGTGGACCTCTGCAACCAGCATACTCTGGACCCTATAAAGTACTAGAGAGAGGAGAGAAAGTGTTTAAATTACTGATGAAAGGAAAAGAACAGACAGTGTCGATAGAACGAGTAAAACCTGCATATTTACTTACCCCCGAAGAACAGCTCGCGAAGACGGAGTCGGCAGAACCCGAAACCGAAGAAGAAAACGTTAGACTTAAAATTACTAAGACACGCTCAGGACGGCAAGTTAGATTCCCTGACTACTATCGTCCGTCTTAGCTTCTAAGACGGCCTCTGGAGGGGAGAACTGTGGCATACTTGCCGATGCCCCATTACTTATTTATTTCTTATTATATAACTTAAATCTATTCTATACCTAACTTACAAAAATAACTTAACTATATTAAACCTAATTATTCTAAATTAAAATACCTAATAAAACTTGGCATTGTATAAAGTAGAATCAACAATAATATTATAATAAAACCTACAATGTTATTTACCTTCCGACATAAATGTCGGGTCGTGGTCGTCGCTTGCAATAAGCGCGCAGCACCTACCCGCAGTTACAGCTACCACCCGCGAGTTAGAGAAAAAAACTAGCTGACGCGTGAAGTCAGTTTGAGTTTGCAAATCTTTGTCTTGCGACCGGCATTCTTTTAATATTGTCGTATCATAATAATTGATTGATCGTTCTTTCCACAGTTATATTTATGTATTGACATTGTACTTATCTAAGTCATAGACATTGATCAGTTGAAAGTGTGAATAAATAAACATTTTTGTGATATTGGTGTTTGTGTGTTTTCCTGGATTCCCGGATATCATTCAAAGGAAGCATCCAGGTATTTACGGTGCATCATATCACACCCTCAACACTACAGTTATAAAACCCGAAATGACATTATTACCATTTTTTATTAGTTTAGGTACCAGTACCAACTATTGTTATCGTTACAGAAGTAAGGTCGCCAAAAATTGTAAGTTAAATTCACGACTGTTACCGTGAATTGGTAACACACCGCTAATGTGCGTTCCGAATGTTAAGTAAAATGTATGGAATCATGGTATCATTCGTGAATTAAAATAACCGTGGACATAACTTAATAAACATTTATTGGTAATTTTAAAATTACGCGTAAAAGGCAAAAACAATTTAATAAATAACACACACACATTTGCCTGAAGTAGGTTACACCTGTGTTTCAGGCTGAAAAAGAGCAAAAAAAAATGAAAACATATACAGGGTTACAGGGTAAGTCGACCTATTCCCGTTAAGGGTGTGTAGTTTACTTTGTTGCTGACTAATTTGACTATGAAATACACTATCCTAAATTAAAAAAAAAACAATTACTTACAGTAATAAGTATTTATAAAATTCCCAATTTTCGGCTATCAGCTCAGATATTTTGAAACGTGTAAGTCGTATTATTATTATATTTTTTTTTATTACATGTCAAATTTAATATTATATTTTAACTTATAGTTAAAATAAAAACTGTCACGCTTAAAACTACGCACTAATTAACACAGTAAAACTATTTATATAATTTGCCTAGATGACAAAAGTCAGTACCTACAGTCCTTCGAGTGCGGCCCCTCTCCCAAACGTGCCCTCTCTGAATTGCCAAGGAGATGTGTTGAGTGAGAAAGCTACCCGACCTGGGGTCGCGACCTCTGTCCCTCAGGCGGCGTCCCAGCTCCCTCACAAACTTTATGGCATCCAAACCCCAGGAGCCTGCCGTCTCGACGGCGAACGGGACGAACTCGTACACCGATTCCAAGCTTCCGTACTTGAGACGTTTGCCCCTGGCAGCCGCTTCCGCTCCCGCACCTGCAGTCTGCTGGGTAGCTTAGCTAGTAGTTTATTTGATTTTTACATGTAAAATAATGTTTTATGACCTCACAACCCAATATTGTCCGTAAAATTAACCTTTTATAATAGTATTTCAATTCAAATATCTCGAAAACTGTGAGATTTAGGATTTGGTGTTTCATAGTCAAATCAGTTAGAAACGTAGTAAACTACACACGCTTAACCGGAATAGGTCGACTTAGCCTGTAACCCTGTATAAATAAAATAACTATTCGCTACCTAAACTAAGTAAAATACTTCTAAAACTGATTAAAGTGCTTGCCGTGATTATTTTACTCTGACATTGGAGGTCATTATCCTTGTCATGTAAGCTGATATAACAAATATCGCCAAACAGGTCTCGCACCGGTATATTTGCTGTGGAACTAGTCGCTCAACAAGGATTTTATTTTTACTTAGTGCGGTCGATTTAGCTGGCGACTTTCCAATTTTGCGCTTTTTCATTGATATACAGTTTTATCAATCACAAATCTCCATGATATCAATTTTTAAATCAATGTTTTGGGTCATTGTTATCATAAATATCAGCTGTAGGACGTTCACTGCTGGACATAATCCTCCCCTATGGATTTCCAATAAGCCCGGTTGGAAGCGGCCTGCATCCAGCGCGTTCCTGCGGTCCGTTACCATGACGTCACCGTTATCAAACACACATAATTATACTCGATCTAGTTCGTATCACGCAAACTCAATTTTCGAGAGAATTAGGAATAATTTTATTTTTAACCAAAAATGTCACAACCGATTTTGCAATCCTGTACAAAATTCGATTTCTTCACTCGAATCGACGTATACATTTTTTACATTATTATAGATTTTACAAAAACGGCTCAGTCGTTTCTATAAACTTTAAATGGGACCACCCTTTCGAACTAAAGAAGATTTTTTAATTCGGTGTACAATTGGCGAAAATTTCGATTAACATCCGCCATTTTGAAAGTCGGCTAACAATGTCTGTCAACTACAGATAGTGCAGAGGTTTCAGTTCCGGCAGAACAAGAAATAAATATTATTCTTAAATAAATCTCGTGTCACAATGTTTGTCCTCAATGGACTCCTAAACCACTTAACCGATTATAATAAAATTCGCACACCATGTGCAGTTCGATCCAACTTGAGAGATTGGATAGTTTAAATCTCAAATCATAGTCGCAATTTTAATTTATTTAGTCACAGCAACGCGTGGCCAGGTCAGCTAGTAGTTTTAATAGATACTCATACTTATGTAAGCTCTACAGCTAAAGGCAATTGTGGCTAGTAGTAGGTGACATTTCCATAATGAATACGAAATGAGCGTCCGTGCAATAGGCAACTGAATGACCGTGGCAATCGACCAAGTTCAAAAATGGCATTGCCTACAATCCTAGATACAAGTTTTAGCTTGGTCTCTGATAAAGATGGAATCACCTTAAATAAGTAAGTACCTACGAGTAGGTACCAACAATATCTATAGTCCTACATGTACCCATATGTACAATGTACATGATTTTTTGTCAGGTAATGACCACTTTAACCTACTCTTATACCTACACTAGCGACCCGCCCCGGCTTCTCACAGGTGTATTATACATATAAACCTTCTCCTTGAATCACTCTATCTAATATAAAAAAAACCGCATCAAAATCCGTTGCGTAGTTTCAAAGATATAATCATACATGGGGACAGACAGCGGAAAGCGACTTTGTTTCATACTAGGTATGTAGTGATATATTTTTTATTTAATTTTGTTCCTGGTTAAAATATGTTTCTTCTTATAAAAATCGTGCAATGAGGTTTGTCGTTAGTCTACTTTTCAATAAATAATTTTTTCAAAACTGATTTATACTCATTCATTCATGCTCTTGTCGGTGGAGCAATTTCCACTTCTCGGGGTCCCAATGTTCTGGAACGTGACATCTACCTTCTCATTAATTTGATCTACTAATTCCATTAAGTACTAATTTCCCTTCCTCTATTTCCTTCTCATTATAATATCTACTTGTAGAGATAAAAATTCTGGGAATAATTTCAATTTTTATCAAAATTCAATTATAGTGTAACCTGCGTTGTCCGTATACCTACGTGATAAAAACTAACTCTGTAATGTGGTGGTAGGTATCTTGTTGATTTCTTGGATTTCACTGTCTATAATGCTCATTCAGACAAATTTGTTATCTCGTATTATCTAGCATAGTACCTAATTTGCTTCGGATAATAACTGTGAAATTAAAAATTGTTCCACGTGGCACTTAATTAGTATCCAGCATTACCGATTACACGAGCTTGTTAACAATTTTTAATAGGTTAGTGGTCCTTAATTTTTCTACGATATTTTTTTTTCTGGAAGGATGTTTGCTGAGACCTATGTACTATAGATTTTTGAACTGGTTTATTATTCTGAATGTTGACTGACCCGATCTTTGAGGTCAGAAACTTCGAATTGAGAGGAATGCGCAATTTCGAGATGTGATTTGGTTCCATCCTGCCCGAAACACATTTTTTTTTCAATCTATATTGATGCATCCTGTCAGAGGTAGGCGATAAATAAATAAAGCAAGAGCTCGTGATTGGCAGGCTTTGGTCATTTTATAAAAGCTGAAAGTTTTTGTACAGATACTCCCCCAACTAAGGTAATAACAATGCGATCCCCAAATATGAAACTTTGAAAATGACGAAAGTCTGCTACTCTCGGGCTCTTGGTCTACAATGACAATGGCGTAATAGGTAGGTCATTTTAATGTAGAGATTAGAAGGTGTGCCTAAATGTAATATTTGATTCAAACGTACCGTAGGTATACGTAATTCTATCATCATACCAATAGGTATATAGGTATGATGATAGACCTTATAGAATTACGTATGTAAGCAGTTGGTCCACGAGGAACTCCTCTGTATACGTACTTACATTAGGTGCATTGTAGGTAGTGTATACGTACCTACATTAGGTGCATTGTAGGTAGTGTATACGCTAATATTTCCTCAAAGTGTATACGTACATTAGGTGCATTGGCATATTTGTACAAGAAAATTATCATATTGGTTAAATCTTAGGATTCGCTAATTACAAATACCTTGAGACTGTTTATTCATATTGGTTTACACCAGCTGTGTTAATTGGTTTACACCAGCTGTGTCAATTTATTAAATTATAATCTGTGAAAACCTTCACATTTGCCTAATGAATAACTTTTTTCATTAATTTGGTAATTTCACATACCTACCTAATTAAAAATATTCATTGAATTCAATATTCGTATTCTATAAAACTTTTCTACTCTGATAGTTATATAGTTTTTAGTGATCTAATCATACCACAACCACACTGATATTTTAAAGTAGTAAGTTTCCCTGGGACTCTACCACCCCCTTTAGGTACGGGATTGTTTAATGTTCGTTAGAACTAGTTATACATATATAACTTTAATATAATATAACATAACATAACATATAGCATAACTTTCCCCGGAGGAACTAGTTTGAAAAATAACGTGTAATTTCCAGAATTTTCCCTGGATTTGGACGAGAGCTACAGCATCAAAGTAGCCCCGGCGTCCAGCGACCGTATCAACGCGACCATCACCGGGAACACCTTCTTCGGAGTCCGGCACGGGCTGGAGACGCTCTCGCAGCTCATCGTCTACGATGACATCAGGAACCATCTGCTGGTAGGAATTACACGAATACACCAACAGGCCGAATCAAACTTTTTGGCGGCTGATGTTAGCTACAACAAGCTGCGCGGAACTCAATAAATGTTTATACCAATGAACCAATTGGTTTATTGGTGCGAACCAATTGGTTTATTGGTGCGAACCTATTGGTTTATTGGTAGGTATAAGATAAGATTGTATATTGTTTGTGATTGATAAAAAAAAACAATCCTGACTAAAGCAAAGGTCAGCACGGTCAATCTTCGGATGGGTCACCGCGGGTGGAAATTATAACTGAGCGCTACCGTGGCTCAGATGACACGTTAAATTGTAGGTCCCGGTCTAACCGTTTAGCCATGTCAGAGGCGTGCAGGTGTCTTAAAAACTCTGACACCACGGCCACGGCCTAGCCTATACGAACTTACTTAAATATGTCGTGGACTAAACTTGGAAAGATTTCGAATTCTAGACAAAACAATTGTATTTGCACAGCGACATAATATATCACTGCGATGATAAATAATGGCACCCACGCTTATATCTATTACAATGTACGTAGGCGGCGTATACCTAATCATCCAGCTAGGAATGCCTCACCAGTTAGTTTCAGCCGTAAGACGTTTTCAAGTGGAAACCACACGTACTGGCAAACGCAGCATAGGATGTCCACCTACTATATGGACAGAATATGATCTCATCTAATCAAAGATCTAGGCTGTAGGGCCTTATGTACAGCAGTGGGCTATCTATCAATCCATCAGCCATTAAGACATCCACTGCTGGACATAGATGGGTCGCCAATAAGATCGGTTGGAAGCGGCTCGCTTCCAGTGCGATTCTGCGGTTTTGATGATCACCTTGTGGGTGGACGCTGCGCTTGCGTCCTCAGTCTCACCAGTTCATGGCGTACTTTTTCTAAGTGTTTGTCAACAATCACCGTTAAGTAACTAACCAAACTTAATGGCGATCACCGAAGTTAAGCTACGTTCGGCGCCGTTAGTATTCGTATGGGTGACCGCGCGTGGCATTTACATTTGAGTGCTACCGTGGCTCGGGTGACACGTTGAATTGTAGGTTCCGGTTTTAACCATTTTTTATGGGTCTACATTTGGACACGAACTCCCCTGATGGACAGTGAAGTTGTATAGCTGAAGATAGAGTATGTATATGTAGACCTAGAAGATACCTATTATTTTGCCATAAATTAGAGACCTTCAGGCGGCTTAAAAACTACGGCTAGCAACCTATACGAATTTACTTTTTCCAACTTTACACAAGTATCGAAACAAGACCGCATCTGTACATTGTATCTAGTGATGTTCCTGATAATGCTTTTGCTGTATCATACGGGTTTCGGGCCCTCTAAAAGCCCTCTTAAATATGGCTTGCGGCAAATACGGCCTTTATAAGGCCGTATTTTGTAAGTATAAAAATATTTTAAAAATATAACTTTTTAAAAATACAAGCTTTTGAGATCCTGTATATCATGTAGCAGCAGAGTGCTAGCCAAGACAAGTAAAACGAGTCCAAAGCCGACGGGTCTATTTAGTTTAGTACAGGAGTTCCTATGGCCACCTTCCGATTCCATCATCAGATCAACTCCATGGTACCATATTATTGCATTGTCATGCGATATACATATGCGTGCAAAATTTCAGCTCAATCAGAAACCGGAAAGTTGGTCAAATTTAACTCGCAAGATTCCACTCATCTTACCCACTTACATCAATTGCAAGTTAAATAAAAGCGTGTAAAAATAATAAAAATTACGTTTTTTAAACAATACGGCCTTATATCAATTTTCCTCATATATTTTTACTACTATATACGGCTTTTTTGAGGTAGACATACACCACTCTAAAATTTACTTGGAACAACACTGTTAAGGCGGCCGCGGCGTATACAAATTATTTGTATCTATGTACAAAGGCCGTTGCATTACCATATTCGGTTAGCGGTTTTTGTGTCGTTTTGTCGCCAACCACTCCAACCAGTTCGCGTTTACAATAATAAACAACCGGTCGGGATCATTGCTCCCAAAATTACCATAATTCAGGATCATCGGTGGACACCCGTTTTTTCTTGAAGATATTTAATTATTTTGTATTTGGTTAATTTAAGAATCTCGTCACAACAAAACGTTTGAACTTGAGTTTGACATACGTAGTACGTATCTCCTTAGTTTGTGGTTGTGACTGCATATATCTTTACATAATATTGATACATATATCGCCATATCTCAAGTCCCAATTGACTGTCAAGTAGGAGTACATATACAGGGTTATCCAGAATTGGCGTACTAAGCCAAAAAGAGGTGATGATTCAGACTATCATTAATAATAACTTTTACTATGCTGCCAACCCGGAATTCAAGAAAAAAAATCAGTTGTTTCATACATTTTGTCGATTCCGAGCTGCAATTTTGTAAGGAACAGGTGATTTTATTCTCGTATTCCGGGTTACTAACTTATTAACTAAAATTTGTTCATAATGATGGTCTTGTTCTCTCCCTTTCTGCTTAGTTCAGGGCAAGCAGATAACCCTGTATGGCTCAATTCGTCGGTTTAACAACAAATAAACCCTTATCTACGTTATTTTATCGGTTATCTGATTTACGTAAATCAGTAACGTCAAAAATAGTCTTAATCTTTCACTACTCCAACGATATTGATTCGAGAACCTTTTATAAATAATCACTTGTATAACAATAAAATAGGTACGTAAATATAGGTATGTATGCGTGTGTTATTTTTTTACTCTAAAGTTTATCCAAACTATTTTATATCTTAAAACTTTATCGGTTCAAGTGTTTCGTCAACGGTTTCAATGTTTTAAGGTCAATGATCATTGTTTTGCAAAGCCGTGAATAAATTATCTCACCTTTCTATCTATAACTTGGCTTTCTGTATTCTTTTCATTGTATTGAAAGGTCGCTAGTTGCTATGAATTGCGACAGTTTAGATATAGATACACAAACGCTATCAGCCTATCTAATGTGATAGCGTTTGTAAATAAAGGAAAATGATAGATTTGATAATATATTCAGCTGTCAGAAAAATCAAGCTGTTGATAATAAATAATTAACGTGAACATAACTGATGTGATCCCGAAATTGACCCTACATTAAAGTTGACTATTATAGAGGAAACAATGAAATTGTACCTACTAGTAATGAACATCGTTAAGAGGGATGTACTGTAAAGATCTTATCACATCTTAATTTGTCCATTTACAAATTAATAAGCCAATAACAGTAAATATAATTTTAACATTATGTTATCCCAAAAATTAGTTAAATACTTAGTTACTATGAATTTATATTTGCGAGTTGATAAACTCTCTGAAAATGAGGCAAATAGGTACTTACTTTGAATTTATTTTTGCACATTGATGAGTCAAATACTTTGAATTTATTTTGATGTCCCTGATATAGGCAGGCATACTATAGTCTGTTCCAGAACCACTGAGAGTAAGTAAAAGCGAACCCTTACAGGTACCGCAGAGATAACCAACCTTCGATTAGCTTTAAAAATATCAGGTTAAGTATATGTAGCTATTAATTTTGCGGTCGGGTTATATATTTTTAATTTGATAAGAATGTCACGTTTTTTGTTTTTATACAAGTATTTACCTCATTAGTCTCATTACTATCTGATATGTATTTAAAATGATATTTTGTATTGAGATTACTCGTGTTATTCCAGATTGTCCGTGATGTCATCATCCACGACAAACCGGTGTATCCGTACCGAGGCATCCTGCTCGATACTGCAAGAAACTTCTATTCCATCGAGTCCATCAAGAGAACTATTGGTAAGTATTCTAATTATACAGGGTTATCTGTTTGCCCTTTACTAAGCCGAAATGGAGTGAATCAGACCATCATTATGAACTACTTTTACTATGGGACTAACCAGGAATTCGAGAAAAAAACTAGCTGTTCCATCCAAAATTGCAACCCAAAATTTATAAAATGTATGAAACAGCTTGATGTTTTTTCTCGAATTCCAGATTTGTTCCACAGTAAAAGTTGTTCGTAATGATGGTCTGATTTAGGTAAGTACCTCTTTTTGCTTAGTACACCAGTTCTTTTCTTGATAGCCCTGTTCAGATGAAATTATTTTTTAAATATTTTTTAAAAATAGTATACCTGCTAGTATACTATGCAGCGGTTTTGCTGGCCACGATTCTGTGTGACATTTTTTGCTTTATTTTACTCGGTTTTGTTACAAACAGATATAAGCATATGAAACTAAGTTAAAACATTACCGAGAGCAACACTGATATTTTAGTCATTAACAGTACCATGAAATAAAGTTCTCTTTTCTTTTCAATAGATGCGATGGCCTCGGTGAAGTTGAATACCTTCCATTGGCACATCACAGACAGCCAAAGTTTCCCATTCGTGTCGGAGAGAAGGCCGAATCTGTCCAAACTCGGAGCTTTGACGCCTCAAAAGGTATATTGACACCAATGTAAATTACGATCTAAATAAGTATGAGAAACACGTTGAGGCAGTAACTATTCTACTTATAATTTGTCAGGGTTTTTAAATACTAAGATTACATTTGAGATTTAAGTTATCTATCGTCTACCAGTAGCTTTGTTAATCGTTTTGTGATCCAGGCTAGCTGACTTTTCTTTTAGCGAATTATAGGTGTAGACTTCTATTTACCGCTTTGAAATTTAGAGATTGAAGATTTATGTATAAGTACACTCGAGAATTCACATAATTTGAAAGTTTAGAATTTAGGGAAGCTTTTGAGAGAGTGAGTTATGTAGATTTACTGCTTTTTCTGCAGATTTACACCAAGGAAGAGATCCGTGAAGTGGTGGAGTTCGGTTTGGAGCGTGGAGTGCGCGTGATGCCCGAATTTGACGCCCCCGCGCACGTCGGCGAGGGCTGGCAGGACACCGACCTCACGGTGTGCTTCAAGGTAGCGTACCAGGACCTACAACACCTACACAACGGTGTGATTTGAGGTACCATAATGGGCCCTATAATTTATCTAATGGTTGTGATTATATCACAACAATTTATTTCGTGAATTATGTTTACGTGTCAGGTTTAAATGAATAAAATTTGTGAATAATTAATTGCAATGAGTTACTGACACTGTCCGTTTAAACGAGCGATTCAGGTAAAAATAAATATATATTATAGAACTCGGTAACCGAAAGCAAGAATTTGATATTCAGAATAATACTTGTTTTAACAGGCGGAGCCTTGGGCCACGTACTGCGTAGAACCTCCGTGTGGACAGCTCAACCCCACGAGGGAGGAGCTCTACGATTATCTAGCGGACATCTACCAGGATATGGCTGGTGAGTAATGATTGACTGAAGCGAAGGAAAGGTCTTTTTAAATTAAATTAAATTAAATAATCATTTATTCAAGTATCAAAGACTCAACAATAAAAAAGAAGTTAAAAAATCACATAATCAGTCACATTACAAATACAATAAAATTAATCGGAAACATATTTAAAAATTATCATTTAAAATTACTAATAAAATTACACAATAATAATTACAACATTTTTACAACATTTAAAATCAATGAATTCTGGCTACGACTTATTTAATCTCTGTGTGCAAGGTGTAACAGACACGCGTGCTGTATGTATGGGCAGTAGAGCTTTTCGGCGAGCGCGGCCAGCAAGCCGTTGGTGCTCCCTCGCACTCGCCGCACCAGGGATGCGCCTCGCTTTCGCATGATTGTATAGAAACAATCTACACGAGCTTCGGCAAACATACCCGATGCACTGCAATATCGAGGGAGCCCCAACAACATCCTAAACGCGTAATTGAATTGGACGCGAAGGGCGCTGTATGATTTCTGCGTGAAATAAGACCACAGGCTGCAGGTGTAAAACGAGTTGCAATATGCTCTAAAAAGAGTTATTTTAACTTCGGCTGAGCACCGAGCAAACCTGCGGACCAACATATTCGCTCTGATCGCCATCGCCCTCCGCTCCCGCTCAACGTCTGCATCGTCCTTCAGGGCAGATGTAACCATATGGCCTAAGTATTTAAAAACATCTACCTTCTCGAGAGGTGAACCATTCAGTTTTATAGATGGCATACCGGTTACTTTCCTCGGCCCGCCCTGAAAAACCATACACTGGCTCTTTTTGACATTATACATTAGCCCATGAGCTGCAGCATAACTCTCACAAGTACTCACAAGCTTCCTGATTCCACAAACTGAAGCGCTCAACAACACCACATCGTCCGCGTAGCTAATATTGTTGAAACAAACGCCGTCTAAATGACAACCGATGTGTTGTGTGCTGAGCGCCTCAATCAGTCCATTAATGTACAGATTGAAAATAGAGGCAGCTCTTTGGTTCAAGTCCACTATTTTGCTTTCGTCTGTCCTGTCTGGATGTTGATATTTGTCTAAAAATAATATTTTTCAACGAATCTCGACGAAACTTAGTACACAGTTTTACATATTTTTGAATTATTTCTGTCGTCGGTGATTTTTGGTCGGCGGGGCATTTTCTTATTAGGAAAATTTGCTGTCGTGTATTTATTAGCCGATTTCGATAATATTTAACAAGATTGCTAAATATCAAAAATCCTAGCAAGATATGAGAGTATAAACCAAATCGGTCCAGAGCGTGTCGAGATATAGGCTTATGAAGATTCAGTAAAGTAATTATATTAGCTAAATAGCATAGCTCTGTTTCTTTTTAGTTTAGTCATAGATAGAGAGAACGCTATTTACGTTGCTATTAAATTTACGCCTCTATAATCGGGCCTAATTAACACCATGGTTTTATGTGTAGACGTATTCGCCCCGGACATGTTCCACATGGGCGGCGACGAGGTGAGCGAGCGCTGCTGGAATTCCTCGCAGGAGATCCAGCAGTTCATGGTGCAGAACCGCTGGGACCTGGACAAGGCCAGCTTCCTCAAGCTCTGGAACTACTTCCAGACGAAGGCACAGGACAAGGCGTACAAGGTCAGTTGACTAACTAACATAAGAAGTACTATTATAGACAACAACAGAAGATCCAGCAGTTCATGGTGCAGAACCGCTGGGACCTGAACAAGGCCAGCTTCCTCAAGCTCTGGAACTACTTCCAGACGAAGGCACAGGACAAGGCGTACAAGGTCAGTTGACTAACTAACATAAGAAGTACTATTATAGACAACAACAGAAGATCCAGCAGTTCATGGTGCAGAACCGCTGGGACCTGAACAAGGCCAGCTTCCTCAAGCTCTGGAACTACTTCCAGACGAAGGCACAGGACAAGGCGTACAAGGTCAGTTGACTAACTAACATAAGAAGTCCTATTATAGACAAGAACAGAAGATCCAGCAGTTCATGGTGCAGAACCGCTGGGACCTGAACAAGGCCAGCTTCGTCAAGCTCTGGAACTACATACTTACTTTCACACAAATGAATATTGTTAAAGCAGTATTTATTTAAATTCGTTCTTCAGCCGTGTAGGTAGGTAGGTATGTGTCATAGAGGAAATATACTGTATGAGTTTAGCAGCGGGATATCGATATATCCGTAGGTATGTTGCTATTAATTTGTTTTTTTTTTCATTATGTTGTAAACGTGTTTTTTCTCGTCGTTCATAAGATCACTTATCGATAGTAGTTTTTGTTAATGTGTAAAAGATTTTAATTTTGATAATCTTTTACCATTGAAATCAACAATGATGACAAATATATTATTTCAGGCATTCGGAAAGAAACTACCTCTAATTCTGTGGACCAGCACCCTGACTGAATTTACACACGTCGACAATTTCTTGAATAAAGACGAGTACATTATTCAAGTAAGAGACATTATTTTTTACCTTTGATAAATTTTTCTTATACATTTTATCCTATGAATTTTTCTTATTGGTAGGTACATTGTATCCTGCTTTTCTTGTTTTTTTTTTTGGTGCCTACTCTTTTTGTTTTTACCATTTGCTTATACCTCTTGATAATTGTATTGCTATTTGCAGCCAAATGCTAGTTTCATCGAGTAGATCAATTTCAGTTTCATTTTGGCTTTCTATACCATTTTTTTTTTCTCCTTCCAGATTTTCAATCCCATTCGATCTTCTTAACTTCCTAATTGTTGTTCACTGTACTTGTTTGCGACTTACAAGGGGTATTTTATATCAAAAATGTATCAGTACGTTTTGATTTCATTTAGGTGTGGACCACCGGCACCGATCCTCAGATCAAGGGCCTGCTCAGCAAGGGCTACCGTCTCATCATGTCCAACTACGATGCTCTCTACTTCGACTGCGGCTTCGGGGCTTGGGTTGGCGCTGGTCAGTATTATCTTTTTAATCGACATCCAGAAAGGAGGAGTTCCTATGTTCGTATGTACCTATGTATTTTTTTGTGTGTGTTCAACGATATTTTCGTTCATTGTGAACAGATTTAATTTTTTTTTAAACTTGTGTAAGATTATTATAATGTGTTAAATAGGTTAAATATTGTGTGTTTTGATGTTGGAATTTAATAGAAATAATTCGTGTGCACAGGTAACAACTGGTGTTCTCCTTACATCGGCTGGCAGAAAGTTTACGACAACAGTCCGTCTCAGATGGCCGGAGAATATCATGAACAAATCTTAGGTAAGTGCTGAATGCGTGCTCAGCTAACTAGTTACGAAACTTCGGTTTCGTACCGACCGACGCAATATACAGGGTTATTTCTAATCAATTAGCATCCTTTTTTATTAGCGTATTGTTCTTTCTTCTTTATTTATCTTTTTTTTATTCCCGATTCCTGAAATGGGGTGTTGTGTTGTTTGACTTATGCACCTATTTGTATGAGGCTTGCTTCATCGTGGCCTGTACGTCTGTGGCTTGCAACATTTTTACATTTGTCTTCATCCTATGTAGGTGGCGAAGCGGCTCTCTGGTCCGAGCAGGCAGACTCGGCATCGCTCGACGGGCGGCTGTGGCCGCGCGCCGCCGCGCTCGCCGAGCGGCTCTGGGCCGAGCCCGCCACCTCCTGGCGCGACGCCGAGTACAGGATGCTACACGTCAGGTAACACACTACAGGCATCGCTCGCCGAGCGGCTCTGGGCCGAGCCCGCCGCCTCCTAGCGCGACGCCGAGTACAGGATGCTGCACGTCAGGTAACACACTACAGGCATCGCTCGCCGAGCGGCTCTGGGCCGAGCCCGCCGTCTCCTGGCGCGACGCCGAGTACAGGATGCTGCACGTCAGGTAACAAACTACAGGCATCGCTCGCCGAGTGGCTCTGGGCTGAACCCGCCACCTCCTGGCGCGACGCCGAGTACAGGATGCTGACAGGTACAGGACCTACATACAGAATTGTGACCGAGCATCTCTGGGCCTGAGTCGAACATTTGTCTTTGCTTGGGAATATGTTTTAGTAATAATAATATGTACCATACGATAAATGGTCATCCTAGGCTAGTAACTCGTCAAGACATTCATTAGTAAACTAACAATCGTGTTATTTTCCAGAGAGCGGCTGATCCGCATGGGAATCCAAGCGGAGTCGATCGAGCCCGAGTGGTGCTACCAGAACGAGGGCTACTGCTACCACCACTGACACTGTGATCACTGACACCTGTGATCACTGACACTGTGATCACTAATACCCCTCGCGCCTTTACTGCTCATTCTTATGACACTAGTTAGGTTCACTCGTGAGATTCCTTAGTATTGACCTATTTTTATGGAGATTAAATCATTGTGATTAACTTTTAATTAATATCTTTATAGTTAAGCGTCTTCACGTGATATTTTGATATCGTGTCTTCAGTGTAATTTTAGGGTTCGCAATAAGTATTATGATCACATTGTATTGTGATTGTATTTTGTAATAATAAATAAAAATTATTAAAATCTATGCTCTGTTTTTCTAACCTAGGTAGTACTAGTACCTACCATTACCTACCTATCTAGGAATTCTACGTAGTGCATACCCGTTCAATAGATATACAGGCTTCTTTCTAATCAATTAGCAGTATTAGCACCCTTGTAGGGGCTTATTCTGTACATAAAAACTAACAACTTTTGTTCTAAGACTTTCGTCAAAACTAAAAAAAAAAAATCAGCTAGTTTTTTCTATGGAACAACAATTTTTTTTTTAGTTTTGACGAAAGTCGTAGAACAAAAGTTGTTAGTTTTTATGTACAGAATAAGCGCCTAGAAGGATGCTAATTGATTAGAAATAACCCTGTAGAATATACTTAGGTGCATAGGTTTGAATACTAAATTATTTTTATTGGATCCAGACCGTTTTTTAGGTACCTATCCATCCATCCATCAGCCATAGGATGTCCACTGCTAGACATAGGCATCCACCGCGACCCTGCGGTCTTAACGACATTACGTCCACGTTACTTCCTTGTGTCCACCTACGCTGCGCTTGCCGATACGTGATCTCCACTCCAGAACTTTTAGACCCCTATTCCTCCGCGCTATGTGCCCCGTCCGCTGCCATTTTAACTTGCCAGTACGCAGGGCATTTAGGCACCTAGTTGAATCCAATATTCACTTTAATTATAATCATTGTTTCACCCAAACGACGTCTACTGTCGATGTTAGACGTTAGGTCTTCTCTAATAATTATTTTTCGCATAAAATGCCAAAACCGACTTCCATTGCGCACAAAATTCAAATAGTCCGCTCGAATTGATGTATAATTTATGTCTATTAGATATTGGTGATATTTCAAACACGGCTCAGCCAATTTCTATTACATTGGGACCACCTCGGGAGTATACCCTTTCGAACCAAAAAATATTTCTTTGTATCGGGTGAAAATATCAATGAACATACACAAAAAATACATACCTACCTACAGACGAACATAGGACTTCCTCCTTTTTAGAAGTCTGTCTGAAATATCTGATTAGACCGGTGATCATGGCAGTGAAAATCCCGTTGGTGGGAATTTAAAATAATCGAGTTACTTTTAAATCCGCTACCTACCTACATAAATCAGTGGCAGATGGTATCAGTGCGGATGTATGTAGGTATGTTCGACATCGTCATCATCAGCTTATATCGACTTAGGTTCCTACTTACTGGTAGAGCATAACTGCATAAGGCTTGCTCAGTTTATTGTAGCCAATTGATATTTTATTAGCTCATTCATGGCCTTAAAAGTCTCTCTCTCTCTCTCTTCCTGGCTATATATCCCACATAGTGATGGGGTCAGCTTTCCTCACTTTCCTCCTCCACTTCACTCAATCTACGACATCGTCTTCGGAAACACTGCACTCTCTCATGTGACTCAGCACTACATCCCCCATCTCGTCTTCGGTCTGCCTCTGGTTCTTCGACCGAGAATAGAAAGTTGCAGAGCGAAGTTGACTTCGTAGTCCGGTGGTCTTCTCTTACCGGCCTTAATAATGGCCTCAGAAGAGGCTATGGAGCATTATACATTATTCTAACTACTTGGACGAATTTAATTAGTTACTATTTCAACCTGTGGTTGTCTAGCGGTAGTAACACCCGCTTTATAATCGTAAAGTACCTAATAGATCGATATAGTACCTAGTAGTATGGTCGTGGGTTCAAATCTCGGTCCTGTACCAATTAATTATCTGAAACTAATATTTTTTACACCACTGGCTTTTCGGCGAAGGAAAACATCATGAGGCATTGAGGCAACCTGCGTACCTACGTCCTTAGAATAAATTCGATGACGCCAGCATGCCAGCATGGTGAATATGGCCCAAACATTCTTTGTGGATAACCCTACGACCTGCAGTGGACCATTAATCAGGCTGATAGGGTACAGTACAGTACAAACGAATTTATACTACTTATTCTTATTATGTAGTGTTATTGACTAAATAAGTTGAGAGCAAAGTCAAACACTTCAATATGGAAGAAAAAATAATGTTAGCATGTCAGCTGTCATGTCAAGCTGTCAATGTCAAGCTTTTATTCTAAATTCATTGTTTTTGTGAAATTGTGATTGTGATTTTCTGCACTGCAATTTTATTGAAAATCTCGTAAAAACATAAAAATTCATAACATTTCAAGATGAGTTGCTTCGAGAACATGACCATGCCAAGCTGCGTGTGGTTCGAGGGTGGAGAAAAGAGAAACATTATCGCTTCAATACTTGCTGGACTCTTCGTATGTATTTTGATGATTCATAGTCAAATTCTCATTTAATAACTCTGAGTTTTCCTTGTAAAAACGTATTTTAAGACGTATTTTGCGCTCCATATCTAGTTTATCGGATTCTATACTTTAAAATTACCCTAGAACAGTAACGTAAGTGCGATGAATATGCTGTCATATGCAGCTGCTTCTGTTCTTATTGTAATTGTTTTATAGAGCTCAGGGGCATTAGCACATAACTCTAGGCAATACGAGAATTGCTTATTGCTTGCTTATTCCCGTGTACCAAAATGAAAACCGAGAAACAATTATTTGTACTACTTACCTAATTTAACAGCCTACATGTTTCCCAAAAGTTGGTTTCTAAAAAGAACATTATTAGGTCATCTTCATTTCTTTATCTGTAAAAGTAGGTACTAAAAAAGGTTAATAATTCTTTCTAAAGAAGAAAGAAATTATAAGAACTCAATGTGGCCAATTATGAAGGTACCATCCTTTTAATAGCAATTTTGAATATCATTCTCTCTTTCAAATGCATAAAAAGAAACAGTAATATTCAAAATTGCTAATAAATTTAGGATGCCACCTTCACAACTGGCCACAATGTATTTATATCCTTACCAATATTATAAATCCAAAAGTGTGTTTGTTGGTCTATTGGTTTGTTCCTCTTTGGCACAGCAATGAAGCAATGAGTTGACTTGATTTTTGGCATGGACATAGCTTGGAAAATGGAAAGGCAACTTACATACATATACACATAGGCAACTTTCTATCCCAGAAAAAAAAATGTTTCTATGGGGTAGCACAAAAATTAAAATACTACATGGGCGAAGCCATGGGCAAAAGTTAGTAATCGCAGCAGACACCATAAGTTCCTCTTACAGCCTACACCATCACAAACAAACACTGCACACCACATCCTCTGCAACAGAGTGGTTTACAACTGGAATAGGTTGCCTGAGGATGTAATCTCAGCAAGAACTATAAACACATTTAAGAATAGACTGGATCATTGGATAAAGAAGGAAAAAAAATCCTTGACAGATAAATACCAATTTTATTCGACTCTGCTTGATATAGGCACATCAGTTTATACTGCTCGCCTATAAACAAATATAAATAAAAATAAATAATACATAAGTTAAAGGCTAATAATAAATAAGTAATTCACTGATGTTGCTTGTATTATGCAGACAATTTTTGATATAAAGAGGTGGAAAATCTTACAGACACCATTAAGCATAATTCGGCCTATAACATATCAAGAGAGCAATGAATTTACTTGATTTTTGTTGTGAATAAAATTGTAGGAAAATGACAGGCTACTTTCAATCCAGACGGGCTAGTATGCGCCTCACAAAATATTTTTTACATAGTGTCAAAACGAGACAGTGTTATGGTTGCATGCTTGACTAGCTGGAATCATAAAAGTCCCCTGTGGGATGGCACTAAGATAAAATGATCACACAAGTGAAGCCACAGGCAAATATTGGTATGACTATCAAAGCATAATTTCGATGCTCTTTTGCAGTTCTTCTCTGGCTGGTGGTTCATCATCGACTCAGCATCGGTGTACCCCAACGAACTGCCCAATGCATCCCACGTCTGCGGGGTGATGGCCACCCTGTCACTTATTATGGTCAACTCGGTGTCAAACGCTCAGGTTTGTATCTTTGTTGTTATAATATGAGCTGCCCATTGCCTCTCATGTCTGCGGGGTGATGGCCACCCTGTCACTTATTATGGTCAACTCTGTGTCTAATGCACAGTTTTGTATTGTTGTGCTGGAATGTTTCAGCCACATTAAATGACTCTATCTAGGGCCTTAATAGGTTATGAACAAGTATAGGCCGAATTAAACATTTTGGGGGGTCTGAAATTAGCTACAAGCTGTGCGAAACCCAATCCTCGCGCAGCTGTTAAGTGAGCTTCAGGCAGGATTGGGTTTTTTGCAGCTTGTAGCTAACGTCACAGCCGCCAAGATGTTTGATTCGGCTTATAACAAGTATGTTTTTTGTAAAGCACCAGCAACCATGCTTTTTTATGAGATATTTCGATAATGAATTTAATCTCACTTGGCACAGCATTTTTTCAAGATGCACAAGGTTCCTTGAAATGCTGAATATATTTAAAGTCTGTTCAGGCTCACTTGAATAAAAAGGTAAACAAACGCGTCGCCATAATCGCACGGCCGATCTGTCAAAATTAGTTTTAATTATTGTCCACAAGACCGAATTTGGTTAATTTTTGTTTTGAATTATTTGAAGAAGTCCAGAAAAAGTTTAAACAGTGAGAAAATATGAAATATGTTGCTAGAAAAGTAGTTCAATTTCATTTTCTCATTCAAAATGATCCTGCCTGTGTCGCCGTATATCGCTGGTGGCGCTAAATGCTATCGAAATTATATTCGACCGAATATAGTGTGTTAGATGAAGGTGATATGAAGTAGTTCACCGGGTCAGCTAGTAATAAAATAAAAATGTTTGCAGGTGCGTGGTGAGACATACACGGGAGGGTGCATGGGCCCGCGCGGCGCGCGTCTCTGGCTATTCTTTGGGTTCGTGGTCGGGTTCGCCTCGCTCATCGCCTCTTGCTGGATACTGTTCGCTAACAACGTCAGCGCAGGTGACTCTTATTGCTGTTATTATAGAGTCTATATTCAGTTGGCCGCTGAATACTGTTTGCTAACAACGTCAATGCAGGTAATGAATATCCACTACGTTGGCCCAGTGCGGATTGGTGGATTCACATACGCCATCGAATTCCTTCTACAGACGTATGGAAGTTGTCTCACGATGTTTCCTTCACCGAAAAGTCAGTGGTGTAAAATTCCGTACATTACTACATAGTGTAAAACAAAGTCGCTTCCCTGTCTGTCTGTTCCTATGTATGCTTATATCTCTAAAACTATGCAACGGATTTTAATGCGGCTTTTTTAATAGATAGAGAATTAATAATTAAAGAGGAATGTTTATATGTTTCATACACCTGTGCTTAGCCGGGGCATATCGCTAGTAAGTTCTAAAGAACTCTTTGTACATACATTCCAAAGAATTCATTGTAAATAAGTTCCCATGAACTCATTCTACATAAGTTCCAAAGAATTCATTGTGGTCAATTGATTAATTCTTTATTGGACACACGAAAACTTAAATGAACAAGGAAAACAAGTGTAACTTATAACTAGTATAACGACCGGCGGCCTTACCGCTAAAAAACAACTGGTGTGCTCTACTAATAATCTTTTTTCTCCCATTTCAGCGAACAAGCACACTTGGTCAGGTGTCAGTCTTTTCCTTCAGAACGCGTTCATCTTCGCTGGTTCCTTGACGTTCAAGTTCGGCCGCACTGAAGAACTCTGGGGATAACTGGACATTCCAATATGAGCCTTAAAGCTTGAGGATAAGTCTGTTTTTACTACTTTTGTAAGTTAGCTTGAAACAATTTAAGCACCAAGAAGCTTTTGGGATAAAAAATCAAAATTCAAGTCTAGATTTTTTTAATCAATAGTGCGACCCCTGTATATATTTGGTTATAATAAACATTGTTGGTTGTTCACAAATTATAGTAATATATTATTATTTTTTAAATATTTTTACGGGTTGACACAGCCCGATGATGATGATGATGAACAGATATTTTAAGTAACTGTTTCTTTTAGATATTCAACCATGTAAGTATAAGGCTTACGATCTACCAAGTACCAATAATATCGCTAAGTAGAATCCCCTCTGAAATCGCAAAAAATCAACAGTTCCATTGTATGTGATTCCAGGGTTAGTTCCATAGTAAACTTTGTTCATAATGATGAATACCTGTATGTCATTTTCGAAATTATCTAAACCAAATATTAGGTTATATGTATACATTAATTTACTTAGCTGAATATGTAATATTCAGCCAAGTACGAGTAGGACTCGCACGCAGGGTTCTGTACTGTATGGTTCCCTGGAATATTTATTTTATTTTAATTTAATTGTTTATTATTGAATTGTATTTACAACTAAACTTGAATTGTATTTACAACTAAACTACCTATTGCTTGCTTATTTCATGCAACTTCGTATATAAAAAAAAATTCAACTTGTACGTGTTTAATAAATAAAAGTTTCACTCAAATTTAACTTTTGTTTTCTCTGTAATTCATAAAGAAAACTTGAAATTCCCCATTTTGTACGTGGCTAAAACGCTATCCGCGAAAAGCCAAAAAAAGAAACCTCATTATTTTAGTCTATGGCTGATTGCCATTGCGCGCGCATAGGAAAACTGATTAATTTTTCCCGCCATTTCGAATCATTTTTCACAACTTGTTTTCACTGTTTAATAAAAATATTTTTAGTATTATTTTAGTCACAAGCTCAGAGCAAATAAAAAAATCAAGAGAAAATGTTGTGAACAAACAAGTGAAGCCAACCAAAACTACGCCTCGCCGTGTACAGACAATTACACACACATCCACGTACAACGAAACTACGCCTTGGCTTGTCAGTCAAACTATGGCGGCCGACGCACTCACACGAGTAAAAAAACCGGCCTCACTTGACTGTTCCATTACGTTCTCTCTTGATTTTTTTATTTGCTCTGAGGTCACAAGTCGTAAACGTCGTATGCTACACGTGTGTATGTACCATTAATGTACTATTATTTCTTTGGTATAAATTATAATGTTGAAGCGAATAAAGATCTTACAGTATGTTTATAAGTACATACCCATTTTTAACATTTTCCTATTAATATAGTTCCATTATAAATAAGTTATTTTCACAAATTATTGCTATTTTAGGGCAATTTTACAAGGAGAAGTTTTATCAGCGATTTAAGATATCGCCGTCTTTTTTTTTTACCATAGGTACTTACTAAAAGGGATAGCGATATTTTAAGTTATTATTTTGACAAAGGTTCCTTGAACAATTTTTTTAGGGATAAACTTTTTATAGAATGGACTAAAGACACTAGCAATAAAGAACTAAGGTCTAGGTATAATAAAGTTAGAAACAAAACAAATAAAATAGTTCATAGAAATAGGAACACGTATTATAAACAAGAAATCAACAAATATAAGACGGATACAAGGAAGTTATGGCAATTAATAAATACTATGTCGGGAAAGATTACAAGGTCCATTGACGATACAATAACAAAAGCTTTCAATGTAGACGAAAGTACCAAAAACATAGCAAATAATTTTGCATATGAATTCCAAAAGAATGTTAAATCAATAATACCTTCGTGCAAATCAATATTACTGAACTCTAACCATAATTCGCAACTAAATAAATCAATTCGTTTCCCAAAGGCTACGAACACTGATGTACTTAAAATAATAAAAAGTATTAACCCTAATAAAGCTCCAGGGGCCGATGGAATTAGAGCTTTGGACATAGTACGTTTATCTGATCGAATAGTGAACACTATAGCTCGACTAATAAATACAAGTATTGTAACGGGACGATATCCAAATGAGCTAAAGCGTGGCATCGTTAGACCCATATTTAAGGGTGGTTGCACACAAGACTATACAAAGTATCGTCCGATTACCCTACTGCCGATTATAGATAAGATTATAGAGAAATACGTGTGTAAAATCATTCATAACTTTTATTCTAAGAATAATGTGATATGTACAGAGCAGTTTGGCTTCCAACCAAAAAAAAGTACCACACTGCTTTTGTCCCGTTTCACAGATGATATCAACGGATATCTAAATGAGAGGAAGCACGTGTTTTTGGTCTTTATAGATTATAGTAAGGCATTTGACACGCTTCGGCACGATCTGTTAATCGAGAGACTGAATGATAGCGGGGTGCGAGGTAACATACATAATTGGTGCACAGACTATTTACACGATCGCACATACCAAGTTAGGGTCGGCGAAGCACTCAGCGACACCATCAACGTAACAGAGGGCACTGCCCAAGGATCAGTTCTAGGTCCGGTGCACTACCTGACCTACGTGAACGGCCTAAGTAAAGTAATAAAATTTTGTAACATATACCAGTTTGCAGATGATACCTGTCTGATCGCCGCTAACAAAAACATTTCGGTAGCTTTAAGCCATCTGCAAACTGATTTCACTGCTATTTGCAAATGGTCTCATGATTCTGGGCTCGTTCTAAACGCCGATAAAACGAAACTAATTCATGTACACTCCAGCCACAATAAGAGCCCATATAAAGATGGTGTTTCGATCACAGCCCACGGACATGATTGTTTGCACAATAATGACGCTCATTGTACGATTAGTTGCAGTGAAATAGAACAAGTTACCGAACACACATACTTGGGCTTAGCTATCGATAACAGATTCAATTGGTCAAAGCACATCGATAGAACATGCAACAAACTGAGAGCTATTATGTCCAAATTTTATATTATAAAGAGCAGAGTGCCTTTCGATATGTTGCTTACTATGTACAAAGCTTTAGTCGAAAGTGTTATCGCATATGGCCTCAGTAGTTATGGTCGCACCTACAAAACTTACCTAGATCAAATCTATAACTTGCAATATAGGATACTTAAGTTAATTGTACCCTCTAAAATTAAATGTAAATTTAAAGACGATCCAGCGGGACTTTTCAAGTACTGTGGCATCATGCCAATATATAAAAAAATTGAATTGAATTTATGTACTCCAAGAGCAATTCTTTCGGACTGAAATCCAAATTCCAAAAACTGGCAGTAAAATCACTAGAAGTATATCCAACCGCCAACTTGTAATACCTAGATTTAATAATACCTATGGTAAAAGAACTTCTATGTTCATTTTACCAACTCTAATAAATAAATTACCACATGAGCTAAGATCTAAATTGAATGCCAAAAACATCAAAACACTTTTGAAAAATTATTATATTGAACCAAACAGGCTCAATATAAATGAACGGAATGCATAACTGGGAGCACCTTTATTGGCTGCGGGGCGCGCGGTCGCAGCGGTCGCCGCGGCAGTCGGTGCGCAATGCCTACGACTATAGATAAGAACCTGTTCCGTCGTGGGTACCTACCGACAGCTGATCTGTGAGTTCGCGCGTTGTTTGCTATATGTTGAATTGGTTCTTCGTTATCATTTAAAATGTATTTGATGATCTTTTTGTACGTTTATCTGCACTGATATGTATATATATTTGTTTATGTATGAAAATGTATTTTGTAGCACAGAATATTCAATACTGTTATTTTAAGAGAACTAGATTGTCTAGACAAACCTAATCTAGGTTTTAAGACAATGTATGAACGAGTTATCTATCATTGTAATTTATCAAATAAAAAAAAAAAAAAAAAAAAAAAACACTGATCATATGCTTAGACTTATTAATTATGATAACCCAAACTATTATGTTATATTTATACAAACATACTATACAAAATGCATTCAAATAAGTCTGATAGTTCAGTCCTAGTCACAACGATTGGTACTTATTTAAGTTGGCGAACAGTTGTTAGGCAAAAAAATGTCAGTTATAGAGTACAACTTCTAAAATGTCTTATAGCGTTATATTAAGGCACATATTATATTATTTTTAGTAGTTTTACTAAGCTGTATTAGATTCATGCTATTATGAACCTAACATAAACTCAAACATCTCCGAGCTTTTGTTTTTCATTCATTACTTACATATACACAGAGTCACAGACCAAATAAAACTAGCAAGACAGAACGTCGTTGAACAATCAGTTTTTTAGATATGTGGTGAATGCGTCAGTGTTGTGCCGCCATAGTTCGACTGACAAGCTAAGGCGTAGTTTCGTTGTACGTATGTGTAATTGTGTCTGTACACGGCGAGGCGTAGTTTTGTCGGCCTCACTTGTTAGTTCACAACATTCTGTTTTGATTTTTTTATTTTCGGTCTGAGTACTTATATTAAAAATCGAAATTCTGACGCTTACACATTCAACAGGACAACATTGTGAATTTGCGCCTCCACAAGCGCTGCTACCGTCGTTTTATTGGTAAAAGCATTTTACATCCTTTTCAATGATGCATCGTACACGGCCAGGAGTCATATTTTTGAAACGTTAGAATCCTTTCTAACGATTGTATAACCCACCTTGGAAGAGTTAATAGATAGTAAACCATGGATCCCACGCACATCGCACGGCATGCTCGCACACACAAGCATAGATTTTCAATGCTCGCTCCCGTTCCCACTCGGCCTCGTGGCCATTTACGCATACGTTCGTACTTTTTAATGATTCAACCACGGTCTATTATCTTCTAGAGGATAACTCTTCCAAGGATTCAACTATAGAGCTATCACTCCGTTTGCTAAGTCCGCGCTGTTAATATTGATACAGCATTTAGATTTTAATTTCTAGGACTCTCCCTAGGATCGCCAAAATTGCAAAACCTAGGGGTTTGTGCCCCTAGTACTTGTGATTTTGGCGAATGGTAATTTTTCTCCAAATACGGTATTGAGAGGGGAGATACGGCTGCCTAGAGCTTTATCGATAGCAACACCGAAGTTAGATTAGCTTAGTTTTATTTTGTTCCGGTCCCGGGGCTGTCTGTCTGAACTCTGTTTGAGATTTGGAGTTTTATCAACAAATCATCACCTTGAAAGTGTAGTTACGTAAAAACTGGAAATGGAAAAAAAAGGAAATGCCGAGACGTTATATTTTCTTATGCCACTTGGAAGAATACTACGGTAGGTTCATAGTAATATTTTAAGAGCTTAGCCTGGTAACATTGCTTTCGTCATTGCGTGTTTGTTTTTAGGGTTCCGTTTCCTCAAAAGGAAAAAACGGAACCTTTATAGGATCACTTTGTTGTCCGTCTGTCCGTCTGTGTGTATGTCAAGACTCTTTATCTCAGGAACGCGTAAAGATATCGAGTTGAAATTTAAACTGTATACGTATATCTATGATCTCTTACAGTTGTGTAAAGGAAAAACATCTCAGTTATCATACAAAGAAGTTAGAGCCGTTATGTCGTAGAAAACCGCATATTTCGACACTCACAAAAATCAAAACCTACAGGGTACTTCCCGTTGACATAGAATGTTTGGCGAGAAGCATTGTCTCAGAGTACACATATAGGAATAAATCTGAAAACTGTAAATTTTTATTTAAATCTAGGGCTTCAAAATTCACAAAATATGGGTTTAAAATTCAAAGTGCGTAAATTGTATCGTGTACGGTATCATATTTAAGAGTTTCATTAACACATGCTAAAACAGGTTTTTAATTATTTTAACAATTTCCGATGAATGACGAGAATAGTAAAAAAAAAAAACTTGACGATGATGATGATGAGTATAGCGATTTTAACAACGTTCTTCCCAATTTTGTGAAATTTTCTGGATTTGTACGGAACCCTCTGTGTGCGAGCCTGACTTGCACTTGTCCGGTTTTTGTGCTGGCCAATCAAAATAGCTGTAAGCTGGTGCGCTTTTATTTACATTACTTTTACCAACTTTTACTATTACATTTCTGAATTGTTTTGTGATTTTGTACACGGTTATTTTATTGTAAATCTCGTAAAATCATCACAAAATTCATAACATTTCAAGATGAGTTGCTTCGAGAATATGACTATCCCAAGCTGCGTGTGGTTCGAGGGTGGAGAAAAGAGAAACATTATCTCGTCAATATTTGCTGGAATCTTGGTATGTATTTTGATGATTCATAGTGAAATTCTAATCTAACTCTGGGTTTTCCTTCTAAATACATATTGTGGGACGTATTTTGTGCTCTATATCAAAGTTATATGATTCTATACTTTAAAATTACCGTAGAACAGTAACGAAAATGCGATGAATATGCTGTCATATGAAGCCTGCTCTGTTCCCATTGTATTGTAAGTACCTATTTGTTTTATAGAGCTCAGGGGCATTAGCACATAACTAAATAAATAATTATCTTACACACAGTCTCTGACCCCAAACTAACTGACACCAAACTAAGCAAGGGCAAGCATTTATGTGATGAACATAGGTGTTTGCTCTGTGTCTGGGTGTTATTTAGGTACTATCTGTATAAGTATATATTTAAAATATGTATGTGTAGTATATCAGTCTCTGGTAGCCATATCACAAGCTTTGCTTAGTTTGGGGTCAGAGACAGTGTGTGAGATGTCCCCCAATATTTATTTATTTATTTTTAAATACATACTTATTGTAGCTATCACCTATGTTCATTACATAAATGCTTGCTCTGGGTGGGGATTCAGCATACGCCTCTTTGATCCAGAAGTCAGGCTCACTAACCACTGAGCCACTGAGGCAGTCAGCTGTAGGCAATAAGGGAATTTTGTGCTTTTTGTTGTGTAACTGAATGAACAATTATTTATACTAGGGTGAAATGGCCAGTTTGCCGACCACCACCGGTTCACGACCACTTCTTCATAAAACCACTATAAATAGTTAAATAAAAGCGCGCCAACGTTTGTTTTGGTTTTTAAACGATACTTTAGTCTATCGCTTCCCCTCCGCGACACTGTGATTTGTCTTCTGATACGTGATGCACTTAATTGAGCCTGTGAACCAGACCCATAGTGGACGTGTCGGAATTGGTTGCACAAATTTACGAAAAAAAATAGTGAGAGGACACTTTTTCAACCGCAAGTAAAACAAGTATTGTCGAGATTCACGCATCCAAATGTAGCTTGGAATGTTTAGAAAAACACGTTTTTACCCCTAAAGGGTCATTTTAATTTAAAATATGCGCTTTTAATTAAAATAATAGGTGTTCGGCAAACTAACCTACTAAAATTGTGTATGCATCATTTCACGACCACATGGTCGGCAAATGACTATTTCCCATCGATCTTGTTCATTAATTTTCTAACTGATACTTCATGGTACGGCATTTTAGTCTTTGTCAGTTTGATCTTTAGGACGTGGTTTATGTACACTTCAGAATGTGACCAGCAAAATGTGTTGATTACCATTAAAATATAAAGCATTATTTCGGTGGTCGACAATCGGTCAGCTAACGACCACGTATCTTATGCCATACAAAAATTACTAAATAAGTAAATAATACTATTATTAAAATTACTAAATAAGTGTGAATAGATGAAAAATAAATATCATTAAAATAATTGAATTAATAAGATTAGATTACTAAAATTAATTGTCATTTAAACATGATTATTTGATGCTGTTATTATTTACGACCCTAAGAACATGCTCTAAGGCTCTTTTTTCGATGGCTTTTGAGTGGACGTCAACTAACGAAAATGTCGGACGCAAACTGACCACATGTGGTCGGGAACTAAAAAATAGCACATTTTGATAAATCATTATTTATTTTATACTTACTAACATAAAATACAAAAAAACTTATGTTTTTTCAATTATTTAAGGTTTTTTCTAAACTTCTGAGTATTATTTGAATCAGAACATTATCATTATAGTGAATAATGTCACTTCAAAGATTACTAGTCCACTAAGTGGTCGTGAACTGGCTGGTTCACCCTACTTAATTTAACAGCTTACATGATGTTTCCCAAAAGTTAGTTGCTAAAGACTGCATATTAGGTCATCATCACTTGATCTGTATAAGTACCTACCTACCCTAAAAGATTGCAAATTCTTTCAACAGAAGTCAAAACAAAGAAAATAAACTATCAAGGCCTGTTTTTTTTTCTTTTTTCACAGATAAGATATAATTTAAGGGCGAGTACTGATAAATGACCTAACTAAACAATAAGTCATTCACTGCCTTAGCTAAGCTTACCAGGACAATTGCAATACAAATTGGTTCACTGTACTGAATAGCAGGTTGGAGATAGTATTATCATAATATATCTTCTTTGGTTGGAACTAACTGACCTGCATTCAGTGTCTTCACCCCTCCTGAACAACACTAATATATGTACATAATTATTATTTGAGTACCAACTAGTAGTACTAATATTGTAGGAAGTTATTGTATTCATGAATAACTATTGGGATTTGTGAAAGAAATAACTTGCACCTTACACTTCGTAGACTCTCAACAAAATGTATAAAACAGCTGCTTTTTTGCAATTTCATGGTAGGTCCCATGACAAAAGCTATAAGTACAAGTAAATCCTATAATATTGCTAGTTGGTGTCTAAATGCACTTTGTAAACATGATTTTTGTCAAATTATTTGTTTCAAAGAACTTAAGTGTAATGTCTGAAACTGTGTCATTTTCTTGACCTTCCGGGCTAGTATACTCACCACGACAAGTTTATTGACATGTAAAAAGAAAAAAAAAATGTCAGAATGAGACAGAATTTTGGTGAAGTATATATTTGTAGTTTTTTCACACAGACAAAAAATATGTTGTGGCGCATATGCTAGACTAGCTGGTCACTGATTTTATCACATAGCAAATAATATAACTTATTACCTTCCGCAGTACTTCTCTGGTTGGTGGTTCATCATCGACTCGATGTCAGTGTACCCTAACGAGCTGCCCAATGCATCCTACGTCTGCGGGGTGATGGGCACCCTGTCACTTATTATGGTCAACTCGGTGTCTAATGCTCAGGTTTGTATCTTTGTTGTTATAATATGAACTGCCCAACGTGTTCCACGTCTGCGGGGTGATGGCCACTCGCTCATTATGGTTAACTCGGTGTCTAATGCACAGGTTTGTATCTTTGTTGTTATAATATGAGCTGCCCAACGTATCCCACATCTGTGGGGTGATGGTCACCCTGTCGCTCATTATGGTCAACTCGGTGTCTAATGCACAGGTTTGTATCTTTGTTGTTATAATATGAGCTGCCCAACGTATCCCACATCTGTGGGGTGATGGTCACCCTGTCGCTCATTATGGTCAACTCGGTGTCTAATGCACAGGTTTGTATCTTTGTTGTTATAATATGAGCTGCCCAACGTATCCCACATCTGTGGGGTGATGGTCACCCTGTCGCTCATTATGGTCAACTCGGTGTCTAATGCACAGTTTTGTATCTTTGTTGTAATATGAGCTGCCCAACGCATCCCACATCTGTGGGGTGATGGGCACCCTGTAACTTATTATGGTCAACTCGGTGTCTAATGCACAGGTTTGTATCTTTGTTGTTATAATATGAGCTGCCCAACGCGTTCCACATCTGCGGGATGATGGCCACCCTGTTGCTCAGTATGGTCAACTCTGTGTCTAATGCACAGGTTTGTATTGTCGTGTTATTTGTGAGTTCTTCTCTGGTTCAATACTTCTCAAAAGTAGTGATCTTGATAGTTCTTAGCTTCTTAGCAATGTTTCAGTAACATCAAAATGGCAATTGCCATGCTTCAGGCTAAAAGATAGTTTCCTTATTATATTACATGACATATATGAGTTTACATATTTATTTATTTGGCCACTGAAACATGACAGATTTGATTTTTCATAAAACTTTTGCCGGCCACTGCTCGGATATATTGGTCTAGTACAGAAATTTCTATTTATCTCGAAGAAGGTTATCATAGTAATACTCATGTTGCATTTTTGTCTTCATCGTATGGGGCCGTGGAGCTTGTCACTCGTATTTTATCACATAATGGTGACTTGATCTACATCCCATACGCTACTGAGGCCCTGGATGTTTGGTCCACTCTGTGCGACGGTACTGTCCCTCCTGAGACACCTATACGAAATTAAAAAAAAAAAACCTGGCTAACAGGGATGGGACAATGCATGGTACATTAACTTTATCTCTGCAAAAAGAGAGCTCAGGTCGATCTCGCTCGGTTGATCGCCGTAACCAAGCCTGAATCTGGCGCTTAGCTTCACGCCTTACCCTTGCCGCACATGGGCACGCTCTCGGACAACAACTCTTTAAGAGTAGCTGTCGCCCTTCGTCTCGGCTGTGAGCCGCACTTTAGCATTTGCGGGGCAAGAGAGGAAGCGGATGGCTATCACGGCCTAAGCTGCGCCATCATAGTATTAAAGGCTCCATCAAACACAGGCGGTACGAGCGGTAGAGCGGTACGAGCGGTAAAGGGCGGTACGGCAGTACCGCGACCGGACCAGTGTGAGCCCTTCTTATACATATAACCAGTACAATACAGATGCCCGCCCGTCTGCTATACCGCTCGTACCGCCTGTGTGTAAAGGAGCCTTAATAGTCTAATACAGCGTGCCTTGGTGTCAGCCGAGATCCCGAGTGTTTTGGAGCCCCCCGGGTTGTCCCGGACGGACGGTAAGGTAAGCGGCCGCATGTACTTACACTGATTCCTTGACAAAAAAGGCGTTGCCTCGTGTGGGATGTTACATGTGTTTAAGTATATTTGCATCCTGCCACCTCCCTGCTACTCAGCAATTGACTGGACCAGGAGCGGAGGCAGCTGCCCGAGGCAAACACTTCAAATAAGTCGGTTTGGAATTAGCGTACGACTTTGTCCCATTCGCGGTTGAGACAGCTGGTACGTGGTGCTCTGAAGCTCTGAAATTCGTTTGGGATGGGGACTCAGGGATAAGGGAAGGGATTCACGCTCTGGCTCCTATCTGGGGCAGCATATTTCTTTGGCGATCCAGCGCGGAAACGCCGCCAGTATAATGGGTACTTTTAGCCAGGGCACCATTAGGCCTCTTTGAATAAGTCGATATTTGACATGTAAATTGATTAATATTTATTATATATATATCTATAATAGCGTATTTATATCTCTTATTTTCTACAGTCTCGAACCTACGAGATAATTCGCAACATTACTCGATCTAATAAACGCTATTGTGTTAACAAGTAACTTGAAAGTTCGAGACTTCCCTATTGTTCTCAAATACGTAAACACCCAAACAAAAAATTAAACAATAGACGGCAGACAAAAACTGATCCCGCTCGAGTCATAAAACCATAAATCTTGCACTTGGGTGTAAACAACTCGCCGTCATTACCGCGCGGCATACCTACTGCGTCACACTATATACTCTAAAATCGTATGTATATATTTTGTATTAATGAGTGACTTTGTAATAATATACTTACCTAGTTTGTGATTTTCGTTGGTATATAGAATATTATCATATTATGTATATTACATTTACAATAAAATAAAAATGTTTGCAGGTGCGTGGTGAGACATACACGGGAGGGTGCATGGGCCCGCGCGGCGCGCGTCTCTGGCTGTTCTTCGCCTTCGTGGTCGGGTTCGCCTCGCTCTTCGCGTCCTGCTGGAAACTGTTCGCTAACAACGGCAGCACAGGTGATTCTTACTGCCTCCACTATAGAGTCTATATTCAGTTGGCTGCTGGATACTGTTCGCTAATAACGTCATCGCAGGTGACTCTTACTGCCTATATACTATAGAGTCTATATTAAGTTGGCCACTAGATACTGTTCATTAACAACGTTCACGCAGGTGACTCTTACTGCTTCCACTATAGAGTCTATATTAAGTTGACCAATGGATAATGTTCGCTAACATCGTCCACGTTCTTCTTCTTCAGCTTCGTGGATATTTTCAGTGGAGTTAACACGAGTAGCTCTTATTGGCTTCTTTATAGAGACTATTTTCCATTGATACACATGATTGTGTACACTCAGTTTACATTTTGTACATTTTAGATTCCAACAGAATAGGTTTGATGTGCAAGTCTGTATGTATCTGTATCTGTCTGCAGTACCATTCTCCTAAACATAAGGCCGAATCATTCAAGTCGGCGGATGTGAAGTTAGCTACAAGCTGCGCAATATCCAATCCTGACTGAAGCTCACATAAAGCTGCGCGTTAATTGGGTTTCGCTCAGGTTGTTACTAAGTTTATATCCGCCGAACTTGTATGAATCGGCCCATACTAGGTATGTATTCTTTTCGTACAAATTAAAGGACATATTCACAAAATGTATGAATGCTGGTATAATAATAATCAAACATTCTAACCAGAACACTCGTTACATTTCGAGAAAGTTCATATTTTTCTGAGTGTATTACATCAGTTCAAAATCAAAAAAGAGCCCTCCGTTTTTTTTTAAAATTAATTTTGAGTCTATTATAGGAAATAAATATATTTGGCTCAATAGGTAGTTTATCTCTATCAACCCTAATTAATCCAAATTGTTAAATAGAAGCATTTTTACCAATTTGACACAGTTTTTAAGTGTTTTATGACTTTGTATTTTGACTATCAGAAATAATGTGTATTTTGACTTTCAGAAAGCTTTTGAAAAAATTAATAATGACATCTTATTGCGTAAGCTTTCAACATCTTTTGGGTTCTCTCCAAGCCTATCGAACTTTTGTTCCGACCTCATGAGCGATCGGCAGCAATATGTAAGACATGGAACGTATGAATCAGGACCTTATCATACCAGATCAGGAGTAAGTCAAGGTTCGGTAACCGGCCCATTGTACTTTCAAATGATGATACACGACTTGCCGAGAGTTATATCAACCGCTCGGTGTCTCCTGTACGCCGACGACCTCAAGCTCTATCACGAAATAAAATCAGCTGAGGATTGCTTAAGCTTACAGGAAGACATAGATCGTGTTTTTGAATGGAGCATTAAAAACCAAATGACTTTTAATGTAAAAAAATGTGACCTCATGACTTTTGACCGAAAACAAATGCCTATGTCATTATAATTATCGTTTGAAAGACTTGGTCATGAATAGAGTACACACAGTCAAAGACTTGGGAGTAACATTTGATCGGGGCTTAACCTTTCATGATCATATATCAGATCTAGCTAAAGAAACTTATCGTAGACTGGGTTTTGTTCTAAGAAATGCAAAGGATTTTGAAAATTCACTAGTAATGGAAACCTTATATAAATCTCTAGTTAGGAGTAAGCTAGAGTCCAGCGCATGCGTTTGGAACCCTCATCATGTTACCTATGCACGAATGCTAGAGAAGGTCCAAAAAGCCTTTTTAAGAGCCCTGTATAAGAAACGGTACGGGTATTACCCATTCTTGTACCCTACTAAATTTTTACTCGGCCAGCTAGGGTACAACTCACTAGAAGTGAGGAGGATGGGAGACCAACTCATTATTTGTTGCAAGGTGCTCAGAGGGTCTGTGGACAGCATAGAGCTGCATGACTTGCTGTGTGCTCTATTCGTGCCCGATGAGCCGGGTGTGCCAGTGAACAGGCGTGGCCGGTTGCCGGACCTGCTCCACGTAGAGCCATGTCGTACCGTAGCACGTTCCATGTCTCCGGTAATACGAATGCGCAGAAACCTCAATACACTCCTGGCCGTCAACACTGAATGTGATATAATGTTTGACAATTGGAATATTTTATTATCGTCTTTTTTGACATATAGTGAAAATTTGACCGATCAATGGGACAGATGCCGTAGAGTAGACGGCACAATTGATGAAATTGTTTGACATATTGACATATTGTTTGACATATTGTATTGACATTTTTAATTTGAAATTTTTAATTTTGACATTTTTTCATATTTTAATGACATGGTATTGTAATAGTAGGTAATAATTGTAATCTTTTTAATTTAATTCTTGAATACTATTTCTTGATTTTGTGAGATGTATGTAAATGGAATTATTCGTTTATATCTCAATAAACAATTAAGCAATTAAGCAATTTTTATTTGTCACATGTAAACTATAAAAAATACGTAGCTGTATTATTATTTCTCATACAAATTTATTTTTCACATTTAAAAAAAAGTGGAGGGATAAAAAAATCTAAATTAAATATTTTTGAGAAGCCCTTATGGGCTTCAATCAAGCTTTCAAATTATGTTAATTTCATCTAAGTTCGATTTTTCTCTGAATAATATACCACTTGTGGACGTCACCTTTTCATAATTTTTTTTTTTTGATTACTGGTAGGTACATGTGACTGAAATGGTTCATTGATAACTGAATTATGTTATCGGTGGTTCTTTCAAATTTAATTTTTAAATTAGTTATTGTATTATTCAGTAATGTTCTGGACTAATAATGTATTTGAATATTGTGACATTATTGAACATTTTTTTTAAAGTATTTTTATTTTTTCAATTTGACATTATTAGACACTTGATTTTTATACATATTTCATTATTAGGTATGACATTGTCGTATATTTCACATGCCAAGGAATGGCAAAATAGATTGGACATATCCTACAAAATTAACACCCTAATTTTACTCTATTTTTTGTGAAATAAATATCATTTCATTTCATTTCATTAATGATATAATTATGTATTTTCTCACATTTCAGCGAACAAGCACACTTGGCCGGGCGTTAGTCTGTTCCTTCAGAACGCGTTCATCTTCGCTGGTTCCTTGACGTTCAAGTTCGGCCGCACTGAAGAACTCTGGGGATAACTAGCCATTCCAATATGAGCCTTAAAGCTTGAGGATAAGTCTGTTTTTACTATTTTTGTAAGTTAGTTTGAAATAATTTAAACACCGAGAAGCTATGGGGATAAAAATCCAAATTCAAGTCTAGATTTTTTTTAATCAATAGTGCGACCCCTGCTTTTTATAGGTGGTATAATAAACATTTATTGGTTGTTCAAAAATAGTAATATATTTTTAATTTAATTTTTTATAAGCTTTTAATGGGTTGACACAGACTGATGATGATGATGAACATACATTTTAAGTAACTGTATCTTTTAGATGTCCAATTATGTAAATGTAAAGACTGACTACCAAGTACAAATAATATCACTAAGTAGTATCACCTCTGAAATCGCAAAAAAATCAACTGTTCCATTTGTATGTGATTTCAGGTTAGTTCCATAGTAAACTTTGTGCATAATGATGAATGTTTGTGTGTAATTATCGAAATTATCTAAACCAAGTATTAAGCTATATACATTAGGTTACTTAGCCGAATAACTGAAAATGACACTATATTTTAAGTTAGTATTATTTTTTAGGAATCATTTAAAACATAGTAAATACTCAATGAAAAATAATTAATTATTGTTTAAATAAATAACTTTATTGCTTTGGTATAAATTACAATGTTTGAAGCGAATAAAGATCTTACAGTATGTTTATAAGTACCTATTGTTATCATTTTCCTATTAATATAGTTTCATTATAAATATGTTATTTTCACAAATTATTGCTATTTTAAAGCGATTTTTTAGTCTATTTTCAAGGGGCCAAGTTTTATTAGCGACCTAAAATATCACTGTCTCTTTTTTAGCGTACTTGCTAAAAAGGGATAGCGATAATTTAAGTTATTACTTTTAGAAAGGTTCCTTGAACATTGACCATATGCTTAGGATTAGGGATTACTCAAACTATTATGTTATATTTATACAAACTTACTTTACAAAATGCATACAAACAGAGGAGGCCGAGTCAGTCACAATGCTAAGTAATTAACAACTTGGCAAAAAGTTTAATTTTTTTTACGGTAACATCTTAGCAAATAAAAGAAGTTACTCTAAAGGGTACAAAATATACTACTAGAACTCCTTGTATTAGAACATAATAATTTTTGTGGTAGTATTGCCAAGCTGAATATAAGCAAACATCTTCGAGCACATATCTGGTTTCCATTAATTGCAAACCTTTTATAATTGAGATTCGGATGCTAACCAATCCAACAGGACCCAACAATGTGCATTTTTTGTATCTTACGGTAATAAAATGTAGTGCTAGCAAACCTATTATTACGGCGATTCCAGTTGTATTTTAGGACTCCCCCTAGAATCGCCAAAATTGCAAAATCTAGGGGGGTTACGCCCCTTAGTACCTACGATTTTGGCGAGCGCTCGTTCGTATAGCAATTTTTCTCCAAATACGGTATTGAAAGTGGAGATACAGCAGGCCAGATTTTTTTTATTATAACACTGAAGTTTGGTTGGATTAGCTTAGTTTTACTTTTGTTGGATATGTGGTCTTAACTTCGTTAAAGTTGGCGTTGCCAAAGTAGAGATACGACATCCCAGACTATTTTGGATAGCAAAACTGATGGCCCGTTAGATTAGTTATAATTTTGTTCCGGGGTTGTCTAAATTTCGTTAAATCTAGCCAACTAACCACCCAAGATAGTAGGTAACTAACCAAGAGGGTTATGCACCCCCCTAGTGTTTGCGTTTTTGGCGAGCGGTATTAGCGTATACGGCATTTTTTCCCAAATACAGCATACAAGTGATAGAGATACGGCAGCATAACACTGTAGTCCAGTTAGATTAGCTTTTCTAAACTTCGTTAAAGCTGGCGTCCCCGTCGACGCACGTCCGTCCGGCCTGGCCGCTGGGCAGGCAGAGCTGGTCGGGCGCGCAGCCGCCGTTCCTCTGGGAACAGAAGTTGGCCGCCGCCGGGCACTGGTCAGGAGCCACGGCCAGGCCGTAGTGTCGACCGGTCACCGCTACTGGTAGGGCGCTGCGGGCTTTGGTGCGAGTGTCCGCGTACTCTATCTTTAATCTGGGGACAAGGATTTTCGACGATTACGTGCTGGAAGTCTGGAAGGTCAAACTTTTTATCCATGTACGTAAACTGGTGATTTGCCTCCATCATTAATTTGTTGTAGTGAAGTTTTTTGTACATTTCGGAATGTAAACATCCCAAGTTTCAAAACCAAAAACATCAAATACAAGACATTTTGGAATGGGCCCAGAAAGCGGAAACCGATTACAATTCCGATCGATGATGATGATGAAGAAAATCAACGATATGAATTATGGAAAGAGAAAATGCACTATGACAGATTTTGTTGCAAAATTCATTAAAAAAAAACCCAAAAACAAACATTCTGTAGTTCCAATACTATCAAACGAAAAATGAAAAAAAAAGGAGAGTTGAACAAGTAAATTGGAAATATAAGTGAACTAAAATAAATATACTCACGTTCTCCAGTCTGTCCAGTAGAAGGTGTCACCATTGACAGCCAAGCTGAAGGGGTGGCTGCAGGACGCAGCTATCGTCTCCCTCTCCAGCGTGTCGATGCTCACGCACTTGATAGCCAGCAAGCCAGCGTCGGCGTAGCACAGCCGGTCCCGCACCCAGTCGATGGCCAGGGAATTAGGCAGGGTCACGTCACCACTGTCCAGGAACACTCCCCGTTGGCTGCCGTCCATGTTCGCCCATTCGATCTTGGGGCTTGAGCGCTTCCAGTCCGACCAGAAGATTTTTCTGTAAGCGACGTTATTGTGTTAGCTTTGGACAGTGTCGGATTTACGTTTTTGCCGCCAGTAGGCTGTTGAATTCCGGCCCAAACGATAGTAATATATGTATGATATTTCAGACTGATTCTAAGTGGTAAAACTTAAGTATCTTGTTGTTTTTTTCTGTAGTCATAATGTTTAGGTAAAAATTAATCTATTTTTGACAGAAATATAATGAATTGGTACGAAATTTGCCGCCCCCTAAAGTCTGCCGCTCTAGGCTACAGCCTACTCAGCCTGCTGGTAAATCCGCCAAAACTTTCTGTTGGTTTAGAGGACGTAATTTTAATGTTGAGTTATTTTATCTTCCTGTATATTAAGATACTTATTTTTATAAGAGTGGAACAGTAAGAAAATCGAAAGTAACAGAATGGATAATCATAAATACGAAAGTAATGGTTTATATTCTATGTCACAAGTTTATAAGTGTTAAAATAAACCTTACCCTCTCTGTGGATGGACAGCAATGCCCCTAGGATTAGAAATTCCATCAATAGCAAACAACACTTTTCGGACTCGTGTGTCTAGATTGGCTACTTCGATGGTCAACTTCTTTGAATCGGTCCAGAAGATGTTTCTCGATGACCAGTCAACGGATACACCTTCGGGTGACTTCACACCTAGAAAGTAAAGAAGGATTTTGTAATCTAAAAATGTAACAATAGTGGAAAATCTATGAATGATTCTCGAGATTGCCTAGGTGCCTACCATTTCTTATGAAGTTTTCGAAACGTGAACCATCGTAAGCTGCTCTCTTTATCGTGTTGCCGACGACATCTCCCCAGTAAATGTTGCCCGACACGCAGTCAACGTCTATGCCTACGGCGATCTGATCGGTGGCGCTGTTGAAAGGAGTGGGGTAGTCTCTGGGAGTGATCTGAAAGGGCACACGGTAAATGGTCGCGCCTTCGCTCACCACAAGGAAATTTCCAGAAAGTCTTGGGTTGGCTTCGCAGTTAACGCCGTCGCCAGAGTAGCCAGAATTACAATCGCACACGTAACCGCCGTTTCTCTTGACGCAAGACCCATAAAGGCTGCACGTGAACGGATTCGTTCTGCAGCTCTGTTCCTGAACGCATGTATATCCGTCGCCAGTGTATCCATCCTTGCAGACGCATTGATAAGAGTTTTCAATGAAACTGCAAGTGGCGTCGATGCTGCAGTCATTTGTTATGTCACAGGTACGTCCCGCTTGCACGCACTGGGTTAGTCCATCACCATCGTATCCGGAGTCGCAGTGACAGAAGTGGACGCTAATAGTTTCATCATATAAGCAGGACGCGTGCTCGGCACACAGAGCTCCGTTGCACAACTGGACGTCAGGAATGCATGCGTCGTTCTGATCTTTTATGAATCCTTCGACGCATTGACAGATGTACTCTCCAGAGATAGGGTTAGGTTTGCACTCGGCGTTGTATTCACAGTCCGAGTTGTTGGTGCAGCTAAAGTTGGGACGGCAGTTGTAGCCGTCGCCTTGGTAGCCCGAATCACACACGCACAGGAACTCGCCATTGGCAGTATCGACACAACGCGCGTTGAGACCGCATGAGCAGCTGGGCCCAGTGCGCTCTATGCACTCATACGCGTCTCCTTCGTATCCTTCCGGACAAACACAGCTGCCGATGTATCCACCGTTTCCGTCATCTCCAAACGAGCACACAGCATTTGGTGGACAGTCAGAATCACTTCCACATCCATCTGTAACAATAAAAAAAAATGAACTACAACTGCATCACAAAAAAAATTAATTATTTAAACGACTGCTGGAGTATACTTACAAGTTTTGTCGTCTTCGATTGGTGGAGTTGGGACATTTGTTGGTACTATGTAACTTTCAAGCTTACATAAATCGTTGTTTCTTTCGTCTCTATAATTCACATACCCCTGTGGGCAAATGCAACTTTGGGCGTCACAGGTAGGGAGCACGAATGTTTCGTTGTATTCGGCTTCTTTGGCTACTGCAGTTGTGCTTTCGTAGTAATAGTAGGAAGAGTCTGGGTAAGCAGGCGCCGGTGCATCAGACACAGGAAGATAGGAGCTTACAGGATAAGAAGGTGGAGGGTAGGAAGGTGACGGATAGGAAGGTTCCGGATAGGAAGGTTCCGGATAGGAAGGTGGCGGATAAGAAGGTTCTGGATAAGAAGGTTCCGGATAGGAAGGTGGCGGATAAGATGGCGGTGGATTAGTAGAGGGGGGATAGGAAGGGTAAGGCTCTCGAGATTGTTCTAAGATAAGTGGGGGCTTATTAGAAGACAAAGGTGGAGATATATCTTGTACGCAATTGTATCCGTCACCAGAGTATCCACGATTGCATTGACATGTGTAACCGTTGGTTGAAGATGAAAATGGACACGACGCAAATGGAGAACAATGAGCGCAAGCGTATTCTGGAGTCTGATAACACCATGTGCCGTCTCCCGTGTAGCCAGGGTTGCAGATACAGATCGGGCCATCTGGAGATTCCGCACATTGAGCATTAATGTCGCATTTTCTGTCCTGACAGCCAGAACGTTTAGTACACATGACGCCATTTCCATCGAAACCCTCCTTGCAGTGGCACTCGAAGCCACCTTCATGGTTGACGCAGGCTGCGTTCGGGTCGCAATTGTTTGTTCCGGTCACGCATTCGTCAATGTCAACACACACTAGGACATCATCTTGATAAATGTTTGTATAACCAGTTTCACACAGACACGCAAAAGAATCTTCTTGAACTACACATGTGCTGTGAGGACCGCAAGTTTCCCGGCCTCTGATGCAAGGATCTTCCTGACCGAGAAGCACAATTTTGTTGCTCGTTCCATATCGTACGATGTTATCTGGGGGTTTTTCGTATCCTAAGTAATTTTTAGAAATTTTCAAGGTTAAAGGTAGAGAAGATTCTGATGTCACGGGAGCGTATCGGCAGGAATGGAATGTAAATGTTTGTGAAATTCTCGCTTCATATTTTTCACCAGTTTTTTTGTTTGTGAATATTCTGGACGAGTCTGAGCGTATAAGTCCCGGTTGCACAATCGTGTACTGCTCCTCATATTCTGACACCTCTAGCTGAGCTTCATTCAACACGACCGGTAGATTGCCTCTGATATCAGTGTCAGTGGTGATTTGATCAAATACGTCATGACCGTAATATTCCTGTTGAATGATCACTCTATCGTTTGATGCGGGGAACCAAACGTCTGCAGTGTGATTAAATAATGATCCAGTCAGTTGGTATCCATTCTTTGCATTTCCTAAGGGTTTAGCGAAGAGCCATCCTACAACGCTGCCGAGGACATTGAGTAGCTGGAGACTGCCACCGAGAGATGGTGGCGCGAGCGAGATGGCGGTGTAAGCACGTCCGTCAGCAACGACTACATAGGCTTGAATGTCAGCGTCATTTATATGAATATCGTTGATTATTCCACTAAGTTTCCCGTGTACTCTGAGAGGAACATCATCTTTGATGCATGATTTTCCGTTTCCGTAAAAACCTTCGTTGCACTGGCAGCAGATTCCGGCTTGATAGTCCACACATCTAGCGTGGACATGGCACACGCTGGGCCCGCTTAAAGCACACGTCTTGGATTCCTCTTCCACCTCCACTTCGTTCTGATCATATTGGTCAGGAACCGCGATGTTTTCATCGGAAGATATAACGCCGATTCTGAATACGTACTTTCCAGGCTCGTGTGTGTTGGACCATCTGAAATTGGAAATAACAAAAAAAAATATTTAAGTTGAAATAGGTACTGAGAAAGATCATACTGTTATTATTAATATATATTACCACTTACGAAATGATATTTCTGATCTGGTGACTGCCAGAGCCTCTGAGCGTGAACATGCGTCCGTCTTCGGCGATGAAACCGGCTTGCGCTTTAGCGTCAGGTAAAGCCGATGGCTCAGTTTCTCTCTGAATCCATTGAATATCTCTTTCAGGGTACAGGAGTTCAACAAAGCTCTCGGTTCCATTGCTTATAAGGGCTATTTGGAAGCTGTTCTTGCGGTCTCGAATTTTGCTGGTGTAGGGTACGTCTAGCCATGTCGCGATGAACACACTGGTCGGTTTGAAGTCGTAGTATTCGTGGAAATTGTTCTGGACACTCTCTTCGGCTTTGGAGATGACGTGGGGCTCGTCAGTTTCGCGGAAGTAGACCGCACCTTCTTCGGTAGTGTCCACATTGGTGTAGAACGCTGCTATCGAAGGGTAGGGCAGGGGGAACTCGGTGTTTATGAACGAAGGAATGTCGGCTCTGAACGTTAAAACACCGAAGTTGTTGACCTGAAACCAAATAAAAGATACTTTAAGAATTGGATTAAAAAACACGCTTGAAAATTTTAATTTCACTGAATCTGCCATCTTGTTTTCTTGAAGATGAACATTTTCTGGTTTGTAACTATTGCAAAGTGCTGTATAGGCTGCCTAACGATATACTAAAAGTAACAATATATTCTGATCTAAGGTAGGTAACGGTAATAAAATGGTAGTTTCATAAACGAGTAACAACTTTATTTGCGAAAATGTGTACCTATAGCAACTGTTTACACAAAATTCTCTTCATAGTAAGCTATCTATTACGATTAGGAATATTGTATAAAATGTCAGCGACCCCGCTGTTGATAAAATCGTATCGCTCACATGCCTGAATATATTCGAAGAAAAGGTCCTGACACTTGCTTAACTTTGAGATAAAATTCTAACCGCACGTACCGCACCACTGTTTGTATAAGCGCTAAACAGAAAAGACAGAACTTTACTGTCCCGTTCCTTCAGAAAACAGCCTATTTTAAAAAAGTGCTATAGCTTAGTATCAGATAAATGTATAGGTACTGCTGTAGAACACCTAAATTAATTATTTGTACTAGCTTTTGTCCGCGGCTCCGCGTGGTATTTTGTCTTTATGCTATCCCACAGTAACCTTTTATTTTTTCGGGATTAAAAGCCTATGTCACTTTCCGGCCCTTGAACTATATCCATGCCAAAAATCAAGTTAATCCGTTGCTCCGTTGCTGCGTGAAAGAGAAACAAACCAATAAACTTTTCGGATTTATAATATTAGTATATGATTGCATCTATCTTTCCTCGGCTGCATTCAAAGCCACTTTGCACTTTGCATGACTTAAAATATTAGTCAGGACATACTAGGTGCTCTTTTTATGACGTGATGTGTTATAATCTGTTGTACGAAAACCCTAATCGATTTGGCAGAATGTAATGACCACACAGAATATTAAAATGCATTGTGCACTTCTATGTCGGGCGAAAAACCGCATCTTTGGTGTCACACAGGGCATTAGGTCACTTGCTAATACAACGATGACACAAACAAGCAAAAGTGCGTAGGTACACTTGGGAGTATAGAAACATCGTGGTTGAATGCAAATCATCATTATCTCATTCCCTGTAGCTGTTAGATATTGGTCTCAAGTGTTGATCCAAAAGCATTACAGGGTTATCTGCTTTCCTTGTACTAAGCCGAAAGGGGGTGATCAAGATTATCATTATGAACAGCCTTTGCTAGAGGGCCTATCCGGACTTCAAGAAAAATCAGCGGTTTCATACAAAATTGGAACTCGGCATCGATAAATGTATGAAACAGCTGATTTTTTTCTCGAAAGCTGATTTGGCTCCTTTAGTTGCCACACTACTATATACCTTAGATATCAAACCCGGGGCATCATTTTTGACTTCCGTACGGGTTGGACGTATGCGGAACTTGTATAGAGACGGCTCGGTCGTATACGGAACTTTACGGATTCTCCATGCAATCTGTCAAAGTTCCGTTAACGTCCAAGCAGTTCGAAAATCAAAAACAATACTCCCGATCATCTGGATTAGAGACCATAAATCAAGTGAGAGTCAGTGACCGAGCTCCGATAGTCGCCCATGCACTTCCGTTTGTCTCAACGCGCGTCATGTGCAAATGTTTAGGTACCTACTTTCACGTATCATTTGCCCTTTGGCTTTTGCGAATTCCACCCCAAACAAAATACGGAATTCATTGAGGGAAATTGTGTCATCCAAGATGGCTGTATTGTCAACTTCTAACTAGCTGTATAGGTAATGTAATAATTATTTTTATGTAAATAATGGCACCACCGACTTCCACCGTGTACAGAATTCGAGAGGAGTTCCTCGTGGACCAACTGCTTTCGCACAACTAGTTGGACATCCAAAATACACATTTCTAATAGCACAACTAACCAAAACTATGCACAATTTAAAATTTTTAGCTATTCCTTGTGACACAACTACAATCAAAATAGGTACTAATCGATGTGACATATATGTACATTATTTTTGATTTATCCAAAACGGCTTAGCCGATTTCGATAAAATGTAAATGGCACCACCTCCGGAGTAGGTATACCCAATACCCATTCGAAATAAAATGATTTTTTTAAATCGGTTCACAATCGGTGAAAATATCGATGAACCAAAAAAATACATACAGACGAACTTATATTACCTCCTCCTTTTTGGAAGTCTGTAGAATCGCTACACTACTCTTACTTTTTGGATCAACGACTTTACCAGAGGTTTTAGCGACCCTGACTTATGCGTCAAGAGTGTGGGTTCGAGTCCCACTTAGGGCAATTTAACTTTAACTTTGGATGAAACTACTAACTTAGACTACAAACTATTGTACTAACTCTTTTTGTACAGTAAAATCGAATAATTGAGCATATTAGTTAACTAAAGGCACAGACCCTGGAGTCTGTGGTTTGTAATTTACCAATAAAAAAAACTTAAATTGAACATATGTGTTAAGTTTTTTGAGCATTTTCACGAAGTCATCGTGTTACCGAGCAAATAATATAACTATTGCCTACCTACCAACCGTAGGTAAGTAAATTACCAAATTCAAAGTAGGTAAACTGCTTGCTAGTCTACGCTAAAAAGTAGGTAGTAATAGATATCGTATAGATATAGTAATAATTAGCAATTCAATAGTATATTAATTAGATAAGTGATAGTCATCGGTGACCTCTGGGGTCGGACATTGTCCCACAAATCAATATAATGGGACTTAGTGGGTACCTAATATATTTTGTTACCAGCTTACACATAATAGTACTCGTAGACTGGTAGAGCCTAGCTGTTTAGTAGAGTGGCTATAGACTTTGTATAGCTGCCCGTCCCAGCTTTGCCCGACTACGAATAGATTAATTAGTCTATAGATTAATAATATCTACAAGTAATGTGCGATTTATTTATAATTTTTATATTTGAATTTTTTTTTCTTATAGTTATATTTTTGACTTCCTACCGATTATTTGACATAATATTTTTTAGACTTTATTTGACATTTCTTGCATTTATGTAACAATTAAAATGATTATTATATTTGTGCGCCTAATCAGGCAAGGACATGAGCACCATTTATAATGACTTCCATCTTGTATACTACTTGTATTATGTGTACTACTTGTACCATGTTATGACAAAGTCAAAGTCAAATCATTTATTGCAACATATGAAATTTACATGCGGCTCTTAGTTAACATGTTTTGTATAGTGATACATATGACCGTATAAGGGTATGGCAATTTTATTATTTGTATTGGAACGATTTAAAATTATGTTTTCTAGATTATCGTTAAAAAATTCGTCTAATGTGTAACAGCATTTCGACAAAAGGATTATTTTTAGTTGTTTTATGAAATAGTTTTCTCTTTCGATATCTTTTAGATTATTTGGCAATTTATTGAATATTTTTATGGCCATAGAATTTGGGCTAGAACTGTGCATTGCTAAGTTAGACTTTGGTTCTACGAGTTTATGTCTATATTAAATAAATAAATAAATAGTTTTATTTTTATAAAAATAATTTTACAAAATCATTATCGCACTAACAATAAACACAACTTAAGTTTAAGAGAAATCCTAATTTTGATCTAATTTTGTGAAAACAAATAAAGAATATGAAAATGAATAAGCTTTATATTAGCTAAGTACCAATAGACCTGTAATTTGTAGCGCTCATGGCGTAGTTTGACTAAGTGTTTGTCAGCGATCACCGAACTTTCTTTACGGTTAGTCTTGGGATGGGTGACCGCGGGTGGCACTGCCATCTAAGCGCTACCGTGGCTCGGATGACACGTTAAATTGTAGGTCCCGGTTGTTTTAACCGTTTAGCCATGTCAGAGGAATTCAGGCGGCATCACATTGGTTTGACTTTGGATGCTTCGCTATTAGGTAGGTACCTAAATTAGGACGATATGATTAATTTTTGCTCTATTAAAAATGGCTGGTTGTTTTTCTGGGAATTTAACATCAATTGATCAACGTTGATTGATGTAGACACGAAATCTAACTTTTTGTTGCACAAATATACTCGGAAATAGTCTAGGATCATTGTAATTTTGTTTTTGTGATAAACATTTCAAAAATTGACGCGTTCGCAGGATTTGAACTTGCATCCTCTGGGACTCCGGCCCAGATGCTCTGTCCAATTAAGCTAAAACGCACTCTGCGAAGGCGCCGAATTAGTGAGATCGATTAGGATCATTGTGTCAACTTACCTATAATTACGACTAATAATACCTACAGGGTTATTTCTAATCAATTGGCATCCTTTTAGGGGCTTATTCTGTACCTACATAGGACATAGGTAGGTTACCTCACGAAATTTTCCTTGTTTTCCTTCACCGACAATAACAACAGTGGTGTTAAATTCGTACCTACATAAATTCAAACGAACTTGGCACGGGAACGAAATCTTACCTATCTATCTATATATCAGTTTTAAGGATACATATACTATAATATAGTAACCTCTGAATAAGTCCGCGCTTACCACCAACTCGCCTAATGGTAAGCGACGTTATGGTCGAAGATGAAGCACACATACTTAGAAGATACCTATTCAATCTGACATTGTAAAATCTTTAGCTTCGACTTGTCAAAAACTCGTGTTTCGTTGAAAAAAATGCTAGGCGAGAAGGTGGTGAAATCCGGACTTGCATTAAAAAAACAACGTGTTGCACTCCGGGAGTGCCGGCAGAAGTGAAAACTTGAACATATAAAGTATTATCATTTATGTGGTAAAATACAATATTACACACGCACAGCGCGCAGGCATACATTTTCGCTGCGCGGTAGAAAAAAAGGGGAATATTGCTTCCTCTCCTACGCTGCGCCGGCGGTCTACTCTCCCTCGTCTTACGAATTTTCAATCAGGTCACGTGTCCTGACACGAGTTTAATATTTTTTACCCATCCCAAAAAGTGCAAAACGCCGCTAAAGAAGTTCTCACTACAAAAAACTAAGAATAAGAACATGTTATGGATTAAACACTCGTGCTTAGCTAAGAAATGTTCCTCTGAAACTAAAACAAGCTTGTGTAACGTGCATATTGTGCATATTAGTATTGTCGGCATGAGCCCCATCTAAATGTGGACAGGAATACCCCAAGTTGCATTTGAATGAGGTTAACATTTAGATGCACATGCCGAAACTGCAGAGCACGGAGGAATTCCAAACATACGTGGATACTTTGTCGATTTCGAAATATCGTACCGATATTCGAAATTGGAGCGATGAATCAAGCTTTGGGATAATGCTAGAAACATCCGTTGTAAGGTTGGAGTTAAAATACTGAACTGCTCAAACAGGCCTGGGATCAAAGAATTTATCTTATGAGAAATAATATGTCATAGTAAGTACGTATCTCTACATCCCAAGGTTGCCTGGAAGAGATCGCTGTTGAGTGATAAGGCTTCGTGTAGTTACACCAGTTTTTAAGTGTAGGTAGCGCTGTTAGCAATTAGCCGTCTAACCACAAAAGTTTTACGCACGCTTTAGGCTAAGTTTAAGAGTACAAATTGTGCCGTTAAACAGTGTTTAAGGCGTGTTTAAATCTTTTGTGGTAAGGCGGCCAGTGTTTGTCTGCGATTACCGAAATTAAGCAACGTTCCGCACGATCAGTATTTGGATGGGTGACCGCGGGTGGTATTTTCCAACTGAGCGCTACCGGGGCTCGGACGACACGTTAAACTGTAGGTCCAGGTTGTTTTACCCATTTAGCCATCTCAAAGATCTTCAAGCGGTCTAAAAACTGACACCAGGGCTAGCCACCCGGCCTATACGAACTTCCTTACTTTGGTTTTTAAGTTTTTTGTCATGTAATTTTTCTTACATCTCTTATGTTAACAATAAAGCATTTATCTGTATATCAGAGAGAAAGAAAAAAGTTGAGCCATATTGAGAAGTCTTTTTTGCCTAAAAACCATCAATTCGCACTAGTCTATTGGCGAATATGGCACAAACGCACCTCTTGGGTGGGCCTATCCATGTTCAGCAGTGGACCTTTAAAATGTACAGTAAATTACTGTAAGTACAGTAAGTTCAGATTTTTTTTTATGTTAAAGTTGCTTTGTCTTAGCAATTGTTACGAATAATTACACTGTTATAACATTTTTGTCTGATAAAGTGACAAGGCACTCTCTTAATTATCTTCCCACAAATAAACTGACAATTAGTGATATGGGCGGTCTTAATAATAACATGTTCCGGAACAGTCTTATGAAATACCTACTTAGAACTAACTTTCAGCAGTTACATAATTTCTAAACCACTCATGTGATTCAATACATATTTATAATAGAACGGCAATTTCTCAGTGTAAACTTACAGGGAAAGTTCTGGAATAAGAAAATGATCTACAAATCTTTTTTATTACCTACCTACAATGACCTACATACATTGTATCTTTTTGTTTTTACATAGGTATCTGCCATTCCTAACTAGTTCAAAACTTTACCAGTTGAGGAAAAAGCACTTCTACGAAAGTAGAGCGAAATTTACCAACATATTTTACCTAACAGCTTTACCTACATTATGTATCTTGATCCTTACACAAGTGAACTAAACTAAAAATAGCAACCACCAGTTGTACTAATAGATTTTAAAACATAACTTAGAAACATCTTGATCAGCCTTGCATTCAAACAAAAACAGCATTAACATTTTCCCATTTCTGTAGACCTACCATCACAGTTAGACACATACGTTAAACTTGTTCAACTACGAGTATATTATCACGTCGTCTTTTTTTTGAAATTTTATAATTACACTTCACTTACCTACCTCAGTCTTACGTCGGACATTTTTTAATGCAATTTTTCTTCAAACACTCAGACCAAAACCAAGACCGTTACAGTTTACAAAATAGCACGGTTAACAGAAAAAGCTACTTACAAAAACGGAATCGTACGTCTCTCCATAGAACACCACGGGGACTTTCAGAAAGACTTCAGGGGGCGGTACTTCATGACCTTTCGGGAGCTTTTGATCCAACCCTGACCCGTGGGGGTAAAACTGATCGCGCGTTATCGCGAGCGCGCAGGCCGCGAGCGCGAGCACTCCTGCGCACGTCCACATTCTGACGATACCACGGAACTACTGCCCCATCCTCTACACAAGTATCCTCAGCCACATACAGTTTGAAACTATACCTAGTCTCAGGGATGATATATATTAGACCGGGAAGTGATCAGGCCGGACCCGGACAGGACACGGATCATGTGTTGCGTAACGTATAAACAGTTTAAAAAAAAGTTCGTTACCTACGTTTAAAATACGTGCCCCGCCCAGGCTACTTACACGGCCCGGCCTGATTTATTATAAAAAATCTTGCTATTTGTTATGTTAATTACCTTGCTATATGAATTAATCAAATGATTAGTTATTTTTATTCAATTAGTCAATAAATGAATATAAATAAGTAGGAGATAGATCGTGCACTGCACATAAAACTGCATTTAACAAAATGTTCGTAATATTTCAAAATCTGTGATCCATCCATGCCCCGCCCGAGTCCCGTTCGCGGTAAGACGGCCCGGTCTAATATAAATCATCTCTTATAGTTTAAAACTTTTATCTTTAAGATACGGAAATAAACTGGAGCGTGTCACTAGTACTTAATGAGAGGATTTGGGGAATAGATAAGTATTTGGATTGGTTTAATTTGTCTTAATTTTAGGTTGATCTTTAATATTGTAGAGATAATAGAATCGGCTCAGACGTAGGATTACTGCAGTTAGTTGGTTTCTTTAATAAGAGTGGGCCGATTTGATTCTTTAATAAGACAACGTGAAGCAGCAATAAATATTATTATTTGGTGATGATTGTTAACTGGATTTTGATATAAAAAGTGGACGCTACAAAGTTATCGTGACTGTCAGTGGCAGCGCAATACCAACATTTCTTATGTCTTAAGTCTAAGGGTGTAAGGATTTTAACTAGGTAGGTATTAGTGAAATATAAAAATCTGAAGCAGTCATATTGAAATGTTAATCAGTGTTAGTAGAGTCTATAAATACAAGAAAACTGATAATTAAATAATAAAAAATATTTGAATCGTTTAACACCAACCCTTCAAATAAGTGTGTACGATCACGGAAATATATACAAATAAAATATATTGTAAGAAGTTGTAGTATATTTGTAGTATTTGTTTTGGACTTCATTTATCGGCTTTCAGCATAACAATAAAAGTAACAAAAATAGAGTATTCTGTAAAAGTCGTATTTTATCAGAGATAGTGATATTTATCGTCTTTATTTTCCGGAAAACATCATTACATATATCTCACGCTCAAAATTATGTCATAACAATGTACGAAGTGCATAACACTGGCACAGGAATGTTATCTATTAAGTCAGTACGCGCTTTTGTTTGTCTGTCCTAATTAATGTGCTCCATTAACGAGAGTACTTAGACGCTGCATCTGCTAATCATGTTATTTATACCAATTTGTTGAGTACAGTAATTTACTGCGTATCCTAAAGCTCAAAACTGTGGACACAATAATTTGTTTGTGTTTTTTCTACCGTAAGACGTTCACTGCTGGACTTAGGCCTCCTCTGTAGTTCTCCAATATAAACTGTTGGAAACGGCTTGCATCTTTTGCTTTGCAGTTTTTATAATAATCCTGCATATGTAGTATGTAGGTGTAAGTATTTCCTATGACTAAAATATTTCATATGCTATTTTAAAATAACAACGAGAATGCGTATGAAAAATAAAATTTAAATATTAACTTGGCACGAAGAAGAAATTCGTCAGAACTTACCTACTTCACGTGCATACGATGTTTATTTTTGTTTACTCTATTTTAGATTTATTATTCTAGATTTCATTGATGTCTGATTTACGGAGAATAACTTTGAGTTTTGTGAACGACCTCGTGAAAGTGAAAGTACCAGGCAAAGTGAAGACCATCGATTCATCCTTCACATAGCTTTTGGGGTTTGCTACTCATATTTCTGCTAATGTTAGCTAGCTGTAATCTAAAAAGATGACGGTGATAAAGTACCATGATCTACTCCGTCAAATTCCCGATTTTGTTATCGTCTTTTTAAAATTTCGTTTTCCAGAACTCTTTATTATGATGTTGTAGAGACTAGCCCGGTAATATGGTTTTATGGTAATAAAGTATTTGTATATTGTAGAGAGCTCTAAAATATGACGTCCACAAGTGGTATATTATTAAGAGAAAAATCGAACGAAGATGATATGTACATCATTTGAAAGCTTGTTTTATGGGCTTCCCATAAATATTTAATTTAGATTTTTTCACCCCTCAAATTTTTTTTAAATGCGAAAAATAAATTGTATGAAATATTTTCACAATACAGCTTATAACTTTTTCTAGTTTAGCAATGATAAAGTGCTTCTATCGTTATTTTACTTGCATTCGTAGCTGATTCCTCCACATTCATCGCTTAATTTGTTAAAATTAAAAATTATAACCTACCAGTGTGACCAGTTAGTAGGTGCAATGTGACAAAAAACACTTTAAAAGTGTGTCTAATTGGTAAAAATGCTTTTATTTAACAATTTGGAGGTTACTTAATCAGGGTTGATAAAGATAAACTACTTATTGAGCCAAATATATTTATTTATCCTAATAAATTCAAAATTAATTTAACAAAAATAGGAGGGCTCTTTTTTGTTTTTAACTGTTGTAATAGACTCAGAAAAATATGAACTTTCTCGAAATGTAACGAGTGTTGTGGTTAGAATTTTTGATTATTATTATACCAGCCTCCACACATTTATGTGGACATGTCCTTTGGTTTATAGTACTTAAACATTACATTGTAGAAAACTCTACCAGGTTACACAGAAATGATGAGGAACTCTCCGCCCGAGTGGTTTTTCATATAAGGTTATGACTAGGTAAGTAAGCATGATTTTACTTAAATTGTTTATTAAAACACGATAAATCCTAGATTCTAAGATGTCTCTATGACCTAGAGTGTCGAGTTGGTCCGGTTCCTAAGATCTAGGATGTAAAACAGACCGTATTATGTCGTAGCTTAACTTCAGGCGGGATGTTATGAAGCACAAAACAATTTCATACATGGTGTAGTTTTCCCAACTGCCTTTCTGTATGCACTCCTCATTATGAATAACTTTTACTGTGGGATTAATTGCGAAACCGCGAAAAAAATAGCTTTCCCATACATTTAATCGAGTTTATTTGGGAGTCAGCGAACTTTTTGTACGGAAGAACTGATATTTCACTATTTCACAGTTGGTCCTACAGTAAAAGCTATTCATAATGAGGAGTGTATACACCTCTGAAAGTTCCTGCACTGTTGCAAAATAACCTCGTATAAATTATACGAAAAGTTAGAGCTGAAATATACATTAGTGTAGCGAGCTGCATTGACATTCCAGACAACCGTGAAAGTTGAAAACAGTGTTTATTTTAGATCCTGCACTCAAATCCGAAAATAGTGATAAGAATGCGACTGAGCGTTGACCTACCAGTAGAATCGGATAAATATCAGACAGAAATATCAACGTAATTCGGGGACATCGACCCGAGGGTTTGGGAATTACAGAATGCATGCGAAATACATTCTCTGGCAAGTTGCCTTCGATAACTAGGGTGAATCAGGTATGATTCGAGATCGCTGGCTATTTACTTTCCACTAGGATAACGTAAATCAAGGTAATAATTACCACGTGGTTTTGTGCAACGTGCAAATTTTTATGTAGGTACAAATAGTTCCAATTGAGAGTTTTCATGTACAGAATAAGCTCCTAAAAGGATTTTTTTTTATTTCGAATAGGTTTGCGTTAATGTTAATGCTAATTGATTACCAATAACCCTGTATAATAATACTGTATTGGTACGACAGGCCGTGATTATAATGTTACGCCTATAGGTAAGTGGCGGTTATCACATGAGCCAAAGTATCTTCAGTGCAAGTGTTTGTTTACTGTAATATTTATATTCGAATTTCCTGTAGCGTCCATATCGGGCTATTATTACCCATCGGTGTGATTTTTGCAGTTTTCATTAATTGCTCATATTAAAGTGTAAAGTTAAATGTAGACTTATGTTGTCATCAATTTACAATTAATAGGCAATGTTTGTGGCTATAAGACTAATGCATAAGATTTAGTATGTTAGTACTACCTAAACAATAAGGATAATAAAATACAACACTTTATTGACACCACGAGTAATCTTTTCCTGACTACTTTTAGATGAATGGAACCTTGTAAATGACATGAACACATATGTAGATACATATCAATGTATGTACAACTACATATGAGTTTCTAAGCAATCTGGAGCTGTGTATCTGTATTTTATTTATTGTGTATCTTTTTTATTGGTGTGTACTAGTTGAAATAGACAAAACTTGTATCGCCGTTCCAATTGAAACCGGCTAAGTTAGAAAATAACCTGAGCGCACTAAGCGCCGCGTTTTGATAGCGAATTAAGTCCAGAAAAATTGTACGTTCCAATATTAATTATACCTACGATATGAAAAAGCCCAATAAACTATCAACAAAATACATTATAGCGGTGGCCGCCGTAAAAGTAAACCGCTTAAAGAGTAAATGATGAAAAATGTTCCTTCAGGGGACACTACCGTTTGTTTACATTCAGTTTCAAGTCGAGAAAGTATAAAAATAGTGACTTTCGCTCATTAGCTGTTCGGAAAGATTAACGAGCCAACTGTTGGCTTGGATTGATTAATGTTTTGGTGCATTTTATAAAACTTAAATAAAAAAGAGCTGACGTTGCTATTAATAAAGCGAACTAAATAATAATGGGCGACTGCATCAAAAATAGGAGACTTGTAAAATTAGCAGTGACATAGTTTTTTATAGATTTATCTTTAAACTAGCAGTGTGTTCGAATTGCTTCAGCTTTATAGCTACCCTATGATCATCGTTGGAAAAAATCTTCTGTTCTATATAGTAAGGATTGTCTCATTGATCTTGCTGTTGCGATTCCCTTCGCCACTAATTTTGTATATGGATTGAATGAATTGGTGCTGAATTTCTATTATTGCGTTTTCAGCGTCGCGGCGTCGGCCGTAATTAAATAAAACGTTTTGGTTTTAGACTAGACTAGATTTTTGATTAAAGAAATTGAATAAAAATAAAAACACTCGTATAAACGTTTTTGCACTCATATTCATACACGGTGAAGATGAGTAAAACAAATTTCTGAAATAAACGAATTATTAATTTGAATTTGAAGGCGATATTCTAAAAGAATTTCATATTTCTGACAAAAGAAAAATCTTGAATCTTCAACGCATTTTACCTCGTTATGAACTTAAGTCATTGGATATTTTAAGCGTGCGGTTCCACATGTTTCCTGTAAAATCAAACTTGCTTTCAATAACTAGTCAGTTAATTTTTGTGTTCTGAAACCAGTAGTAGTAAATTCTGTAGAAATTAATGCTCCTGTGACGTGCAGGCTCAGCCGTCTCCCGGCGGGGCGCAATCTGATGGCCACTCCGACAACTAAATAGAAAGCTTTTAAAAATGTTTCCTCGTATTTATGGACTCATTTAAGAAGCCGCAGGTTTCAATACTGATACGGTAGCGCTTTTAGGATGACGTTTATCGATGCCCCTTAATTAATTTTCGAAGCAAGAAAAGCCATTTCTTTATATTTTTGACCCAGTGTTTAGTTTGTAGTAAAATCGATCTGTAATGTAGAATAGATACATAATTATTATATACTACGGGTCGAGTCGCATCGACCGTGGTTACGAGTAGACTTCGTGACCACGGTCGATGCGACTCGGCCGAGATGAGGAGGTATTTAATTATCTCGTAATTTTAGTGCGCGATAAGTCCCGTAGTATATAATAATTATGTGTTCAAATCGCGAAAGTTTAAAAACAACAATAGAATAGATACTTACAATACTGACGTCCTTGATTAGTTTGAATAGTAATTTGATTACAATTATTATTTTATGTTGATTTTTTTCATGTAAAATTCGTCTAATACGAGTAGATACCTAAGTACTTATTTCTAGTTAAGATACAACATCTTAAAAAATTGCACGCCCGTTATGGGTCCACTATTGGAACTATTTTGTTTATTTGTAAGGACATTGTACATAGTGTTGCAATAAATGTTTTCTGATTTCTGATTTAGGATTGTTTGATGGTATTAATGTGATGAACTGATGACGTAGGTATTTGAGCTCAAGTTTTAGCAAATTGACGTGGACAGGGTTTGATAGGACTTGGCATCTTGTGAGACTTAGAGAGAGAGAGAGAAGTTAAATAGGTACTGGTATATCTTAGACCAACAAGTCTTTATATAATAGGATATTGACCTACTTAATTGGCGTATATAAATCACTGTGCACCAATTGGGTCAATAATCTACGCTTTGCACTTGCATTGTATTGCACCTACCACATAGTACAATATGTGTATGAATTCAAGCTTTCTGATATTTTTTGTTGATGATGACGATAGCTCTGATGATTTCCTTACGTACTTATCTTGTAAGAATTAAGTCTTTACATCACAACTCTGAATTAAAAAAAATAATCCCATGAGTTACCGCTCCCAATTATAATTTCAGCACAAACTTCTTTTGAATCAAAATATTAATAAACCATTCAATTCATCTTAAAACAAAGACTTTTTCATTACCAAATACTATGAAACTCCCTTTTGAATATTATTTATTGTCGAAGTTTTTCGGTTGGAGATTAATTGAATGGCAGGACGTCGCCTTGGTGTGGTTCGGGACAAACTTTTTGAACGATCTGAGTATTAAGCAAGTTATCATCATCGTCATCTCAGTTTTGAGACGTACTTATGATTGTCCAACCCTTTTTGACCGTCGAACCAACCGGAGGAGGTATACAATTCGACGCGTACGCGTAATACGCAGTCTGTTCAAAAGAACAGGTGTTTTTGTTTTTTTTTGAAAAGTATTTATTAAGTCATCAATATTCATCATGTTCCCTTCAAAGTAATCCCCCACAGATATAATGCACTTATGCCAGCGCTTCTTCCAATCCTCGAAGCACTTCTGAAATGCGCTTTTCGATATAGCCATCAGCTCGTTCTTCGATTCTGACTTTATCTCATCAATTGTGGCAAAACCCTTTCCTTTTATTGGTCTCTTCAATTTTGTGAATAGGAAAATGTCGCAGAAAGCCAAATCTGGTACATTCAGTGGTTGAAGCATGATCACGGTCTTGTTTTTGGCCAAAAAATCACGAACCAGCATTGATGTTCCTGGCGCTTTTGCAGTTTTGGAACGTTTGGCCACACGTTTCATGCCCAAAACATTATAGAATATTGCATGGCATGAGTCGACTGATATGGCAACATCCTCTACAACTTGCCTAATAGTCATTCGACGATTTTCCATAACAAATGTTTTCGTTGTTTCGATGTTTTCTTCGCTTGTTGACGTGGTTGCTACTCCAGGACGCTCATCTTCATCAACATCTTCTCGGCCTTCTGTAAAGCGCTTGTACTACTTATAAACACTTTTTTGAGACTAAGTGAACTCGCCGAATGCCACCACCAACATTTCAAGTGCCTTGGAGCACTTTATTCCATTTTTAACGCAAAATTTAATACTTAAATATTCTTTGGTCCATTTTTTTCAAAAGGCAAAAATCGAAGAACACACATAACGTGACCAACCTTTTCAGCTGTCTAAACTGCAACCAACTACTGATCCGAATTAGCTAATAATGCCAACATATAATACACATATGTGTACCAATATAACATAAAAAAATAATTCGATTATCGAAAGTACACACAATTCAAAATTCACCTTTTCTTTTGAATTACATATTTTTTTATGTATAACCACGTATAACTTTTTTCATAGTAGTCCGATTTCAACTCTTTTTTTATTGGAAAGAGTATACTTCGAAATTGGTCCCATTTAAATTTTATCGAAATAGGCTGAGCCATTTTTGATAAATCAACAATATTGTGAAAAATGTTACATCGATCCGTACGAAATATTCGCGAATTCTGTACACGGGTGAATTTGGCCATGCTATTTTTTGCAAAAAATATGTTATTTAAGTTTCAATTTAGGGTAAATTTACCATTAGTTAGATCTTACTCTGGATGGGATTCAGAAGTCAGGGTCACCATTGCGCTTCCGAAGAAGTCAAATATAGCTAAATACCTGTCTTCATTAGTTTTCGTTCATGTATGAAATTGCTTCGGTTTGAATGTTATATTTTAATATATTCCAAGAGGCTAAAATGTCAGCAATTAGAAAATGGCGGAAAAACTATTTCTAAGAAAATGTAGTTATTTTAATGTTTCAAAACCGCTTCCAACTAGGCTTATTGCAAATCCACGGGGTCGCGCATGTGCTGCTGTGGATTTCCAACAGCTGATATATTGATGACATTACAAGATTGTTGTAGCATATTCAGAGGGGCCATAAATTTCGGCAGTTAGATCCAAAATGGCGGAGAAATTGCGGGTAGTTCGGGGCGCGTGCGGCGCGGGCGTCTCGCGGCTTCCGGCCTGCGTTGAATGATTTCCCGCTTCCTGTTTGCGGGACGGACGCAGTTTAACGATACTCTTTGTGCGACTACCTTCGGCCAAGTCGGCGACGACCCTTATTTATTGCGTCTACCGATTTCTGGCTTGTTTTGTCTGGTCACCAATGTTTTATTATCAAAAGACTTTCAAAGAGAATGTGGTTCAGTCTTCAGTTTTTTTTGTCTATGTTTTGATTATGATAATAATTGGTTTCGATATTAAATATCTTATTTAATATTATTTATCTCCGTCCATGTCAAAACCGAATAAAAATTGGTCCATTGCCTTAGAAGCAACAGTAGGTACAGGTACAGGCTAATATAGAGACACACGATTAACTTATAAAATATAGTTGCACTAAAAAAATAAAAGTATTCAATTGCGATCCTTCGGTAGTCGAGAACCTAAGGTTAAATATAAGTATGTGTACAATGCAGATTCATATTTAGGTACCAAGTTTCCCGAGCAGGTCGAAAGTTATTTCAAAAGTAGGTAATAAGAAAATTAGTTTTTACCCGCGGCTTCGTCCTAGCCTAAAATACTTTCCAACCTAGTTAGCATAAGCCCTCGCCCTCTTCCCAAAAATGTGGTCGAGGAGGATGATGACAGGCACGTCCATTAACTCGTGAGCGGGTGCTGCTTGCGGGGGCAGGACTGCTCGGTGCATATACGTAACGTAGTTTAGTCAAAAATAAAATAAGTATTGTCTTCTTAGAAAAAAATCGAAACTTTGTTGATAAAAGGTACAGGCCCGGAGGCTGTAGAGTGTAAAACACAAATAAAAATAAAATAAAAAAGACTAACTTATAAACTATGCAATAAATTACTTTCTATAATAAAATTTACCAATAATTACGTATAGTTGTACATCCTTGACAATTCACTCCATCACTCCATTGCGTCGTGCTCTGAGGACGTGATAGAGTAACGTACAAACCAACATACCTGCACATTTTCAGATTTGAATTTATTAGAATGACGTCAAACGAATTTTCAATACAAATTAAATACAAAAATAACAAACCCAAATATGACATACGGTACGTACCGGCACTACGAGTATAACGAAGTAATTAGGAACAGGCAGTTCATATATTAACTAAATAATTAATCTAATCTTTATATACTTGTCGTTATGAACAACTATTACTATGGCATCATCCACGATCGGAAATACGAACCACCCCGAAATCACGAACGTCGAGAACTTTTTGTACGCTACAGCTGATTTTTTCGCGATTTCTGGATCGGCCCCTTAGTAAAAATTGATCATAATAATGATATATACATCTCTTTAAATTCCTGAACTTTACACAATTGTGTCTGTACACGGCGAGGCGTAGTTTCGCCGGCCTCACTTGTTTGTTTCTCAACATTCTGTCTTGATTCTTTTATTTGGTCTGTGTGTACTAAATGCACAAGATACCTAGGAACTAAACCAAGAACTAAGCAGAGCATAAGTTATTTTCAACATCATACGACAAACGTCAAGTAAACTCTCAATAAAAATTGAATACTAAGAACATACAGAAATATGACAAACGGCACCGGCGCCATAACGAAACAATAAGGAAAAGGCAGCCATAACGAACTCACAGGGGTGTCCGCAAATAATCTACTTTGGCCGCACGTGACCACGACTGGTCGCCTAATTAATATAAACTGGCAGCCCTGGGGACGAGGTGAATTATATGTGGAGATATGAAACTAGCGAGTACGTGCTGTAGAGAAATAATGCAATTTTCACAAATTTCTATTGAGTTATCTACGTAAAGTCTGATTATCCAAAGATCGTGACCATCAACAGTCCTTAAAAAAATATTACAACGGTTTTTAGTAGCAAGTCGTAATCGAGTAGCCAGTCACCATTTGTACGATTATGCTCTATTTTTTGAGTGTGGCTTTTTTGAAGCTTTCAATCACAGGTTTCAATAGACCGCGGAGCGATAAGCCTAGGACGTCATAGAACAACGAACATGGCAACCCCGCGAATGACTTCTTTCGTTTTATTTCTTTTCGATCCAGTGATATTCATACTTACACTTAGCATTTCCATTTTTCAACTACCTACTTACTTATACTTATTTGACCAGTTTAAGCTTGGTTGAGGTGTAAGTATTAGGCCAATCTAATTTAAATTACAAAATGCCTATTCCAAATTTCTTTCATAGGGTCAACGCGGAAACAGTCAAGGACAATCGACGAGCATAGTAATTTAATTTAGGCAATGGTTAATTAAGTACCTAATTTCAATAGAATCGGTGAATCATGTAAGGTAGGTAGGAATTAAACTGTTCACCCTGTTTTCCTATTCATCATATTCGCAGCGAGCGCGTGTTATTTGTGTTTGCCCACTGTCAAACGTCAGGTTGTCGTAACTCTGCCTGGCAACATTCAGAGAGTCAAAGTTCAGAACCATACTTATAAAATAGGCTATAAGACTGTACTTTACTGTACCAGCCTTTGTAATAGCCAACTAGAGAACGTAGACCTACCCACGGTTGATAGGGCTATATCTACCACGCTAGCCCAGTGCAGGTTGGTGGATCCACATACGCCATCGAATTTCTTCTACAGACGTATGGAGGGCACCTTAAGATGTTTTCTTTCGCTTCGGCCGTTTAGGGAACCGGGGTTAGGAAACTGGTTTCCTAAATGTTTTTTTTTATTCCTTCAGGAAACTGGTTTCCTAAAAAGATTTTTTAATACTTCTACGTCACTGGTTTCCAAGGAGTACTATGTTTATGTTATTTTAGCCACTTATGAAACGCATATGCATTTCACTGAAAAGCCAGTGGTAAAAACCAATCCAGTACATAAATTCCGAAGAACTTGGTACGGATATTTGAACCCACGACGTCACAGTTGTTAGGCGGGTATCAAGCTGTAAGACTAATGTATAAGATATATAAGCTATGTATGACATGTTTCTTATAGGTACCCCTTCGAATGATAAAGTAACTACACGTGCACCACGGATGCTTGTAAAAGATTTCAAGATATGTAGGTAAATACTTTGAGGAGGTCACAATCTTGGGTCAAACCTGCATGCCAATCGCGTTAATTTTAAACAGCTGCGTTCCATCTGTAATTCAGTTAAAGTTCGGTTGCAATTGTAGTTAAGTTTCGATTTAGCTTCAAGGAATTAGGTATTGCGCTAAACATCATACACCAACCGTTCATTTGACACCGGCTTTGATTATTTGACAAGTAAATAATCTAAGGACACCGGTTACGTTCCAACTCTGATCGAGTTGCGTTTCAACTTAAGTCAAAATCATTAGTGCGATACGAACATAGACAAAAAGTCGAAGTTCAGTTAAAGTTCAATTGTAGTTCAGCTGTAATTTTTTAGTGCGATTGGCCTGCTGGACACGATTAGCATAGGATAGAGACAAATGGCACCGTAAGAGAGAGGCGTATAACAAATAAACAAACAACAACAAGACTTTATTAGACAACCTCATTACATAAAAAACAGATTATAAGGACAAAAAAACAAAACAATAGGTCTCTAATTGGCGGCCTTATCGCTTTAAGCGATTTCTTCCAGGCAACCAAGCACTTATACCTAGCAATAGAATAAAGAAGGTTGCGGTTGATGATGATGCTATCCTAGAGTATCATAAGAAAATTTTACCAGCTTTTACAATACACAAAATCATTCATTCCATACATTTTGTCGCAGGTCATTGAACATTTTGTACGGTACGCCTCATTTTTTGGGTTAGTTCCGCTATGGTATGGTCCCGGTATGGCACCCTCGCAAAATACCCATAAAAAAGTCCCGCTATGGCACCTATCAGTTTCTGGGACTGTCAAATAGAAAAGCTCTACAATATTTTAAGAAAATACATACTACATACTCAAACAATAAATTTAGAAAACCTAGACTTGTTATTAATATTTTATTCTAATTCTTAAATAAGTCATGCTCGGCGATTGTCGAGTTAAGTAAGTTACCTGACCAACCGGTTTTTTTCGGGAAAACAATAGGAACGAGCCCTTCCGCAAATAGAGAGAGACAGTATTTCAATTTGCAGATTACAACTGCACTTTCCGATAAGAGTAATTAGGATAGTTTGTTAGTTTATTTATTGCAATGTCGAGGGCAAGTAGTTCACGTAGTCCGGTGCAAAATCTAACAATTATCGACAGTAGACGAGGTGGAAAAACATTATTACGTGCCGGATATAAATATGTAAAACGAAGAGAAAATAAAAATTCAAATACTTGGCATTGTTTAAATAGAAGAAACAGTATTAAATGCAGTGGATATGAGACTCTGGACAGTAAAAATCAAATAATACTTAAAGAAGATAATCACAGTAATAAGTGTGTGCCAAATGTTGTAGACAATGAAGTTCAAATAGCCATAAGTGAATGCAAAGAAATAGTTCAAATTCCATATCGGTACAGAAGACCTTCGAAAAACACGTTACGAAAAGAAAGATATCTCCATTGGTGACTTCTTGAACAACATAGCACAAATAATTCCTATTCCGAATATTTAGAACAGAAAAAGAAAAATATGAGTTAAATGTTTAATTTTGTTTTGTTTGTGTCATGAATGTTTTGTGTGTCTGAGTATTTTTTGTAGTTCTCATTTGACATTAATATTTTTTCAATTGTTGATTATTTGTAATTAAATTTTTATTCGATTGTTGATTCTTTGTAATTAATATTTTTTGCCAGTTGATTATTTTCATAAAGTTTACATTTTCAATTAATATTTCTTTCTAGTTGTTGATTGTTTGTATTTGTAATAAATATGTTTGTACAAGACTGTTTTAAAGACTTTTTATTTATAAAAGTACTCCTTAATAAAGTTCAGTAGAAACTAAAAAGTTACAGGAACACTTTTTTTCTCAATTGTACCTTCTATTGTTTGGCGTATAACTAAAAGATGGGTACCATAGCGGGACTTTTCGGTAGGTATTTTGCAAGGGTGCCATACCGGGACCATACCATAGCGGAACCAACCCCATTTTTTAGTGGTTCTAAGATTGGTTATGTGCCTACTAAAAATGACCATGACGATGAGTACCTACAATCAGTAAGTTCGTATAGGACGGGTACTGCTAGCGCTGTTGTCAGAGTTTAAATTAATAACGTGGCTAAATGGTCAAAGTAACCTGAAATTTATCTTTAGACCTTCAAGACTCTACATAATATAATTATCTAAAGGTCACACCTTGTATGTCTAAGTACAAACCTACCAATACTGTACTGTTATCAATTAATTCCTTTCATTCAAACTTTAGGCACGAGGTATCACAGAAATACGCACGAAATTATCTCCAACTGATAGTGAAACATTGACCTTCGCACAAAATTCTTGTGTAGAATCCAGTATCGCGTTTCACAGGTTCAATACTCGACCCCGCACCCGACGATTCGATTTGAGAGTTCGTGGACCGTAGCGCCCGGAAAACTTAATTTGTTTAATATAATAATATTGTTATCTTACTTTGTAGTGTTTTAGTACATTCTTAATGTTACTAGAAATTATAGATGCAATAATTATTTTTCATAAAAATGGCACCACCGACTTCCACCGTTACAGAATTCGAATAATTTGCACGAATCGATGTGACATCTAAGTACATTATTGTAGATTTATCAGCAATGGTTTAGCTGATTACGATAAATGGGACCATCTTGGGATAAAAATAAAAAAATATTTTTTTAAATCGACAAAATCATCGATGAACATTACAAAAAAATACGTTTGATGAACATAGTACCTCTTCCCTTTTTGGAAGCCGGTAAAAACAGACCACGCAACGGCAAGAGTAGAAATATTTCCATCCACTAATAATAAAAATGGTTTGATGACAGCACGATCTCTATTCCATCTTATTCCAGTACTGTTTCGGAGATGGTCACATAAGTAGAGTTGTTCATAGCGACGACTAAACTACAACTAACCTTCGAACTAGGTCCTACTACATCCTAGCGTTTATTAGAGTCCTAGAGAGTAAAGCATGTTACCAATTAATTTCTTTCCGCTTAAGTACAACGTGGGTGTCTTCAAATCCCGAGTAAATAGGTAACTTCTAGGTAAGCGTGCTACACTCTAGACTGCATATCTGCTCAATATCAGGCAGTATGTAGTCAAACGCAAACATATATGGAATAAAAAAAAATTCTAATGCTCGCAGTCATCCTGTTTCTCGACGGGATTTCATCTCTACTTCTCTGTCAACAAATGACAAAGGTTTTCTTCATCAATATGTTTAAAACAGAAAGAAAAGCATGGTTTTCTTAATAACTTAATAATATTAACATATCTCAAAATTGCGTGACACAAAAAATGCCATTTATAATATATCTTTTCGATAGTTTATTTCTATTAAGATACCGAAACCGAAGCACAGAACAGTATATACTAATTCACTGAAAATTATACGGTAGTAATCTACCTAAAAGTTGGACCCATTTCCATCACCACATGAAAGGTTAATTATAACAACAAAACAAATAAAAGAGCAAAACAAATAGATCCCTTAGACTCGGCGCCCTCATAAACAGAGTATTGAGCAACAGTATTGTGGAATTCCGTAATGATTTGGCAACATTCTAAATTTCGAGCCGGGAGCAGCCGCGGGCCATCCGGGAATAATGACAAATAAAATAAATGCATGATTTTAATCTCGGCCGCTGGAGCGCCTCGTAAACTGTTTACGAGCGACCACTGCTTGCTTGGGACAGGGGATAAGCGAATTCTCCCCCGAGTGGGTTCCCCCCTTGTTGTGTCAGAGGGTCTTAATAGCCAGGTCCGCCCAACCTGGTGAAGCTAAGAGGAACCCGTGGTGGAGCCGCTTCTTCGGGCTTTTGCCTCCATGCCCGAGTCGAAGCTGGCCAAAGTAGATTGAGTGCCTTATGGGGGGCACCGCAACTGAGGCGGGCTGCAGTGTCGTATTTGAGTCACTGCAGCTGAGGATTGGAGGCCGCGGCTGGAGAGGACTGCTAGTGTGTCGTTGCCACTTTTCCTGCCTTCCGCGGCCAAGACGGGGTCGCCACCGTTGTGATGGCGAACACGGTGGGGCTGCAGGGGAAGAGGAGTGTCGGTATGTCGTCGGCCGCTCTCCCTATCCTCTGCAGCCGTATAGTGTAGGTATAGGCTGTAGGTATAGTGGCAGGCGCGGGGCCACTTTGATTGACCCGTTGCATCGGGACTAGCGATGTCGGATACGGGTGCTGTCCGACGCCCAGTGCTGGTTGGTCCCAGGTGGGGGATGACGATGTGTTTGGTGTTCGGCACATCGTCATTCTGGCGGGAGCGCAAGCTCCGAGGTGGGGCCCGAACTGGGCCAGTCGGGTGCCGCGGAGGAGTGCGAAAGCGTGCCCGTAGCCCCGACACCAAGCGCAGTGGCGGAACACCCAGGGTTTTTGGTGGGTATGCCACCGACCGCTAGATAAAATGAATAGGATTGACATAAGTCACGTGGGTAAAAAAAGACAATCCCATACATTTTTTGCGATTAGATAATTCGATTCGCTAATGTTATGTGAGTGGCATAATTTTACAAATATGAGGTACTTATTTCTTGAAATAATGAATTTAAGTGACGAGACAAGCATTCGCTCGCCTGATGTTAAACATCACCTAAGTTTATGACAGGTGAACAGACAGATAGAAACCCTGCCCGGTACAGCACTACGTTCTACTAACGGACTAAGAATATTACTACGGATCCAGGCCTTTCTAATCACTTAAACTAAACGGAGCCTCCGAATGGACCCACCATTGCTTTTGCCTTCTGTCAAAGTAATGATAAGTCGAATATGAACGTCGTTTCTCTCTTTCACTTGTACCACACAGCACGAACGCACCCAATCCTTTGCTGATGCGCGTCATTTTTCAACTGCTCGCTGAATGTTGGTGGTGGGGTGCCTATTTTGCGCAAGGAGGAAGCCTACTTAAAATATCCCAAGTGAGACAACAGTGCCAGACCCACTGTCTCTGAATAAGAAGAATAAGTGAGTCGCTGTTTTCTTACACTTGTACCACACACCACGCCACCACACAGCACGCGCGAACGCACCCAACCCTTTGCTAATGCGCGTCACTTTACGACTCTCGCTGAGTGTCGGGACATACCCGTTGATTGGGCGCGTATCTTGCGCAATAACGCAACCCATTCACGGTTGACGAATAACATCGTCACGTTTTGTTGCCGTTAACTTGGCTGCCAAACCACAGCAGTTGGCTTTCACGGCTGTAAACAAAAAGGCAGGCGAAATTTTCTCTCTTAGTACGCTATTAACACTATAAACTCGAGTGTGAGCAGCTGATTGCAATCTGTGGCTAAAGTGCTGCTGGGAACTGTTGTACATGCATTGTCATTTAGTATAGTGATGCTGTTAATATGCCGATTGGCTTGCGCATTTGGACCAAAGCACAAAGTGACCATTGGACAGCTCTACCTAAGTGACTTAAGTTTTAACAATTGAAGCTCCTTTATTGGTCTCATAAAAATGCCAAGTTGATTATTGGTCTGTAAATAACTAAGTAAAATTGCCTTGCGATTGTAGAACCTAAGCATTTGCATTTTTGTACTTAATTACGAAAGTGAATCTCAATTAATTCTCAATATCATGAACAACAAGAACAAAATTATGGTTTAGATTCTTAAGCTAATCAACCAATCTTTCAATGGTAGGTATACCTATGGGCTTGGAAGAAAACGACCGTGCCTATGGGTCTTAAAAGGACCAATTCTACGAATGCCGAATAATAACAATAGCTACTTACTTCTAAAAAGATCCATCTTTCGAAATTCTTCTATTACCTACTATTACTCTCTTATTAGTTCTACTCGTTACTACATAGTACTGAATATAAAAACACGTAACAATTTTACGGACAAAGCACCGTTCCGAGAGTGTAATACAAAGGCTCAGAGGCTAAGGGAGCTTTAGAGAGCTAGTTTATAATGCATCTAAACTGTAGCAGTTTAGTCTGCAGCCAGTGCCTACGTGTTGACATAATTTAACAGGCGTTCCTACATAGGGCTGTAATCTGGCCCTACTGTGAAAGAGAACGTGTGAGATTTTGTTACAAGCTTGTTTTGTGTTATACAGTATCTACTCTACACTTTTTTGGTGAAAGTACCTACCTACGTGAACGTGACCCATTTTTTACAACTTTTAAATCCCCCCAACCCCATCCCCGGCAACCATACCACGTGGGTATGAATAAACGCAACAAATGACTGGGTGTGGTATTTTGAACAGCTCCCTACCCCTTGAACTGGTCACGTAGTATAGGTTCGTTCCTGTAGCTTGCCTCGGTGACTTTCGCAGTAGCCCACAGCACGCGTCGCGTTGTAAAGTGTATTTTATGGGCAGTTCCCGAGAGCAACGCTTGATGTCCCATCACTCCGCCTGATACCCGTCACTCACTGTGGATTTCATTTAAAAATCCCTTCGCACTACGCTATAATTAGAACATTAAGTGTCATATAGGTAATTGTAGCATATCCATGCCTAATACAATTATAGCTTTAAATTGCAGTACTAACGATAACAAAATAAGAAAACCCTTATCCAAACGTTTGGCAAACTGTGGTTACTACTTAGTATGAGACTATGAGACTTATTAATCTTATTAGCAAGCCCAACTTAAAGCCAATTTATTTATTTATTTTATAAGGCACTGAAATTATATTTTAGAGCTGTTTCAAACTTCTGATTTGCTATGGGTAATTTAACTGTGGAATTATTTCGCGATTCGAAAAGAATCCATTGATCATTATGATAGGTATATTGCGCACCATAACTACCTACCTATAATGACAGCAAAAAAAAAAACAGTCCAATTGAAAATTTCACCTTTTTGAAGTCTACGAGATCAGATGAAAATTTACTTTATCTTTTCTGTTATCTTCGAATAACTAATGTTTAAATCTTAGAACCTAACTGTCTGTCTGCTGCTACTAGCGAATTTTCCGGAAAAACATTAAGTATAAAAGATAGTGTAAACTTGTTAAGTATTGCGTAATGTATGTAATAAAGTGCATATGTAAAAGAGCGTATGTATTGTATAGCGCGGGAAGTAAGCGCCTACCTCCCAGGCGATAACAGGAGGTATATACCTAGTGATACTACAACTAACAGCGTAGTCTGAAAAGACCCCGTTACTCCGACATGATGACACCCTCTCTCTAACAATAGAGTGTCGAACTATCAAGTTTTACGTTCTTGTGTAAAAGATTTTATGGACAAAGATTTAGCAACGGTTTTAATATGAGCTGAAACTGCAGCGCGACTACTAAGCTATTGAAGTGGGAAATAAGAAAACTGAATTTTCTTTGAACTTGTTTGGTTGTTTTAGTAAAAATATCAAGTTTTTGGACAAAAATACAATTAACAACTGACTTTATGTTACAGGTAAACTTTCATAGGTGATTTCGATGGGACCTACTCCGAAATCCTAATCCTAATCCCTATTAATAAAACATCATTACTTAATAATAGTGTAGTATGTATGTTACCGATGATTTATAATAATTTGCCTAAATATTTAATTGACATAGAATTAGAACACATTTTCAAGCGTAAACTTAAATGTTTTCTTCAGGAAAAAGCGTACCTACTATGACATAGATGAATATCTGAATGAAAAAAATTAATTTGATTTGCAGTGTTATTTGTTCTTGACTTAATTGCATCTTAACATTTATCATTGACATATTAAGTATTCTTGACATTGACATTATGACTAATAACTTTTATTTTTTATTTTTAATGGTTTGTGACGGTTTAATTAATATATTTTGTAACAATAGTAATTCTTATTCTGACATGATTGTAGTTACTCATGTGTATTTGCTGCGTTGGTTGATGTAATCTCAGATCTCATTTCTTGTTTTATTTCAGTGTTATGACTTTATTTACTGCAAAAGTTCTAATACGTGTACTTTTATTCATATCAACCTTGTTTCTCTCATTTTTGCATACCGAAAGGTCGAATATGGCGTTCATTTTGTTGTACTTTTTACCATCCTGTTGTTTCTGTACCCATATGATCAGAGCAAATAAAAAAATCAAAAGAGAATGTTTTGAACAAACAAGTGAAGCCAACCAAAACTACGCCTCACCGTGTACAGACAATTACACACACATCCAGGTAACTATGAAACTACGCCTTGGCTTGTCAGACAAACTATGGCGGCGCAACAGCGACGCACTCACACATGTATAAAAAACCGGCTTCACTTGACTGTTCAACGACGTTCCCTCAGGATTTTTTTATTTGCTCTGAGCCCATATGCGCAAATAAATGTTTATGAATTATGAAAAAACAAAACAGCTGTTCGATACACAAAATTCTTCGACTTACGACAAAATAATAGAATAATAATATAGAGCAGCTAATCTAAAGCTATCTGCCTCGGATATAATACATTTGTTACGTGAAAAATTTGTGCGTGCTATGGTCGTACAATATCGTATGTAATAATATACCTGCTAGGGTGTTTAAAATAATAAAAGTAAAATTCGATATGATTAATACTGTCAGACCTAAAATGACATGTAAAGTCCCAACGTATTAAACGTAGATACATAAGCATACAACATTTAAAAGCTTACAGGTAAGGGGCATGTCCAATTGTCTACATCAGAGTACATTATATGAGAAATACATGATAAAGGATATGGAAAAGATGCGGTTTTTGAAATCTAGCAGAAACAAAATATATAACAATAGAAAGCCTAAATAAATATCTTTTCAAACACATATTTTCTAGAATTTTTTTCATCGCCATTTATTCTTTAAATGGGTTCTAAAAAAAAATTTAAAAATGAACTATGTGCTTCGCCAAATAACTGCATTAAGCCTAAATTGAAAAAATAAACTGACAGTGACATTATAAAACAGCAAAAGGAAATGACATTGTCAATATTGAATAACCAATAGAGGGCTGGTCGCCATGTTTTAAAAAATAAATAAATGTCAAACTCTAAAATACCAGCCCGCTATTGGTTGTTTGAAGATTCCTGTCTGATACGTAGACTACGTAGTATGTGTTTGAAATCACTGTTCACGTTAGTGCCCTTAGTGCTGTATCGTCAAACATCGATGTATCGATATTGTAACTTAAATTATCGCAAACGCAACTAATGACAGTGCAGTTAATGATTTCTTGACATTGTTTGTTTTTTTTTGTTAATGACGTAAAAGTAAAATCACGTACCTTTATAAATAAAATGAAATAGGAACGTAGAACATCGATTAGCTTATAAGTTAACCGACATAGCCCAGCGGATTGGCAAGTTGACCGATGACCTCATTAAGGCCACAACATCACGCTGGATGCAAGCCGCTACAAACCGATCTTGTTCGAAATCTATATGGAAGGCCTATATCCAACAGTGGACGTTTTATAGCTGATGGATCGATGGGAAGTTTTTACTAATAATAATGTGTGTCAAAAGTGTCTTAGAAAAGATAATCTATGAAGTGAGGAATCTATGAAACAAATATTGAAGGAAGTAGCTATGTTGTTCTTTAAGACAGTAGATAAATCTAATAACGTTTCACCGATGATGTAGTTTACTTTTCCACACTCGTGTACGAATTCAAGTGTATCTAGTAATTATTACTACAACAATGTCTCTTTCCGCATAATAATACATAACTATCGATCGTAAGAATCGATAGTCTTTATATTTGAAATCGCCCATCTCTATTGCGTTTTGGACGGGGCTGCCAGGCATCTCCTCTTAGTATTACAAGTTCAGTCTAAATATTTTCTACTTAGTGAAATAAAAAAGTGATATTATAATAAAACGGCGATACACAAAAATATGTTTTTGCGTGTAATAATATTCTTAAATATGGCACTAAACATTAATGCAGCTCGCATCGCTGCCGGTTTTCAAGGATCGCCTCCCATATAAAAAGTTTACCAACTCCTTTACTAGTAAGCTTCAACGTTTGATTAAATTTCGGGATATCATCATTACCACCCCTATCTTGACATCAAGATTGTAGTTTCGTCGAAGATATAAAATGTCCAACTTAAAACAAGCTGTTTAAAACAAGATATTGTAAAATAACTTTGTTGTAAATGCCAGCTGATACATGGCAAAATCACCTTTTATCCAGCGTCTAGATTTCTAAATTCCCAAATTTTCTCGTGACTTGTGTTCCAATGAGTATTATAGATGCAACGCTATTGCTACGAGATAAGGTTCCAATTTGTTTAAGTTTATATTTTCGATTCGCATACCCACGTCCACTGGACACCCGCATTGAAACGTAAATACGTATTCATACGAATTTTATAGTCTAATACAAAAGTTTCGTCAACTCTAACCCGGCGACCGACATCGCGATCCGAGAATGAGGTCGTCAACGTGGAGAAACGATGCTTCTACAAAATGGAGTTTTAAAATACGTTTTGGATAAGCTGGGGACACACCGCAGATAGGAAGATATTAAGACAGGCCTGAAAATTTACTAGATATCGCTTTACTTAATTACTAAAACTGAAAACACATAAATAAATGGCTATAATAAAATTAGTTGTTTCTTAATGGCGATCTTAAATATAATGCTTCAATTATTCGCATTAATTGATCAGCACATTGAGTATGTTTTCAAAGGTTACAATGATGCGATACATTGCTCGTTTCCTTGCAAAAATAAAATAGAACAGTAGTCTCCCATTTCTCTGGTAAAAGGTAAGCGACAAACTCCTATCGGAGGATTAGTAGTGTAAGGGGATGCTTCAGCTTCCCCTAATTTAGTTATAAGGTCGACCGTGGGCGTATTATTAAAGTGATATATCACAGACTGCACTTTTAATCCAATAGTTATTAATATTAAAAGATACGATCGCGCGCCATTGCGCATTCCCTGTTCAAACTGTAGCGTCGCTAGTGTCGCGCAGCGCGTCCGTCGCGCGTTAGTGTTGTACCGCTGTCACTCGATTTGGCGAATCGAGTGTGCGGCTAACAGATTCGGCCATCCTGATCACGTCCACGTCCTCGTGGCACTCTCAGCAACAGGACTCCTGCACTGAACACAGGAGCTACTAGGCCATGGACAGCAACTGTTTACAAACAACAAACGTTAATCACAGGTCCTCATTCCGAAGAGGTTGTGAACTTACTAAGCCTCAATAGCGCTGAAAGTGACATCAGGATTCACTTTTGGATTGATTAAAATCATAGAACAAAGACTGGATATTTTGCGAATCTCCAGCTACTCAGACGAACCACATCATTGCTACATCAGGAATGTAGTTCAGTTCGTTATATTATGGACTTCTTGATGTATTAGCCTGAACAATTGTCAGAACTTGTATTGAAATTCTAAACGATATTCATTTCTAGGGCTACAAAATAAGGTTATACAGACCCATGGGTGGATGTTACCATACAGTATAGAACAATGTCACCATATCGTTCCAAGTGTGCATCGTAGTCCTGTGGAGAGTCGTGGTGCAGTGATGCAGTCTCGTCCAGATGTCGCCGCAGTCGGCAACCGCTCTGGAACAGCATCACCGGCTCAGGCGCTGAAGCGGGTACAGCGCCTCTGGATTCGCCAGTTGTAGTAGAGCAGCCATCGTTGCGCTGCTCGAAGATATCACAACCCGATGTCAGGTTCTCGCTTTTCATTGTCATTGAAAGGCTATAGGAAACAAGATCGTTAAACGTCCCGTCCGTTAAGGACAGACTGTCTCGCGGAGAGACTTTGGTTAGGTACACGTCCTATCCGCTGAGGATAGACTGTCTCGTTGTGAGACTCGCGATACACGTCCTATCCGTTGAGGATAGACTGTCTCGTTGTGAGACTCGCGTTACACGTCCTATCCGTTGAGGATAGACTGTCTCGTTGTGAGACTCGCAATACACGTCCTATCCGTTGAGAATAGACTGTCTCGTTGTGAGACTTGCGTTACACGTCCTATCCGTTGAGGATAGACTGTCTCGTTGTGAGACTCGCGATACACGTCTTATCCGTTGAGGATAGACTGTCTCGTTGTGAGACTCGCGTTACACGTCCTATCCGTTGGGGATAGACTGTCTCGTTGTGAGACTCGCGATACACGTCTTATCCGTTGAGGATAGACTGTCTCGTTGTGAGACTCGCAATACACGTCCTATCCGTTGAGGATAGACTGTCTCGTTGTGAGACTCGCGTTACACGTCCTATCCGTTGAGGATAGACTGTCTCGTTGTGAGACTCGCGATACACGTCCTATCCGTTGAGGATACTGTCTCGTTGTGAGACTCGCAATACACGTCCTATCCGTTGAGGATAGACTGTCTCGTTGTGAGACTTGCGTTACACGTCCTATCCGTTGAGGATAGACTGTCTCGTTGTGAGACTTGCGTTACACGTCCTATCCGTTGAGGATAGACTGTCTCGTTGTGAGACTCGCGATACACGTCCTATCCGTTGAGGATAGACTGTCTCGTTATGAGACTCGCGTTACACGTCCTATCCGTTGAGGATAGACTGTCTCGTTGTGAGACTTTAAAATCACGTCCCGTCCGTTAGAGGACAGACTGTCTCGCTGGGAGACTAAATACACGTCCTGTCCATTGAAGGACAGACTGTCTCGCGGAGAGACTTTGTCTACACGTCCCGTCTATTGAAGGACAGACTGTCTCGCGGAGAGACTTTGTCTACACGTCCCGTCCATTGAAGGACAGACTGTCTCGCGGAGAGACTTTAGATTCACGTCTTATCCATTTGAGGATAGACTATCTCGCTGGGAGACTAAATGCACGTCCTGTCCGTTTGAGGACAGACTGTCTCGCTGGGAGAATTCAGATACACGTCCTGCCCGTTAAGAGGACAGACTGTCTCGCTGGGAGAATTCAGATACACGTACAGTCCGTTAGAGGACAGACTGTCTCGCTGGGAGAATTCAGATACACGTCCTGGCCGTTAGAGGACAGACTGTCCCGCTGGGAGACTAAATACACGTCCTGTCCGTTTGAGGACAGGCTATATCGCTGGGAGATTTCAGTATCAGGTAACACGCCTCGTGAAAGTCAGGGACCTTCCTGCCACATAGCTTTTAGATAGCTCAAGTTGTCATAATTACTCACCAAGTTACTCACAGAGAGCTAAAATTATCATGACCACTCACCAATGTGCTTATTTATAGAAGGATCACGCTCACAGACTAGAGGTTGAAGGAGCCCATACGATTGATCTAGATGCTGTAGGGATGCTTACACTTAATACAATTAAGCATGGTCATCTTAAGATGTCGAAGTTCGAGTCTGATTACAGCTTCCCTCATATATATAGACAGTGACCATCATTTTGTCTCGAGCCCTATAAGTAAGCCTATAGGCTCTGCGTAGTCCGATCAGCCATGACCACCGAAAATACTCGTAATGCTAGGAGACTCAATAATAATAAGGCATCAGAATGAAACATGATTCCACAAATGTCATCGTACAAGCTGCTTGTGGCAGTTAGCGTGATCAAAGATGATAACCTTAACACATTCTACCTCTAAGATGCTCCAATCAGTACGACCGACAATGGTCATCATCGACATTACATAGAGCATCGAATGAACAAGATAGGCAACAATGGGGTAATCGCCTTCGTGGGTAGGCTTATGTTCAGCAGTAGGCTAATACAATGCTATACAGTAGTCAAGCTGGCAGTAATATATAGTAGCTCAAATCCTGATCATCTATGATCACCACATGCTTTTATAGGCTTTGTTTATAATCAATGATTACCTCATGGAATCAGCTGCAAAAGCTACACTTAACTCACTGCTATCGTAGTAATAATGACTGATGATGTTCACCATGTGAAGAGCATGGTGTATGCTCTTCACAGGCCCTGACAATAATTACAATGTTTACCTCACGTGATGCTATGAGTCACACACATACTGTTGTTGATGATGATGATGGCGTCACATGCTCGTAGAAGGCTCATTCTATCTCAATCGTCAGAGTAACATATGCCATCGCAATGTCTCGCATCCGGTGAAGTGGAGATGCACAAGGTCCTTTCGCTTTGGTGGAGTACATTCCCTGATATTGTTGTAATAACACATACTCCATACTCCGCTCCCGTCCGTTGGACATGAAAATAATAAACAATACATTAGAGTGTTTCCAAAAACCATCATACACTGTTCCTGTTCATTTATGACACATTAATCAAAATTTGAAGACGCCTGTGAAAAATGTTACAGCAAATCACTTTGTCTCTAAAGTGCCCCATAATGCCATCGTCACCACTGCCATATTGATTATAGCTTCCAAACTGATTAGTCATAGAACATTCCAAATAGTTACATGTTGCATGTCACCATCCAAAATTCTGACGCTAGGACATGTCAGTCCGCCCATTGGAGTCAACATTGTGGCTCGGTTAAATAGTAGTAGTAATTACAGTCCACAGTATTTTAGGGTACTCAAGGTAGTCAATGTACCTTAAGTCGTACAGCCTTAAGAGCGTACAACAGCCTTAACAATGTTTTTTTTAAAATGTTTTGATAACATCGTTGAGACACATCTACTATAAGTAATACATGACATAAATCAGATCTATCCCGACAGTAGTATGTGCCTTTGTAATTTCACTTTCATCGGAGGACATTGCTGATGAAAGCTACGAGTATTCATGTTTGTAAGGCAATCATATATGCATCTTACCACTAAGACATACAATACATAGATTTACAGACATACTGCCTCATAGACTGCAACCGTTGATGACCAATAAAATTATGATGGTCCCACCAGAAAATGTCAATGCAAAAATGGTATTTGTACATATTACTGAACCAATCCAATTTTCAAAGTGCTTTGGATTTGTGCTCTGTAAAATTCACTCTGAATTATACTGTACTTTATTGATATTTGAGCTGTACCACTGGAGCATTTTTGTAGAACATGGGTCTTATTGTACAGTTTTTCAACAAAGTGATTATGTTTTTACAACACAACATTTAACAAGAATTAAGAACCACAGGCAATACTTTCCAGTCACTATTTGTTACCAGTCAGCCTTAACAGGTCATTCCTGTGAAGTGTGCCTTGACACCGCAGTACAATATAAATCCTCAACTGACTTCCATATAATGAGCGAGTAATGTTTCAAATAAAATAATTCTTACCATGTTATTTCATGCTGCAGTGCATTATAAATGACACAGCTAGTTCATGTTGTTGCTGGCTGTGATAGCCAAGCTTCCAGTCCAGTATTTGTTGGTAATAAAGCACTTTTACTTACATGATCCATGTTGTTGGTTAGTTAACACCGGCACGGTATAACCATTTAGTGATAGCACATATACAATTCACAGTACTTTTATAACTGCAGGCTTGTGATAGACCCCTGCTAATGATCTGTGTAGGTCAATGACCCCAGAATATGTCAACAATCTATAGTTTGGATATACATATCTCACCGTTAGGTACTGAATTAATACTTACATGTATCCACAACATTTCATGAAGGTTTTAGTTGCCAACTCCTGTGTATACATGCCACATTAGCACTAGGTGTTTGGCCACTTAGAACTCTAAGCATTTTCAACAGGATGCAATGCAAATGTTGCAAGAATAGGTTATTATCTTTTATGACCAGGTCAATGAACTTTGGTATCACTAATACCTGGTTTGGGAGTGAAACTACGTAAGTAATCCAGAGATTTACCTGCATTCGATGATATTGCGTCATATTTCAATACTTACAAGCCACTGTTCTAGCTTGTTGCACTATGATACTGTGACAAATACCTAATGACGTAATTATGTCTTTCCATACATATTTCACCGTTTGTCACAGTTATTTTGGTATCCACGGATAGACTAAGCCGGTATAAGGCACGATTGCAGTTTTCACGTATTTTTTTTCAGGATTTCAAGGCATTTTACCCATACGTTTTGGGCCAGTCCATTCTACGACGCAATTACAACATAGTTTCACATCTTTCTTGTTACGTGAAGTAAATGTTTACTGCTTTCGATGCTTTTTACGGCTGGTACCACCAGTAATAGATGATCCTGTCTCATACAACCGTATTTATTAACACGCCGTCACCTAAAACAGAAAGCAAACGCAAGCGCCGTATTGGCGCAGATTTGTTCTGATCCCAATTGTGAACTGTAAGGGGATGCTTCAGCTTCCCCTAATTTAGTTATAAGGTCGACCGTGGGCGTATTATTAAAGTGATATATCACAGACTGCACTTTTAATCCAATAGTTATTAATATTAAAAGATACGATCGCGCGCCATTGCGCATTCCCTGTTCAAACTGTAGCGTCGCTAGTGTCGCGCAGCGCGTCCGTCGCGCGTTAGTGTTGTACCGCTGTCACTCGATTTGGCGAATCGAGTGTGCGGCTTACAGTAGGTACGGCTACAAAAAAAATAAAAACATGAAGAAAAGTCATAAAAAAACACGATTTTAGAAATTGCTAAAGCAAGCCAATATTAGATGTAACTAATACTAAAGTAAGTGTTTGTTTTGGTTACCTACATATTTTTCAGGCTATTTAGACCTCGATTTTGGACTGAATGAAATTTAACTGCTTCTTAAGTATGTAGTAATAGTTGCCGTCTATAATCTAAAAAGCCGTTAAACCACGAAACCAAATTTTTGGGTATCAGCGAAAAACGCGGGACTAGACAGATAAAGTACTTTAACTATAATTTAGACAATTGTTTGCAAAAACGGCTTTAAAGGTAAGCTACTATTTGTAGAATAATGATATTTTCAAATAATTAAGGGATCATAGCGGTATTTTAGTTATGTTTTGTTGGATAACGACTGTATTGATTTGTAAAGTAGAAATAAGAATGTCAATAGTGGTGTTTTCACAATTTCTATCTTCTTAACTATAAACGAAATAAAAATAATTCTTACAGTGACCGATAGATAATTTTAAACTCTATAAGAATGTGTTTAATAGTGAAAAATTACCCCCTGTGGCTTAACGGTGTTATAGCTTGTGGATGGCAGCAGGTATAAATACTTAGTTGTACTGTCTACGATCTATCTTGTTGGCGCTGCGACCCAAAATGTGTTTCGGTCTCCAATACAGGGTTATTTCTAATCAATTAGCATCCTTTTAGGGGCTTATTCTGTACATAAAAACTAACAACTTTTATTCTACGATTTTTGTCAGAACTCGAAAAAAAAATCTGCTGCTTCATAAATTTTGTCGAGGTTGAACGATATTTTTCTATAGAACAACAAAAAATATTTTTGAATTTTGACAAAAGTCGCAGAACAAAAGTTGTTAGTTTTGATGTATAGAATAAGCCCCTAAAATGATGCTAATTGATTAGAAATAACCCTGTATAATACCAGACCACCACCAACTGCAAAGACCGAGCAGTCGGAAAGATGGAAGTTGAAGTTGGTTACGAAAAACTTGCCAAATTGAAGATCTTTTAAGTCGTTTGTATGTGCTCTACGTCGTTGGCGAAATAATGTCCCACAGACTCCGTCGTACTGTTCTAATCCTAATCTCCAACTTCTCGCGGTGTAGCCCCAGCTTTTTGAATTAAATCCTCTCACATTACCTACGCAATATTTGCGCTGAACGTCCTATGAAATTGATGAACAGTCCTAAACAAACTGAAACAAAAAACTGCGGAAAAACTCGAAACATTCGAGGTGAGCCAACATATTTCTTTGCACTCTATTTCAATTAGCGTAAAGGTTGATTTCCGTTGGTGAAATGTGCAGTAGAATATGAGCAAACTTCGGCTGACCCAGTAAGAGAGTATTCGGGCGGATCCTTTGTGTTGGCTTTATTTGCTCACGAAAGGTATTCGTCGATTGGAGCGAGCTTAATCACGAATTCCATACATCTTTCAACGATCGCTCTGAAGCGAATTATTACATACTTCTCATGGCGGGAAGCGTTTTGGTAGAAATTGGTTTTTACACGGTTTACACAGTTAATAAACTGGTGGATGTTTTAGCAGATTTACTGAAAAAGATTCTCATTGTACTCATTACAAAACAGAGGTTTAGAAGACGACGCGTATTTTTTTTTGTATAACCATGCATAACTTTTTACAGAATTATTCGATTACAATAGTTTTTATTTTGATTAGTAGATCATACTACAAAGATGGACCTGTTTAAATATCATTGAAATCGGCTGAGCCAGTTTTGATAAATCAACAATAATGTGAAAAGTTACTACATCGATCCGTGCATGCGAACTATTCGAATTCTGTACACGGTTAAAGTCGGTTATTCCATTTTTTTTCGAAAAATAATTATTGTAATCTGTTCCACAAATAAGTCTCATACTTACAAGAAACATGACAGTCGAATTAATAAATAAGACATAATACTTAGCTAACGTTCCCATTAACTTAGTGTTTAAGTTAATTGCAATACCCTAATACAGGGTCCATAAGTATATAACTCTAGGTTTATACGAGTATAAATGATACATTTATAAATTAGACTAAGAGAATATGTATTTATGGTGCAATAAAAACGATTGAATTAAATTGAATTAAAAAAGCTTAGACTATCAGTCAAACGAATCACTAAAAAATAAAAAAATATACAGTGGTAATTTTTGTGACTTCATCGCCTTGATAATAATTCACAGATAAGGTAAATGTTTTCATTCCTTTCAATTTCAATCTTTTTGTGCTCTAACTTTCTCATAAAAAAAAGTATACTTTTCTGAACATTTTCTTTTTATCGTTGGTTAAAGAAAATCTTCAAAGTCATATTACAGGTAAAATACACAAAAGTATTCAATGTTCCGAGATAGCGACAAAAGTTTTACACAAAAAATTCAAAGACGACGTTTCTGGAAAACCGCTAAACCAAATGATGAACTGATTGAGAGTTGATAAAAACAAGGAATTGGTCTTTTTCTAATTTATGCTAAGGCTGCCAGTAGGTATGGCAAAACTAATACAAATACTAGTTGTTCTGCGAATAGCTAGGTAGACATAGAACTGATTTTTATTCCCAACAAAATACAATTCAAAATTTATGCTAAAACTACATACCTACAATTTTAACTAAAATTAAATAACCTACTTAAACAAAAAAGAAAAGAAAAATAATACTAAAACTTAAACTAAAACAAAACAACACTAAATAAAATAACACCTAGTCTCAGAGCAAATAAAAATATCCAGAGGGAACGTCGTCGTTGAACAGTCAAGTGAAGCCGGTTTTTTATACATGTGTAGGTGCGTCACTGCTGCGCCGCCATAGATCGACTGACAAGCCAAGGCGTAGTTCAATTGTACGTTGATGTGTGTGTAATTGTCTGTACACGGCGAGGCGTCGTTTTGGTCGGCCTCACTTGTTTGTTCACAACATTCTCTCTTGATTTTTTATTTGCTCTGAGCACCTAGTCTAAAAGTCCCTCGGCAGAGGGTAACGTGGCCAGAGTGCTGGCAGCATTGCCTCGCTGAATAGCAATACTCAGCTTTTGGGCGAAATACATGCCGGCAGACCTTGTTATCACAGGTCTTTAACCGAATCTTCATATTCCTATACTTCGACTCACTCTTGACTGATTTGGTTCATAACTCGCAAATCTTGCTAGTAGTTACGTACTAAACGACCCTGCCAAATATTATTGAAATCGGCTGATAAATAATAAAAATAACAATAGTTAATAAACAATAGTTACGGTAGCCTTTATGGGGGGCCCATTTAGTGGATGGCAAGTCACCACCCGCCTAAACATTGTGAAATGAGGCATTATTTGGCGGGTGCCGCACCTCATCCTACAGCCCATCTTTGAAAGTCATCTATCACCACCTCACAATAACCTGAAATACTGTAAATCATATCTAGCAATAGTTATTATCATCCTACTCCATGTACTTAACAGATAAGTTTTATAACATTTTATGTAAAAGGGCCTCTCAGTGTTGGCTGCGGCTCCACTGATGCCTGCTAAAGGACCAAGCTATGCTTGTGATTTTTACTTGAATAAAAGAAATAATAATTGTAGTAATATAAATAATAATAGCGCGGCAGCAATTTTCCCTCCTTGAAAGAAATGTCAGCAATGTGTACTTTATACCGGGCTTATTGAAATACCGTAGGTGAGGCCTATTTCCAGCAGTGGGCGTCTACTGCTGATGATGATGATGATGAAGATTCAGAATACATTGCACTGCACGACATACCCTCTACATCTACATCTTCAGCTGTATCCATAGTGTTTTACGACGTGTACCTGCCTCGCCCCCTGACGGATTAAATACTAAGGCGCGCTTAATTGAAAATGTTGCCAGTAATAACATCAACTTTTATTGGCGGTCAGCCTGCTTTACATTTGCCTTTCCTTCTATACAGGCATGGGTCACACCAAAGCGGAGTGGGGTGTCAAAAAACAATATCACTACATACCTACCTCTAATAAATCAAAGTCACCTTTTTGTGTGTCTGTGTATTAGCTCAGATCTTTTAAAATAGATAACAGATAGTAATATGGTTTTCACTATCCTTCAAAATATTTCTATCGAAAGGTTATGAGCTACAATTCATTCATAACCGCGAAGCCGGGACGAGCAACTAGACATTACGATCAGTATCTCCACCAAAATGAGTTAGCAAAAGCAAAATAAAAGGCGTTTACACCAGGGAACTTGCTAAGTACAGAGATATATATAGCAAGGGACAATTTATGCTATGACGCTAACCCGGAAAATGAAAAAATCAGCTGTTGTATCTAAAATAGCACATGGTTTTTTTCTTAAATTCTGGGTTGACTCCATAGTAAAAGTTGTTCTTGGTTATGATTCTTTAGGTTTATCAATACTCTTTCTAAAAAAACCTCGCATATCTGCTAAATTTAAGGCTGACTCCGCTGAAGCGGAACGAAACGGAGATGTGTGAAACTACGTTGCGTGGTTCGTAAAGTCACTATTATTAGTGTAGGTATATTATATTTCCTGAAATATTATGATGAGAAACACAGGACAATCATCAGAAATTGGTGCTGTGTTTGCTTTGCGAACAAGGAATTTCTGCTGTTGGCTTAGCTCAGTACGTCTCGGCTCGGCTCCGATCTTGTAGAATCAGGGCATTACGTCGGCAGACTTATTTGGAGGGTTCAGTGGAGGAGCCACTATCGCGTTTCTTCTTATGAGCTACTCGTATTTTTTACTGTAGATTTTAGCCACTTTTGTGATGAGAATTGGTAGTATTTTAAAGATATAATGCTGATAGCCTCAACTAAGCTTTATTATTATGTTCTGTTATTAGCTTACATTAATTTAGTTATAATGTCAAGAATTTAAAATTAAACAAGTTTTTTCTTTGGTGTATCGCAGTTTCCTTGTAAATATCTTAATTTCGTTAAGAGCACAATACATGTTACTAATTTAATAAATAAATATCAATATTATCTAGCAAAATGCGTTACTTCGAGTAAGTTCTAATTGAAACAAGATTATTTTTTGCAAAAATTAGCATGACCGACTTCACCCATGTACAGAATTCGCGAATATTTCGCACGGATCGATGTAGCATTTTTCATATTATTGTTGATTTATCAATAATGGCTCAGCCGATTTCGATGTATACTCTTTCCAATAAAAAAAATAATTATTGAAATCGCACCACTACATGCCACTACGAAAAAAGGTTATACATAAAAAAATATATATACGCGTGGAATTGTATACCTCCTCCGGTGGTTCGTCGGTCAAAAAATACAATGGTTATTATAATAATAGAAATAGAAATAGAAATAGAAAAAACTTTATTGTTTAGCTGTGTACAAATGATGTTACATAAAATTTTAAAGTTCAAACAGCCTGCCCATTTCGAGCGTACAATATGAACAAACTTATTTTAATAAAGAGTCTTAAGCTAGAGTAACATAATAAAATTCAACAACTTTATAAATTGGGTAATCCGAAGGTAATTAATTTGTGGTTTTCAAAATATTCTTTGATAGAATAGAAAACTTTTGAAACTAGCCAGGACTTAAGAGTTTTTTTAAAGCTATTTCCTTCTAATACTTTTATATGCATAGGTAAACAATTATATATTTTAATAGCCATAGCGTATGAACTATTTGAGAACATGGCATTATTAAATTGAGGTATACATATGTTATATTTGTGTTTTGATCTCTGGACTTCGGTACGATTTGACTTTAGGTCACTGAAAAAGGGTTTATTATTTTTGACAAACATACAGGTCTCATAGATATAGATACCAGTAAGGGTTAGAAAATTATTATCTTTAAATACATCACGAAGTGTATCGGTGTTATCTAATTTAAATATAATTCTAAGACATCTTTTCTGCATAATGAAAATTGAATTGGACTCTACTGAATTTCCCCAAAAAATAACTCCATATATCAACTGAGGATAAACATATCCATAATAGGCATTGGTAGCAATTTGTTTAGAGGCGATGCTGGATAATATACTGATAGCATAACAATACTGGGACAATTTATTATTTACTTTATTCACATGTGATTTCCAGTTCAAATGAGTATCAATATTAACACCTAGGAAATTTGTATCTTCAACTAAATTTATCTGGCTATTGTTGTATGAAATGTTGAGTTTTATTAAGGGTTGTTTATAGTTTCTAAATTGCAGCATTTTAGTTTTTTCTACGTTTAGGTTTAAGTTAATATTTTCTAACCAGTCGCCAATACATTTAATAGTGCTATTTATTTCTATTTCATGTTCGCGAGCACTCAAATTGTGTTTGGGAATGAAAATCGTAGCGTCATCTGCAAACATTATACATAAATGGTTAGTTAATTGGGGCAGTTCATTTATATAAATGAGGAATAAAAGCGGGCCAATGATACTTCCTTGGAGTACGCCTGTTTTTATATCTATAGATTTGGAGACGACTTGCTGGACTGTTTTTGTGGATCTGTTATAAACATCAAGAACTATAGATTGTGATCTGTTGAGTAGATATGTTTCGATGAGTTTGAGGGCTTGACCTCGAATGCCCACATTTTCAAGTTTTTTCAGCAATACGTGATGATCAACACAGTCGAAAGCTTTGGATAAATCCAAAAACAGGGCAGCCCCAACCTCTTTTTTATTCATAGCGTTCCCTACTCGTTTAAGCATTTTAAAAATTGCCAGGGTAGTATTTTTACCTTGTTGAAAGCCAAACTGGTTTTCGTTGATTACGTTCATTTGACTGAAAAACTTGTAGAATCTCTTATAAATTACTTTTTCAAAGATTTTTGAGAAACAGGGAAGGAGTGCGATTGGTCTATAATTGTTGGGATCATCTTTTGGTCCTTTTTTATGGATCGGTTTTATAAGAGCTGTCTTGAGGTTTAGTGGAAAGATGCCGGATGATAGCGAAAGATTAATGATGTGAATCAGAGGGTCTAATATGAAGAATATGCTTTGTTTTATTACTTCTATTGGAATTTTATCATAACCCGTAGTTTTTTTGTTTTTAAAACCATTGACGATATTTACGACTTCAGAAGTATCAGTTGGTGATAAGAAAATAGACTTGTAATTTTGATATTCAGATTTATTTGTGCTATTTTTGGTAGAGTTGCTTGTTTTAATTTTGGAGAATTGATTTAATAATGCATCAGCTATTTGAGTGGGATCTGATACTTCTTCACCGTTTATCTTCAAATTATTGACTGTTGAGCGGATATTATTATTAGGAGCAGTGTGTTGTTTGATGAGGCCCCAAGTTGCTTTAGTCTTGTTGGCACTTCTATTTATATATCTAATGTTAGCCAATTTTTTAGAAACGTTTACTACCTTCTTAAAAGTTCTGGAGTAAGTCTTGTAGGTATTAACTTTTACATCATCATTGGCTAAGTAAGTCTTAAGATACAGCACTCTCTTTTTTTTACTCGATAAAAGAATACCCTTTGTTTTCCAGTTAGGTTTTTTCTTATGGTATATTTTAATTCTTTCAACGGGAATGCATAGATCAAATATTAGCAAGTAAAGTTCGATGAATTTATCGTACGCAGCATTCGGGTCATTTTGGTCATAAACTTCACAAAAATTAACTTGTGCCAGGTACTTTAGAAATATATCCATATATTTATCAACGTTTCTTTTTTCAACGTACCAGTAATTTTCTTTATAACTCAAGGTTGTTTTAATTTTCATTTTCAGGGCAGTATGGTCTGAGATACCAACATTTAGAATTTCTGCTTCGTATTTTTTTGAATTAGTTAAAATATTATCCAAACATGTTTGGCTGTGATAAGTATATCTAGTAGGATCTGTGAAAATTGGATGAAACTTAAAAGATTTTAAGGTAGTAATAAATTGTTCAGTCCTCCTATTTTTTTCTATCGTGTTTATGTTAAAGTCACCAAGGATGTACACTTTTTTTGTACTGTTCCGGTTCCTCATGAGTTTAATGAGCAATGTTTCAAGTGTATTAATAAATAGGTTAAAATTACTTTTTGGCGCTCTGTATAAGCCTATAACTATAGCGTTCAGCTCGTCAATAGCTATGCCACAGCTTTCGAAATGGCTTTCGATAGCCATGTCCGATATCCAATCTAATTTTGAGAAGTTTATGTTAGGGTTTACGTATATACTAACACCGCCGTGTTTTTTGTTTTTACGTGAATAGTGGACAGCTTTTAGAAAGCCTTATATATATATAATAAAGAAAACACTCACAGAAATATCTAATCAGAAAATAAGAAAATATAATAATTATGTAATTTGTAGTGTTTGTTGTTTTTATTGCTTTTCCATCAATTTTTTTTCAAGTAGATTGTACTCGTAGCAAATAGGCTCTACGCTTCGCCGTTACGAAGGCTACGCGATATCCGTAGCTAGGCTGTGTTGTAGCACTTGAATTCTATTCATGAAATCATTTTGTAAAATCATTTATTTTCTGTTTGTATGTGATCTAAAATGCTACAGAATCGATGAGATTAATATGGAATATTAATGGGGGTAGAAAGTAGCGCTCAAATAGATTTGCGGATTTTTTAAATTGATCTTTATTCATAAGAATTTTGTTTTTTTTCATACACTTTTTATTTCATATCTATAGTGTGAACCATATCAATCTATTGTAATGTCATAATGTAGATTTAGCAAAGGAATTAAAGAAGAATGTACGCTTTACGATGTAGTCCATTGTGGAAACACAATGAGCTCCTTTTGAGCTTAGACGATGTTGTAAAGCAGTCCCTAGTATCGGTTTTGAATATTGACATGAGTGAAAGGGCGTGGCTACAAGCCTCCTTGCCTGTTAGGCTTGGAGGGTTAGGGGTCCGCCAAATTTCAAGTGTTGCTTTACCAGCTTTCTTGTCCTCCATTCATAGTACTCAGAACTTGATTGAAAAAATCCTCGCACCTTCTTTAGGCCATTCTGGCGTAGATGTAGCTCATTTGAATGAGGCAACGAATGCTTGGAGGGTCGCTTGCCCAAATACCGAGCTTCCAAAGACTTTATCGTCGCAGAGACTGTGGGATCGGCCGATCTGCGAACTAGCACGGAAATCTCTTCTAGACACGTGTCCTAGCGTCGCGGATCGCGCTCGTATCCTTGCAGTCTCTGTATGGGAGTCCGGTCTTTGGTTGCAAGCATTGCCCTCTTTCAATACTGGTAACCTTTTAGACCCAACTGCATTTCGTCTAGCTGTCAGCTTACGCTTGGGTGCAAGGTGTTGTGAAGCCCATCGCTGTCAGTGTGGTACTGCAGTTGACCAGCTCGGTCACCACGGTCTCTCTTGCTCAAGAAGCGCTGGTCGGATTGGACGCCACGCCAGCCTTAACGATGTCATACGCAGGGCTTTTGTCACCGCCAATATCGCAGCCGTACTCGAACCGAGTGGGTTGGCGCGTGGTGATGGCAAAAGGCCTGACGGCATGACGCTGGTCCCATGGAAGTGTGGACGGCCCTTAGTATGGGACGCAACTTGCGTCGATACTTTGGCACCGTCACATCTTCCTGAGACTCAGAGTAGGGCTGGAGCGGCGGCCAATTCGGCTGAGCAGCACAAGCGGCGCAAATATGCTAACCTCGGCAGTGGTTACATATTTGAGCCATTTGGAGTTGAGACTTTGGGTCCGTGGGGGCCGGGAGCTCATCTCGTTTTCAAAAGTCTTTCTGAGCGTCTGGTGGACGCGACGCGTGACCAAAATGCTGGTGTTTATTTGGCTCAACGTATAAGCATTGCCATTCAGCGTGGCAATGCTGCCAGCATGCTGGGCACGCTGCCAACTGGCAGTGGGCTTGAGCACTTGGATTATCTTTAGACCTTCAAGGGTCTGTGGATGATCCAATTGCTTTCTATGTAGTAGTAATGTAGTATTGTCATTATATTAAAAAAAAAAAAAAAAAAAAAAAATTAAAGAAGGGATTGGACATAATAGAATTATAGAAGGCTTTGATTTTTTATCGGTATAGATCTCAGAAGAATTTCTTCTAAGGTATAGATAATCTGTCTATCTATCTATTGTATGTAAAGTGTTATCAAACTTGAATGATCATCAGATCTTTGATTTTTTTCCAAGTATAACAGAATCACAAACAATATACAATCTTGTCTTATGTCATGCCATTCAGAGTGATAATGCTTATACGCTGGGCAGTGAGCTTGAACATTTGGATTATCTTTAGACCTTCAAGAGTCTGTGGATGATATAATTGCTTTTTAGGTAGTGGTAGTTTATGTAGTTTTGGCCTATGTAAGTTGTGTTGTATTTTGCTGTAGTTAATAAAGGCACTTGCCCTATATAAATCTTATATACCAGTGCCACACAATATCTACATCAGTAGATGTAAGATTGTGTGGTAGGTAATTGTGTGGCAGTATTGTAATACTTATATAATATTATTTTATTCAGGTATTATTTTAACATCTTAATTTTGAAGTTTTTTTTACAATATACAACTAAAAAAACCGGACAAGTGCAAGTCAGACTCGCAGACCGAGGGTTCCGTACAAATCCAGTATTTCACAAAATTGTAATGTTGAAATCTCTATAGGATAAAATAAATAATCATCGATAAAAGTTTTTTTTTTCACTTATCTCGTCATAAATCGAAAATTACTCATTTTTTAAATAATAAAAAACCTGTTTTGACATGTGCTTATGAAGCTTTTTATATGATTCCTTACATGATACGATTCACTAACTTCACTAACTAATTTTGAACCCATATTTAGTGAATCTAGCCTATCTATGTCACCCTATTTTTTGTGAATTAAATAAAAATGTACAGTTTTCAGATTTTTTCCTATATTTGTACTTTGAGACAATGCTTCTCGCTAAATTTCATAGTTCTATGTCAACGGGAAGTACTCGTTGACATAGTACGGTTTTGATTTTTGTGAGTATCGAAATATGCGGTTTTTACGGAATAAATGGCTCTAACTTTTTTATACGGTAAGTATTATTTTTTCATAACTGTAAGAGACCATAAATACACGTACATGGTTTAAATTTCAACTCGTTAACTTTACGCGTTCTTGAAATAAATGGTCTTGACTACGGACAGACGGACAACAATGTGATCAAATAAGGGTTCCGTTTTTTCCTTTAGAGGTACGGAACCTTAAAAATAAATATTTAAAAACTAAGGTGCCGTCGGCAGCGAGGCCAACCCCAACCTACCGGTGGTTATTTTATTATTATTATAGCACTAACAATAAGACCATCTCATTTCTAACACCCGCTCTATTCTATACTTCGAATAGTAATGTTTTGAAGTGGAGCGCTTGACACAAATTAAATTAAGTATTTACCTATTGTAGTTAAAATCTACCTAATAAAATGAATTATTTCTGTCATACACAGATCCCAGTTAATATTCCGTATTCAACCCCAAATTACATGTAACGTTCCAAACAACACACAATCATAACAATCAAATTATCCAATTTGGCTGAACAATACCTTCGTTTAACTTCACCCGTTATATTCCTTTATATTCCGCGCCAGATGCTAAATGTTATCATTACAATTGTAACAAAGGGCATAAAGGAAATCCTACCCCGTATTCTTAGACGTTAACTTAACCTGACACCGCTTAGCAGTTAAGGAATCCTTGAGCCACGTCTAAAGTTATCTGTTAAAATATACTTTTTTTTACAATTAAGATAAGGTTACAATTGGAAAATATAATAAAAATAGCGGACAAGTGCGAGTCAGGCTCGCACATCGAGGGTTCCGTACAAATCCCGAAAATTTCACAAAATTGGGAAGTAAGTTGTTAAAATCTCTATACTATAACTATCGACAAAAAAGTTTTTTTTTTCACTTTTCTCGTCATACATCGAAAATTACACATTGCTTTAGCATGTGCTAATGAAGTTCTTTTATATGATACCTTACATAATACGAATCACTCACTTTGAATTATGAACCAATACATATTTTGTGAATTTTGAGGCCCTATTTTTATGTAATTTAAATAAAAATGTACAGTTTTCAAATAAATTTATTCCTATATGTGTACTCTGAGACAATATTTCTCGCCAAATTTCATAATTCTATGTCAACGGGAAGTACCCTGTAGGTTTTGATTTTTGTGAGTATCGAAATATGCGGTTTTTTAAGACATAAACGGCTCTAACTTTTTTAAACGACCACTAAGAAGTTTTTCTTTTACACAACTGCAAGAGACCATAGATATACGTATACAGTTTAAATTTCAACTCGATATATTTACGCGTTCCCGAGATAAAGAGACAGACGCACACACAGAGACGGACCGACGGACAACAAAGTGATCCTGTAAGGGTTCCGTTTTTTTCCGTTTGAGGTACGGAACCCTAAAAACATGTTAATAAATAAATAAATGATGAATATTAGTGGACATCTTACACATATATAGTCTATGACCCCAAACTAAGCGAAGCTTGTCAAATAGGTACTACATGTAATATTTTTAAATACACACTTAGGTTAAAATTAGATAATATAAAAGATAAGACATTACCTGATAACATATTTCTCCATTACCCATATAATATTTAGTTTAAGCTCTACTAAATACAGCCAGTCTAACAAATAAACTCGAAAGACGAGGATCACTCTTCAGCTACAATACAATATTTATTAATACCACCTGCACTAGTTAAATCGGCTTTTTCATATGAAGTTTGTCTAAGTTTATATTTATATCTATTTAGTAGATGTAGAAGCGAATTAATTACCTATTATCTTTATTTTATGACAAAACGTAGCGTATTTTTGACCGACGAACCACCGGAGGAGGTACAAGTGAGTTTGCCGTGTAACTAGTGTTAGAGTTTTCAATCCGCCTGAAGATTTCATACTAAACGGTCGAAACCTCCGATGTATGTTAAGGTAGAGTTAAGGACTTAAGGCTGAGTAAACTTATAAGGATACGGAGGTCTATAATCGCGACTGTGGCATTCCATATCTTGCGCCAGACATCAAGAGGCGAAGGGCCCTCACGGAGAGGGTGCTCCGAACTAATAGATCGGGAGCACTCGACAGCCAGACGTGCGATATAAGTACTAAATGTACGGGTTAGATTTTGGGGAGAGATTTGGAAACTTTTGAAACTTTACATTTTGTGCTTGTGCTTGAATTTTATGGCGAGGTTCACATTCCTGTGTTTATTTTTTAAAATCGTGGTGTTAAATAATTGTAATCCATCCAATAAATGTTGTAATTTTGGCTTTTTGAATGACATCAAAAAACTGAAGGAAATTGGTGAGTTTATTTTATTGATTGCCTGATCATTTGGGGATTTTTAAGACAAGACTGTTTATATATAAAATTTTAGTAAAAATATCCTTTTAAGTACATAATAAAAATACTCTTTGCTTCAAATAATACGTTTTTAGATGGTAAAAATCGAAATTGAAAATATTTATATTTTCACAAAAAAATCGGAACACTGATTGTCACCGTGTACAGAATTCGAATAATTTTCACGAATCGATGTGACTTCCATGTAATTTTTTGTTGATTTATCAAAAACGGCTTCGCCGATTTCTATAAAATTTAAGTGAAACCACTTAGTACTCAGTACATATACTCTTTCGAAATAAAAAAGATTTTTTTGAATCGGTTCCCAATTGGCGAAAGATGAACGTACTCAAAAAAATACATACAGACGAACATAGTACCTCCTCCTTTTTGGAAGTCGGTAAAATAATGTTTTTTCACTATGTCAATCTGGCGAGTTTGAGGCCCTGATTAACTTTTAACATAACGTATTTTGCCAAGTACGAGTATTATGCCATTCCCGAAACTTGGTTGGAAACTATGGAATAATGTTTAATACATCAATTATCTATCAAAACTAAATAGGTACCTAATACATGAGTAATGACGATAATATTGGGAATCTATACAAATAAATAAAATTGGAGTGTCTGTTTGTAATATTGAAATAACAGTTTTTTAATAATTACATGCATTTTTCCTTCCACAGAACAGCAGAACTATCTCTCTTCTGTGCATGCATATAAATATACTCGTATATATGGTACATACACCAAAATAACATTTTTTACAATTTTTGTCTGTCTGTCTGTCCCGGCTAATCTCTGAAATGGCTGGACCGATTTTGACGGGACTTTTATTGGCAGGTAGCTGATGTAATAAGGAGTAACTTAGGCTACGTTAATCGACTGTTAGGCAGAACGAAGTTCGCCGGGTCAGCTAGTAGAATATATATTTGAAAGAAAATTCTGGAAAACATAACTTAGCTGGGGGTACGTATCGCGCGACTTTTATAGAGAAACGTCCTGCCGAATAGTAGTGTTCCATTTATATTTTAATGCTATCTGCGGTGTAAGGTTGCATTTTTAATGATTTTATTGAGCCAAAACCTAACCAAAAGCAATTAACTCAGCAAACTAGACAGGAATCTGATTAAATTCATACAAAAGGGTAGTGAAGTTCCCATCGCTGTGTCGGCCAAACCTCAGCACCACTCAATGCAGAGGTATTTCCAATTACTCTCCAATCCTTCCATTTTCCTATTCCGGAAAATTTTATTTCACCTATCCCTGTCTATTGATGGGTAAATTCAAATGTTAGAGTAAGATGGAGGAAAGGATTTGCCATCTCATGAGGCCCGGCTGATTTCTCTCGCCCCGGGCCATGTCTCTCCTTCATACGCAAATTGAAAAGGTGGTTAGTTGAGCTCACTATTTCGGAAGGGATATAATTGCAATTTGAAAATATAATAAGGCGGCTTTTACTACTGGCAGCAAGAATTTGAATTTTATAGGCTTTTATACTATTCATTTTTCTCGCTTTTGGTGAGCTTTAACTGTGTAAGAATAATTATTTTTTGCTAAAAATGACATGGCCGACTTCAGCTGTGTACTGAATTCGCGAATATTTCGCACGGATCGATGTTGCATTTTTCACATTATTGTTGATTTATCAAAAATGGCTCAGCTGATTTCGATAAATTTAAATGGGACCAATTCCGAAGAATATTCTTTCAGATAAAAAAAAAATATTGAAATCGGACCACTACGTAAAAAGTTATGCGTGGTTACACAAAAAAAATATATACCTACCTACGCTTCGAATTGAATACCTCCTCCGTTTCGTCGGTCAAAAATGGTGAACGCCTGACTCAAAATTAATTTTGGGTTAATAAGGCCGTTGAGATACAAGTACTGCAGGCGATATTTAAAAGTCTTAAATTAAATTTTAAACTAGCGGTTTAGTGAGAAGGATATATCATTGATAAGGGGTTTTCAAATATATTATTATTACCTAATAATAATATATTTGACAAAACCATTTTATGTTGGGTTTGATTTAGATCTACAGAACAATCATTATAGTTAAACTTGTTTTCCTACTTTATTTAAGTTTTGGTGCGTACAATAAAGAATTGATCTATCTATCTACTGCTATGAGCTAAATCATACATTTTTAACACTTATTGTGCGTGTGTGAGACGTAAAAAAAAAAAAAAAAAAAAAAAAACAAATATTTATGCGACAACCTGTACGGTGTACACGATTATGGTACATCGTTTATATTATTTTAATCATCATCAACAATGGCGGTAAAGTAATTTTCATATCTGAGTACCTAGAATAAACATTTAGTTTAGGCGTTACGCCCTACCATTATCTACAACAACATAACATAACCCTCATCAAATCTCACTGCTGTACAGTTTATGGTTTTCCCAATACGGCACTTCATTTTACCACCGATCCAGTCCCATCAATGATACACCCCATAAAGCTCCCCACACGTGGGATTCACACCTTTATATAAACCTATTTTTCACTGAATTAAATCGCAAACTCCATAAAAGGTCCGGCAAGTTGTAAAATGCAAATAAAGGTACGTAGGGTAGGTGGGTAAAGCCCAGAGGGTCCATTGATAATTATTACACGGTAGTACCCTCGATGATCTGGGGGTCAAAGGAATCGAGAATTGTGGATGTGGTAAATCGTTACAGGTACCTAATAAAATTACGTGACAAACAAATGGAGAATTGGTATGGATTTCGAGGAAGCTGTTGCGATAAAATAGCAAAATATGAAATCATTTGGTGGTTTGAAAACAAACTTGAAATTTATTTCACAGAAATAAAGCTCGGAGAGTGTAGCTTGAAAATAGACACAATATGTTATGGTTATATAGTGGACAGAATAATCAGTTAAATCGTCCAAACAATGTGTGCAAATTGTGCTACGGCAAAACATAGCACTATTAATTTATCCTAAAAACATTCGCAATCCACTAAAAGTAGTAGGTAATTTGCAACTAACCGCCGCCGCACTAAATCTAAAAGTATATATTTATCGTAAAAAGTTAGCCAGAATTATTATGTAAGGACTGAATGATAAATGGATGTTTAAATTCACTGAATTAGTTAAGAAATTGTAATAAAATCATAAATCCATCGGTATCTCAGTATCCAATATTGAGTGATAAAGTTATTAATATACTGTAACAAACTTAAATAACAATGTAAAGTATTATTTACAGCTATCTACTAAGCTAAGCTAGCTAGCTAAAAAAAAAAAAAATAAAAAAAAAAAAATAAAAAAAAAAAAAAAAAAAAAAAAATAAACAAAAACTTAGCCATTGCCACGAAATGATGATGACAGCTATCTACATAATTAAAAATAAACTTATACTAAAATCACTAAAACCAACTAGGTACGAGTACATACCTATATATAAAAAAATATTTATTATTATAACATATAAAATTTAATCTAAAAGCCTCTTTGTAGAAGGAAACGTGGCCAGAATGCTGGCAGCATTGCCTCGCTGAATGGCAATGCTGAGCTTTTGACCAAAGTAGACGCCAGCATTCTGGTTACGCGTCACTTCTACTAACCGCCTGGCCAAGTCTTTATACAGTGAAAGGGCGTCCGGCCCCCATGGACCTAAAGTTTAAAATAAGCATAAGCGTCCCCCAATGTGATAAATAATTACTTTGGGGGACTCTTATGTCCAGCAGTGGACGTCTTATGGCTGAAAAGAAGAAGAAACAATTACTTAGTACCACGGTATTAAACTTTCAAATTTTTGTGGCACATCCATTTAGTTATCTGCGTTCTCGGGTGGTACCTTAGGGCTCTCGCCCGTCTTCGTCTAAGGGCCCCCGAGGGCCGGGGGATTATGCCTCGTATTAATTAATGTAGAAAGTATCTTTGACGTGCCTCGTGCTTATTTGTTTTATGTTCGACGGTACGTGAGGTGAATGAGTGGATTAGTTAGCCACTACGTAATTGTTCTGGAGAAACTGAAACTTGAGTATTATATTTCTGTAGGTATATGTGGTCTTTAACTATGGGCGCCGCCAAAATTATTTTCAGGGAGGTAGGTACGTCTGTATCAGAGATCGATTTAGCATTTTTTCTTACATTCTATATTCATGATATCAGCACATACTATTAACCAATATAAAATAGAACTATACAGTATTTATAGGTAGTATGTTGATAAATGTCAAATGCAATTCACTCGAAATTGTTTTGTACTCTCTTCCATCCCGGCGCTCATGTCTTTAACCCAGAACTTAACGACTCCTATTGGCTATAAGTTTAACGTGCTATCTGCAACCTGCCCACTGCTATCTGTTGAGCTATGTCGGTAGCTTTGGTCTACGGATCTCCTTCCTGACTTGATCTTTTAGAGAGACTCCGGGCTCTACATAGCTCGTTGGGCTACTTTGAGAAAGCTTGCAAGCCAACTAACCGGTGTTAGTTGAAGTCTAGGTATAGGAGAGACCTATGTCCCGCAAAGGACGACCCACGGCTGATATGATGATTTACGTTTACCCATTCACCTATTTTTAACCCCCTAAAGAAAAATTGTTGTGTTATAAGTTTGGCGTGCGTATTTGTGTGCGGCATCGTCTATCTCCCAAACGGATGGACCAATTTAGATGATCATCATCATCATCATCATTTCAGCCATAGGACGTCCACTGCTGGACATAGGCCTCCCCTAATGATTTCCAATAAGACCGGTTGATAGCGGTTTGCGGTCCTAATAAGGTCATCCGTCCACCTTGTGCACCAATTTTGATGCATTTTGCTTAAAAGTAGACTGACCAAACTTACTTAGCCCATAAACGAGTACACCATATTTCAACACATTATGGTGCTAAATGGGCTTCGTTATCTGCATCTGCTGAATCATTACAATAAGTATCAAACTCCTCCGCCGTGCATTACGTACACAGCTTACATTAGATCCTATAAGATTTACGCCCAAGACGCCATTCGAGACGGGCTCATTATGGGACTGACCAATGGAGCACTTACTACTAGACTTAATAAACGGACCGGATATGGGAATTTTAACTTTATTGCCGGGAAATAAGGCGACTTCATGGTTTCACATAACCTAACGAATGGCAAATCCTACTTGCAAATCCCAAGTTGTAACTGTTTGATTGGGCGGCTTAAGATATAAGCTGGGAGCGGATTCTTATATATATCCAACATGATGAGTGTTAACAAGATTATTTTTTGCAAAAATTAGCATGACCGACTTCACCCGTGTACAGAATTCGCGAATATTTCGTATGGATCGATGTAGCATTTTTCACATTTTCACATATTGTTGATTTATCAAAAATGGCTGAGCCGATTTCGATAAAATTTAAATGGGACCAATCTCAAAGTATATCCTTTCCAATAAAAAAATAATTATTAAAATCGGACTACTACGAAAAAAGTTATGCGTGGTTATACATAAAAAAATATACGCGTCGATTTGTATACCTCCTCCGGTGGTTCGTTGGTCAAAAACTGGATCTGTTGGACCAAAAGTAGGGCATCCTCGTCGTTATAGCCATAGGACGTTTGCTGCTATACATAGGCTCTACCATGTGAGTGATTATCAACTGTGTGACTATTTGTCGGGTTTGAGCTGGACATAAGAGCAGCATTTTATGTGCCGCGGCAGCGGCCGGCGAAGTAACAGAAGCAAATCGCCTAATATGTAGATTAGGTGTGAAAAAATGTATTGTACATTATTATCAGCTATGGGACGTGCCGCTGTTCATATCGATTGTGTTAGGACGACCGAGGACTCGATGCAGTAGAAACACCATTATTTCAACAAGTCTTTGTAGATTTATTTCTTCCAATACAATGTTCTTTAAGCTTTAAAAATAATTAGTCTAGACGTGTTCTTCGCTCCGACGGCTCGACCAGAATGGTCTTCAAAACCCCTGCGAGTCCCAGACCATGAATTCTTCGTAAATTTAGTAATTAATTTTTACGACTTTCTCTGTAATAGCCAACCACAGCTCGTCCACAGCTTGTTTCCTGTTGCATTTACTTTAAAAAGTATGTGGTTAACTACCACCCTCGAACTATCGTGTCCGTTCTAAAACTGCACATTATTTGAAAATATGCAATTTTTACCAAAACCCAACAATTGGAAGCAGCTTGCATCTAACGTGACCCTGCAGTCACAAAGAAATAAGTGCAACAGTTAATATCTCAAATGTCGCTGATTTAGGCATTTGTTTTCACTCGCCTTTTGTCGCCCACTCAGTATTTCCGTGGACACAAGTGGGCCGATGCAGGACCAACATGGCCAAGTGGGGCTACTCGGACCCTGCAGCGGTGCAGTGCGACTGCGGAGCGCCTGTGCAGACAATGCAGCACCTTCTTTCATGCTCTCAGTGTCCGAATGCGTGCACAATGCGGGACCTCTACCAGGCTACCCCCGGCGAGACGAGTGTAGCTGAGTACTGGGAGAGAATCATATAATGTTGAAGATCATCGACACGACGAAGAAGCAGAAGTATTTCCGTATGCCTATAATTTGAATAATTTTTCGCTCGGTTCAAATTAATAGGCATTCGATTAAATACTACCCCTAAATAAACAGATAAATCAGTAGCCTCTAGAAGTCTGCTCCTTGTACAGCAGCCTAAGGGTCAAAATGGTACACGTCATTAAGTCGGCGGCCACCCGACTCCGCGCCGTAAGTGCGGTACCAAGCTGTTTTATTGCAGCCCAGCCATGATTTAATGAAATCTTTCATATCGAAGATAAGGCGCATTGCTCGTAAATCGCCCCGGGCAATAAGGCTACCCTATACGCCTAAATTATTGCCAGTATATTATATTGTAAATGCTTCTGTTTGTACGTACGTACCTTACTTAGATTTGTATGTAGATTGTACAATACAGATGTAAAATATTGCACAATAAATAATCCCGTTTGCGAAGTGTATTAGAATTAATTACACATAATAATTACTTTTTAGGGTTCCGTATCCAAAGGGTGGGCCGTGGTGGTCAAGAGGTAGTGACACCCGCCTTACAATCGTGAGGTCGTGGGTTCGAATCTCCGGTCTTGTACCAATGAGTTATTTGGAATTTCACATCACTGGCTTTTCGGTGAAGGAAAACATCGTGAGGCAACCTGCGTACGTCCTTAGAAGAAATTCGATGGCGTATGTGAATCCACTAACCCGCACTGGGCCAGCGTGGTGGATATGGCCCAATCACCCTTCGTGGGTAGGCCTACGTCCTGCAGTGGACTATTAAAAAGGCTGGTACAGTACAGTACCCAAAGGGTAAAAACGGACCCTATTACTAAGACTTCGCTGTCTGTCCTTCTGTCCGTCTGTTCATCTGTCACCAGGCTGTATCTCATGAACCGTGATACATAGCTAAAATGTTGAAATTTTTACAGATAATGTATTTCTGTTGCCGACATAACAACAAATACTAAAAACACAAAAAAAAACATTTAACCCAACTCTCCCATACAACAAACCTTATTTTTGTGCCGTTTTTCACACGGTATTTATAACGGTGACAGATAGATGGTTGAAATATTCACAGAAAATTTTGTTAAATATTCACTTCAAAAATAAATTCTTCTTCTTCAAGAAAAATAACTTATCAATTTAAAATTAATATTTATATGTTTAAGCTCCCATACAAGAAACGTGAATTTTTGGCTCGATATTAATGCTGGAAGATGCTTGAAATATTCACATAATATTAAGTTGTGTATAAATTGCAAAAATAAATAAATAATTAAAATAAAATACATTAAGAGCAGCTTCCATACGGTACGGAACCCTTCGTGCACAAGTCCTACTTGATTATCTATGAAGATAAATAGTAAGACAGAGAGCCGTTTTATTTGTTTAAGTTACGAGAGACACTGAAGCAATCAAAAAAAAGTATTACAATACACCACCTTTCAGACACAACAATGAAGGTATTTGACGGTGGTCTTATTGGCTAACGGTGATATCTTGCAGGCAAACATTGGACTGTGTTTTAACTTTGAGTCGTACTGGTTTTCTACCATTCAATAAGTTCTAAAAAATATCAGTTAAAATAAGTTTAAGCTTTACATTACAGAAATTTTCAGAAAATCAAAGATAAATTGTAAAAAATGTCGCGCGCCGCAGCTAGTCGCAGCCCCTAATGTTCGCGACATCGAATAACAGGCCGGACTTCCGGGTGCGACGGAAGTTTCCTTTAAATGTCCTTTGTTGGTATTCATCGACTGGATAATAACTCAAAACATCTAAGCGAGAAACAAAATAATTTTAAACCTAGTACTCCAATGTATTAAACCAAGAATAATCTGTTTTGTAGCAATAACTAGTAGATTGTTCAACTGAGAATTCTTGTGATTCAAAACAAGAAAATAAATAAATGTTTAGTTGCAGTAAGGTTTTTATTAGAGTAAGAAACTCAAAACATCTAAGCGAGAAACAAAATAATTTTAAACCTAGTACTCCAATGTATTAAACCAAGAATAATCTGTTTTGTAGCAATAACTAGTAGATTGTTCAACTGAGAATTCTTGTGATTCAAAACAAGACGTGCAAACGTTTTGATCTAAGAAAATAAATGTTTAGTTGCAGTAAGGTTTTTATTAGAGTAAGAAACTCAAAACATCTAAGCGAGAAACAAAATAATTTTAAACCTAGTACTCCAATGTATTTAACCAAGAATAATCTGTTTTGTAGCAATAATTAGTAGATTGTTCAACTGAGAATTCTTGTGATTCAAAACAAGACGTGCAAACGTTTTGATCTAAGAAAATAATGTTTAGTTGAAGTAAGTTTTTTATTAGAGAAAGAATCTCAAAACATCAAAGCGAGAAACACAATAATTTTAAACCTAGTACTCCAATGTATTTAACCAACAATAATCTGTTTTGTAGCAATAATTAGTAGATTGTTCATCTGAGAATTCTTGTGATTCAAAACAAGACGTGCAAACGTTTTGATCTAAGAAAATAAATGTTTAGTTGCAGTAAGGTTTTTATTAGAGTAAGAAACTCAAAACATCTAAGCGAGAAACAAAATAATTTTAAACCTAGTACTCCAATGTATTAAACCAAGAATAATCTGTTTTGTAGCAATAACTAGTAGATTGTTCAACTGAGAATTCTTGTGATTCAAAACAAGACGTGCAAACGTTTTGATCTAAGAAAATAAATGTTTAGTTGCAGTAAGGTTTTTATTAGAGTAAGAAACTCAAAACATCTAAGCGAGAAACAAAATAATTTTAAACCTAGTACTCCAATGTATTTAACCAAGAATAATCTGTTTTGTAGCAATAATTAGTAGATTGTTCAACTGAGAATTCTTGTGATTCAAAACAAGACGTGCAAACGTTTTGATCTAAGAAAATAATGTTTAGTTGAAGTAAGTTTTTTATTAGAGAAAGAATCTCAAAACATCAAAGCGAGAAACACAATAATTTTAAACCTAGTACTCCAATGTATTTAACCAACAATAATCTGTTTTGTAGCAATAATTAGTAGATTGTTCATCTGAGAATTCTTGTGATTCAAAACAAGACGTGCAAACGTTTTGATCTAAGAAAATAAATGTTTAGTTGCAGTAAGGTTTTTATTAGAGTAAGAAACTCAAAACATCTAAGCGAGAAACAAAATAATTTTAAACCTAGTACTCCAATGTATTTAACCAAGAATAATCTGTTTTGTGGCAATAATTAGTAGATTGTTCAACTGAGAATTCTTGTGATTCAAAACAAGACGGGCAAACGTTTTGATCTAAGAAAATAAATATCTAGTTGCAAAAAGTTTTTTATTGGAGAAAGAATCTCAAATCATCAAAGTAAGAAACACAATAATTTTAAACCTAGTACTCTAATGTATTTAACCAACAATAATCTGTTTTTAGCATTATTAATAGATTGTTCAACTGAGAATCCTTGTGATTCAAAACAAGACGTGTAAACGTTTTAATCTAAGTAAATAAATGTTTAGTTGCAGTAAGGTTTTTATTAGAGTAAGAAACTCAAAACATCTAAGCGAGAAACAAAATAATTTTAAACCTAGTACTCCAATGTATTTAACCAAGAATAATTTGTTTTGTAGCAATAATTAGAACGTTGTTCAATTGAGAATTATTGTGATTCAAAACAAGACGTGCAAACGTTTTGATCTAAGATAATAAATGTTTAGTCGAAGTAAGTTTTTTATTGGAGTAAGGAACTCAAAAGATCAAAGTAAGAAACACAATAATTTTAAACCTAGTACTTCAATGTTTTTTCCACCAAGATTAATCTGTTTTGTAGCAATAATTAGAACATTGTTCAATTGAGAATTATTGTGATGCAAAACAAAACGTGCAAATGTTTTGATCTAAGAAAATAAATGTTTAGTTGAAGTAAGTTTTTATTGGAGTAAGAAACTCAAAACATCAAAATAAGATATCCGATCAATTACGTATAAGTACCCCTTAGTTATATAATTATCTTATGCATTACAATTGGCACTTACCCAAAAGCTTTGAAAACAACTATTGTCAAATCTTTATTTAAAAAAGATAATAGGGAAAAATGGAATACTACAGACCTATCGCACTGAAAAAGGTTTCAGAAAAAATAAGTCTATTAATATGGCAGTTTATGATTTTATGAAAGAAGTTTTTAAACTATGTTGATAAATCTAGAGTCCAATATGGGCAGTGTTTTGTGACATGTATGCCACAAGTTTTTAACTATGTCGACCACAGAATTCTTTTAAAGAAGTTAGAGGCATATGAGGCAACTTCAAAACATCACCATGTATCGGTGATGTTTTGAAGTTGATTAAGTCATAAACGATAAACGAGAATAAATATTCATATCTAATTGAACAAATATAATGTATGGAGTCCTTCAGGGTAGCGTGGGTCCTGGGTCCTCTTTTATTTATTATATAGATACATCAATGATTTACCTATATAGAAAAAAGTGTTTCATGATACCTGTAGCATTATTTCAAAAACTCTGTCCAACGATAGACACGGGGGGTGCAGTCACTTCACAACTACGGAACCAAAATACCTACCTAAATTACCTACATTTTTATGTATGTCCATTTCGCAACTTTCCTCTCCAGATTGAAAAAAGAACCTCGTGTATCGGTCGACAAAATAAATGACAGAAATAGGTACTTAGGTGGTAACATAGGAACAAAAATTTTTTTTAAGAAAAACGTACAGAAAATTATTCAATTTTGAGAACCTCTTCCATTTCTATTATTTCTATTCCGTTTTTGGAAGTCGGCTGACAAGAAAACATCTTCGAATCATACTAGTTGACCGAGCGAGCGAAGCTCCTATACTTTGGCATCATTGACATGGCCGATTTGCATTCGGTGCGGTAATTTGGCTGGATGTTTGTTGGATTGTACAATGTACCATTTTTCAACGAATCTTGACAAAATTTGGTACTTACTCAGATTTTTTATAATTTTAGAATGTTTTTTGTCGTCGGCGATATTGGATTGGTGATTCGACTTTGACATTTCTCTCAAAAAAGACGAAAAACTGTGGTGCCATTTATCGGCCTATTTTGATAGTTTTTGGTAAGATCGTTTATTATCCAAATATCAATAAGATCTGTGAGTATGAACCAAATCAGTCGAATGCATGTCGAGCTACAGGGTTTCAAATAATTCGTCGCCTGTTCGCTTCGAGAGAGATGCGCCACGAAATTGAACCTTAAGCCTGTTGGATGTGCAACTTTGTGAGTTATTTGAAAATGCACTTTATTAATTTGTTGGCAATAAGCATAAATGGGAGGTTTCTAAACATTTTTAACCTGGCTACACCGATTTTGATGCGATTTTATACTTCCGATAATAAATGTTCTAAAAAAGCTGGTTTTCGCGAGGTCTACTGTTCGGAGAACTACTAGTTTACCCTAGGTTTTACTGTATAGGTAGGTACTTATTTAAACTTGAAAGTATTAATAATAATATTTATGAAAGCATCTTCGAATCACGCTAGTTTAACCCTAGATTTCACTGTATAGATAGGTAGGTACTTAGGTAAGTACTTATTTGAAGTTGAAAGTTGTGTTTCTTCATCCAAGAATAATTGCTCTTCTATGTAAATCGAGTGTCTTGATTTGTTAGGAATAATAAAACCGCCAACGAAAGGGGTACCCATCTATAATGTACAACATGATATTTCACGACACGGTATAGCCTGCCGCGCAATAATTGTGATCCAACCATAAAAGTTGTACCTATTGTACTTGTGGTGTATTTTATTTTAATTCATTGATTGTAAACGACAAAATAATACAATTTTATTCTCATTCTCAAAAAAAAGGTCTGTGAAGTCGGTTTTCGGTCGATAGTTTAACGCGACGTCATAACAAAACATTGATGAACTCGAGCAAAAGAGAGATAAATGCGGCGCATTCGTACAATGAGCGTAATGGGACACTTTTTTGTGCATGCAGCCGACGTTCATCGATATATTAGACATTATCACGTCAAAAAAAAACCAAATGTACCCGCGAGGTCTACTGTTTGGAAAACTACTAGTAATTAATCCATGTTAAATTACAGTGTACTGTTTATTATTGTTCTGCTAGCGTTTCTTCATCCAAGAACAATTTGCTCTTGTATCTAAATCGAATGTCTTGTTTTGATAAGAATAATAAAACCGTCAACGGAAGGGGTAATTTGTTTGGATGTTGGTTCTCGCGTACAGGTCGCCTTTTTAAAACGAATCTTGACGAAACTTGGTACACAAGTTCTTTATATTTTTAGAATTTTTGTCGTCTTCGATTTTTGATTGGCTTCATATTTCTCTCAAAATGGGGGGGAATTTGCTGTGGCGCCATTTACAGGCCGAATTTGATAATTTTTGGTAAGATCGTTTATTATCCAAAAATAAACAAGCTCTGTGAATATGAACTAAATTCGTCAAATGCGGGTCGTCAAATAAAACATCGCCTGTTCGCTTCGAGAGAAATGCGCTGCAAAATTGAAACTTTAAGGTGGAATTACTTGATCAGCGCGCGAAATTCAATTTTTTCGGGTTTTTAGGCATTTACAGTTAAACTACACGTAAGTTAATAAAAACTCATTTGGAGGCCATGAATGGGCGGTGTTTACAAGGCACATACATCTAAAATTCAAATTAGTGGTCAGTTTATGCACAAAAATGCATCAACTAAAAACTAACCTGAAAATCAGTTGATGCACTTTTGTGCATAGACTGGACACTATTTTGGATTTTATTAGATGATGATACCTCAGATGAGGCCCCAGCGAGCGTCATCAGGTGAGCCCAGCCATCAAATTCTGGAGTCCAGTCGCCAACTTGAGCGCAGCCGCCAACTTGAGTCCGGCCGCCAAGTTGAGTCCAGCCGTCAACTGGAGCCCAGTCGCCAACTTGAGCACAGTTGGCCACGACAAAATTACTGCTCCGGTCGCAAAATCGGCACCAAACGGTGGACGTGCCAGTTTTGCCAAGGCCCGAGTGCAGATTCAGACCACCGAGCTCCAGAGGTGCCAAGTAGACCCGGACCGCCCCAAGTAGTGCGCGCACAAGTCCACGGACCTCCACCGGAGGTAATAGTGGAAATTCCACCAACTCCGCCGGTGAAGAGAACGGTGCCGCAGGAAGGACGGCTAGTCCCGGCACATCCAGAGCAAGATCAGAGGGGGGTATTGCTGTACATGCCACCCATCGTAGCCGAGCCAGAAACTCTGCCCAAGCTACGTCGTGGGCAGATTTTTTAGTTAGTTACGACTAACTAAATTGGTTTATACGGCGCTCGGACATTTTTTTGCTACTTTCACTTAGGGGCTGTGGCTCTGTAGATATTTGCTCGAAGGGGGCGTGAAGAGTAACAAACCACCCCCCTACATTGCCCCCTGGGCAGAGTCCCAGGGCGTCCAGCCTCAGCAAGAGGGGTCACCCTGACGCTGATTCCTGACTTCACTGCAGTGAATAGGAGGAGACATTAAGTATTGTACTTAACCAAACTTTTGATAAGGTACTTCGATACGATACAGTATGGCTGTGCCGCGCAATATTTATGAAAGCATCTTCGAATCACGCTAGTTTAACCCTAGGTTTCAATGTATAGATAGTTAGGTACTTAGGTAAGTACTTATTTGAAGTTGAAAGTTGTGTTTCTTAATCCAAGAATAATTGCTCTTCTATGTAAATCGAGTGTCTTGATTTGTTAGGAATAATAAAACCGCCAACGAAAGGGGTACCCATCTATAATGTACAACATGATATTTCACGACACGGTACAGCCTGCCGCCCAATAATTGACAACATTTCAAATTTTTAACGTTATTAGTTTTATTTTTTTTTCTGAAAGTTTATTGTAAAATAAGGTACACATATTTTTTGTTTTTTCAATTAGACCTATATTTTCCGTAAAAATAATTTTTGTAAAAGAGCTTATTCTAAAAGGACGTAACTGCATGATTTAGGATGTATATTAAATGTTACTGAAGTCACATTAAAAAAAAACATCTATAACTGCCAAAGTCAAGCTCTAGCGTAGCTGTCACTGTCATGGCACTGGCAATGACAACAAACAAATTATCCAGCGTGACAAGTTTTGGTAGATTTCTACTTTTTAGTACATTTTATGAGCCTAAACCATGTAGAGTTGTAATAAATAGAAAACTTAAATCAAATTAAAGAGAAAGTAATATTGCATTTTTCACTTGACTTAAATCAGATTTTATATAGCAAGTAATTTTATGTGTGGAAAAATTTCTAAAAAAATAATGATTGATAAAAAAGGAATGTTTCAAACAAAACTATAATGTAGTAATTTTAACAAGTAATTATAACAGTATTCTGTAACACTTTCAAAATTATAATGGATTTCTGGTAGCTAGGGCTCGATTTAGTAGGCTCTCAAATATTTCGTAGGCAACACTGATTTTAGCGATACTTTTAGTAGAATCTCTGAAAAAAAGTGATGATGCTGAAAATGATAAAACGAAACGTAATGTCAGTGTCAACTGTCATTTTATAATGCTAGTGTTTTTTTTATCATAGGCTACTGAACTTTTACTATAAATCCGAGCACCGCTTGGATGAGAGTTTTTATTTAATATCTTTGTAATTACTGCATTAAATTTTTTGAAAAAATAAGCAAAATGATCAGAGTCGCAATACCCCGAAATGGTTTTGGAATTTCATAGCCATGTGAAATATGAAAACTTGTCAATTGTGATCCGACCATAAAAGTTGTACTCGTATCTATTGTACTTGTGGTGTATTTTATTTTAATTCATTGATTGTAAACGACAAAATAATACAATTTTATTCTCATTCTCAAAAAAAAGGTCTGTGAAGTCGGTTTTCGGTCGATAGTTTAACGCGACGTCATAACAAAACATTGATGAATCGAGTAAAAGAGAGATAAATGCGGCGCATTCGTACAATGAGCGTAATGGGACACTTTTGTGTGCATGCAGCCGACGGTCATCGATTTATTAGACATTATCACGTCAAAAAAAAAACAAATGTACCCGCGCGGTCTACTGTTTGGAAAACTACTAGTAATAACGAATCCATGTTAAATTACAGTGTACTGTTTATTATTGTTCTACTAGCACGCAAGTCAGTTTAAACGAAGTACAATATTGAGATTACAGAAAAACTGAACATTGTGGCCTAGTCATATGAGTTCAAATGAGATTTTAATAAACACGATAGTGCAGTTATTACGCGGCCGCGTAATCGTCTAAATGAGCAGTATGTCTCGATACCTACAGTATGGCACAGTATGGTATATTGCATACTGTGCCATATTGTGCTGTAAATTATCTGGGTCGTATATTATTGGCTACCGAATACTTCCGAGTCCGACACTCCGACCCCGCCCGCACTTGCTTGCGGTGACGCTAAATGTTCAACGTTTTATTTTCAATTTCTAAGTGCAACGGCGTCTTGCGGCAGTTTCTTTAATTTTTCCCGTGCTTCGAGTGTGTAGCGTGGTTTTAACTTTTAAATAGACGACGAAACTGAATTAGAAGTTTTGCTGCGCGAATGGAAAGTACCAGAGTCGGTCATTCAAAAATTTAAAGGTAAGTACTTATGTATGTATATAAGATCTACCTATTTCTAGGAGTGGGTAATATCGCCTTTGCCAAGATATCGTATCGAAACTATATATCGATATTTGATATCGGATTTTGAAACTATATATTGCTAGAAACCATATATTTGTCAAACGAATTCAGATATCGATTTAAAATCATTCGATACACAACAAGCATCGGCTAACGCAATATGGGTTTAATATCTGGTTAATTTTGGGTTAAAGATTTTATTTTAAAATATAATTGTGATAAAGGTGACGTCCACAAGTGGTATATTATTCAGAAAAAAATCGAACCAAGATGATATATACATCATTTGAAAGCTTGTTTTATGGTCTTCCCAAAAATATGTAATTTAGATTTTTTCACCCCTCCAATTTTTTTTTTAAATGCGAAAAAGAAAAATTGTTTTTAATTTTTGTAATAGACTCAGAAAAATATGAACTTTCTCGAAATGTAACGCGTGTTGTGGTTCGAATTTTTGATTATTATTATACCAGCCTCCATACATTTTGTGGACATGTCCTTTTCCTTCTTACTTAACCAGGCTTAGGACTGGCTGCATTAATATTTTATTGTATTATGCATTTACTTTTGATTCGTACCGGCGCTAAAAGAGGGATTGGTGGAAGAAGGAGGAAGGAGGAGGGTTCATCTCCCCCCCTGAAAAGGGGAAAATTCGGAACCTCCCCTTTTAGGAGAAATGATTTTTTTTTAAATTATTTCTAATATGGCAAAAACTTTTGTTGAAGATAGGAAGAGCATTGTAACTTCAAAAGAGGGGGAGGGAGGGGGGGGGGGGAAGTAATGTAGACACTCTCCCCCTCATTTGGAAATTCGATCGAATAATGATCAACTTACCAAATGTCGGATCTGTCATTTACTTTTATTTAACCACCCATACATAAAATAGGAAGCAAATTCCACATTTGGGGAATTTTCTAAGATTTTTTCATTAAAAAATGAGGACTTTTACGTACTTTTTTGGGGAATTTGGGAAGTTGGGAAGTAGATTCTGGCAACTCTGTTTCAGGCATTCAAATAATGATAAAAACCGTAAAAAATACGCCGTGTAAATAAAATTCTAACCTAAAATGTGTATTTTCACAAATTAATTTCTCAAAAAATATTCGTTTTCCGAGTTCAAAACTTCGTGAAGATCGTTTTTAATAACGTATTTTACCAGATAAAAAACAAAACAATACCAAAAATCACCGGTACGAATCAAAAGTTGAGCCGAATCAACAAAGAAATCGCGAAAAAAAAATACGATCTAATATCTGTGAAGTTAGCGACAAGCTGTGAAAATCCCCACACCTCATCGTCGCTGACGTATGAATTTAATACTGCGCAACGACCCGCTTCACTTTCACAACCGCCATCAAGTTTGATTCAGCCTGTACCCAGATCAGTAGAAAGAAATTCAATTCCCGTATTTATTTCTATTACCATAAGGTTCAAAATAGTGCTTCCGCTTTCTACTCTTCTACTTGAAGGATATGGCGCAAAAATCGTATGGCTCGATATTGAACATAACACACCGATATAATAAATCGATTCAATATCTCGATATCTCGTTCGATATTCCATTATAAACTAATAACATTACGAATCAAATCAGCGATATCAGCAATATCGTGTTTTAGAAAAATATATAGTTTCATCACGGGTCAATATCGGATTTCCGATACGAACCCGATATATCGCTCATATGCGACAAGAACGTGACAAGTCAGAAAACGTGATTTTTCAGAAAACGACTTTGAAATTTTTAAATTTCTATGTTTCCGTAACTATTGAGATTTTTAAATAAGTTTTTTAATGTGTATGTGGATTAAACATTTTATTTTCAGAAAATATACATGCTAAACTTATATCCCACAAATTTCAATTTATTATCATGTTTAATATAAAAAACGGCAACACTTGTTACGTTTTTCTAGAAAATTATTATTTTTTTCATTAGACATACAGACGTATCACGTTTTACTTGCTAATATTTTTGTTAAACTAACAATATTATATAAAATAAAATACGTTTTTGCAGTCAACATTTCTGTAATTGTAAAAGAAGTATTACTAAAACACCGTTACAAACGTTGAGCCTAACTTACTTAAACTACTTTTTGTACTATTTATATCAGTCTTAAGAATAATAAAGTCTCATTTTCCTACGGCTCACTAAACTTTTTACCAATAGAGACACATCAACTGACATCAGAATAAAAAAAAGAGAGAAACTGCAAGCAGTAGTAGTTACACTGCGTACGTAACATTACACAGATTCGTAAAACGATTTATAATATCGTGGAATTAAGTTTTTGTTAACTAATTCCATTAGGTTTGCTTTTTTTTCTCGGATATTCCAGGTTTTGGTTCGTACACTTTTTTTACTTCAACTTCTTTTTTTCTTTATGACTGTTGCCCTCTTGTAGCTTTCCTCTGCATAAGAGTATTTGAAATAAATAGCCCGAGGCTTATTTTTTGTTATTTTTATTATTTTCATCTCGCTGATCTTAGATAGAGCAAAGCTGATTTGGCTGCACACATTTTCCAATCATAGAAATCATGACAGCATAACAAATTACAGGGACAAAACTATACAATTAATAGGTTTCTAACTGGCGGCCTTATCGCTTTAAGCGATTTCTTCCAGGCAACCAAGTATGGATAGAAAATAGAAGTTGACAAAAAACGTTGCCTTAACAGAAAGAAGAAATTAACTTATCAAAAACACTTAACAAAAATAATACTAATATCTACTTAACAAACATACCAATAAATTATATACATTTACATAATATATAGCTACATTTACCTATCGTATATAAAATAATAATTATAATATACACGCATATACTTTTTTAATCAAAGTTTCATATTTAATGGTCAGTTTCTGTATCCTTTCCTGTATTTTTAGTTAGTAAATCTTATTTTTTTTTGTATCGTGACTCCATCTGAAAAAATAAGGGGTTGTTTCCGAAATGTGTCATCATCTGTAACGCAACAACTTAAGCTATCACGACAAAATGTACACAAACTTTACGACAACAACGAGATACACAGTGATGTTTAATATTAAATTAAACTAATAAAGATTTTATTTGTCATCTAAAGCGGTACATATATTTTTATTTCTAAAAAATATAAATTTGGTGCAAGAAAAACGTTACTAGAAAGCCAACACATAAATCAATGAAATATTATTTTACAGCAATAATGGTTTAAACCATGATGTTACACTTTAACAACACGGAAATAACTAAATTAATGCACTTACCTTGCCGACTAAAACGCGACACGTTAGCTATGTCACGTTTTTGCTGCCATCGAACAGCACCTTCCCGCACTGAGTGCTCGGAGACAACTGACATGTACCGATGTTGAAACGAACTTCACAGTCGTAAAAGACGGTGCTAGAACGGTTCCTGCTCTCTCTTTCCTTCATAACAAGGTCATTATTAGCGCTAGAAATACCCCGTTTTAGTAGCAAATAGAGCGCAATATGGCGGATTTTTCTATAGTACTATTCCAAAACGATACATAAATCTTATAACCCGTTCTTGTCGCATATGAGCGATATAGTTTCAATATCTATATACGATTTGTATCACTCATCCCTACCTATTTCACCTGGTTCACTCTCGAAGGCCCACCCTCAGCTGTGAGGCAAAGTATTACAGGACCGATAACGTTACTTAGACTAAGTAGTTTTCAAATTTGAAAGTCAGGTCGGGCTTAGGTACCTATGACATAAGTGGGCGTCTGTAGGTATACTGTTAAACGTACCTATAGAATTAACCATGGTAGGTAGGTTAAAATCACAAAATGACTAGTTAAACAGCTTCAGTTATCGATAATTGTTTCAATGAATTGTGGCATATAGCATGTATTCACATAAGTTAGTAGGTAGGTAGTAACTTTCATTTCAACTATGATAATTATGGTTCTTTTTCTTTCAGAAAATGAAATTCAGAAATACCAATTAAAACACCTCAGTGACGATGTTCTAAAAGAACTGTGCCCATTAGTTGGGCACAGAATTCTGGTGAAATCCAAAATTGAAGAATTCTTCATTGATCATGTAAGTACTTACCTACTAAGCTTTAGTAAGTAGTATAAAAGTTATTGGGGTATGGGTTCTTAAGTATCAATTTTTTTAGGGTTCCATGTAATATCCAAACGGTAAAAACGCGACCCTATGCCGTATTGCTAAGACTTTGCTGTCCGTCTGTCTGTCGCCAGGCTATATCTTATGAACCATGATAGCTAGACAGTTGAAATTTTCATTTTGTATGTCATTGTTGTATCGGGGCTCCGATACAAGCTCCGATACAACAAAGACATACATACTTTAAGTACCTAACCAAAAGGAAAGCGTACCCCTCTGCCTTTTGGTTAGGTACTTAATGCATACATAATACATTTAGATTTAATTCTTTAAAGTGTATAATGTTGTATAGACAGAACACTTTGTGCGCTAGTCCGACATGGCCGATTTTTTTAAGTCTGGAAAGCCTGCCTTTGCCTTTGAATATGATAGGTTTTATTTAACAATCCAGATAGATTGTTGACAAAAAATAATACTACAAGTTGAGTAGTTTTTTTATGAAAGCTCGGAACTATCTATTAAATTACTCATTTTATTATTTTCTTACATTTTCTGTACAAATTTCAGACAAATACTGCAACCACAGTAACAAATTCTACAGTGGATGATGATTTAGATATATTAGAGGACATTCCAATTGAAAATTTATTTTCACCTATAAGACCACCTTTCCCAGACTTTGACTTAAAGACATCACCGCATGGAAACAGTATAATAGCATATTATGCCTCGCATAGCACGCTCACCAATAAGCACAGAAACCAGTTAGTCGATATAATTGTGCGGCATATATTCACTAGAATTGTTAACTAGTAAGTATATGTATGGTACATGTAGTAGTATTTTAATATATTTTTTTGAAATAGACCTGTAATAAAACATTACCAATAAAATGATTAAAAAAAAAATTGTATGATTATATGTAGAGATTAATTCATTTTTGTTTATACATAATTATTATAGATATTTTTCATATTTCAGCAAAATTACTCATGAAGAGTATAACTTGATCACTGGAAAAATAATAGTCCTGTTTCCGAAAGAATCCAGTGGAACTTACTTTGTTGCACCTGTAAAAAAAAATGAATCTTTTTCTGGAAAACCACTGTTTGCAAGAGGAAAGTTACACAAATCTGGTGAGAAAAGAAAAATTAAGACTGTAAAAGATGACTTGGAAGCAAAAAAAAGCAAATTCATTGACAAATTGAAAGGTTGAATTGAATTTTTTTTATAAATTGAATTCATTGTTAGCATGCAATTATATTATGTATATTACTTTAGGCATTGTAGATAGAATAGACGCTAAGTAGTTGACCAGATTTATCCTTATATGTTAATACGTATTATATGTATATAATATGCAATTATTATAATTAAATATGCAAATATTATAATATAACCACAGGTTTCTGAACAATGGCGTCAATGAGGAAAAATTAAAGAAACTGCCGCAAGACGCCGTTGCACTTAGAAATTGAAAATAAAACTTTAAACAAGAAGACAAAATTGCTTTCCTGAAAAATAATGTGGAACGTTGGGCTCAAGCCATTGAATATTGGATAGCAACATATCCCTTAAGGGAACACTCGAATCAAAAAAGTGTAGCCGAATTTTTAGAAGAGTGGAACATACTCAATGACCCACGTGGATACACATTGGTGAGTTAAGTTTAGTTAAGTACATGGTTACTGAAGTCGGTTAAACGTATTAAACATTTCTAACAAATTATTGCATTTCAGATCAACTTGGATTTTGAGCAAAAGCAAAAGGAGAATTCCACAAATTTTTACACCAAGTGGCAACCATTTATCAATACTATTATTAGTTTGAGATTTGATACCATTAATAAAGACGACACTTTGGGAACTTTATACGAAAGTATAATGCAAGAAACCGATGACGGTAAGTGACATATTATTACGGTACCTAGGACAACATACCGCTGTGTCCGATGATGATGTATACATATATTATTCAATCGGCGCCCCATATAGTCACTTTTATTTCAGTTATCATTTCAGCCATTGGAAGTCCACTGCTGGACATAGGCCTCCCCTCTAGATCTAATAAGATACTAATAAGACCGGTTGGAAGCTGCTTGCATTAACTCAATCCTACGGTCTTAATGAGGTTGTCTGTCTACCTTGTGGGTGGACGTCCTTTGCTGCGCTTGCCGGTACGTGGTCTCCACTCGAGAGCTTATCGACCCTATCGGTCATCCGTCCTCCGTGCTATGCGCCCTGCCCACTGCTATTTCAACTTGCTAATCCACTGGGCTATGTCGGTAACCTTGGTTCTTCTACGGATTTCGTCATTTCTCATACATAGCTCATTGGGCTAATTTGAGCTTGCTCATGAGGCCTATAGTGAGGGACCACGTTTCAGTTTGTAATATTTATTTATTTAATTTTTCAGACAAAAAAGTTCCCCATCAATTGAAACTGCTTTGTCACCTCATCCTTCCGAAAGGAAGACTGGAAAACGAACAAATTCTTCACTTAGGAATGCATAGAAAATTTCTTTGTTGATGTTGATGTAAGTATATTTACTTTATATTTCTGAACTTTATTTATATAATTAAGACTTCAACACTTACAATCATTCATCAATTAACTCGAATCGATGTACGCCATTCTTTAGATTATTGTTGATTTTTCAAAAACGGCTCAGTCGATTTCGATAAAGTTGAAATGGGACCAGTTTCAATATACACTCTTTCCAATAAAAAAATATTTTTTGAAATCTGACGACTCAGGTCATAAATAAAATAAAAAATATACGCGTAGAATTGTAAACCTCGTTGCGTCGGTTGATAAAATACATTTTAATGACGATTCAAATATGGATACTTATAATTTATATTTATTGGATATTTTTTCCTCTTACCAATTATTCTTATTATTATACCAATAAAGAGTTATTGTAATGTTCCTCGGTGTATCTTTTAAAGGAGTAATTTGATGTGAAAGATAATAAGTTATTTTTTTTTAGAATTTTGGAGACATCGAGAATAAAATAGAAGAATGAAAAAGGAAGTCACTTAGCCAAAAGCAAACATTGCAACCATTTTTGATACGCTGTGAAGAAGCGCAGACGCATGGAGTTAATTACTATTTGGTAATTGACAAGGTGAAATATAGATTTGAGAGTGCAACAAAGGCATTTGACACACTATTCAAAAGCTACCACGCTCTCCACGCCAGCTACCCCAGAGCTGCTGCACATTTATACTTACTGATTCAGAGATGTGTTTACGGCTTTGAGACAAAGTATAACAAGGTAGTGCCATACATCTCCGACATGTTGTCCTTGGCTAAGATTTAAGTCTTTGTTGTAAACATTACAACATATTGATATGAGATTAACTGAAATACATTTGACTGACATTATTGCTATGCACTGAAACCTGTACTCCTAAACACATTAGCAACAGTGGGTTTAGTCGCAAATTGACAAAAGCGCGAAATGACAACCGGGGCGCAAATTGTACAAAGAGCAAAATGTTCAAAGAGCATTACGTCCAAGGCGCACAATGACTAGGAAGAAAAAATGTCCAAAGCGCACAATGACTAGGAAGCAAAATGTCTATAGCGCAAAACGTCCAAAATTTTATTTATTCTGTTAAATCCGTACCCAAAGGGTAAAACAGGACCCTATTACTAAGACTCCGCTGTCCGTCCGTCTGTCTGTCACCAGGCTGTATCTCATGAACTGTTATAGCTAGAACGTTGACATTTTCACAGATGTATTGCTGTTGCCCCTATAACAACAAATACTAAAAACAGAAAAAAAATATTTAAGGGGAGCTCCCATTTAACGGTTTAGTCGCAAATTGACAAAAGCGCGAAATGACAACCGGGGCGCAAATTGTACAAAGAGCAAAATGTTCAAAGAGCATTACGTCCAAGGCGCACAATGACTAGGAAGAAAAAATGTCCAAAGCGCACAATGACTAGGAAGCAAAATGTCTATAGCGCAAAACGTCCAAAATTTTATTTATTCTGTTAAATCCGTACCCAAAGGGTAAAACAGGACCCTATTACTAAGACTCCGCTGTCCGTCCGTCTGTCTGTCACCAGGCTGTATCTCATGAACTGTTATAGCTAGAACGTTGACATTTTCACAGATGTATTGCTGTTGCCCCTATAACAACAAATACTAAAAACAGAAAAAAAATATTTAAGGGGAGCTCCCATTTAACAAATCTGAATTTATAGCCGTTTTTCGCTTGGTATTAATAATGGTGACAGGTAGTTGCTTGAAATATTCACAAATATTTGGTCAAATATTCACTTTAAAAATAAATAATTAAATTAAAATATATATATACGGCGGCTCCCATACAAGAAACGTGATTTTTTTGCTCGATATTAATAACGGCACAGGAAGATGCTTTAAATATTCACAGAATATTGAGTTGTATATTTCCTTCAAAAATAAATAATTAAATTAAAATAAAATACATTAAGGGGGGCTTCCATATGGTACGGAAACGCACTTGGCCGATTATATTATTTCTAAATATTACTGCATCATTTATTTAACGGACATGAAATTTGATTGTTTTTCGATGACACAACAAGTTATTGAAAACACATTAATTTGATGGTAGTGTTATTGAAAAATTATAATTTGAGGATAGTCTGGTACTTATACTACATTTATACTTTGTAGTTACCACACAACTTTGTAAAATCTTTTGTAGTTTTGTTTAAAATGCTCGTTACTGTGTTGACTCACCAAAATAATTTGTATATCATCGCAGTTATAACACAATATTAAACGGTTTAGTCGCAAAATGACAGAAGCGCAAAATGACAACCGGGGCGCATATTGTCCAAAGAGCAAAATGTTCAAAAATAATTACGTCCAAGGCGCACAATGACTTGGAAGCAAAATGTCCAAAGCGCACAATGACTTGTAAGGAAAAATGTCTATAGCGCACAACGTCCAAAATTCCAACTAATACTAGAAATTAGGGTTTAATATTGTGTTATAACTGTGATAATATACAAATTATTTTGGTGAGTCAACACAGTAATGAGCATATTTTAAACAAAACTACAAAAGATTTTACTAAGTTGTGTGGTAACTGTAAAGTATAAATGTAGTATAAGTACCCGACTATCCTCAAATTATATTTTGTTCAATTACACCACCGTCAAATTAAAATGTTTTCAATAACTTGTCATGTCATTGAAAAACAATCAAATTTCATGTCCGTTAAATAAATAATGCAATAATGTAATCGGCCAAGTGCGAGTCGGACTTGCGCACGAAGGGTTCCCGTACCATATGGAAGCCCCCTTAATATATTTTATTTTAATTTAATTATTTATTTTTGAAGGAAATATACAACTCAATATACTGTGAATATTTAAAGCATCTTCTTGTGCCGTTATTAATATCGAGCAAAAAAATCACGTTTCTTGTATGAGAGCCCCCCGTAAATATCTATTTTATTTTAATTCTTCATTTTAAAGGTGAATATTTGACCAATTTTTCGTGAATAAAGTGTTTCGTGAGTGTTTCAAGCAACTACCTGTCACCATTATTAATACCAAGCGAGAAATGGCTATAAATTCAGATTTGTTAAATGGGAGATAACCTTAAATATTTTTTCTCTGTTTTTAATATTTGTTGTTATAGAGGCAACAGCAATACATCTGTGAAAATTTCAACGTTCTAGCTATAACAGTTCATGAGATACAGCTTGTTGACAGACAGACAGACGGACGGACAGCAGAGTCTAATATAGAATAATATGAATAATCCCTTTGGGTGCGGAACCCTAAAAATTAAGGAATAACATAATTATTATGAAAGATACCAGGAAAAAAATATGGTTTTACTAGTACACATAGCTTAAGTGTGTTGTTTCATATCGCGTATGTAGATGGTACTGTTAAGCTTCATATAGATGGCGCACAAGGTTTTAAAATACAAATAGCTGTACTCGAACACCAAAACAAGTCATGGAAGTTGATGTAACAGAATAAATAAAATGTTGGACGTTTTGCGCTATAGACATTTTGCTTCCTAGTCATTGTGCGTTTTGCACATTTTTTCTTTCTAGTCATTGTGCGCCTTGGACGTAATGCTCTTTGAACATTTTGCTCTTTGTACAATTTGCGCCCCGGTTGTCATTTCGCGCTTTTGTCATTTTGCGACTAAACGTATTAAACCCTATAAATTTTGTAGTATTAATTGGAATTTTGGACGTTGTGCGCTATAGACATTTTTCCTTCCTAGTCATTGTGCGCTTTGGACATTTTGATCTCTAGTCATTGTGCGCCTTGGACGTAATTATTTTTGAACATTTTGCTCTTTGGACAATATGCGCCCCGGTTGTCATTTTGAGCTTCTGTCATTTTGCGACCAAACGGCAACAGTGCTCTCCAATATGTTGAAGTGTAACAAGTGTGATAATGTCTATGAAAAGTTCCAACCTTATTTTGTACATTTGCGCTACGCCCATAACATAAAAAAAAAATTTTTCATGTCCTGAAGAAAACTGTACAAGGCTATATCATTCTAAAAGTGACTTAAAAAAGCACTTTATATCTTACCATAACATAATTGAAAAACAAAATGTCACTAGTAATGTTTTAGCTGAACGTTTTGATGCAAATACTGAAAGGCACGTTGAATCTGAGTCCTATTGTAAAGTCTCAACAGAGCCACAACACGGTGGTAATATGGGTCAAGATGCTTAAGATCTTAATGAATAAGTATCAAAACTTAATGATGCGGTTAAAACAATTATAACTGAGCTACATAATATTTCTACTTTGCCCAAAAAAGTTGTACAATCTATTGTTGAACTAGTGTCTAACTTAATTCTATCTGAACCATTTAGCTTATTAAAAAAACATTGAAATAGTCACATGATAGCTTTTTGATGATATCAGCGCGGAAGATGTTCCCGTTTTATACAAGATCAAACACGTGTTGATTAATAAATATGATAAAAAGGTTGCTATTGTTGGTACGCTTTTAGAAACACTTGGTTATTCTTCACACTACATGGCGTATCTTGTTTCTGATACACATGTTACAGAATTCGTTTACAATGATTGTTGTTGTTTGACGCCAACGAAAATTCATTTAGTGAATAATAATATGTATGTTGACATAAAATGTTAGTAACAATAAAAATGTCCACAATTTGAAGATACTTTTATGTTGAAATTCAATGATTGTGTCACTATAATTTTAGAGTAAGTCATAACATTTGTTTGTTTCTGTATTTGTAGTCGTAAGTGATTTTCAGGAGAATTAAATTAATACGCCATCTAGTAAGTAAAAAGCAAGAAAATATTAATACTTAATCCATGTACAGGCAGCCGTCTTGTTTTTATAGTATCGTTAATATTTTCTGGCCTTCTTAATTAAAAAAAAATCCAAAACTGTCACATTTAAATATATATTAGAAAAAACAAAACAGACACCACGAAACTTCCTAAATGGCGCAAAGACTAATAATATTCAATCTTACTTAAACAAGGTTACAGGTAACTCACACACAACCTCTTCAGGGCGACTTTAGTACATCTAGATGAACAACTTTTATTATGAGACTAACCCTTAAATCGCGAAAAAAAATCAGCTGTTACATGCAACATGTTCAATGGCGTTCAACAAAATGTATGAAACAGCTGATTTTGTTTCACGATTTCAAGTTGGTCACAAGTTTTGAAAAGTTTTGATGTACTAAAGCCCCTTAAAAGATGAAGTGTGTGAGTTACCAGTAATCCTGTATAATTGATTCTCATAAGTTATAAAATGCAGGATTATGCGGAAAGGTTTGTTAATCCGATAGTTTTATAGTACCTACAACCTCAAATCACGAAATACTAGTTTCTATAAAAAATAGCAAAAATTTATGGAACAGTTAAAATTTCGCGAATCCGGGTTGTAGGTAGACCCTTTCGGGTTTAGTTAGATCTTACTTTTCCGCATAACCCTATAGTTATATTTTATTCTGGTGTTGCTTTGACACTTTTTACTAATCAAGAAAATAATTAGTTTTAACTAAGAAGTAGGATTATTATTCCACATCTTCAAAATACTTAAAGGTACAAAAAAGCTTGATATAGGTACCTACGTGTTGTTTGATAAAAAATTTCTTAAGTTTAGATTAGACTTATAATTGTGTGTACGAATTTTATTATAATTTTACTGAATATATTATTTAATTAAAATAAATGTCTTGAAGTTATCAACTTAATTTAATTTCAAAATCAGGGTTAAAATGAGATTGATACACTGTGAACTAAATTCGGGTTTTAGAACGATTGTATTAATAATTCTGTTGTTAGTCTTATTTTCTGATTTGTGATAAAGATTTTAAATAATAATTTTGTCTTATATCTGTACATATATATTTATATAGTTGAGACCGATAATTTCCTAAATTGGGAAGTACAGTTTCGAAACATCAGCAGAATAATACATACAGGGTTATGCGGAAAGGTTTGTTCTAACCCTAAGGAGTGTCAAAGTACCTACAAGGCTTAAATCACGAAAAAGATAGATTTTTGTGATTTAGGGGTTGTTGGTACTATGAGATCCTTTCGGATTAGAACGAACCTTTCCGCATAACCCTGTGTCTATTATTCTGGTGTTGCTTTGAGACTTTCTACTTTCCAATGAAGAACATTATTGGTTTTGAACTAAGAAGTAGAATTATTGTTCCAAACCTCCAAAATACTTACTTGAAGACACAAAAAACTTGATAGAAGTAAATATATTTTTTAAATAACGCACAAAAATGGTTCACTTAAGATCAATCTCGTTTTAATCCGAAATCCCCAATTACTCAAATTAAGAATAATATTTTAGTCCCTAAGAAGATGCATTCTTAATTTAAAAATATTATCAGTCTTTACTGGAAATCTAAATATTCTTCAGGCAAGTAAAATGCATTATTCGAACTAAGAAATAGTTATTCTTGGCAGAAAATCTTAGTTATTCCAATTGATAATAATTATACACTTGGGTCAAGAATATGCATTTTCAAATTAAAAATATTTTTATTCGTCACTAGACATTAAAAAGTCTTAGGGCAAGAATAAGTCACCATTTAATCTGAAACCGATTTGATTTTAGTATGAAATCCTTTACTTATTTAAAGTGACAATAATTATACATTTTGCTCAAGAATAAACATTTTCAAATTAAAAGTATTTTTCTTTTTCACTTGACACAAAATAATCTTAGGGCAAGAAAACTTCACTATTTAAACTGAAACTGATCTGGTTTTAGTACGAAATCCTTTCGTTATTGGAATTAAGAACATGATAAACTCATCTTAAGAAGCTACATTCTTAGTGCAGAAACTATAGTACTCTCTACTTAAGATTTAAAATAATTAAGGCGAGTAAAGGGCGATATTGAAATAAAGCTTACATAGTATTGAAATGAGAGAAATTTTATTTTGTTTAAAACTTCAGCATTCACAAGTTGAGAATATTAAAATTGGATCAAAAAACGGAATTCTCGGTAGAAGCTGTTACACATTTTGAATGAAAAACCCTTGTCTTACAACGAGATAAAACAGTCTCCAACATAATTATCATAATTTTGACTTGAAACAAAAATTGTCTTCAAAATAAAATTCATTGTCTCAATTTAATACAAAAAAAATCAACGTTTAAGACTTTTAGGTTATTGACAGTAGAAATTGAATTTTTTGTTACAAGATAAACGACGCTTTCGATTAAAAATACATTGTCTGACTCCAAAAATAAAAATAAGTATGCTTCAAAAATGTTGATCGTCTTTTATTAAGAAAATGACGCGTCTTGAAGACCAAAAAGCCGCTTCCTCTTGGATGAAGATATTGAAGGATTCTTCTATCGACAATATTTTCTCTTTACATAAGACATTTAAGTCTGGATTTGAGCATATCAACTAAAACAAAAAAATGCTTTATTCAAGAAAATATTGTTTTCCCCATATATGAAACTACATTATTCTTGACCAATAAATATATTCTTGGTACAAGACTTTTTTTCTTTCCGTGTGTAGCAACCGATTGCAAGCCAAGAGAAGTAAAACGAGCCCCAACACGACGGGTATATCTTGTTTAGTAGGTACAGGAGTTCTTATCGTTACCTGCCAACTCCATGATCAGGTCAGCTCCATGGTACCATATCATTGCATAAGTACATATGCGTGCAAAATTTCAGCTCACACGGAAACAGGAAAGTTGGTTAAATTTAACTTGCAAGATTCCACCCTAATTTACATATGTAGGTACATACATACATAGTTACTTAGGTACATCCATTGAAGTTAAATTAAAGCTTGTAATAAAAAAAGCACACGTCATTAAATACTTATCAAAGAACACAAAAAATCAGTAATTTATCCAGCTCACATAGAGCTACCCTTTATCAAGAAACTTTTGTAAAAGTTGGAAAGTGTACAAATTACACAAAACAACTAAAATATTTACTTATTAATGTTGTTAAATTATGAAGCAAGGATACCGACTTTCGGTCCGTTTCCTTTTGAGATTTCATTTTAATAAGGCTTTTGTATATTTGTGGAAATGAAATCGGCTCTTGAGGTCGTTTTGAAGCATCTTAATGTCCTTTTTAACAAGACGGTCTTATCAAACAAACCGCGGAATCTTAGGTTTACTGTCAAAAGAGAATTCTTGTTTTGTTACTTTGTAAGTAAATAGCAGAAAGTGTGAGTTGGACTTGCACATCGAGCGTTCCGGACTTAATTATTTTGAAGCTGTTAAGTGCCAATTTATTTTTAGTCTCGTACCTTCTCTATTTATTTCTTCTGTTCAAAGTTTGAATCGCGGACGCTGCACTGAAGATATGGTTGAAAAGTATTTCGATCATAAGTTTTTTCAATTGATTTCTTGACCACAGACACTAGGTTCCGTATTTACCTACAGATTTATTTGTATACCTCAGTTTTATTTTGAGAAGACGCAAATTGTCTTTGTTTACTAAGTTTTGTTATTAAATACGAAATTCAAACACTAAAATAGAAGATTTCAGAGAAAGGGTAGATGTACTTACATAAATTGTAGGTACAATAAATAGGTTCGACTATTGCATGACCGTGTCACGTTAGTTTCTATGTATCTATATTTATTTCGTTAGAAGAGATCGTTAGGGGAAGCCTATGTCCAGCAGTAAACGTCCTATGGCTGAAAAGAAGAAGAAAAGATATTTATTTAGCAATATGAAATATCAATAAAACTCCGTCAAGTAAACTGACTTCATTGAATAGATTGTTAAATTCGAATTAATAAAGCTAATACAAGCATAATATAGGTACTGGCACGTAAGTTGAACAAAAAAATATCACTCTCTCCTTTTCGTTAGCAGAGAAAACAAAAGAGAGGTAGCTATGGTTTAACGTTCAAGTTGTTTGCCAGCAACTATACAATGCCGTAAGATCCGTAGGCTTCCTAATAAAATGTTGTTATCACCCTCAGGAAAAGGATCTCCAAACGACACAAAAAGTTGTAACAAAGTATAAATGCTGTTGTTAGCCCGTGCCCAACGTACTCGCGAAATATGCCGGATCCTTCGTGAGATCTGTCAGCTGTGTTCCCCGAGGCAGCCCAAAAGTACAAAACTGACAATTTGTAGCCCCTCGACCCTGCTCTCAGTGTTTCGTACTTATAAAACCGTGTTTTATTTAAGTGCAGTTTGAAAATGATATATTATATAGTCGTACTACTCGTAGGTACCTGTTATATATGCATATTAGTTATTTTTTAATAGCTGAGTTCTTCATAACACGGCATATTTCTAATCAACTTCAAAAAAGGGGAAGTTTTGAAGGATTTGACTGTTTATTACACAACTGCCAAGGAAGGGTACATATTATTGTTTTTCTCACGTATCTTGTGTGTTTGTAAATTTCTTTATTCCCCCGTATCCTCCAAAAGACTGAATGGATTTCGACAATTAGGGTATATGGGTTATTTAAATTTAATTAATCAACAACCGTTTTAACTCATTAAGTGCGTTGCTTATTTGTTGCTTTGCAGTCGGTTGGTTTCATGCATGGTTTTTATATAACTTGTTACGATTCACTTTTTGTACGTGTGTTCACTTCTTACGCGGTAGTTACGGCAATTACTTAAATAAATATATTTTGATGATTGTTTTTTGTTTGGAAGCTCAAACTTCAGAGTTGATCCCACTTGAATTTTATCTCATAGAAATCAATTGTGCCATTTTTGGTACAATATGATTAAATTGTTTCGAAAGAAATCTGTCAGAAGCTGCTTAGCCTTAATTTGATTCGCTTGATAATTCAACCCAATACAGGTTTTTCCAAGCGCTTCCCGATCTCCCCTGGTCATAAAACGTTCGTAACCGTGAGCACACCGCTCGAAGACAGTAACGATCGGAACTGCCTATCTCTTAGCCGTAATGGCTGCAATCCGATACCGAGGCGACGTGACTATTTCGCTAAACTATGGGATAAACGCACTATGGTGGATCTTGCCTGTACGTACTTGACTTTTTTTTATACTATAAAACGAGGGTGTTCGTAATTTAACAACAGCGCTTATAGCATATTATGACTAGGTGTTTCGTTCCAATACGTCTTCAAAATGAAGTAACGCTGTCTTTGATCAGGTATACACTGATCGAAGAACGCTGTGATTAGTTAAATACTAAGATTTTTTTGAAAGGGTGACAGCGGGAGGTTTTCACAAGTGAGCGCTGCCGTGGATTGTATGATTCGTTAAATTGTAGACCACAGCTTTTTTAACTGTTTAGACATGACATTTGATGTCATTTTAGACGGCATGAGAATCCTGACATCAAGGCTAGCTACCCGGCCAATAAGAACTTAGTTTAGTCTCCCCTAGTTTTAAATCGCTTGAAGAGAGTAACGACCGGAACTGCCTATCTCTTACCCGTAATGGCTGCATCCAATACTGGGCAACGGGATACACGAATATTTCTCTAAACTATGAGATAAACGCACTATGGTAGCTTTTATCTATACTTACGAGTATATATAAACAGTTTTCCGGGGGAAAAATGAAATAAATAGACTTATTCGTTTTCTAAACAGAAAAGTTACTTAGTATATATTTACTTGCCCTGGTGTCAGAGTTTTTAAGCCGCGATAGTAGCTGACATGGTTATACAGTTATCGCAACCGGAGTTACGCATAAGTTTTCTATAAGTTTTCATAAAACCAGACAGGTATGCTATCGATAATATAATATATTATAAAATAGTTTTGTTCGCGTTTAGCGGTCTTTATCAAAATCGAGTAGGTACCTATATATCTACAAGCAAACTTGTACCGCATAGCATGCCTACAACACATTGTAAACCTGGCTGGTTTATCAAAGTTGAAAGAATAGTTACTCGTGTTCTTTACACCAAATTGACCGCCACCAATCTGAGCTACTCAGCAGACTACCCGACACCGATATACGATAAGGGCGCGTCCACATTACCGTTTATCCGCCGCTAAGTGCATTATGTGGTTGCGGAAATCTCCTGCCGAAGCACTTGTCTACACGTGTGACTGAATTACGTATAGTGTCTATGATGTGTAAGAGATTTATTTCTATGACAACTCGTTATCCTTTTTAGTCATCAAAGAAAAAATGCCAAGTCCATGTTTTTAGTGGGAGTATCAGCCTGTTTTAACTAAACAAAGCCGTTGTTTTGCCATCCGTTTCAATTTGTTTGAATCTCTTCAGCCTTACAGAAAATGTAACTTTAAGGAAGGCCTATGGTCAGCAGCAGACTTCTTATCGTTGATATTATAATGGCGATAATTCATCAGATAATGATGAACGAGTATCTTGTTGGGCTGAAATTCAATATTTATTTTAGCATTGAAGACGCTACAGAAAGAGAGAACTTTAATTCGGTTCTTCATGCGAAATCTTCTGTAAATATTTCTTAAAACGTGGTGCTGGTTATTTTAGCGTTATCAAAAAATCGTAAAAGCTCTTAATAACGTACAAGTGTTAACAAAAGTGGCAATTTATATTGCTATCAACATACGTAATAGAAATCTAAGATTCAATCGTACACAGCACATCGAGACCTCCTATTTACATAATAAAACAAACGGGGAGAAGAAAAAGCCGTATCGATTCGCTTCTTGAAGCTTCTCAACTATTTCTCAGTTCACCAATAAGTTCTGTACTCGTATTTGAAGATTTGTTTTTGAGTCCTTAGTTGTTAAATTTTGATTTTATTAATAAGGTAACTTAGCTTTAATTTATAAGTCATTCAGCTTTAAATCACAAGTAATATACATACAAAATTATCTGTTTCTATATAAAAAATATGGTTTTGATACGTCGTAACGCTAAAATTAAATTGCGAGATCTAAAGTAGAGCAGCTAGTTACACATGTATTGATAAGGGTAATAGACTAGTTGACATTTTTTTTTGATATCCTGTTGTAACACCTAACCATAAACAGAGCCTATTATCGAAAACAAAATTAAAATCAACTTAGAAATAAAGAAGTTACAAGCATTTTATTTTCTTGCTAGAAGAAATATGGTAAATCAACAAAATAAATAACACAACAAGATTATTTTTTGCAAAAATCAGCATGACCGACTTCACCCGTGTACAGAATTCGCGAATATTTCGAACGGATCGATGTAGCATTTTTCACATTATTGTTGATTTATCAAAAATGGTTTAGCCAATTTCAATATAATTTTAATGTGATTAATTTCGAAGTATACTCTTTCCAATAAAAAAATAGTTATTGAAATCGGACCTTTATGTAAAAAGTTATGCGTGATTAAACATAAAAAAAATATGCGCGTCGAATTGTATACCTCCTCCGGTGGTTCGTCGGTCAAAAAGACATAATATCGATGAGGAAAAATCTCCTCACACTACGGACACTACTTTGTTAAGTAGGCACTCCTTACGCATTTAAAAAGAAATACCGACTACGGAGTACTTAAAATCAAATAGAATAGAAATAATAAAATTGCGGCAAATACGCTGTTCTTGCTGTTGTGCTGAAAGTAGAGTAGGTACAATCTGAAATTTAAAATGTCTCTCCAAAAATAAACTTTCCTCAGTACCCGTCTCCCCAATGCTTTGGACCCCTTTCGCCCCAAGACTGTTTGCACGTAAAGGATTGCATCCCTAAATCAGCCCTTAGCAGACCGGCGCAGCCTTCGACGGGCGTTTTAAAACGGATTTGCCGAAATCGGAGAAAAAGGGCGCACTTTTTCATACTGTAGGCTCGAGGTCGACTTTAAATTGGAGTATTTTTAAGAATTTCAGGCGGGCTTGTTGCCTGTATTTATTTAAATTACAGGTAACGACTTTAAAGGCATCGTATTAGCTGCAGAATTAGATAATGCAATCTACGCGCGAGACGCGAATTTGAAATTTGACGCGAACGTGGAGAAAACGACAGGTTTTTTTTACTATAGTGGGTCAGCAGATAAGTTTGGTATAATAAAAAACCGGACAAGCGCGAGTCAGGCTCGCACATTGAAGGTTCCGTACAAACACGTTGTTAAAATAATTAAAAACCTGTTTTAGCATCTCCTAATGAAGTTCTTTTATATGATGCCTTACATGATACGATTTAGTCACTTTGAATTTTGAACCCATATTTTGTGAATTTTGAGGCTCTATTTTTTGTGATTTAATTACAAATGTACAGTTTTCAGATTTATTCCTCTATATGTACTCTGAGACAATGCTTTTCGCCAAATTTCATAGATCTATGTCAACGGAAAGTACCCTGTAGGTTTTGATTTTTGTGAGTGCGAAATATGCGGTTTTTACGACATAAACGGCTCTAACTTTTTTAAACGATAACTGAGAAGTTTTTCTTTTACACAACTGCAAGAGATTATAGATATACGTATACAGATTAAATTTCAACTCGATATCTTTACGCGTTCCCGAGATAAAGAGTCTTGACATACACACAGACGGACAGACGGACAACAAAGTGATCCTATAACGGTTCCGTTTTTTCCGTTTGAGGTACGGAACCCTAAAAATAAACTTTGCTCAAAAGAGATGAGGCTAGGGTCACTCTCTCGGTGGTACCGTTTAACTTTAAAAGTCCCATCGTACCACTAGTGGTATGTAATGGCTGCATTGTTGTCTACGATTTATTTTTAAGAGATGCCTATTGCAGATTTCTGTTAGTAATTTACTGTTAAAATCTGAGATCTACTTTTTTTGTACAATCATGGCTACCAAATCACCAGATGGAAAGCAATGTTGTAGCCGAGGATATAATATACATGTAGACCTAAAAGATTCTGACTCATAGGAGATTCTGCATTTTGTTTCTAGCTAGGAACGAATAATACGAAAAAACGCTGACAAAATTAAAAAAATATTTGATACTGAATATCAAAATTCTTCATATCACAATTTCACGTCCACCTCGAATTGGCATTTCAGTTCCTTCTCAGCAAAATTCTAATTTCACAAAAACGTCAGTCGTACAGTCGGTACACGTAAATAATGCAAACAAAGGCATTTTTCCTTTAATATTTTACAAGTCTATTTCCCAGTTTTCTCTCGGCCGAACGCATCAAAAAGGCTGTATCCGACTTGAGTGACGTTTTAATGGAGCCGGACGAATTTATTCACCGGCCGCTGCGTCGGACGAGATACAGGAGACGACAGCTGGGTATTGTGCGAGATACCAAACTAGAAATGTGAAAAATACACGTCGACTTTTACAAACTTCCAAAAAGGAGGAGGTACTATCTTCGTCTGTATGTATTTATTTTTTATGTTCCATTTCATATATTTGCCAATTGTGAACTGATTTAAAAATATATTTTTTAAGGGTTTATAGGTACATATACTTCCGACGTTAATTAATTACCTTTATCTTACTTATTAATTACCTTTAATTGTACTGTACTGTACCAGCCTTTTTTTATAGTCCACTACAGGACGTAGGCCTACCCACGAAGGGTGATTGGGCCATATCCACTACGCTGGCCCAGTACGGGTTGGTGGATTCACATCCGCCATCGAATTTCTTCTACGGACGTATGTAGGTTGCCTCACGATGTTTTCCTTCACCGAAAATCCAATGATGTGAAATTCCGTACATAAGTTCCAAAGAAACTCATTGGTACGGGATCGGGATTTGAACCCACGACCTCACGATTGCAGGTCGGGTGTTACTACCACTAGACCACCACGGCTTCCTTTAATTAATTACCACAAATTAATTACCTTCGGTTTACCCAGTTCATAAAGTTTTTCAAATTTTATTATGTTACTCTAGCTTAAGACTCTTTTTAAAAATAAGTGTATTAATATTCTCCGCTCGAAATAGGCAGGCTGTTTGAACTTTTAAATTTTATGTAACATCATTTGTACACAGCTAAACAATAAAGTTTTTTCTATTTTCTATTTAGGTGGTCACATTTGAATTTTATTGAAATCGACTTAGCCGTTTTTGAGAAACCAATAATAATGTACATGGATGTCACATCAACTTGTGCAAACTATTCGAATAGGCTATATGACTAGTTTTTGGAAATCGTTTTAAATTATTCGTTAGTACATAATAAGCACACTACATTTATATTTCCGAGAGATCTAATATTGTATTAACAATGAAAATCAAGCGTCAAAGAATAGATATTCAAGATCCCGCCAAAACGACATTCTGTAATGGTACCGGTTTGTGACGTCACACACTAGTAAATAGCGTTAGTTAATACTAGTAAATACGCTAGTTCACATCTAAACATTGACAAAAATACTTTTTATAACTTACAGATCCAATAAAATTACTCCAAAAACACAAATTACACAAACAACAGTCAATCGAGAAATTCTTGTTTACTAGCATGTCACGTCACCAGAGGTGCCGCCCTTCTTAGAGCGTTCACGTCACTGATAAAATATCAAATAAATACCGTATTTTATTTCGTGAGATTTGAGAAAATTAGACGAATTTTAGTTTAAATAAAGTGAAATATGTCTTTTTCAGGCCATTATCTGTATGGATAACCACAATCAATAGTATATTTACAATGTTGTCAAATAGCCTATTCTGTACACGGTTGAAGTCGGTATTGCCATTTTAGACGAAAAATAAATAATTATTGTAAATTAACTTCCAGTGATTGAATTCCGGCGTAACTATAACGTAGCTTACGTCAATCAATTGTAGACTAAATTCACTTGCAACGTGAGTTAGGTACTGTACAATGAAAACTAGATTCAATTGAGTTATAATTTTAGATCGAATATTCGTTTCTCAATACTTTTTGAAGGACGTAGTTTACGTCAATCATGTGTAGATTACAATTTAAATACTCAGTCCAAATATATTTGGTCATTCAATTGCGATATAATTTTAGATCGAACACTCGTTTCTCATTACATTTTGAATTCTAAAAAATCATTCTTATCTTATCAGAATATTCGTTTCTCAATACTTTTTGAATAACGTAATTTACGTCAATCAAGTGTAGATTACAATTTAAATACTCAGTCCAAATATATTTGGTCATTCAATTGCGATATAATTTTAGATCGAATACTCGTTTCTCATTACATTTTGAATTCTAAAAAATCATTCTTACCATCATTTATAAAGTCACTCGTATTATTATCAATATTGATACTGAAATGAACGCCCAATCCGATAAAGATTTTACCACTTATAATTTTTTGATCCATTTGCTCTCTCGCTACACAAGTCTCTATCTCCGTACGTTTTAGTGAGATCACCAAATTTTTCCAAGCTTGTTGTACTTTGATGTAGCCTATCTCCAGCCAGCTTCAGGAGATCCCCTGTCACGTAAAGCATATATTTCGGCTCGGATGCGTCGGCCGATAAAGACAAACCGTATTTTGAGTAGGGTTAGGACCGATTGACCGCCCTCCGACTGACTTACGCTTGAACTGGGGTAGTTACTGTTACGTTACTTCCATGAGCTTTACTTCGATAAGGCACTGGATACATGTAATCCGTATTACAGACTGTAGGGCCATATTTTCAGAATAATTTCAAAAATAGATATAATATTCTGCATCAGACTTTTGAAATAAAGGTACAAGTTTTTTTGTGATTACAGCCTTTTATGAACAAGCATGGCTAGAGAATCTTGATAGCTAAGGATAATGACTGATGAGACCACACAATTAGAATAGAATAGAAGCTACATATCCGCAAGCATAACGTTCATCTAAGTTTACCTTAAGTGGAAAGACTATTTGAACCATAAGATTACACTCGAAGCAAGCTGCTGACAACATCTATTAGAAAACTACTCGAAGAGACTGCTGGAACTCTACGACTGATATAATAGTGACGACAAATATCTAATTTTCTAAAGCTTTCGGAATCTTGTCATAAAATAGCTCAGAGCAAATAAAAAAACCAGAGGAAACGTCGTTGAACAGTCAAGTGAAGCCGGTTTTTTATACATGTGTGAGTGCGTCGCTGTTGCGCCACCATAGTTTGACTGACAAGCCAAGGCGTAGTTTCATAGTTGGATGGATGTGTGTGTATAATTGTCTGTACACGGCGAGGCGTAGTTTTGGTTGGCTTCACTTCTTTGTTCACAACATTCTCTCTTGATTTTTTTATTTGCTCTGAGTAAAATAGTTGTTGACTCCATCTTGATAAAGATCGCTAAATTATAATTTGTATGGCGTTTGTATATCGTGGTTTGTATGGCAGACACCAATAAATTTGGGACACCAAATTTACTTGCCACGCATGCACAACACTTGTATTATATTATAATTAAAACTTATCTAATAATATTATAACGTATCTAATATCATATCATCCCATGTTCATCAGCCCTTACTGTGATATTTGAAATACTTATATAAACAAAATTCCGTAATCAAAATTAAAAACAACATCGGCTATTTTGTCAACAGAATTTCATCCAATATTTCATAAATTCCATATTGGTCTCATTACTCCAATATTAATAGTTCCAGGAACTTTTGATCAAAGGAAGCTGCCACTCGATATCGGTTTTAATATTAAAGCTTCAGCTTTCAAAAAAGAACATTTTGTACCCATCCGGGAGTTTATGACATGGGCACGGTAAAGTTTTACAAGTTTCCATAAAATGTTCGCCGGTGGTTTTCGAAAAGTTTTAGTCATTTTAGTTGGAACTATCACGGTGACCAAGCTTCACTAATTTTAATACATCCATCCATCCATCCATCCATCCATCAGCCAAAAGACGTCCACTGCTGGACATAGGCCTCCCCTATGGATCTCCAATAAGACCGGTTGATAGCGGCTTGCATCCAGCGCGATCCTGCGGCCTTAATGAGGTCATCTGTCCACCTTGTGGGTGGACGTCCTACGCTGCGCTTGCCGGTACGTGGTCTCCACTCGAGAACTTTTCGACTCATTTAATACATAATGTGATCCAAATCTTTTCCGTGGTTTCCGAAATTCACGAAATAGGTACCTACATGTAGAAGAGTCGTAAATTTTTGACACATGCTCTACAATAAACTATGCAATCTATCCGTAGGTATTTGTTTGAATTGGTGAATGAGAACTTATGCTTACTTTATCATAAATTATGATAACTTATGATCAACATCTTATACTTCTTACAAATCGTAATTTCACAAACTCTACATCTTAGTCAGATTATGAGGCCGTAAATGTAGTAGGAAAATCAAACGTTCATATATGTCATAAGAAAATTAATAGGTAAATTAACAAATTTAACTAGGAAGATTACACATAAAGTAAATTATGTTTTTTTCTTGTTTTTGCTATTTAATTATGATAATTATGCACATGGAATAATTACTTAATACACACATAATATGCATTATAGAAAGAAACATACATACATGCGTATAAACCTTCCCACAAGCACACGTTACAAAAACATTATCTTCCTTCGGGTATTGCAGCGTTTCGCCCCGCAAGCGGCTCGGCCCGCGGGGCGAATCGCCCAAGACTCTTTTTGATCTCATCTTTGAGGATCTCAGTTGACTAAAACGTTCTAAAAGAGATCGTTAATTTTTAACCCAGATTTAGCCTGTCCATACTCTTAAAATGTTCACTATTTTGTAGCACACACTAAAAATAAATCCCAATTTTTAGAACACCAACATTTTCATCAAAATTTACGATTTAGGCAGTGCTAGCCACTTTTTCTAACAGTAACGACCTGATATAACAGCAAACATGTGCCTAGTGGGTCGAATGGACGCACTATAAAATTTGTAAAGCCCGGGTAGCAAGCCCTGGTGTCAAAGTTTTATTTTGCCTGAAGGTCTCTGATATGGCTAAACAAATAATACAACTGGGACCCACAATTTAATGCATCATCCGAGCCTTGGTAGTGTTCAGTAGTAAATGCCACCAGCGGCCACCCATCCGAAGACTGACCGTGCCGAACGTTGCCGAACTTCGATCATGGCTAAAACATACCAAGTCAAAAGTTATAAGCGTTTTTTAGCCTTGAACCTCGTCTAAATTTCTCAATTTTTGTTATTTGATAATTTTTGTGTTCTTAATCATGTTTTACCTAAATTATTTTGCCGGAGGGCAACACCGGCAATACAGTCTTTTCGACTACTGCAGCTAGTAGGTGTCGTTCCTCTTATTTTGCCAAATAAATATATTAATGAATATTTAAATAAATATAATTTATTTATTTAATTTTATGCAACAATATCTCTGTCTACTTAAATCAATGTTTACGGCACGATTTATACAGCAGCAGTCCAACAGTGGGTGCCGGTATAATTAGCGAAAAGCTGGGCAATTAGGCGCGATGCCAGGACGCAGGGCTTTTCCACTCATGGAGTGGACGAGTGAATTCTATAGTATTTGGCCAGGGGTGTAGCGTGGACTAATACAGGGTTATCTGCTTGCCCTGGACTAAACCGAAAGGGATGAATTAAGACCATCATTATGAACAACTTTTGCTATGAGGCCAATCCGAAATGCGAGAAAAAAATATTAGCTGTTATATATACAAAATTGGAACCGTACAGTATACTCGTATCGTTTCTGCATTTTCCACCATACACGTGTGCTACGTGCGTGCGTGCTCCAACCACGGAAATGTTTAGATTACCTCTTAAATTAAGATAAGTCATAAGTTGAGTAGCTATTAAGCATTATAAGTGTGAATACACGCATCATTATAGTGCAGCAGAGTTTTAATCTGTTTCACCACCTACTACTTCTGTGCAGCTTTTTTTTCCCAGGGAAAATCCTTTGTGGATACCACCCTACCCCGGGGGAGGCAAGGTAGTTATGTGGGAGTCCCTTGGCTGTTCGGTGTACCCACTAAAAACCTCGGGGTGTTTCTTCCTGACGCCCATGTACTGGAGCTGCGGGAATGCTTTCGCACTCGTCCGCGGCTCCAGCGGCGCTGATCCCTAAGACCCGGTCCTGTTTGGTGACGGAGCTCGTCCACCCTACTTTCCTTGAGAGGCGCGCGGAAACACCTCGGGGGCTACGCTTGTCGGGCGATGGACTGCCCCGAGTCCACCTCACTTCTGTGCATGCGGCAACCATGTCAGCAGACTGTGCAACTAGGAATTGAGAAAATGTATGAAACATCTATTTTTTTTCTCGATCTCATCGAATTATGGGTCTAGGGCTCTAGGCCCTTAGTAAAAGTTGTTCATAAGGATGACCTGAATCACATATTTTTGGCATATAGGTACCTGTATATTGCGCAATGTGCATTAATTTATTTTCACTTATGTACCTACCTGTGTGCTGAAAAACGAACAAGTCGGCTAAATTTAAAAAATACAATAGCAAACTTTACCTGCATATAATTTCTCTGCATATAAAAAACATATCACTGTCCAATTCAAACCTGCGTTAGAATTTCAACCATCACATTGAAATCCGCTGACGCTTTTACACAGCTCAAAGTACTTTCCCATCTAAATCCGTAGATTTTGTAGATTTTTCCGCTGCACAGTGGGCAGGCGACGGCCTCGCTAACAAATCTAATTTGACCGCCTATCGGCACGTCCGACTTTTGATGGAGGAGTTTGAGCACCACTTGGTTTGGAACTCGCGTGTTTTTGAGAGAAAGTTACGAGTTACATGCTGTTAAAAATTGATGCGGATTTGTGGGATGCTATATCTTTTTTAGATAAAATTTTCACAAAAAAGTAAGTTCGTTTAGCCGGTTTTTAAGCCGCTTGAAAGCATAAAATATATTAATTTGAATTCCGTCTATAATATTAACTGTACACGTGGTTTCATTGCCTTACTCTACATAGTTTTAGATAATTAGGGTGGTACTAGTATGTTAATAATGTACCTACATTTTCTTACACTTTTAAGACAAGGTTTTTTTATGTTGCACAGTAGGCAGCGACGGCCACGTTAAAAAATCTAATTTATCCGTCTATCGGCACGTCCCACTTTTGATGGAGGACTTGGAACACCACTCACGTGTTTTTGAGAGAAAGTTACACGATATTAAAAGTCGATGGGCATTTGTGGGTTCTGCTATTTGTTTTTTAGATGAAATCGGCATGAAACATGTAAATTTTAATACGTTACATGGACCATATTAGCTGTGCTCATGGTTTCATCGTCTTATTGACCGAGCGACAGCGAAGATCTCCGTTTTAGCACGGGGATTTTGCTTTCGTCTGTCCAGACGTAGGATTTCGCCTACAGGTCGCATTTTTCAACAAATCTTGACGAAACTTGGTACATAGCTCCTGTTTGTTTATCTGTATTTTTTTGTCGTCGGAGATTTTTTATAGGGGATTTAGATTCCAATGATTTCCTTATTTTTCAGGATAAGCCGAAACGTGGCTCTACTTAATTTCCATATACATTAGCCCAAATACGCCACGTAAAGAGAAACAAACAAATACCTCTTCCGCATTTACAATATTAATAGAGATAGCAATAAACAGAAGTGTGAGCTTATGAAACGGTCGGAAATTGATTAAACCTCAAAATAAAGCCTCATTTCGGAACTAAAGGTGTCTGTTCACCATGACCGTGCTAGGATGCATCATGCACCAAAAATAGCACCATACGCTCTACAATGCACACTACAAGTACTACAACATACCACCAACGTACGAGTAGGTAGATACGTGAACAATATTTTACCGGAGCCAAAACGTTCCGTGTATAGCACGTGACAGTGCTGGTTGTTGATGAAACGACCTATCTAGAAATCCTAGTCACATAGGTCCTTTTTGATACAAAGAATATTTTTTGACGTGATAACATCGTATGACTCGATGAACGCTGTCTGCATCCGCGAAAATGTATGACTCATCGTTCCGCCTGAGCCGAGCGTGCAAGCGAGAGCGCGGAACAACCGATAGAGAGGCACAATCGTCCTAAGCGTTCGGCTTGTGACGCATTATGCCATTATCGCGTTAAATTATCGTCCGTAAACCGATTTTACAGACAACCAATTGTTTATTTGCCGGACCCGTTCTTAGCATGGTGTAGTATGGTACGACACAGTGAGCCGCCACCTTAAACCTCAAAATAGAGTCTCATTTCGAAACTAAACCGTGATGTATTAAACCTCACACCGCCGAGAAACATCAAGCAAAATCAAACCTGAGCCCTCCACTGAATAATGAATAACCTCATATTCTGACCTAAATCCGTCTTAAGATTTCCGAAGCTGACGGAATAGTTAAGCAGGCTTATGGGACAACACTACGCGTAGTAAAATATTAATGACTTACCCAGCTCAATCAGGGGCGCTGGGAACGAGCCCGGTATTGTGGTGAAGGTTTTTTTCACTGAGTTACAGAGGTCGACGGATGTGGATGGAACAAAGCAATAAGATAATTTTTATAATGTATGGAGTACAGTATTAATTCTCGAGATGATGACATTTTTCATAGCATCTTAGCTGCAATTCAGACTGCTGCAGCGAGGAGCTTGTATGTCATGGTATGGGATATATTTAGGTACCTAGCGCAGGGACATCCGGCCCTTTTTGCTTGTAGGTATTGTGATGTACATATAATAACGGGACAGGCATAATTGCTTCGCGATAAATTCCCAGTATACCAAATACATCAGATAAAAAACTCAGCTGAAATATTTTATCCTGAAAGAAATGTCTTCGTTTAGCTACGGTATGCGTGAGGTTAGTTTCTGTCATCTCTATCATATTTCAGATTGGTATTGAGGCAAGAAACGTTTTCATTTCTGTAAATTTTGACGACATAGACCTCAGACTTAGACCATGACGTAATAATTGAATAACTTACATTCAAATATTTATTTGTGGGGAAAAGAGCTTCCATGTGTTGTGTGTGTGTTGTTTCACGCAGCGAAATTTATTGTTATACTCTATAAAATTTCACTTGATCTCTGCGACAGCTGTCAGAAAAATCACGCCTATGAAATCCTGAATTTATTAATAGTACAGACAGTACCTACCTGTCAATGTCATACTTTATGGGCATGCCGATCAGTGATGGGCGACGAATGATCGTGACCACAGAGTTTTAGATAGAGTTTTAATTAAAATATCGATAGTTTATACTGACGATATTTTAAATAAAACTTAATTTATCATTAATTTTTTTGTATATTTTAATATCATAACATTTTTTACATGTTTAATTAAATTAAACCCAATTATATGTTACATTAGCATCGATAATAGTGAAAAACGTCGATTAATACTATCGTTACATTATTATGAGTATTTAATTAATATCATAACATTATTTACATGTGTACATACTTGATCTTAAATAATAGTAAGTAAATAAAAAACAGTTTCTCACCTTCAACTACTCATTCGATTTCATTACAACATTGTTTGAAAATCGATATTTTCCACCACTATCTCAACTCTAAAAATGTTCAATGTCACTGTCGCAGACATCAAGTTAAATTTTATAAAGTATGGAATTATTGTTCCTATTGTTAGAATTGTTCAGCAAAGACGGTAAACGTTTTGTTATCCGCACATATTTTCTAGATGCGGACACGTTTCACAGAAATTATAGATTTCTTGGAAGCTGTAATTTCTTATTGAAATTGTTTGATTCTCAATATTTTTCTACTCGTACTAACACCGCTCATAAAACTCCTCTTAAAATTTCTATTTGTAACAGATTATTTTTTGGCAATGGATATCCTATGGCTGAACGAACGAACAATTACTAAATAGTATAAAACAAAGTCACTTATGTCTGTTCCTAAGTGTGCTTATTTCTTTAAAACTCCGCAACGGATTTTGATGCGGTTTTTTAATAGATAAAGTAATTCAAATATACCTGTGCGAAGCCGGGACAGGTCGCTAGTAGGTACTAAAAGGCTATGATCTATTGAGGCAGACATCCAGCAGTAGAAATCCTATGACTGAAACGAATGATACTAAAAGACCAATCAGAGGCGTAGTAAGTTCCCAAACATTCCCACAGCTAATATAATTGCGGGCGCTCCATTATTTTCTCAGGACCGTTGATTAAATAGTCCTCTCATTGTTTGCATAGGTGAAGGTGAGGTAGTGAGGTATTCTGTACGCAGAGTCAACACCTCGGGCGCGGACGGAGGCATGTGGAAGTTGACTTTAGCTTACGGTAACGGTTTAGGATCGGGACCTTTGAAGGGTTTCTGTGCATAAACACTAAGCATGATCACGCAGCAAAATTAAACTAGGCTAAGGACTGTCGTCCACAGGGTAATGGTTGACTTGAGTAGAGCAGCAGTTGAAAACTGCCGCGCACTAGAATACACTTTCGAACTACAGATCATATCTTAAAAGTTGCGCAGGAGTGCTCGCTACAGGGAAGAGTTAGCAGAACTTCCTCGCACACTGGAAAGGTCGGCTAAGTCAACTCACATAATGGGGCCGGCTGTCTTTAATAAGCTGACCACCGCGCCCTCTATGGGCAGATTCAAATCGCGGCTCAAAAGCTGGCTTGTCGAACACACGTTCTACAGCTGCGATGAGTTTATGACATTAAAATTTAATTGTAATTTTTGAAATTGACATTGAATTGAATATTGACATTATTATACTATTTTTGTCGTGTCTTTTTAAATTGTCAGAATGATGTAACTATGTTAAATGTGTTATTTGGTACTTAAGTACAATACTTATTAGTAAGATTGCCTTTCTGTTGACTTGTAACTAACGTTATGAATAAAATGATTATGATTATTATGATTATGATTATCGTAGTTATATTATCGTATATTTAGTTATATCCATATTCAAGGCTTGAATTCCGGGTTAAAATAAAATTCAAACTGACGTGTATTTTTATTTTCCAAAATAAATGACAGATGATCCACAGAAGTGTACAAAATGGGAATGCTATAAATCATTTAGTTTTGTATCTACAACAATACACGAAATCAAGAGCATACCGAAATAGTGCAAATGTAGGTACATTGTACGTGATATTAATTCATAATGCGAATTCGACAACTCAGATATTCCAATGCGACTATAAGTAGATACTTAGATTCCACCGATTGAAAATGATTGATATCTCACCTGATCCATCCGTCCGTTAGCCACAGAACGTTCACTACATTTGAATTATCGTCCACAGTCCACTAGTTATGAGTTTCGAATTTAATCTTACAGCGCAAATTGCACAGCCAAATCTACTGTTTCACGTTTTGTAGAAAATCATCTCAACAACAGCCAAAACCTCCCGTGCAGGGTCAGTGCCGTGACCGTGCCGTGCTATCGATCGTGCTGAATAATGCACGCCGCGTCCGTCCGCCGGTCAATTAGTCCGCCGCCGCCGATCTCCGGAATGCACTCACTCATTGTTCTGCACGGTTTTTCAACGCGTTTTGGAGTTTATACACCTGTATTTTGAAGAGGAGATATAATCTGTATTCAGATGGTTGTATCTTGCATTGTAGTTTTTCAAGAATCGATGTTCTAAGGCGTGGCAGATACCACTTTTAGTATTGAGAGGTGAGGTTGTAGCGCTCACAGCGTAGTTTGACAAGGTGTTACTCAGATATCATCGAAGTTAAGCAACGTTCAGCACGATCAGTCGTCGGATGGGTGACCGCGGGTGGCATTTACAACTGCGCGCAACCTTGGCTCGGATGACACGTTAAATCGTAGGGGCCCAGGTTGTTTTGACCATTTAGGCATGTTATGTCAGAGACCTTCAGGCACTTTAAAACCTCTGACACCGAGGCCTATACGTGTATACAAGTTCGACACTTGTTAATAGGCGTCCTCATGGGAGTAGTAGGGATGAGTGATACAAATCGTATATAGATATTGAAACTATATATCGGGTTCGTATCGGAAATTCGATATTGACCCGTGATGAAACTATATATTTTTCTAAAACACGATATTGCTGATATCGCTGATTTGATTCGTAATGTTATTAGGTTATTAGGTTATAATGGAATATCGAACGAGATATCGAGATATTGAATCGATTTATTATATCGGTGTGTTATGTTCAATATCGAGCTATACGATTTTTGCGCCATATCCTTCAAGTAGAAGAGTAGAAAGCGGAACCACTATTTTGAACCTTATGTTAATAGAAATAAATACGGGAATTGAATTTCTTTCTACTGATCTGGGTACAGGCTGAATCAAACTTGATGGTGGTTGTGAAAGTGAAGCGAGTCGTTGCGCAGTATCAAATTCATACGTCAGCGACGATGAGGTGTGGGGATTTTCACAGCTTGTCGCTAACTTCACAGATATTAGATTGTATTTTTTTTTCGCGATTTCGTTGTTGATTCGGCTCAACTTTTGATTCGTACCGGTGATTTTTGGTATTGTTTTGTTTTTTATCTGGTAAAACACGTTATTAAAAACGATCTTCACGAAGTTTTGAACTCTGAAAACGAATATTTTTTGAGAAATTAATTTGTGAAAATACACATTTTAGGTTAGAATTTTATTTACACGGCGTATTTTTTACGGTTTTTATCATTATCTGGAATGCCTGAAACAGGGTTACCAGCATCTCCTTCCCAACTTCCCAAATTCTCCAAAAAAGTATGTAAAAGTCCTCATTTTTTAATGAAAAAATCTTAGAAAATTCCTAAAATGTGGAATTTGCTTCCTATTTACCTATGTGTGGGTGGTCAAATAAAAGTAAGTCACAGATCCGACATTTGGTAAGTTGATAATTATTCGATCGAATTTCCAAATGAGGGGGAGAGTGCCTACATTACTCCCCCCCCCCTTCCCCTCTTTTGAAGTCACAATGTTCTTCCTATCTTCAACAAAAGTTTTTGCCATATTAGAATTAATTTAAAAAAAATCATTTCTCCAAAAAGGGGAGATTCCGAATTTCCCCCCTTTTCCAGGAGGGGAGGTGAACCCTCCTCCTTCCTCCTTCTTCCACCAACCCCTCTTTTAGCGCCGGTATGAATCAAAAGTAAATGCATAATACAATAAAATATTAATGCAGCCAGTCCTAAGCCTGGTTAAGTAAGAAGGAAAAATTATCACAATTATATTTTAAAATAAAAACTTTAACCCAAAATTAACCAGATATTAAACCCATATTGCGTTAGCCGATGCACGTTGTGTATCGAATGATTTTAAATCGATATCTGAATTCGTTTGACAAAATATATGGTTTCTAGCAATATATAGTTTCAAAATCCGATATCAAATATCGATATATAGTTTCGATACGATATCTTGGCAAAGGCGATATTACCCACTCCTAGGGAGTAGTAATAAAAGTCTCAACCCAGTGGTACAAGTTTAGTTTTTCCGACCGTTAACAAAAAACCCTTCCATTTGTCGAACACAAACGTTTGCGCGTTTTAATTTGTACAGTGGCGTCATCTCTTATCGTTCGTTAAAACTAAAATTGGTTCGCTATACAAATCGCTTGAACAACGTGCAAAGTGTTGCTTTGCAAACTATAGAGAGTTTCAAAGATCCTATAATAGAAGTTGGTCATTTTGATGAGTTCAATTATATCCTAGAAGAATAATAACATTGTAATATAATATTTTGTATTTCTTTAAAAAATATTTACATTTGCTAATTATATGAAATTGTTTGTCTTAAATTCCTTATACGTGCCCGTAGTCGTATAGTCAAGCGTAACATCCTTTTAGATACTCTGCTTTCGGGGCCAGATTTTACATAAGTAAAGTAGGTGGAAGCACGATGAATTCGAAGAGGAATCGTATTGATTTCAGAGTCAACAAGGGTAAGTTAAACTCTGGTTAAACAATGTTAATTGACATTTGGATAACTGTCAGCAGAACAACGACGCCGCGGCGCCAGGCTCTAGGTATTCTGTGACTTGACTTGATTCCTCTTTATGTAGGTAATATTGAAATATGTTGAATGTTGATTTATGCTTTTGGAATTTGAGAATCTAAAATAATTAAATGTATTGAGAACATATTGAAGTACGTATAATGTATATCAAATCTATTTGATCCGTCTCTCCGAAGCTGCATGAAAGAGTAACGTACAAATCAACAAACATACATTTCGGGTTTTATTTAGAATATTATTAAGGATAAGGTAGTCATTGACTTGTCATTTTTTCTATGGTAGTAGTCTAGTGGTAGTAACATCCGCTCTACAATCGCGAGGTTGGAGAAGGACGTCATATACCGAAAGAACTCAAATACGCCATCGAATTCTTTCTACACAGAAATAATTTGATGGCGTATTTGAATCCACCAAATACGCTGTGGCAAGCTGTGGTGGTCTAGTGGTTGTAACACTGGCCTGACATTCTTGAGTTCGTGGGTTTAAATCCCGTACCCATGAGTTTCCTTGGAACTGATGTTCGGAATTCCACACCACTGGCTTTTCGGTGAAGGATAACATCGTGAGGCAACCTGCATACGTCCGTAGACGAAATTGGATGGCCTGTGTGGTGAATCCACCAACCCGCAATCGCCCTTCATGGGTAGGCCTACGTCCTGTAGTGTACTATCAAAAAGGCTGCTACGGTTCGGTACGGATTTGAATCTACTAACCAGCACCGGGCCAGCATTGTGGAAATGCCCAATCACCTTTCGTGGATAAGCCAACCTCCTGCAGTGGACTATTAAAAACACTACAGTACAGTAAGGTTGGATATTTTGTCAAATTTTATTTAACTTTCTACCGCAGTTTAGTAAAGCCACTCGGTATTACATATTCTCATCGCGCCCTGAGCCGAAATGGAATAAGCCAACCGGCATCGATCCAGGCTCGTCTGCTCTATATTTATCACCGCAGAGACCCGATAGTGAGCCACTTTGTTTGTATTGTACTGCTATTTTGGATTTAATTGTCCCTTTTCGGGCTAATTGACTCGTCGATTCGTCAAGTAAAATTAGTAGAAGTTACGGTTGATTGTTGGACACAGTTGATTCTAAAAATAAATGAGAATATCTATGTAGGTACTGATGTGTCTATACCAAGCAGAGTCGAATAAAATTAGCATTTGTCTGTCAACGATTTTTTCCCTTCTTTGTCCAAATGTCCAGTTCCTTTATTCTCAAATATGAGTAGGTACTTAAAGTTATAGTTCTTGCTGAGATAACACCCTCAGGTAATCTGTTTTAATTGTAGACAATTCCAATTTTGTTGCAAAAAATAATCTAGAAGAAAAGATAAGACCTCCCTACATTCTTCCAGTAAGAACAGACTTTGACTATACTCGTATCACAAACCATGTGAAACATTTATGATCAAAGACTGTTCTGTCTTTTAGATTAACCATATAGGGTTCATATGGTTTGTGATTTAGTCAAAGTCTGTTCTTATTGTAGGAATGTAGGGGAATGTGTTATGTTGGTTGTTATAACGTATATGAGAAAGTATCACAATTTTTGCTATGTCAAAGTAGCAAAAGCAAAGTTATAAAATAACGCTGTGTGTTTAGGCGCAACTATTTTCAATAAACAATTTCGCAAACCACTAAAACTTTCATTATCCCATCAAACTACAAAAACGTCGTATAAAATCTATTTTACGACATGAAAATGCGCGTGTAACGAAGTTTAAACCCTATTTACTTTAGTTTTACCCTCATAAGGGTCCCAAAAATCGCTTACACTGTGGCATCAGCGGCCCGACCTCGAATCCCTGCGTTATGATTTACCTATCACCCGTCCAGTTTATCCTGACCCCTGGAGGACGTGGATGGAAGATGTTTGGTGTAATCTCGGAGGTGATGGAAGATGCATGGGGGTCTACTTGTGCTGGCGATGTAAATCCAGGTACTGCGACATTTGGCGGAGGTTGAGCCGGGTCGCAGGGACGGTATGCAAAGTTGTTGTATGTCGTAAGATATAAAAACAAAGATAATTTGTTAATTTGCAAAATTTTATATCGAGAGTCCGATAACTCTATTTTAGAGCTTCTCTACAATTTTTACTTTCTATTCTTCTCTGCAAAATAAATTTATTGTCCGTAGACCCAACTTTAAACTTATTTATTCGTATGTCGTATCATACTTAGCTCTAACCAATCTTATCAAACACCTCGTGTTAAATTACTTTCGAGTCAAAAACGACTTTTTTATTACGGATGTTTCGACGTCGTATTAGCCATAGGACATTCACCGCTGGACATAGGTCTCCCTTTTAGAAACTTCGAATAAACTGGTTGGTAGAGTCTTACATCCAGCACGATCCTGCGGTCTTAATGAGGTCATCCGTCCACCTTGTGGGTGAGCGTCCTATGCTGTGCCTAGCACGTGGTCTCTACTTAAGAACTTTTCGACCCCATAAGAGTGCATTCTCTAACAGAATTCCAAGTTTTTTTTTAATTATTGCTTTGGCACTATTCTTCTGGTCTCCTCTGTCTTGGGCCGCGACCACAAGATTCCCTAAGGCTTGTATCGCTTCACATTGCCTATTGCGGTCATCACTCATAATGGTAACGGGGTTGTTTATAATTATTGCCAATTATTCTAGTGTCGCGGTGGGAACCATTGCGCAGAGTGGGAGGGGGTGCGGGGTTTATGTCTTGAAATAGGGGTAGGTGTTGGGGAGCTTCAAACTTTATTAAGAATACAATAACCCACTGAATATCTGAGATGAGCTCTTTTATTTATGTATGTTGTTCTATTGCATAAAAATATGCTTATTTCTGAGGTTAATTTGTTTCAGCCATAGGAAATCCATTGCTGGGCATAGGTCTCCCCTAAAGATCTCCAATAAATCGGTTGGTAGCGGCTTGCTTCCAACACAATCCTGCGGTCTTAATGAGGTCATCTGTTCACATTGTTGGTGGACGTCCTACGCTGCGCTTGCCGGTACGTGATCTCCCCTCGAAAACTTTTCGACCCCATCGGTCACCAGTTCTCCGAGCTATGTGCCCTACCCACTGCCATTTCAACTTGCCAATCCACAGGGTAATGTCTGTAACTTTGGTTTTTCTACGGATATCCTCATTTCTAAGGCAGTAAGTAGTTAAATAAGTTAGTAGTATGCTATAGTAATAAATTGAGTTTAATCCGGCTAAAAGCCTATGACATGGCAAAACGCTTTATCAAAGTGCTGTGGAGGAGTGCAAAAGGCCGCAGAGGAGTGCGGAAGGCGGCGGAGGAGTGTGGTAGGCCGTGGAGGAGTGCAAAAGGCCGCGGAGGAGTGCGGAAGGCGGCGGAGGAGCGTGGTAGGCCGCGGAGGATTGCAAAAGGCTGCGGAGGAGTGCGGAAGGCGGTGGAGGAGTGCGAAAGGCCGCGGATGAGTACGGAAGCATGCCCGTAGCCCCTACACATAGCGCAGTGGCGGAAACACTCCAGGTGTATTAGTTGGTATACCACCTACCAGCGGTGGAGACTTCCACATAACCACCAGCCTCCCCGAGCTTGGAGCCTCCATATAAGATTTTCCTGGGTCAAAAAAGGCCTTATCGAAAGTGGAAATCGTTAGATTTTTCCATGATTGTCCACCTCGCGCTCGCGAGTCATCGCTTTATCCCCCTCAATAGGGGATAATAGAGTCCGCCAGATGATTTGTCGGATCGAGCCCTATTTTAGGAAATTGGATTTGTAGATCGGATGCGATAAGCGAGGTCGGATCGCCCGATCGGGGGAGCGGTAAAAGTTTAGATGCCCCTGTTATCACTGATTTGCGTATATCGATTTTGGTTCCTAGCTTCTGTGACGGGGATTTATATACTTTTAGCAGACTTAGGGAGCTTAAAATGTTTCTTTGGAAACTTCGGATCCATTCATTCGGGTTCATCCTTTGCTTAGTTTTATCATGTGATTCGGTTTGATGTAGGTGGACTTTGAAGGTGGTAATGATGTTAATCTGAAGTTCCATTCGTCTATTGCAATTTGAAACCCTTTTTGTAAAACTTTTCATTTGTAAGATAAAGGTAAAAGCGAGCAGAGTTATGATGAGCAGAGTTCGTTGTTATGTTATGGATATTTTCTTTATCAACGTTTCTTTTTAAGGTAAATGTTCTATCTATTGCACGGTACGGTAAATATGTAGATATTATAAAACATCGTACCTATATGCAAATATTCAATACGTCTATAGTTTATCGCCTTTAATGTAAGTATAATTAATGAAACTATGAATAAGTTTAGGATCTTTATTGACAAGTATCATCAAAACATTTTTTAATAATAGCTCACTGTTAAAATACAATTTTACAAAAGTTACTATCGGTTTGTCATTTGCGAGAAAAACTTAAGTGAAGCGCCTTGTTGCCCTCAAGTTTTCCTGTTTAGTCCCCATTGGGGTAACAAAAGGAAAACCGTTAAAATAATAGAAAGACGTTTACGTTCGGGTCACGTGCGATAGTCATTTTAAACAGAGTTGGATAAACCTTAGCACTGGATAAAATAGCCCCGTATTCATAGTAGGCTCTATAACTAAATCAGCAGTTCTAAACTGCTGAACATTATGCGCAAACGGTCAAACGTTAAAAAATGATTCTAATGTCACAGTAATGGTATCTTACAGCATTGAGACTCGGCCCTGTCCTTGAATAGGTCCTAGAGCTGCCCGCCGCTATTCTATTCTATTCTAAAAGAAAAGGCAAACTGCAAAAGAGAAAAGCGTCAAATGGAACGTCAAAAAAACGTCGATTTTAAGACCGCAGTTTTAAAGTTTTCGACTTTTTGCACGTCAATTTAGATACCATTACCGTGGTAGAGTTTATGGATCGTTGGATTTGATGTAGAGCTGCGAGAGTCCATCGTGGAGGGCCTCGCTGGAGTCGTCGGGTTCACCCTCAGCAAAAAGATCCAGTCCACTCTTGTCGAAGAAATCGCTTTCCTCTTCGCTGGTCGAATCTGACTCATCTTCGTCGGAAGAATCCTGAGGATTAGTGAAAATGTAAATTCAATTTATCCATAACATATTTCACTGATATTAATCTAATTACTTATTACAATTACTTTTGTTTCGATTTTTAGCCTTTTTTGTAAATAGGTAGGATATATTTATATGACGGGGGGAGCTCCCGGGACCCGTCATCATGTGGGTCCAACATGTCAGGAACGCCGAAATTAACAATGCGTTTTGTAGTTTACACGTTTATTCTCTAGTTTTAATCGAATGAAGTTAATTTTACAGCTGGATTGCTACGATAATTTAAGATTATGGAAACGTGGAAAGTTCGACACAGCAACCTTTTCAGAACCACGTGCCCGTTCCAGGCCCAGATCTAAACTGCCGGCATCCACCGAACGAATCGAACGAATCTCTTCCACCATAGATCAACCAGAAATGAGTGAACCAATTCCTCGAGACTGAAGTTGTTATTTCCATACCACAGGCTCTGTGTCGACCTCACCCAAATGACAGTTGTTACTCAACGCTTAAACGACAGTTAACATTTGACGTTTCCAACTATGCTATGTCTATTATTAATACTAGATGGCGCTGCTCCACTATCCGACACGGCCATCATGACATCTCACACGTCCTCGTGGGAGTTACCTGGAAAACAGAAAAAAACGGAAAGTAACGTGTTTTACGCTCGGTCATACTGACCACAAAAAGTCCACTAGAACTCAACAAGTCAATTTATTTCAATTTGAAAACCAGACATGGGGGTAGGTATTTTAACCGCAATAAAAAAGTAGGTACGCAGTACATTTAACCTAATTAACATTCTATTCACTTTAGGTTACCGAACAAAACTCAATACTAATGCCATCAAAATTGTAAAAACAGTTAAACGCGGGTTCTATCCAGCTAATCTCGCAAATATCCATCCAGTCTCCGTATCAAATCACATGTCAAAAATTAACAGTCTAGTCACCTCCATCCGGCAACTCTTGGGAGCCTCCATCCAGCGCCCGTATACCACACGTCAAAAGTCAACAAAGTCTAGCTGCTTCCATCCAGCAACTCTTGGGAGCCTCCATCCAGCGCCCGTATACCACACGTCATAAGTCAACACAGTCTAGCTGCTTCCATCCAGCAACTCTTGGGAGCCTCCATCCGGCGCCCGTAAACCACACATCACACAACAACATCCAGCTGCTTCCATCCAGCAACTCTTGGAAGCCTCCATCCGGCTTCCGCATACTAACGGCTAACAAATCCGAAGTCCGTACACAAAACAATGAATACAGCAAGAGCAAATGAGTTTTATTTGATAACGACTACGTTACCTTAACTAAGTGATGATTCATCTTGTCACGTAACCGTGTTGTTGTCACTATTATGTCGTGTCCATTTGTTTACATTTTTATCGTAAAACTTTTGGTTGGTGTTCTGGATTATAAGAAAAACAATGACTTACCTTCAAAAATACTATTTTCCTTGAAAATAACCCAGTACCTGGGTTCGAACTTAGTCTGGTTTCACTCCTTATTTAGTAACAAAACAAAAACATCAAATCGTACCTTATTGTATGCAGTTTTTTTTTTTCTGGTAGGTATATCCTAAGTGCAGCAAAACTTCGTAAACATTGTTTATCGCGGAACATCAGAACGACTAGGAGGGTATTATAAGAAAACAATGAGTCTTACCTCTCAGCTTAGTTTTGCGATAACTCCAGAGCAAATCACAAAGGTTTTTTGAAACATAGGCGGGAAAATTCACCTACTCTTATCACAGTGTCAAAATATCGTAATTGAAGCTAAATAACTCACCAGAGTGACGCAGAGTACCGGCAGGCGCATTCATAATGCACACGTCCACTCGCTTTTCTTTAGGCCGACCGCTTCCAGTGCCAGCGTTGTTGGCCCCTTTGCTGCTTCTCTCCGGACAGTTGGATGCGTAGTGGCCTTCTCTCTTACAGAGAAAGCAAGTGATGTGGTCTGCTGAGCCCGTAGACTGGTTACTCACAAGTATTCCCGTGAGAGGATTTGGGTCTGTACAGGTCATCTAATTTCTTAGAATCTTCTCTGCTTTGGCATTGCCATGACTTGTGGCCTATTTTTCCACAAGTAAACATTCGACGGAAGTAGCCGTTCCACTGAGTCTGCTCCTCTTGATGTTAGATCCTTCATTTACATTCATGGTGGAGTTACTTCGCTTCAAAAAGGAAACATCCTTCAATTCTTTCTTGAGGTGACTACGGGTTTGGATGTCCGTAGTAATCGCTAACCTCTGAACACGTGGCTCAAATTTGGAGATATGCGCCAAGACTGTAGCTATTGCTATCTGCTCCGTAGTTAGCCCATTCCATCTCGCAATGATTGAAGCCATGAGGGTAGCAGCATAAGCGGCTAAGCACTCGTTTTCTTTTGGTTTCATAGCGTTCAGGGTGATCAACAAAGATGCTGTAGTTTCTGGACATTCGTACTTTGCCATAAAAAGATCCTTAAAGTCACTCCAGGTCATGCCGGGGAACGATACAGACGACAGCCAGGAAGATGCTTCTCCTTTAAATGCGTAGCTCAAAGCAATCATTAGCGATGGTCCTTGACGATGCTGATCAGTAACACACATGTCTGCTGTCGTTATCCAAGCACGGGCATCACTGTCAGTCTTCGCTGGGTCAAAAATAGGTAGACGAAGAGAACTTGACTGTGTCGATTGTTTTACTGCTTGCAACAAAGCCATCATGCTGCGATTCTGTTGTTCAAAAATCAAGCGCCATTTTTCTTCACTCTGATCATCGCTGGAAGCACGGATGTTGCGGTGATGCTGCTCATCTGAGTCATCCTCTTCACGTGGGTGCATAGGGTTGCATCCACTTCTGATGACGGGGGGAGCTCCCGGGACCCGTCATCATGTGGGTCCAACATGTCAGGAACGCCGAAATTAACAATGCGTTTTGTAGTTTACACGTTTATTCTCTAGTTTTAATCGAATGAAGTTAATTTTACAGCTGGATTGCTACGATAATTTAAGATTATGGAAACGTGGAAAGTTCGACACAGCAACCTTTTCAGAACCACGTGCCCGTTCCAGGCCCAGATCTAAACTGCCGGCATCCACCGAACGAATCGAACGAATCTCTTCCACCATAGATCAACCAGAAATGAGTGAACCAATTCCTCGAGACTGAAGTTGTTATTTCCATACCACAGGCTCTGTGTCGACCTCACCCAAATGACAGTTGTTACTCAACGCTTAAACGACAGTTGACATTTGACGTTTCCAACTATGCTATGTCTATTATTAATACTAGATGGCGCTGCTCCACTATCCGACATATATATGTAGTTAAGAATTGAATTTCTATGTTTTTTAAGTTATGTAAATAAATATTATTGACAATCTAATTACTTAAAGTTATTTGTTTTAAGTAGGTCAATGAAGCTTAAAGAAGAAGCTTTTGTTGTTCCTCTTGTACTTTCCCCGACCTAAGTCGGAGATATTGTCAAGCTGAACATTTGCTTACGCGGTTTTCTGTTTTATTAATATTCATATTCATATTCATTTATTTGCCACTAAGTGTTACAGAGGTCTTATATTAAAAATTGCACTTACAAACTTAGTCGCCCTTTTCGGGCATTGCAAATGTTTTATGGCGATATGGCGCTTCTTATCAATAAGATACTTAGATAAAATTAAATGTGTTACTAAACTAACTTAATACTATGGATAATAAAGGTGTCGTAATCTAATATTAGAGGGAAGCGTCTGGATGAAATTTAAATAATAATATGTCTACTGAACTAACTTAATACTATGGATACAGGGTGTCGTAATTTATTATCATCATAGAGTAGCGAGTAGCATCATAGAGTAATGATCGGCCAATTCGAATATCTCACGTAGTTTTATAAATATGTACCATGTGTAAACGTAAATATGACATGCATATACAAAAAAAATCAGCTGTTCCATACATTTTGTCGCGGGTGAACGATATTTTTTCTATGGAACAACATTTTTTTTAAAGTTTTGACAATAGTCGCATATCAAAGGTTGTTAGTTTCAGAACAAGTTCAGTTAGTTCAGAACAAGCCCCTAAAAGGATGGTAATTGATTAGGAATAACCCTGTATACAATACCTACATAAGTCATAAAATAGAAATACATATAATATGCTGCAAGGAATAGGATAATTTTAGTTGACTGCCTCGGTGGCTCAGTGGTTAGTGACCCTAACTTCTGGATCAAAGAGGCGTGGGTTCGATCCCCACCCAGGGCAAATATTTATGTGATGAACATAAGTGTTTGCTCTGTGTCTGGGTGTTATTTAGTTACTATCTATATAATTATGTATTTAAAAATAAGTATACGTAGTATATCAGTCTCTGGCAGCTATATCACAAGCTTTGCTTAGTTTGGGGTCAGAGGCCGTGTGTAAGATGTTCCAAAATATTTAGATATTTATTTATTAATATTTATTAGTTTCATTCAAACTAAAATTAACACTAACCCAAAAGTTAAACACTAACTGTTATTACTACTAATAAAACTTAGCATAGGTACATATCTACAACTATCTAGGCATTCCTGTTTTTTCTTTTCTTTCCTTTTTTTGTTTTTTTTTTCCTTTTTTCCTCTTTCTGTTTTTTTTCTGATATATTTTATTTTTAATTTGAAAATATTATGGGATTATTATGTTTGGATATTTCATGAATAGGACCAAGACGCTTACCATAAATCTCGCTCTTGGCTGAACTCGTTGTCTGCTTCTCGGTTCCTCTTCCTCCACTTCTTGAATATCGTCTGAAATGAAGCAGATCACTATCATATTATATTCTTACAATATTATAAATTACTAGCTGCCCGTCCCGGCTTTGCCTAGGTTCGGTTGTTATAACCGCCAACCTTCACGCTGGCTACAGCGTTTCGAATCCTCATTCCTCATACGAACATTAAGAATGAGGAACTCTTTGCCTGGGTCTGTCTTCCCGCTAAAGCACAACGTGGGTGTCTTCAAATCCAGAGTAAAGAGGTATCTTCTAGGTAAGCGTGCTACACGCTAGACCGTAAAACTGCTCAACATCAGGCAGTATGTAGTCAAACTTATAGTAAATAAAAAACGTTTAAACCCTCTAAAAGATAGCGAAGCCAGCATGCGAATCAGTTGTGTACTTTTGAAGATAATTCTAAATGGATACTCAGATGAGACGACATACACACAAAAAGACTTTGCTTTATAAAGCAAGTTTATGCATTATAATTAATGTTCAAAACATTATTCATTAAAAAAATCTAATGTTTAAGTTTTTGCGTCTGACTTAAACTGTATGTACCCCTAATTAGACCTAGACTTGGTTTTGATCAGAACGTTAGTAGGCATGATGTGAGAAATCCTTTAAATATGGATAAAGAATAATAACTACAAAAATTCTAGCGCTATAGCCAACTGAGGAAATTCTCACCTAAAAATATATGAAATATTTGGCCTAGAGTTGCCAAAACTCTTCTATCATAAATGCGATTGTTTGTTTGTATGGGTGTTTGTTACTCTTTCACGTAAAAACTACTGAACGGATTGACATGAAACTTTACAATAGTATTGCTTATAGGTACCTACATCAGAATAACACGTAGGCTATTATTGATTAAGATATTGCGTGAAACCAAGTTCATCGGGTCAGCTAGTTGTTATATACGTATTAAAGAACAGCTCACATGCAATTTTGCATGGACCAGCTGTTTTTTCTCGAATTTCGGGTTAGCCCCATAGTAAAAAATGGTTATAATTATGATATTAATCACCCCTTTTCCGCTCAATACAGGGCAAGGAGGTAACGCTGCATATTTCATGTCTCTTTCTAGCTGGTGCCGTATTAAATTAATGCACCTCTTTCAGATTACCTGAATCGACCATATAGGTATTATCCCTTTGGAATCTCGGTGGACATAGAAATATCTATTTTTATTTTTTATTTAAGCATATAAGTACTTATGAAAAAAGACGGCAAATTCTAAGACTAGTTTATACGTGATTCTTATCTCTTCTGTGTTATTACCTTGAGACGTTTCTGGTGTTAGGCCGTTGACTCCGGGAACGTACTTGAAGGTTTTAGGCTGCTTACTGCGTTGGTTGTTGGACAATCTGAGTACTACCACAGACGCTAGTACATTGTCACGTGATATTCTGCCGCAAGGTGGCGTTTTGATAGCTAGGCAGCATTGGTGTGCGTATATAAGTGACACTCTTGTTTCCCAGACCCTGTTACCTGCTGTATCATCTTCGTAGAATATCACTTCCGTGTCATGTCTCTCTACCTGAAAATATATTAATAAAACTAGTACTCCTCCGAACGGTAGATCTCGCGATCATTAACTAAATCTCATGAACCTTTATTTCGACTCGTTACTGATCGATTTGGTTTATACTTGCAAATTTTGTTAGGATTTAGATAGATACTAAAATGTAATCTTTAGACGACAAAAATCTATTAATGTACCTACCTACACTTAGAACCTGTTTATCAAGTTTCGTCGAGATTCGTTGAACAAGATTATTTTTTGCAAAAAATAGCATGACCGACTTCACCCGTGTACAGAATTCGCGAATATTTCGCACGGATCGATGTAGCATTTTTCACATTATTGTTGATTTATCAAAAAATGGCTCAGCTAATTTCGATTAAATTTAAATGGGACCAATTTTTCGAAGTATACTCTTTCCAATGAAAAAAGAATTATTGAAATCCGACTACTATAAAAAAAAGTTATGCATGGCTATACATAAAAAAACCGGACAAGTACGAGTCAGGCTCGCACATTGAGGGTTCCGTACAAACATATTGTTAAAATAATTAAAAAACTGTTTTAGCATGTGCTAATGAAGTTCTTTTATATGACACCTTTCATGATACGATTTCCTCACTTTGAATTTTGAGCCCATATTTTGTGAATTTTGAGGCCCTATTTTTTGTGATGTAAATAAAAATGTACAGTTTTCAGATTTATTTCTATACGTGTACTCTAGACGATGCTTCTCGCCAAATTTCATAGTTCTATGTCAACGGGAAGTACCCTGTAGGTTTTAATTTTTGTGAGTGTCGAATTATGCGGTTTTTTACGACATAAACGACTCTAACTTTTTTAAACGACAACTGAGAAGTTTTTATTTTACTCAACAGCAAGAATTCATCGATATACGTATACAGTTTAAATTTCAACTTGATATCTTTACGCGTTCTTGAGATAAAGAGTCTTGACATACACACAGACGGACAGACGGACAGACGGACAGACGGACAGACGGACAGACGGACAGACGGACAGACGGGCAGACGGACAGAAGGCCAACAAAGTGATCCTATAAGGGTCCCGTTTTTTCCTTTTGAGGTACGGAACCCTAAAAATACGCGGCGAATTGAGTACCTCCTCCGGTTCGTCGGTCAAAAATGAGACCACGAATACCAAAATCTCGACAGACGAAAGTCAAATTTCTGTGTTAAAACAAAGAAGATCTCTCTCGATTCGTTTACTTGATCAATAAAAAATCTTTACTTCCAACTTATTTCTAAATATTTTTTAAATTTTAATAAAAAAGTCTCACTTTGTTGGCGGAGCGCGTCTACACACGATGCACTCTTAATTACTAGCTTGCATTCCTTATTGCTATCTTGCGTTACCTTCTGATCTACTTCGATAATAACAGTGTCACCTCCCGCAGATGTTCCTTGTGTTATCACGAGGTTTATTATTTCTAGGGTATCAGAAGCCGCGTTTTCATTGTAAATAGGATCTGATACGATGGCTGGCAACTCTGTCCACGTCTCCTCTGAATCCCGCGTCCTCTTTATGAAAACTTGAAACGCCAACCGCACTCTGTGAAGGTTTTCTCGAGCAATACTCGCAGCGTGACTGAATCCTCCTGCAAATTAGACAAAACTCAAAACAACCTTAGCAATACGTTTCTGAAACAGTAAACAAGTACGAAGTTCGGAAAATTGCGTAACGATTCGACTTCTCCTCCGACACACAGTGTCTCAAGTCGAAAGTGTACGGACCAGTGTGTGTTACCAGAGATGACTTATGGCACTAAAACGTGGTCTCTTAAATTTTAAAGAACATGATTCCAAATTAAATTAGGAAAATGTGTGATTTTCAATTGTTTTTGTTACTGTCAAGATGAAGAAATTCGATACATTTTAAAATATTACTACAAAAAAGCTCAGAGCAAATAAAAACATCCAGAGGGAACGTCGTTGAACAGTCAAGTGATAGTTTGACTGTCAAGCCAAAGCGTAGTTTCATAGTTACTTGGATGTGTGTGTAATTGTCTGTACACGGCGAGGCGTAGTTTTGGTTGGCTTCACTTGTTTGTTCACAACCTTCTCTCTTGATTTTTTTATTTGCTCTGAGCAAAAAAGGTAAAAATGCAACGCAAGCCGCGAAAAAAATTTGCGATGTTTATGGACCTAGTGCAGTGTCTGTGAGAGTAGCACAAATTTGGTTTAAGCGTTTTCGATCCGGAAATTTTGATGTCAAAGACGCACGTGGCTCTGGACGCCAACTGTAAACGCCCTATTACGGATAAAATGGATGCTATTTTTGAAAAAAATGGAGCAAGAGCGGCATATCAGTAGTTACCACGTAGCTGAAAAACTGGGAATTGACCACAAAACAGTTTTGGCGCATTTGAAAAAACTGGGTACACAAAAAAGCTCGATATTTGGGTACCTCACGAGCTCACTGAAAGAAACCTAATGAACCCTATTATGTACTTTTCATGTGGTGGGATTGGAAGGGCATTATTCATTATAAGCTGTTACTACCAGGCAGGACCATCGATTCTGAATTCTACTACGAACAACTGATGACATTAAGTAAGAAGTTGAGAGACCTTACACATCTTTAGCCACTCAGCAAAAATTAAGAGAATTTGGCTGGTAGGTGTTAATGCATCCGCCGTATATTCCTGACCTTGAACCTTCAGATTTCCACCTGTTTCGGTCTCTTCAGAATTCTTTAGATAGTGTCAGGTTAACATCACGAGAGGACTGCCAAAACCGCGGTATTTTGACCAGAAGTCCCAAAATTTCTATAGCAATGGGATCATGTCCCTGCCTATAAAATGGCAAAAAGTTATCGAACAAAATGGTGCCGACATACTTTAGTTAAATGTAAATAAACTATATCAAAAATGTTTTGAATTTTCTTAATAAATGCGAAGAAACTTTTTCCCCAACCTATTATATCAGCGGGGGTAAGGAGTGAGTTTTGCGCAGCTCGTTTGTACTCACCTTTAAAGGGGTCTATTTGTAGTTGCGGGTCGAACGTGCTAAGTTGCGGCACATGTAGCTGTGAACGTCTGTTCAGCTCTTGCTCGACCTCGCTGTGTCTGGCGCGTCGGATACCGATCCCGAATACTTTGAACTCGTTGGCTCTAGGCGAGTCCACATAAACGCCTTGGAAAATTTTACGCCCGAACAAGCAGTTTGGATGCACTCTGCAATTGTAAAATGATGATAATTGTTAGTTTGTTCCTCTTTCACGCAGAAATAACAACGGATTGACTTTTTTTTGAATGGACGTACCTAGTTTGAACTACGGAAAGTGATATAGGCTACCTTTGTATCCCGAAAAAATCGTAGTTCCCCTAGGACAGACAAAACACTTTTTTAATAGTTTACCAACTTATCCATATCCATGTCTAAAATAGACAGGCGAAATGTTAATGGATGATATGTGACATTGGCTGCTGAGAGCAGATTTTCATTCATAGAAAGAGAGACCACCAAGATCACCAATGACAAGACCACAAAAAATTACTTTGGAAATGCATGGTGATGGATTTTGATGAAACAATAAAAATTGATTATTATAAACAAGAGGTATTTCCCATGGGATCCATAGGGGAGGCCTGTGTCCAGCAGTGGACGTCTTACAGCTGATAATAAATAAATAAATAAATATTGGGAAACATCTTACACACGGTCTCTGACCCCAAACTAAGCAAAGCTTGTGATATGGCTGCCAGAGACTGATATACTACATATACAAATTTTTAAATACGTACTTAATACTTATATAGGTAATACCTAACAGACACCGAGACACAGAGTAAACACCTATGATCACATAAATGTTTGCCCTGGGTGGGGATCAAACCCACGCCTCTTTGACCCAGAAGTCAGAGTACACTGAGCCACCGAGGCAGTGAAGTCAAGACATACTTAATGATAAAGATTAGAATAATGAATGAATATGAAGATGAAGCATACATACTTGTATGGTTCATCTTTAATGACGCAAGACACGATGACGACGGTTTCCAGCCTGGCGTCGCAGTTCAATAACTTAATTCTTGCACTGACTGTACCTCCACATCGGATTTCGCTTGCATATCGAAATCTAGAAAAGACAAACTTCAAATGTACTTTAACCATATAATTATATGCTGAATCAAGCTGGGCTGTGAAGTTAGCCGAAAGCTACGGATAACCCGATCCTGAGTGAAGCTCACGTTATCTGCAGCTTGTATGTAGCTAAAATCTCAGCCGTCAAGAAGTTTGATTCAGCCTATACCATAGACAAAAAACAGGTGTTTGCTTTGCCCAATATAACGTAGGTATAGGGCACTGGTTGTGGCCACCGCTTCGGCTTTGACCATTTAATGGTCAAAGTATATTGCATAAATAAATTATCAACAATGTAACATCATAAATATTGTTTGTGTGAATTTCAAAGTTAGAGAATTTCGTTAAAAATATAACAAATGTCAACCTAATCGTTAATATTCATAGTGATCAAAAATGCCACAACCGGTACATGTACCCTATTTACCATACAATGATTATGACCAAGCCAGGAACTTATCAGGCAATAATTATTTTTTGCAAAAAATAGCATGACCGACTTCACCCGTGTACAGAATTCGCGAATATTTCGCACATATGCATTTTTCACATTATTGTTGACTTATCAAAAATGGCTCAGCCGATTTCGATAAAATTTGTACTGTACTATCACACCGCCATATTTTACAAGCAATGTCAAAAAGTAATAAGATCCGAAACTATGAAATTCCTTTAAATAAAGAAATGAAATAAATAATGGGGATATCATTTTCGAAAACAAATAGAGCAAATAATTAAATACTGTACTAGGTAATGGCTTAAACTCGATATATTTTTGCATTAAGTATCTCTTTTTGTTCGGATGATACAATACAATCTTGCCAAATATATTAAAAATCGGGGACCTAAAAAATAGCGCATGCAGTCGCGCGCTCTTTTTGAAAGAAATACAATAAAAAATCCGAGATTCGTTGCAAAATGCAACTTATAGCGGAAAACCAACATCTGGACAGGCGATAGCATAATTGCCGTGTTTAAAACGGAGACCTTCGCTTTCACTCACATTCTAGAACATATTGTTAAGAAATTTGAACTTGCCGAAATCGTCGTGGTGGCTGTTCGATTATCTCTACGGTGGGGAGAGGCAAAAGCGGCGGTGGTGGCGGTGGCGGTGACGGTACCGGTAGGAGTGACGGTGGCGACAGTGGCGACGATAGAGGCGGTGGTGACGGTAGCGGTGATCCTTCCAACGACGACGAAGCTTCTGGGAAAGCTGTTTTCGACAACAATATTTCGTGATAATAGTTGCATTTATTTTAATGTTCACATGTTAATTGCCAAAATTAAAGTAGGTAGTTATTACGTTGATTTATAATGTTGTGATTTAACACAACAATATGTATGTGAGTACGAGGTTTGCGAATATTTCAGTTTAGATTATTTTTTCATAGCTGAAATATATTATGAAAGTCGGTGTTAAAAGTAGGTACCTTCGTCGATTAAATCGTTAAGTATTCCAAGGATACCAACGACGTCGCTTGGCTCCGGTAAATTTTCTCCATTATCATCTGAAAACAAGAAAGAAAGATAATTAAATACTTTAATAATTGTTATACAGGGTTATTTCTAATCAATTAGCATCTTTCTAGGGGATTATTCTGTACATCAAAACTAACATCTTTCGTTCTACGACTTTCATCAAAACTAAAAAAAAAAAATTGTTGTTCCATAGAAAAATATAGTTCACCTGCGACAAAATGTATGGAACAGCTGATTTTTTTGCTAATTGATTAGAAATAACCCTGTATAGTTCCATAATAGATACTTAAAATTTCTTAACTTAGAACATTTGAGGACATCGTGAAGAGGTATTATTTTGTATAACCGAATTAAACCTCTTTGCATTGCACGGCAACGGGCATTGTAAGGAGGGTTTATTCGATTTTAAAGATAATAACCTCTTTGGTGCCCGTATCAGTTCAATTTTATAAAATAAAACCTATTTTTATTGCCTGTGTTTGGCCATCATAATCGAGCTGGCCATGGTCTTATGTTTTTCACGGTGTATTTACATTCTGTTTTATTAAGGGTGTGTGTGGTTTTTCTATGAAAATTCAAAGGTACATTCTAATTTAGATTTTAGATTTTATTCATCCTGTTTTTAAAACTTCAGTTTTCAAAAATGTTATGGCTGGAAATGTGCATATAGGAGGGAGGGCACTGTAAGCTGAAACACAGGCTTCGGCCTAGTTCGGCAACAGAAACCTGTTATAAATTTTCTTAGTCAATTATTCTAGCTTGGTTAAGTTAAAATATGTAAACTTTGTTTTGGTCAAATAAAGAATTTATTATTATTTTTTTTTTAAATTTGTTTGATTTTATTGTGAGCAATACCGAGTTGCCCAGTGAGATTATGACGTAGGTATTACTCATATTCTTGGGGTTTTATTTTCTCCCAGGATGTATGAAAAGTAGAGTATGCACTATTAGAACCAAGTCTGTCTTCGTCTTGGGCGACTTGAACCCCTCGCTTCACTCAGGACTCTAAATAATTCGACTTAATACACATAAATTATAATACAATTAACTATAGAATCCCTCGCTACGCTCAGGGTCCAATTGTCGCTCGTGACGTAAGACACCCTTTGGTTCTCTTGGTACATAATCTACTACATGTTATTCGCGTCGACTTCTAAACCGTTTCGTCGGTAAAAAAAACAAGTGCGAGTCAGGCTCGCACATCGAGGGTTCCGTACAAACATATTGTTAAAATAATTAAAAAATGTTTTAGCATGTGCTAATGAAGTTATTTTATATGATACCTTACATGATATGATTTACACATTTTGAGTTTTTAACCCATTTTTTGTAAATTTTGAGGCCCTATTTTTTGTGATTTAAATCAACATGTACGGTTTTCAGATTTATTCCTATATGTGTACTCTGAGACAATGCTTTTCGCCAAATTTCATAGTTCTATGTCAACGGGAAGTACCCTGTAGGTTTTGATTGTTGTGAGCGTTGAAATATGCGTTTTTTACGACATAAACGGCTCTAACTTTTTTATACGGTTTTTGAGAAGCTTTTTTTTACACAACTGCAAGAATTCATAAGTTTACGTATATAGTTTAAATTTCAACTCGATATCATTACGCGTTCCTGAGATAAAGAGTCTTGACATACACACAGACGGACAGACGGACAGACGGACAACAAAGTGATCCTATAAGGGTTCCGTTTTTTCCTTTTGAGGTACGGAACCCTAAATAACAAAAATATTTGAATTTCGCGCACTAACCGTGGAAAAACGTACCTACTAATCACTGACCTATATTGATAAGCGAAGAATGAGAAAGCAATAGACTAGGAGACTAGTTGATAATGTCTGTTTCATTCACACAAGATAAAGATAGAATTACGCCTGTATAGTGTAAAAAAACGAGACAAGATTAGACGATTTTTTGTTCCTCGATGTGTGTCGTTTTTTTCAAGGTTAACGTGAGGCACGCTCGAATACAGAAGTAAACTATAATTAAATCATTCGAACCGCTGAATGTATACGTAAATTGTCACTTGGCCATTAGGAGCGGGAGCGAGAATTGAAAACCAATTGTAGTGCGAGCGAGAGGACGGATACTGGTTCGTACACTAACATTTTCGAATGATTCAAATATAGCGTCCCTGTGCTCATCATGAGTGTTACCAGTGTTACCAACTTTCGGATTTTTATTTTCCCACAACTCAGTTATGTCTTAGATGCTTTTGATTTGATGACTAGTATTCCATGGGCCGTATTACGTTATAATTTTGTGTTAAAAGCATAGCCAGGAACAGATGTGATACGCGTAGGTATATGTTTATTCCAATCGGTTTTAATAAAATAAGGCATTTGTGAATTTAAGACGGTTTTGGCTGTGTTCAGATTGGAAAACACTTACACAATCCGATTATATTAAATAAATTATGCAGTTTTACTCATGATGACAATCTCCGCCAAAATTGGATGGAAGTAACGGACAGAACTACTCGTAATTGGAATAAGATTTTTTTTATTGCTTACTAATACACCTCCAAAATAATTCCAGTACCTACATGGAATTAAATACTGAGCCAATTATTAACTGAAGAAAAGCGAAGGGCTCTGTAAAGTCAACGATTTGCTTTCGTCTGTCCGGATTTATGTCCACAAGTTGCATTATTTAACTAATCTCGACGAAACTAGGTACATATAAAATATAAAACCTGTCTAAACATTAATGAACTTTTTTAACATCGGCGATTTTTGTTTGGATTTAGGGGGTATTTCGCTTGAAAAGAGAATACATTTGCTGTCGCGCTACCTATCAGCTGATTTAGATAATATTTAGCAAGATTGTTTAGTATCCAAACCCTAGCAAGATTTGCAAGTACGAACAAAATTGATCTAGAGCAAGTCAGGCTTGTGAAGCTTCAGAAACAGGTGCGAAGTCTACTGAACTAATAGTAAAAATTATTTTATCAATAGAAAACTACAGTGACATAGGCATCCGGGTGAAGTCGGCATGGGCCACTAGTTATAAATAAGGGCAATTAATTAGCATGATTTTCTCGTTAAAGTCGATAAAATAGCACACTAAAAGGTATCATTAAATTAAATGGAGATGATACTAATATATACATACAAACAAAATATACATTTGTAAAGAAATGATTGAACTCACTCAAGATAGAAAGATGACAGACTTTAGTATCAGAATCCAAAACACTTTTATGGTCGATGCTCTAACAAAGAGAAATATTCCAGTATATGAAAAATTCAGACATAGAAAAGTACCTAAAAAAATTTGTCTTCTTGCTGTTTTCTCACCGAAATCTTACAATTTAGCAACGCATTTTCTTTGATCACAAAAAAAAGCATTAATGCATATATTTTATACGAAGATAGGTGTCACTAAAATTCTTCGTAATTTCGTTATTTTTTAATACTAAAACAATAACGACAATTAATTGACAAAATATTTAAAACAATAACGAAAATTTAATTGTTGTTATTGTTTTAGTATTTAGTAAACGATTGTGGCAACTTTATTTATACCTTTTTATTTAAATGTTCATACAAAGGTAAACACGTATCCACCCTTATTTAAATAAAAAAAAAACAAACCGGACTGTGCGTAAATAAGATATTGGTATCAATTTCATAGACGGTTAGTTCATTATAGTGTACTCGCTCTTATAAGGTTGTGCGTAAGAAACAGATGTACATAATATAAAATAATCCTCTTACTCACTATTATTCATAGTCCACAACAAAAATCTTTAAAAATATCCCTCCAAAACAGGGCTACGACAAAAACTTTCTTAAAATACCTATACTTGTTTCTAATAAACAAACAATGATTGAACAAAGATATGATATTGCCGTTTGAAATATCGAACCACACTGAATGAATATAGTGAAGTATTATTATAATAATATATCGAAACAAAGCATTAAAGCGGTAACTATATTTTATTATAGTTTTACATTAATATTTTACATACTCGTACTAATAAATTATCTACTGTGACACTATCCAAAATATATATTACTAGCTTTTGCCCGCGGCTCCGCCCGCGTGGTTTTTTGACTTTTGTGCTATCCTACAGGAACCTTTTATTTATCCGGGATAAAAAGTAGACTATGTCACTTTCGGGCTTTTGAACTATATCCATGACAAAATTCAAGTTGATCCGTTGCTCCGTTGCGGCGTGAAAGAGGAACAAACCAACAAACTTTTCGGATTTATAATATAAGTAAGTATGATATGATTTATCTAGTAAGCAGCGTTGCCAATGTCCATTTTCCTAATTCCCCAAAAATCAAATAGAAATTCTCCAAATTTGAGAGCCAAATTTATCCCGATTCCCCACAAATTCCTAACTTATAAAAATAAAGAAAAATTATATGTGTAATAATAATATATATTTAATGAATTGAATATTATAAAAATTTTTGCTTTTACTGCCTCTAGACGAAAATTTAGAGGTAGTTTAGGCAAAACTCACATTACCTAAAATTATTAAACAACGTGTTGCAGCTGCACAGACACGTAGATACGTAAAATAATCAAACGACGCGTTGCTATTACCTAAATTAACAAGGGTTTACCTATATACTTATCCTCGAAATACATTAAATATGAGCTATTCTGAACTGATACAAAATTAAATTTATCCGTGGATTAATATAAAAATGGACGCACATTTGGACATTCCCCATATTTTCTTAGCATACAATCATTCACCACACGATCCTTAATTGAGATAAAATTCCGCTCAATTTGAGGAATTCCCCACAAATGGGCAACCCCACTAGTAAGTCAATATTATTTATTGAATTTAATAATCAATACTTACGTCGATTATTTGGCAAGTCCAATCGAGATTTTTGTTCGTTCATTTTAAGTTTAGTAAAATAAATTGATGGAGTATGAATTTGGACTGTAGCCTTGGAGGATTTAGTTACTTTTCTTCCTAGGTCGGCTTGTTTGTACACCGGATCAGCGACGCACTATACACACCTATTCACTACATTACACACCTATTCACTACATTATGTCAGCTAGCGGGAGGCGAGGTAGTTACACATTATTAAAACATTCAATTCACAATCAAAAAATAATTTCTGTTCTAATTCTCGCACACACAAATAAGATAATATCATTATTTTTTTAATATTTTGCGTTGTAAACAACACTCACACAATCGGGAAGTGTAGCCAGTTTCAAATTTTATTTTTCCATCAGCAGTTTTAGTAGCAAACAAAAAATACAGAACAGCTGTATATTCTAAGACTCTTGTGCATGCTTATAGAGTATTTGTGTGTGGAGAAAAAAACCTTGATAATTTTATAGTATCAAACTGTATCGAGTACAAGTGAACAGAAAACACTTTTTCTACGCGCGTTTGCTTAGTTTTTTTTTACCTAGGCCGTCTCATGCCTCACCTTCGCCATGTGTTTTATGTTTTTTTTATGTTATGTGGTTTATAAAGTTCGTAGTCTCTTGACAACATGGAAGAGCTTTGTACGAGTAGTAAGTATCGTTGCTAAGGCGGCCTCATTTAAACTATCACTGTTTCTTTTTTATTTACAAAAAATGAGACTGTGGAAGTGAATAAAAAGCAATATAATTATAATACTTGTATATTTATTTAATATTCAATAAAAAAAATCACATTTCGTTCACTCCGGTCTTCAGTTTCAATCATTTTAGCTAAAGGAGATATTGCAAATATGTATAGAAATTGGGCCACTACCGGGTACAGTGTTTCATAAATGTTTGATTTGTTTGTTTCGGAAAATGATTTCCTCGTTATTTTTTACAATAAAAGTGTCCATCAAAAGTAATTTCGTATGTTCGGATGTTATGATTATGACATTGTTTGAAAATAAGGCGGCCATACTCTTCTTATTTTGGTGTCGCATAGTGTATGCATTTGTTAGTGTCAAGCAGGTAACTTTTAACCTTTTTTTGATATTTTATCAAAATAGTATGTCGTAAGTCACGTCATCGTCCAAAAAGGTCGCGGTCAAGTTATACCTCATTAAAGCAGTGGCAAACTAATAGTTATTTTTTAATTAATAAAATAATGTCACATTCCTTTCACTCCGGTCTTCAGTTTCAAATCATTTTAGCTAAAAGAGATATTGCAAAAATGATAGAAATTGGGCCACTACCAGTTATAGTATCACAAGTTTTATAAAATAATAAAATGCGAAAAGAATATACTTATGAGAAACACGAAAATAAAAACAAACTTCGTCACCGTTTGCCATCGACTTTCTCAGTGACTTGTGGCTTTACCAGGTCGCAACCTTTTCTGTATTTTTTTTTATTAGTGTGATCAATAAATGAGTTATTTTGTATGCTATGTAAGATTTAAGTGATTGTTTTATTGATGAGTTAATGAAACGCGTGTCTCAAATCTACATTTATCTTTTATTTAATTTACATAAACAACTTGCATTATTTACACACGTATAAATATCATAAAATGTAAAGTAGGCTGAAATCTGAATCATAAAGTCGGCGGATGTGAAGTTAGCTACAAGCTGCCCAATATTGCGCAAGGATTGGTCTTGGCTGAATCTCACATTGCGCGTTGTATGAACTTCGCACAGTTTCTAGCTAACTTCACAACCGCCGACTTGTATAACTCGGCCTATAACACTCGCTTCGCAATCGCGATGTCGTTGCTTCAAATCCTGTTCCAGTACCAATGAGGTCTTTGAAACCTATGGGACTATGGGTATACGGATTTTAACACCACTGGTTATTCGGTGAGAGAAACATCGTGAGAAAACACAACATACGTCGGTACAAGAAATCCACTGAACCACTGAAGAAATGCACTGCACTGAGGGCCAGCGCAGGGATTTGACTTAAAAGGGACGCTTTGGATCCAAGCCGCTCCAATTCAACCATATTACAGAGCCTTGGACGTCCTATGGCTCTAATGATGATAATGCAGATTCCTCTAAATTCCATCTAGAAATGGCGCTGGTGGTGTTTTGGAGTCTTGATGCCAAGCCTAACTTAAAAACCAAGTAGGTAGGTAATCGTCATAACATGGGCGCAACAACCAACAGTACCTACGCATTCCAGAAACGCAGCTACAACATCAACTTAGCATTTTTAGGGTTCCGTACCTCAAACGGAAAAAAACGGAACCCCTATAGGATCACTTTGTTGTCCGTTTGTCCGTCTGTGTGTATGTCAAGACTCTTTTATCTCGGGAACGCGTATAGATATCGAGTTGAAATTTAAACTGTATACGTATATCTATGGTCTTTTGCAGTTGTGTAAACGGAAAAAACTTCTCAGTTATTGTTCAAAAAAGTTAGAGCCGTTTTAAACCGTATATTTTGACACTCACAAAAATTAAAACCTACAGGGTACTTCCCGTTGACATAGAACTCTCAAATTTGGCGAGAAGCATTGTCTCAGAGTACACATATAGGAATCAATCTGAAAACTGTACATTTTTATTTAAATCACTAAAAATAGGGCCTCTAAATTCACAAAATATGGGTTCAAAAGTCAAAGTGAGTAAATCGTATCATGTAAGGTATCATATAAAATAACTTCATTAGTACATATTAAAACAGGTTTTTAATTATATTAACAATGTGTAATTTTCGATGTATGACGAGAAAAGTGAAAAAAAAAAAACTTTTTTGTCGATTGTAGAGATTTTAACAACTTACTTCCCAATTTTGTGAAATTTTCTGGATTTGTACGAAACCCTCGATGTGCGAGCATGACTCGCACTTCTCCGGTTTTTTTTCATTCCATATTGATGAGCTACAATAATACCCAGCAATCTTATCTTTTCAAGTGATTCCTTGGGGAGACAAGGCCAGGTATGTGTAGTATACTTTTCCAGTGCAGTACCGAGACTTGATACGCCCACTCAAAATTAGGATGTTTGACGAGCCCAAGATTGCAATTTTCAAAGAATTGCATATGCTTCCACTTGACACATGTGCTGTCCTGTGTCGTATGTGACCAAATTCGAGAAAAAATCAACTGTTCCATAGAAAATACAATTGTATGAAATAGCTATTTTTTTCTCGAATTTTGAGTTGGACCCTTAATAAAAGTTGTTCGTAATGATGGTTTTAATAACCCAATTCAGCTTAGTACACCAGTTCTGGATAACCCTGTGTGTAAAAGAAATATGAGCTACTACTTTCGTTTATGTAATAATTTTAGTAGGTGAATATAAATGCAAGATAAAACAAAAGGTATGAAATGAATGACTTTTACAATACATACGAGTATCTACCAACAGTACCAACTCTGGAATAAGAAAAAAGAGTCAAAACTTTTGAATTTACCAATGCGCTCAAAGCGCAAAATATCATAACGGAGTAGGTAGAACTCGATATCAACCAAATTTATGTAAGCATTATGAATTATTAAAGATTAATAATAGGTATTATGAATTAGTTAGTATACACTCGCATTTTCCAGGATTCTCAGAGTAAACAATAGCGATAATCAAAGCTTTAGAAATTGCGTAGTCTCTAGAAATCGTTGGAGCTGATGAAAAGCTGCGCCAATCCTTCGTAGAGGGAGTCATCGGACTGATCGGACTCATCCTCAGAGTCATGAATATCTGACTCATCTTCGTCGGAAGGAACCTGTGAATAAAAACAGCATTTTTACTTCAAACACATCCGATATAATCGTGACAAAATTTACACACATTAAAATGTGTGGTGTCAAATTGGCTTCTGGATTTTGTATTTTATGGATAGGTATTGAAGTCAACGTTATTCATTTGCTTGATCATAGAAGTGTACTCTGTACATACAAAAGTAAATACAAACATACAAAGTACATACAAAGTAAAAATCTTAAAATATAAAACGTTTCAATAAATTCAGTCCGTGTCGGACATACAAAATTAAATATATTTTCTTGCAGGGGTTTCATGTGTTGTTTAAGTTCATCATACTTTTGAATAAAACTTATCTTCTCACCTTTACCTTTATAATATGTATCTATGAGTAAGTTGACATAGTAATATTTTGATCCTAGAACCGTTTTTAAACGACTTCAAATTATTCTCAATTCGACAATTTTTTTTTTGTGTGTTACGTGATTACTCCGCCATTTATGAATCGATGTTGATGATTCTATTTTTATTTGGTGAATAGGTAGATCAGGGGTGGTCTCATTTAAATTAAATCGAAATCGACTAAGTCACTTTTGATCGGCCGTGTGCGAGACGGACTCGCGTACGAATGATTCCATACCGTATGGGAGCCCCTTAATATATTTTATTTTAATTAAATTAATTATTTTTGCAGTAAATATATTAAACTAAATATTCTGTGAATATATCAAGCATCTAGCTGTCACCGTTATTAATGTCGAGCGAAAACCTCAGTTTTTATTTGTACGGGAGCCCCCCTTAAAAATTTATTTATTTCTGTTTTTAGTATTTTTTATTATAGCGGCAACAGATATACGTCATATGTGAAAATTTCAACTTTTTAGATATCACGGTTCATGAGATACAGCCTGGTAACAGACGGACAGAGAAGTCTTAGTAATAGGGTCCCGTTTTTACCCTTTGGGTCCGGAACCCTAAAAATCAACAATAATGAAAAAATGAATGGACACATCGATTCGTGCGAACTATTCTAATTTTGAACACATCTACGTATATATATATATACGTACGTATAACTACTAACTTTTCGATTGTTTCTTACCATAATCCTCGACTGAACTCGTTGTCTGCTTCTCGGCTCTTCATCTTCCTCTTCTCGAATAACTGTAGCGAAGAAGTCCAGTCCTTCGGAATAGTCAAATTCTGACAGATCTTCCCGATCAGAACCTGATTCATCTTCATCGGAAAGACTCTGCGGATGAATAATAAATAAATGATAATGACTTCTTCGAACTTGATAAAACCCAAAAGTGTTTTTATTTCTTTGACTAAGCGGACATATTGAGAATGAGTAGCTTCAATAATGTAAACATGATTACTCTTGCTATTTCCTGGGTATTTTTTAAATAGTGTAGCGTGAATGGATTCCTGTGTTATTATACTATTTGGTTTTTAACATTTCACATATAACGTAACTCTATGAGTGACTCGTTACGATCTGTCAAATAAATTGAATTCGATTTAGAAATACAATGATTTTTACATTGAATCTTGCCCTTGGCTGAACTCGTAGCCTGCTTCTTGGCTCTTCTTCCTCTTCCATACCAGCTGAAATAATACAGATGAATTGTAAATTACAAAGTTATTTACAACTAGGTATACCTACATAAATGATATTGGTATTATAGCTTAGTTAAATTATCACTTGGGTATATCGCTGTATTGAAAAAGCTATCGCTACTTGACTCTATATTCGTTGAATCTGACCTAACCTTTAATTTAACGAAATGCTAGTAGGCATGATAAATGCCAAAACATGTGATATGAAAATATTAATTCCGAAGTTAATACCGATTATTACCGATATTGACTGTTATGTAAGTGCGAATGGCACTTTGTAGATTCTTAGGCAATGTATTTTTATTCTGTTGCTACCTTTGCTATAAATACAAAATATGAATTCATTTGAAAGCCATCCATCCATCCAGCCATCAGCCGTGAGACGTATAGGCCTCCTCTATATATTTCCAATAAGGTCGATTGGAAACGGTCTGCATCCAGCGCGTTCCTGTGATCTTTATTATATCGTCAGTCCACCTAGCTGGTGAACGTCCTACGCTGCGCTTGCTGGTCCGTGGTGATTTGAAATAGGACGGTGATTTAAAAGTTAGGGAGTTATTAGGTATTTATTCTTGTACCATCCTTTTGAATAGTCTACTGCAGACGTATGCCTACCAACGAAGGGCAATCGGGCCATATCTACCACGCTGTCGTCGTCGTCGCTGACGCCGGTTGGTAAATAATTCTTATTTCATCGATAAGTACCTTGTGAAGGTCCTGGTGTTGGACCTTGGGCTACAGGCTTGTAGGTGAAAGTATGAGGCTCATTACTGCGATGATCATTGGACAGTTTGAGCACTACCACAAATGCTTCAACATCGACGTCTGTCACCGTGCCACACGGCGGCGTTGTGATAGCAAAACAATTTTGATGTGCATATATAAGTGGCACTCTTTTCTCCCACAGTTGGTTACCCTTAGCGTCCACCTCGTAAAACACCACTTCAGTATCATTTCGATCCACCTGAAATGTTCCAATCATCTATGTTTATTATTAGATATACTTAGTTGCTGATATTTTTTTGAATTGGCCTGCATTATTAATAATTACTCGTCTTAAAATCTGAATATCGTTGGTTTGAATTCCGGTCTTGAAGTAACGGTCATGATGTCTTTAGAATTTATGAACGAACTTTGAACCTCTAACGTTTCAGCAAAGGAAGACGTCGGGTAAAAATATCTAGAGAAGAAATTCGATTCTGTATATGAACTCTCCTTCAGGAATTGTTTTAGCTTTACGTCCAGCCATAAGGCAAACAAAATGATCATCATCCACCACATCCACATTATGGCAATTATAGAGATAAAATCTCGAAGAAACGAAAAATACGACAAATCATGTATTTACATAAACAAATGTTAAAAGAAACGAATAATAAGACAAATCATGTGTTAACATTAACAAATGCTACATTCACTATGAAACTTCACATGTTAATTTTTTACCTGTTGTGGTATTGCAGGAGTGAGATGGAATTTGATTTGACGTATGAAATTTTATTTTTTATTTTTTATTCCGTATAGATTTGCGTTTGACTACATACTGCCTGATGTTGAGCAGATATACGGTCTAGGGTGTAGCACGCTTACCTAGAATATACCTATTTACTCGGGATTTGAAGACACCCACGTTGTACTTAAGCGGGAAGACAGACCCAGGCAAAGCGTTCCACATTCTGGCTGTTCGTACGAGGAATGAGGATTATTTCGAATCCTTAGCTTTGTTCTAACGCGTGGAATGTCCACCATAAAAGGGTGGCGCTTTGGTCGCGTCCGTTTAGCCGTACGATAGAAGAAAGGGGCAGGTGGGACCAAATTGTGCAACTCCTGAGCGCACTCTCCGAAGTGTATCCGATAAAAGGCCGACAAACACGCTATCTTTCGTCGATGCTCGAGGCTTTGCAGATGCGACTTAGTCAAGGTTTCGTTGTCAATCAGCCTCCTGCTCGCCTCTCCATCGACTCCAGAGCCTCCAATTGATATTAAACCTAAAGTCTACATGTATAAATACCGTTAATCTACTTCGGTATGAATACCGTTAGTCTACATCGGTATAAATACCGTTAGTCTACATCGGTATAAATACCGTTAGTCTACATCAGTATAAATACCGTTAGTCTACATCGGTATAAATACCGTTAGTCTACATCAGTATAAATACCGTTAGTCTACATCGGTATAAATACCGTTAGTCTACATCAGTATAAATACCGTTAGTCTACATCGGTATAAATACTGTTAGTCGTAATCGGTATAAATACCGTTAGTCTACATCGGTATAAATACCGTTAGTCTACATCGGTATAAATACTGTTAGTCGTAATCGGTATAAATACCGTTACTCTACATCGGTATAAATACCGTTAGTCTACATCGGTATAAATACCGTTAATCTACATCGGTATAAATACCATTAGTCTACATCGGTATAAATACCGTTAGTTACATCACAAGCGCCAAGTTGTATGATTCGACCTGGGTATACTAGTATTAGCTCGTGGACTCACTTCATATAACATTTCTTTGGCTATCTAAGACCCGAGTTCATCAACGCTTGTTTAAGTTAAACGTGTGATTACTGTATTCAAACAACGGTTCAACTTCGGGTTGACAACAACAACAACAACGGGTTTTAGACCCGATTTCACCAACAGACGTTTAGTTTATTTCTTGTATGTTATTATTAACAGTTGTTTAAATCTTAAACGGCTTGTTAACGAAATTTTGCTGTTCACCAAGCAAAATCCGTTGTTTAAATACAGTAATCACATGTTTAACTTTAACAAGCGTTGGTGAAATGGGGACTAAGAGCATGCTTAAGACATTTTGCTTACAGTTACCCTCTGATCGATTTCGATAAGAACAGTATCACCGCCTGTAGATATGCCCCATGGTTTCACAAGACTAACTATTTCTAGGGTATCAGCAGCTGCGTTTTCGTTGTAAATGGGATCTGATACGACAGCCGGCAATGCTTCCCATTCCTCATGAAAATCCTGCGTTCTCTTTATGAACACTTGAAACGCCAAGCGCACTTTGTGAAGGTCATTACTTGAGATTTCTGCAGCGTGAGTGAATCCATCTGCAAATATTTCAAATATAACAGAAAGGACAACTAAAATTAATTACAACTAGTTAGGTAAATCTTGAACAATAAATATACATTAAATATGGGATGTCGTTATTACTTGTCATATATAAGTGCAAGAAAAGAACAACCAACTGCATACAAGGTTCTCGTTATATAATAAAAAGTAGACTTTTTAGAAACACATCAGTGACTGCAGAAGTAGGAATTATCTACATCATTAAATTGATTATGTCTTTTTTCCACATCTTTAACACAAAGATATATAATATTAATCTGCTGCAGCACGGGTAGCATGGCAAAGGGATAAAACTATTTTATCCGATTTTTTTTTATAACTGGTAAAAGTGCTTTTATTAACTACAATAAGATATACAATACTACTTTATTTGCTAAAACTATCTACACTACTACTACATAGAAAGCAATTAGATCATCCACAGACCCTTGAAGGTCTAAAGATAATCCAAATGCTCAAGCCCAGTGCCCGTTGGCAGCGTGCCCAGCATGCTGGTAGCATTGCCACGCTGAATGGCAATGCTTATACGTTGAGCCAAATAAACACCAGCATTCTGGTCACGCTTCGCGTCCACCAGACGCTCAGAAAGACTTTTGAAAACAAGATGAGCTTCTGGCCCTCACGGACCTAAAGTCTCAACTCCAAATGGCTCAAATATGTAACCACTACTGAGGTTAGCATGTTTGCGCCGCTTGTGCTGCTCCGCCGAATTGGCCGCCGCTCCAGCCCTACTCTGAGTCTCAGAAAGATATAGGTACTTAATGTCCATTGTCAATCCATACTTTATTTCCTCTTCGAGGAGATATGATGGTGTAAAGACAATTAGTCCTTTTGCCGTGCTACCCGTGCTGTAGTTTATATTATATCTATGGTACAATACTCACGATTAAAGGGATCTATTACTAGATCTGAATCGAATTTATTGAGTTGTGGTAAACGTAGTTGGGCACGACGTTCCAATTCTTCTCTAACATTTCTGTGCGTAGCACGTCGAATACCAATGCCAAATACTCTAAACTCGTTGTTTCTTGGTGTGTCCACATAAACTCCTTGGATAGTTTTACGCCCAAATAAATAGTTCGGGTGCGCTCTGAAATTTTGATAATTATTTTTCGCAAAACTGGCATAACCGACTTATTATTATTAAAGCTGGAAACATACTATCGGACGCGGCTTACGGACAAGACTGACAGCCGCGACTGACAAGTATCTAGATAATGAATGTTTACTGAGCCGTGCACACTAACGGACATAAGTCGCGGACGTCATCTTGGGCTGACCTTGAGCGTTCGGACGTCCGAGAGAGATCTGGCGCGCCGGATGTTTTAAGACGTGCACACTGCTAAGTCGTGGCTATCAGTCGCATCTGTCAGCCGCAGTCAGTATGTTTCCAGCTTTATTCCTTATTTAGATAAGAACAGTAAGCTTATTTTTTATATTCCTGGCACAAGCGGCTATGTACTTAGTTTATTTCAGGTTAGTCCGGTCAAATTAAACAAAAGCTCTATAGTGAAGCCACATAAATTCACAACAAGCTAAAAATTGGTAAAATCGTTCAAAATATAATTATATCGGATCGGCGTGGCAACAAGCCTCCATGCCTGTTAGGCTTGGAGGGCTAGGGGTCCGCCAAATTTCAAGTGTTGCTTTACCAGCGTTCTTGTCCTCTATTCATTGCAGTCATAAGAAAAAAAAAACCTCGCATCTTCTTTAGGCCATTCTGGCGTAGACGTAGTTCATTTGAATGAGGAAACTAATGCTTGGAGGGTCACTTGCCCAAATACCGAGCTTCCAAAGACTTTGTCGTCGCAGAGATTGTGGGATCGACCGATCTGCGAACTAGCACGGAAATTTCTTCAAGATACGTGTCCTAGGGTCACGGATCGCGTTCAATTCCTTGCGGTCTCTGTATGGGAGTCCGGTCTTTGGTTGCATGCTTTGTTGCCTTCTTTCAATACTAGTAACCTTTTAGACCCAACTGCATTTCGTCTAGCTGTCAGCTTACGCTTGGGTGCAAGGTGCTGTGAGGCCCATCGCTGTCAGTGTGGTACTGTAGTTGACCAGCTCGGTCACCACGGTCTCTTTTGCTCAAAAAGCGCTGGTCGGATTGGCCGCTACGCCAGCCTTAAGGATGTCATACGCAGGGCTTTTGCCATCGCCAATATCGCAGCTGTACTCGAACCGCGTGGGCTCGCGCGTGGTGATGGCAAAAGGCCTGACGCTGGTTCAATGGAAGTGTGGACGGCCCTTAGTATGGGACGCAACTTGCGTCGATGCTTTGGCGCCGTCGCATCTTTCTGAGACTCAGAGTAGGGTCGGAGCGGCGGCCAATTTGGCAGAGCAGCACAAGTGGCGCAAATATGCTAACCTCGGCAGTGGTTACATATTGCATAGAGCCGTTTGGAGTCGAGACTTTAGGTCCGTGGGGGACGGGAGCTCATCTTGTTTTCAAAAGTCTTTCTGAGCGTCTGGTGGACGCGACGCGGGACCAAAATGCTGGTGTTTATTTGGCTCAACGTATAAGCATTGTCATTCAGCGTGGCAATGCTGCCAGAATGCTGGGCACGCTGCCAACTGGCAGTGGGCTTGAGTATTTGGATTATCTTTAGACCTTCAAGGGTCATGTAGTAGTTTGTGTAGTCTTAGATTATGTCTTGTATTTAGTGGTAGTTAATAATAGCTGTATTTGTCAAATTGATTTGTTCTATTGCTGTTTCAATGATCAATACGTCAGCATCGTCATTAGCTTGTTCGACCAATATATTTTCAGCAGTAAACATTTATTTTAACATAGAAATAAACCGAGACTTGTTGTGAGTATTTAGAAGAAATTTCTGTTGACTGTTTGGAACTGTCATCTGTTCACCAAATAAAATATCAGAAGATGAAGATGATGCTAAGGTTGATGAAGCGTAGTATACGCTCTATTTTTAAGTATTAATAATAATAGTGGTGAAGTATAAGTAGACCGGATACTAAAATAATCATAATAACAAAAGTAAGAGGGGGTGATGTGCAATAATGGAAGTGTGAACAGGACGAAACTAAGTCTCTAACTATTTTGTCTCTGTTTGCGTATACGCTTATTGTCTGGCATTACTATCACGGCCTAGACGTCGATTTCAGACAAAAATTCGGGCCACAACTACCGATGATTTTTTGATGAAATGCTGAATTAAAGTAAAGATTAACATCTCGCTAAAGTAAATCAACATATTTTATGAACTATTTTCTATCACTTCTATTCGTATTATGCAGGTTTTGAGTATTATCTAGAGTCGTCTTTCTAATCTAGTTCTGCTGTTCTGTAATTACAACTCTGGAGATGTATATACGAGGTATCCTCGTGCTTATTATGAAGACTATAAGTTTTATAAATTTATGAATCATTAGGAAAAAAGTATTTTTATAGATCATTTTATGATCTACAATTTTGTCTCAAATATTTTGATGATAAAACTTACCGTTTTGCTGAAAAAGACGAATAACTATTTTTTTTTACTTTGACCTTGAATAAAAAAACACCATACACGGGAAGGTTGGGGATGGGGAACCTTAATATTTCATTTATAATTATATTTTAAACGATTTCACCAATTTTCAGTTTGTTGTGAATTTATGTAGCTTCGAATGTCTAAATTGTCCGGGCACTAGCCCGGACTAGCCACTAGGCTGTTCAAAGGACGGATGGAAAGGGGTCTGAGCTTGCCTGCCCAGCGCGCGACACGTGCCTTTCAATACCTCAAAAAAAAAATTACGGTACAACCAACAACGTTACGTTAGAGGTACAAAAAAATCAGTTATTTTAGATTAAAATCAATCTAATAACAATACTGGGTAGGTAGTGTAGAAGCTACTTCATCAAAAACTAAATGAGAAGCAATGGTTGTTTTTAAATATTTATTTATATAACAGGGTCAAAACTAGTTTATTTTAATTTTATTTCTAATTAGCATATATAATTTACTAAACCATCCAAGTTTTGGAATGCATTCTTATTCTTACGGTCTGCCAATTATTTATGCATTCTTGCGTTTTTTTTTCTTTTTTACTATTTGCTGGTCTCTGGAGCAGTGTCAAAAATAGCTTTTTATTTGAATTTTATTTCTAATCAGCATATAATTTACTGAATCATCTAAAACTTGCCTCCGATGCTAGATATAGGACCCAAAATTTAGTTCTCATTATTTTAGTCTGCGCCTTGTAGCTCCGGGGCTTGGATATAGACTGCTAGCTTTTCGGTTTAGTTTTATAAGTCTTAGAGTATAAGTGAAGTCCTTACTTGTATGGTTCATCCTTGGTGATGCAGGACACGACGACTACTATTTCCAGCCCGGTGCCGCAGTTCTCTAACCTAATTTTTGCGTTAACTGTACCGCCATTCCGGGGTTCACTTGCATATCTAAATCTATAAATAAAAGATAAATCGATTCAATCAAACGCTTTCACGACAGTCTTTGTGAAATTGTCATAACATCCAACTATATTTGGGGTTTTTATTTTTTACAGATAAATTAATCATAGGCTGCTAAATGAGGTTTTTTACCTTTCAATGACTCGTTTATCTGTAAATGCTAAAAAAATAAAAATTCGCGCGTGGATCCTGTGAAACCACCCAAATAGTCCGAGATCCCACCGCAAGAACATCCCCGCTCATAACATACACGGATCAACCCAATTTTTTTACGTAATTGAAAATTAAGTATAATATATATTTTCCTATAAATTAATTAAACATTATTAAATTTCAAATATTTGCGGCCAGTATTATTGGCCTAGAGGTAGTGACACCCGCCTTGCAATCGTGAGGTCGTGGGTTCAAATCCCGGTCAGGTACCAATGAGTTCTTTGGAAGTTATGTACGGAATTTCACACCACTGGCTTTTCGGTGAAGGAAAACATCGTGAGGCAACCTGCATACTTCCGTAGAAGAAATTCGATGGCGTGTGCGAATCCACCAACCCGCACTGAGCCAGCGTGGTGGATATGGCTCAATCACCCTTCGTAGCTAGGCCTACGTCCTGCAGTGGACTATTAAAATGCTGATACAGTACAGTACAGTATTATTTAAACATAAATATTATATTCTCTTATTCATATAATTACGTAAAAAATTGGTTTGAACCGTGTACGCTATGAGCAGGATGTTCTTGCGGTGCATGCAGTGGGATCTCGGGCTATAAGTATAAAATGTTGTTAAGAAAACTTGACTGACATACCGGAATCGTCGTGGTGGCTGTTCAATTATTCTTACAGTGGGGCGAGGCAAAAACAACCGCGGTGACGGTGACAGCGGCTGCTGTGGTGATGGCGGTAGCTGTGCTAGTAGCGGCTGCAGCTGTTGTGATGGTATCGACTGTAGCTGTGGAGGTGGCTGCAGCTGCACCAGAGGTGAAGGCGGCTGCAGCTGTTGTGATGGTAACGGCTGCAGCTGTGGTGATGGCTGCAGTTGTGGAGGTGACTGAAGCTGAGGCAGAGGTGGAGGCGGCTGCAGCTGTTGTGGTGGTAACGGCTGCAGCTGTGGTGATGGCTGCAGTTGTGGAGGTGTCTGAAGCTGCGGCAGAGGTGGAGACGGCGGCAACTGTGCTGGTGGTGACGGTGGCTGCGGCAAAGGTTGTTGCGGCGGTGGCTGTGGTAGTTGTGGCTGCTGCGGCAGTGGTAGCAGTGGTGGCTGCAATAGCTGTGGAGGTGGCTGCAGCCTCCGGCGCAGCAGCGGTGTAGGCGGCGTTGGTGTTCTTGAAGGTAGCCCCTGTTGTGGTGACGGTAGCGGCTGCAGTGGTTGCGGAGGCTGATGTGAAAGACCTGGCAGCGGCTCGAATGGTGGAGGCCACACCTCTGGCACCACTACTGGCATCTCTAAGCCTAGCCAATTTTCCCAGTCTGGCCACTCTGTAAAAATTGTTATATATTCAGATTTATGTAAATTTAAACTTCTGAATACCTACCATGTGGGATTGTAATGATTAGGGTACTACAGTAATATAAAGAACCCCTATAAAATCATTGTGTTCGTCCGTCTGTTCATAATTATGCCCTCTCTAGTATCACACTCACACGGCATGCATATAAATAAAATAAAAAATAAAAAAGCTTTTAATTTCCTTAAAACATAAACAATTTACATAAACATAACATTAATTAAACTATAGTACGAGTATAAGGACCGCCAGTAGCGGTAAAAGCCTCCTCCAACAGCTTCCATTCCTCTCTCTTCCGCGCAATTCTGGACCATAACTTTGACAATGTCGTCATGCCATCTTTGGTGCGGTCGTCCTGTCTTCCGTTTCATGCCTCTAGGGACCCAGTTTGTGATGATTTGTGCCCACCTTTTTGGCTCACGTCTTTGTATATGCCCAGCCCATTTGCATTTCAATTTCATTATTTCTTTTATGACATCTCTAGCTTTGGTTTTTTTCCTAATCGTGGTGGCTTTTACTCTATCCCTGAGTTTAAGGTTCATAAAACTTATTTCTATGCTTCTCTGACAGACTCTGAGTTTTTCCATTTGCTTCTTGGTGAGTGGCCAGGTTTGACAAGCTTAGGTAAGGCACGGTATTAGGCATATGTTCATTGCTTTTGATTTTAGTTTTGTTGGTAGAGTTCCTTTAAAAATTTCTTTCATTGCCCAGTACTAATTCCATGTATTTTTAATGCTGATGCAAAAAGTTTGTAGAAACAAGACAGTAAGCTGATCGGTCTATAGTTTGTAATAAGTTTTGGGTCTCCTTTCTTGTATAAAAGAATAATTTCTGAGCATAGCCATTCTTTTGGTATTCTTTTCTGTTGTAATATTAAGTTAAATAGAGCAGTGAGTGGGGTGATTAATTTATCTTTTCCTGCTAAGATCATATCGTTTGTAAAGCCATCTGGACCAGGACTTTTTACTGTTTTGAGTTTTTTAATAGCGAACTCAATTTCACTTTCTAAAAATGTTAGAATAGGATCATCGTTTCTTGTAAAGTTAGTATTTATTTCTTCTTCGTGAGTAGGAGTTTTGTAAAGGTCTTTGTAAAATTGTGTGGCTATTTTCAAAAGTTCATCTCTCGTTGTTACTACATTTCCTGCTGTATTACATAAATGGGTCAAAAAACTCACACGGCATGCATATATACATATATTAATCAAACGGTTTGAGATTATTTTAAGTAGTATAAATATCTAGATATCAATTTTGAGTGCAAACAAGTTTATATTTTTTCGAGATAAAAAGTAGTTATGACACTCTTTTCAACTTTGAACTATAGCCATGATAATTAAAAATCAAGGCTGTCTGATGCTCTATCGCTGCTTACTTACTTTGCCTGATGTTGAGCAGATTTGCGGTCTAGAGTGTAGCACGCTTACCTAGAAGATACCTATTTACTCGGGATTTGAAGACACCCACGTTGTACTTAAGCCGGAAGACAGACCCAGGCAAAGCGTTCCACATTCTGGCTGTTCGTATGAGGAATGAGGATTCAAAACGCTTAGTTCTGACGCGTGGAATGTCCACCATAAAAAGGTGGAGCCTTGGGCGCTTCCGTCTAGCCGTACGATAGAAGAAAGGGGCAGGTGAGACCAGATTGTGCAACTCCTGAGCGCACTCTCCAACGTGTGTCAATGTGTGTATCCAAAGTGTGACATTTCTAAGGATAATTGCAAGAGTAACAGGTAACAATAGACTAACAAGGACTAACATGACGCATAATATTCAGTAATTTCACTATAAATTAACAAATATTTTTGGAATTTTTTATAATGAATTCGCGTGTTGCGACCAAAGAAAATATTTACTGTTGCGATGGTCGTGCTAAAAGCACGACTATCGCATGTCGTCGACTTTTCACGAATGAAAAAAAACATGAAAATGATTACTGCTCATTTATTTAACTGAAAAGTTATAAATAAATACCTAGATCAGTCTTTAGAGAATAAAATACGTGGAACCTAATATTTAATAATTTTCATAATATTCTTACATCAATTCAAAGTTGAAAAGTCAAAACAGTGAGAGTTAAAATAGATTAGTTAAATAGTTTTATACGAGACTTATAAATGAAGGCTTTATTTTTAAAAGTTAATTTGCTTAAACGTATACATACCTCCAACCAGAAGATTATAGACATCTTCAAAAACATTATTATTGTTTGACAATGACGAGCTTGATACTGGCGAAATCCCACCTGAGAGCATGGAAAATAGTATTTTAAATATACCTATTTTAAGATATAGTCTTAGTCATTTATTGGTAACACCATGTTACAAGTTATTTAAAATTCACGATTTCAATGTCAATTGATATTTGAAATTATTTTATATTCCAATGTCAGTAAATGAATTCAATTTCATAATAAAAAATAATGAATTGGTTATTTAAATCTTATTTAATATTAAATTTTTTTAGTTATATCCTTCCATTAAGTATCCACTCATGCATCAGCCATAAGACGCTCACTATTAGCTTTTGTCCAGCAGTGTATGTCCAATGGCTGAAACGACGACGATAGAACACAGAAAGTTTTCCTTACTTACCATCCATGTTTTAGTAGGTATTTTAGCTCAGTAGGTACCACTACAAAATATCTTAACTTCCTTTCATACACCACAAACTTTTTAATGTAAACTTTTTCTAAAAATGCAAAAAAAAAACAGTCACTAATTATAATAATATGATTATGCCTCTTGAACTACTAGGCAGTACTGAATAAATATTACAACTATTACAAGTTACGAAAATATTATTTCGTTATTATTTTACTTGGGTTATTATATAGGTTTTACCCGTTATCTACAGCGTCACTGGCTAAAACATTACATAAAAAAACTGATAACAAGTAGGTATTTAACTATATACTGTTAAGTTGATACGATTAAATGTTAATTAAAGTAATTGACTCATTCGTCGAAGCGTCTGAGGGCATCTCGTCTGCGCAAGTTGAAATGGTGGTGGGCAGGGCACATAGCACGAAAGACTGATGCGTGATACGGTGGAAAAATTCTACAGAGGAGACCACGTCGGTACATGGCGCAGCGTAGAACGTCCACCTACAAGGTGGACGGATTTGACCGGAGGATCGCGCTAGATGCAAGCCGCTACCAGGTGGTCTTATAGGAGATCTTTAGGGGAAGCCTATGTCCAGCAGTGGACTCCTATAGCTGATGGATAGATGACAGTCCCATCTGCTTAAGCAGCTACCTTTATTAAAACGTTCTTGAAGCTGAATGTAAATAAAATTACCGTGGTACGAATTGACTTTAAAAAAGAGGGGGAGAATGGTACGCATGGACGGAATCCCCTTGGACGTTTCGACTAATGAGTCAAGTAAATGTTCCCGCGCGAAATTCTGAACGATTTGGGTTTATACCGTGGGTTTGTTTCTGGGTTGTTCGACAGGAATTACTTGCCTAAACGAAAATTTATTTTGCTACAATAGATAACTTAAAAACATTTCTATGGCTAAATAAATTTCTTATACGTAGTTGAATTAAAGTGTACTAAAAATTGTTTAACAGGTGAACGTTGTTCCGCAGTAGGTACCTATAAAAATCTAGAGAGGGCTATCCCAAGGATTTTGTAGTTTATATGATAAATCCATGGGCTATCCTTATCACTTAGGTGTATAAAATAAGATCTACATACGACATAATCTCAAGCTTACCATTTGTTAGGCCCGAGTTTTATGAATTTATACATAAACAAATTCTTAAAAATCAGTCAAGCCATTTTTTGACCGACGAACCACCGGAGAAGGTATACAATTCGACGCGTATATACCTAGTCAGGTCATAAGTATTGTCACACAGTAAAAACTTTTCTTTTAGAGTGCTGACCATAAAAAAGTTTGTTGAATTCGAATTTCGAATTGTTCATGAAAATAAAAATGTATGCTTTTTAGAATTTTACTCATTTTTAAATATGGAGTGGACGCTTAAAGAAGACCGTGTTGCAGTTATTGCGTTGCATCGTTGCGGTTACGCGCCAATTCAAATTTTTGACATTCTGAAAAATTTGAATATAACCAAAAGATTCGTTTATCGTACCATCAAACGATACAATAAAGACTCTAGTGTAGATGACAGGTCAAGAAGTGGTCGCCCTCGATAGGACTCCAGCAGTGATAAAAGCTGTGAAGGCGCGAATTCAACAAAATCCCAAACGTAAGCAGAAACGGCTGGCCCTTCAGAGGGGGTTAAGTAGAACCACGGTGAAAAGGGTGTTAAATGAAGACTTAGGGCTTCGGGCATATCGAAAAAAAACAGGACATCGTTTAAATGCTCGTCTAAGGGACCTGAGACTGAAGAGATGCCGCGCTTTGTTGAAGCGGTACGCCGGAAAAAAATATCGGGAAATTCTTTTTTCGGATAAAAAAATTTTGACAAGTTGAAATAGCAGTGGACAGGCACATAGCGCAGAAGACTGATGACCGGGTCGAAAAGTTCTCGAATGGAGATCACGTACTAGCCAGTGCAGCGTAGGACGTCCACCTACAAGGTGGACGGATGACGTCAATAAGACCGTAGAATCGCGCTGGATGAAAGCCACTTCCAACCGGCTTTTTTGGAGATCCATCCATGTAGGCCTATGTTCAGCAGTGGACGTCCTATGGCTGATTGATGGATGAATGGATCCGTTTAGCCATGTCAGATACAAAACAGTGCATCTGTATCAATAAGAAGATGAACATTCCAATGAGCTTTTGTCGAGCACATTATTCTTTATCTGCAGTATTCGCTTCACCTGCATAAATAGCTCTAGATTTGGACCAGTTGGTCCGTAAAGCGGCCCATTTCGGGCCATTAGCTCCGTCTGGGCCGGATCCGATCGATTGGCCCGGTATAAAGTATGCCGGCGACGGAATAAATAACGGACCCTGCATGCTCCGACGGGATTTTACATCGGGATGCACTGGGACGACTTGTAGGTTGAATAAAGTACCTATGATGATATTTTGTTATCACCATTATCAGCCTTTAATAACCCAGCATGGCAAAGAGCTAATAGAAGATTAAGGGGCCCTGATATTGGACCCTGAGCGTAACTCTAGAGTCCCGAGTTAACGAATTTAGCTATTTTATTTCAGTAGGCGTTTTAAAACTATGAAACCAAAGTAAATATTTTTTAAGGGATACGATGGTCCTTTACACTTACTTAGATTACAAATTCAAATCAGATTAATAAATAAAACATGACCGTAACAGAAGAAACAACAACAATGAACCTGAAGGATGTCCTCAATCTGAACGTTTTTGTAAGCACGAGCTAAGTACTAAGTACCTAATAGACAGACTTTATGATTTTAAAAGTTTTTTAATAGTCAGAAAAATAGCTATAAAGTACGTTCAAACTAGACACAGTCTAAATAATTTTTATACGTACGTACAACAATATTATGCTAATGATTTTTATCAGGCTAATAGCGCCTCCGAAAGTTTTTCAAAAACCATTAGTTTATATTATGTTGAAAGAACAAGTTTCCATCTGTACTGTACCAGCCTTTTAAATAGTCCACTGCAGGACGTAGGCCTATCTACGAAGGGTGATTGGGCCATATCAACCACGCTGGTCCAGTGCGGGTTGGTGGATTCACATACACCATCGAATGTCTACTACGGACGTACGCAGGTTGCCTAACGTGTGAAATTCCGTACATTAATGAATTCTAAAGAACTAATTAGTACGGGACCTAGATTTGAACCCACGACCCCAAGATTGCAAGGTAGATGTTACAACCTAAACCAAGGATGAAAAGTGGTATAGTACCACTTTTCATCCTTAGTTTCCATCTATAAAGTAAAAATAAAATAAATAATAGACTGGTTTACCTGGTAACTGTTACAATGGGAGTACCAAGACGGCCATAACCCTAGATACTATTGTTCGGTCGGGTAATGAATGGCCAGATTTATGCAGACTCGTGCTCAGCCGTGAATGGGAGATATATGCCTTAGATTCTGGTTAGCTGTGAATTCCGTAGCAGACCATAGCATATAAAATTAACCATTATACGGCCTATACTGCGTCTAAGGAGTGGTTTTAGTCTTAGATCGTAAAATGCACCGATGCATACTTCAACATCAAAAGGCATGCCAATTCGTTGTTTAGGTACTTTCAGGATTCTGTGAACGTTATTCCACCGTGCCGCCGCTACGTGACGGACATCGGAATTTAGAAAGACCGAGCTTTTCCGCTCGTCCATCACATACATCCGAGCAGTTCGAAACTCGAAAATAAAGCCTCTAGCCGCTATGAGCTGTAGTGGGGCACGTGGCAGCGAGCCGTGAAGAACTAATGTACTAAAATGTTCGAATATCGCCGTCTGGGACCGCTCTATCATCACGGACAGGATCGTCACGAGTCCACGACGGCGGCGACGTCCCACTCCGAGTGCTCGTAGGTAGACCCCACTGCTGTTGCAGATTGTGGCCGAGCGGTTATGTGGGACGGTGGAGCGGCATGGCTCAGGTGCTGTACCATATTAAGTAAGTTCGTATAGTCCGGGTAGCTAGCCCTGGTGTCAGAGTTTTAGGCCGCCTAAAGGCCTCTGACATGGCTGAAGGGTTAAAACAGCCGGGATCTACAATTTAACGTGTCATCTGAGGCACGGTAGCGCTCAGTGGGAAAAGCCACCCGCGTTCACATACTTAACCCGCTTTCACCCACTTCACCCGCGTTCACCCAGCGTTCCGCTGACCGTGGCTGGCAGCTGTCACGTCGAGGCAAACTGGAAGTTAGAAACAGTTTCGGTTTATACATCTGAAGCTGACATTATCCAAAACATTCGAACCAAAAGTTAATCAAAAACGATTTCATATCAAAATTATGATCACCAACGACATAAAATGTGGGCAGATAAAATTTACAGCGTCCCCAAGGGAGGTGCTAAAATCAGGTGCACATACCAGGTACATAATTACAAAGTAGCATTTATGATAAAATTTTACGGTCGTTATTCGCGTCTCCAAACTCATCGTCCCATTTTATTATGGCCCTTATTGTCTTCAATAAAAATTCTAGAAGATAGGCAGTAAAGCTTAACGTCGCCTGTAAAACTCTTACGATTATGTAGCCCCCTGTAAATAAGCTCGGATGGCGGTTGAGGGAAACCTTATGAAAATTTATGTCGCTTCAAATAAGTGAAGGGATTTGGTTACCGTTATTATGTGTTTGCGTCAGTGCGTCCTATGTATAGGCATAGACGAACGAACAAATGCTAAAGACTGATAACCCTGAACAAAAAAATAAAGGTTTGAATCCGCCATGATCCGCTCCCTCCTTCTCAATGATCTTCCAGAGAACATAAATAACGCTCACGTCCTCATGTACGCCGATGATGTGGCCGCAATAGTGACCGCGCCGACTGTGCAATTACTTGAGGTGAAGCTAAACCAAGTTGCTAGTGAGCTAATTATTTGGTTTCAGTTGAATGGGTTAATCTTGAATATAAGCAAGTCTCACTTTATTCATTTCGACCTCTCAGGCCACAGAAGAAAACCTATAAGAGTGGAGGTTGGGAGCGCTGCAATTGAACAAGTGAAAGACACAGTTTTTCTGGGCTTTCATCTAGACAGCGCTCTCATCTGGGAAAGCCACGTTGATAGTCTGTGCATAAAGCTGGGTCGTGCATGCTTCGCACTATGGCGACTGGCAGCTATACTGCCGGGTAGCATGGTCCGGAACTGTTACTTTGCATCGGTGCACTCTCTTCTGCAGTATGGCGTCGAGTTCTGGGCGCGCTCTGCAGACTGGGAACGAGTGTTCAGAATGCAGAAGAGAGCTGTCAGACCCATAGAGAGAGTGCCCGAGGATCAATCAGCACAGCCTATATTCCGGGCCATGAAGATCTTAACCCTGCCCTCGATGGTGATCTTAGAGGCCGCCATGTACGCTAGAGACCACTTAGGAGAATACGCATGCCGTGGCGAACAGCGTACGCAGCCCCCGCGGCGAGCGGGTGTTTTGTGCGTGCCCTGCCACCGGCTCGTAAAGACTTCCAAACAAATACACATAATGGCAGCGGATGTCTATAATCGTCTACCAGACTTCATAAAAGATGCGCCCTCACGGCAGATATTTAAAAACAAAGCAAAGAATTGGCTTGTCGAGCAAGCATTCTCCAAAGTGCAAGACTTTCTACCTAAGGTAGAATAAATATACTATAGTATGTATTCTGTTTTGTTAATTTTAATAATGTGAATATTTTAATTTTTTATAATTTTTTTATTGAATTTATGACTTTTAATTATTTTTGTATAATGATGACTACTATTTCATTTAATTGATGTTTGACTATTGTATACTCTTTTTTAAATAATGTAATTTAATTTTTTTGCAAATTTGTTGACATGTACGAGTAACTCTATTGTTATCAATAAATGAGTATGAGTATGAGTATGATTCTTCATAGCAGTCGATTAGGACGTTCACAGCTTTAGTTATGAGTTTACAATAAATAAACAATTATCAATTACTGCGAATTTTTTTTGTTAGTTCGCTTTGTAGTTTTATTGAAGTTATGCTAACAAAATTGATAAGGAGTTGCCTTACCCTGCTGCCGCATGGTGAGTACCGCACGCTGCGTAATTTAAGTACCTAAGTATACCTATATCTTACTCGTGCCATACCTAGCGGTAACTATTACAGCTAGCGGCACATAAGCTTAGCGCTGAGGGTAGTGTGGAGAGGATGGCTGCGCATGGTGAACGCTGTACTAAGCCCACGCGCAGCCTTCTCCTCCACACTTCACTCAGCGCTAAACTTACGTACTGTAATTTGGGTATTCCTGTGAGTAGTTCAAAAAAGCCATTTTAAAAGGATACATATACGTCAAATTCAATCTTACTAGCGCAATAAAATTAAAAACATCTTATTTTGCTGAAATTACCCAAAATACCTAATTTTTGGGTATTTATGTTAATATTACGAATAAAATCAGGGAAAACCATAAAATATTTAGTAATGTTCTACCCAACTCATGTAACAATAGATGTGAATATGTCCTCGAATAATTCATATAAAAATACCTAGATACCTAACATTAGATACCTAATACTCATCTAATCATTTATGAAAGTCACAAAGTTGAGTTTACTTAACAAGGTTTTTTATTTTCCCAAATATAGGTAAGTATGATAAAAAAATTATTAAAATTTTGGTAGGTGTTGTTTTTAAACTTTCGCGATTTGAACACATTATTATTATATACTACGGGACTAATCGCGCACTAAAATTACGAGATAAATAAATACCTCCTCATCCAGACGTCCCGTAGTATATAATAATAATTTTGGTAGGCATTTAGAATAAATCGTCCTAAGACAATACAAACTGCATCAGAATCCATAGAATTACTCACATGGTTCATGGAAGATAAATATACCTATTCTGAATTTGTTAGCGTTACGCGTTATTGATAGTATCTACAAAATTAGGTTCCAGCTACATCGAGATGATATGCCCCGTCTCACGATCTGTATTTTACGATACTTTGTTCCTAAACCAAGAATAATGATAACAACTAACCAAAGCAATGGTTTCTGAACTTGACCGATTGTTATGATTTTTTGAGTACCCTAATATTTTTAGGTCTGAGAATAGGGTATATTTTATACCCCAAGGTAATAAGTTTTAAGGATGTCGTTAAGTTTATTTCAACGAAGACGCATCACATATTGAGTGTCACGCTGCTCGAATCTCGTAATGAGGTTAACTTTAAATCTTTTGCGGTGACGGTTCCCACCAGTATGTTCGGCACCATTGTGGACCAGGAGTTTTGGCCTAAAGGTGTCAAGTTTAGACGAATACGCAACCCCGATGATGTTCGAGTCGCTGGAAGGCGGCTAGATCGGCGCACCTTACGCACGTTTTTTAATGTAGTTTTTAGGTATATAATGGTATATATGTTTAGTGTTTAAGGTATATATTACAGTATATGGGCCTTGTTATTTAGTTGCCTGGAATAAACTTATTTCATTTCATTCACAAGCGTGGCCCACTCCTAAATTATATATTTTTGTATAGCAAATCAACGTTTGCCTGGTTCATTGCCTCAGCTAGTTCCTGTTAAAATATTATTAAGTTTATTTATACAAAAACAAAAATATTACAAAAACTAAACTACTACATGTACAAACACAAACATATCAATAAAAAAAACTTAAAGTAGTAAAAATGAATACGTAAAGATGACGATGATAGCTTTAATCTAAAATCCTACTGCCAGCGGGCACAGTTCCCAAGATGCTGGCCCCCCACTGTCACTTTGGATGGCGAATTGGCGATACTAATTTTCTGGGTAAAGTAGAGGCCAGCATTTTTTGCACTAGACGCTTAGGCACCACATTATACATAAAATCATCATCTATCAGTTATGCTTGGGTTTTTTGTTGCTGTATGTATCAAAAAATGAACAAGAACAACGCAATACGTACGTAAATTGAACAAAAGTGCCCAAATCATAGGTATTATAATTTAGTTGGAACATAAACTTCCATTTTTAGGCAAATTTATTTATTTCCCTTTTAATTTTTAACTGTGTTAGAAGATACCTCCCATTGTGAACTTATATCCATGAACAATATTATAAACAAATAAGGTAGGTAGGTATAGACAAATAAAATATAATAATAGGTACTTATACGTAGGTACACCAACATAGATGCTTTATCTCTGTACTATATGACTATCTGTAAGTTAACTTACGCCATATAATTAGGTATATTGTTAGTCAATGTCGTTGAACCCAATCTTCAAAATGTGTTTTATTAGTAGGTACCTATTGATGTTTATGTTAATATTACGGCGTGAGAAATCAAACTTTCAGATTAAATTAGATGATGGTTAAGATTTAATGATGACAATTTTGTGATTCACATGCACTAAAATCCTAAAAAATACATTCTTCCGGATTCTTTTTCAGGATCAGGATAATTTAGTTATTACGAGATAATATGAGTAATAAATAAATAACACAACACAAAATTTAACTTCTATAACCACCGGCGGCATTATCCTTCAAAGCGTTCTGTTCCAAGCAACCTAAAGTACCTACCTACATAGAAGTCTAAAAGTTGATTACATGAACAAAATGATTTTCAAAATAAATAAAAGCCGAGAATCACCGATTTCCATAAAAGATTTACTCACCCCGCGAAGCACAACGACCCCAAAGAATAACCATTTTTTCAAGTTATAAAATCTCGCGCGTGTCTATAAAATGCGTCAGTTTGTATAAAATACGGGGTTTCGCTTATGTTTCAAATCTCAGCTTACGGTTTGTAGTGCAGAATACGCACAGTAAAGAGGCGATAAAATTTATTGTCACCCGCGACATCTGGTGCCTTCCCCTCGAGATGGTGCAAGGGAGATGAGAACTGCGTATTTGCTCTAGGCCTTATTCGATCAGAAACGTATGTTTAGCGAGCGAGCGTATCGAGCGCTCCGCGAATAAAGTGAGATGGCGAGGAGTCGAAGGGAACGTGTCTTTGTATGGTGAAATTAACAATAAAAATTAATATAAAATTATCAAGTCAACATTGTTTAACTCGTTTAGGTAATTTACCAATGCTTAATACATTGAACATAATTAAAAAATACTACTTTTAAAAATTCACCAAGAAACAAGATCTTCGTTCAAAACAGTTATTCCTGGTTCATATCGGATTACCTTTACCAATTGAAGATAGTTATGCTTGAAAATAACTCACATTTTTATCAGTCCACAAAAACATGTTATTCTTACAAAAATCTTAATTCTCTTCAGGCGTTTTAGGGTCGGGTCCGCACCCCCTTTTTTCACTACCAAAATCACCAATACTGTAGCGTTCATAGCTCATAGTTTGACTAGGTGTTTTTCAGCTATCACAAAAATCTTAATTCTCTTCAGGCGTTTTAGGGTCGGGTCGGCACCCCCTTTTTTCACTGCCAAAATCACCAATACTGTAGCGCTCATAGCTCATAGTTTGACTAGGTGTTTTTCAGCGATCACGCAACGATCCGCACGGACAGTCTTCGGAAGGTTGACAGCGGGTGGCATTTATTTACAACTGAGCGCTACCGTGGCTCGGATGACACATCAAACTATAGGTCCTGGTTGTTTTAAACGTTGAGTCATGTCAGAGGCATTCAGAAGGCTTGAAATCTTTGACACTAAAGCTAGCCACCCGGCCCGGCCAATGCGAACTTAAGTACCTGCCTACATACAAAGACTGTCTCATTCATGTCAGTAGGAAATAAGTAAAATAGTAGATAGGTATATAGTGCATAGGTCGTCTATATTTTACCTGCACTTCCGGGCGCAAACGATGTGTATGGTATGGTGAACATGTCTACTATGTCTACTCTAATGGACAAAATACGGGGCTCCACAATAAGCGATAAGCGAAAAAAAATTTGAAGCGGCGGTTCAAAGCGGATAAGAGTCTATCTTTAGATAGTGTCTTCCAGCTATATTTGTCATTTTTCTAAACAAGTTTTTAAAGAAGCGCTCTTAAGGTAAATTGGATGGGACATATTAAGCTGTCTCAAAAGCTCATAAACTTTTTACACAGGTTCAACAACTTCTTTAATAATGATTTTTATTGTTGTCGGTGATTTTACACTTTTGTTGTGAAAATCGCTCAGTTCTTACATTTTGACGCACCAGAAGGGGAAGATGAACGCAAACTGTTTCCGTAGTACTCTACATTCAGAAGAATAGAACGTTATGCCGCTATATACACAATATAATATATATCTATACAGGCGTCGTACTCATAATAAAGTTATTCCAACTTTGAAAGCAGGTGTGGTAATAAAAACAAGAATTATTGCCTTAGCACTATAGGCATATGTCTAAAAGTATGTATATGTATAGTTCAACTTTCAACTCTACAGGGCTGTGGAAACCAATTTTTAAGGCTTTATTTCACAGGTCTAAACTTATAAAAATAGTGCTTTTCTCCCATTACCATCGAGAAGACAAAGAGGGTTCAAATTATGCTCAGTTTATAGCATTTAGGTATGATGAATAAATAAATGTTTTGTTTGGTTTTGAATCAAGTTCTATACAATAATAAAAAAATCGCATGTATTATAGGTATACTACCACTATAATACATGCGGTTTTTTTATTATCGGACAAAGGTGCCTTTACTACAACAAAATACACTACTATTGTATTTGCTACTACATAAAAAGCAATTGGATCATCCACAGACCCTTGAAGGTCTAAAGATAATCCAAATGCTCAAGCCCACTGTCGGTTGGCAGCGTGACTAGCATGCTGGCAGCATTGCCACCATGCGGTGGAATTATGTAGCTGAAGTACGTTCTCATACGGCCTAGAGCTGTCAGATACGGGTGCTGTCCAACGCCCAGTGCTGGTTAGTCCCGAGTGGCGGATGACGATGTGTCTGGTGTTCCGACACATCGTCATCGAGGCGGGGAGGAGCGCAAGCTCCGTGGTGGGGCCCGAGTTGGGCCAGCTCAGAAGTCTGTCGGGTGCCGCGGAGGAGTGCGGAAGCATGCCCGTAGCCCCGACACCAGGAGCAGTGGCGGAACACTCAGGGTTTTTGGTGGGTATACCGTCCATTTGGCGGGGACTCCCACATAACCACCCGCCTGCCCTCGAGGTGCGGAGGTATCTGTAAAAAGATTTTCCCTGGTAAAAAATGTCACATAAGGTCCTGTAGCAGCAGGGTAACCATTTTTAAAAAGCTTCAAACTCTTAGGTATAGTATTTTTTAAAAGATATTCTCATACTATTTTTAAAAGATAATTTATTCAACATTTGCATTATACGCTGTCAATAAGTTTTATAGACCATTTAGCATTCTAGCAAGTACTGTCCTGTACTGTATCAGCCTTTTAATAGTCCACTGCAGGACGTAGGCCTACCCACGAAGGGTGATTGGGCCATATCCACCACGCTGGCCCAGTGCGGGTTGGTGGTCAGTAGGTTATCTAGCAAGTAATTAATTTTAATCAAAATTAACTAAGGGAACAGAACCGGGGGTTTGTTATCAATGTTATTATACAATTATACACATTTCACAGTGGACTACGCAGGTACAAAGCTATAAGTAGAAAGCATTTTATTTTAAACTTTATTCTTATTTCAAACGTCTAAAAGATAAATGTTAAAATGCTGCTCACTGCAAGCTGTTTTATTAAACAGCAGAAATATTCACGGAGGTGTCGACGCAATGCCAGTTTTCTCGAAATATTGCCCCTGTAGGGACGAGATAAGGAAATTTTAACTCATTCCAATACTATTTTGCATATTAATTGAACTTTTTTACAAATTGTATTACAAAAATGCAAATTTCAAAATTATTTTGTACACACTTTTTTAAATTAAACAATCGCAACTTTCAACAGTAACTGTTTTGCCGTTTTCTATTTGCAGTTTTAACTGCGTTATTTTTAGATCTTATTGTTAAAAATATAAGACACAACATACTTTATTATTCGCTTCGTTTTCACACTTTGTATGCAATCGTTTGTTCGTTCGTTTCAGCCATAGGACATCATCTGTAGAACATCGGTTTCTCCTAAATATCTCCAATAAGACCGGTTGGTAGCGGCTTGCATCCAGCGTGATCCTGCGGTCTTAATGAGGTCGTCCGTCCACCTTGTGGGTGGACGTTCTTCGTGCTATGTGCTCCGCCCATAGCCATTTCAACTTGTCTATCCGCTGTGCTATGTCGGTAGCTTTAGTTCTTCTACGGATCTCCTCATTCCTGATCCGATCTTGCTGCAAGACTCCGAGCACAGCCCTCTCCATACTACTCGTTGGGCTACTTGGAGCTTACTGATAAGGCCCATAGTGAGATACCACATTTCTGTGCTATAAAGCATCACTGGCAACACACATTAATCGAAAACTTTCGACTTGAGGCATTGATGTATGTCGGACGAGAGGACGTTACGTCTTTTTCTGAACGCTGCCCAGCCGAGTTAGATTCGGCGATTGGCCTCTTTGTATGCAATAATGTTATCTAAATAAAGTAAGTTCGTATAGACGGGTAGCTAATCCTAGGATTATATTTAGTAAAATGATCAACGCATTGATTTATATTAGGCTTAACACTAGAAGCGCGGAACATCCTGACACCCCTAGAAGCGCGGATGGGTCAATTTTGGCCAATTTTTTATTTTGCTAAAGTAATGTGAAGATTTGTATACAAATAAAACAATTATAATAAAATGCTTTTATTATAGATTACACATTTTTTTGGTGTACTTTGGCTTAAAATAGAATACCTAATAATAAATCACAATTACAAATAATTCCGGCATTTCCCTTTTGTGTTAGAAGGAGGATCGTGCCCCAGCACTGGGGACGTAAATGGACTATTGATGACAAATAATTCAAGTTAAAAATTAGATAAAATTATAAAAAAGGCAGTGCAATTACTCTTCCGAATCTCATAATGAGCAAATGGAAAACTCTTTCGATGTGCATTTCTTGCAAACAGTTTTTTTACAAGCTGACATCCATTACTGGGTCAAAATTGACCCAACCGCGCTTTGAGGTAAATTTGATTAAAAAAATATATTTATTGCAATTACGTGGTTGAAGTCTCGTATAAACAATAATGATCACATTTCATAAAAAGTCATAAAAAAATAGGATTCTATGCATAATAAAAAAATTAAATAGGGCAGAAAGAACATCGAAATGGGTCAAATTTGGGACGCCCGCGCTTCTAGTGTTAAACTTATAACACTAGCAAACGGAAACAAAAAGACGGGAAAAAGCAAACGGCGCCTATAGGACGTGTCATTCGAGTTGTTAATGAACTTTGACTTAAATTAACTTTAGTAAAAATCTTGAAAGCATATCAGAAAAGACATAATGCTAAAATAAATCGAGCTTAGGCCATTACCTAGTATAGTTTTCAATTATTCGCTTTATTTGATTTGGAAAAAGATTTTCCTATTATTTTCTTTAGTAAAAATATCCATTTAAAGGAATTTTATATATTCTTATTGTCTTTAGACATATCTTGTAAAATATGACGACGCGATGGCGGCCTTGAACAAAAATTAAATTAGAAATTAAAATCCCACAACAATTAAGCATTAAATACCGTTGTTTTTCTGTGAATTTGTTAGGTTTTTTTGGGTTACTGTATCCATGTTCCAAAGGGTCAACTTTGCAAAATCTTCTATCCTCAAATAAAATGTTACACTTTCTTAGAGCAACAAATGAATAGTAAGAGAGTCTTATCTCGTCCATACCCCGCATTCATCGCGACCAAAAATGCAGTCATAGCGTCGTCCAACTAAGCGGTCGGCAGTAACCATTACGCAGATTCCTTCCCCAGTTAAAATTAAAGCTAATTAACTTTTTAACTCTCACCCCCGAGTCGCAACGTAATTAAAACGAAACAAAAGTTCACGTAATGCCACCCCGAGGAGTACCTCGCGCTTTTTTGACGAGAACTTTACGTCCGGTATCCGTCCACGTGCCTATTTAATTAGTAAAATGAACAACACATTGACTTATATTGGGGAAGGACCCAACCTAAACAATTTTTCCATAGTGATAATTTTTAGGGTTCCGTACCCAAAGGGTGAAAACGGGACCTGATTACTACACTCCGCTGTCCGTCCGTCCGTCTGTCTGTAAGGATGTATCTTTTTTTTTTTTTTTTTTTTTTTTTTTTTTAATTTTTTCATGACCATGGATACAGAGTCCTTCAGTCGAAGTCTTAAATAATAAACAATTTACAAACATAAAAGAGAAATAAAAATATTAAACTTAACTAAATCTTTTCAACAGTATTTAAAATATACTTATAAATAGGTTTGTAAAAAACTTCACTTTTTAGTAAATCCTCAATACGGCGGGGAACACTAATTGAGTTACGAGCTGCTATGTCACTAATGTCATTGGCTAAAATTAATCGTTGTAAATGGAAATGTGGACACTCTAAAATTATATGATTTATATCAGCATGCGGTCGGGAACAATATGAGCAGTTATCTTCTGGGACTATATTAAACCTGTGCAAATGAGTTGGAACCAAACAATGTCCAAATCGCAGGCGATTTATAACTGTTATAAACTTTCTGCCACAGTAATCAAATTTGTTGTACCAAGGAGTAGTAGGTGAGTCTTTCTGTATTTCTGCATACCATCTTCCCTTATATTCTGTTGTAATGTGCCAATATTCTTTCCAAATTCTGTGTAAATCCTTATTAATTGCACAATAGTAATCTGTGAAAGGCACTTTTAATATATCTGTGTGATCTAGATCATGCTCTTGCCGAGTAGCCAAATCTACTGTTTCATTGCCATGAATGCCACAATTTGAAGGAACCCATACCAATTCTACATGCTTTGATTTACTAATCATTTCTATAAGTTCTCTAATACTATATACATTATAATTTAAATTATATGAAAAATTACTGTTGTTCAAAGCAGATAGAACACTTTTTGAATCACTTACTATTAGTATATTTACACTATTTACAGAGTTATTTACAAATGTTAAAGCGGTTAAAATTGCATATGCTTCTGCAGTAAACACACTGCAATTATTATCTAACGTTACACAGTGGGTTTTATTCATTTGTGGATCATAATATGCTGCTTTAACCCCTTCATCACTTTTAGAACCATCTGTATATAAAATATAATAGTCTGGTTTACTGTCTAAGAATTCTAGAAAATCAAATTTATTATTTATTACATCTAAATGACAATCTATACTTAAGCAATTAATCAAGGCATTATATGGACATTTATATGTTGGCCAGATATCATGTAAACAAATGTTTTCACTGATATTTTTTAACAATGACATTATTGCTGTGATTTCAGGCAAAACTCCCGAAACAAGAGATGTGGCTGATAAGCTAGATGTTTCAACTGATTGTGATATCTGTGGATGACATAAAACATTATTCAGCACTATATCATTATTGGAAGTCAACTCTTTCAAACAAAATCTATTAGCCAAAAATAAACGTCTCAGGATCAGTGGAGGTATACAGTTTTCAATTTCCATAGAATTAATAGGGGTGGAACGCATGGCTCCGCTAATAATTCTTAGAGCCATATTTTGTATTACATCAAGTTTTCGTAATAAGGTGTTACTTGCATTCATATAAGCTAAACTACTATAATCAAAATGACTTCTTACTATACTTTTATATAGCATGATCAAGGTTTTTGGATCAGAGCCCCAAAAAGTACCAGCTAAACATCTTAAAACATTAATACTTTTCATTGCATTGCTGCAGATATACTTAATATGCTCTTCAAATTTTAACTTATTATCTATTATTACTCCTAAAAATTAATGTTGATTACTTACAGGAATGATTTCATTATTGTATTTAATTTCAACAAGAGATTGTGCAAAAGGATCTTTACTAAAAACAATAACAGAACGTTTATCAGAACTAATATCTAATTTTAAAACATTGTTGTAATAATGGTGTAGCTGCAGCAGTGCAGAATTCAAATGATTTACAGCCATATTTAAATTTTGACTTTCAGAGTATAAAAGTAAGTCATCGGCAAATTGTAAAATGTTAACATGTGAAGTGTTAACATACTCTAAAATTTGAGATGTATATATATTATACAAAAGAGAAGATAAGGTAGCTCCTTGCATAGTTCCTTTACTGACGGATTTTGGTCCATGTAGCTTATTATTAAATTTAACATACAAGGTTCTGTTATTCAGAAAATTAAATATCCATTCCAAAATTTTGGTTGGTAGACCTAACTCATATAAAACTAAAAGAAGGCTCTTAATGTTGACATTATCGAAAGCACCTTTTACATCAAGAAAGACGCAGATCACATTAGAGTGGCTGAGCTTTGCTTTTTTTAAAAATGAGATTAATGATACAAAACTTTCAGAGCTACTTTTACCCTTTCTGAATCCAAATTGTGTGTTAGGTATTTTAGAGTTAGTTTCAACAAAATAATCTAAACGTAATTTTAACATGTTTTCAAAAAGTTTACCTAGACAGGATGACAAAGATATAGGTCTGTATGATGACGGATTATTTGCAGGCTTATTAGGTTTTAAAATTGGTATTACACATTGAGTCTTCCATGATTCAGGAATAACTGATGTATTCCAAAGTCTGTTGTAAATTGCCAATAAAATGTTCAGAGCATTTGAATGTAAATTTTTGATAAGTTTATATGGAATGTTAACCATACCTGGTGTAGTATCCCTACGACTACCTAGAGAAATGCGAAGCTCATTCAGTGTAAAAGGCTCATTTAAGAAGGACACGCTATTGTCAGACCTGTCTAAAATATTTAAAGTGGTAAAATCTGTTGATGTTGAATCTGCTAATTTTTCTAGAAAACTTGGTACCCATGCGTCATTTAGAGATTTGTTACTATAATTATTGTTAACCCTTTTGAATTTTTTAACATAGTTCCATATTCTAGTAACTGGTGTCATTCTGTTGAAGGAAGTACACAATTCATGCCATGATTTTCCCCGTTCTTCTATTAATATCTTTTTCTTTTTAGCATCAAGACGCTTGTAATTATTAAAATTAGAAATTGTTGGAGAGTTATGATATATCTTAAGAGCTTCTTTCGACTTTTGAACTGCATCCTCACATAGTGTGTTCCACCATGGAGCTGGTTTTCTCAGAACTTTAGGAGTGTGATTAGATTTTTGCTTAGGAATAGATTCATCTCTGATTTGATACAAGATATTTATAAAACTGTTGTATAATTCAACTAGATCTGTATTTTCCATATCTAATTGCGAAAAGTAGGTTTCAGATAAGGTTTTAAATTTAGACCAGTCTGCTTTGTTGTACAAATATTTTTCTTCTACAGAATGAACATCATACACCGATGGCTTCACATTTACATCTAGTAGAGTCGGAAAATGATAACTACCCATTGGATCATCATGGACTTGCCATTCACAGAGAGGAGCTAACGAGCAACTTACTAAGGCTAAATCAATTGCTGAAGAATTCTTGTTTGGATATTTAATTGTAGTATGATTACCATTGTTTAAAACACACAAGTCAAACTCATCTATGAGATTGTACAAAGAATTACCTCTACTATTATTTTTTAGACAACCAAATAATATGTGATGGGCATTGAGATCTCCCATTATGATACATGGCTTAGGAGTTTCTGTGAGTACTTTTTTTAATTTATTAGTATTAAATTTAGTAAATTCGCTGTTTGGAGGACAATAAATACACAAAACATGTAATTTACCTAATGATGTATCAAATGCAATGCAAATGTTCTGAATTGGTTCATAATATGAGGTATGAACAACTTCATATTTAAAATTTTGTTTAATTAATATAGCTACTCCATTATGTTCGTTTACAGACAGTTTGTGAATCAAATTATAGGATGGGAAATTTGGAATTTTACTGTTTTTCTTAAGCCATGTTTCATTTAATAAACATATATCTACATTTTGTTCAGTTAAAAACTTTAACAATAGCGTTTTTTTACTATGTAAACTTTGAATATTGAATTGTGCTATACGTATATATTTGTCCATATAATCAAATTAAATTAAATTTGACAATAAAATTTTTTTAATTCTTTTATTTGTAATGGGTTCATTCTTGCTATTTGCAAGGGCAATAACGGACTTCACAAGGGCATTTATAATTACATCATTATCAACAATTTCTTTGGTATTGATATCTTGGAGGCTTTTTTGTCTCGGTTTTGGTGTTAGAGCTGGGAAGGAGGTTATATCAGAGATTTGTGGCAGACTTACCGCATTGGCATAAGACATTTTTTGTTGTTGTTTAATTTTCTTCTCTTCTAATTTTTTCTGCTTAACAGGGCAGTCTTTCGACACGGCAAGGTGAGGGCCAGAACAATTGACACACATTATCTCTTCCACATTACATTCCTTGTAGGAGTGCCGTCCGGCACAAGATGAACAGTTTTGCTCTGCTCTGCAGTTCTTAGCTGAGTGGTTGAATCGGAGGCAACGGTAGCATTGCATGAGTGGTGGAAAGTATTTATGTACCTGATATCTGAATAGCTTGATGTATATATACTGAGGTAATGTGGTAGCTGCAAATGTTACAGCCACTGTTCCAAGAGGAGTCAAATTTCTATCTACTTTTCGCATAAAGCGTTTGATTGAGACAACATCAGCATCACAAGTAATATTTTTGTAAATTTCTTCATTAGACATTGTCAGTGGAATATGCTTGATGACTCCTATGACTTCGGTCATGTAAGCAGGAATGAAAGCTTTCATCTTATATCTGCTCAGGAAACTATCCATCTTTAAAAAATTGTTAGCTGGAGCTGGCTTTTTAAAGGTGACGCCAACCTTATATGCATTTATTCGGTGGACACCTACAATGCCTTTAACATTTTCAATGAATAAATTTGTCAATATTATGGGGTTTTTATTACCAATCTTTTCTTCTTCTGTGGATTCAACGTAAACCACGCAGTCCCCACTGTGATTTTCGGGGAATAGCCTCTTGTAAAGGGGCTTCTGAAATACTTTGTAGCCATCATTGTTGGTTGACGATTTTGTAAGTTTTCTCTTCTTTCTCTCTGCTGTAATGACGGGGTCCTCCCCGTCGCTAGCAACGCTCATGACGTTATTATTGTAATTCTCTGAGAATCAACGAAAAGTCTCACGAAATTGCGAAATAAAAATTAAAACGCCCCACATGTATCTCATGAACCGTGATTGCTAGACAGTTGAACTTTTCACAGTTAATGTATTTCTGTTGCCACTATAACAACAATTACTGAAAACCGCACCACGGTCTGCTATAGGCCGTATCAAATTTCTTGGCGGCTGTGAATGAAATAAAAAAAATAAAAAAGCCTCACGTCATGTCGGGAAGAGGAGGTATTTATTTATAAATAAATAAAAATACATTAATAACACCCAGACACAGAGCAAACACATATGATCATCACATAAATATTTGCCCTGGGTGGGAATCGAGCCCACGCCTATTTGACCCAGGAGTCAGGGTCACAAACCACTGAGCCACCGAGGGAGCCAATAATAATAATTGTATGAGTAACTATGTAAGGAATTTCACACTACTGGCTTTTCATTGATAGAAAACACTGAAGCAACCTGTATAGGTACGTCCGTAGAGAAAAAATCAATGTCGTTTGTGGATTCAGCAACCCGCGCTCGGTCGGCGTGATGTATATAGCCCAATCTCCCTTCGCGGGTAGGCCTATGTTCAGTAGTGCACTATTAATTAAGGCCGGTACAGGTATTCGACATGTTTCATTAAGTCATTAGAAATTTAATTTTCCAGGCAAATTAAAAAACATATGTCTTATTTTATTTGAGAAACACATAGTGTATATCTAGACGTTACTCGTCAGGCATGTTTTAGATTCAGATTCAGATTCAGATTGTTTATTAACCTTATAACAATGATCGTTATATTAGGCAAGTCAGTTACAATAATTATTCATAACGCTTAAAAGAAATTATGCAATCTAACTTACTAAGTCCAATAAAATCAAAATAATAATAGTGTTCAACAATTAAATCAATTAATGTCAAAAAACAATACATTGGGTAAAATAATAATTACTGAAAAATATAAAATTTAAACATGTCAAAATTAAAAATAAATGGTCCATATGTAAAGAAATATTACTAAAATTCAAACAAAGATTCAGTCAGTGTCATTTTCATGAAGTCATTTAGATTGTAAAATACATTATTAATAAAAAATGCTTTAATTTTTATTTTAAAGTCAAGATAAGATAAATTTCTGATGGCAACTTATTATACATAAATAATTTATTATTTACGCCTTGCTTTTGAACTTTGCTGAGTCTTACTCTGGGCAGAACTAGTCTATCTTTATTTCTTAGATTTCTGTTAAGGGTATCCATTAGTCTGGGATATTTTTTCTCTCTTTCATTATGAATCTATAGAGATATGACTGTCATTATCTTATTTCCTAAAAAATATTTTTTGGCAGACATTCCTTTTTTAACTCCGTTTATAATTCTTATAGATCGTTTCTGACATTTAAGTAGATCCTTGATGTCTACACCATTACCCCACGTAGTTATGGCATAACTCAATAATGAATGCACATACGCATAGTAAACTGATATAAGAGATTTTTTATCCAAAAGTGGCTTTAATTTAAAAAGGGCATAATTCGCACTAGATATTTTTTTACAGATTTTATTTATATGTTCTCTGTGACTTATGGTATAGTCTATAGTATACCCAAGGAACACATGTTCCGTTTTAAGTCCTGTATTGTTTCCCTTCTTGGCTTGGTATTTCATTATTACGCTTTTATCTGCGTTTAAAATTATACCATTAGCTTCAAACCACTCGCGAAGCGCAGTCATTGCTGCCGATATTTTTTTATCGAGATGATCTTTATTTTTATCAGTCAATCCAACGTGCGTATCATCAGCAAATAGATTTACAGTAGCCCAATCGGGTAGACAGCTCGCGAGATCATTTATATAAATGAGAAACAGGAGAGGCCCCAGCACTGAACCTTGAGGAACTCCTATATTAACGGTACCTACTGACGAGTTATGTTCGTTCACATTAACAGTCTGCGTTCTGCCATCAAGGTAAGATTTAATCATTTCCAATTCTTTTCCATCAAACCCATAATACTCTAATTTTAATATCAATATGTCATGACGTAAGCAATCAAAAGCTTTGGATAGGTCGCAAAAAATACTAGCGCATTTCTGCGACTCATCCAACCCCTCCAATATACAATATATTACTTCTCTTATTGCCATCTCTGTGGACCTATTTCTACGGAAACCGAATTGTTTTGGAGTAAATAATTTATTATTTTCAAAATATTCTACGATCTTCCTTTTTTAAAATAGCTTCTATTATTTTTGATACTACCGGCAGTATACATATCGGCCTGTAGTTACTCAAGTCTGATTTTTCTCCTTTTTTATGTAACGGGATGACACGACCAGCTTTCAAAGAGTCCGGGAAAATACCTTCTTCTATACACGAATTAATGACCAAACAAAGAAAATTCAATAGGTAGTCATTGTCTTTAATGAGATCTTGCATTGTTTTGGAACTCAAGCCGTATACATCCAATGATTTCTTCCCCTTCATTTCTTTCACTGTGCGTCGTAAATCTGCTATACTAACTGAATCTAATTTAAATTTAATTTTCGGTCTATCCATTTTTTGCAAATATTCGTTACATGTTTCTTTATTAATGTTTGTATGTCTTGTAAGGTTATGTGCTATGTTCAAAAAAAAGTTATTAAATAAATTAGCTATAATTGCCTCGTCTCGTACATTGCTACCATTATTCCTAATATAGTCGATATTATTGTGTTTTTACTAGTATTTTTTGTTAACTGTTCATTAATTATTTTCCATGATTCTTTTATTTTATTTTTAGAAACCTTGATTCTGTTCGCATAATATAATTTTCTAGTTGATCTTAAAACTTTTCGAAATTTTTTTTTATATTTTTTTATTTTTAATTTTCTCTCTTTGCTAGGTATTAAATCTTGAGTCAATTGCATTTTCTCTAAGTTATTTTTTGATATTGTTATGCCTGTAGTGGTTAATTTTTGCAGTTTGTTTTTAGGATTTATCTTTTTTTTCGGAAATGCTATATTATAATAATGAATTATGGCTTCCTGTAATACATTCATTTTTTCATTGACAGATTTGGCACTAAGAATATCATTATATAATTTATCATAATCAGTAAACAAGAGGTAATGAAAATAGTTGCAGTTGCTCTCAGAAAAAGTTCTCGTAAAAATGGCCTGATCTTTAGTTTTCTTTTCATTTGATCTACTGGTTACTAAGTTAAGCATAATGACATTATGATCTGACAATTTTTCATCTAACACATCGCCTTTGCAGGTTTCAAAATTAACTATGAAGTTATCAATACATGTTGAACTAGCACCTTGCGTTCTAGTAGGTTTGTCAAGAGTACATTTAAAATTAAAATCATTAGGATGCTATTATACTCATAATTTGATTAATTTTTACAATGGTATCAACCCCAAAATCACGTAAATAAAATCAGCTGTTCAACACAAAAAGTTCATCGACCCGCGACAAAATGTATAGAAAATGTAAGTAATTTTCGCTTGTCAGGGTTGATCCCATAGTAAAAATTACGTATATTGATCCGTATGTGCGCTAAGTTTATATCTATTGGCTCACAAAATAAAAAAAATCGTAAACTATTGAGGACCCATTTTGCCCCATTTAACGATAAATCATTATCTTAATCCTATTCTAGATACTACATTATTTAAAAAAAGCGTATTGAAGTTTTAGGACGTATCTGATCCCCAAGGAATTTTAAAGGAAAATTCAGAAAATCAGCTACAGCCAGATTTTTTATTTAGTCTCAAAAGCATCTGTACAAAGTTTCATATCAATCGGTACAGGGAATAAAAAGTTACATGCAAACAAAAAGGGCCCGTTTTACCCCGTAAGCTAGAGTTGGGTACGTTTTTCATCCTTAGTGCTTCATTATGTCGTATGATGTACGTATGTTCCAAATTTCAAGTTTATATCCTCAGCGGTTTGGGTTATAGCCTAAGCTGATTAATTTTTGCCATCCCTAAGGAACTCTATTGAGTTTCCTGGATATTATTAGTTCCTGTATTGAAACATACTGTGTGATTTCTTCATACCCGATTTCAACCATAACCGTTCAGCTGGTTGGATGTAATTGACACTTTTTTCACCAACTTTGGGACCTTATTTGACCCCTTAGATGAGGGAAATTCGGAAAAACAGGAAAAAACGTAACTTTTATTTTGTTTGGAAAGCATGTATACAAAGTTTCAAGTCATTCGGTACAGGGAATAAAAAATTACATACAAACGAAGAGGGCCCATTTTACCCCTTTAGAGATCGATTTTTCAAAATTTTCTTCCTTAGTGCTCCATTACGTCGTACAATGTACCTATATTCCAAATTTCAAGTTTATATCTTAAGCGGTTTGGGCTGTAGGCTGTCTGTCAGTCAGTCACTCAGGGAAGCCTTTTATATAATAGATTACGCTGATACTATGGCGCCTTAAACTTCGGACTGATTTTTGTATAATATGTAGGTAGGTACTATTATTTATTGTCACGGAGGACAACTGAATTCATAAATGGTAGGTATCGAATGTTATAGGGTATCCTGGGTTCATGTTCATTTTTCCGCAATGTTCCTAATGATTGCGATCTAAGACTAGGGCATATCCTTGCTACCAAGCTCTTTGATCGCATTGTAGTAAAACCACAGATTATATAATAATTACTACCTAAAACTGGTAAAAGTACGTAAATCATCGGACGGCAGTAAAATTTCACGGTTGTTATGGGTATAAAGTCGTACAATCAAGTTAATGGTGGTGATGACTATAAACAATACGGACCTAATTATTTTGGGGAACACTGGGGCTTTTCATGTGATAGCAGTCGAAAAAGTTGAGACCATTTTCAGAATATTTTGGTTAGCAAAAGCTAGCTAAAGTTGCTAATCTGTACGCCTAGTTTACTGGCGTACAAATGACACGACTATTTTGACCAGGATTCTATTTATTTAAGACACGAAGACGAATTGGTTAAAGTACTGGAAAATATACATTTCTATTTATTGCGAAATGTTACTTAATATCATGATCATCCACAGCCTGCTGTATCCCGCTGCTAGGTATTCTCTTATAGTGTCATATGTCTCTGTCATCTATTATATAAAAGGCTTCCCTGAGTGACTGACTGACAGACAGCCTACAGCCCAAACCGCTTAAGATATAAACTTGAAATTTGGAATATAGGTACATTGTACGACGTAATGGAGCACTAAGGAAGAAAATTTTGAAAAATCGATCTCTAAAGGGGTAAAACGGGCCCTCTTCGTTTGTATGTAACTTTTTATTCCCTGTACCGAATGACTTGAAACTTTGTATACATGCTTTCCAAACAAAATAAAAGTTACGTTTTTTCCTGTTTTTCCGAATTTCCCTCATCTAAGGGGTCAAATAAGGTCCCAAAGTTGGTGAAAAAAGTGTCAATTACATCCAACCAGCTGAACGGTTATGGTTGAAATCTGGTATGAAGAAATCACACAGTATGTTTCAATACAGGAACTAATAATATCCAGGAAACTCAATAGGGTTCCTTAGGGATGGCAAAAATTAATCAGCTTAGGCTATAACCCAAACCGCTGAGGATATAAACTTGAAATTTGGAACATACGTACATCATACGACATAATGAAGCACTAAGGATGAAAAACGTACCCAACTCTAGCTTACGGGGTAAAACGGGCCCTTTTTGTTTGCATGTAACTTTTTATTCCCTGTACCGATTGATATGAAACTTTGTACAGATACTTTTGAGACTAAATAAAAAATCTGGCTGTAGCTGATTTTCTGAATTTTCCTTTAAAATTCCTTGGGGATCAGATACGTCCTAAAACTTCAATACGCTTTTTTTAAATAATGTAGTATCTAGAATAGGATTAAGATAATGATTTATCGTTAAATGGGGCAAAATGGGTCCTCAATAGTTTACGATTTTTTTTATTTTGTGAGCCAATAGATTTAAACTTAGCGCACATACGGATCAATATACGTAATTTTTACTATGGGATCAACCCTGACAAGCGAAAATTACTTACATTTTCTATACATTTTGTCGCGGGTCGATGAACTTTTTGTGTTGAACAGCTGATTTTATTTACGTGATTTTGGGGTTGATACCATTGTAAAAATTAATCAAATTATGAGTATAATAGCATCCTAAAACATGCCTGACGAGTAACGTCTAGATATACACTATATGTTTCTCAAATAAAATAAGACATATGTTTTTTAATTTGCCTGGAAAATTAAATTTCTAATGACTTAATGAAACATGTCGAATACCTGTACCGGCCTTAATTAATAGTGCACTACTGAACATAGGCCTACCCGCGAAGGGAGATTGGGCTATATACATCACGCCGACCGAGCGCGGGTTGCTGAATCCACAAACGACATTGATTTTTTCTCTACGGACGTACCTATACAGGTTGCTTCAGTGTTTTCTATCAATGAAAAGCCAGTAGTGTGAAATTCCTTACATAGTTACTCATACAATTATTATTATTGGCTCCCTCGGTGGCTCAGTGGTTTGTGACCCTGACTCCTGGGTCAAATAGGCGTGGGCTCGATTCCCACCCAGGGCAAATATTTATGTGATGATCATATGTGTTTGCTCTGTGTCTGGGTGTTATTAATGTATTTTTATTTATTTAACACTTTCTTGCACACGATTTGTACAAAAGGAGAACTTAACGCTAGATAGCATTATCTGCCAGTCAACCTACAGGTACATGTATAAGTAGTATATCAGTCCCTGCCAGCCAAATCACAAGCTTTGCTTAGTTTGGGGTCAGAGACCGTGTGTGAGATGTCCCCCAATATTTATTAAATATATTTATTTATTTTTGAGTTAATTTCAGAAATTCGGCAATTTATCATCCAAAAATTCACGTGCTCAGTAATAAGCTTTAGATACAAGTCAATTAAATAACCAAATACTGAGACAATGCAGGTCAATCCGTGGGCTATTATCTTTTTAGGCAAATACTGATACAATTCAGGCTAAACCGTAGGCATTATCTTTGCAATTAATACGATTATAGGCTAAATTATGAAGGTGCCATGGTAAATATAATAGCAACATAAAAAGTGTTCTCTATCGAATGCTTAAAGTGAAAAGAAAGAGAAATAATTATGCTAATTAGCTATTATAATTACGATAGCGCCTTCATAATCGAGCCTAATGCGGGCTTAACCAAGAGCTACATTATTTTAAGTAAGTACCTAGAAAACGCGGGCCAAACTGTGGGTTTTTATCATTTTAAGCAATTACGAAAATAACGCGGGACAGACCGTGCGCTATTATCATTGCAAGTAATACAAAAACACAGGCTAACGGCTTGTTATTATAATTTTAAGGATTTATTAAAACAACGCGGGCCAGACCGCGAACCATTAGATATTATTATAAGCAAATGCCAAGATAACGCAGGTGGAACCGCGGGCTGTTATTTTAATCAAGTAAGTACTAAAACCTAATTATTAAGTACCTAATTATTAACACAACGCGGGCCTAACAGCGGGCTATTATCATTTTGAGCAAGTACTAAGACAACACGGGCCAGACCATGGGCTATTATTATTGTAAGTAATACAACAATGCAGGCCAAACGGCAAGCTTTTATAATTTTTAGCAAGTATTAAGACATCCCAGTCCATGCTGCGTGCTATAAATAACCATCTTAAGCAAGTACTAATAATACGCAGGCCAAACTGTGACCTATTATCATTATAGGCAAATACTGTTAGGATTTTGGCCAAACCGTTGGCATTATCCTTGCCAGTAATTTTAAGCAAGGATTAAGACAACAATCGCAGACTATTAGATATTATTATAAGCAATTACAAAGATAACGTAGATCAAACCGCGGACTATTTTCATTTTAAGTAAGTACCTATGTACTAAGACAACGCGGGTGAAGCCGTGAGTTTTAAGCTAGTTTAATATAGGTACATTAAACAATTAATAATTGGATTAACATAAAACAGTCTCCGATTGCTGTACCCCAAAAAAGATCGTTATGTCATTGTAACAATTTTTTAATAATTGAGTTGTTTATTACATAAATCCCTAACGATTGAGCTTATATCTCGACTCGCACTTGACCGATAAGGTATATCTATACAAATAAATAAAATTGGAGTGTCTATTTGTAATATTGAAATAACCGTTTTTTACTACATGCATATGAATATATATATATATACGTTATATACAGCAAAATAACATTTTTTACAATTTTTGTCTGTCTGTCTGTTTGTTCCGGCTAATCTCTGAAATGGCTGGACCGATTTTGACGGGACATTTAATGGCAGGTAGCTGATGTAATTAGGATTAACTTAGGCTGCGTTAATCGACTGTTAGGTGGAACGAAGTTCGCCGGGTCAGCTAGTGTCAAATATAATTGAAATTGCTGATAAATAGCATGCCAGCAAATTTCCTCCCATTTTGAAGGAAATAAATTATACCCTTACCCCCATCAGAATCAAAAATCACCAACATAAAAAATCTGCTAATATATATAAAAAAAAAACTATGTACCAAGTTCAAGTCTGTTGTACGTCGAGAGCATTAAATACCGATGTACTTAATGGTCTCGACGGTCTAACGGTCGAGATTCGTTAAAAATGCGACCTGCCCCTATACAGCCTAAGCAATAGCAATCGTAATAGCAATCGTTTATGAAATCACTTTAGTCATTTGGCACCGCCTATGTAACGTTAGCCATCAAAGTTGTTCATTCAACGATTGCTTACGCAATCCGCGCTAAGCAATTGATGGCTAACGTCACATAGGCGGTGCCAAATGACTAAAATTATGTTATAAACGATTGCTATTACGATTGCTATTGCTTAGGAGGTAGGGGGGCTGTAGACGAAAACTAAACATAAATAAAATTGATAAACAAAATCGCCGTGTTAAAACGGAGATCTTCGCTTCCGCTCGATCAATGACAATAATTTCATACCAATGTGTTTTTATTTGGTTATAGCCCAGTGAATGGCGAATATTAATACTTAAATGTTTTGTTTATTGTACAACGTGTGACCTAGAAAGATATCATAATTATGAACTCATTATTTACGAAGTGTCGTATAATTTATGTATTATAAATAAACGATTATTCTTGGGTTTCCCCACATGCGATACCTAAGTAAGTTGGTACCTAAACAATTTTACCCACGTTTCGACTGGGCCCGTAGGGTTCCGTACCCAAAGGATAAAAACAGCTAATCAAGCATGCGACCACAAAAGCCACGAAAAGAACTCATTTCGACGTGTGAAAAAGTGACAGATATATACTTTGCCCTAACGCTGTCTCGTTCTGACTCTACGAAAGAAATAATTCGTGGCGCGCATAATACCCCGGCTGGACCCTATTACTCCGACGTCCGTCTGTCTGTCTGTCACCAGGCTGATCACATAAACCGAGATAGCTAGACAGCTGGAATTTTCACATATAATGTAAATATATCTGTTGCCGCCAAAACAAATACTGAAAACAGAATAAAATAAATATTTAAGGGGGGCTCCCCATACAACAAACGTTATTTTTAAGGAGTTTATTGATCACAGTAAGCGGAATGGGGCCAAGGGGGGTTCAACACGCTATGGAACCCTTTGTGCGCTAGTTCGACTCGCACTAGGCCGATGATTTTAAATTGCATTTTATAGAGACCGGATTTTTGGACGATTAGTCACATTATAGACGATTTGTGACAGAAATATAGATTATAAGTGGTATTCTACTTAGTTTTAATATTTATTATGTTTAATTTAAATATGTTGTACTCTCTATTTTTGTCACAATAAAAGGATGTCTATGTCTACATTATTGTTGGCACCCTGATGTTGACTAAGTGGTCAAAAGGTTATTAAATAATCAAATCCACATTTGATCTCAAAATCTAATATTAAGGTTTTTCGTTAGTCTCTGTTCTAGTTTTAATTTGTTTAGGTTTAGTCTATCGATTAGATAGACTAAACCTAAACAAATTAATTAAAAAAATTAGATGATTAATCTAACTAACTCTGAAATGGCTAAAAATGCTAAAATAATGAAGGCACCATTAGGATCGTTATTGGATTCGTTAATTATGAATAGAATTATTATTTTGAGTTAAATGTATTTAGAATATTAAGTTGGAAATTTAAACGTATTTTAAGAACTGTAACTGACTTACCTAATATAACGCAACATAGTTACAAGGTCAATAAATAATCTGAATCTGATCCGAATCATGTAGTAAAATACTACTATTATTACTTTATGTAAAATGTATGGAGTTCAATATCTATCTGTGTGGTTCAAAGTTGCCTGGAAGAAATCGCCATGGGTGATAAGGCCGCCACTTTATAATCACATTTTTTGTCGTATATGTGTAAATAGTGTTTATTTTTCAATTGTGTCTGTCTGTCTGTGCGCCCGAAATGTATAATGGAAAAAATCATTTCGTGATGTCACGATGGCACGGTCTAAATCATTGTGTTTTTTTAAATCTACTAAAATCTGTTACTAAACATTTTCTGTTATACTTTATTTTACATTAAAATACTTACGTGAAAGAGAAAAGAATTTCAATCATTTTGTACACGAGTCAATAATATGGTCATTGACCTTTTGACGAAAGTCAATGACCTATTGTATAAAGGTAACAGACCGAGTACAGTCATATGAATAGCGATTGTCAATCAATCTACATGTACAGTACGCGCGAATAAATAGTGAACATCGACATTAGGAAAGAGATCTGTAGATATAGGCTAATATAGCTTTTTTATGAACCACTAATTAAATAAATCACGTTTTGTTCGCTGTTTCCTTTAGTTAAGTTACAGTGTTAAACATCACATGTAACATTTTTAAATCATAAGTCATTTATTCTTGCACATATGGGTGCAACTGAGATCTTACAGAGAAAATAAAAAAGAGATTCGACCTTTCGGCATGCAAAGAAATTATTAGATAAAAATAATACATTTTCAAAAAGTACTAACAAATTGATTGAATATAAAACGATTTCACAATTAGTAGATATCTGCACAAAATACAATTAAACAATTTGATTATAATTTTAGCCGAAAGTATGTCTAAGATAACATAATGTTAGGAATAAAATAATAATATATTGTAAAGTCGGGATTTTTGTCAAAACTAATAGGTCATTAATTAAAAATTAAAATTTGTCATTCAAGTATTCGTCAACATCATAATAAGATTTCTCTTGTAGAAAACATTTAAGTTTATATTTGAAGACATGAGTTGATTTTATCTCAATTAAAGTTTTGGGTCATTGATTATAAATTAGAGGAAGTATACTTATAACACTATTGTTTAGTAATGCTGTTTGATCGAAGGCATTGCCAATTTTTGTTTATGACATTGCGACTATATTCACAGGCTAAATGATTAAAGAAAATTGTCCATCAGATAGATCAAAAAATATTAGACGCATCTTTATTTTCTTTTCTTAATTAAACAAAAATTGATGAAGAAATATCCTGTTAAAGTTCCGCGTACATGTCGTCACTATACTCTATAATATTTAACTTGATCTCTGCGACAGTAGAAGATTGACATTTTTAGAGTTGGGATAGTGGTGGAAAAAATCGATTTTCAAACAATGTTGTAATGAAATCGAATGAGTAGTTGAAGGTGAGAAATTGGATTTCATTTACTTACTATTATTTAAGATCAAGTATGTACACATGTAAATAATGTTATGATATTAATTATACATAATAATGTAACGATAGATCGATCGATTTATCGACGTTTTTCACTATTATCGATGCTAATGTAACATATAATTGGGTTTAATTTAATTACACATGTAAAAAATGTTATGATATTAAAATATACAATAAAATTAATGATAAATCAAGTTTTATTTAAAATGGTAGTGTGATTCATGTGGTTTTGCTATTTATTATACCTATATATTTTTTTGTAAGTACAAACATAACGATGTCATCGCGGTATATATTCTTATGATATCACGGCGTGTTTGTTTTGTACATACATAATTATGTATTATGTTTTCTATATATCTTATTTCTTTATAACTATATCTACACTTTATTTTTAATATTATAAAAAGGAAAAGTTTGTATTTTTGTGTGTATGTAACTGTGTATGTTTGTAATGAATAAATATCACGAAATAATAAAATAATTATTTGAGCAGTTCGCTTGTATCGATGTAGTAATTTTTACATTATTGTTGATTTTTCAATAACGTCTCTGCCGATTTCGATAAAATTTTAATGGAACAATCTCGGAAGAATACTCTTTCGTAATTAAAAATAATTTTTAAATCGGTTCACAATTGGGAATATTTTAACTTTCTAGCCAGTAGCAAGCGGAGTCTTAGTAATGGGGTCCCGTTTTTATCCCTTACTTAATTTCTACAAGAGTATAAGAGTACAAAAAGTATACAAGAGAAAATGTTACAACTCTCTGAGTTCATAGACCATAATATGGAAAAAAAAATCACTGAAAATTATTTTGAGCACTGTGGGATTGTAACTATTTGAGTTAAAAGAAAAATTGAAATTCTTAAACTTGCACATAACTCAGAGGTCACTGACGTCTGAATCATAACTTTTTCATAGCCAACTATGTTATTTCTTAGCACTAAACCATCTCACGACATAATTATAATTGATTTTTATCGTCATCATAATCATCGTCACCATCTACGGAAGTGTACGTAATAAAAATTTCGAACATTGGTCGAATGTAAGTCTTGGTCGTTTTAACCGTTTATCTATGTCAGAGGCCTTCAGGCGGCCTATTAACTCTGACACCAGGGCTATTCACTCGGCCTACACGAACTTATTTATTGCTTAAACAATATTTATATTACAACATGGTGTTCAATATTCATATGAATCATGCTTTGTTAATACAGTAACGTCGAGCTGGAACAACGTGTAGGTTTTTTTTTTGTAAAGGGAAATAAAACTATTGTTTTTTTTTAAATTACCCACAATCAGTTTTTAAGGGATTGTGTGATTCAAACCAAAGAGGGGAAAAGTTATATATAAACCAGTTTTTTTTTCAATGTAATCAGTGTGATTTAGTGACTCGAATGAATATAGTCGTCTACTGATTAATTCTTTATAAAAAAAAATTCAAGTTTTTATTTTCTCTTCTCCAGAAATAAAATATTGTGAATTATTAACTGTTCTTACAAAAATTAAAGTTCGTTTTGGTTACAATTTTTTTTTCAAGTGAACTGTGCTAATTAAATATACTATTACCAATGAATTGCGGAGGTGAGCAAGTGAGCATGCTCTTAAATTTTTACCGAATATGAAAACAAAAGGTAGTGGTCCCATGGTTCTCAAAGTTGTCTGAGTTACGTCCAATCTAATACAAGTTGACAAATCCGGAACCCGTTCAGGAAATTAAACCGTTACCAATGTGAATGCAAGGTCTTTCAACTTTTCAACTAACTAGACCATGAAAGTTATTTTATTGGTAATTATGACAATGTTTCCTATGTTTTACCATTGTAGTTTTGGCATCAAATTCAACTCAAATAACTGTTCATAGCAGTGAGTTTGATAAGTCCTCGGTAACATAATATTTCGATATTTAGTTTTAGTGTGGTGGCCCACACAATATTCGCTCGTGTTAGCTGATGGGTTGTGCTCCAACAGAGCCATTAGTATTCTATTAGGACACTCAGACGATACACCATTGGACAATTATACGGATCTCCAATACCTCGGTAGTCATTATAAAACTCAAAGTACTTACTAGGCTTGCTCCAACTACTTAACAAAGCGTCCGTCCGTCCGTCCTTGATGATGATCATCGTAACGTAATGATGTTGTATCGAAACTTACCATATACGAATCTTCGTTTTTATAAGCATTCTTTTTCTTCTATAATATGAGTCGAGTTTGTTAGTCTCGCTAAAACTCGAGAATGGAATAGATTCTATGAATGCCCAATTCTAAAAATGCCCAATTCCGACAATGTCTAATTCTAGGAATGCCTAATTCTCAAAATAACAAAAAAATTAAGGATTTTATAAAAATAAACTTATTTTTAATACGCAGGGTGACCGATAGCTGACGGTAACAACCTCTTTAGGGCGAGTTTAGTACATTCAGAATAACTTTTTGTATGGGACCAACCGAAGCCAAATTCGCGAAAAATTTCTATAGAAAAATACATTGATAAATCAACAAAATGTATGAGAAATTTTCTAGATTTGTACGGACTCCTCGATGTGCGAGCCTGACTCGCACTTGTCCGGTTTTTGACCGACGAACCGGACCGAAGGAGGTACTCAATTCGACGCGTATATATTTTTTTATGTGTAACGCATAATTTTTTACATAGTGGTCCGATTTCGATAATTTTTTTTTATTGGAAAGAGTATACTTTGAAATTGGTCTCATTTAAATGTTATAGAAATCGGCTGAGCCATTTTTGATAAATCAACAATAATGTGAAAAATGCTACATCGAGCCGTGCGAAATATTCGCGAATTCTGTACAAGGGTGAAGTCGGTCATGCTGTTTTTTGCTAAAAATAATTATTGTTCCCAGATTCCTTTGAAAATATGTCGCCTACGTGTAGAGAAGTAGAGAACTGGCCAAGTGTGGAAATTATCGAGCAACCGGCGCGAAGGTTGCGGTGAGTCATTTTAAAAAATATTTCAAATTTTATGTGATGACGGATGTCCGGACTAACGGATTAGCAAGTTTAGTGGAAGTGAGCAGGGCACATAGCTCACAGGACTGATGGCCAATGGAGCTACAAAGTTCTCCAAAAGAGATCACGTGTCGGCAAGCGCAGCGTAGGATGTCCAACAACGAAGTGATGAGAAGTGAAGTGACAAATGATCTAATTAAGACCGCAGGAGCGCGCTGGACATCAAATATTTTAAATTTGACTGCCTCGGTGGCTCAGTGGTTATTGACCCTAACTTCTGGGTCTAAGAGGCTTGGGTTCGATCCCCACCCAGGGCAAGTGTTTATGTGATGAACATAGGTGTTTGCGCTGTGTCTGGGTGTTATTTAGTTACTATTTATATAAGTATGTAATTTCAAAATATGGATATGTAGTATATCAGTCTCTGGCAGCCAAGCAATATCACAAGCTTTGCTTAGTTTGGGGCCACTTTGGGGTCAGAGACCATGTGTAAGATGTCCCCAATTTTTTTTATATTAAAACAGAATAAAATCCTGGTCGTTGGCGCTGGATGTCGCCCTGATCGATTCCTACAGGTCTTGTAGGTTTCAGAGTTAATTCTTTTAGAAAAAGTTGGGCATAATAATTATCCATCAGTCATAAGAAGTCCACTGCTGGACATAGGCCTCCCCTATGGATCTCCAATAAAACCGGTTGGAAGCGGCTTGCATCCAGCGCGATCCTGTGGTCTTAATGAGGTCATCCGTCCACCTCGTGGGTGGACGTCCTACGCTGCGCTTGCCGGTACGTGGTCTCCACTCGAGAACTTTTCGACCCCATCGGTCATCAGTTCACCGCGCTATGTGTCCTGCCCATTGCTATTTCAATTTGCCAATCTTCTACGGATCTCCTCATTTCTGATTCGATCTCGCAGAGAGACTCCGAGCATAGTCCTTTCCATAGCTCGTTGAGCTACTTGGAGCTTACTAATAAGGCCCATAGTAAGAGACCACGTTTCTGTGCCATAAGTCATCACTGGCAACACACACTGGACGAAAACTTACAACTTGAGGCACTGAGGTATGTCGGACGAGAGGACGCTACGCAATCTTCCGAACGCTGCCCAGCCGAGTTGGATTCGGCGCTTGGCCTCTTTCTCAAGAAAACTTTGTCGGACCTACCTAACTGGACTACTTGTCCTAAGTAGACGTACGAGTCAACGACTTCAAGAACCGAGTTCCCAACAGAAATCAGGGTGGGTGCAACATGGGAATTACACATGACTTTCGTCTTGTCCTTGTTCATCTTAAGACCTACCTGTTGAGATACCCGATTGAGGCCTTTGAGCATCGTGCTGAGCTCTTCCATCGACTTTGCCATGACTACTATATCGTCGGCAATCCGAAGATGAGTGAGGTATTCGCCATTGATATTGATGCCGAATCCTTTCCATTCCAGGAGCTTGAAGACGTTCTCCAAAGTAGCCGTACACTTTTATTTCCAAATAAGTAATACAATAGAGGAATATATCTCTTGTAGTAGCTAAAGGTATCATTTTGCAGCTCTTTTGAAACCTGTTATATTTGCAGCTTTAAGGGCTAGTGTACTCTGCCACGCCACTTCAACGCGTAACTAAGTTTCTATAGGGGTTCTGGAATACCAAAAGCAGCAATTTTAACTTATTTGAAACCACTAAAGATCTAACAGTTTCAAAATTAGGTATTATATATTATTATAACTATTGCTACTATATAACGCATATGTGTATATATTGTTTAAGCTGTTGTCTTACGCTCACTTTGTGATAGAATTAATGATTTAGGCCTATCAAAGTACTAAAACATCAGGACCTTTATAAAAATGAATTCCATAACATGGAAAAAAGTAAAACGTTTTTGTCAATATTGGGACTCGTAATCCACAGGTACTGGGAGATCTACAAAAGATAAAATAATTACTATTGGTAATAAGATCCACTGCTTTGCCACTCGCAAGATATAAATAAGTGATTTTTACATCTTGTAGGTGCAAATAGAGCATAAATTAGTGATATTAAGAACTATAAGATTTCTTTACGTCGCCATGTTTAGAAAATGGAGACCTTGAAAATGTTTTGTTTTGAACATGATTTTTATCACACTGATGCGTAAACACAGAGTTTTGATAGTTATGATTGATGTAGGTACTTTAACATCATACTTAACCTAAAACTATTATATCAGGTTTTTAACAGTTTTACTTTTCAATAGTATTATTTCGTTTATTAATTTAGCACAGTATTTTTAATAAGTCTTGATCAAATCGAAGGCCCGTTGAAATTTACAAAGAAAACAATGTATAGTTTCACAGTAACAAAACAATCGCAATGACTTTTGTGAAATTTCAATGCAGGGAAGCAAATACAATATTATGTATTAAGTTTTAATATGGCCGCGCCAATCTCAATCAAAATATCGTCCGTAACACAAAATACAATTTTACAGCTATCGCGGACTGTCGCTACTCGGAATAACTTTGACGTCTCATTTATCACTCAATGACCGAGCGCGTTGAATGAACGAACGCACTATTGTTCAATGAATCGTTCACTGCGCACATTTTACACTCAAAGTTCTAATTACCACTCATGGTGATCTTGAGAACTGCTATAGATTCAATTTGGAACTAAAAATAAGCTGCAATTTTTCGCCACTTGGTTCTATAATGTTTGCATAAGGGTTCTCTCCACCTATATAGAACTTCATAATAGTTGTAAATTTCACCCAAGTCTGCAAGTAGAAGTAATATACGAGCTATTTGCCACTATTTGTGCTACTTGGGTATACAAACACTTCAACACTTCGATGTACCGATGGTCAATACGGCATCGTTTGAAAAACCCGAGCACAGCCCATGTCTCGACCGAATCAAAGGTTTTCTCATAGTCGACAAACGCTAAGCAAAGTGGCAAATTATACTCTTCGGTCTTTTGTATAACCTGCCGCAGCGTATGAATGTCCATGGTGCTAAAGCCGTTTCGGAATCCGGCTTGTTCGGAAGGCTGGAAGTCATCAAGCCTGCGCTCGAGACGGTTCGTAATTGTTGTGATGTGAGTGAAACCATCGAGATCCAGACAAGCACTGATTTATTTTTAAGCAACTTACACTAAGTAGGTATACAAATATATTTATTCTACCCTACACTATATTACTACATCTTCCCCCAAATAATTATGTTTAATAAAACCTTTATCCCCCTTATTAAAATAACATAAACACTAAATAATAGTTTATAAATTTGAACATAACTAAGCAGATTATGACGTTAAGTGAATACTAAAAGAACAAAATTTAGTACCTAATATTATTATAATATTCCTCTTTTCAAAATTAACAGCTTATGGACTTACTCTTATAACTCGTATGACTATTATGTATCGATTTTGTTTTACATGTATAGAGTTTCAGCTAAATTATACTTCTATTAATAAGTAGGTACCTAATTAATTGCATTATCAGATAAGAAATACAGTGACAGTAAATTGTGTTGAACAAATGACAAACTAGGTAGTTATTGAAACATTTTACATAGGTAGTTTTCTTATTTAGAAGAAAAATATGTTAGGAAAGTTGTAATGGTAACATGAATCTGTAGTATCTTAAAATAAATTACTAGTTAATATGAAAGTTCCTCGTGCATCTACAAATCTGAATGTTATTTTTTATTCAGCATTTTTTTACGCGCTTTCTCAGCCGCCGGTCTGTGCGATCGTTTGGAATCGGGTCCGGGGGCGCGGGGCACCGCCTGCTCCACGCCACGAGCATCATCAGCATCATCACCATCAACTTGATGCTCATCCTCGCTTTTGGAACTAGCCCATTGTTCATCGTCGCTATCCGGCGTAGAAATCGATGTCGTCGTTTCTTTGGGACTTGGAGTTTCGAGCTTTATCAAATGACGCCGGTTTCGCCTATAGCGTCTGCCTGAGTCATCTGCCACGAAGTAAGAGCGCGGTTGTGGGGCGCGTGCCACCACTCGCGCGCGTTTCCTTCGTCCTTCATCTGCTATGAGTACGGACTGTCCCGGTTGGAACTCCAAGAGCTGCTTTGACTTTTTATCGTAGTCGATTTTGGAGGCCTGTCGCCTGGCCATTATATTAGCGTAGTCCAGATCATTATCACGACTCGGCTTCAGTTTGTGGACATGTACAGGTAGCCTAGTGTTGAGTCTGCGGCCCATCAGTAGTTCGGCGGGCGAACCGACACCGACGTCACGAGGCGTGGCCCGGTGGTTCAGCAGACCCAGATAAAAATCACTGCCTGATGCAATAGACTTGATAAGTATGTTTTTTACGGTTCGAACACTTCTCTCACTGAGTCCATTTGACTGTGGATAATTAGGCGAAGTGGTAGTGTGGCGAAATCCCCACTGCCTACAGAAATCCGTAAAAACCTTGGAGGAATAGGCCGGTCCATTATCAGAAATTAATTCCTGAGGGACACCATGCCTCGCGAATTGATCTTTCATTGCGGCAATCACCGCTTTCGAGCCGATGTTGGTGAGTGGACTGACTTCTATAAAATTAGAAAAATAATCTACCAAAATGAGAAAGTTTTTTCCAGCGTACTGAAAAATATCCGATCCTAGCTTGACCCAGGGTAAGCTCGGTACGGGGTGGGGGAGAAGCGGCTCTCGTGTGGGGCGCGGCGCGCGCTCGGCGCACTCGGCGCAGCGGCGCACCATCGCCTCGATGTCGCGCGACATGCCCGGCCAGTACATGACCTCGCGCGCGTGCCGCTTGCATCGGTCTATGCCCATGTGCCCGTCGTGTACGCGGCTTAACATTTCCGATCGGATCGCTCGCGGAATAAAAACCAAGTTATCCTTGAAAATAATACCATTTATATGTTCGAAACTATCTTTTAACGACCACAAACATCTCACACGCTCGTCGACTTCGTATTTATTAGTCGGCCAACCTTCACTGATATATTTAATTATTAGCTGACACTCGTTATCACTACTTGTGGCCTCTTTTATAATCTTCATTTTGGCATCGCTGAATCTTACATTTTCAATCACAAAACACGATTGAGCTTCTACCTCTTCTTCAATCTTTCCCGTCACCGCGTCCGGCAACGGAGCCCTCGAGAGCGCGTCAGCTACGAATAGGTATTTACCTGGCTTATAAACGACATTAAATTCATATCGTTGAATGCGTAACATCATACGCTGGAGCCGCGCAGGAATCGAATCGAGCGATTTCTGAAAAAGCGCCTCGAGCGGTTTGTGATCAGTTTCCACCGTAACATCACTTCGGCCGTAAACATACTGATGGAAACGTTCTAACGCGAAAACAATAGCTAGAAGCTCTTTCTCTATCTGTGCGTACCTACCTTGGGTGTCGGTGAGCGTAGCAGAGGCGAATTCTACCGGGCGCTGCCACTGAAGCAACACGGCACCGAGGGCTTGCGAGCTGGCATCCACCGAGACCAGCACAGGCTCGCGCACGGAGTACAGCGCCAGCACGGGCGCGCTGCACACGGCGCGCTTCAGCGCGCGCACCGCCTCGCTGTGCGCGTGTTCCCACACCCACGCGCTGTCTTTCTTTAATAACCCACGTAAGGGCGTCGCTGTATCTGAATAATTCGGTATAAACTTCGATAGGTAGTTTATCATACCTAAAAACCGCTCTAATGACGGCTTATCTTTGGGATCGGGCATGTCCTCGATCGCCTTTATTTTGTTTCTGTCGATTGACATGCCTCGTTTGCTGAAAGTATGTCCTAGATAACTAACCTCACTGACCTGGAACTCGCACTTTTCTTCATTGAATTTGATGCCGACCTTGCGCGCCCTCTCTAACAATTTCTTAAGACGCTCGTCGTGCTGGGCTTTGTCGGATCCCCAAACGATTATATCGTCGATGAAGGAATCGACCCCGTCCAAATCTTCCAGTAACTGGCGGACTTTGGAGTGAAAAACCTCTGAAGCACAATTGATTCCATACGGCAACCGTAAAAATTGATATCTACCAAACGGAGTTCCAAAAGTACAAAGGTCAGCGCTGACGTCATCTAACTGGACCATCCAAAACCTAACGGGCGTCTAACTTGCTGAACATGGTGGCGCCCTCTAGCTGTGTGGCGATCTCGGTGAGTGTCGGCAGCGGATAATGCGCTCGACGCACCGCGCGGTTTAGCGGCCGCGGGTCGAGACACACCCTGATACTTCCATCTTTTTTCGGTGCCACCACGATGGCATTCACCCACGGCGTGGGGTGCGAAACTTTTCTGACAACTCCCATTTTCTCCATACGACCTAACTCGTGCAGCAACTTATCGCGAACTCCCATGGGAATTTTTCTAACCGGACAGACTGACGGCTGGATATTCTTATCGATAACAATACTATATTTACAGTTTGCCGAGACCTCGAAATAGATCTTTGTACATATCTATATTCAGTGAACATATGCGTTGTATCATTCCCATGTTTTCGCACGCAAACTTTCCTAACACATTTTGACAATCAAAATCAGCTATCACAAAGCGCAATTTATAAGCCACATTCTTATAAACCCAATCGATATCGGTAGAACCAACGATAGGTATATAGCTACCGCAGAATGACTGCGCCCTCGTGCTATCGGGATTCAAATTTTGCACAGAAAGCCCAAGCCGAACAAATGTTTTAAAGGACATTACATTTAAATCAGAACCAGAATCTAATTTGAATAACTCTTTCTTTCCGTTAAGCGATAATACCAAAGTCTCATACCATTTAGAGTCCTTACTGTCACGTTCTTGCGATATCGTAGAAATAAAATACAGCTCGTCATCGTCACTGTCGCCGTCGCGATAGTCGACACAGTCATCGTCAACACTTATTTCAAACACGCGACGCTTTAGTTTCGGACACATATTTTTGAAATGTCCACGTTCATTACACCAAAAACACATAGCCGTTTTAGCGGGACATCTATTGCCATCACAATTATAACCAGCACACGCGAAACACGGTTTTCTCGCCGATGTAGAAGCAGCCGGGGCTGTTACCCGGTGCGGCGGGACGCGCCACGCCGCCTGCGCGTGCCTACGGCCGTGCGGCCGGCCGGCGCCGGCGCCGGCGCCGCTCGCACCGGCGCGTGACCCGCCGCGCCAACCACGCACGTTCATCGCATCTACCGCCACGTTTGATGATCCAGCCTCTTCGGTTCCGGTCTTGCAACCCTCTATCTCTCGTTGTTCTTCCGTCGACATCTCGCTAGCTTGACAAATCTTCACCGCCCTAGCTAAAGTCAAATCGTCGGCACGAAGTAGTCGATCACGCAGCTTGCCGTCGCGTACTCCACAAACAATTCTGTCTCGTACTAAGCCTTCTTCGAGGTGCTCGAACTCGCAGTATTGCGTTAGCAATTTAAGAACAGTCACATAATCGTCTATTGACTCGCCGTTCTCCTGATTTCGTGTAAAAAACTTGAAACGGGCCATGGTCGTATTTTGCTTAGTTTCAAAGTGCTCGTTATACTTTTTAACGAGCGTATCTAAACAATCTTTGTTTTCGTCCTTGGTAAATTTGAAGGTCGTATACACATCATAGCCCTCTGATCCAATTAAGTTGATGAGTAGACTGGCTTGCACATCTTTAGGTTCTTTATAAACACCGGACGCCTTTAGAAACACACAAAATTGTTTGTGCCATTTCCGCCATGATTCCGCTCGACACGCCGGCCCGCCTTCCAGACATAATTCTGCTGGCGGCCGCGCGTGTTCCATTATCACAAACTAACGATACTTCGAAAAATACTTCGCGAACCAATTACTTTTACTAACACTTTCTAACAATTAAACACCGCTGTCACCATGTTGTGATGTGAGTGAAACCATCGAGATCCAGACAAGCACTGATTTATTTTTAAGCAACTTACACTAAGTAGGTATACAAATATATTTATTCTACCCTACACTATATTACTACAGTAATGACTCTTAAATACAGCTTATAAACATGGCTCAGAAGCAAGATGGGTCTGTAGTTCTTCAACAAGGTGTTGTCACCTATCTTGAAAAACAACACCACCACGCTTCTGTTCCATGCTTCTGGCGTGATGCCTTCGAGGATGACGATGTTGAAAAGCTTCTGGAGGACTTTTAGTACCGATGTTCCACCCGCTCTCAGCAGCTCTGATGTGATACCGTCGTCACCTAGCGCCTTGTTGTTCTTAAGCTGATTCAGGGCCATTCTGATCTCGTACAGGCTGATGTCCGAGATATATTCGGTGAAGTGTCGGGTCAGCTTGGCTCTTGGATCTTTGGCCGCGCTGCTAACAGGCTTAGCATTGGGCATAATAATATCCTAGCTAAAATATGTCCATCGTTTAGAAAGTCGAATTAAATTAATTGTCTTTCTTTATCAGATTCAGATATGCTAGCGAAGAAGCAAAAATGGATTCGATCCAAGGCGTCAACAGCAAATATCCCAAGATAAGAATCAACCATGCCTACGGGCCTATCGTCGTTGTGGTATCTTGCGTCACTGCAGATTCGCCTTACAAGTAAGAATAATAAATTTATTTGGTCACGATCATTATTAGCTATTGTTTAACCGCTAAGGGGCGTATAGCCTTGCTTTGTTTATGCCATTATTCTGCCTTTTGCTAATTGCATTTATGCACCACTTGCAGCTTATTCGTTTAATGCCATTGATCTTGGTAGCCTGGATTTCGCCGTTCCAATATTATTTAGTCTTTTTTTTCTTACTTTATTTGTTACTTTAGCTTTTCTAGCTGGTAAGCCTTTGACGCAGGAGTTTATAGTAATGATCTCCCATGGTATACTTGTATTCCTATAGTGAAATGACATTGAAATCAAACTAGGACAATTTGTCACGGACTCGAAAAAGTCTAGTAAGGTATTTATACTTATGCATAAAATTACAGGGTACATCCCCACGGGTTGTGCGGTCCAGGCACCAGAGACGGCTTCTTGGTGGGCAGGCCGTCCGGCAATGAGTTCGAGCTCGACAGGGTGGGAATCCAGAGAGTTGACTGCAGTCAGGTCGACCAGGCGTTTCATAATCGTTCATTGGCGCGTGTGCCGGAGCTGGGCGTGGAGAATCAGGACTTCGAAGTTGACCCTTTTGGATGTAAGCAATGATCAAAGATACTATCATCAATCTATATAGCAATGCCAAGGCGATGGATGCTAAAGAAAAAAAAAACAAAGCTACCTTAGGCACATAAAGCAAAATATATGATCTGTTCCAGCTAATCTTGTAAGGGAAAATGCAGGGAGAATTCGATCTTCGTGGCTGAAAAATGTTCAGACGTGGTTCAATTTGTACCTGACCTCCGGTAGGATCTGGCATCTTAAGTAGAAGCAAATCAAATACTCTTTACAATTAATTAAAGCTTTACATTACATCACATTAACCGTCCGGTAGGAAGCTAGCCATAGTCTTTCAGAATTTAGTTTTTTTTTCTTTTATTTTTGTCTGTGTCGTACTCGAAAAAAGTAAAGAAAAAGTGCCGAAAAAGGAAACGGAAACTGCGTGAGAGTGTCGTGGTCATATGGGTTGCCAGTCAAAGCTCATTTAGTTTTGACATAAAGCCTTACTGATTCATAATCTGTACCACAGAGCTGTCTGTACCAAAACCGAGCCGAACAATGAGATTCTAAGTTAAATTGGCTGGGTTAATTTTAATTCAAGGTTTTAAACATTTTACTAACATTTGTCAATATAGTCTACGCAAAAAGACGCCGACTCTTGTTACACAGGTTTTAATCTAGCACAAGAGACAGAAAACTTTGGTTTCGTGACACGCTCTCGAGACCAATAATTAATTTAAGCCACCAAAATACCCAAAAATATTTAAATTTTGCGCGCGAATTCTTTCGCAATACTATGAGATGAAATCCGGAATCGTAACGAAATCAGCTTGGAATAGCCGATAATTTTTATTAAAAGTTTGTTGAACTTTGAAATCTATACCTTGTGTGCAGAATAGCTAATATTTTCTTATGATTTCGGAGTTGGCCGCATAAATAAAGTAGGCCATACCCATAACACCTGTATTTTTGTATTCCGTGGCCTCACTGGCATGATACTTTCCATTGACGATTTAGATGTGTGTTATTTATATAAAAAAATATTTGTCCAAATGTTTCCAGATGGATTTGATCACGCCAAAGACATAGACAAAGATGACATGCACGCAGTGCGGCTAGCGTTTCACGTCTTCATACAGAACAATCAAGGAATATGGGAGAGCCTCGAGCCTATCATTTCAAAGACTATTTTCGATGCTAACGTGCCTTACGACCCGATGCGAATTAGATATCTATCGAACTCTTCAGGCATATTTGCAGGCGGCGAAACAGTCATTGTTGAGCTTAATAATAAGGTAAGGATACTTTTAAATCCGTTCCAGCTCCATACTCAGGGCCGGATCTACCAGATGGCTTTTTGGGCTTAAGCCCAGGACCCCGAGGGTCCAGGGGCCCCCAGCTAAGTCAAGTCAAAGTACAAAATAGACGACAATGCGAAAAGAAACGATAATTTTATTAAATTAAGCAGATCGTAAGGTTTGCAGCCCTGTGAATCCTGCGATTGATCAAACTCATTTAATTTAGGAGTTGGCACTTCGAACTGACAGCAAGCGCGGATCCATGGAGGGATCCACTGGGCCCATATCGATCTTTCTGCTTGCCTACTTCCTCTTCTTCACTGAAAATTGGCTCCTTGCTGGAAAAAAATTAGAAAAATATGTCGCTTCGCTCGCGCTATTTCAATGTTCAATGATTTTCTTTATTCACATCTGATGTGACTTTCAAATTGGGCGTGCTCATAGGATCGTGCCGATTTTTTTCCTGGCGATTGCTGATCAATTTTATACATTAGAATTTACTTGCTTCTCACTCTTGCATTTGAAATATTTTTAGTTCACTGCGTTCGCGTTTAATAAAGCAAAAGAGCAAAGAAAAAGAATAGTGCACTGCACTGCTTTATTTTTACTATTTCGAAGTTACTAAAAATCATGGGTCAAGAACTAATAGGAAAAAGTTGTTTTTAAACTTTCGCGATTTGATCACATTATCAGTCTACCCGTGACCACGATCGACGCAACTTGGTCGAAACATCGGGATGATGAGGTATTTAATTATATAGTAATTTTAGTGCACGATTAGTCCCGTAGCACACAATAATAAAGGATAAAAATTAAAAAAATGACCATTTGCTTTTTAAATCCCCATATTTTTATATGCCTAAAAAACGTGTGTGCTTAGTACAAAACTACAAATAATCCTTTTATCGAAATGCTATTACACATTAGACGAATTTTTTACCGATAATCTAGAGAACATAACTTTTATATAAATATTGTAAAAAAAACGTAGATTTAAGATAATAAATGAATATGTGTATAAAAAACCGTTCCAATACAAATAATAAAATTGCCATACCTTTATAGGGTCATATTTATCACTATACCAAACATGTTAACTAAGAACCGCATGTAAATTCCATATGTTGAAATAAATGATTTGACTTTGACTTTGACTCATACGGTGCAGACATATGCAATTACTCGAAGAAAACGCCTGGAAGCAAGCAACTTAACATTGGCGCAATGGGAAATTTATACTTAGGATAGAGGAGGACTATGTCTAGCAGGGGACATTCTACGTTGATGCAATGTTGATGATTTATCAACATTGCATTAATGATGAACAATATTTTCCTTGAGTCATATACATATTACATTATTGTGCAACTCGATATGATCTATAAAGTCATTTATTCGTAAAATGCCAAGCGTAATTAAACCACTTTTACAAATGCTTTCAGGTGGAACAAAGCACGGAGGTAGTGTTCTTTCTCCCGGGGGCAGATGGCGAATGCAAATGGCAGAGCAGAGCAGAGATAATGATGGTACGCCGCAACACGCTCGTGTTCAAAACACCGCCGTACGAGAGGATAATATCAGAAGATAACGTTGAAGCGTTTTTTGTAGTGCGTAGATCATCTGACAATCTGTGCAGCGCTCCTTGTGCCTTCCAGTACAGAATCAAGCACCAAGGTACGGTGTTTCTCTGAATTATACTTATACCTACTGGCTATTGCCCGCGGCTTCACCCGCGTGGTATTTTAATTTTTGTGCTATCCATTCCATATATTTTATTTTTGGGGATAACAAATACCAAAAATAAAGTCCATGAGTTGCTCCGTTGCTGCATAATAGAGAAAAAAACCGGTACCAACAAGCACACTTTTGAATTTATAATAAGCAAGGATAAGGATGGTAAGGATTACGGGACTAAACGCATTTAAAATACGAAATTAGTCAATACCTCACTATCACGGCGTTTCGACAGACAGTGGTCATGGGCAGACTGAATTTTTTAGTGCGTGATTAATCCTGTAATATAAAAATAATGTGTCCAAACAGTGAAAGTTTAAGAATAACTTATGAGTAAAAAGTCAGCATGAACTTAACTATTGAACATAAATTAATTGGCCGTTGCGGCCTAACGGTAGTAGCATTCACCTTACAATTTTTGTGAGATTGTGATTTAAAGTGCCTATAAGTTTTTTAGAACTTAAGTTTGGATTTTCATATGACTTTGTGATGATGATTTTTATTACTGACGTCCAGAACACCAAACACTAGTGGTTATTTGAGTCCTAAATGTTTTGTTTCAGTGATGCATCCATATAAAGAGGCACAAAAATTTCGCGTAGATCAGGTAAAATTACATTTAAGTATATACTACATATAGGTATTCTCCAAGTATATACTGGAACCGTTACATAGTATATAATAATGTTATGTTTTTGTGAATGTAACAATGATAATTTTGGTTCGTTAAAAAAGACAAGAATTCAGATGCTTAATACATAATATAAAGGTGACGTCCACAAGAGGTATATTATTCAGAGAAAAATCGAACCCTGATGATATATACATCATTTGAAAGCTTCATTTATAGGCTTCTCAAAAATATTTAATTTAGATTTTTATGCCTCCATTTTTTTTAATGTGAATAATAAATTGTTTGAAAAACAATATTACAGCTTTGTATTTTTTCTAGTTTAGCAATAATAAAGTGCTGATATCGTTATTTTACTTGCATTCGTAGCTGATTCTTCCACATTAATTTCTTAATTTGCTAAAATTAAAAATTATAACCTACCAGTGTGACCAGGTAGTAATGTGACAAAAAACACTTAAAAACTGTGTCTAATTGGTAAAAATGTTTCTATTTAACAATTTAGAGGTTACTTAAACAGGGTTGCTAGAGATGAACTACCTATTGAGCCAAATATATTTATTTACCCTAATAGATTCAAAATAAATTTTAAAAAAATGGAAGCCTCTTTTTTGGTTTTAACTGGTGTAGGTAATAGACTCAGAAAAATATGAACTTTCCCGAAATGTAACGAGTGTTGTGGTTAGAATTTTTGATTATTATTATACCAGCCTCCTTACATTTTGTGGACATGTCCTTTGATTCCGTGATCAATTGTTTTTTACGAGTATTTCAAGTTGATATTATACAATTTTAGAGACGCCATTATAATTATAATAGCAATTTAAAGTAGCTCTGTTTATTTATCACTATATGCAAGGGAGAACACGAATTTACGTTGCTTTAATAGCAACGTAGAATCGTGTTCTCCATAGTGTCTTAAAAATTAGGCCTATTGATCTCTTAATACTGCTGTATATGTACCTCGCTTTGTGTACATTTTACCGTCCTTAACACTCTTATTCCTTAATACGAAAACAAACTCACGAATAAATGTCTTTTGCCTTTCAGATGCCAATGGAGGAGGATGAACAGAGCATCAATCTTAACAGTGCCCTCGGACAACTTTCAATATAATTCATTTTAAATTTAGAATAATATAGGTAGTTCAATAATTATCATTAGTCTCTTTAAAAGTTTGGTGCACGCGACGCGTGATCACAATGCTGGCGTTGTTGGCGTACTAGTCCTTATCTGAGTTCAGTTGTCGTCGGTGAATTGGACAATTGCTTTTTTGTACCCAGTAATATTTTTTATGCAATTTTTCTATACTTAGTTAAATTTGTTTGCCTGGTAATCATCATTAAAATGAACACGGTGAAAGTTCTTCTAATCGGCCTTATTTAGGAATCCTTGGCGGACCTACGTTTAGCTGTGGGCGTTCTACGGCTGATAATGAAAGAATTTTGGTAATAAAATCTGTATTAAGAATAAAGAACATTTAAGTTCTTAAAAAAATTTACAATAGTAAGTTGATATTAAATGTGCAATATTAGATGATAATTTACTTTTAAGATAATATCATTCGTTGTCAAATTTTGTATAATAGCAATTACTGAATGTATTTATACGTAAGTTTTAAGAGGATAAGATATGAAGTGTAAAACATCATTATAAGTCCTCATTAAATGTGCAATGTAGATGGTAATAATTTACTAGTAATTATCAATGTTACTATTTGATACCTTTCTTTGTCAAATTTTGTAATTAGCTAATAAAATTTTCTTTCTCAAAAAATTTAATGTACTTATTAGAGTCGAGTAGAATTTGGGTTCGAAGAACTACTCGTAATGTCAAGATCTTAGTGCATTGCATATATTTCAGCGAACCTCGGTAAAATATAATAAAATAAAATAATAAAATAGAGCCCCATTTTTTAACTTCGCAAGCCTGGGAGAGTATACGAAACTCTGACAGATTGTATAGAGAATCGCTATGTTGTCTATAAAAGTAGCTAATACTCCATACAAGTTCCGTATATGACCAAACCGCGCGACGTTGAAAGATCAAAGGTGACTCAATTTTCAAAACATGATTACCTAAATAATTAAATAAATATTTAGGGACATCTTACACACGGCCTTTCGCCCCCAAACTAAGCAAAGCTTATGATATGGCTGCCAGAGACTGATAAACTACTTATACATTTTTTAAAATACCTACATACTTATACAGGGTTATTTCTAATCAATTAGCATCCTTCTAGGGGCTTATTCTGTACATCAAAACTAACAACTATTGTTCTTCGACTTTCGTCAAAACTAAAAAAAAAATGTTTGTTATTCCATAGACAAATATAGTTCACCCGCGACAAAATGTATGGAACAGCTGATTTTTTTTTGAGTTTTGACGAAAGTCGTAGAACAAAAATGTTGTTAGTTTTGATGTACAGAATAAGCCCCTAGAAGGATGCTAATTGATTAGAAATAACCTTGTATAGATAATAACTAAATAACATCCAGACACAGAGCAAACACCTATGTTCGTCACACAAATACTTGCCCTGGGTGGGGATCGAACCCTTTGACCCAGTAGTTAGGGTCATTAACCATTGAGCCACCGAGGCAGTCAAATATGATTAGGTGTTACTTGTTCTTCTCTTCTCTCTGTGTATTTGCTGCGCCTGCGTTGTTAGTCCCTTCTTTTCGTGGATTCTTCTTTACTGTGTTCTATTTGAGCTCACTCTCGTATCGAAATCTGGCCAGAACATAATATTTTATGTACATAATGTATGAAATTTTATCAATGTTTTATTGTAAATACAAAATTATATATTTTCGCCAAAATGGCATAACCAACTTCAACCGTGTACAAAATTCGAATACTATTTAGTTCGCACGAATCGATGTATCATAGATGTAGTATTTTTTACATTATTCATTGATTTTTCAAAAACAACACATCTGATTTCTATAAAATTTGAAAAGTTACTACACTTGAAGTATTGTGATCTACCAAACAAAAAATTAAAATCGTGTCATAACTAGCAGAGTATTCGCGTATACAAAAAAATCTGCAGTCGAATTCAGTCAGTCAGAACTGCCTTTTGAAGTCAGTCTTAAAATAAATTAGAAGACGTCTACCAAGCTAGATCAAAGAAAAGAAACCAAAGGATTAATTTAGTCGGTATTTTTGATTGATTTTAGTGACTGTATATGGCTAGGCTACTTAAATCTATAAATAATCCAAGCTTTAAAAACATCGTGTCAGTGGTCTCGTATCTAGTATTTTATTATAATATAAGTATTTAAATAAATTACCACATCATGCGTAGAAAAAATCAGCTACTCTATACAAAGCTGCCTCGGTGGCTCACTAGTCGGTGACTTGGGTTCGATTCCTACCCAGAGCAAGCATTTATGTGATGTACATAGGTGTTTGCTCTGTGTCTAGGTGTTATGTAGGTATTATCTATACAAGTAAATATTTAAAAAAAAACCGGACAAGTGCGTGTCAGGGTCGCACACCGAGGGTTCCGTACAAATCCAGAAAATTTCATAAAATTGTAAAGTAAGTTGCAAAAATCTCTGTACGATAATCATCGACAAAAAAGTTATTTTTCACTTTTCTCGTCATTCATCGAAAAATACACATTGTTAAAATAATTAAAAACCTGTTTTAGCAAGTACTAATGAAGCTCTTTTATATGATACCTTAAATGATACATCACTTTGAGTTTGTAACTCAAATTGTGCGAATCTAGGCTCTTTCTTTGTGATTTAAATAAAAATGTACGGTTTTCAGATTTATTCCTACTTATACATATATGTGAAAATAACATTTCTATGTCAACGGGAAGTACCCTGTATGTTTTGGTTTTTGTGAGTGTCGAAATATGCGGTTTTTTACGACATAAACGGCTCTAACTCTTTTATACGATAACTGTGAAGTTTTTCTTTTACACAACTGCAAGAGACCATAGATACACGTATATAGTTTTTTAAATTTCAACTCGATATCTTTACGCGTTAAAGAGATAAAGAGTCTTGACATACGGACATACGGACTGACGGGCAACAAAGTGATCCTATAAGGGTTCCCTTTTTTTCCGTTTGAGGTACGAAACCCTAAGAAATTAAGTAGGTAGTATATCAGTCTCTGGCAGCCATATCAGAAGCTTTGCTTAGTTTGGGGTCAAAGACCATGTGTAAGATGTCCCCAAATATATATTTATTTAAAAGCTTTTAATTTTTGGCAAGATTTGTGGCTCAGCTGATTTTTTCTTCGCGGTTTCGTAGCGACCCTTTAGAAATAGATTTTAATGATTAGAGGGAAATTAGTTTGATATAATCACCTGAAGCTTTTAGCAGGCTGTTCAGATATCTCTACACGGACGCCGGGCAGCTGTTGATTGACCGGCAAATATTGCGGTTCTGGTAGCTGTTCTGTCATCCGTAGTTGCTGTGACACATCAGGCAAAAGCAGTGCATCGGCAGTTTTTGTTGCATTTGCATTTGACGCGGCATCTGTATTTGTTGTGGCATATTAATCTGTGTAGACATTTGCATCTCTGGTACCGTCATTTGGGGCGAAATGTATATTATCTTTGATGTATCTATCTGTTGTTGTGGTATTTGCGTTTGATGCGGCATCTGTATTTGTTGTGGCATATTGATCTGTGTAGACATTTGTGTCTCTGGTGGCGTCATTTGGGGTGAAATGTACCTCTCTGATGTATCTATATGTTGTTGTAGTATTTGCATTTGATACAGCATCTGTATTTGTTGTGGCATATTCATCTGTGTAGACATTTGCGCCTCTGGTACCGTCATTTGGGTTGAAATGTACATATCTGATGCATCTATTCGTTGTTGTGGTATTTGAATTTGATGCGGCATCTGTATTTGTTGTGGCATATTCATCTGTGTAGATATTTGCGTCTCAGGTAGTGTCAGTTGGGGTGAGATATACATCTCTGATGTATACATACATATCTGTTGTTGTCGCATCGTCAGTTGTTGCGGTAGTTGCATTTGGTATTGTATCTGTGTTTGTTGTGGCGTAATATTCATCTGCGGACGCTCCTGCGTCTCTGGTGACATCATGAACTGTGGTGAGTTCATCTGTTGTTGGGCCATGCTTTCTTGTTCTATAAATATTTAAAATGTTCTAATAAATATAAAAATAGCAATTAATGATGATATTAAAATTTCTAATGATGGTGACTGTGACTATAACGTGTTATCAGCTTATCAGTATTTAGGAGTCAAAAGTTTAAATTGATAGCGATGTTTACAAAAGAATACCTACGGTTACTACGTCAAGTATCAAATTGCTAAAATTATTTTAATTCGGCATAATATTATACTTAATTCAGCAGCCCACTTTGTTTGAAATGGGCAATAATATTCAATAATTTATATGACTAATACTAAAATACATCTCCTAAATTTTATTACTTTACTAGGTACTATTCGGAAATATTTATTTAAACGCCGCAGCGTTTTAAGGAAAATTCAACAAATTGTTTGCTTAAAACTCACCGTGATGTTATTGAAAGTTTGAAACAAGTATTACGCAAGATTCACAACACTTTTTAAACAAAAAACACGTCTGCAACTTGAACATTCAGTATTCTGAATGATCAAATTGAAAACATTGTCTATTATTTTAGGCATAGAGACTTATTTTAGAAGCATGATACAGACAACTTTACCAGTATGACTAAGGCAATGGTTAAATACGTGAATGAGATATTTTCAGCCGGTGCTTATCAGTGTTGTTCAAGAAAAAACGATAGTAGCTCCCCCACTCTACTTACGTTTCGGCATGGTTGAACTTTGACATTGACGGGAGTTATATTAGGTGATTAATTAATGTAATACGCAGTCATGGGTAAACCGTATAAAGGTCGGTTCACACATACTTACCTATCAGTCAAGCCGCCGTCTTGTCTCGTTTCCGTCACAGTACCGGCAAATTACCGCCAACGTTCAGTATCAGAGATACAATTTGGCTATTTACAGATGTCAGTACTCAATTAGCAAAAAAGTGTCGCGAAAGCGATATCGTGATTGTAGCTATGGCTCTGTTCAATACCACGGAGTCAGCATCAAGTAATACAAGAAAAATGGGTGATGAAACATGACATTTAACCCTAGATAGCTAACCCTCGGACGTAACCTGTTTAAGCTAACCATCCGTCGAAACGACGGGTAAAAGTAAAACATATTTTTTTCAGAATCTGTGATGTTTATACAATTATTATTTTAAGTTATTGTTAGTTGAAAAGGTTTTAAACAAAATACCATTCATAAAATTGGATTTTATTTATTTGTTTCAAAACAACAGGAACTTTCCTGAGATCTCTCAAAAAATCACAATTTTTCTTATGATAAACTGTAACATGCAAAATTATCCATAAAAATAGACAAATATTCATTTTTTTGACATTATATGGCACATAAGACTTTTAATTCATAAACAGCCTATTGTTTTTTCATACATGTGGCACAAAAAATCTACTTTACGTTCACCGCAAATTGCTACCTTACTTCTGGTGCAAACACTTCTTGTCATTTGTTTTTTTTTGTAATGACACGTCCCGCAAGTTTTTCTTTTACGATTTTCTCCTCTTGAAGAAGTTGACGAACCTTCTTCATGTTCTAAGTTCTAAAGAAGAGCATGACATGTCACCTGCTGGGTCTGCTCAGTAGGCGAGTGCGCTGAAATAATGGTCCCGATTTTATCTTTCACGTGCGTAGGCATCGATATTTTTTGCAATCTCTCCTTTAGCCAGGGTTCTACAAGTAGAAAGTGTAGTTTCTTCATGAAGTCTTTGCGTGGAACCACTTTTTGTCCAGCCGTCAATAAGGAAGTGCGTCCTTTTGTAGTAGCCCAAGAATGACGATTTTTAACTCGTATGCTCCTTTGAGGCAGTTGAATAATACTGCTTTGTGATGTTTCTGGAGGAGAAGTCTCGGAGTCTTTTGAAACAGCATCTTCCACAGTCAAAATCAATAAGTCAGGTAAACGAAATTGTCTTCGGAACCAGATGGTTTATAATTTTCATCATCTTCCGCCACAAAGCCCTCAGTCTCGCTGGCAGAAGCCTCATCATCAAGGTTTTTAGAGTTAAGCTCATGTAGTGCGTTCAATATACCTAGCATCATCATAATTATAACGCAGACATTATAAAGACCTAAAAGAAACCGAAAAAATGGTAATAATATACACGTTTACTCAAACAAAAAAATGACAGTAAAGCTAACCATCCGTCGAAACGACGGGCAAATCTCAAGTATCTCAAAAACCACAACACTTACCTGCAAGATGTGTCTACAGCTGGCACGACCTCGCCGGGGACTGAGTTGGCTAGCAGAGACAAAACACTCACACGCATCGTTAAAAAGAGACAGCGATTTTACTTCGCCATGCCCGTCGATTCGACGGAGGTTAGCTATATAGGGTTAAAAAAGACTGAAGAAAACTCATCCCTAAAATTGGTTTTATATTTTGAATCTATTTACTTTGTATGAGATAAATCATATAAAACCCTATTTTCGCCAACAAATTCCATCAATCGCTCGTCTCTCATTTTGTATTTGATGCCACATTTTCCGTTATCCGACAAAAATATTGTTGCCAACGAATACCATGTGCCAGTTCATGATTGGCAGTGATGTCACTGCTACGGAGAGCACTGTCCCGTCACGAAAACTAACAAGTGTTGATACGTTCATAAAAAATGTGTGAAAGAATATTTTCACTGTGCCGGTACTATGACGGAACTGAGATGTGACGGATTGACGATGGCTTGACTGATATGGGTATTCGTAATATGTGTGAATCGGCCTTAAAGACGCGGTTATATCGAAGGCGTGCTCGGCGCATGTATTGACAGCATATTTGCTGTACTGTACCATTTTAATAATCACTGCTGAACATAGGCATATCCACGACGGGCGATGTCCATCAGAGGCCGTCCTAAGGGTGATGGATGGTGTAAAAAAATAACTATTTATGAAAAACTTGGTTGATTTGGTTTAAGCAGGAACACAATACGTTATACAGGGTTATTCCTAATCAGTTAGCATCATTTTAGGAGCTTATTCTGTACATCAAAACCACATAACACACACATCAAAACTAACAACTTTTGTTTCGCGAATTTCGTCAAAACTCAACGCGCAGCTATATGAGAGCTTCAGTCATTAGATATTGCGCAGTTTGTGGCTAACTTCACATCTGCTGACTTACATGATTTGGCCTATTACAATAATAATCTTGATGCAAAGGATGTCTAACATACATTTCATCGCGGTAATGCTGCTAGCATTGTGGACACCTTGTTAATGAAATAATGTTAATATTTGATTTCGCAAAAAATAAAAAAAAGTAATGAAATGAAACTAACTTTTCGACATTATCGATTATACACAATACAAAAAAAATAAGTAAAAAGAAACAAAGTGTCGAAAAGGACTCACCTCAGCAAAGAATGTTGAGTGCTGGGAGGTCCTTATGTTATAATGCCTGAGCAATATTCAAGAGCAACGCTCAGGCATAGGAGTAGTTAGAGATTTTTTCTACGGGGAAGTACTAGCACTATCTACGTTTTCTCCCTCCAGAAAAATAGGAAAAATGTATGGACTTTCAAGTTTGTCGGCAAAGAAGTTTCTTGAGTGGGCACCCCTAGCTAAGTCGATGCGTATCCATAGGCAAGACCAATACAAGACATTAATTCGAAAGGGGCAATTGCAAATGGGCGGGCTTAGGCAATCCTCCAATGGAATTATGCTACTGTGGCGCTACTCAATAGACCCAAGAGTATTTACTACAATGCATGCAATGACCACCTTGTCCTGTACACAAGATGATCTCTACAAAGCAACACCGCCGCAGATTCCGTGCCAGAGGGGTCCCCCAGTGGAGACTATATTCACCAAAATAGGGCCTTGCTATACTTACTAAACGTAACTTGCCTACAAGAATTTTTGGACCAAATACAAACTTTATGATCGAATCAAAGAGAATAAAATCCTGAAGGGTAAGATGCGCCGCGTAACGACGTTGCTGGTGTTTTTTGGTCCTACGACATATGCACTTATTGCATTGGAATTCTGCTTAGAAGTGATTAAAGGCCAAAACACACATACGGCGGGCGCGGGTCGGGCGCGGTGCGGGTCGGGAGTACGGCGTGTCTATTTGTACCTGTTTCAATGGACGACAACACACAGAACGAGTACGCGGGTCGGGCGCGGGGCGGGCGGAATTGGGAAAAATATTTCTCATCAGTCAAATCGTGCGCCCAATGGTGGTGTTTTCTATAAGAAACTTTATAAGTGCGCCGGAACTATCTTTGCTGCGCACTTTTTGAATTTGGAAGTACTTGTAATGTTAGTGTTCAGCGCCAAGAACATGAATCAAAAGAATGTAAATAGTATATTGTATTATATGGGAGCAAAACAATATTTTTACGGCGAGGGCGCTTTTTTGAATCCAGAGCGAAGTGAGGGATTCTAGAGTAGAACCTCGAGCGTAGCGAGGGATTCTTAAGTAGAATCCAGAACATAGCGAGGGATTCAAAGTACGTCGCCCGAGCCAAAAATATATTTTGCGCCCGAGTGGTACACTCTACTTTTCATCACCACTATGAGAAAATGAAAGGCGCCTCATATTTTATTGTAATATTATTATTTAATAAATCGTAGAGAAACAACTAAATTGAAATTAAATGGTATTTAAGAATAAAACAAATGAATATGATACAATCTACTATTTTCATGTAGGTATAGGTATAGGCTTTCGTAGATGGCGACGATGACTAGATGTAACGGGAGACTTAAATTACCTGCCAACTTAAATAAACTAAAAGAAGGTGGTACGTACAACAATATTTATTTTCGAGTTTTTTACAATTGCCTGGATCATCAATTTATAACGTTACGCGGCCACTAGGCAGTTATAGGCGAGCACTTCCCTTGTTCCCAACGGGAACCGACGCGGCGCAGCGAAGGACGCGCAGTAGTGGCGCCGTCGGAGTCCTGGAGCGGGAACGGAGGAGATCGTCCTCACTGGGTCGTGCCGTGAAGTAGGAGGTGTAGTTCTCAATGTTGAAGGACGTGTTCCCCAAATCTCGGAGAACGTATCCCCGTAAACTTGGACCCCAATTGGGGATTTATACACTGAATTTAAAAATATAATTTGTGTACAAAAAATAATAAATGGTTTCTACTAGAATAATGTCTAGCACTTAAAATGATGTCAGTACCGCATGCGATAGAGTGTCGCAGGTGAAGGTCACGGACTGAATGGCATCGCTAGCCCCTGTCCTCCTGCGCCTAGGCCGTGCAAACAAAAATTGCATAGTGCAGGGCCGGCTGCAGAGATGTGGGGAGATAGGGGTAAGGATTAAGAATGGGGCATATTGGGCGCGTTGAACCCGTCACTTTTGAGGTCATTTTATAAAATGTAACAATACATCGTTACAATGATGATGATAAAAACATTTTTTATGATGTAAGTAGACTGGTAAGAAAATTTAAATGGGCATGTAAAGTAAATGTAAATATCCTCAATTTTTAGAAAAATATGACGGACTCTGCTACGAGTATCCTAGGAAAGCTAAGTTTAGGCCGAGTATCTCCGTATTTTCAGATGGCTATCCTCCTCTGTCCATGTCTTCTCTGCTTTCCTGGTAACTTCTTACCGGCAGTTTTTTTCTTTAGTTCACTTTTGTATCTAAACCTGGAAATAAGAATTACACAATTCTTTATACTAGCAAAGTACATTAAAGTACTAGCTTTTTCCCACAGCTTTACCAGCGTGGTATTTTTCATTTTTGTGCTTTAGCATAATAATATGATTTTTTTCGGGATAAAAGGTAGCTTAGGTCATTCTCCAAACTGTTTCCATCTGTCCGTCCGTTGCTCCGTTGCTGCGTGAAAGAGAAAGAAACCAACAAATACTCTTTCGTATTTATAATATAAAGTCTTTTAGTAAAGACTAACTATAGTACAAAGGTCGGAGTGAGTTATAAGTTTTTTTTTATCGAGGAAAAAATTAAAGACCTTTTGGGAAGCCAAGGGTAGAACGCTCAAGATATATCTCGGCCAAAATCGAGAACTAATTCAATGCTGTCAAAACCTCAGAATAACGACTAACGTAAGTCGAAAGAATCCTATGTGGCGCTATCAATCGATCGCGTTTTTATTTTGAGCGTGCTCTAAAAGCTAGTTTGATGTACAATATTTTGTTGTTGCCTCTGTTTTTTTTTATTCTTACAATATTTACGGAGGTACTAGACTAGGTACTAAGAGGTGATTAGGCTCGTCAGGTGAAGCGAGACCAATCATTAATCTAAAGTATACTTATTTATACGAGTAAGTAAGAATATTTTTACCGTGTAACTAAGCCTAAAAAGGTACAATAAAATATTTTTAGTTTAAATTCAATGTACCTATAGAACTTAAATCTGGAAAATTACGCGTCGCGCACGCATTGCGTACGCGTACATCTACGGTGCTTAAAACGAAAATCATGCCCAAATACCTATAAATCATGCAATATTATCATCCCTGCTCTCCTTTGTGCAAGATAAAACTGAGTTTATGGATGATCTCTCTGCAGTATGAACTATGCATAAAAACTAGGTTACGTATGATAAAAATATGATGTGGTGATATCTCAGCAGTATGATGTGACCATAAATTATCATGCAGTAAGACTATTATTCACCTGTGGGCGATTGCTGGTTGTACCTTTATATTGACATTGACCCCGGGCAGATATAGATACGCCGGCAAACATTGTATTTCTTCCTGCTGTTGTGCCCATGTAAATTGCTCTAACACCGTGATGGGCAGTTCTTGTAGCATCAGTTGTTGTGGCATCATTTGTTGTGGCATCTGCTTTTTTGTCATGTTCATCTCTGAATGCGTCTGCGTGTCTATTGATATCAACTGCGTTGGTATACGCATCTGAGATGTGTTTGTTTGTTGCTGTATTGTTGAGGGTTGTGATTCTTGCACATGATATTTAACTTGCTTTTGTGGGAATGTTTTTGCCTGGGGATACATTTGTTTCTCTGGTGACATCAACAACTGGGATGATATATTTATTTGTGACTGGTTCATTTGTTGCTGTGGCACCGGCAGTTGTTGTGAAATTTGCTGATACGGCATTTGTTTTTGTGGTAAAATGTTTATCTGCGAAGATGTTGGCGCTTCTGTTGATATTGACTGCTGTTCTGTCATTTGTAGAAATTGTTCTAGCATTGGCAATGGTAAGTCCATCAGTTCAGATATTAAGAGTTCTGACGCCGACGTCTGTGCCATCATTAACGTAGAATCTGTAATCATGAGTCATAATTATGTCATGAGTTATGTTGTGAACATAGATGTTTGCTCTGCCATGTGTCTGTGTGTATTTAGATACTATCTATATAAGTATGTATTTAAAATATGTACATATATGTAGTATATCAGTCTCTGGCAACCATATCACAAGCTTTGCTTAGTTTGGGGTCAGAGACCGTGTGTAAGGTTATAATAGTTTACCTAAGTCATCGCACTAAATAACAATAATTAAATATTTAAATTCCAAATCATAATTCCTTATATTCATGTATAGCTTATTAATTTAGTAATTAGAGCTAACTAAAGTTGGTTCTGCAGCAATAATAGGTGGTAAATATGTTACATACTTATATCAATATATAGTAGTCAGTCGGTGTACAGAAAAGCATTAAGTAAAAGCTCAAATGAATACCAAACGACGCACAGTGCAGCTTAATTAAAAAATCTATGTGATAAACAAAATTTATTTTACAAAAAACTCACCGTGAACGATAACGGAAGTTTAAATACGATAAACAATTCAATACACTTTTTACCGATTGTACCTTTTAAAATGACGACTACTTTTCACTGCGGTGTTAATTCATATGAATGATTTCAAACAAAACAAGTTGCTTATATGTCAGCAACAAATATAATCTGTAATGCCCCATCCACACTCTCCAAGAGGCGATACGAGCACCGCAGCTTGTAGGTAACTATTCACATCTGCCGACTTGTACGCGTACTTATGTCAATGCATTTTTAGGGTTCCGTACCTCAAAAGGAAAAAACGGAACCCTTATAGGATCACTTTGTTGTCCGTCTGTCCGTATGTCTGTCTGTGTGTATGTCAAGACTCTTTATCTCGGGAACGCGTAAAGATATCGAGTTGAAACTTAAACTGTATACGTAAAACTATAAATTCTTGCAGTTGTGTAAAAGCAAAAGCTTCTCAGTTACCGTATAAAAAGTTAGAGCCGTTTATGTCGTAAAAAACGCAGATTTCAACGCTCACAAAAATCAAAACCTGCAGGGTACTTCCCGTTGACATAGAACTATGAAATTTGGCGAGAAGCATTGTCTTAGAGTACACAAATAGGAATAAATCTAAAAATTGTACATTTTTATTTAAATCACATAAAAATAGGGCCTCAAAAATTCACAAAATATGGGTTCAAAGAGAGTAAATCGTATCATGTAAGGCATCATATAAAATAACTTCATTAGTTCATGCTAAAACAGATTTTTAATTATTTTAACAATATGTTTGTACGGAACCCTCGATGTGCGAGCCTGACTCGCACTTGTCCGGTTTTTTTATATGTTCGTCAGTCTTCTCCTCCAACACAAGTCGGAGACGTTAGCAACTAATACAATTACATCATTATCATATCATTGCATTATATAAGTTAACTATAAGCTGCAGTGCTTGCGTTGCCTTGTGGAGAGTGAGGGTGGATGGGGCATAACAATTATTGCGGCTGTACAATCTCGCCGAGACATCCCTCGCCCTCGTATGGACTCGCGGTCTTTCGCCTTGCCTCAATCGCTCTTGGACTCTTGTCGGTTTTAGCGACAGCGTCAAACAGTCGCGTTGTGCACTTTTTGGGAAGGGTAAAAAATGTTAAAAATCGCGTAAGGACACGTGACCTGATCGAAAATTCATAAGACGGTGCAGGGCGCTTGCATGAGTGTGAAAACAATTGTCATATTGGCATCTTAGCAATATGGTGGACAAATTTCAGAGTAGTAGTAGTAAATGAAATGGGTAACCTCATTTCAAAAATCGCACACAACGCGACTGTTTGACTTTGAGTAGCCCGGTCCACTCTACAAGGTTATTTGCTTATCCTGTATTAAGCCAAAAGGAGGTGATTAAGACCATTGTTATGAAATACTTTTGGGCAATCTTAATATATATAAATCTCGTGTCACAATGTTTGTCCTCAATGTACTCCTAAACCACTTAACCGATTATAATAAAATTCGCACACCATGTGCAGTTCGATCCAACTTGAGAGATAGGATAGTTTAAATCTCAAATTATAGTCGCAATTTTAATTTATTTAGCCACAGCAACGCGTGGCCGGGTCAGCTAGTTATTATTATATATCGCGCACTAAAATTACGAGATAAATAAATACCTCATCATCCCGACTTTTGGGGCCAACCCAAAATTAGAGAAAAAATATCAGCTTGTTCCAAATTATAAAATTTCAACTCCGTATCGACAAAATGTAAGTAACAGCGGTTTTTTTCTAGAATTCCGTGTTGGCCCCATAGTAAATGTGTTCATAATGAAGGTCTGAATCACCCTCCTTTCGGCTGAGTACGTCAGTTCTGTATAACCCTGTACCTATAGTACGTTCATGGCACAAGGAAGCTCTCGCCTCGGAGTCTCTCGAACAAGACTCTCACGATAGGTCTCGACGAGCGTGTAAAGCCGACATTGTATAAAATTCGTCACTCGAACGCGATCATACCTACAAAACAATGTAACATTGGGAATAACACACTCATGCAGATAACGACTCACAAAAACATGTTTTATATAAATAGCATTTGCATTTTCGTAGTAATTTTCCTTATATAAAAAATATGTAGTATTAACTACTTTTAACTTTTGTTTTGATTACAATAGCTAGTATTCATACTAAGTAATTTTGATAATTTTGTTGACTGTAAAAATAATTTGATTACGTTATAATATTTGATTACGTATAAGATAAAAAGCGGCAATTAATATTCTTATATTTTTTAAGTATATTTTGCATTTAATTGGTGAAAAATCCCGAATATTCTTTGGTCTTCGTCTTTTATGAATAAAAATATACATCTACATCTTAAAAAACAAAATGTGACATGAAATTGGAGCTATAAAATGTCATATCTGTTTAACTTTAAATTCTTTTGTAAGACAAGTCTAAAAATGCCTTCAAACATAATTACATAATATATAATACATCTCTCATGTTCGGTAAGTAGGTTCTAATTACCTCCAAATGGGGCTTGTAGGTGACTAATTAGCTCTCTAGGGTAATAATGTAGCTAGAAAAGCCCTAGGGCGGTAAGTAATTTAAAAAAAAAACACTTCTTTCATTCAAAAAGTTCGCGTACTTCTAACCATTATTCTGGCAAAAGACATCATGCATTCGGCCCAATGACCAAAGAGGTCGCTTTCCTATTCAGCCTTGTCTTCGTGTGAGTATAATAGTCATCAATTTTAAATATCGAACGGAGAAGCTCAATTACGTTCCTGAAAAAAAAATTAAAAAGTTCTTTACTTGATTTTTTTTAATGAAAAAAGGCGGGAATAGAAAACTTTTTCTTTAAATATTGTTTGTTTTTGAGATTTTTTTTTATAATTACGTGCTAATTAGGAAAAAACATGAGTTCTTCAAGTGATGAAGATTTAAGCTGCACTCCCGATTCAATGAAAATGGAAGCTGAATCAGCAATTAACAATATTTTATTCTTGTAATGCCGGTTTTTTTCTACTTACCTCGCAATCGAGATGTAAAGCAGAATAGTTAGCTCGGGTGTAAGCACCAATTGCACCCTCGAACTATAGGCGCCCTCGCTGCGCTCGTGCGCTTAAATATCTCGGGCTGCAATTGATGACTTACAGTCCTTGGCTACTAATCTACTATTACTTATGTATCAAACTAACGAACATTCGACAAAACCTAAAGTTACTGGTGTTACTTACCTATACTTACATTAAATAAACTTAAATGGAACGACACATAATTTAATATTTACATGATCCATTGCATTAGCCATAGGAAGTCCACTGCTGGATATAGGCCTCCCTGTTATGGATCTCCAATAAGACCGGTTGGAAGCGGCTTGAATCCAAAGCGATTCTGTGGTCTTAATGAGGTCATTCGTTCACCTTGTAGAAATATACAGAAATATATTTACATATTAGTATGGAAATATTGATATCCCTCAATATATTCCTGATCCATTTAGGGCATTATCAAAAAACCTAACCTTTCTTTGATAAAATAAAGATAGGTGCTTCTTAAAGATTAAGTAGGCTTTATCGATATAATCAGGTTATTCCTCCATAAATCATTTTAATGTCGGCCTCCTCTCGAAATAATCCTCGTCGATCTTATTGATACGATTTTTGGCGAGTAATCCGATTCGATGTCCTCTTGTACTTATGGTCTAAAAGCCGCTGAAAATCGACTTTCACCGATGTAACCAGATGAGACATATTTTTTTTATCTGTACTGTACTGTACCAGCCTTTTTTTTAATAGTCTACTGCAGGACGTAGGCCTACCCACGAAGGGTGATTGGGCCATATCCACCACGCTGGCCCAGTGCGGGTTGGTGGATTCACATACGTCATCGAATTTCTTCTACGGACGTATGCAGGTTGCCTCACGATGTTTTCCTTCACCAAAAAATCAAAAAAGAACTCATTGGTACGGGACCGGGGATTTGAACCCACGACCTCACGATTGTAAGGCGGGTGTCACTACCTCTAGACCACCACGGCTTCCATTTTTAATCAATTACTGTATATTTACAATCCCGCCTATAGTAGCTTGCCTTTAGAAAAGTGTTTAAGGCTTTAGTTATTCAATCAAAAAAAAAGTATCTGAATGGTTTATTCCAGGCAAAACTATATGATTAATATATAATTAAATTATATTTCTTATAATACCAGTTTTGACTGTTTATTATATCGGTGTATTACTTATATTCACTTAAATGTTCATATGTGGTTGCCAAGTAGCCACGAACAAAATAAGTAAGGAAACGTACAGTATCAGTTGGAATAAAAAAATGCCGCCTAGACCAAATAAAAATATTTTTATTTGGTCTGAGTAAAGGTAAAATGAAGGTAAAAAAAACATTGCCAAAATTGAATTAAATGTAGTCATGAGCACTTTTCAATAGGCAAGCTATCAAGGGTTTTGTATGTACTCGTAAATAACATTTCGTAAAGGTTATCAGATGAGTGATGGTAGTTCTTCCAGGTCTCTCCCCTTATAATCAGGAATAGTACAGTATAGTATATGGTACTCGTTATTGCGGTTATAATAAAATGTAGGACGTCCGATTTTGGGAATGTCAATGTGCTCTATTAATGGAACGTATTAAAAACGTTTTTTGAAATTTTCAGAATGAAAACAGGTACATGGTTATTGTATAAAATAAGTAGCACTTAGTACTCTAAGCTGAAAGAGGTGGATTTAAATAATCGCAACGTTTACTATGAAACTAACCCTAAATTCGTAAAAAAGCCTGCTGTTTTAAACATTTTGTAGATTTTGATTTGGGATTTTGGACAGCTAGTAGTAGACACCCTTTCAGGAAACCCTGTAGTGTGTATATATAAATTAAATGCAAACTAGCAGTGACCATCCATCCATCAACAGTATCAGATGTCCACAGCTGGCCATAGGCTTTCTTTATGGAACTCTAGTATGACCGGTTGGAAGAGTCCTGCATCGAGCGCGTTCCTGCGATCTTAGTTATAAAATCGTCAATGAGAGTTTTGGCGGGAACGCGGAAAAATCATGTCGCCTCATTGTATTATTTTGTTAAACTTGTGTTTTTATCAGTGATAATTAGTGAAAAATGGTGGCATTTCGTTGATTATGAGCTGATTTACGTGCATGAGTGTAGGCAAGTGATATAATGTGACGTATCATGTTATTCCGTGTTGTTACCAAAACTCCATAGACGCCTCTAGTAAAATCTCCACTGCTTTACTGAGGTATGACTTGGACTATGATTGGACTTGACAGCGACTTTACTGGACTATGACGAGACTACGACAGTGACTATTTTGATAAAATATTATCAAAAATTATTAAAACTTAATACTTGACACTGGCAAGTGCACAATAATGCGACGCCAAAACTAAGAAGAAGAAGAATATCGTCAATCCACTAGTAGTTGGTGGATGTAATGGCGGTTGTTTGTCTTTGCTGTGTTTTGTTTTCGTCGGTAAAATATTGTCTAATGTCTATAATGCACTACGCTTTATGGTCCGTTGTCTCCATTCAAGAACTTTACGGATCGACTATCATCAAATAAAATTCAAATGCACCCAGAAAACTATGACTCGTCGTCATGAACGTTTTTCTCTTCTAGATAATTATTTAATGAAACAAAAATAAATACATAGTCAAAAACTTTTTGAAGTCGCACGCTGCTCTTATCATCTCTCTTCCGTTCGATAGCTTTACGACCTCATCGGCCAGACAGTTTCAGTTATACGACGTATTGAAGTACCTATTACTACCCATATGGCCAAATAATATCTACTTAATAATAACCAGGCGCCAAAACACAGTAAGGCTCAAGTCCTTTGATCGCTCGTAAGAAGATTAGAGCAAAAATAAACCTCCTTTATCCTTTATGTCTCACCTCTCTGTTTACTCAACAAAGTTGTAAAGTTTTCCATCGCCTCTGAAAACATTGTGAACAGTAGATGTGGTAACTATGGTTTTAGTACTCGGATGGAATAAAGCCAAAAGAATACTTAAGATATTTTATTATGAGAGAAAATAACTGACAATTTGTTGAATTCGGACAGATCCGAGTCACGAATAGATATTTTTTTCTTTTCTGTCTCTTAGCATTTAACTTAATAGTGCGCATTTGGTTAAATTTCAATATCATCTGCGCTCTAAAAATGTACGACCCTCATTGGTGTTTGTCACCCTTTGCTATTATACCGAGTAGTATAGCTTATCATAAATATTCCAAGTGAAACAGCAGTTTTAGTGAAACAAAAATGACCGAAAATGAGATTATTTATGTAGACGAAGTGTAGGATGTCCACAACATCGGTTTGTCTTATATTGGACGTGAAGAACAAGAAGCGTTTGTTTGAAACTTAAGCGTGTACAGAATTTGAATAATTTGCACTAATCATTGTGACATCCATGTACAGTTTTGTTGATTTATCAAATACGGCTCAGCCGATTTTGAAAATTTAAATTGGACCAATTCGGAAGTATAACTTTTCGCCCTAAAAGAGATTTTTTAAATCAGTTCACAATTGGAGAAAATATCAATGAACATACACAAAAAAAATACATAGGTACAGACTACAGACAAACATAGTACCTTTCCTGTTTAGAAGTCGGTAAAAATAAACCCTTTATTGGAACCAGTTTCCAAAACACGGGTTTTTAACACCCAGTTTAGCAGCTAGAACTACCTCAAACTTACTCGTATACTATGTATTTTTCATGAATAAAAGTTTTTGAATTTTTTTGACAACCACACACACTCACAAAACGCTATGCAAATACCCTGCGCTACGCACCGCTCTTACGCCTTGTCTTTAAAAAAGTGTTCCTTATCTCCCGCAATATTTCATCGGGGGTGCGAAGTAGTGTAAACATTGTAAAGTGTAAACAGTATAAAGTGCGTGCGGCGAGTTCGAGTCCCGGTGCAAATCCTGAGAAATCGCTGCGGCGGCGGCGTCTTTCGACACGTCTTTATTTGTGGCCCAAGTTATGGGCGTATGTTTGAAGACTTTACGGCATTAAGTTTTTGACGTGATGACTCTTAGAACTCGATGAACGTCGGCTGCACGCACGTAAAACCATGACTTATTGTCACGTTCCGCCTGAGCTGAGCGTGCAAACGAGAGCGCGGAACAAGCGATAGAGGGACACGATCGCGTTGTGACGCATATGACGTTAAATGTAAAATTATCGTTCGTAAACAGACTTTACAGGCAAACAATTATTTTCAGAAAAAAAGTATTCAAGATATAGATAGAATTTGAACTAAAGTAATACAATATTTACTCAATTTTGCTCAAATAAAAACTATGTTACAGCTGTCTTTTTCATATCTGGTTATACAGCATACGCAAGAGTGAGTGGAACATAAAAAATGCATTGTCTGTCGGCATACGTCCAAATCACAAGTTAGAATGTCAAAATGGTTAAAATTTAGTTCCACTTTATCTTTTGCGATATGATCGAAATTCGAACCCTCTAGTTCCAGTAAGAAGGTTTAAATCTCTGATCATTTTACGTTCCTACTTTTTACCTTTTTGAATTTGGACAGCCGAGATAGCTATTGAGCTAGTTTGTGAAACCCTTCGAAATTACGTAAGTTTGGGTGTATCTTTTTCTAACACTTAAAAGCAAGTGTCAGTGTTGCCGTGCAATAATGCTCGCATATGCGCTATTAAAATTACGACTGATGATAGTACAGTTATAGTGATGAGCGTGTATTTGCCAACGAATTCAGTCGAAAATTTACTCGAGTTTACGGATTGCCTAAGTACAGTTAATGCTATTATTGATGAATACGGAATTGAGGCAGTCTTTGTTATGGGCGACTATAATGCCGATTTGAATGGGTTGTTTTACAGTGAGCTGACTAGCATGTGTCGTGAGCAGCAGTGGTCATGTGTGGATGTGGATGTGCTTGGCCGTGATTCTGGTACCTTTACATTTATTAGTGAGGTTCACTGGACGACCAGCTGGCTTGATCACTGTGTGGCAACTCATTCGGCAAAAATACAATTGTATGTTTTTGCTGTTGTTATGTATAGTTTAAAATTGATTCCGAAAACTTTTGTAATCATGATGTCATAGCCCTGTGAAATGTACTCTCGTTAGTTCTTGTTTTTAAGTGTGTAATACAAATTGATTTAACTGCTCGCGCTGACTTGCGGTAGTGACGTCACCGCTGGTCCCAACATAATATCAGTGCTGGTTGTTTATAACCAGCAATATACTGAGTTGGGATCAGTTTCGTGGCAAAGCATTGGGTAATGGGTATGAATTGTTCTATTTTTTTTTTGTTGTTTTTCGTGTTTTGTTTCTGTGTACCTAATTGTTTTGTCCCGAATAAAATTTTCTGTATTTTTTTTCTGTTTCTGCAAAACAGTCTATTACAAACGTGTATGTCAGTTATGACACTCTTTGGTCAGATCACTTTCCGCTTCTAATAGAATGTAATATGAACGTACTCACCCCCAAAACCTCGCATAAAATAAAAAATGAGAATAAAGATGTTATATGGGGCATAAGAAGTGAAGACCAAGTTGGGAGGTATGCCAAGGAGTGTCATGATAGGCTTAAGATGATTGATTTTCCTTCGGAATGTTCAGAATGTGCTGACCGTTTTTGTTGTAATTGTGACCACACGCTTATTCTGGACGGGTTGTACTCGGACATTGTGTCTGCCCTCCGTGACGCAGCGGTGGCGAGTCGTGGAAGCAGCGCTGTGCGAAAAGGTGGTGGTGGCTCGCGCATAGTAGGTTGGAACAAGCATGTCAGCGCGGCTCACCGGTTGGTCAGGTCGAAGTTCAAGGAATGGGTGTTATGCGGTAGGCCAAAATCAGGCCTCATGTATCGAGAAATGTCTGATAGCAGAAAAGCGTTCAAATCTAAATTAAAATGGTGCCAAAGTCATCAGGATCAGATCAAAATGGACGCACTTGCTGTAAAGCATTCCAAGGGAGATTTTCGAGGCTTTTGGAAATTAACAGAAAAAGAAAATGCACGACCTGGCCTTCCGGTGAGCGTCGATGGCGTGAACGACCCCAAAGAGATAGCGAATGTCTTCAAAAGTCATTTTTCTGTCGAATCTCCTCTGGGTACGGCGGTGCAGATGATCGATGTTGATATGATGGGGCAAGAAGTGGGGACTGCTTTCCTGGCAAGAGACGTGAAAAATATCATAAAATCCATCTCCAAAGGCAAATCCCCTGGCCACGATGGACTCAGCATCGAGCACCTGCAGCACGCCGGGACGCATGTTTACAGAGTGTTAGCAATGTTCTTCTCGCTGTGCGTGAGCCACTCGTACTTGCCTAATGATTTCATGAAGACCGTGGTAGTGCCTGTGGTGAAGAATAAGACCGGTGACCTTGCCGACAAAAGTAACTACAGGCCTATATCTCTTGCTACGGTTGTCGCGAAAGTGTTTGATGGTTTGCTTAACACACAGTTAAATAAACATGTAACCTTGCACGACAACCAGTTCGGGTTTCGTCCCCGGCTATCAACAGAAAGTGCTATACTGTGTCTGAAGCATACCGTCAAATACTATACGAAGCGTAAAACTCCGGTATATGCTTGCTTTCTCGACTTGTCCAAAGCTTTTGACTTGGTGTCATATAAACTGTTATGGAAGAAACTCAGAGACGTTGGATTACCCCAGGAACTTATCAGAATGTTCCAGTTTTGGTATTCACACCAGTTAAATAGCGTTAGGTGGGCGGGCGTCATGTCGGATTCGTATCGCCTTGAATGCGGGGTGAGACAGGGCGGTTTAACCTCTCCGACTCTGTTTAACCTTTACGTGAATGGTCTGGTTGTGGCGCTCAGCAGTCAGCATGTCGGCTGTCACATCGACGGCGTTTCTGTCAATAATTTGAGTTACGCCGATGATATGGTACTGTTGAGTGCCTCCGTTTGTGGCTTACGGAGGTTAATTCAGATCTGCGAGGAGTACGCGTGTGGTCACGGTTTACTTTACAACGTAAAAAAGAGCCAGTGTATGGTATTTGAGGCTGACGGTAAATGCCTTCCAAGTATACCTCCTGTTTTATTAAACGGAGTTCCTCTGGAAAGAGTGGATCGCTTTAAATACTTGGGACACGTGGTCACCGTCGACCTCAAGGACAATGAGGACATTGAGCGGGAGCGGAGGTCACTGTCGATAAGATCGAATATGATAGCCCGCAGGTTTGCACGCTGCTCGGCAGAGGTGAAAATTACGCTCTTCAAAGCGTTCTGCACATCCCTCTACACGTGCAGCTTGTGGGCTGACTACACCAAAAAGAAGTACAGTGACCTCCGAGTCCTGTATAATAACGCATTCAGGACGCTGTTGGGGCTGCCCCGGTTCTGCAGCGCCTCGGGTATGTTTGCGGACGCTCGCACTGCATGCTTCCACGCCACCATGAGATCGAGGGCAGCCTCTCTGGTGCACAGAGTTCGGGCCAGCTCAAACAGGGTCCTGGAAATGATCGCGGCGAGACTAGACTGTCCCTTCCTTCGGCACTGTTGCGGAAGGCATGTGCCGGTGCCAATGCCGGAGAGAATGTTCTAGGCATCGCATTCTTGAGCATTTGGTTGAGATGTGTAGTTTGAATTAATTGTTGTTATTATTTTGATTAATCGCATTATATTTTATTAGTTAGACTGACATTATATCTTGATTAATTATTTTTGTTCCAATTTTACCTTTTTATAATTTAAATGTAATTGTACAATTTTATTTTATTTTGTTTTCATAATTTTGTTTTGACTATAGCATTACATATTGACGACCATTGTTAAAATGCTAGATAGTGAATTGTTGTTCTATATGGGTATATTTGCCTGAAATAAAGAAATTTTGAATTTTGAATTTGAATTTTTTGAAAAGGTGTTTCATATATATTATATATATATTATAATTTCATATTTAAAGTGCGACGAAGTGATGTATATCTTTTGCTATTTTAGTACGGTTTCTATTACGTTCAATTAATCAATAAAATAAAATTATCCTAATGAAAAGGTTCTCGATTTAGTTTTATTTTTGATCAAAATCTAATAAGAGGAAAAAAGGAGTGGTAAAATCTTACTTTAGACGCAATCATAATTAGTATAATATTACAGAAAATAATAATAGTATTACCTACCTATTAAAATACAAGCTATTTTTTTCCTTATTATTTCTTGTTACTCACAAGAAATAATAAGGAAAAAAATAGCCTGATTCACAGTTACTGAATTTTGTCGACAATCAACTATTCTACTTTCCTGTGTGATATTTTTTGTTACTTACGTGCATTATAATACAATACTATTACCATTTACTCCTTAAGAATATCCTACTTCCTATCCTATCCTACTAATATTATAAACGCGAAAGTTTGTGAGGATGGATGGATGGATGTATGGATGTTTGTTACTCTTTCACGCAAAAACTACTGAACGGATTGAGATGAAACTTTGCAATAATTTAGCTTATATATCAGTTTAACACATAGGCTATAAATTATAATGATATTGCGTCAAAAATCAAAATATCATGCGGGCGAAGCCGCGGGTAAAAACTAGTATTATAATAATTAGTAGAAAAAATGAATAGTGACCAAAACTAACTCTGAAGGCCCTACTGAAATTTTTACTTTATTTATATATTATATATATTTGCGGACGTAAATGTTCATAGGTAAATTAAATGAACCTCAATTTTCTTTCAGCTTAAGCCACCGCATTATAATGCAGATTGATTCGGCTCAACTCGAAGGAGACAAATACGATTTGCGAGAGTCGGTGGTAACCCCACAGCCTGGCTCGTGGAAATATACGAGGTCTTGCATAACGCGGATTCCTGATGTATGGATGGGTGTCATCCAATTTCTGGGAATCCGTACGCAGGTAACTATGGAAAGATGGGCTGCTAGTTTTGTGCCAAACGTAACCAAAATCTGTATCTGCAGGATACAAATTATGGTTATAGCACAAATCTAGCAGCTCAATGGAGACTAATCGAAGATCAACTTGAAGGAGACAAATACGATTTGCGAGAGTCGGTGGAAGCCCCGCAACCTGGCTCGTGGAAATATAATATGTGGTAAGGAGGTCTTGCATTATGCGGATCGGGGATGTATGGATGGGTCTCATCCAATTTCTGAGAATCTGTTTCTGAGGTAACTATGGGCTGTGCGGTGAACCTTCGCGGTCACCAGCGCTAGCGACCTCCACACGGTGCATCTGACATCCTCGAACCGCGCACGCTTTTCAAATTTAGAATGTCTTTCTTGCATGCATACTCAATCTTCCTTTGTTTTCACACATTGGAATTTTCTTATGTAGTGGGAATTTGTAAACACTTGTATAGGTTGTAATTTTATTTTATAAATAACAATATATACTATAATATATTGCATATTATAGACTTACTGCTTAGTAGTACAAAATATTCTCGGTGTCAGCTCTCCACCGTATACACAAAAAATCTCTCAAGTGAAAAAAAACATGAATGCAAAAAATCATCAGATTAGCACCACAATAAAAAAATAAGTGATTGTAATTATTTCTGAAAAAATTTATGTTTAAATTGTTTAATCTAATTTCCTTCATTTCGATTTTTTTAACCATACCTATCGAACAGGTTCCATAGATTGGTTAAAAACACTATTTCCAATTTGGCGCCCAAAAACCGCCAATTTGTGATTTGTTTTCAAATACCCATACACCTATCTAGTAACACTTAAATTTTTGAAACGAGTCTAAAGATTATCTTAACGTCTTAATCCATGCAGTCTTTTAGAAGATACCTCCGTGGGAATAGAGAAGTTTACAAGCATACAATATACGCCCGAAAAAGTGGGCATCTTACTTATCTTTAATACGTCCGGTGTTGCAGTCGTTTATCTAGGTGAACGTGACCTCTTACGAGTACTATCCCGACCTCTCTGACCTCTATGATCTCTTATCTACCCGGCAGTTTGTTTGCCTTTTTTAATTTTAATAATGAAAAATAACATAAACATTTTTTTTCTGATTAACAACAATCTGTGTTTTCAGACATACTTATAGAACTCTCCCGCTTCTGAGAATATCCCGATTCTGAGAATAGCCCGCTTCTCATGTAAATGGTTAGACACTACATTCTCTGTGTTAGCCATTTTCTGCTACTTACTGCTTACAATTGGTTTACAATAATTATTATGAAGACTATAGAAGAAAAACAAGGAATATCTAAATTTTGTCGAATTCTGAGTGATAATGCCACGCTGATGGCAAATTGCCATTGATGGAATTAGCACCCAGAATTACATAAAATGTTGATATTTCTTCATATCACCTCCCTTATGAGGAAAATCAGGCATACATTATTTCCCCGTGATAGTTTTGTACACCTTGATGAACAATTTTAGTTAGGTAATTAATTTCTTTTGTATGTATTTCTTTTATACGCAGAGTTATTCTTAATCAATTAACATCCTTTTAAGGGCTTATTTCGTACATAAAAACTAAAAACTAACTAACTTGTCAAAAATAAAAAAAAACAGCTTTTTCATACATTTTGTCGCAGTTGAACGATATTTTTCTATGGAACAAGTTATTTTTTTTTTGAGTTTTGACTAAAGTCGCAGAACAAAAGTTTTAATGTACAGAATAAGTCCATAAAGTAATGCTAATTGATTAGACATAACCCTGTATATTAGAGCAAAGTCTGTAACCCATCCTGCATCAGTCTACCATTGGTATCCCCAGGCTGGTGGTATCCGTTCCATAAAAGATTTCCCCGGGTCAAAAATTAGGTCCGCAACTAGCAATTCGCGCTATTGGTGATTTTTTAACCGACTTCCATAAATGACGAGGTTCTATGTTCGTCTGTATGTATATTTTTTGTGTATGTTCGTCGATATTTTCGCCAATTATGAACCGAAACAAAAAAATCTTTTTAGGGTTCCGTACCTCAAACGAAAAAACGGAACCCTTATAGGATCACTTTGTTGTCCGTCTGTCCGTCTGTCCCTCTGTGCGTCGGTCCGTCTGTGTATATGTCAAGACTCTTTATCTCGGGAACGCGTAAAGATATCGAGTCGAAATTTAAACTGTATACGTATATCTATGGTCTCTTGCAGTTGTGTAAAAGAAAAACCTCTCAGTTGTCGTTTAAAAAAGTTAGAGCCGTTTATGTCGTAAAAATCCGCATATTTTGCACTCACAAAAATTAAAACCTACAGGGTAATTCCCGTTGACATAGAACTATGAAATTTGGCGGGAAGCATTGTCTCAGAGTACACATATAGGAATAAATCTGAAAACTGTACATTTTTATTTAAATCACAAAAAATAGGGCCTCAAAATTCACAAAATATGGGTTCAAAATTTCAAAGTGAGTAAATCGTATCATGTAAGGTATCATATAAAATAACTTCATTAGCACATGCTAAAACAGGTTTTTAATTATTTTAACAACGTGTTTGTACGGAACCCTCGACGTGCGAGCCTGACTCGCACTTGTCCGTTTTTTTTTTTCAGTTCAAAAGGATATCCTTCCAAAGTGGTCCTTTTCAAATTTTATCGAAATCAGCTGAACAATTTTCGAAAAATCCACAGTTATGTAAAATTGTATCCATTAATTCGAGCGAACCATTCGAATTTCGTACACGATGGAAGTTAGTTTTGCCATTTTTTGTGAAAAATTATCTTAGAAAATTTTTGAACGATATGTTCTGTAAGCTGTGTCGCACGAAATATAAATTCACCGTCTCTATACCTAAGCATTGCATCCTAGTGCGAATCGTATTCGCTCAGGAGGTAAGGAGGTAATCTAATTTATAATTCGTTTTAAAGCGTTCGTATATTTGTGCGTGTTTGTGGGATTTCGGTATATTCAAATGAACTTTCATTATATATTCTGAGGATGAGGTTTATTAATTTCAAGTGGGTTTTACGCATCTCTAACCTACATTAAACAATAAAGTTCTCTATATTTCGTGAATTTTATGCAAGCTGTTATTTTATAAGCTGAGTTAGTTTAATAACAATAAATCAGTCAGTTTAATATTGTATTGTATTGATCACTGTTACTGACTTTTCCAATACTTATGACATTTGTTGTTTAATTAATGTAATTTTCTATCATCCTATTGTACTCGATTTTGACGTATACTGTTGTATGAATAAAGGAATATGAATATGAATAATATCAAACTTAAGAATGTACAACTTCTTTATTGTTGTTTTTAAACTTTCGCAATTTGAACACATTGGGATTAATCACGCACTAAAATTACGAGATAAATAAATACCTAATCATCCCGCCGTTTCGACCGAGTTTCATCGATCGTGGTCACGGGTAGACTGAATTTTTTACTAGGTATAGGTATTTATTTATCTCGTAATTTTAGTGCGAGATTAGTCCCGTAGTATATAATAATAACTTCTTTATTGTATAAAGAAGGCGCTGGCATTGCTATCATAAAATATTAAAGTAATGTTGTTGAGTGGTTTGTAAAACATAGTGAAAATACTTTTATTTGTATGTATTGTGTTGGCCCCATAGTAAAGTTTGTTATGATTATTTTAAATACCTTCTTTGTGCTTGATAAAGAGCAAGCAATCTTGTAAACATGAAGGAATTATACGTAGGCTTAGTTATCACCCTACTTCAAAATGCGATGTGTGACACCGAGACATGCATGTTTATCATAACTTAGTTAAAATGCATTGAAAGTTTATGAATAAAATTGTTAAAAATAGGTGATTGAAGAAATATTTCCACTACGTATAATTGCTATTTTTCCTAACGTAAGTCCCAGAAACCATGCATACCTATGCGGGGCACGTCGCTAGTTCCGATAAATGTCTCCCGGATGTCCTTTTCGAAGAAACAAAACTTGGAATAAGGAAGCGGGATATTTGGGCCAGTATTGCAGTGCAAGAATTACTCTAAGGTAGCGTTCACACCGTTAGACGTGGTGGGATAGTAGTAGAACGCTCGTTTTACAAATCTGACCATTTGTAAACGTCTTCGCCGCTATGAGCGGTAGCGGGGCGCGAAGCGGCGCAAATATGAGACCAATGTACAAAAAAGTTCCAATGACACCATGACCGACGGACGGCGACGACCCGCTCCAAACGCTTGTAGACCCCGCCGCCGCAGCAGATGCCGCTGCTACTACCACCCGAGCTCGTGGCCGAGCGGTGAGTTCAAACCCGATACCGTACTAAAGAGTTCTTTGGAATTTGTGTACAGATTTACGCACCGCTGGCCTAAAGTGAAGAAAAACATCTTGAGGCAGTCTGCATACCTCCGTAGAAGAAATTATATGGCGTATGGTCAGTAACGGACTGTTAAAAGGCCAGCAGTGCAGCACAGTGTGCAGTAAGTACAGTATCGTTCACAAGATGCTATTTACCTATAATAAAGTCTGCAACATGACTGCGACAGTCGTTTCTTCGTAAATTTAATCACCGTCGGCATATGAAACTTTCACCGATATCATATTTTATCTATGTACAATTTTCCGATAGAAAGATTCAAAAGATTCATCCATGCGTCTTTTGACAGCAGTTTTTCAGAGAACTTTTCCACTCGCATCATTTACCGACAAATCCTTTAGTTCGTGATGGTTTCAATTACGGAATTTTTAGTTTTATTTACTTTCATCAAAGTTGCTATACCTAATGCGCTGTAGCATGTTGCGATTGTCAGTTGCATTTTTTTAATTTAATTAGGGTATAATTTAATTTACTACAGTTATTAATTATAATTAATATATTACGAACGTGGTATAGCTGAAATACTTAGTCATAATTTGTAAATCGCGGCAATTTAAACCCTTGTACAGGGTTATTTCTAATCAATTAACATCCTTCTAATGGCTTATTCTGTATATCAAAACTAACAACTTTTGTTCTATGACTTTCGACAAAACTCAAAAAAAATTGTTGTTCTATAGAAAAATGTAGTTTACCCGCGACAACATGTATGGAACAGATTATTATGGATTGATTAGAAATAACCCTGTATAGATTATAAACAATGTAACACCAAATTTATTATTTTTGTGAATGTCATAGTTTGAAAATTTATTTAAAATATTACATTATCACTGGCTGACCCGGTGAACTTAATCTCACCATCTGTCAATGACAACTTTTACATGTAGGAACATTTTGTATGGGAAAATTAAATTTATGTTTTTGTTATTTTAATCACTACATTTTTATATTTTCTCACCGTTTAAACCTTCACTTAGCTTCCACGGACATTTCAAGACGAAAGTTAGCCCAATAGGTCCAGCAGTTCTCGAATTTTAGCGCGACTAACAACCACAATTCACTGTCTAACTGTCTATTGCTTCTAAAGAGCTCTCGGTGTGACAGAGACCTAAGGAGCATTGTTTGGATGACGGTACGTGAAGGGTTAAATGGTCGTTTTAGTTCACAATTTATTTGCAATACTTATGAAAAGAGCAGAGTTTTGTAGTTATTTGCATTGTGTACTCTTGTATTTTCTCATATTTTGAAATGAAAAGAAGTGTAACAAGTTTTCTCGACATTTAAGTACTAACGTAGTATTCTTCGATTTCTAGAATCTACAGTGAAACGTTTACTAATTTAATGTATTGTACCTAAACTAGTTGTTATAATTATATTATTTATGGAAAAGAACACTCATTGGAATAAATAATACCAGACGAACTCGAGTATTCTGCATAGTCCCAGAAATTGTATGAAACCGGGAACTCAGCCTCTTGAAGTACGAGATTCTTAAAATGGCATAGAACCGACAAGTATCATTTTTTTATTCAAAGACTGGATACCTGGCTCTTACTCAGTTCTCATGTTATGCAATTTCTGATCGTACTACACACACGTTTTTCAATTTCCCAGTTTACTTTCTTAAAAAACATCAATCTTTTTGCTACAACATTTTTATCCGCCATATTTTCCGAGGCAAGGAATCCATTCGCTCGCAAAATATGTTTTCACTTGCAATTTGACGTACCGTCTCCCATCACTATCTAAATTGATTAAAATACGACCGAATTCGCGCGAAACTGAACCGAGAAACTTCGAAAACGAAAAAACTCAGAATGTCTTTCGCGATCATTAAATGAATCCACCAAAATTAAAATAGAGTAGTTTATATAGTGGATTAGATTGTAGAGTAATTTCGGGTAGTCTTAGTGTCAGTGTTTTAAAGCCACCTAAAGGCCTCTGACATGTATTTAAAACAAGCGGGACTCACAATATAGCCTATCACCCGTGCCATGGTAGTGCTCAGTTGTAAAGCCTCGCGCGGTCATCCAATCGAAGACTGATCGTGTGATTGTTGTTCGCTAAGAAACACATCGCAGACAAACCAAAGTTACCGACACAGCCCAGCGGATCACCAATTTGAAAAGGCAGTAGGCAGGGATGTTCAAAGTTAGAAGACATGATGGCCGATAGGGCTATGTAGACCACAGATCAGCAAGCGCAGTGTAGGGTGTCCACTGATTAGCGATGGACTTACGATATAATAAAGATCGCTGGAACGCGCTGGATGCAGGCCGCTTCCAACCAGAAGCTGTATAAGAAATCCATAGAGGAGATTTAAGTTCAGCAGTACACCTCCTACGGTTGATAGATGGTAGAAACATAATACAAATTACGTTGTGAGCGCTATAATTATTTATTAGTTTGTAGATATCAAAGCAGAGTGACGAGTGTTATCGATGTCAATATCAGATTCAGCGCATTTGATTCAAATGCATCAGTGTCCTTCCGGTTTTCCATACTCAATGCCTGGAAAACTTTCTGCGACTTTCATTTAATTTTTCAGCGAAACCCGGATTGATTTACCATTTCGTTACCTCGACAAAAATAATGCCTTTTCGTTTTGTTATTATTTCCTTTCGTCTCACGTCCCAATGTTTCAGACATAACACCATACAGCTTAGCATCAAACTTCGAATTTTAAGCTTTCTTTTTATAACCATTAGAGTTGCTATTTCTTCGGTGTAGAGTAGGCTCAGGTTAGCCATTACGTGGTTAATTCATTTTAAGCTTTGCAGAGTTCGTGTTAGAGTTTATTTTTGTGTTTTTGGGGTATCGCAGGTTGTCGATTAAGCGTTCTGCTCACGTTCAGGCAGAGCCGGGTCGCGATGCGTGTCTTGCCTTTGTTTCAGCTATTATTTTTATCCGCATCTTGTGCTTATTGGGGATGTATTATGTGACACGGCTGGCCGTTATTAAAACTTGTGTCGCTCATGTTGGGGATAAACGGCGGAAGTTTTGATAGTTTGTTTTTCTGTTTAGTGTAACCGTAAATTGTGGCAAAACTTTGTAGATATCGATTTAAAATTAAGATTTTTGACAGAGACAATATCAGTTTGGTTTTTTTAATTTTATTTTAATGTTTTTTTTTCGTTAGGCTTAAAAAAGACAGCGCGTTGAACTCGCTTCGACCTTAATACCTGCTCACTCAAATGTGCACAGTTTTGTAAGTTTGAAGTTACTGTGGGTGATGAGTTATAACTGTTATAAGTGATGGCATTTTGGGACAGGGTGGTGAATATAATCCACCACATTGTCCTTCGGGAGAGAGCATAATTTACTATATTCAGCAGTGGATTATATAAGATTAAATTTTTTCATTTTGCAAGATAAAATATTGTGTTCTTGCGTAATTACCCCTTTTTATACACTAAATATGACACCTCTACTGTTCCTTCTTTTTTATGTGATGAAAATATCACCATAATATTTAAAAAAAAATGACAAGGTCCGAAATCCTAAAGTAGAACAGAGACTAATACTGCCTACAGATTTATCGCATTTTAAATATTCATTGGTTCCACGTAAATTTTTCTCAGTGTTCTCATGAAATATTATATTTTTGTTCAGTCTGACGCTGCAAGCATGTGAAGGCAATTGTTTTCGTGATCTACGTGGTAATCACGAATTTAGTACTTAAGTATATATCTATACTACGAAAGTCGTAGAACGAAAGTTGTAAGATTTGATGTACAGAATAAGCCCCTAAAGGGATGCTAATTGATTAGAAATAACCCTGTATATGTTGAACGAAAAGTTGCGTTAAAATTCCAACAAACTAAAAGGATGTTAAAAACGTTATTCTGATGATTAAGCGAAAATTGCTCCCTATAGCTATCTGATGTGAGTCTCTCCAAATCTATTTATTGTTTCTTTTTCAATTCCTGTTTCTATCATCATTATTTACAGGTTACCTTATCCCACTGTTGAGTATAGGCTTCTCTTTAACTATTCCATTTGTCTCGGTCCTGTGTCATCGTTGATAGGTCAGCCGTCGAACATCTGTCAGGATAATATTGCCTCTCTTAAAAATTTCCAATAAGTCCGATTAAGACTAACCTGCATCCAGTGTGTTTCTGCAGTCTATATCAGATTATCTGCGTCGGCAGTCGACTGCCTCGGTGGTTCGGTGGTTAGTGACCCTAACTTATGAATCAAAGAGGCGTGGGTTCGATCCCCACCCAGGGCAAATATTTATGTGATGAACATAGGTGTTTGCTCTGTGTCTGGGTGTTATTTAGTTACTATCTATATAAGTATGCATTTAAAAATAAGTATATGTAGTATATCAGTCTCTGGCAGCCATATCACAAGCTTTGCTTAGTTTGGGATCAGAGGCCGTGCGTAAGATGTCCCAAAATTTTTATTATTATTTATTTATTATATGTACACCTGGATATTCGTCATTTTCGTTCACGTAGTCATTTTATAAACGGACTACCTAAACGGAGAGTTGCTTTATTATTAATTAAATAGTCCGTGTTTTGTTTTTTACAGTTAAATTAAAACTTTCAAGGAAAAAAGACAACATGGATTAGTTACGCTAAAGTACCTAATTAGTCGTACAGTCCGAATCAAACCTCCTGGCAGCTGTGAAGTTAGCTATAAGCTGTGAGGTTAGCTATAAGCTGTGAAGTTAGCTATAAGCTGTGAAGTTAGCTATAAGCTGTGAAGTTAGTTATACGCTGTGAAGTTAGCTATAAGCCGTGAAGTTAGCTATAAGCTGTGAAGTTAGCTATAAGCTGTGAGGTTAGCTATAAGCTGTGAAGTTAGCTATAAGCTGTGAAGTTAGCTATAAGCCGTGAAGTTAGCTATAAGCTGTGAAGTTAGCTATAAGCCGTGAAGTTAGCTATAAGCTGTGAAGTTCGCTATAAGCTGTGAGGTTAGCTATAAGCTGTGAAGTTAGCTATAAGCTGTGAAGTTAGCTATAAGCCGTGAAGTTAGCTATAAGCTGTGAAGTTAGCTATAAGCCGTGAAGTTAGCTATAAGCTGTGAAGTTAGCTATAATCTGTGAGGTTAGCTATAAGCTGTGAAGTTAGCTATAAGCTGTGAAGTTAGCTATAAGCCGTGAAGTTAGCTATAAGCTGTGAAGTTAGCTATAAGCTGTGAAGTTAGCTATAAGCTGTGAAGTTAGCTATAAGCTGTGAAGTTAGCTATAAGCTGTGAAGTTAGCTATAAGCTGTGAAGTTAGCTATAAGCTGTGAAGTTAGCTATAAGCTGTGAAGTTAGCTATAAGCTGTGAAGTTAGCTATAAGCTGTGAAATTAGCTATAAGCTGTGAAGTTAGTTATAAGCTGTGAAGTTAGCTATAAGCTGTGAAGTTAGCTATAAGCTGTGAAGTTAGCTATAAGCTATGAAGTTAGCTATAAGCTGTGAAATTAGCTATAAGCTGTGAAGTTAGCTATAAGCTGTGAAGTTAGCTATAAACTGTGAGGTTAGCTATAAGCTGTGAAGTTAGCTATAAGCTGTGAAGTTAGCTATAAGCTGTGAAGTTGGCTATAAGCTGTGAAGTTGGCTATAAGCTGTGAAGTTGGCTATAAGCTGTGAAGTTAGCTATAACCGGTGAAGCTAGAACCTTACTGTAGCTATAGCTAACATCACAACCGCCAAAAGTTTGATTCACCTATAACTCTGCGTTTATTAATAAGACAGTAATAGTTTAAGTTTCGTATTTCAATTTTGCAAGTGAACAATTATTTAAAAAATGGCATGACCGACTTCAACCTTGTACAGAATTCGCGAATATTTATTACGTATTGATGTAGCATTTTTCACATTATAGTTGATTTATCAAAAATGGCTTCGCCGATTTCGATGGAATTTAAATGGGACCTATTTCGAATAAAAAAAGAATTATTCACTTCAGACTAAACGTGAAAAGCGTGGTTGTGTACCTTCTCCGTTTCGTCAGTCAAAAAGAAAGCATCTACATTACTTGTCTTGTTTACAATTTTCTGTTTTGTATAGTTAGTTTTTCCATTTACCTGCCTGAACATTCCATTTAGAACGTACATAAGCAAATCCCATTCCAAAAAGCTGCGATGCTCACGTTAATATTTATCACCGCCATCGAAGTATCGCCTCCCTCCGAAATCTTTTTACAACTCGATAAGTGTTATGGGCTAACCAGCTGCCACTTTAACAAATTATTGGTGGATTTCGAGGAAAAAGTTGTCACCCTCCTTGAGAGGGTAAAAACGCCTATTTGATAGCTTGATTTTCTCAGCCGCGTACAGAGAATGTTAAATTACTGACGAAATGAAAGATAATAGCCTTCTTCTTAGCTAGAAGTTGCGCCACTGAGGGGGGAAAGTTTTTATCCCGAAGATTTTGAATTTTCATCCCCTTAGGGGCGGAGGGTATCGCGTTATTTATTCATGGGGTTTTTGATCTGAGTCGCAGTTTTCTTCTATTTAGATGATTGTGCGATCCTTTTTGTTGTTAAAACGGTTTATTGCAGTTGACCGTTTAGTTTTATGGGGAAAATTATACTGTCGTCATGAAAATGATTTCAGTATTTTTCGCGATATACAATTTTTTTACGCTGATATTTTTAAGCGCAGAGATTATAGGAAGTAGATAATAATAAAATTATTATACAAGGTCTGTCTCTAGACGACGGATACCTTCTAGAAAATCACTGTACTCAACTTTTACTAAGGTACCAACCACAATATCGTATTACCAAAAAATTTGCTGTCGGCATAATGACCGTACCATTAGTAATAGTCTAACTTTATAAGAATCATCAGTTATTGGGTCTAGTCCATATTATAACAATATTTTACAATAAGTGCGAATTTTCTTGACAAACATCTGGTTTAAATAATTTTATTTTAAGTATTACTATGTTTTATTTATTTATTTATAAAAAAAATGGCTGGTACAGTACAGTACATACCGAATTTCGTCTAAATCGCTTCAGCCGTTTGTGCGTGAAAGAGTAACAAACATCCACGCATACTCACAAACTTTCGCGTTTATAATATTATTATAAACGCGAAAGTTTGTTTAGAACGAACATAAGCAAATCCAAAAAGCTGCGATGATTTTTTACGCTGATATTTTTAAGCGCACAGATATAGGAAGTAGATAATAATAGAATTATTATACAAGGTCTGTCTCTAGACGACGGATACCTTCTAGAAAATCACTGTACTCAATATTATTATTATTATTAGCCTTTTATTCTGAGCGAGTTTTGGTTGAATGTATTCTGGTTATTATTCCTATAAAATGTCCCTCAGCTCAGTGTGCCTTTTGGCATAGGCCTCCTCCAACTGTCTCCATTGTGGTCTATCTTCAGCGACTCTTGTCCAGTATGGTCCCAAGGTTAGTCTGATATCGTCGTCCCATCTTCGGATTGGACGTCCTTGCCTTCTAGTGCCATCTCTTGGGTACCATAGTGTGACTAGTTTACACCATTTGTTTGCTTTGCAACGCAACATGTGACCTGTCCAGCCCCATTTCAGGTGATCTATACGGGCAAGTACATCAACGACTTTGGTTTTTTGTCTTATGGTTGTGTTTGGAATTTTATCTTTTAATTTTATTCCTAGCATGCTCCTTTCCATTGCTCGTTCGCACTTGGCTAGTTTTTGCCTGTGATTCTCAGTAAGAGACCAAGTTTCGCAACCATATGTTATGCAGGGAAGGATACAAGTGTTAAAAGTTTTTCTTTTAATATTTGCACCTAATTCCTTACTCTTCATAATTTCTTTGAGAGACCAAAACTTTTTCCACCCACAAGCTATTCTTTTGTCTATTTCTTTGGACATCATATCAGTGGGAGCAATTATTTGTCCTAAATAAATATACTCGTTCACATATTGCAGCCTGTTTCCGTTCAATTCAATATTAGCTTCTGTACAGTTAGTCATTAGTTTTGTTTTATTTTCATTAATTTCTAATCCAACTTCTTTACTTTTATCAGCTAGAGTTTGTACCATAGTTTGCAATTTGTTAGGATCTTCTTCTAATAAAATGAGATCATCTGCAAATCTTAAGTGATTTAAGCGAGCACCATTTACATTTAACCCAAAGTTATCCCATTCCAAATTTCTAAAGATGCTCTCCAATACTGCTGTAAATAGATTGGCAGACAAAGGGTCTCCTTGCCGGACACCTCTGTGTATTGGAAAGGGTTCGCCTTTTGTTTCCAGTTTTATCGAGCTTTTGCTTTTGCTGTATATATTTTTAATAATTTCAATATAGATGTCTTCTATTCCTTGTTGCTTCAAACTCAACCAGATTTTGTTGTGATTTAAGCTGTCGAACGCCTTAGAATAATCAACAAAAGCAATGTATATAGGCTTCTGGTATTCATTACATTTTTCCATAATCTGTTTTATAGTATGTATATGGTCTATTGTACTATAATTTTTCCTGAATCCTGCCTGTTCAACTGGTTGGCTTTCGTCTAAGACTTTTGATATTCTTTCCAAAATTACTTTAGCGAAGACTTTATAGACATTAGAAATTAAGCTTATTGGTCTATAGTTACCAATGTCGTCTTTATCTCCTTTCTTGTGCAAAAGAATAATATGAGATTCCCCCCACTGCTTTGGACTGGTTCCCGTTTTAAGTACTTCACTGAACAATTTTGCTAGAATTGGGCTGAGTTCTTCCGCAGTACCTTTTAGGAACTCATTTGACACATTGTCGGGTCCAGGAGCTTTTTCTGATTTCAGTGATTTTATCGCTTTAAGTACCTCTTCTTCAAGTACTGGCAGTAGAACTTCGCAGTGATGGTTTTCTTTAATGTCGTCTACAGTTTCCTGGATTTCATCATTTCTAGAGTATAGATTTTTGTAGTAGTCTGTAGCTAACTTTTGGATTTTCATTCGCTTCGATATTTTGACGTTTTGACCATTCTTCAGATATGGTATCCACTATTTTCCCTGTTCACATAGTTTCTTTAAAGCTTTTCTAGTACCGCCTGTATTTTGTATATTTTCTTCAAGAATTTTTAAACGTTTTGCTTTTCTCTCTTTTCTCATATTTTCTCGTATCTGCTTGCTTAGGTTAGAAATTTTGTTTCGATTTTCTTTGCATTTGTTTTTGTCTGATATCAATCACTGTCTTTCTTCCAGCAATTTTAATGTTTTTTCACTAAGTTTGTTACTGTTATCTGAACTGACTGGCTTCTTTTGTGACAAAATTTTATTTATAGTTTCATATTTTTCCTGTACACAGACATTGGAATTAAGTGTATCATGTAGCATAGCTAAGGAGGGTAATTCATGGTTCTTTTCATGATTCACTGTTTGCTCTTTGTTAATAGTTATGGCTTTCCTGGAATATTTTGGTTGGGCCATTTTTACAAGGCATCTCACCATGCGGTGATTGGTGTTGAAGTTCAAATTTTGTATTATGTGCGTGTCATTGAAGTATTTTACTCTATTTGTTATTATAAAATCAATTTCATTTTTATACTTTCCATCAGGAGATATCCAGGTCCATTTTTTGCTTGGCTTTTTCTTGAATACTGAATTCAGGAGTGTTAAGTTATTTTGCAGTAGGAACTCAATAAGTGTCTGTCCATTTGAGCTTCTTTTTCCATAACAGTGCTTACCCAAAATGAATTCTTCACTTGCCTCTCTGGTGCCAATTTGAGCATTAAAATCTCCCATAAGTATCAGATTGTTATTATAATACTGTTTTACGGTGTCAGAGAGGTTGTTGTAGAAATTCTCAGTATCATTTTTTTCAGCCTGTTCTGTGGGAGAGTATACCTGTATGAGGGTCCAAATTTTCTTGTAGCCTGGTAATTTTATGTTAAGGATTGCTATTCTGTCAGATACGCCTATCAATTCTTGTATATATTGTTTCATAGATTGTTTTATTAAAAATCCTACACCTCTGTGGCCAGCGGTTTCTCCTTTATAATATAGTATGTAGTTTTTGTATTCTTCTATTTTTTCACCAAGTCTTCTCATCTCGCTGATGCCTAAAATGTCACATTTAATGCCTTCTAATGATTTTTCTAACTCCAGTAAACTGTCTTGTGTTCTTAGAGTTCTTGTGTTGAGAGTTGCAATATTGATCGACTTACTTCTTTTAGTTGGAGGGTTTTGGTCTGATACTCCCGCGGGGACCAGCCGTATTGGGAGATTATTTTTTTGTTGAGTTTTCTGTTGTTGTTGTAACTTTCCAGTTCTTGAAAGTGCTGTATTAGTATCTATAAGTGTTCTTTTCAGACAGTGAGTATGCTCTCTCTCGCATGAATTGAAATGCATCCTTTCGTTATAATATTAGTAGGATATAATTCCAGAAGTAATTGATCTTGTTTCAGATTTACAAACATGTTAGATTGGACTAACTTAAACACTTAAATTGATCTTGACGTCGTTCTTCTTGTCATTATTAATTATAGGTTTGTGTTTGACTACATACTGCCTAAAGTTAAGCGGATATGCGGTCCAGGGTATAGCACGCTTACCAAGATACCTATTTACTCGAGATTTGAATACTCGAAACATTTGTTTCATACCACAGAACTTTCTCCAAGTAGGTATTTAGTTGAAAGTACCTAACTTATGTTCAGTTAAATTTTCCCTAGAATTTCATTTCCTAAGTGAGAAACAGTTTATACTCTACACAGTATCACATATAGGTCACCTTTGTTCTTTGTTAAATCAGGTTCTTTAATTTACTGCTCTAACCAGCCATTATACTAGTAAATTACTTGCTGCTTTGAGGTGGTTGTGCTCTAGTTTTCTCAATTATTCACTAGAACGTAGTGGAATTTAGTACTATGTTTAGAGCTAAACAGTTTAGAAGTTATAGCACAGCATACAGGGTGGAGAGCTGACGCAGATTTTAAATGAAATCGCTTATTTGGCTTTCTATTAAAGTCTTCGACTGCTAATGCTGCGAAGTGCTAGTATTAAATACAAAATTTAGAGTTTAATAAATAAATCTATTTACTTAAATAATTATGTACAATATTCTAAAACATCACTTTAAACTTGTATCTAAATATCTATTTTTATAATTCTAATGTGAAAATAGCATGAAAGATTTCCTTATAAGGTATGATGCCTAATTACTTCCCATTTATATTATTTAGATTTCTTTGAAAATATCGTTTTTTCAATTTAATTCTAATTGTTTTTATTATTACTGGTTACTAGTACTCCGAGTGGGTCAAATTAATGTCGGCGTCAGCTCTTCAATCTATCATACCCCGCGCTTAATCTTTTGAGATATATTTTTATCGCAAAGACCGCGCACATAGTTTGAAAAACAGATAGACGATTGGTCCTTACTTTTCTCGAATGGATAATTCGTATCTGACGTACTGGTTAGCACCGCGTCGAATATCCACCAATTATACTCTATAAAATTTAACTTGATCTCTGCGACAGCTGTCAGAAAAATCACGCCTATGAAGTCCTGAATTTCTTAATAGTACAGACAGTACCTGTCAATGTCATACTTTATGGGCATGTCGATTAGTGATGGGCGACGAATGATCGTGACCACAGAGTTTTAGATAGAGTTTTAATTAAAATATCGATAGTTTATACTGACGATATTTTAAATAAAACTTAATTTATCATTAATTTTATTGTATATTTGAATATCATAACATTTTTTACATGTGTAATTAAATTAAACCCAATTATATGTTACATTAGCATCGATAATAGTGAAAAACGTCGATAAATACTATCGTTACATTATTATGAGTATTTAATTAATATCATAACATTATTTACATGTGTACATACTTGATCTTAAATAATAGTACTCGTAAGTAAATAAAATCCAATTTCTCACCTTCAACTACTCATTCGATTTCATTACAACATTGTTTGAAAATCGATTTTTTCCACCACTATCTCAGCTCTAAATATGTCAATATGTAACTGTCGCAGAGATCAAGTTAAATTTTATAGAGTATAAGTAGACCGCCGATATAATTAATACCGAAAGAACGCGGTGGATACAAAATGCTTCGAACCGGAGCCATTTCAAATCCTAGGGGAGCCCTATATCCAACAGTGGTAATCTTATGGCTGATAGATGGACGGATGTATCTAAATCTATCAGCCGTTACCTCTACCCATAGTTCTTTAGTGTTATAATTATTTGTTTAGTATAATTTTAGCTGTATGAAACAGCTCTAGATTACATCTATTCCTTGTAGAGAATCCATATCATGTCTGAGGGTGGTAAGCACAATTACCCACGAGAATTCCCTCATCGGCAATTAATTGTCTTGCCCATGACAGACATCACATAAGATTTATTACTTGTCTATATAATTATACAAGGTGATTCGCATAGGGTATCTTAGAGTATCTCTCTTAACTTGAGAGGGAGTGATTCAGACGATTTTTACTATATATCTCGACATTTGAGAAAAAAATAAGTTATATCTCGTCAAAAAAAAAACTGGACAAGTGCAAGTCAGGCTCGCACACCGAGGGTTCCGTACAAATCCAGAAAATTTCACAAAATTGGGAAGTACGTTGTTAAAATATCTATACTAATCATCATCATCGACAAAAGTTTTTTTTTTTTACTTGTCATTTATCGAAAATCGTTAAAATAATAAAAAACCTGTTTTTAGCATGTGCTAATGAAGCTCTTTTATATGATATCTTACATGATACGATTTACGCACTTTGAATTTTAAACCCATATTTTGTGAATTTCGAAGCCCTATTTTTTTGTAATAAAAATGTACAGTTTTCAGATTTATTCCTATATGTGTACTCTGAGACAATGCTTCTCGCCAATTTTCATAGTTCTATGTCAACGGGAAGTACCCTGTAGGTTTTGATTTTTGTGAGTGTCGAAATATGCGGTTTTTTACGACATAAACGGCTCTAACTACTTTATTTGATAACTGAGAAGTTTTTCCTTTACACAACTGTAAGAGATCATAGATATACGTGTACAGTATAAATTTCAACTCTATATCTTTACGCGTTCCCGAGATAAAGAGTCTTGACATACACACAGACGGACAGACGGACAACAAAGTGATCCCATAAGGGTTCCGTTTTTTCCTTTTGAGGTACGGAACCCTAAAAACATCAAAATATATGGAAAAGCTGATTTCATCGAATTCCCAATTGGCCCCATAGTAAAAATTGTTCATAATAATGGTCTGAATCACCTTTTCTGATACTTATATGTATATAATTTTAATAATATTTTCAAGTACCTCTACATGTATGTCATTAGTGTTCAATCTTACTCTAAAACGAATGATATAATTAGAGTCTGTGTAATTTTTCTATTGTAAAATTTTTCGTTGCAATGTTGTCCTATTTATTTTGATCATGATTTTATTGAAATAAAAAATGGTAATTGATCATTATAATATTGATACATATTACTTTTAAAATCTGGTATATCATCGAATATAACATTAGTTTTAAACAGTCTAAGAGAGACCCTAATGATCCAAGGTTGCCTGGAAGAAATCGCCATGGGTGATAAGGGCCGCCGCTGTATAATCATATTTTTTGTCGTATTTGTGTAAATAGATTAGAAATTGTCTGTCTAATGTAGCGTTTTGAAAATATGAGAGAATAATAAAACAACAAAAATCATTTGAAATTGAACAATTTATTGTAAACTAATACGAACGCATAGTAAAATTTAGGATATATATTTTTAATATTAATATTACAATAACAAAACACAATAAAGCGTTAACTAAGTTCACCAACATTCTGTAAAGCTAGGATGATTGCAATGGTTTTTATTTCACGTACTAACCGACGAGCCTTACTTAAGACCGTATTTACGTCATAGTTACAATATCAAAACGTTAAAGCTATATAAAACATGGCCAATGAAACGACAACAGTCTTAACTACAAACAAATTGTTTAAATATATCCAAGATTTGTTTTAATACTTATGGGTTTACTTACAACGACATGGATATGAGTCGTATTACTGACAAAAATTTTGTTACAAAAATGTTTTGTGACGACGAAGCGTATTAGGTATATGTGCCAGTGTGACCTAAACAATACTGATCCTCGATATGGCAAGTTTCTAGGAAGACTGAGGAAGACTGTTGTGGGAACACCAATCAGTACAAAAGGTATGATACGCTTATAGAGATCAGTTTCGGACAGTATAAAAGTACAAAAATGAGCAGAAGTATTTATAGCTAACATTGCATTTCCGTCGCCTAACATAATCTGTATTTACAATTCACTGAAGCTTTGATAGATCTAGAAAAATATACGTACAGAGATAGACGTGCAAAGCCTTTATAAATACGAGAGTACAAAAGCAGTCTCCAGGTTAAATTCGGTAACGTAGCTTAATGATATTTAGATTCTATTGGCGTATTAAAAGTCGCTTATTTCAGGGTCAGTGTCGGCATATTTGCAGGTGAAAGGATTCCGAAGCCAAGAACAGAAAGACCCATTGCTATGCTGTTTATATTTTGCCGTAGTGTGCTTTTTAGCGTGTGCTCTTGCGACCGCCGCTCGTCGAGTGGGATATGAGTCTAACGAAGATGCATCTGAATCTCTTGGTACGGAATCGTAGCCAGACTCTGCTCGTCTTGAAGTAGCAGCAGGGCTATGCTTGCCAGTTCTTGGTGTTGACTCGTGCCCGCTATCATAACCATCCGGTTTGGAACCCGCGACAACCCTAGCTACTCCTTTATCTTTTTCGTTCTTGTCGGATCTAGGCTCCGTTGTGACAACTGGAGGTGTTACTTCCAAATGTAGATTGGATTTTAACTCTCTAAAAGTATTTGATGGAGCTCCTATTCCAGGAATTCGTCTTTCTTCTCGTAAGTTAGGATCTGAAGCTCCGTCGGGATGTCTCAATGATGCTATTCGGTCGTCTGTCATATTGTTGCCTCTATACCTCTCAAAAGGGCCATATGAGTCGTTGTGAGTTCCGTCTAAGTCTTGATATCGTCCGCATTCTTCTACCGCACTACCAGGTCTAGACATTGTTCTTTTGCAGCTGTCACAAATCTTGTCACTTGGTCTATAAGCGGGCTCACTGTAAACAGAACCATCACCGCCATAGTCTTCAGTCTCTCGGACGTTACACATAGACAGCGATTGAAATTGAGGTGCGATCCTTGCAGCTGCTATCTCATCGTTGTCTAGTATTCGACGTGATCCGTAGACGTCTGTCATTCCCATAATTTCGTCAAGTCTAGATCGCGACGATGGTAAACTTTCATGTGGATTTGAATCGTCGATTGGCTCTCCACTGAAAGTTTCTGCATAAAAGCCTATTGTCTGCCGCAAGTAAGCCTCGTTTCTTATTTGACGTTCAACTTCACTGTAAAGTGAAAACGTATCAGTAAACGTTGAAGCTACTGTTAAGTTTTCTTGACTAAGGATCCTAAGAGGATGGTCATCATCGTCATGATCAAAATGATTTTCAGGTAATCCCATGCAGTAAGCAATATCTTCTTCGGTTACTTGGAGGCAACTATCTTGCATTGGGACGGGCTCTAAAGGTTCTTCAACTTCGATTATTTCTAAAATTTCATCTTCTTCGTCGTCATGACCTCTACTCATACCATGAATATCAATATCTCTACTATGATTCGAAACTAGTTCTTCATCCATACGCATTCTTTCTTTATATTTACTATCTAAACTCTCCATAGAAACTTCTCTACTGCTAAGACTACTGGGTTGCAAAAGAGGTAAAGCTGGAGGAATTTCAGCTAATTCTTCGCTATCATCATCGTCATCTATATCATTTTTACTAGAGCTAGGCTTAGACCCATTGTTCTTCTTTTGAATTGAATTTGGATCAGGTGGGCCTATGTTTTCCTCTTCAATAGTCATTCCTTTAGAGCTAGCTTTTAAGCCTGTTCTAATAGTAGACTCTTCTACGTGAGGTCTTTTAACGTCCTTGATGACATGTTCTGCTCGATGTATACTTTCTTGATGATCAGATATTCTTTGTGTTGAATCTTTATGACTCTTGTGACTTGGTGAATTGTGTCTTGATTTTTGGATCTGGGAAGTTTGATTTTCAACCCATTTTCTTATCATATTTTTCTTATGATTGTCCATATAACCATATCCAATGCTTTCATTACCATGAGGATTTAAAACTCCAACTTGGAGTGGTATTGGGATTGGCTGAACTGGCACAGCCTCAAATTGCAATGGAAGTTTAGGCTCTTGCATAGGGCCATCAATCCATGTCTCACGTTTCTTTTCTTGAGTTTCTTTGATAATGTGTCTGGCTTCCACGAGTTTAGACTTTGAAATTCTTGGGCCATCGATCCATTGCTCATCGCTGTTATTTTTTCCATCTTCAGATGCATGTTTCTGACCCGCTTTTTTCAACGGCGTAGATTTTGAAGTCACAGAATGTACTGGAGAAGATTTCGGCGTGTGACTCACTGGAAGCATAGTTTTTAATGGCGATGATTTGGGTGAAGAATGAAGTTTGTGTATAGGACTTTTTTCTTCAACTACTTTAGATAGAGCTGATTTGTGCTTTTGTTCTGCAGCTGATCCTCTTAGCGCTTTGCTTAGCATTCCTCTGTTGTCACCAGAATTCATATGCGGTATGTAAACTGGAGGATGCTCTCCGTCTGTTGCGTCGTCCAGAGGTCCAACGTAAATGACCGTATCAGCGGATAGGTCACTACTAGACGGATCTGGTTCACTGCTACTTGGTTTTGACGCATCTTCACCAGAACTGCCTCCAGACCCTGCGTTGTTATTTGCAGAGTATTTTATTTTTCTCCTTCGTAGCCTGTGTATTCTCGAGGCTAGCTGTAAGGTCGTCAGAGTATCGGAATAGTTCTGTACATTTGGTGATACATGGACGATCATGGCTGTATGACACGTTAAGGAACCTAGACATTCTTTTAACACGTGGGTCAGATTATGATCTCTGTATGGAAGATGTCGTTGACCGTTGAATATGGCAAGTAAAATATTGCCAAGCCCTGATAGAGGAATGCCTCCATTGGTTTTTCCTCGTTCAGAGTTTCCCAAGTCGATCAGGTGAAGTCGGCTGCGGCCACCAGCAACTGTAACAAAACAAAATAATGTCAAATAAGCTATTAATATTCGGCGTATCTCACTAATTTTTCACCATAAAAAGATACCAAGACCAGATTTTGAATAATGTTTAGTATTCTTTTGACGAACGAATGTCACTGAAATTTTTGCTTATTCTTAAATCGTTGAAAATTTTTGCTTAGTTTGTTAGAAAAAAAAGACCTTAAAATCCTTTCTAAATTTTTGTTCATTTATACAGTACTGGTTTGTTCTTCTTTCACGCAGCAACGGAGCAACGGATTGACTTAATTTTTAGCATGGAAATAGGTAGTTTGAAAGACGGAAAATAACATAGGTCACTTTTTATAATAGTAAAATAAAATATTCCCATAAGATAGCCCAAAAATTAAAATACCACGCGGACGGAGTCGCGGGAAGAATCTAGTCTTATATAATTTAAAGCTTATTATTCCCTACCTGCTCCTTTGCCCCCAACGCTGTACTGGTACACGTGTAAAGTATAGAGCAGATGGCTGTCCTTCCCTTCTTCCCTGGTGCCTCGCGTAGCCAGCGCCGCGTCCAGATAGAAGGCTGCCTTCTCGGCGCTGTGGACTCGAAGCTCGGACTGGTTCTGCAGGTGGGTGCCGAAGAGAGGGTCGTCACGGAGGTACACTCCTGGAGACTGCTCCGTGTCTGTTGACAATAGTAAAAAGTTAAATATATGTTAAAGTACGAGTCTTTGATTAATTTTATGTATAGAGTTGGTGGTTATATTCGGTTCAAAAATACCAAAGAATAACGACTCTATATTTAATAACCACGCTATTGCACTTTGCATAAGGCGTTGTGAAGTTTTTCGTCGTTGCCACGGAACAGCCAATTGATAGCACACGGGATGACGCCCAGGCTCTGCTCCAGCATTATTTATGAGTTATAAATAATAGCTAGAAGTTGTTCTAGAGTACGCCCTGTTTGGAAATGAGATCACTTACCGTTTTGATAAGGAGCTAGTAAGTCCCGTATCTGGTTGGTGTTGGTGCAGAGTTCCACCGCCGACACACGCACGGAGAAGCGCGTGCCGCACTTGTGGCGCTGCTCGGCGATGCCACGGAACAGCCACGTGATGGCGCACGGTATGGCGCCAAGGTTAGCTGCGGAGTCTGGCCGCCCCAGCATTGTGTAGGATTTACCTATGGCAAACAATACATAATTACTAATGGGAAGTTCATAAAGAATCTTAAAGAAAGCTCACCACTGACTTTTCGGCGAAGGAAAACATCGTGAGGCAACCTGTGTACGAGTACGTCCGTACAAGAAATTCGATGGCGTATGTGATTCCACCAACTTGCACTGGGCCAGCGTAGTGGATATAGGCCAATCACCCTTCTTGGGTAGGCCTACGTCCTGCAGTGGACTATTAAAAAAAAAGCTGATACAGGTAAAGCTAACACTGTTCATCATCTAAAATCAGGTATGAGATGGTCCGATAGCCAATCGGACCATAATGTTCTCGAATGGACTCAACCTACCAGCAAAAACATCGACAAGGTGGATTGATGATGTAGTCGAAACCACAGGAAGAGTATGCAAGCTCATGTCGAAAATTTAGAGTTACATAGGTAAGTGATGTTGATGGCCTATATCCAGCAGTAGGCATCCTACGGCTAATAATTATATTTAGGATGATGAAATATAAAGTTATCAATCAAAACAAGACCCAATTTCGCAACCTAACACTGTTATAGCCCGTTAACGATCCAATCTATCTCCATTATGTCATACGAGAGCTTCAAGCATCTGATAATCGTGATTTCAATTGCCGTTTACATAAAAACGAGCCGACTCGCCGGATTACTGAAATCCCGCAGTAATTAAACAAGATTTAAATTTTAGTCGGGAATTGATGATATTTTAAAACGGAGTTGACGAAAAGTGAAAATGAATTGTAATTTCTAAGTTACTAAATTTTGTGTTACGTTGTTTGTAGAAATAGTAAGATATTTTTGAGTATTTTTTAAGAAGCTGTTAAATAAATCCCTAATTAGGTAGGTAGGTATGTATTTTTTAGCACGGTTTTATCAGTTTCAGATGAACTGGTATGTTCTCTATATAAATGTAGCGAATTAGATATCCTGCATTTGGTAAGTCTATACCTATTTATTGTAAATAAATGTAAAATAATAAAAAAAAAATACCCGTCTTCTTTGAATTCTATTGTAATATAAAATTTACTTTTATATTTTTAACTGTAATTGAATTAATGCAAGTAAACCCTTTTTAAGACATTTCAAGATATCATGCAAACCTATGTACTCGTCGTACCTACAGTGTACTGTAAAATAATATAGCGCTAGAGACCGATTAGAAAATATTATTATACCTGCGAATTTTAGACACAGCGTAGGTAACATTAAAACATATTCCACGTAAGCCAAACAAATCTGCCTTCAAACTAAAATATTTTAAAACAACAACTGGCACAAATGTTATCTAACATACGTGATTTCGTAATCCAACAACAAAGCTTTTCCGATTCGAGCAACGACAATAACGCATGCGGCAGCCGCACGGCTGGCTCCCATAGCTGCCTAATTTGCCAATCGGAATACGCGGCATGTCGCACTAATCCGGGATTGCGGCATTGCAGGATGCCGCAAAATGCCACAAGTTCTTCGGTAAGTTTCGTTCTAAAGCTTTCATTCAATTTACGTTTGTAACATTAATCCGGGACTGATATTTTGAGTCAGTGTCTTAGCTTCACTGAAAATTGAATCGTTTGCTATCTCTACGATGGGCCGTGGTCAGGGTAGGGGGGATGCATGTGATTCAGTCTCCACCCCCTAACCCCTGAAATTGTAAATATATTCTATGTTATGCAATTTATTTTCTCAAATCGTAAAATAATCACAAAATGTATCGGTCCGTTGCGCTCGCGCTTAGTGAAATTGACAGCTTGTTATGTTTTGTTTCTGTTTATCAAATAAATGTTTATCAGTCTGATTGGGGTTGTGTTCTTGAAATATTATTATCTTAAGTATATCACGGGATAATCGTTTTTTGTTGTCGTAAAATAGTAAAAATATAATTATGCAGATAAGCTAGCAATATTGGCCGATGGAAGGCTCTACCTGTACCTTCAGGCATGAAAACTATCTTCACTAAAACCCAACAAAAACCAAACCACAAAAGTTAAGAAACTATTTCATCTGTTCAGCATAATCTTTGAGAAAGCGAGTCGCAAAGTCAAACCAACTTCGTAGTTGATGAAAATATGAGCCGGTACTTACCATTATTGACCGGTATAAGGCTTAACGGGCTTTGCAGGTTCCTTTAAATCTTCCTAGGCAAGAACAGATTTCTTTTTACGAATGCTCTGGCTTGCTACTATTAAGAGTGAATAGGGTAAAACTATACAATACGCCCCACTTTTTTTTAAACATCGATAAAACCTTAATAATAAAGCATTTGCTAAATTTTGTGGCGTTAAATTAAAAAGCAATAATTTATGAATGGTTTGACATAATTATTTGGCGTTTTTAAACGATCATTTAAATACTATAATGGTATTTTAAAAACCTTAAGTGGGGCGTTTTGTATTGACATTGCTTGACAAGATGCCTTACTTGTATTACAAAATGCCCCAGTGTAAAAAAACCAATAAATCATGAATATTTTAATGTCTATTTGATTTTTATATATTTTTATATTATAGTTTAGCTAAATATCTACTTTATAATTTATTATTAATCTCTTATAATTATATGATGATTAATACTTCAGAAGTTAGTTTAATAGAGATCAACTTTCAAATCACACATTTTTAAATTATCTTATTATAATTCAACTCTATTTCTTCTTTCTAGTTTTTTCTCTACTAGCCTTTTTTCCATGAATAAACAGCTATTACATAGCGGTTTTTTACATTCTACAGAAATCATGCCGCCAAAGAGAGCACGAAGAGCACTTTATCCTCTCTTGATTAAAATCTATCTAATCCATGCATTCTACACATCTATTCTCTTCGTCCTCTGCGGATATCTTTTCATCAGAACTTTATTGCTTCATTTCTTCTTTACAGTAGTAAAGAACAATCTATCCGATGATAAATATAGGTATTAAATTGTAGGTTTTTGTTGTTTAGTTCTTTAATTTGCTAGCTTTTTACTTTTCATGTCTTTTAAAACTTTTTCTTTTTATTTTTCTTTGGAAGATTTACTTATTTTCGATGGTTTTTTTGATTTTTTTTATTAGCTTTCGTTTTGTTAATATATTCTGGGAATGTCAGAATCACCACACTTAGTTTTTTTTTTAAATTAATTGCGGGAAGTTTGTCAAAGTTTTGGCCAAAATCCACCCTGTGTTTTGACACAGGATGGATTTTGGCCAAAACTTTTAATCTGATCTGATCTGACCTTTGGTGTCTGTTCAAGGGTCTTAGAATGCGCATATTTTTTGAGGTGTTGCTTGTGATGGCGGTTCTGGAAGAGCCTATAGCTGTTCCGATGATTTTTCTAAAATATCTATCAATGATATCACAATAGCAATCACATGATGATGCTATAAATTATTTTTTAACGTGTCTACAGGTCTGACAAAATGGGAGTTCCTATTTTGTTCATATGCTATGAGTCTGATAGCTCCCACAATTTGTTTATCCGGAAGAAGTAAGAAATACGTACTATTTTTAGAGACTAAAATTGAGGCGTATTACCCCTTGATAACTGGGGCATCTTGCAAATATCTAATTACAAAATGCCCCACCTCAAAAGCCGGTGCCATCAAACGTTAATAATTGTAAATAACACGCCAAATCGTAGGTTATTTATCAATGATTTCGTATTTTTCATTGTAATTTTGAAAACAAAAGCAGCACATAAGATTGAAAAATTTGTATGGTACGCACCACAATATGGTTCAAGGACTAATTTACATATTTTATCACTATTTCAAAAATAAATGCAAAAATCACGTGCTCGCGTCAGAAAAGTTGAAAAAGTACTGGCGGCCATACATGTGTGCCTTTTCGTGTCGTCTATCTCCATCTGTGCGAGTGTGAGAGCGGTGGGGCGTCTTGTCTGCTGGGGCGTATTGTATAGTTTTACCCTAAACAATATCAAATAATTATAATAATAGTAAAATTTTCATTAGACATAGTTATTGCGAGGTTTAGTGAAAATTCAACCTAACAATAACTACACAAGTTTTGGTACTGTTTCATCTGTATGCCATCTTCGCGGAAGCGAGTCGCGAAGTCAAACCGACTTCATAGTTAATGAAAATATAAGCCGATAATTTAGCATTGTTTGCCGAAGGTGGAAGGCTTAAAGCGCACTCTACCGGATTAAGAACGGCGGAGTCGGTAAACGAATTTCGCATCTAGTTATAAAGGGTACCGCTTAAATGGTTTGCTGTAAAACCTTGATCAGCAACTCGTGGTGTTGATCACGCAATGTTATTTCAAAGTAAGTACTGACAGTTTCAACATACAGTAAGTATTAACAGTAACGTTAATTACCGCAACTGTGCTGTAAAATAAACCAAGTTGAAAAAAACGTTAAGCGATTCAACCGCTTAACGTATATTTTACGCTAAAATATTTCCAAAAATAGCTAATCAATTCTAGCAAACTATTTTTATGACTTCCTCAAATTGTTATACTAATCAATATATACTACGGGACTAAACGCGCACTAAGACCCGAGAGCCAAGCTGACTCGACACTTCACCGAAGACATCCCGGACATCAGTCTGTACGAGATTAGAATGGCCCTGAATCAGCTTAAAAACAACAAGGCGCCGGGTGATGACGGAATAACTTCAGAGCTTCTGAAAGCGGGTGGTAAACCGGTACTTAAAGTCCTTCAGAAGCTCTTCAACACCGTTATCCTCGAGGGCATAACGCCAGAAGCATGGAACAGAAGCGTGGTGGTGTTGTTCTTTAAAAAAGGTGACAACACCTCATTAAAGAATTACAGGTCCATCTCGCTTCTGAGCCATGTTTATAAGTTGTTTTAAAGGGTCATTACGAATCGTCTCGAGCGCAGGCTTGATGACTTCCAGCCTTCCGAACAAGCCGGGCTCCGAAAAGGCTTTAGCACCATAGATCACATTCATACGCTGCGGCAAGTTATACAGAAGACCGAAGAGTATAACTTTATTCAAATCACAAAAAAATAGGGCCTCAAATTTCACAAAATATGGGTTCAAAACTCAAATCGTATCATGTAAGTTACTCGTATCTAAACAGATTTTAACAACTTACTTTCCAATATTGTGAAATTTTCTGGATTTGTACGGAACCCTCGATGTGCGAGCCTAACTTGCACTTGTCCGATTTTTTACTCGTAAATTAACACAAACGACACATTGTAAAAATGTTTGTCATTAAATGATCTTGTACCCAACAATGACAAAATCGTTATCCAAACCCTGGTTATTCGCTGACCGTTTCCTTACTCTCGGCGGTAAATGAATTTAGCATCTAGTTAATAAGTCTGCGCTAGTGTAGTGGCCTTGGGCTGCACATTTAATTAGGAGTTTATAACCTTGGCGGGGATCGGATTATGGGCTTATTGCTTCTTGGATTAGGGTGTACTTCGGCCTGTAATTAGATTGCTAAGTAATGTATCAAGACGAGCCATTACGATACATAGTGTGTGTAGATATACACAGAAATCTTAGATAAATAATCAATTATGGGAAAACATGATGCTTAGGTTTGTAACTGACGGCACACAAACGCCTTTATAGGTACATTGACTGTTTGGTTACCACAAGAAATGAACCCGAAAAGATAACTAAAAAAAATACCTTAAACAGGTTGTTATTTCACTTTTGGATTTCTATGACAGACAGCAGGTTTACTATAGTTTTGACTGCATTTGACGACCTTTATCAAGATGTAGTACCTACCTACTAGCGCGCGGGCTCGTCTAGCATAGCACTGATCTTGATAAAGATCGCATAAACTTGCTGTCATATAGTAAACTTGCTGTCTGCCATAAAAAATCCATGCGTGAATAATACCTGTACTATATTTTATTAATAAAAAAACATTTTCGTCACTGTCATATCGGTCGCAAATGGCGAGGACAATTTTTGAAACGTCTTAACTTTAAAAAAAAACTGTTGATAGGTACTAAATCATCATCACATCCTTCATTGTTCCGCATGGTTAGTTATTGGATGGGTGACCGCGGGTGGCATTTTCCAACTGAGCGCTACCGTGGCTCGGATGACACGTTAAATTGTAGGTCCCGGTTGTTTTAACCGTTTAGCCATGTCAGAGGCCTTCAGGCGGCATTAAAACTCTTACGCCAGGGCTGGGCACCCGGCTTATACGGACTTACTATCATCATACTATCCGTAGGACGTCCACCGCTAGACATAAATAGGTATTTAAAGAAAACTTATTTAGGTAATGATATGATATTGCTATAACACTGTTAGATATAAGCCTTCGTTTCGATCAGCTTATTTCTGTAATATTAATCAGACATCTGACCTCCAGAATAACGTAGGTCACCAGTGACAAGGGCGTTCTATGTTATTGATCAAAAATTGTACTCGTGCAATTAATTTTCTTCGCCAAATTTCATATTTCAAAACCACAACTAAGTACAGACAGTTCAGACAAGTTCGAAAGTTACTCCAAGTCGTAGATGACATCCTACAAGCCACAGTTTTAATATCAAAGTTAAGACCGTATTTACACTCTCCGACGGCGCTCACCTCTGGTATTTATCAAACTTTCAATTAAGAGACTCGCAGTCTTTCCCATTTCGATGCAAATCCCTCTCAACCCCCTACTTCGCTGCAGCGGCACTTAAACACAGTGACAGTGCTTTGGAAGAAACGACTAACTTGAAGTGCGCAACTTGAAACTTGCGTATTTATGATTGTAGTTATGTGATGATTAAATTGATTGCAATGTGTGTATACAATAAAGGTTTTTCTTTTGTAAAAGCACCTAAAATATCTATTTTCAAAGAGGATAAATAAATTCGTCTTTTAATTATACGGTCATGAGTGAATTTGGAAAACAAAAAAATATCAAGCTCAACAACAATGAACTATTTTAATTAAAGTAGCACAGGTGTTACTCACGCGTAGTTTTAGTAGATAAGTGCTACTATAGTTTCAATCGCATTTGGCGATCTTTTACAAGGTTGGAGTACTAGCTCGCGGGCTCGTCTCGCAAAGCACACCTGTGCTATACTTTAATTAAAATGTGCGAAAACCACGCTAGTTACCATAATCAAACAATGAACTAGAAGGAAAACAATTAGGTATATCTAAATAAAATAAAATGGATAACTATAATTAAGTGTCTCTACTTTCTTAATAATCACTTCAAACTTTTGTCAAAATGTATTAATTTTATTTGCACGTTTTATTTGTACGGTTTATTCGTGACAGTTCCACCACGTGGTCAATCAATGACACTATAGAGAAATCAAATTTGGCTCTATTTCTTTGCGGGAATACCTTTAGGAGGATGCCTCTAAGTTTTTTTAAAGTTATATCGAATAATAACTAATATTGTAATTGACAGAGCTTAAGTACTGTTTTCCCTTTGTTGTGGTGGCAGCAAGAAGCTTCCACACTTTATAGTGGCTCCATAAACAAGCCAGACGCACGGCTTGATGCTTTTTAATCAGCGAGTTTGAATAAGATCTTAGTAATATTATGATTATGATAGTGAGGATTAGTTTAATGAAAGAGAAATAGGGCAGAGTTGATGCTCAGATTTATTCTACGGAATGGTGTTGGCAAAATATACGTAATATATAGTTTTAAGAGGAAACTGAGAAATCATGATAGCATTGATCACGGAAGAGCAAATAGAGTAAAAGTAAGGTTTGGCTTTTATGATTATTGGTTGTAAGTATTAATGAAATAAGTAAGTTCGTATAGGTCGGGTGGCTTGCCCTGGAGTCAGAGTTTTGAACCCGCCAGAAGGCCTTTGACATGTTATGAAATAATTTAGTATTTTTTATGATACTCTAAATGTATTTAGGAAGTGTGACTTGCTATGTATTCAAATTATAGAGAGACGAGAGAAATACTTAATAAGAATTTTTGATCGTTTCTGGCGTATTCTCTTTTTGGATACTATTAAGTAATACTCTAGAACTTATAATCTCATTGTAATTATTATTACAAATAATTGGAACTATAGAATTGAATGCCTGAATATGAATACGTATCTCGGAATGGAACTGCTGATCTTTTTTACAATTTCGGTGTTGGATCTAAAGTAAAAGATGTTGGCCACTCCTATATACTGGAACACTATGTTCTTACCAAGGCCTGCGTGTCCGAAGCAGAAGAGGCAGCCGTCCGTTCCGTTGATGACGGCGTGGATGACGTCCGTCAGCGCGCTCGAGCAGATCTCCGTCTGGAACACAAAATGGACGCCGCCATTACTAAGTATCAATACTAAACAATTTCATAAATACCTTTTATCATATAATTATGTTCCTTATTATGAGTACTGTATTAGGTATATATTTGATACAATATTTGGATTTTTAATATTATTTTAATATCTTTTTTGGCAAAAACCACTGATTTTAAATAAGCTCCGAACCAAAGTGCTATAGCGAAAGTTGCTTAGTGGTTTATACAAAACTACTTAGTTAACCTACATTTTTCATGGTACCATTTCATAAATGTTTTTAACCGATAAAAAAGCACGATAATCGGCCTATCTATAGCGGGGAATTTAGAAACATCAGCATTAAAAATTACTGTTTTCTTAGAAGTTCGCATCATTCATCACCATATCAGCAGTCTGACGACGACAGCTGGACATAGGTTTCTTCCATTATTACCATTACACCGGTTAATAGCTGCTTGCATCCAACGCGTTCATAAGATAATCTATGCTTGGCAGTGGACGCCTTTCGCTTCACTTTCAGAGAGGTCTTTAGGATGATGTTATAATAAAAAAAATTACTTACACTTCGCTGGAAATAATAACAACAACATGTATTCACATCCGTAAACAAGTATTCATCAAAATTCAGTCAACGTAACGTCGTGCCAAAACCGGAGCAGCAAAAACATCTATTTTGCATTTAATTAACCTATAACTCAAAAACAATTTCAATAGAAACCTCTCAGGATCGGAACCAAGTTTCAAAAGGCAATTTCTTTATTAAAACGTCCAGGGAGAAACCTTCGTCACACATACCAAATGAATTTATTAAAATTCCAAAGTACAGTAAAAAGACTAAGCCCCAGACTCCACAAAAGCGGAGCTGTGCGGACATGAGGAAGAGTTGTGTGCGGTCGGCGAGCGTTGTAGTTTGTGTTTTGTTTGCCCATAGGAAAAAAAAACGTATTTGGTTACATGTACTCCTTTTCAACATAGCTTGTCGTTTGAGCAGAACTAATTGTAATAAAAGTGGCGCATTTTTATTTAATTTGTTGTTGAGTTATACAATACATTCTTTCTCTTTATAGACCCGAAAGACTTATCTAATCAAATAATCTATAAAACTTATCTTACAAATACACTATTTTTATCTTATACTTAAACAATTTTTAGCTGTGATAGAGAAATTAACGTAATATAATTTCATTCACTGTCAAATGCTAATCACTACCAATCAAAAATCACCAAATTTTCAAGCTATTCTATTTTAGATGTAAGTAAAAAAAATTGAAAAAGAAGAAAACTCAGCCGTGAGAGGAGCGAAGCTAGCTAGGGCGGGTTTGAGCTATGTTTATTCTAGCTTATGGTGTAATGTAGTTGTAACGTTTCGCTAAGTTACGCTTTGCTCAGCTTTGGTGAAGATCCGCCCTTAAAAGACTTAGCGAGTTCTCTCGTTTCCTTTCTCGTTGCTTAATTAATTCGTTTCTTTTTCATTGCTGTTACTTTTTTAATAACGTTTTCATGACTGAAAGTTTGTGGCTGCTTTTGATTTATTTAATTTTTTATCTGGATTTTAATATTTTTTGGGTCTGAGAAAGTATAGCTAGGTAAGAAATAATATCTATGTTCTACATAACTAATCGTTTTCATTGAATCGTAATGTTATTGTACAATTTCAGATAGATACATGTTCATGTACGGTGTATACATAACATATTATTATGTATGTGCGAAATGAATATAATAAAAATAATGTTAATAAAAGTTATTAGTTTAAAAAATACTTGAAAAACATGCTTTACGTGGCATTTCTCATAAGTGCAAACACGACTATGATACGATATTCCATCATAGAATGCCAGTGCCTATCTTCCGGTTTCATCATCAGACCTTGAAACCTAATCGTGGTCAAAGTTCATTACAAGACTTTTCTAAGAAATCCAAAACAGCTATGATACGATTTTCCATCATGACGTTCCAGTTCATATGTTCCGGCTCCATCATCAGATAAGTTCGTACCATACTATTATTGTATTGTCATCAGAACTACATACAGCTGTCAATTTTCATTACGCTACGACCCTTGGAAGATGGTTAAATTAGTTACCTTAGATTACATTACATAGTTACAGGTTTAGGTCGACCAAATAAAAGCGTGTTAAAAACGTTTGACGTTTCAAATGGTTGATTTTTAGTTGGTTAATTTTATATTAAGAGGCTTGAATCCAAGTCTAGTATCTAGACTTGGATTTCAGCTATATAATCCGAATCTCGTTTGGTTCTTATTCGTCGTGTCAATGGTTCAAATATGTTAAATAGTCTTCTCCCAGTATTTGGCCGCTGCGACCCCGCAGGATGTAGCCTGGTGTAGATCTTCCATTGTGCAGGGGCTCCGACACTGTTGGCACGTGAGCAGGTGGTCCATGCTCTGCTCAGGGGCTCCGCAATCACACTACCCTGTCAGCATCCGAGAATCCCCACTTGGCTAGGTTTATCCTGCAACGGCCCACTTGGGTCCGGAGTCGGTTTATTCACTTCCAAGTGGGTCGCGGGAGGTCGCTGCCTGCTGGCAGCTTTTCTGCTGGCTTTGGGAAGTCGGGAGGTGGTGTTAGCGTGGATTCCCACAGCCTTAAACGAGATTCGGTATCATGATATTTAAGCTATTAACGCGTGGATACTAGGAACACAATAATAAAGAAGGAGCTGTGTGAAAACTTCCACGGTAACAAATAATTAAGTACGATTTTTTTAAGTTAAATTTTACGAGGAACTTAAATTTCACTTCTTTTTGCAATAAAATTATAACGTTAGTTCTAGTCCATATTAACAAGTGAGTACAGTAACTGTTTATTTATTAACTTATCTGTGTAGATAAAGCATCACAGATGTTTGCAGTTAACCTAGTGGGTTGTAGATTCCTTTGTGCTACACACACATACGGACGTATTGACTCATCCTATATTCTCTCGCCCTAAAAACTTCGCTAAATCAACCTCACTCAAGCTCATTACTAAAGTGCACTCCACACCGTCAATAATTTATTCAAATCCCGCACTTAGAGCGTGTTGATGGTGTAAAGCCCGCCTAAGCCTCTACCTGGCGTGGTGTTTTCTTTCGAGGGCAGCTCGCAGATAATTAAAAGGACTCTTAAGTCCTTTTAATTATCTCAGTGTTACACCTTAGTGTAACACTGAGATTACAGTAGGGTAGCCATGTGTTTTGTGAATCATGGAGATAATGCTGTGTCATAAATTGAAAGGGAAAATCCTGTTTTGTCAGTCTGATTTACATAGTAGAGCTTTAACATAGAAACTATTTTGTACACGTTTTACAAAATAGTTTCTATGTTAAAGTTATTTCACACTTTTGCTTATATGGTTAAAAGTAGTAGTTTGCTACTTTACGTTTATTTTCATGATAACACTTAAAATAAAAAAAGTATTTCTTTTTTACTTTTTAATGCAACATAATTATAATATTTGTACAATATTGCAATTTTTTTTAGAAAACATGATACAATTTACTAGTTTATTTGAAAATTGAAAGCTAAAGTGCCGCTCCAGCGGGCATCTTTTGTCTAATGTTGATTAGGCAAAATAAAATCTGTGTCATGATTTAAACTAAAATGAAGACTACTTTTTGACCGACGAACCACCGGAGGAGGTATACAATTCGCGTAACTTTTTGTTAAAAATGTTCAAGTGGTCCGATTTCAATAACTCTTTTTTTATTGGAAAGAGTATACTTCGAAATTGGTCTCATTTAAATTTTATCAAAATCGGCTGAGCCATTTTTGATAAATCAACAATAATGTGAAAAAAGTTACATCGATCCGTGCGAAACATTCGCGAATTCTGTACACGGGTGAAGTCGGTCATGCTAATTTTTACAAAAAATAATCTTGTAACCTGTTTAAATGCACAGCACCGTTAGCAATTACGTTAATAAATTGGATATTTGAAATAATTATTAATTTTGTTGCCTTTAAAATGTTGAATCTTGTTCTGATACACATTGTAGATTGCAAGATTTGCTACCACTTTAGTAGTATTTTTGTAGCAAAAAAAGCAAAAAAAAAAAGTGAAGTCCTACCTAATGACGCTATCATGGTGACTCCAATTTAGGGATCCGCTCATTTAAAGCGGAAACGCTGAAAATTGTTTTGAATGAAAATTTTAATGACCACGTGCCCGCTGCTAATTGAAAACGCTTAGATCCGCAATAGGAAGGGCGCAGTTGATCAATTACTTTATTTTGAGTATTCAGATTGTTATTAATTGTGTCCGGAACCATCGGAGTTAATTTGAGAATTTGGGACGGTATTTTGGTAGCTTTTGCGTTGACGTTTTTAGTTTATTAGTTGAGGATTTGATTTCATTTGGTGTTTGCTTTGTTTGAAAATTTTGATCTTCAAGTGACATAGTCAAATTAGTTAATGAAACGTTATTTGAGTCTATTTGGTAGTAAAAGGATTTATACTGATAAACTGCTTATAGTTAGTTCACCAAAACTCATTTAGCAGCCATAAATAAGTACCTATTGTGTTAGCGAGGTATACACTGAATAACCAAAATAGTGCTCAGACTACGCACAAAATGCATCAACTGATTTTTATCTTAGCTTTTAGTTAAAAAAGTAAGTAAAAACCTTATTATAAATGAATATATCTTTCTATCTGTTCTACAATCATGTTCGATCGAATGTGCAGTTTGCAGATATACCAGAGGGATAACGTTGTTGTCAATTCGCATGATGACTTGGTAAAAAAAAAACATTAGGTATTATAATTAGTCCGAGAGTTAGATTTCTTTTGTCAATTAAAACTACACATGACAAAGATAAAACTTGTCAAAGTTTGGGAGTGGGGGTCGTGACGCCGCTTCTCTTACAGAAGTCTATACATTTGTGTGGCACTTGTGACGTCACGCGGAACTTTGACGGACTATATCGTCATCAATTTACGTTTAATTGACAAAAGAAAAAATACGTGTCTAATATTTTTGCTAGTCTATTTGACGGACTAATTATATTAATTTTAGTTATCAAGCCTATTGAGGCAATTCTGAACCACTAAAATATATGGAAAATCTGGCCGCGAGTACAAGAATTGGATATTCCACGACGAAAAATCTGACAACACCAACCGAATCGAAATATGTTTCTTGTCTCTTTCTAACTCATGCCATTTCAAATTAATGCATCTCTTTCAGATTTTCTCGATCATCCACTTTATACCTCTGGTATTTTGTGGTGCAGTCAAATCGAACTAATGACAGAAGTAATCGACAGATTACATGATTACCATATTAGCTAGGTGACGTCACGTCGTTGCTAATCCGCGGTAAGTCGTCGCTCCCTTTTGGTGAGATATGGTTAGATTAGTATAAACATAGCTGCTCTCTCTATAGACAGTGATAACTAATTTAGAACTACTTATAGAGCAGCAACGGATATCAATTTTAAATTATTATTATACTCTTGCAATTTAATAACATATATTACGACTGCCGCGGTGGCTCAGTGGTTAGTGACCCAAACTTCTGGATCAAAGAGACGTGGGTTCGATCCCCACCCAGGGCAAATATTTATGTGATGAACTTAAGTGTTTGCTCTGTGTCTGTGTGTTATTTAGTTACTATCGATATATAGTATGTATTTAAAAATAAGTACATATTAATATGTAATTTATCAGTCTCTGGCAGCCATATCACAAGCTTTGCTTAGTTTGGGGTCAGAGGCCGTGTGTAAGACGTCCAAAAATATTTGATATTATTTATTATTAAAAAAAAGTTTTTCAGACCATAAACAAATACCTAAGTTGAACGCGATCTCAAAAAGTACTATAAAATGCACTGGATCAAATTATATTATCATTCTATCCGTTCTATGATTCTGTTCGAATGTCGAGTCAAATCGAACTAATGAGAGGAGTAATCGACAGATTACATGATTACCTTATTAGCTACTGTGACGTCACGTCGTTGCTGGACGTCGCTAATCCTCGGTAAGCCGTCGCTCGCTTTTGGTGAGTTATAGCGAGATTAGTGGGCACATAGCTGCTATCTGCATAGACAGTTGCCTGACGACTTGGTAACTAATTTAGGACGTTAGATTTGTAAATGTAGTTCTGCTGTCTATAACGTAAAAATCCATTATACCACAAAACAAATTTTTTGGTATCAGCGAAAAACGCGGGACTAGACAGATAAAGTACTTTTATTATGATTTAGACAATTATTTGCAAAAACGGCTTTAAAGGTAAACTATTATTTGTAGAATAATGATGTATTCAATAATTATGGGATCATAGCGGTATTTAAGTTATGTTTTGTTGGATGACGACTTTATTGACTTCTAAAGTAGAAATAAGAATCTCAATAGCGGTGTTTTCAGAATTTCTATCTTCTAAACTATAAACGATATAAAAATAATTCTTACAGTGACCGATAGATAATTTTAAACTCTATAAGAATGTGTTTAAAAGTGAAAAATGATCCCCTGTGGCTTAACGGTGTTATAACTTGTGGACGGCAGAGTTGGGGTCCTTACTATAAAATTAATCCACAAGTGTGTTTGTTTGTTACTTTATTTTGCAGCAACGTAGAAATGAAAAATATCGCACGAATATAGGTATTTTAGAAGTGAAAAGTTGTTAAAAGCTACTTTAAATCGCGAAAAATAAAGGATCCTGTAGGAATTTGTGAGTTAACCTTTTGTCGTATTTTGGAACCACTTTAAAAATCTTAGTTTTCTTCTACAAAAACTGAAAAACAGCTAATTTTCTCAATAGTTATAAACTTACCAATTTTACTAATTTATTGCGTGCTCTGAATCGTATAACTATTATAACTTATCAATAAAAAAAATAGTGCTTGGAGTCCCTCCGCGCGGAAGAAGTGAAACTTCGTAACGTATTTTTTTTTTAAAATAGGTTTGCGTGTAACTGCACACTGCCTGATGTTAAGCAGATATGCGGTCTAGGATGTAGCACGCTAACCTAGAAGATACCTATTTACTCGAGATTTAAAGACACCTACATTGTACTTTAACGGAAAGACAGATTCAGGCAAAGTGTTCCACATTCTGGCAGTTCGTACGTTTAACGCAACAGTGCTTTCATGCGTTAAACGTTTGACGCTACCGTTTTCCATGGCACCGTTAAACGTTTAACGCAACCTTGTTGGAAGTCGCATTCGAAGTTTCACTTCAACAATAATTTTCATACAGTTACCATTGATAATGTATAAAAATAGAAAAAGGACCTTTGTTTGTTTAAAATAAGACCATTGTTTTTTTGAGCTAGTACTCAATTTCCATTACCTCTATCAGAGCCGAAATCCTACTAAATCTGTAATTTGGAGCGCGCGCAGCATAAATTATCGAATCTAACCACCTCGCGGCCATTAATATGTGTAATCCTCTTTATCTCCCTAGTGTTGTTATTGGGCTTATTGTTCGTTTTGTTGTACATTTGGGGAATTAATAAAATCGTTAATGGAGTGAAAAATGTGGTAGAGTCAGTAACAATTACCACATGGAATAGCGTAGTTGAAACTCTGGGTGTCACTTAGTTATGCGTATGCACTGAATTTAACACGATCGTTTAGTAAAATTTTATAAGGAATGCACAATGATGATGATTTTTCATAAGGAATGCAATTTATTTTTGAATCCCTACTGATATTATATGACGCTCATGTCGACATCCATTTCGGAAGAAACATTGGAGCACATTGATAAAAATAGTATTTAGGACTAATTTTAAAATATAGGTAATTGTGCAGACATTTTATTCACTGAAAAACTCATAAGGTCGATGCGACAGTTAAAACTAGAGTACACGCGCCCACTTTTTTACACCAATACTCGCGTGGCCTACTATGGTAGGCCTTTTTAAAATGACTCTAAGTAAGTTTTTATAGTAAAAATGAAATAAAATACAGTTGAAATGATGTAATTATACATTCTATTCATAGCGCGGAGGACTGATGACCGGTGGAGTCGAAAAGGTCTCGAGTGGAGACCACGTACCGGCAAGCGCAGCGTAGGACGTCCACCCACAAGGTGGACGGATGACCTTATTAAGACCGCAGGATCGTGCTGGATGCAAGCCCCTTCCAACCGGTCTTATTGGAGATCCATAGGGGAGGCCTATGTCCAGCAGTGGACGTCCTTTGGCTGATGGATAGATGGATGGACATTCTATTTATCTAAAAAAGTATGTTCTATGAAGGAACTTCAGAAATATAGATAATTTGGCAAACTTATGCGAAAATTTAAGAAAAATGAATTTTCGGAAATTTGCATTTTTACTATGTAGTATTTCATAGTATTTTTTTACATTGCCTAGCAATTAAAACTAACTACATCTTGTTGATCGAGGAAAATCTAGTTCCTATACGTTTTGGACATTTTATTTAGCCAACCAATTTAAGGCTCATGGACAGAATAACCATCGACCAATTTGGTCAAACTTTGATATAAAATTGTATTATACTGCTGATGAAATGTATTCGATAGCATTTATATTCTTAAAATCAGCTAAAATGTTTATTATCATCATCAATAGAAAAATGTACCCTGCTATACAGGCTCTTACGAGACCTAGTTTAAGGTCCAAATATTTTAAAGGTACTTTTGCGACTTTCCACCGCACCTTATTTTTAAGATTGTTTGTAAGTACCTCCACATGTTGTAATACGTAATAAAATATTTTATTTTTATTTTTTTATCATTAATTTCCGTCAGCTATCTTTTCAACAGTGCTCTTCTAAATTCAAAAATAATAAACATGGTGACAAATCTCCAAAAAAGAAGAATCGAAACAAAAATACTATACTATAACCATCGACAAAAAAGGTTTTTTATTTTTTTTACTTTTCTCGTGATACATCGAAAATTACACATTGTTAAAATAATTAAAAACCTGTTTTAGTGCTTAATGTGCTAATGATGTTCTTTTATATGATACCTTACATGATACGCGATTTACTCACTTTGAACCCAAATTTAGTGAATTGTGAGGCCCAATTTTTTTGGTGATATAAATAAAATTGTGGTTTTTAGATTTATTCCTATATGTGTACTCTGAGACAATACTTCTCGTCAAATTTCATAGTTCTATGTCAACTGAAAGTACCCTGTAGGTTTGATTTTTGTGAGTGTCGAAATATGCGGTTTTTTACGATATAAACGGCTCTAACTTTTTTTAACGATAACTGATAGTTCTTGCTATCAGTTATCGTTAAAAAAAGTTAGTTGCAAGAAACCATGGATACGTATACAGTTTAAATTTCAACTCGATATTTTTACGGGTTCCCGAGATAAAGAGTCTTGACATACACACAGACGGACAGATGGAGAGACGGACAACAAAGTGATCCTATAGGGGTTCCGTTTTTTCCGTTTGAGGTACGGAACCCTAAAAAATAACACTCCAAAACAAATTTCAACAAACAGCACAAACTCAGGTTCATTTTCAAGCGTACGCAAGCCAAGGATACAGTTGTTCTCTAAAACAATAGTTAAAGCGTCGGTTTACTGCACTCTGCCACTTCGATTGTTAAACATACTCGTAATGTACGGAACTAAGCGCACGTGCACCGTTAAATAAATTCTTATTACTATATTAAAACTTCACCTATTCAACGTAACCGCGCGGGATCGTGCCTCGGCTCTCTTCTTCCAATGAAGTATTTGTCTAGAGGTGATGTGGACAATTGACTTTTTGTGGACTAAAAACTAACCTATCATGTCCTAACTTGGAAGTTATGTCCAATTGTATTGTATGTAGTAATGTAAGAATTTTTCCTGAAGCTTAGGGCAATTTTTTTTTCACTATCCCTAAATAAACCATATATTTTGATATATTTCATTCGTTTTAAGGATCAATCGGAACTATCAGCGTATCAGCATTTCTTAGTGAATTTATTATTTATAGCTGGTGGTGAATTATGTACCAAATTAATCTTGAAAAATCTTTTTGCTTGGAAAAATAAAATCGACATGGAGTACATGGAAATATTTTATCTATTCAAATATATGAAATAAAAAAAGAAGATTTTATTTACAAAAACATGAATTAAATTAACAATTTCAATAAAATTCACTATATTAATAATGTACCTAACTATACTGTAAAGTTAACAGGGGGTCCCAAACTCGGCTAGGCTGGTTTCTTGGGAGTATTGATAAGTAAAGTCTGATGGAATTCGCGTTTAACTAGGATATATATTTATAACGTAAATGTGAGTAAAAATTTATTTTAGCTTCCACATCGTTTAACTTTGTAGCCTAATTTGTAGCTGTTCCATTTTCAGGTCTCATAAGAACCCATAAAATCAAATTTAAAATTTTAAATAATATTTACAATAATTTCTAGTACCTAACGGTACACCGCTCAATACATCAGTGGTACCATTTAAAACGTTCATTTGCCTGGTCTTCACGAAGTAAATATAATAATTATGTCCATGGTTATGTGAAAAATTCTACAGGCAAAGGTGTTCTAAATAATTCTCGGGAAAAATGCACAAATTTTCCGACGAAGTTTGGCATTCGAAGACTGCTAGTCGTTTAGCAATTTAAACATAGGAAACATTTCACAAGGTTACAAGAATTGTAAGATGAATTAAAAAAGTTCTTAAAACAGGATTTTTCCTATTGTGTGCTTAAAACCTCAGAATAGGGACCAGTCCTTGCAAGTAAATATTCTGAGCTGAGTCGCAAGAATTTTCTAAATTGCACAAATCCCTTAATTGGTTACCCCAGCGAGGACCGCTGCAAGCTCTGGCAAGAAACCTGTCCCCCACCACAAGAGTTCTTAGAACCAGCGGAAGAACTCACCCCAGAGAATGACTTAGCGTGGGCAACGTGGAAGTCGTTGAACCGACTCCGGACCCAAGTTGGCCGCTGCAAGTTTAATATGGCCAAATGGGGTTTCTCTGACATGATCTCAGTGGAGTGCGATTCTGGAGCTGTGCAGACAATGCAACGCCTATTGCCCTGTCCTCAGTGCCCAAACACCTGCACGCTGAGCGACCTAGTGGAGGCCACCCCTCTTGGAGTAGCAGTTGCTAACCACTGGGCAAAGCTTATCTAGATAGATCATCACAGTCTAGAACCATCGACACGAAGAAGAAGAAGAATTCTAAGCTTAAAAGCCATCGTTGAAATCGGAATTAATCTGAATCTCAATTAATATCATGGGTACCTTTCAGCCGTAAGGCATCCACTGCTTGAAAAAGTCTTCCCTGTGGGCTTTCAATGCGCCGGTTGGAAGCTGTTTACATCCAGCGCAATCGTGCGGTCACAGAGAGATGCTAGACGGGCGGTGTCTTAGTGAAGTTGTCTTCCTTGTGGACGGACGTCCTTCGCTGCGCTTGTCGGTAAGTAGTCACCACAACATAACTTTCATCATCAATCCTCCGTACCATGTGCCCTAAACACTGCCATTCCAACTTGCCAATACGCTGAGCAAAGACAGTAGCTTTGGTTCTACTACGGATCTTGTGCCTCTTGTTGGAGCTTAAATAGATCCATAGTAAAAGACTAGTATACAGTTGGATGGATGGAATGAATATTTTCAGAAGCAGGGTAAATGCACCGGTTGTGGCCATCTAAGTTATTTTTGGCTACTATGAACTTTAATGATTGTGTAGAGAATTTGAGTTTTGAAATAGTACTTTGACGTGATAACGTCTTATAAATCAATCGATGAACGCTGAGTGTACGCACAAAAACGTGTCTCGTTCCGCTTGAGCCAAGCGTGCAAGCGAGACTACGGAACAATGAAAGAAAGAAAGAAAGAAATTTATTTGCAACAAAAATAATAGGTACAATAATAACAATATACAACAAAACAAATCATAAAACACAAACAAAAACAACAGTATTATACCTAAAATCCCTGTCACAAAACTGGACCCAACTCAGCGTAATGCTGGTTACGCTTGCGAGCAACCAGCGCTGGTATTCTGTTGGAACCAGGAAGTGACATTACGCCCGAAATAATGCGCGGACAGCAAGTAAACAAACAAACCAAAAATAAAATACTAAATCAGTCAACAACAAATTACATACCTTACATACACATTATTTACATACTTATATAGATATAAAACCTCGCCGGACATATTGGTATACACGCTACACGCCCTAACCATGCTTAGATATTTTTATTTATTATAACTGCATTTTCAGATAACACTGGTGTCAGTCCTAAGGTTTTCCTCACTTTTTTGGTGCACAAGAAGAAATTGTTTAAGACTACACCTAAAACCATGTATACTTTGCAGGTTCCTAATGGGTGGAGGTATGTTGTTCCAACACTTTGTCGCTGCATATCTGAAACTGCCCCTAAAGACAGTTTTGCTGTGACGCTCTGTTCTGAGCAAAGACAGCTTCTGACATGCACGTACTGAGTGAGGATTGCGACCTTTCTTCCACGATAACTTGTCAAATAGATAACGCGGAGTTTCGTATTTTACTACGCCGAACAGAAGACACGCTAAATGCATCTTACGCCTATGCATCATCTTCAAGAGGCAATGCTTGTTTAAATATGGGGTCACGTGAGACCTATACGGAATATCGAAACAAAAACGTGCGCATGCATTTTGTACCCTTTGTATTAGCCGTTTTGTCTTAGATAGTAACCTGGGTCCGTATACTGCATCCATATAGTTTAGCTTCGATAACACCAAAGACTCCACTAGCTGAACTCTTAACTCCTCTTTAAGAAAACGTCTAGTTCTGTACAGCACCTTCAATTTATAAAAGCAACTTCTTACGCAATTTACAATGTGTTTCTCGAAACGAAGCTCACAATCCATAAGAAGCCCAAGATTTCGAGCTTCATATACTCTCTCGACGAGTTCACCCATAAGTGATACATTTACAGAAGGATGTACTTTAGCAAGTTGGTGCCTGCTACCGAAAATCAAATACTTAGTTTTAAGTGGATTAAGTACAAGACAGTTATCTGTCGCCCACGCAGCTATTCTTACCAAGTCCTCATTCAAATTTCTAATAGCTGAGTCAATGTTAGATGGATTGCAAGAAATGTAAACTTGAATGTCGTCTGCGTATATATGGTACTTGCAGTATTTAATGTGTTGCGTGACATCTGCAGAATACAAGGAAAAAATGACCGGACCGGCAATAGAACCCTGCGGTACTCCTCTATTAACATACTCCGAATCAGATTCCATTGACAGTCCACTCATCCTTACCGATTGTGAACGTCTTGAATGGAAACTATTAAACCACTGAATAGCATCGACGTCAAATCCATAGTAGCTACATTTAGACAGAAGGAGGTCAATATTTAAGGAATCGAATGCTCTAGAAAAATCGAGCAACACGAGAACCGTACACATTCCATGATCTTGTGCACAAAGAATGCTATCCGTAACGTCCAGTAAGGCGGTAGTAGTACTACGGCCTTTTCTGAAACCTGACTGAACATCTGGTAAAATTTTATTTTTCTCGAGAAACTCTGTAAGCTGGGTACAAACTGCTTTCTCTAACATCTTTGACAAACAAGGCAAAATACTTACAGGTCTTAGATCTTTTAATTCAGTCGGGCTTGGAATTTTTGGTAACGGGCGAACGATAGCATGCTTCCAAATATCTGGGAAAACGTTAGTTTTAATGGAGGTATTTATTAAGGCCAAAATAGTATCTATTGTATACGGAAAAGTCAATATTAACATATCCAAGCTTATCCCGTCACAACCTTCCGCATTCGATTTTAAGCTTCTGATAATTTTAAGTAGATGGCACAAAGTAATCTGGTCAATGTGAAATACTGCTTCACTGTACTTATGATGTTCAAAGTATGTCAATTGTGATAAAGATACGTTAGCCGAACCAGGGATAGTCAAAAAGTGTTTATTTATGACGTTAGGGTCATCAAAGCAGGATGCCAACTCAATATCATCATTTGGTAGTACTGCGCTCCGAAGATTTTTCCAAAGACTTTTAGGGTCCCGAATATTTTGATTAATATTTCGCTTAAAATACGCAGATTTTTCATAATAAAGTGCTCTATTTACGGTAGTTTTCAAACTTTTGTAATAAGTCTTTTTACTTTCAGTTTTAGTTTTCTGATAATCAGCTGCTGCTTGATCACGCAGACCCATCATTAGCTTTATGGTGTCTGTTATCCACGGGTAGGATCTATCTCTAATAACAGCTGATTTAATCGGCGCATGACGGTCAAATAAACTTACTATACTTTGATTAAAAGCGTGTAACATTACATTAACATCTGTTAGTTGGGAAATAAGATCCCATCTTATATTCTGTAGATCAGTATTAAAACTGTTTAAGTTAATATTTTTCATCGGCCTAAAGTTAATAATACGAGGTGAAATTTTCATCCGTTTAATTTTAAACTCACAAGAGACAAGGCTATGCCCAATTACATTCCCTACTAAATCGAGCGCTATTCGATTTGTAGGCAGATCCGTGCAAACCAAATCAATCAGTGTTTGGCTATTATCGGTAAAGTGAGTCGGTTCAGTTACTACTTGCTGCAAGTTAAAATACTTAAGAAAGGATGTCAGTTTTATAGTACTACTATCATTATAACTTAAAACATTGATGTTTAAGTCAGCCAAAAAAATTATGTGGTCATACGTGGGGCTTGAACTAATGGTATCTGTTATGGCGTCTAGAAATAAATCCACATTCACCCAACGGGGCCGATATCCTGTGCCTATTAAAAGCCTTTTTCCGTTAACGGTCAATGTGAGCCACATTTGTTCGACTGAAGTGTGTAGTGGGTCAACAGGATGGCGCCAAGTACGAACATTAATACCTTTTTTGATGAAAAACCCCACCCCCCCACCACGGGATCGCAGTGAACGTGGTCGTGGCACGTGTCTCAAACTATAACCCGGAATCACGGGAGAGCGACCTTCCTCTCCAGCCTGGATCCACGTTTCATTAAGTGCCAAAATATCTACTCCACTCCGCGTCACCGAAGCCACAATGTTATCATGGTTAGTACCCAAGGAACCTGCATTGTACAGACCAACTATCAGGTTTTTATTAGCCATTACGACATAATATAAAAAAGTATATAACAACTGAGCCTCAACCGACACACAGTGAATAATACATTATGATGAGTTGAACAGTGCCTAATTTCTTTAAATAGATACAAAATAAATAACGGCTTAATATTATAAATACTTACATAATTACAATTGAACATAAACATACCAATTAAAGCCTCTTCATGATTACTTTTTTTATCATTAAACTGATTTTGAGATTTTATAACCCTTAAAACTACCACAAACGCAACAAAAGATGAGCTTTGATGCATTGCCTGAAACCTCCCCCGCAACCTACTATTCCTTGCCAAAAATCTTTTTAAGCTCAACTTCTGACCGCACCCTAATGACCGCTTTACCCGGCTCTCGACCTTCTTTAGTCCATGCGAACTTCCACTTGTGTGAAAGAACCTCTTCTCGGGTCTTAATGAAAAGTATCTTGTTCTGTCTTGACAAACGCTCGTTCACAAATATCTTGGTCGGCGAAGCCGTGAGTTGTAGGCCTTCTGTAGTGGTTCCACGGCGTACGCGCGCAGCCTTAAGGTATGCAACCTGCAGCTGCTTGCGCGCCAGGCGCGCCACGATAGGCCGCGGCCGTGATGACATCGCCTCACCGCTATCCGAGCGGGCGCGGCGGGCACCAGTCCGCTCCGCGAAGATCAGGTCTCGCTCATCCAATGCTACTCCCAACTTTTCAGCGATAGCATTGACAAGATGCATTGTACTTTCGCCCGGTTCTTCAGGTACGCCACTAATCTCAATGTCATTCCGGAATGACTCCTGCTCTCGTTCATTCAGCTGCATTTTCAACTGCTCAATAGTTGATATTAGACATTCAACATCCGGCTGAGCCTGTACTTCCGCACATTTTTTTTCTAGACAGCAGCAATGTGTTGTTGATTAAACCATGTTTTTATTATGACGTTATCACGTAAAATTATCTTCCGTAAACTGACTTTACATTCACACAAACAATACATATTTATGGTGTGACATTTTTTATAATCTATTTATACAATAAATTTGACATCAAACGGCCAAAACCAGGGCAGTAGCCACAACTAGTTCATCTACTATAACCAGTTTTTACTACAAGCCTTGTGAGTCTCGTCACAGCAGGCCTGAGAGCTCGCGCACCGCTGGAGACATTTTTGGTGCATGAAATTCCCGTGGAACTGGGACGAGTGCAGGCTACAGCGGCAACGTTTTCATAAAAGGAATAATTTAACAGCTACTTTGTTTTCTTTGGAACAGTTCACTGGAAAATTAACGATGAAATTAGGTAATTTGTGCAAACTCTTATACATTATGTTTATGAGAGTGTGAAAAGTAATATCAAATCCAAATTTCAGGTACCTATTGTAGAGTTCAGCTATGAAATAGCAAGATAGCAAAGTGTTCATAAATTTTGTCGATAATCAATATTTTTTTATAGAGCAGCTGTTTTCTTTTTTCGTGTCATCACAATTTAGCTATAGGTAAAATAGGCAACCAAGGCATAGGTATCATTACGCCTTTTTTAAAGAAATTCACACAATATGGATAAATAATTAAAGTTAAACTACTAAAGAATTAAAGTATTTACTAAAAACAAAGTTTCACGTAAGCTGTTTCATATATTTAAAAGACTGGCCGGGTGTTACCGACTAACACACTTGGCATCTTGCTATATGCACTTTCCGGTGCTCCCACTTCTGTCCACATTTATGGTGTCATACTCTCTGGCAAGACCACATCGTTATATCTATATAATAGATAGTGGAAAAAAATGTACATAATTTGTACAAATTTGTACAGAAATATTGAAAATTGTACATAAGTACTTTTAGAGCAATCGTCAAATGAATGTGGTCAGGGAGTATATTCCCAGGCAGGACCATACCCGAAATATCAGCTTTTTCAAGGAGGTGATGCATGTAAATAATTGTACAGAAATTGTACACCTCAAAAGTGCTTACAGCTTTGGTCTATGCTAGGTTGATGAAATTTTAATTACGTTTCATTATTTCGCAGAAAAGTGCGCCTGTTTTAATTTACATAGCAACGCGAGATCAGAAATGTATCGTATTTGAGTAGGCGTTGTCATATATTTTGTAGTCGCCATTTCATTCCAAAGACGTGCACTGTTGGACATAGACCTCCGCTATAGATCTCTAATAAGATAAGCCGCCTCAGGTTTGAATTCAGCTCGATTTTGCGGTCTCAATGAGATCACCTGTCCATCTAACTTCATACTCATACTCCCTGGCATACTACAGAGTTTCACACCATTGGCTTCTAGGTTAAGGAAAATATCGTGAGGCAACGTTCATATGTCCAAGGAAGAAATTCTATGGGTATGAGAATCCACCAATCCGCACTGGAACAGCGTGGTGGATATATCCCAATCACCATTCATGGGTAGGCCTACGTCCTGCAGTGGACTATTAAAAAGGCTGGTACAGAACATTAAGATTAATTCTTATAACGCGAGTACTTGCATCAAATTCAGTTTAATCGTTCACTATAAATAGAAGAAAAAAAAAACCTTGACAATATAAATTAACACACTTTTTTTGGGCACAAATGAAAAGTACAAAACGCCAATCTACCTATCTAGTATCATCTATCTATCTAGTACCTAAAGATTTACGAGTCATGTTCTACGTATAATTCTCTCGTACCAACCTACGCAAACTGTGTTCGTTTTAGTGTTTTCGTCAAAAAACAACGCAATTTCAAGAAAGTGCTGAAAGAGCGTAAATATATTCCTCCTCGTAGCCGCGAGATTTACAGCAGTAAGGACTAAAATATTGTTCAGTTAAATACAATATCACAAAGTTATGTTTGTGGAGAGTAACTGTGGATAACTTTTTGATTTTATACGAGCGAGGTCTATTGACTCTACCTAAGTTATGTTTTTTCTATAAGTACTGGATATCAGCATCATTATACTAGGACCGAGAACATTTCATCAACCTAAAATTTTTAGTATTTTAGTGTATTTGGATTTATTGCAACAGCAGATATCTCTTTTAGACTTATCTATTCATCTCATCAGTGAGTTATCATTAGAAAAGATGGCATCGCAGCCGTATATTTTCGGTGCAGCGACTCAAACCTCCCAACCCTCAGACGCAGTAGCATCAACGGCGGTCTCGCACAAACTATTGCTTTCTATTGTATCTAGCTACATATCTCACCTGTGAGTCATCGTTAGAAAAGATGGCATCAAAGGCAAACATCTTCGGCGCAGCAACTCCAACCTTCCTGTCTTCGGGCGCTGCAGCACCGGCGGCGGTCTCGCACAGGCTCACTTGCTTCTTGCGCTTGTCCATTGAAAAGGTCTGAGTGCCGCTCGTAAACGGACCCTCTCCTGATGCCCCCACTCGGAGCATCACTTTGACCTGCAACAAGAAGAAATTATTGGTAAGTTAAAAGCTTGACTTTTCCAAATTTCTATTTTTTATTTATTTTACAGAATCAATGTATTACCAAAACTGGTGTCAGTTCACAAATAAATAAAACACATTAGGTTTATAGACTTTTGGCAACAACATGCATTTAAGGGACAATCAGGAACGCTAGGCAATAGTAGTCCAGAGTATAGATAAACGTGATTAGCAATAGAATAAAACGCTAAGAGTAGGTACGTAGGATCATATCAGAAGAAACAAGGCAGTAAGTGGTAGCAAGAGGGATATCATAAATATGGTGGTTCTTCATTTTTAAGAGCTAAGGCGTTTTGACAGAAATATACCAGTAAATATACAACCCGTCCTATAACTGACAAAACTTGCGATCGCCGAAAATGAATTCAAAAAATGAAATACGAAAACAGAGCGCCTTTTTCACTAAGCGTCATAAAGTTATTATCCTACAAATATTATAAACAGGAAAGTTTGTGATGATATATGTATGGATGTTTTTTACTCTTTCACTCCCAAACGGATGAACCTATTTGGGTGAAATTCTGTATGAAGGTAGCTTAGAAAATTATATTAACACATAGGCTACTTTTTATTTCGGGCTAACGCGGGTAACACCGCGGGGCGCTGTTAGTATAAATATATTGATATAGTAAACAAACATTAAACATCATCCCCAATAACAGCCTAGTTTGGATCATTGCAATATACTGTACTCCCTTTTTCGCCAATCTTTCTTGACTTTCGCGAGTCTCGTCCAAGCGTCACCAATGTGCTTTTGGATATCGTCGTTTCTGAAGTAGTTTTTTGGGGTTGCGTTTCACAAGCTACCACACCATTTAGAGATCTACTCTACCAATATCACAATTTCTGGCTGAACAAAATAAATTTAATGTAACATCTCTCTAAACGTAATTGTAACTAAATATAATAAGCTTTCTAGAAATAGGAGTTCCCATTCCAAACGAGCCTATCACAGTGATAATTGTGTCTTTTTTTGTCCCACTCGAGTCCCGCGGTCGGAATCCGGATATAATTTGGCAATACCCTCGTCGGAGACAGAGGGAATGTTTAATAATAAGCCTCGCAGACGTGAGCCTGTAAAGGGTTGTTCGACCGGATTCGGTCGACTACGATATTGTTTTCGTGAGGCGTAGAGCTGAAGGAAATGTATACATTGAGTAGCATCTTACGCTATCTATACAGGGTTATTTCTAATCAATTAGCTTCGTTTTAGGGGCTTATTCTGTGCATCAAAACTAACAACTTTTAATTTTTCGACTTAATAAATACTCGTATAATATAAAAGTAACATATTTTCGATTAAAAATGTGGTGTGTATATGATTGACAATACATGTCCAGATTGATCCAACTACCATTTTTAGCATTTTTTAATTTATATTAAATAAAAAACACTACATGTATTTGTTTGGTTATTATCTGACGAAATGTGATTTTCCCTTTACCGCACTGAGAAACGAGGTTCAAAATCAACTTGTAATTACACTACTAACATACTGGCTTCTCATCACTGACTTTTCGGTGAAGGAAACATCGTAATGCAACCTGCATTCGTCCATAGAAAAAATTCGATGGCATATGTGAATCCACCAAACCACACTGAGCCAGCGTGGTGGATATGGCCCAATCACCCTTCGCGAGTAGGCCTACGTCATGCAGCGGACTATTAAGAAAGGCTGGTATAGTACTACTAATTCCAAATGATTTATTGAAATCATTTTAGAAATTTCTTTAATATAAAATAAGTCGTAGCGTGTTTGTTGTATTCTTACAATTATATTTAAAAGCAAAATCAAACAAGTGGTCAAAAATGTACATAAAGTAAGAAAAAATGCGTTAAAGCTGAAAAAAACAGCAGACTTTATCGAACAAATTCTATTCGTCCCTAGCCTAAAATAACCGAAGTTCAACAACCAGCAAACTATTTTCCAAAAGAACCTTGTTAAGAAACTGGCTGTTAGGTAAAACGGCTACCAATCATATAGAACTCACAAGGGACCCCGAGTTTTCCGGAACTTTACAAAAGTGCATGGAAATTTCACACGTTGCACCGTAGGCGAGGTAAACGAACCGTGCTGCCCTCCGTGTGTACACTGCAGTAACTTAGTCTCGCATATTTAGTTTCGAGAATAAAGAGCGCGTTTTTTTCATAGTTTCAAAATAATCTAGGTACGTCATTTTGCCAGTTATAAGTAATTCAATTAAAAACTTAAGTAGTAATGAAACGGAATAATTACATACATTGAAATTAAATAAGTATAAATAATAATATCTTCTTAAATAATTGTGACGAGACAAATCATTACTATAAATGGTTGCACTGTCTTTGTTTCGCAAATAAAAACAAATATATAGTGGTAAGCGTAAAGAGTAAATATGAAGATTGAAAAAAAATCAAAATTAAGGTTGTTGTACCACTAAATTTAATTTAATTCAATTCTACATTTTACAGTGATATATAATTTAAACTAAAGCCTTAATGCGCAAATAAATAAGAAAATAATGTAAGAATTTATAATTCCAGATACTTGGTACAGTTTTTTAAATTAATTTCATAATTATCAAGTCAAGAGTGAATAGGTATCTTCTATGTCTACATACTCCATCTTCGACTACAACTTTGCTTTCCATCAGGCGGGTTGGTGGCCAAATGTAGCCCTATTCTACAGAAAAAAACATTACTTATTTACGTCAATTTTTTATCACTATATTTATTCTTATCATTCGACTTATTTCAAACGATTTTAGCATGTGTCAGCTACTGTTCTCTTCATTCTACGGGCACCGCGAACCCCAGTGGTCCTCGACTGAAGTCTTCCAGAATCCTGTGAAGTCAGCGAGTGAGGTGGAAGGGCAGCCATTGCTTTTATTGGCTTTGGATATCTGACTGGCTTCAAAGCAAATTGATAGGTTAAAGGGCAACTATTGTTTTAATATACTGCTTATGTTGTGAAGATTCAGTGTCAGGGCTTAATATAGATCGTTTGAAGGTAGCGGACGTTTATTTTATTCAGTGGCTAGATCGCCAGAAACGGTTTGGTCAATAAATGGCCGCTAGAAATAGAAAGTTTAGAATTTTTAAAATAAGAATATTTACAATATATGGACAATGGTTGTCATTTTAACCAATCTAATTCTATAGAAAAAACACTGTGATATTTTTTCGAGATTTCACAATTTTTTTACAATGCTACTACGTTTCGTTTTATGTACTTATACATTGGGCATATGTCGAGGCAGTGGCTCTAGCAACAAAGATCCTAGCAATCTGCAGAAAGCGTGTTTTCGTGTTCAACAAAAAGCCCTAAAATACATAATATTATGGGTTTGTGTAGCGTATACTTATTTCCTATTCAATTCAAAACATGCGTCCTCTAATTACAAATATAAGATTAGCAAGCAAATAAAATCGCCGTGTTAAAAAAAGATCTCTCTCACTTCATTCGCTTGATCAATCAAGCCAAACACCTCCCACTTAGTTTTCAACTACTTAAATAAGAACCCACAGCTACAAGTAACTACTTACTAGTTTAGGTAGAGTTACAAACTTGAGTCACCGCTAATATAAGTCGGTTCCGCCCCGTTCGTGTAAGTTTGTCACCGGTTGCGTTTTATCACTTGTTCTATCCGCTCTGACGTTAAGTAGTAAACGAGTTGTATGCTGTATTAGTTAGAGATGAGGTGCAGTGCATTTAAGAGCGAGTAGCAGATGCAATTATTACCTTAAGCCACATTGGCTATATTGGCTACAAATTTTAGTCATGGTTCCAACACTGCAATGTGTAGATCGGTCTTGGACTATTATTGGTCGTAAATGTTTGGCCGAACAATAATTGGCAATTCAACTTCTAGGTATGACATTAAATTATTACTACTATAAACTAACTACTCAAGAGGTTTGTCTATGCTACAACACATTGGAACGATGGACATTCCCGACCGTAATGTTGTTTTGGTTGGAGTTGCAAAAGTATGTTGCAGTAACAGCATCTTGTAACATACATTACATAAAATATCAAGCTTTATTTGTAGATCCGCAATGTTTTACTATTATTTACTAAATTTCAAAATATGTATTATTATTTTTTGGATACTTTTTATCTTGTTAGAACTACTGTATCTATCTTTGATCACTGTGTAATGAAAGCCTAAAAATTTCAAAAGGATCTTTTTCTCTGGTCAAAACGCAGTGAGCAAAAATTTGAAAGTTAGTAAATAAAATTAAATTAAAAAATACTTTAGTGAAGGTTGCTAGTAAATAGAAATATTTACTTAGCATAGATCTTGCTTTCGAATTGAAAATTATGTTTCGTGTGATATTTTAAATTCATAAAGAATGTGCAACGTCTAATTGTATACTTAACATGCATAATCAATCGTTTAGAAAAAAACTTAACTGTAATTATAATAATTCTGAATAAATAATAGCGTTTTGAGTCCACATTCTTCATACGAACTGCCAGAATGTGGAACGCTTTGCCTAAGTCTGTCTTTCCGTTAAAGTACAATGTAGGTGTCTTCAAATCTCGAGTAAAGACGTATCTTCTAGGTAAGCGTGCTACATCCTAGACAGCATATCTGCTTAACATCAGGCAGTGTGTAGTCAAACGGAAACCTATTTGAAAAAACAAAAAAAAACATGAATAAAAGGGAAATCATTTTTTACTTCGCTACCTCTAGCTCTAATGGAAAATTTTGGCTCCGAGCCAATGACAACTGTAAACGCTACGTATGAACTCATTCAGCTATTTAATTCAACAAGTTGAGTATTTGGACTACTTTAATATTTATTAGTAGGCACATTTAGAATGAATCATATTTAGGAAGATAGCAGAATCGCAAAAAAATACTGTAAGTACTTTGTTTGACTTGGACTATGTCTATCATATTGCATGAGCTGGATTAACACTATGGACTTAAAACGGGTTAACATATTATCCATTTTAGGTCCATAGTGTAATACTAGATGTATTACACTATGGACCTAAAATAAACTCTTTATTTTATACTTACCAACATAGAGCAAAATAAAATACAACAAAGTAGCTACCTACAGTAAAGATGGGTATCAACTGTGACAAGTTTACTATGCTCGCCACAAAACAACAGGCAAATTGATCCAGAATAGATGTTACTCAACATTTACAAAAGGATATAAGTAAATTAATCACTTAGTATCTTTACCCATATTGCAAAGTAATAATACGTCAAAAGTACAAATCACAAATGCCACGGAATCAGTGGCACTGAAAGTGTAAATAAATAAAGCATACATATTCCACACAAGTACACAAAGGAATAGTGACACCTGCCTTACGATCGTGAGGTCGTGGGTTCAAATCCACGGTCCCGTACCAATAAGTTATTTTTTATTTATGTACGGAATTTCACACCACTGGCTTTTCGGTCAAGGAAAACATCGTGAAAGTAAAAGTAAAAGTAAAACTTATTGCTCAAACTGTGTAGAATGATGGTAGGTACAATTTTCTTAGTATCAACAGTCTGTCCTAGCGGACATGCAATTTTTGGCTTCATATAGCCTAGCCTAGAGAAAAGGCCTACGTCCTGCAGTGGACTATTAAAAGGCTGGTACAGTACTAGTAAATAATTATTAATTATTTTTCAATAACTTCAATAGTGTTCAAAATTCGAATAGTATGCTCGAATCGTCATATATTTTTTTTCGGTTTAAAACGTTTAAATTAATTAGACCAAAAATTAAAAATTAGTTAGACCTACCCTTTCTTTACTGAAAAAAATAATGTTTATCATTTAGCAATTGGTGAAAATATCGATAAACATACTCAAAAAATATCATACATACAAACATAGCACCTCATTCTTTTTGGAAGTCGTTTAAAATCCTGCACTGACGCCACACCCTTCGCAACTATTAGTTACATAACTCGCGGAGTTTGTCTCGCGAATCACGATACGAGTAATTAGTTTGAATTAATTACAGTCTTGTCTTCTGAATCCAAAGTTACCGCGAAATTGGCGCCTTACCTGCCTCTACGTGGATTGTTAACGGAATGCCATTATAACGAGGCATTGAAATCGAGTTGCGAGGGAAGAAAATAATACCTACATTGGATATTATGTACCTACGTCCTACAAGATATTGATTTGTAAAATCCATGTAGGTATTGTACTGATCGATGTTGGCAACTTTTATTGTTTTATTATTTTATTCCTAACTTTATGAATGAGAATGTTATCTTTAACATGCTTTAGGCTAAAATTATAATCAAATTGTTTAATTGTATTTTGTGCAGATACCTACTATGTGGACTCGTTTTATATTCAATCAATTTGTTGTCGGGATGGGGAGGTATTTGCTTGTCTCGTAATTTTGATGCTCGCAAACCAAATAAATTATTATTATATACTAGTCCCGTAGTATATAATAATAATTTAAATCAATTTGTTAGTACTTTTTGAAAATGTATTATTTGTCTAATGATTTCTTTGCATGCCGAAAGGTCGTATGGCGGCTCTTTTTTATTTTCTCTGTAAGATCTCAGTTTCACCCATATGCGCAAGAATAAATGATTTATGACTTTAATGGTTAAGCATGGTTTTTCATAATTATGAAATAGTTGATTTTATGTCGTGATTTCGGAGTTAATGTCCACGTAAAATTTATTTATGACTTTGGATATACAGAGTTATTTCTAATCAATTAGTATCCTTGCAGGGGCTTATTCTGTACATCAAAACTAACAACTTTTGTTCTATGACTTTTGTCAAAACTAAAAAAAAAATAGTTTTTTCATAGAAAAATATCGTTCACCAGCGACAAAATGTATGGAACATCTGTTTTTTTTAGTTTTGACATAAGTCGTAGAGCAAAAGTTGTTAGTTTTGATGTACAGAAACAAGCCACTAAAAGGATACTAATTGATTAGAAATAACCCTGTATATCTCTTTAAATATCTGTGCTTTGCAAATAACACTTTGTATAAACTCTACATTGTAATGAGAACAGAAAAAACTTATAATACAACAATTGATGGCATTATTGTTAAAATATGCCTCCGAATGATGTGTACTGTAATGTCAAACATATTATACCTACATTATGTCTATTCTAAGAAATTTTATCGATAAGTTTTTTAAGGTAGACCTGCTATTATTTTAAAGGCCCCAGCACACGATCACGGGCAGATTCTATATATCATTTAGACTACTGGATCTCTGATTACCATTATTTTTCCGACTTCCATAAAGAAGGAGTAACTATGTTCGTCTGTATGTATTTTTTTGTATATTATGTTCATCGATATTTTCGCCAATTAAAAAAAAATATTTTTTATTTCAAAAGGTAGGTAGGTTTTATTATGTACTCCCAAATCAGCTAAGCTGTTTTTGAAAAAACAAAATACATTGGTTTGAGCCAACTGTTCGATTTCTGTATAATAATATATATAAATAATTATTTAGTTGTACTAGTTAATCAGTAGTTACATTATTGTCTCCAGTCGTTTCGCTCGCAACAAAATTTCGACGCCGACAAGCTACTCGCGTAGAACTGCTACAGCCGTAGGTGTTTGCATCTACCAAAGTCTACGCTGTTTACTACGACGTAGCTAACGTGTAGCAGGCTCTACGAATCTCATTTTTATCTGGCTATCTGATCGGGCCATACCCACTTGTCTAAATTGCACCTATAGCAAATAAGATATAATAATACTACGTAACTATAGTAGGTACTTATGTTAAGTATATAAGTTCGTATATGAGGCTAGCCTTAGTGTCAGAGTTTTTTAAGCCGCCTGAAGGCTTCTGTCATAACTATACTGTTATGACAACTGGTATCTACAACTTAACATGTCTTCTGAGCCACGGAAGTTGGAATTACCACCCGCGGTCACCCATCCGAAGACCGATCGTGCCACACGTTGCTAACTTTGGCGACCTAGTCAAACTACGCTATGAACGCTACGGTACTTTTGTTTCTGATAGTATATTGGAGGTTCTATGGCCAATATGATGATATAACTTATGCCACCTCATTGAGAACCATCAGACATATAGCAGTAATCAGATCTGAAGCGCCGCCGTGCTGTGAATAATTCAACTGATGGAGCACTACTGCTTGCTATTAACTGAATTACTTCATAGGGCTGTCAAATCATATTTTGATTACAGCTAAGCTAAATTAGGTACAAATTACATAAGTCAATTAAAATAAAAATAGAAGAACATAACACAAAGAAATCCTGGTTCTATCTTTTGAGGTGCGGAACTATAAACAAAATAGAAGTAGATTTCTTTACGCAAGAAAAATATTTTTGAATCAGGAAAACGGTAAAATCTCGGAAAAATTAAACTCAAGGAAACAAAAAACATATTGCGTGCAAGCATTACTAAATATTTTACATGTTTTATTGGGCTTTAAAATGTAGATAGCCAATTTACGCACTAGAATTCAAAGAAGATAATAAGCCCGATTACAGACAGAGGCGCCAGCGTAATTAAAATAGCTAAATAGCATAGTTTTGTTTCTTTTTTACTTTAGGGATTCGCTAGAGAGAACGCTTCTTACGTTGCTATTAAAGTTACGCTGGCGCCTCTGTAATCGGTCCTTATGTAGTCCTCCTGATCTTTGATACTAAATAAGTGACTGAAACTGCTCTTTCACATCCTTTAGTCGCGCGTCTATGCATGCCAAGTCAATGGTCTATGCTAATAATATGCGTCAATCACTAGTTCACTACATAGTATAAAACAAAGTCGCTTTCCGCTGTTTCTCTATGTATGCTTATATCTTTAAAACTACGCAACGGATTTTGATGCGGTTTTTTTATAGACTGATTCAACAGGAAGGTTTATTCTGTACAATCATATACTTGTGCGAAGCCGGCGCGGGTCGCTATTGTACAATAATTTAACAATGACTAATTTATTAGTGTTATATGGACAGCCCTAGACAGTATTCGTGTGCACTACTAAGACGTGGTGCTAATTGTGTAAGTGCGTCGATCGGTAATTAGAGGCTATGGAGGACACTGCTTGATGGCGGCACAATGCAGTGAATATTGTACAACCTTACGTATATCACCGTGTCTTAAGGTACAGATACACATAATAAACCCAATAACAGAGGTGCCAGCGTAAATTAAATAGCAACGTAAAAAGCGTTCTCTCTGTCGAATGCCTAGAGTGAAAAAGAGACAGAACTATGCTATTTTTTTTTTTTTTTTTTTTTTTTTTTTTTTTATTTTTTTTTTTTATTTATATCAAATTAGCACGGTAACAGAACCAATTACACTAATGATAAATAATAATGATTACTTACATTACGTCAATGTCAAATTTTGTTAACAATAATAATAAATTACATATTACAAAAACACACACAAAAATATTACGTCCATGTCAAATTAAGTTTACAATAATAATAAATTACAAAGCACATTGAATTCGATTATAAAAATAAAACATTCAAACACAAATAGGGAACAGTTATACATTCAAAAATACAAATTATTATGTACAACATACACAAGAAACAGTAGTAGAACAAGTCAGTTCATCCATTCATTCGTTCATACATCACACCTTTCACAGTAGCACAAACATTCCGCCATGATCGTCTTCCAGTCATCAGTGAACAGATCGCACTGTTGTCTTGCGTCAAGGATATCATTGAGCGAAGCAAGTGTTCGTGGTATTGGGGATTTTTGGTGAGCAACTGTTTTGCATAGTGGGACCGCAAACAGCTTATGTTTCCTACACCGGATATAGTTATCAGGGACGAACAAGCGACATAATTGATCATGAAGATCCGGTGCATTTAATTTCCCACGAAGGATCTTACACATGATGGCTAGCTGATCATGCGATCTCCTGACTTCAAGCGAGTTGTATCCCAGACATCCGAGTAGAAACTTCGTAGGGTACAAATATGGATAATACCCATATTTACGCTTATATAGATATCGGAGAAAAGCTTTTTGAACTTTCTCCAACAAAAGGGTATACTTGTCCTCATGTGGATGCCAAACACACGCGCTGGCTTCAAGTTTGCTCCGAACTAGAGCACTAAATATGAGCTTAATGACTTCCGTGCTTTGAAATTCCCGAGAGTTCCTTAACACAAAACCAAGCCGTTGGTAGGATTCCTTTGCCACTGTTACGATATGATTGTGAAACGTGAGTTCTCGATCGAACGAGACCCCCAAATCCTTGACCGAAGTGACGCGAGATATTTCAAATTGATCCAGCTTGTATTGAAATATGATAGGGTGTCGCATCCTACCAAAAGTCATCTGGAAGCATTTCGAGCTATTGAATTCCATTTTATTACGCATACTCCAGTTATATACAGAATCTATATCTTCTTGCAGCATTAAACAATCCTCTATTGTTTTTATTTCACGGTATAATTTCAAATCATCTGCATAAAGAAGACACTTCGAATATTTGATAACCTTTGGAAGGTCATTCATCATATAAATGAAAAATGGAGGACCCATTATAGATCCTTGACTGACTCCGGAACGCGTGTGATAGGGAATAGATTCATAAACCCCGACCCGAACATACTGCTGGCGATCGCGAAGCATATCAGCACAAAATTTGAGCAGTTTTGGCTCAAAACCCATAACGCTGAGCTTTGCCAGCAGTATATCGTTATTGACCCTATCAAACGCCTTCCGGAAATCAAAGTACACCACATCTACTTGCACTCTTCGATCCAGACTAGTAGAGATATCATTAACTAGTGTTAAGAGATTCGTGTTAACAGATCTATTTTTCCTAAACCCGTGTTGCTCATTACATAGGAACGGCTCTAATTGCTTATGCAACTTTTGATGGAGTACACGTTCAAACACTTTAGCCACAGTAGGTAGTATAGCTATAGGACGATATTCTTCCACTGATGTCTTGTCCGAGCTTTTGGGGATAGGAGTGACCCGGGAAAGCTTCCACTGGGGTGGATAAACTCCACTCTGTAACGCGAGATTAAATAAGTAACAAAGCGGATATATCAATAATGTTTTGCCTTCCCTGAGGAGCCACGGTGGAATATTATCAGGCCCTATGGAACTACCGGATTTTAGATTTTGAATCCCCAAAGCTACATCCCACGGCGCTATCTCAGGTGTGTACACATGGTTGCTCGAAGAGGACAAATCCTCACTCGATATACTTAGTGCGTCAAGCCTGGGGTTGTCGGGTAGAAAAACACTAGAAAAGAACTCGGCAAATGCATCAGCAACTTGTTTACCCTTCAAAGTGATGCCATTGTAAATAACAGAAGATTCGAAACCGCCTTTAGATCGAAGACTAGAAATGTGACGCCAGAACTCTCGGGGATTATTTTTGATGTTCAGCTCAATATTGGCCATATATGAGTCATGAGCACTAGATACTCGAGTTTTTAATTCCGCCCTCAAGTTGGAAAAGAGTTTATAAGATTCTTTCGAGTTAGTCCTCTTCCAATTATGATGAAGCGCTAGCTTTCGCTTTGTATCATCAATTATATCTTTGGTAAACCAAACTGGATACCGCAAAACTTTGGAATGGTTACGGCGTTTCTTTGGAACACACTCGTCAAAAATGTTGTAGAGAGTGGTGTAAAAATAATCTGTACCCAAGCAGACATCATTTAAACTATATAATTCATCCCACGATACATCACTGAGCATGTCAAATAATTTTTTGAAGTCACTTTTCTTAAAATCCAGTCTTTACTAAGATCAACGTTGCTAGGCTCAATAACATCCGATTGTCGGCAAGCAATAAGTTCAATGCTAACGTCCAAGGGCGGATGGTGGGGGTCAATATATTACTATTAAACTAATATAATTACGATGGCGCCTCTGTAATCGGGCTTAATGTGCTATTGGCTGAATCAAACAACTTGGCTGTGATCTTAGCAGATAACCCAATCCATTCGCAGCTGTTAAGTAAGCTTCAGTGAGCATTGGGTTAATCCGCAGCTTTGACTAACATTACACTGTTTGATTCGCCTACACTAGTATTAACCCTTAAGGTAGCAAGATCATTTGAAGCTAAATAAAAAAAACAAATATCATAACTCCTTTATTAAGACTCTAAGGCACACAGGAAAAATAAAAATAAAAATCAAAACATCCCCATTTTAAAAAAAAGCATGTATAATATACTATACAGTGCTACATATGTAGTGCAATGTATGAATATTGGCATGTATAGTATAATATACATCGCTACTTATTCCGAAATGTTTGAATGTATAGTATACTATACAAAATACAATAATTAGTTATTTTGGTGACAAGTCATGAAGCAATTTCTACCCTTGACTTAGCATAAATGTACACTTAGTGCAAATAGTAATTGCTTGTCCTCCTTTGCAGTGTTTGCATCGGCGCTGGCAGTTTGCTAGTTGATGCCAATGATAGAATTGATCATACCTCACATCATCTGTGGGCCTTACTGCCACAGGCTTCCGGATTTTCTTTTCTTCAGTTCCAGCTCTTTGTTGTGAAGAAGCATAAGAGATCTTAGATTGTTTTTTTTTCATCTATAGCTCCGCAAATACTTCACACCTAGAGTCTTTCAGAAGATCCGACTTCTTTATTATTTTCTTTGTTTGGTGGTGTCGTCGACTCAGACGATCCCTTTCCTTTCTTCTCTAGCTCTTTGTCGGCAATCAACATTTTGTCTCCTCCTTGTAGTCTACTTTGCCTGATGGTCCCAAAATACCATATTCTTCTTGCAATAAATGCACAAGTTTCTGTGAGGTAAAATAATATTGACAAAATAGATAACACAAGCTGGCAATTTGATAGTCTTGATAGTCAATTTGACAATGCTTGAACACTTGCACACCTTTCTAGGTCCCCATTTTCGGGGTTTGTTGGGATTGTACTGACGTCGGCTACTCGCTTTTTTGCCCTTGTAGGGTACAACCATTTCATAAACGCTAAATGAAACCGAGGAAACAGCGAACAGATCACAATTTGTTGACCTCGGAAAAACTTCGGCAAGTAGGTACTGAAGTGACGAGAACGAGTAGGTTCTTTCTAAAATCTATTGCTGAGCCGAATCATTTGCGATAGTAATGTTTTGTTCTTCCTCATTTGAACAGTGTGTGATTTCAACCGGGCTGTCTAGTAAGTTGAGTCGTTCATATGATGAATCTAGAGACGGTGCTGATGAGCTCTCTATAGATCCACGTATTTCATCTTCAGTGCTCTTTCCGTCACTTTTGTCAGAGCTAGCACTTTTTTGGAGCAAGGGCGATAAAATACGACTAGCATATTTCTAAAACAAAAATAGCATCCATGCAAGCAAACCAAATCAAAGCAAATGTTAGCAATTAAGCAAAATAGTAAATATGCGGCATAATTTGATGTTAGTTGCAATGTTTTTATCTAAAATTTAGACAAAAATGTTTATGCAGGTTACTGCAGGGACCTATATTTGATGTAATTTAATTTTTGTGAAATAAATGATTAATTGAATGTTTTACAAATCCCACACATGGCCTCAAAATTTAAAAACATATGCGCCCTAAATGTAGCAATGTATAGTATTCTGTACACAACAAAACAGCGCCAATTTTGACGAACTGTAGCCATGTATGGTATACTATACACTGAAATAAAACACAAAAAATCTGATAAAAACCCGGCCCCAAAAGCGTGTTTTATGCATATGCGTAATTATCAAATATTTGTTAGTAAATATTATGAATAAAAATGTTATTACGTGCAGTGAAAATTATAATATGAGAATATTTTACATTGAATATCTCGGTGCTCCACTGCTTATCTCAAAAGTTTGCCATTAAAATCTAACCGTCAAAGTCAATGTCGTTTTCTTTTTTAAAACTAGATGCACCTGGACACTATTTCACAGTACCGATCAAAATATTTCGTAAATAAACACAAACGTTGAAACTAGATTTTTTCTAAATATATGTATAGTATAATTAACAAAACTACCTTAAGGGTTAATATGCGTGCCTAGTTAAAAAAAAAATCCAAAAGCTTGCGACGCTCTATGTTGCATAGGAATAACCAGTTTTTTGTAACCATTATCCATTTTCAAAGTACATTTCAACATATACAATACATATGCAAAGAAAATCAAGCCTCAGAGTGTGCTGAAAATGTATTTACAATCCTCAGTTGTGACTGATGAAAATTATATGTATTTCACCACAGAACAATTTGTAATGTGTTTTAGTTCTGTTGCTGGTAAATATTGTAGTAGTAATATCAATACTAATTAGTTCCACCCAAGTAATTTAGCAACTTCACATAGGTTAGCTGAGTATATTAACCCTAGAGTCAAATATATTTTAATCCACCTGAAGTCCTCTGACACGGCTAACCGGTATAGAGCAATAAAAGCTAAATAGTCGTCAATATTACTTCCTGCAATAACGCAGCAACACTGTCCACTGGCAGACAAAAAACCCTACCACTCCATCACACCCAACTGAACACTACTGTCAAAAACGCGCACAGTCTGTCAAAAACGCTTTTAAATTTCAATTAGGGAAGGATTCGTGGCCAATGGTGCGTTTGATGCGACTTGCCAGCCGGGCTAAGCCTCTAAGCTGTTTGACTGACGGACCGGGCCTTATCGCTTGCCACTCGCCGGGCTCGCCCGTGTGGACGAGACATTATACCGGTATACACAGCCGCTTGATGGCTGTAGACGCGACGTTACAGTGTAAGGGTTAGTTAGTATGGGTATGGTTACTAGTTGGTATTCTGGGGTACGGATTTGGGAATTAAATTGAGTTTGACTGAATTTACGGTTTTATTTTTATATTTGAAAGCGTGTTATTTAAACCCATACAGTAACCACACAGAACCTCACAATATAATAGTAGATTATGTACCAAGAGAACTAAGTCGTGTTTTACGTCACGGGCGACATATTGGATCCTGAGCGTAGCGTGGGACTCTATAGTTAACTCTCAAGCGCAGCGAGGGTGTTTTAAGTTAATTTAATGGAATGGAATGGAATTATTTAGAGTTAGTATGGGTATGGTTACTAGTTGGTATTCTGGGGTACGGATTTGGGAATTAAATTGAGTTTGACTGAATTTACGGTTTTATTTTTATATTTGAAAGCGTGTTATTTAAACCCATACAGTAACCACACAGAACCTCACAATATAATAGTAGATTATGTACCAAGAGAACTAAGTCGTGTTTTACGTCACGGGCGACATATTGGATCCTGAGCGTAGCGTGGGACTCTATAGTTAACTCTCAAGCGCAGCGAGGGTGTTTTAAGTTAATTTAATGGAATGGAATGGAATTATTTAGAGTCTTGAGTGAAGCGAGGGGTTCAAGTCACCGAAGACGAAGACAGACTTGGTTCTAGTGGTGCATACTCTACTTTTCATACCTCTTGCGAGAAAATAAAACCTCAGGAATATGAGTAATACTTACGTCATAAACTCACTAAGTGTATGTACTCACTAGGCAACTCGGTATTGTTCACAATAAAATAAAACAAATTGGAATGTACCTACGATTTTTTATAGAATCACACAAAATCCGTAATAAAACAGAGATGTTTATACTACGTGAAAAACATAAAACCATGGCCAGCTCGATTATTATGTCCTAATACGGGCATTGCAAAGAGGTTTTATTGTATAAAATCGAACTGATACTGACACCAAAGAAGTTTTGTTCTGTGAAGTCGAGGAAAACCTCCTTTCAATGCCAGTTGCCGTGCAATGTAAAGGGTTTTATTCGATTTTGCAAAATGAAACCCATTTACGATGCCCTTAAATGTTCTATTTAGCATATAAAAAAATGCCACGTCGATGGTTCTAACTTAAGAATTTTTCATACGAATTAGACGTTCCAAATTTAAATCACTTTACTCCTAAGGGAGTTTCATACAACATTATTGACCTGCCATAGCCCTCGAGATTATGTTAAGATAATAATGACTTGTTTTACGTTGAGATTGTACGACACATAATGAGTCATTTTCGAGCAGGCGGTATGAAAAAACAATTATGTGACTGTAAATAAAACAAAAAAGATTTTTTAATAGATAGTTCGAAGCATTATTTTGTAACTATATAAGTATGGCTTTAAAAATTGGTTCTGCGTGTAAATCTTTGTTTCAAAGGTTTTTGTGAAAACTGATATGAAAGAACATTTTTATTATAACTGAATGCTAAGTTTGGAAAATTGTGGTAAATAGTAACAAGGAATATTCCTCAAATTCTAGGAAATACTACCCAGGGTAATTGCCTTAGAATGAATTAAATAAGTAAAATTGAAACATTTAACTAAACTTGGCATAATATACGCTCTCAACCTAGTATTGCTGTGTCTCAGTACTAACTAGAATATAGAGAAGTCTATACTGCAGTACACATTCTACGAGTAATATGATGACTGTTAGACAGCCATTTACAATAAAACTGCTCGAACAAAACGATAGAATTTGCCATCGCGATCCAGCCAAGCGTACTCGCTGACGGGCAAATCCCTTGAACCTGACTGACGTGCCACCGATAGCGATGTTTGTCGCTCGTGTGTACGCGCCTTAACCTAGCTATTTTATCTGCATTTGTTTAGCGTTGGAAAGAAATCAATTTCATATTTTGAATCGACTTCAAAATAAGGTTTTCAATTCAACTTGAAGTGAAAACTTATTTAGCGGTGTTGTGCACTTTTCGGTTGAGTAAAAATGTTGAACTCGCGTCAGGACACGTGACCTGATCGAAAATATGTAAGACGGAGGGAGAGCAGACCGCCGGCGATGCGTAGAATTGTATTTAACTAAATAAATGATAGCACATACCGGTAGAAGTTTTCACTTCGTACCTCAAACAGAAAAAACGAAACCCTTATAGGATCACTTTGTTATCCGTCTGTCCGTCTGTGTGTATGTCAAGACTCCTTATCTCGGGAACGCGTAAAGATATCCAGTTGAAATTTAAACTGTATACATATATCTATGGTCTCTTGCAGTTGTGTAAAAGAAAAAACTTCTCAGTTATCGTTTAAAAAGTTAGAGCCGTTTAAGTCGTAAAAAGCGCATATTTCGATACTCACAAAAATCAAAACCTATAGGGTACTTTCCGTTGACATAGAACTATGAAATTTGGCGAAAAACATTGTCTCAGGGTACTTTTAGGAATAAATCTGAAATTTACATAAATTTTTATACAAATCACAAAAAATAGGGCCTCAAAATTCACAAAATATGGGTTCAAAATTCAAAGTGAGTAAATAGTATCATGTAAGGTATCATATAAAAGAACTTCATTAGCACATGTTAAACAGGTTTTTAATTATTCTGGATTTGTACGGAACCTTTGGTGTGCGAGCCTGACTCGCAGTTGTCCGGTTTTTAATTTTTTTCTATGTTACGGTGATTACTCCGCCAATTATAAACTGATCTTGATGACACCGTCATACTCGATATGTAACTTGCTAGTTGCTACACACGGCGGAATGCTCGCCGTGAGTTGGTGATACAAAGCGATTGCAACGACAACGAACGAGACAGATTTTAGCACCACCAAATAGGATCGTGTGTAACGTGGTTGGTACATCATTCGTACAGCGGCAGATTGTCGGAACGTGTAGCCATTGTAGCAATTTTGACTGCCTCGGTGGCTCAGTGGTTAGTGACCCTAACTTCTGGAACAAAGAGGCGTGGGTTCGATCCCCACCCAAGGCAAATATTTATGTGATGAACATAAGTGTTTGCTCTGAGTCTGGGTGTTATTTAGTTACTATCTATTTAAGTATGTATTTAAAAATAAGTATATGTAGTAGGTATTTCAGTATGTGATAGCCATGTCGCAAGCTTTGCTTAGTTTGGGGTCAGAGGCCGTGTGTAAGATGTCCCAAAATATTTATTTATTACGATTTAAACCCCGATTAACCATCAACCGAATTGGAATGTATATTAGGGTAATTAGGGCACTTAATAGTAACATGAGTTGTATTTATGTACATAGTGTTAGTGAGGTTCAATCATGGATTTATTACTACATCCTTGGGTTCAATAAATAAAATAAGTCAGTTATTTCGCAAGTGTCACAAGTGTCACAACCAGTAAATCAGCAATCAATCAGTCAATCTACTTGGTAACCAGTTCTTCATAGCTAATTCTATTTTTTTTCAAGACGCATCTATTTTAAAACCCACCCCCAAAAACCGCGGTTGTAAAACACCGAAGAATAATGACAAGAGAAGGCCTATTTCGATGTTAACACAAATGTACTCCTTCCCAAGTAAATTCCATTACAACACACAATGATAATAATATGCAAATATAATATTTCTCGGTGCGAAATGACAAACAGCCCGTGAGGACGAGGAAAAAACAAATCTTGATGTCAACAAGCGAAATGGGCTCTGTCGGCCATCTTGTATTTTCTTTTTTTTTTCGCGGAGCTGGCAAAGAAAAACTCATTTAGAGGTACGATAGGGATTTTGAATTATCATGTCTGAAAGCTCATACAAGTTACTTTTTGTAGATGGAAATTGGGTGCAGTGGAATAATGGGAATAATTTTTCTTGTGGTTTAACTTTGCGAAGTGTGAATAGCTTCATGTATCTAGTATATACTGGAAATGGTTTTGGTTTTTTAAGAATTGCAGGAAAACAAAGACTAACCCAAATTTAGGACTATTTCTTAAAATATCCATGACTGCATAAAGTGCATTACCGTTATTTATGTTATCATGTTGTCGTAATATATCGTCAAATGTTCTTAAGTTAGAAAAGCTAAATAATTATATTTAACTAAGTATTGTTAATGTAATTTTTCATAATCAGCTCTATTTTAAATATTGTATGATATAAAACACATAACCAAGCACTTAATATCATCCTTAATGATCAGGATATTTATTACCACACGTAACTTGGACCTGTTTTACCATTAAACTTATATTTGATAACTTCACGCATATCAACTACATAAAATTTTAAATGATTCTAAGGATTACGAGTAAGTAAAACAACAGTCGAATCATTCCCACTCCCAAACTAAAGCGTAAAACAAAACTTGAGGGAAATAAGTTTCCCGCAATCGGCTCACCCTCCGTCAAAACTCGAATTTAGAATCATGAGACCGCCAAATTTCAAATTTAGAACTGCAGATGTACCGTTGAAATTCGCGAGATTTAAATTTAGAATGCCGCGGGCGCCATCTTCGAGCGCACCGATCGTGACGCGGGGGTGGCCATGCGTAAAATTAAACGTAGATAATGAAGCGTTCCAGAATTTCCCGCGCTGTGTAAAATGTGTTGAACTGGGAGTTTTTGGGACCTTCTGATGTGTGAAGGCTTCGCGGATGGGTGACGAATTGTGGCGACGAATATACAGCGAATATTGTTTGATGTACTTATTAAGTATGGCGTACTGATTCATTTGTTTAATGAGAAGGGAAAATGATGACTCTTTTTCAAGGTGCAATGTTTGAAGAGATTTTTAATATTTTGAATCATTACATTCTTGTTGTTTTTGGGATGATGAGGTATTTATTTATCTCGTAATTTTAGTGCGCGATTAGTCCCGTAGTATATAATAATAACATTACATTCTTTTTATGTGGTCCGTAAGAGAAAACAGGGTAACTAGAAAGTAGCCTTAGATTTGAAATAATCCACAAAAGTTGTTCATTTTTAAAGTATTAACGTTGAATAAGAAAGCAATAAAAAAAAATTCATACCAAATATGGTAGTAGTAAAATAAATAATTACCTGGCAATTGAAATAACTACAATCTTCACATAGCTCTGTGCTGCACAATATCCAATCAAGGCGCAGCTTTATCTGAGTTTCGGCCAGGATTTGATATTGCGCAGCTTGTAGCTAACTTCACATCCACCGACCTATAGGTATATAAAGTTACTATTCGCGATATAAAAGAAATCACAACGAACAGCCTCGTCAAGCCTCGAATCAATCAGGGAGCACTCGAGCTCGTAAACAGTAATCTGTTTGCTATAACGAGGCAGGTTTTGGGCTTGTAGCGAATAGCTGATAAGTATGACGGGCTGGTGATGGAAATGTGCTGTTTATCTGAAAGGAGATGTGCAAAAATATATAGAGTTGGGGCCACTACCTTGTACAGTACTTTATTACTTGTTTTAATTACAATCTCCATTTAAAGTAATTTTTAAATGTTTGGATCTTATTAATATAAACTGATTATGAAGAAAGCAACCGTGTATTAAACAGTGGTGGTTTAGTGGTAGTGGTCTATACTCTATACTCATGTATGATTTTTTCAGAATTACATGTATAGATTTTCACACCACCACCACTCACACTACGGCTTTTAAGTAAAGGAAAACATCAAAAATATAGTATATGTTCACCTGTATATGTTCGTAGAAGGGATTCGATGTCCCATAAGTGATTTCATGTATGTGAATCCATCAACCCGCACTGGACCAGTGTGGTGGATATGTATCAATAATGGTATATTAAAAAGTCATCATATTTCTTCTACAAACGCATACAGATTTTCTTATGATCTATTTTACCGTAAAACCCATCCTTTATTAGCAGTACATAAAGAAGCAGATTACATTGGTCAACAAATCCCGCACAATTTTACTCTGTTTACGCCATTACGTGTGGATCCCGCGCGAAATATGCCGGAAGCCGAGGTCCGGGCGTAAAATCCGGGTTAACACCATTGGCACAAACCACAGAAAGAACAGAAGTCAAACTTCACACAGTGAGCGCTCTAGCAAGGTACACATAGAGATCAATAGAGCGAGGTTTATTTATTCACTGAATCAACATGCAAGGCAATAGGCTAAACGACTAAGAAAATATTATTAGAAAATCATTCAGTTAGATTACAAAAAATATTAGATAAGTATTTTTTCTTTATTGTCAATCAAACAATTCGAGTCCAATTATGAATACATGACCGTTAAAGTTTTGCGTGACGTCAAGCCTAGGTAGATTTTTTTACAAAAAGTGACATCACATCAATTGCGTCCACTCCCGAAATTTGGTTCGACTAATCCTTGCTAGTTTTGTTTGATTAACAACATACAAGGCACGCATCCAATATTTTTAATGTAACCTAACTAACGGAGTGGTTATATTAATATTTATTTTAACCAAGTCGTCGTGCCAATTATATGGTGTGCTTGAGTACCAATTAACAATATTGTCGGATGCTAGTGGATGCACATGCAGAATCAGAGCAATAGCAAATTTTCTTTGAAATGTCTGTAACATCTTCTAAAAGCGGACACAATGTGATGCAATGACTTACGAGTGACAATCCGATTTTTTGATCGTTCGAAACTGTTTATACGAACCCTTTCGAGTGCAAATGTATCGAGATTATATGTCTGTGAGCGTTGCTGGAGCATTGTGTGACGTTTGGGTTCTATTCTCTCGGTGTTTTGTGCCGATGGGTAGTATTAAAGTATGCCACCTACTTAAACAATGTGTTGTCACCCCGCGGGATCGGTCGTAAAATCCTTGAAATATTGTCGCCTTTTATAGCCGTCTATGATATCGAAACTCTTTTGTTCAAAGAAAACAACGCTGGTTTTATTTCTTTTTTACAGTCAAAAATCTAATCAAAATGTATGAGGTCACACTTAAAAAATGCGATACAAAAAAGTTTAAAAAAATTTAAATATCTTTTATTCACACTTTTTCTAAAGCTGGAAACATACTATCGGACGCGGCTGACGGACGTGACTGACAGCCGCGACTTAGCAGTGTGCACGTCTTAAAACATCCGGCGCACCAGATTGCTCTCGGACGTCCAAACGCTCAAGGTCAGCCTCCGCGATTGATGTCCGATAGTGTGCACGGCTCAGTGTACTTTGATTATCTAGATACCTATCAGTCGCGGCTGTCAGTCGCGTCCGTAAGCCGGGTCCGATAGTATGTTTCCAACTCATGAAACAGATGCATGATATTGTCTTTGTTAGTGTACAACCTCATTAGCAATAAATTTAGTTTAAGCTAATGGAACTCATTGGTACGGACCGGGATTTGAACCCACGACCTTAGGAATGACAGGCTAGCGTTACAACCACTAGACCACCACAGCTTCGGCAGTCTGAGTACTTTGATTACATATAATTTTTTGTTTTAGTAATATTCAAAGTAACTAACTATATAGATAGTGTGACGATGATTTATGTTCTAGTATTTCCCGAGTTTCCTCTCAAGAATAAGTCTCATAGGTATAAAGAAGCTCAGAAAAACAAAAATAAGGAATAAACTGAATAATGCATGACATCATGATGTCACTTAGTGTCACGAGGAAGACAGAGGGTCGCGTGGCTCAAAACTTGATGCGACATTCAGGCTAATGTGGAAAAGTTACGAACCCTGTTTTCCAGCAAAAATAGAATTTTGTCTGCACAATAATTCCTGATAGATAGATAAACTTTTCAGTCATAGACAGGTTACGTAACCACGCTTAAGGAGTTTAAAAACTAGTGGTACAACTGACGGCCTTATCGGTTAAAATATCTTTTTGAGATTTTAACATATTTTTCATCATAATTATGTGTATGAAAATGGAGGGGTCTTCAATTATAGATCACTAGATGTTCCTAAATAATCACTGAAATAAGGCAACCAACACCATCGTGAGAGACCCTCGGTGATACTGTGCACTATGATAGGTAGGCACCATAACACAGTAGGTACCTACCGTCACTGTGCTGTGCCGTGGATGATTCTATGTTCGTCTGTATGTTCATCGATTATTTCGCTAATTGTGAACCGAATCAAAAAAAAATTTATTAGTTCGAAAGGGTATACTCCCGAGGTGGTACTATTAAAATTTTATCGAAATCGGCTGAGGTGTTTTTGAAAAATCAACGATATAATTGACTTTTTCGTTAATTTTTCCTTTAAGGAAGGTTATTGTCATAAGTATAACTTGGCGTAGCATATCGGAACACACGTCAACGCAGGTTTACAAGGGAACGAGGCACCGCTGATGAATTATGTAAATCGTCTCCAGTGGTTAACATCGTAATATTGTAAGCGACACTCTCGACCCCTGGGTTTTGGGGGACAAAGATTTACATCTCTAGAAGAGACATGGTGCAAGCCATCTTAAATACTCGAAAAGAATAAGGCGAAAAGAAGGCCTTTTTGGCCTATACTGCCCCAGTTGCAAGTAGTACGAATTTTCTAACAAATGTTTCCACCAAAAAGTATTTAACAATGTTTGATATCTATTTTATTTATTTACTATGAGCGTAAATTTCATGTACCTTGGGTTGGTCGTTAAATTTATTATGCTTAAATCTTTGTAAGTTCATATAGAAATTGTTAAAGACAGAGAGCCGAAATTATAGGAGGCTTAAATTTTTGTCAAACACTAGCTAGCTAGATAGCTAGCAATATGAAAAATTGGCGATCGCCTGAAATTCTCTATGTACCGAACATGTTAATTAGAATTGAAATTGGATTAAATAGCTCCTTGCTTTATAAAATGCTTTAATTAAAATAAGAGTGTTTTTATTATTCTTGCGGCAGCGTCGTGTTTCGGATTGTTCTCTTCCGTCAAATATGGTATAGGAGAGCGATGGCTATCATATGCGTCAAACTCATGATCGGGTGCTGTATGCGGGTTGCCGGTTTTCTCGCGGTATATACACTATGCACCGAAACGATTATCATCTATTAACTTAGGCTGAGATAAAATTAACTTCATCTTTCTATAGTCTTGAATTAATAATTGTAAAACTAAATGTAACAAAGGACACAGACCCTGGAGTCTGTGGAGTAGTAATGTAAATAAAAAAAGTGTCGCTTCCAGCAGCTTTATCGTCTAATTTTAAACTGCGTCGAATTCTTCAGAGATGTGCGATGATATCTGAGTGCACATAAATTCGGAAGGGGCGCAGGGCGCAGGTGAAAATTGGCGAGGGGCGGAGATTCTAACCAAACACGGGTGGAACTCTGGCAATCGTCTGCGATTCCATACCTATTGTTTGCATAACGAGACTGAGTAAAGGCTTTGGTTTTATGTGTGGGGTAGGAAACGTTTTCTTTAGCCAGTTGCAGTTCCCGCTAAGTGAAAATTGTAATGCAGCTTGTGGCAGCTGCTTAAATCAAACTAAACAGAGTCCTATAAAAATCAGTTTCTATAGGTATTGGGTCTTATCTTGTCTTGCCTTGTCGAGAATCGGTGTTTTTTATTTGTACAGAAGATTTTTTTACAATAGGATATTTTTTATCCTATTACTTTTTTATATTTATTTTTATCCTACTTATATTTTTTTTTATTTCACGTTTTCAGGGTTGGTCCGTTGCTTGTTTAAACTTGCTAACGATAATAGTAATTATTACACATAAATAACTTCTAAAAGCGAAATTTTCTAAGACAACAGCCTGTAATCGGAACATGTAGACAGACTTAGTAGAATTTTAGAATAAAGGTAGTCATATTCTTACTCATACGTTTTCCATCATGTAATTATAAGAAGAAACATCGAGAACTCTGGCAATCGTCTGTGATTCTGTACATATTGTTAGCATAACGTGTCTGAGTAAAAATTTAATGTGTAGAGTACAGTAAAACGTTTTACGCTTTTTAATGACGGAGGCGGTAGGTAGGTACTATGTTCGTCTGTACGTCTTTTTTTGTACCTAAATTGATCGATATTTACGCCGTGATTGTAAGCTGACTTAAAAAAAAAACCTTTTTATACTCTACCTACTCTTACCTACTCTCAAGATGGTTCCATTTAAATATTATCGTAATCGGCTGAACCGTTTTTGATAAATCAACTATAATGTACCGGGAAGTCACATCGATTCTTGCAAAATATGAGAATTTCTCTTGGCTTGCTTGTGATTTAAGCAGTAGCTTGTCATTTTTATATATTTCCGCATATCTTATCATTTATAAACGAAACTAAGTAGAGTCCCATAAAAGTCAGTTGCTGTATAGATTTTGTATATGATTAATGTTTTTTTTTTATATTCCAGCTGAATTTATTTCCAAAGTTGTTTGGTTTGTCTGTTGGGAAATTTTGGTCATACTATTGAGGGCAATAATATTGTAGAACTAGCTTTTGCCCGCGACTCCGTCCGCGTTGTATTCTCACTTTTGTGTTATCCCACAGTAACCTTTTATTTTTTCTGGATAAAAAGTAACTTATGTTACTTTCCGGCCTTTGAACTATATCCGTGCCAAAAATCAAGTTAATCCGTTGATCCATTACTGCGTGAAAGAGGAACAAACCAACAAACAAACGAACCAACAAACTTTTCAGATTTATAATATTAGTAGGATGTAATATGTCCCTTGCCTAAAGAAAACTGTACTACTTCGATTTTTTTTTCATATAACAGTGAAACTTCCTTTAAAATTTTAAGCCAGAACCACATTTTCTATCCATCCCACCACCTGCCGCATTTTCGTACGATAAGCAAAAACTCCGTATTACTACCATAATTCAATCCCACATAAGCTACAGTTGTTTTAATATACCGCCATAAAGTGACACAGACAATGAAATGGGGTAGGCGGCAATATTTCATGCGCACTGGGTATATGCTTCGCTATACAGGGTGATTGTTACCATCGCAACTTGAAAAGCAAAATTTTTGACCCAAAAACTTACGTGTGAAGCTAATAAAAACCGTTTAATAATGGAATAGTTATTTTGAAATTACTTATATTTTATCTTGTCACTCATAAGGGTCCTAGTTTTAAATATCCCCAATTTTAACAAATGCGGCGTAATTGTTAAAGTCATTTACATTAATTTTCTCCAACAACGTAATTAATTATAGCTTGCACCTTATCTTGGAATGAGAATAGATCCAGCAGATTTCGTAATCAGAAGGAACAGGACTCAAACAAGTTTCTAACAAGATATTTATATATTTGGATCCGACTGCCTCAGGAAGAAGGTTATAACCTCGGTGTCATTTAATAAAGAAGCTTAATATTGTGTGCGTAACTTGTTAGGTTGTGACGTTAAAACTCCCAAACCAAATGTACCAATTTTGTATGCCTTTTTGCTTGAAAACTGTTGTTGGCGAAATTATTTGTTAGTAATGTTTTATTTTTTTTTTTTTATTATTCGTTTTGTATGGATTTTTATTATACACGAGTTTCAATTAAATTTTTAAGAAATAATTTAATTTAAAACAATAATGACTACTGATTAGTTTCTAACAAGTGCTGTTTATAATGTTGAGTATAATGTTTTTTTTTTGTAAGTTAACATCAGTAAAAGTCACCTTGTACTCGTATCTCGTGCCCTGAGGCGAGCCCTACGTTCAATATTGTGCGCGGTTAACTTCGCTTATTATATTTACAATGTTTGTTTGTTCGTACGACTGTACAATGTAGAGAATTATTGTTGCTGAAGTTGTGAACAGTTTACCATTTGTATTATATGTGTTCTACTGTTTCATTTAAATTCAAGATATGAAAATATTTTGTAATTTACTTAGCTGTTTATAATAAAATAAAGTAGCTACATGCTACTTTATGTTATACTACTTTACTTTATTTTATTTATTTTAGTAGCTACATGCTACGAGTACTTTATTTTATTGTGAACATATCATGGTATTTGCAAAAGGTAAAATAAATAGCTTATTTATACTTAGTAGTTGCCATAAATAAAATTCTTATATAGTAGTCCAGCGAGATAGTACTTATTTAGTACCTACCAAAACTACCAACTTAAGGCACGATATGTTTCCATACAAAAACATTACCCTCTAGATATAATATAAGCGGTGTTTGAATATGTGAATAACTACACATCATCATAAACCCAGTTTTGGGAAATCTATTATTATTATATACTACGGGACTAATTGCGCTCTAAAATTACGAGATATATAAATACCTCCTCATCCCGACGTTTCGACCGAGTTGCATCGATCGTGGTCACGAGTAGACGGGTGCGCGATTAGTCCCGCTGTATATAATAATAATGTGTTCAAATCGCAAAAAATTAAAAACAAAATTGGGAAATCTATCCACTTATAGAATAAATAGACCTAGGCCTTCTCTATAAGTATAAGATTTCTAATATGACCGGTGATGCACGCGATGTGACTCGCAACCAACGCAATATTGCAGTCCTAATCAGGTCGATCCTCCTTCGTCCCGGGACCAAAAATAAGGTCACACATTTAACCCTATCAAACCCGAGTAGATGCATAAAGAACAAATCAATATATTGCCAACAAGACATTTTGGTAAAGCTACACAGAAGTTCCAAGGTTACGGACACAAAATACTGAGAGAACAGAAGTAAAACTCATGTTTTATCACAATCCGCAGCATAGCCGTCAGATGGGGTGGTCAACTTTGGTTTATGCAAAAAGGTGTGATAAATAAAATTTAAAACAAAAAATCATCGTGCGAGTTAAATATCAGCGTCTAAATCAATACCGTATAAAAATTAAAATATGTCAGTTGGGTAAAAGGTTGTTGTAAAATTTTCCATTGCTCCATTTTTGTTCTAAAACATTATAAAACTGGGGCTTATGCTATCCGCATTAGGCCCATTATCTCATTAATCACAATCTAACTACTTTTGATCATTAATAATCACACAATCTGCCTATTTTTGATCATTGATAATACATGTAGGTAATGGAATGCGGTGTAGTGAGGGTAGATAAAGATGGAACATATTTTCATCGTTATCTTATCACCCTTAGGACGTCCACTGCTGGATATAGGTCTCTCCTATTGATCTCCAATTAGACCGGCTTGAATAACTTGCATGCAGCGCGATCCTGCGGTCTCAATGAGGACATTCGTCCTTCTTGTGGGTGGACTTCCTACGCTGCATTTGGTGGTACGTGGTCTGACCTTGAAAACTTATCGATCTCACATGGGCATGTAGGCTCACTTAAGCGTGTAGGATTTACCAAAGAGTATGCACGAAATTTTTCGTCCGTGGACGTAGCAACGATGTTTACGTGTGCGTTTCTCGATTGCAGATTGTATGGAGATTAGTTTCTTTACTCTATTTATTCTGTGGTTGGTGGCAAATAACCTGCAATCATGCAAGGCCGTGGTTACGATTCGCCATGAATTGTAAATTGGGAATAACAACCACGAGCTGTCTTGTAGGCGACCGAACTTTGGGTATCGTTTGAATTGAACTGTATTTGGAGAAAATGGTGATTGTATATTTTTTGGGTAGCTTAATATACATTTGTTTGAATATTAGCCTAGGTTTGTGAATTTTTGACTTAATTAAAACTAATTGTTTTTTCAGTACTATTATTAATTTATTTTGTAGCACAGAATTTTAGTTGACGTGAAAATATGTATCCTGTAATTATATTAATGACATGATATATACGAGTAAGTAGGTAATATTTATTACAAATTTGTTTTATTTGGCTAAGTTGGTTGGTTCGTAGGCAATGATGATTTTCGTACTTAACAAATAAACAAAAACATAACATAACAAAAATCCACAAAATGGTACAAAATCTGTAATCAAGAAATAAAAGGTTCATAAATACATTTGCATTTTAAAACAGTTGACACCAAAACTATGAATGATCGTAAAAAAAATGTAAATACGTAGTACCTACAGTGTCTGCCACGAGAAATGTGGAGTGTTCATCCAGACTTAATGTTTTGTGACCAATCATAAACATCAGAATATTACCGATATCTAATATCGATCACTATTAATAAGAAAAAAAACCGGACAAATGCGAGTCAGGCTCGCACATCGAGGGTTCCGTACGAATCCAGAAAATTTCACAAAATTGGGAAGTAAGTTGTTAAAATCTCTGTACTGTGCTGTACTGTACCAGCTTTTTTAATAGTCCACTGCAGGACGTAGGCCTACCCACGAAGGGTGATTGGGCCACTATCCACTACGCTGGCCCAGTGCGGGTTGGATTCACATACGCCATCGAATTTCTTCTACGGAGGTATGCAGGTTGCCTCACGATGTTTTCCTTCACCGAAAAGCCAATGATGTGAAATTCCGTACATAAGTTCCAAAGAAACTCATTGGTACGGGATCGGGATTTTGAACCCACGACCTCACGATTGCAGGTCGGTTGTTACTACCACTAGACCACCACGGCTTTTTTGCAAAATTAAAATCTCTAATAGTTATAATTAAAAAATAAAGTTAAAATCTCTATAGGTACTATAACCAGCGACAAAAAAATTTTTTTTTTCACTTTTCTCGTCATACATCGAAAATTACACATCCTATCCTACTAATATTATAAACGCGAAAGTTTGTGAGGATGGATGGATGGATGTATGGATGTTTGTTACTCTTTACCTAACGCAAAAACTACTGAACGGATTGAGATGAAACTTTGCAATAATATAGCTTATATATCAGAATAACACATAGGCTATAAATTATAATGATATATTGCGTATGCGGGCGAAGCCGCGGGTAAAAACTTTGTCTTTGTAAATATTATTAAAAACCTATTTTAGCATGTGCTAATGAAGTTCTTTTATATGATACGAGTACCTTACATGATACGATTTACTCATTTTGAATTTTGAAACCATATTTTGTGAATTTTGATGTCCTATTTTTTTGTGATTTAAATAAAAATGTACAGTTTTCAGATTTATTCCTATATGTGTAATCTGAGACAATGCTTCTTGCCAAATTTCATAGTTCTGTGTCAACGGGAAGTACACTCTAGGTTTTGATTTTTGTGAGTGTCGAAATATGCGGTTTTTTACGACAGAAACGGCTCTAACTTTTTTTAAGAAGTTTTTCTTTTATTTGTGTAAAAGAAGAGCTGCAAGAGACCATAGCTATACGTATACTGTTTAAATTTCAACTCGATATCTTTACGCGTTCCCGAGATAAAGAGTCTTGACATACACACAGACGGACAGACGGACAAGAAAGTGATCCTATAAGGGTTCCGTTTTTTCCTTTTGAGGTCCCTAAAAACGCATGTTTTACGATAATTAGTAATTTTCTAAGTGTCATTACACTAAAAACTTAAATACCCTTCACCCAATTGACCTCAGCACAAAAAATTTAAAACCCCTCTCAATTAACATTCCCGAAGTGAAATAGCGTAATTGTAGTGAATCACAGTGAACTGCAGGGAGGCGAGTGAATTACAGTGAATCACGGTGATGTAGTCGGCGCTTGTCGCAGGAGAACGGTTACTGTCTTGCTGAATTGATAGTACTAGGGGACCAGAGTTGAAGGGAGCTGTTCTGTGATGTTATATTTCAACATTATTTTTTCTTCCATTCATTCTTTCATCTTGTTGAGTAATAGTTACTAGGAGACCAGAGCTGAAGGGAGCTGTGCTGTGATGTTAATATCTCAGCATTATTTCTTCTTCCATTCATTATTTCGTCATGATGAATAATAGTACTAGGGGACCAGAGTTAAAGCTAGTTATGATATATTGTTAATATCTCAACATTCTTCTTTCTTCTTCCATTTTTTTTTTCGTCTTGTTGAATTCGTAGTACTAGAGGACCAGTGTTGAAGGGAAGGGTAGCTCCCTTCCCTTCAACACTGGTCCTGCTGTGATCATATACTGTAATATACTGTCTCAAAGGAGGCAGAATGTAAATTATATTGAATCACGGTGATGTCGACGGCGGTGGTCGCAAGAGAACGGTGACTGCCTTGTTGAATTGATAGTACTAGGGGACCAGAGGTAAAAGGAGCTATGCTGTGATAATAATATCTTAACATCTTTGTACTGGGTCACTGATTAGACAGAACACGTTCTCTTGAAGCCGTCTATTTCATAGCACTTTCAAAGATAAATACACGCTTTATTGCACACCAGCTAGATGTTCCTAACATTAACTAACTGTTTCCTAAATGTTAGCAAAGATACAAAAACATTATAATAATGGGCGGCCTTATATCGACGAGTGATCAGGCAACCTTAGGACGGAGAGAATAGATTTATATTCTAATAATATTTTTAAAAACATTTTCATTTTATGAGTATAAAAATAACCCTAAATAACCTAATACTATCTCAGATAGATGTTAAAACAGTAAGACAAAAACCACATTATTATAATATACTATGTGACTAATCGCTCACTAAAATTTCCAGATAATTAAACTGCTCATCATCCCGACGTTCCGACCGTGTTGCATCGATCGTGGTCACGGGTGGCCGTAACTTGGAGATTTTGTAAATGAGACATGTAACAAAGAACTGTGAATTGCTAGGTAGTGCAGTGTGATTCACTGTGAATTACAGAGATTTAAGCTCAGAAATTTTCACAAAATTTGCACCTGCGTTCCTGCGGTTTGGTCAAATCGAAGAGCTGTGTTGTTTGACCACATTGCAAGACGGTTAAAGGAGAAGAGTAACATCTACTAAGTAATGAGGAGACTGCCTCGTTGGCTCAGTGGTTAGTGACTCTAACTTCTGGGTCAAAGAGGCGTGGGTTCGAGCCCCACCCAGGTCAAATATTTATGTGATGTACATGAGTGTTTGCTCTGTAACTGGGTGTTATTTAGTAACTGTCTATATAAGTATGTATTTAAAAATAAGTATATCTATTATACATAAAAGGCTTCCCTGAGTGACTGACTGACAGACAGCCTACAGCCCAAACCGCTTAATATATAAACTTGAAATTTAGACCATAGGTACATTGTACAACGTAATGGAGCACTAAGGAAGAAAATTTTGAAAAATCGATCTCTAACGGGGTAAAACGGGCCCTTTTCGTTTGTATGTAACTTTTTATTCCCTGTACCGATTGACTTGAAACTTCGTATAAATGCTTTTCAATCAAAATAAAAGTTACGTTTTTTCCTGTTATTCCGAATTTCCTTTATCTAAGGGGTCAAATAAGGTCCTAAAGTTGGTGAAAAAAGCGTCAATTACATCCAAACAGCTGAACAGTTATAGTTGAAATCTGTTATCAAGGAAGCACACAGTATGTTTCAATACGGGAACTAATAATATCCAGGAATATCTATAGAGTTCCTTAGGGATAGCCAAAATTAATCAGTTTAGGCTACAGCCCAAACCGCTAAAGATATAAACTTGAAATTTGGAATATAAGTACATCGTATGACATAATGGATGAAAATTTTTAAAAAATTACTTCTTACGGGGTAAAACGGGCCTTTTTTGTTTGCATGTAACTTTTTATTCCCTGAACCGATGGACATAAAACTTTGTATAGATGCTTTTGAGACTAAACAAAAATATGTTTATATGCGATTTTCCGAATTTTCTTTAAAAAACTTCCTTAGGGGTCAGATACTCCCCAAATTTGGTAAAAAAAACATCTATTACAGCTTACGGATGAAAACGGATATGTAGGAAGCACACAACATGTTTCATAGTTTCATACTGGAACTATTTATAATCCCGGAAAATCTACAGAATTTTGTAGGGATAGCCAAAATTAATCAGTTATAATATAAGATATAAGATAAAACGGGTAAATGAATTCTATCGAAATTTGGTACGAAGCTAGAAAATAACACAAATTACCACTTACGATACTGCAATCTCGGAAAATTTGAGTAGGTCCTTCGGGATGTCGATTTCTTAAAAAAATACTAAAAACTGTCCGAAAATCAAAGTAATTTTGTTTCAAAATAGCCCACCATTTTAACTAATAAATTACTATTGACGTCCTGGGAAAAGTCCCGGATTCCTTGTCCGCTAGATCAGTCATAACCCTGAATAAGCGTAAAAATAGCTTGCAAGCACTTTTTTTTCAGAATGTAGTGAATTTCCTAGAATAGAATTAATATAATGATTAATCCTTAAATGGGGCAAAATGGGTCCCCAATAGTTTACGATTTTTTTATTTATTTTGAGAGCCAATAATCTTAATCTTAAGGTACATACAGGTCAATACACTTACTTAACTACGGGATCAACCCTGGAAAGCGAAAATTACCTACCTATTCCGTACATTGTGTCGCGGGTCGATAAACATTTTGTATTAAACAGCTGATTTTATTGACATAATTTCGGTGTTGGTACCATAGTAGAAGTTAGTGAATGATGATAATAGCATCCTAGAACATGCCTGTCAACTAGATAATATACACCATGTGTTTCTACTTGTGTGCCATTTTTTCATCAGCCTGGGGTCAGACAACGTCTGAAAGTCCTTCAAGGTGTCTCGATTACTATTGACTGGGTGAACAGTTTTAAGGAAGAATGTCTCATATTTCTCGGGATAATGAGTTTAGAATAATAGAAATTAAATTTCTAACGACTTAATGAAACATGTCGAATACCTGTACGGGCCTTTATTAATAGTGCACTACTGAACGTAGGACTACCCGAAAAGGGTGATTGGGCCATGTCCATCAAGCTGGCCGAGCGCAGGATGCTGGATCCACATACAGTGCGACATAAAACACTTGAAAATAAATGAGGTCGCCACCATCGTTTTGTTAGCATATTTTGCATTATTTTTTGCATAATAATACTGTTTTCCTGTTCACAATCCACAAAATAACACAAAACGAGAAAAATGCTAGGAAGTAAACAATGACTGACAGCTCAATTTAGTTCCTTTATAATTCATTTCATCTCTTTTGTGTAGCACTGTACGACATGGATTTTTCTCTATCTATATATATATATACAGGTAGCCTCAATGTTTTCCATTAATGAAAAGCCAATAGGTATTGTGAAATTCTTTCATTGATACTATTATAATAATTACTATTATTGAATTAATCTCAAATATTCAGCAATTTATCATCAAAAATTACACGCACTCCATAGTAAGCTTTAGATACAAGTAAATTAAATAAGCAAATAGGTACAATGCAAGTCTATGCAAGCCAATCCGTGGGTTATTATCATTTTAGGCAAATTCTGAGACAAAGGCTACACCGTAGGCATTATCCTTGCAAATAATACGACAATAAACCATCGTAAATTTAATAGCAACGTAAAAAGTGTTCTCCCTATAGAATGCCTAAAGTGAAAAAGAAACAGAAATAATTATGGTAATTAGCTATTATAATTACGATGGTGCCTTCATGATTGGGCCTAATGCGGGCTTAACTAAGGCTATTATTATTTTAAAAAAAGAGCCAAGACAACGCGGCCAAACTGTGGGTTATTATCATTTCAGCAATTACGAAAACAACGCGGGCCAGACCGTGGGCTGTTATCATTGCAAGTAATACAACAATGCAAGCTAAAGACAGGCTGTTATAATTTTAAGGAAGTATTAAGACAACGCGGGCCAGACCGCGGACTATTAGAAATTATTATAAGCAAGTGGCAAGATAACGCGGGTCGAACCGCGGGCTATTATTTTAAGCAAGTAAGTACTAAAACAACGTGGGCGAGCTGTAGGTTATTATCATTTTAAGTACCAATTATCAACACAACGCGGGCCAAACCGCGGGCTATTATCATTTTAAGCAAGTATAAAGACAACACTGGCCAGACCTTGGGCTATTATCAATGCAAGTAATACGACAATGCAGGCCAAACAGCAAGCTTTTATAATTTTAAGCACGTACTAAGACAACGCGGGCCAAACTGCGTGCTATAAATTACCATGTTAAGCAAGTACTAAGAATACGCAGGCTAAACCGTGGCCTTTTTATCATTTTAGGCAAATATTGATACAATTCAGGCCAAACCGTGGGCATTATCCTTGCAAGTAATACGACAACGCATGCCAAATGGCAGGCTATTATAATTTTAAGCAAGTACTAAGACAACGCGGGCCAAATTGCGGACTATTAGATATTATTATAAGCAAGTACAAAGACAACGTAGGTCAAGCCGCGGACTATTTTCATTTTAAGCACATATCTACGTACCAAGACAACGCGGGCGAAGCTGCGGGTTTTAAGCTAGTGTAATATATTAGTCTCTGGCAGACATATCACAAGCTTTGCTTAGTTTGGGGTCAGAGACCGTGTGTAAGATGTTCGAAAATATTTATTTTTTATTTATCTTTTCGTCCCTTAGTCGGAAGGTTTGCCAAGTGAAGACTGAACCGCATATGAGCAGCGCTACATGACTCGGCACCAAACAAATAGACCGAATCAAACTTCGTGGCGGCTGTGAAGATAGCTACAAGCTGCGCATAACTCAATCCTGACTGAAACTCACTTAACAGCTGCACGAGGCAGTCTTCCTTATTTGAAGTCAGATAAAAAGGCTGATTTAGTAGCATCAAGTTATAGTAGCAGAGCTCATAGCATAGTTTGATTAGATGTTTGGTAGAAGTGATCGAAGTTAAACATCGTTCAGCATGTTCAATCTCTGGATGGGTGACCGCGGGTGGCATTTACAACTGTATGCTGAGTGTGAGTTTTGTCGTAAACATGACGCGCTCTTCGGCGAGCGCGTAAGCATGTAATTTGTATGAACTTGTTGTGTTTCAAAAATCAAAAACGCGCCGCTAGTGGCGCTGTACATTTCTTCATACAAATTACATGCTTACGCGCTCGCCGAAGAGCGCGTCATGTTTACAACAAAACTCACACTCAGCATACTGAGCGCTACCGTGGTTTGGACGACACGTTAAATTAAAGGTCCCGGTTACTTTAAACGTTTAGCCATGTCAGAGGCCTTCATGAGGCTTAAAAGCTCTGACGTTAGGGCTAGCCACCTGGCCTATAGGAACTTACTTTTTAATAGTGAATTAACCAGTTTTTTTTGTCTACAATACACTTACTAAGAGCATATTACTGCATTTCTCACATTAATGCCATCGTATGTCCTCATTCACAGCAACTGTAGCACACTACTATCATTCCAAAAGTCAGTAAATTTCAGGGGACGCGGAATCGCCGCGAACGATCTCGTAAACCGACTTGAAATAAAAACGGCACTTCGCCAAATTATACGGAGATGCTATCAGAGACTAGAAGCGTAAAAGGTTATAGCTAGAATACAAGAGTAGAAACATTATGTTGTAGCTATAATAGCCGTAAAAATTTTCATCCAATCACTTTAATTTTTTTTATATTTACCTATTTCAAGCGTTTTTGATTTTGATTCTTTAGAGTCTCTTTGGTTGATTAAAATATTCACGACCACCCTAATATTACCGCTAAAAAAACTTTCACCGCATTATATGGGTAAGGCCACGAAAAACTGTTCAATAACACACTTGAAAGTGTAACACACAATAACACACTTGAAATAATAATATACGTATACACGTAACATTCGGGAATAAACACACGCGAAAATATAATTATACTATATAAAATTTCTTTATATAAGATTAAAACTTTTAAAAACTGTCTTAAAGCACAGAAAACTAGGCGATTCCCGAAAAAACAACATTCATCACAGTAATTTTGACTTTAACGGATTAAATTTCAACACCTACCTTGTCAAATCACATTAAATAACTCGAAAAAACTAGATGACCAAAATTTTCGCTTCAACGACCTCACGAATTGCTCCCATACTAAAATGGCTGACAGATTTTTGACATTTCCCTAGACATGTAGGAAAGTTTGTCGTCATTTAAAAATACTTATAGTGTTGCTGTGGTTTAAAAATTAAATTCTACTGAGCATTTCGTGTTACGTCACACACGGGAATCAAATTTGGTCCATATTTTCAATCGTGTTTTTTTTGGTAACAGTAGGCAGATATTGATTATTTATTTATTTTAAAACAAGGCCTTAACAATATAAAATAGGTACAATATAGCATACATTTGATAATAACTTTATTTGATCAGAAAAAAATTGTAGTTTGTTGTCACATGGACGAGGGACATTTTGATTTTGTATGGAATCTGTAATTAACCTAAATTATTAATCGAAAATTTACATAATAAATAAGATATTTTTGAATTATGAATTAAACCATGCTAGGTAAAAATTATCTAACTATTGATAAAACAGTAAATGGTATTAGAAATAAAGTACGATATTTATTTATTGTTAATTTTAGTAAGGTCCACGTTTAAATTTTGAAATGAACATTTTTCCGTGGCCTTACCCATATAGCAAATTAAAAGTCATCCTGTATTCCCATTTTGAAAATGTTGTTTTACCAGACGTTCATAGTTTTTTACAAGTTAATAATAGATACCATTAATATTTACCTCAAAAAGATCAAAATGACCGTATGAATTAATTTAATTTTACGTGCACCTAATTCAAAATTAAATGGATTCATATTTTATTGACAAATATTTGAATATGCTGTGTACTATTGAATTAACCAATATAATATTGAAATTACTTGAATAAGCACAAATTTATAAACATTATTATATTTTAATAAGTCTTGTTAAGGGAGCACAGATCTCCGAAATACAAGCTATGCTTAGTTTGGAGATCTGAAGCTCATTGTCATTATTTTATTTATTTTAATGAGTCAATAAATGAATTTTGAATGAATAAGTAGAACCCAAACAATAACAAAGTAGTTTATCATTAACACCCTGGCTGAAAAAAATAATAAAAACGAATTTAAAGCTAACAAAAAAAACCAGTAGATTAAAAAGAACTGTGTGTGAAGAGACATCTCTTTTAGCTATTTCTTAACCTCTTACGTTTTTTACGGGCTATAAAATTGAATTCCACTTCAGAGGTATCTTTTTATATGAAGTCCATTTTATTATGTTTAAGTAAATTGAATCAATTTATGTTCCCCGCTCACTCTGGCTTTTACACATTTTTGGTGTTTCAAGAAATATATTACTTTGTTTAAAGTTTGATCTAGAGAATGTTTTATTTTACGTTAAACTTTAAAATCCATAATCCAAAATCCTTTGAATAGAAAAGAGAAAATAATGTTAAAATCAAATTTTCGTTTCTGTTTTTTGAGAAGATTTTGGCTTCACACGTATATTTAGATTTTTTTATATTGTTAACCATGAATAAAAAAAATCTGTACAGGGGTAAGATGGGGACCTTTCAAATTTTATTTGAAATTATATTTTGAACGATTTCCCCAATTTTAGGGTTGTTGTGAATTTATGTAGCTTTGAATGTCTAAATTGACCGAGTTATGCATTTGCAAATGTCTTGTACCAATTAATTAATTTTTTAGACCAAATCCACCTAAATTCTGTCTAAAACAAATCTCCCCAACTTTCCCCATTCTTTGAATTCCAAAAAAGTATGACACTAAGTGCACTGTTACCAACATCATAAAAGCGAGATCTGATTTAAAACTTCTCGCGGAGTGATCGTTAAAATTGCAAGTGTGCCGTCCTGGAGCAAGTTCTAAATTTAAATCACTAAGTCTGGCGAGTTGGCCAACTTGGCGAAACTTACTGCAAATTGGATTACCGTGGTAGTACTGGCCGCTGTATATTGGCTACTTTGACACGTTTCCCGAAATTACCACATTCTAAATTGAATTGAAGCATAGACTACATATTATTATAAACTGGACGTACCTCAAGACGACGAACAAATTCTGAAATATCATTGTATTCATCGTTATGACCGATTACTACGACTCAGTGAGGTGCCTGTATGACATCGCTAAAAAACATGCTTGAAAAAAAGCACCAATGTACTCAATACAAAAGAAAGATTTCACAAAGAATATAGTAGAGGTAATTAGTACATACATATTATGTACACTCGGACGCATAAATTATGGCAATATTTTGATGCTTATCGTTTTTGATTTAAGTTGTATTAGCAAAAACAAGATCTTCAACCAACACTAGATGTTTCGTGATCCAATTACACAAATTGAAAAAGAAAACACAAGTCGTAAAAATGCTGCGAAAGAGTGCAAATAAATAAAAAATAATCACCTGCAGAACTGTTATTCTAGAATTTAAATTTAAAAAGTCGAAAGAGCGAACATTTAGACAGAGAGGGGTGGTCGAGTGGCTCATTACGCGGAATGGTGCTTCGTGTTCGAGAAACTTTGGGAATGTTCAGGTGTGGGGGACTTTGGGACCCTTGGACTTTATTGGCTAAGTGCAGTGGCGTTCGTCATTTTAGTATGTGTTTTCAGCATAGTAGAAATAAAAAGAAAACGTCTTAAGGCTGATGCTCTCGGTCAGCACGCCTAATTTACTTTTTTGTCTGTCTTTTTATTTTATGCGGTAAAAAAACCCAAAAATTTGAATATAGTACGTTGACAAAAGGCAACCACCATAAGGTTGATTTACCACACAAAAATATGCTCCACTTTGAAGTTTGCCCACCATGTCGCGGAGACGCTAATGTGACATTTAAACAGTAATTGATATGTCTCTATGTCATAATGTCAACAATTACATATCAATTTCCATCACAGATATCTATTAATAACAGATTTGTAATACTGTTGTCACGGCAATTCTGAACCACAAAAATGCATTATTATATATAGGCATTTGACGTTCTTTTTCTAAAAATCAGACAACCACACCCGAATCGAGATATTTTTCATGACTTTTTCTATCATCTCTAGTCAGAATTTTAAACGCCATTTAACGATAATTAAGCCTTCAAATTTTCAACTCTGCTCACTTGTGATCCTTGAGAAATAGGCGCGAGTAGGATAAAATACAAATTTCAATGCCATTACGCTTAGCCAATAAGAGGGCTGACGGAGGCTCGATGACTATCAAAAACGTGATTGCAATTTTCGGAAATGGACAGTCACGTTTCATGCTTCAATGCAATTTTGATCAAGTGGAAAATTGAAAAAGCTATGAAAGATATTATGCATTTTCTGAATAAATATCTAAATATTGAAGTTGCGAAAATATTGCGTTATTCAAAATAAGTAATAAGATAAACTAAGATGTAGAACCACCTCCCATCATTTGTATACAGTCTAAGAAGTAGGTAAGTAAACTAAAGTTGACAAGAGATACTGCCCAGAGTAGGTACGTACAGCTCTAATAATACACATATGTTTGATTTGTTGTTAATTTACTTTGAGTTAAATAAAGCTAGACTTATAGAAATATATTATTATCAAAACTTATACAGACTCCCTCACATAAAATAACAACTGTACTGTACTGTACAAACTGTACTGTACAAAACACTAGGTACTAAAGTGCACAAAACATACTAAAGTGTGCAAAGCTACGAAAGCGTGCAAAACTACTAAAGCATAACTCGTCGAAATCCGAAATGAAAGTCGACGCACCTTCCCGGTTTATTTATTTTGGCACGAGTTAATTTACTACGAACCGGAAAAGGAAGTGAGACTTATTTTTGTAAGAAGGCTTTCAGGCCCGCTTTTGTGTGTTTTGTCGAACGTTATGATGTTAGGATTAAGTTAGTTATTCGCTTCTTTTGTGTTATAAGCTTTTTGGGATGTAACGTGTGTTTTTTAGATGTTAGGTAAGAGATATGAACAGTTCACTTATCTAAAAATATCTGTATTTTTTCACTGTGCAAAAGTGTAGCTGTGATTTATAAAATGAATTGATTGATAATTCTTCATCTACATGGGCTTTCAATATGTATCAACCACTTAAATGCTCTCACAAGGCTCACACCAGAAATTAACTTTTATAACTCTAATCTTTATACAATTTTAATTTAGATATCGATTTTTAAATGATTTGTCTTCACTACAGGGAGAGAACCAGATTTTTTTTACAAATGATTTCCTCTCTGGATAACGTAATAGTAGATTGTATAATATGGGAGCAAAATAATATTTTGACGTCGAGGGCACTTTTTTGAATCCAGGGCGAAGTGAGGGATTCTAGAGTAGAATCCCGAGCGTAGCGAGGTAATCTTTAGTAGAATCCTGAACGTAGCGAGGGATTCAAAGTACGTCGCCCGAGCCAAAAATATATTTTGCGCCCGAGTGGTACACTCTACTTTTCATCACCAAAAAAAGGCGCCTCATATTTTATTGTTATATTATTATTTAATAAAACGTATAGAAAATTAAAATACTTCCAAATTCAAAAAGTGCGCGGCAAAGATCATTCACAAGATGTGATGAAAAATATTTTAAAGAGTTGTATCATGAAGCCAATTACAAACATTAACTGCGAATTCGTACCTACGTAAGTTCAGCAGCAGAAGCCTCCGTGCAAAAATATTTCCAACGTTTCCTTCCGTTTATTGCTATTCAGATAAGTTAAGATGTCCCAAAAATATTTATTTATTTATCTCGCAAATTTTGTTAAAATTAAAATACTAAATGATCATGTAAAATATTATCGAAATCGGCTAGTAACTAGCGCTATAGCAATTTTCCTCTTTTTTTGAAGGAAATATCCTCCCAATAAAAAAAAAGTCGACGATTAAAAAATTCTTAAATAGAATCTGTGTACGCGAAAGTTTCACCGATATTCTTTGATAAATGCTACCTGTTGAGGAGAATCAGCATTCAGACAGACGAAATCATAAAATCGTCAAGACAAAACTGAAACTTTATTCGTTGGTGAAAAAAAATAGAGCCAAACTAAGAAATTCACCTTTTTTTGGAAATAGGTTAAGAATAATAATGATGCTTCCAACCGTCGAGAATTTGAGCGAATTTGAATTGTTGCGTACGTGACTAAGCAGCGTCGCGCGACACTTCTTCGCGCCACAAATTAAACAAGTTTCGAATTCGGAACCGCTCCCGAGTTCGTTATTAGTTGAATGTTGTTCTGTGACGAGCGTTTTTCGACAGCCCGTAGCAATTATTTCGAAATTCGAAAGTTTAGTCAAGGAACGATTGGAGAGTTAGAAGCAAAAAGATTTTGTTTGAAACAGCTGTAAGCATGGTTTTATTGTGTTGCATGTTTGCAAAGATAAATATTAAAAGTGCTTGGTATTAAATGATTTTTTTTAAGTTTTAAGCAACAGCATTATTGTTCATAATTGTTACTAAAATTGCACTGCTGTTTATGAGTAACCAGCCAACTCAAGCAACAGCTAGGTATTATTTAAATAATTTCTAAAACATTTGTATTACAGGAGTATAGGTATGCATTGTCTGTTTCTAACTTAATATTTGTCCCAATTTAATATTAGAAAAAAATATTGTTCCTTTTTTTAACCCATTATAAAATGTGTAATGTGTATATTTTCAGTACCAAATAATTAAACATCACTTATTCTGAATTAAAAATAATAATTACAATTTTTAAGGACCATCGAGGTCAATTTTAAAGACGCCATCGTAAATTTAATAGCAAAGTAAAATATTATAGTTCTCTCTATCAAATGCATTTATAGTGAATGATAAACATACACTCATTTGCGTCGCGCAGTCTGGTAAAAAGAAACAAGACTACTCTAAATTGGTATAATATGTTATTACTACTACTATTACTACTATTATTACTATTACTATGGCGCTTCTAAAATTAGGCCTTCTGTCTTTATAAAAAAAATCGAAACTAACTCACATTAGGCGCCCCACGACACGGGGCGGCCTCATAAAGCTGCGCGCACACTTGCGACCGGGATTTATTTCCACAAACGCGCTTTGCTAAGAATGCGGGGAGCCAACTAGTTTATGAGGTTTCAGCATGGATGTAAGAAAAGAAAAGGATCTGCTATCACAAACAGGGATAACAGATGCCTAGAAGAAGGAGGAGGGTCACGTCACGTTGTGATTTAAAGTCAAAATATTCTTTAAAATGGCGCGGGATCTAAAATGAAATTGTGCCAATGCATGATGACTGCCATATCGGTGTTTACTGATGACACTGTTAAAATTCTACAGTAAATTCTTGATTACTTTCGGGTTAAATAATTTAATGAAAACTTAAACTGAAAAAGAAATTGAAACTAGGAATCACACTACACTAAATATAATAAAACTAAAAAAACAATCTTCATCAAGCTAAGTACGAGTAGAGAATTGAATAAAGTTCCATTTCACAATTTCCCCTTTTGTAGTTTATGGTCTCTATTAAATAGCCGTGACCAAAACTAAAGTACTGCATGAAATGGGTAATTTAAAAATCGACTGTAAAGTGAAGTATACGTCCAAATCGTTTTAAGTTGAAAAATAGAGCCCCAGGTTTTAAAGCAGAAGTATTTTTTCTCGACTTTACTGCCGATGCCTAGTACATCCATGGGTTCATAGTTCACGCCACCTCATGCCGCTTCATGCCACGTGCTATCCTGAGTTACCGCGTTTGTGGCGGCGGACACGACACGTCTCGTATACTCGACTTGAGAATGGCTTAGGTGTAGTGTGTACTAGGCGTAAATGGGAGTACCTCGAAGGGGGTAAGACGTGTAGTCTAAGATCTGTGCCATGCCTACTTGTACCTTCTATATTTTAAGTATATTTGCATTTTACCTATTCTAAATTAAAAATAAAGTTACTCTTATTTCTATCTTTCTTATAAGTTCTTCGAAAAGTAGACCTCACATCTGTTTCACTAAATTTTTATAAGCCTATGGATGACTCGACCTCGACTTGTTCTTTCGTACTCGCAAATCTTGTTGTCTAAGATTAAAATACTAAAAGAACTTGTCAAATAATATGCAAATCGGCTGATAAATTGCAGTATAATATTTTCCTCCTTTTTTGAAGGAAAAAAATCCAAAAATATATTACATCGATGTACCAATTATCCTCAAGATTCGTTGAAAAAGGGGACATGTACCGACAATCTAGATTTCTTATTCTACATTTCACATACGTACACACGAAAAACTTGGGTAATACTGTATAAAAATATAACGTTTTATTTTATAATTATTGAGCATCAATATAAAAGAATAGTCTGAAAAATTCGTACGAAAGTTGGTAAGTAAGTAGCGGCGACACTACGCTTGTCGCATTGTTGCTCTCATGAGTGCCACGTAACTCGTGACGAGACAGGCATGAACAAAAGTGTTACTTAAACATTAAATTATTTGAAAAAAAAAAAGTAGCTATTTACTGAACATGAAAATAAAGATAATAAATTGTATTTCACATCCCTCATGTTCGGTAAGTAGGTTTTTATTACCTTCAAATGAGGCTTGTAGGTAACTAATTAGCGCTCTAGGGTAATACTATATCTAGAAAAGCCCTCAGGCGGTAAGTAAACTACTATTAAAGGTCGATGAAACGTTATCGTCAGCATTATGTAGAGTGAGAGAACTCGTAACTTTGTAAGTGAATAAAAAGTGAGATTTGACGATGTATAAATCTTGTCCTATATACCTCTCAATATTTAAAATGTTTTATTCTTATAATCCCGGTTTTTTCTACTTACCTCACAATTGAGATGTAAAGTAGAATAGTAAGCTCGAGTGTAAGCACCAATTGCATCCTCGAACTATAGCTATAACTGTAGGTATAACTAAATATCTCGGGCTGCAATTGATGCTTTACAGCCCTTGGCTACTAATCTACTATTATCATATCAATAGCGACTTTTATTACCAATATGGCGTTTGCACATTTTATTTTAAACATGACTAACAGTCTTTTAACACTTACCTATATTATATAGGTACACGTTTTGTTTTATAATGACCGTAGGTATGACAGCGGCGTCTATAAAAAGTTGAGTACAATAACGTGTAAAATAAAGTGTTGAACCAAAGGTATTAAATATGATAACGATTAAGTCAATTAAACAGAACCGAACTTGGACAGTAATTTCAAATTAAAGTTCGGCCGATAACACACAATTGGTCTCTTCACTGAAACAATAAACCGTGTTGCGTCCGTTCTTATCACTTTTGTCAACAACTGTCCTTCTCAGTACTGTAACGGTCATCAGTCCCCATGCTTTATTTGCGGGGTCGAGTTTAACTACTGTTGTCCATAATTACAACGTGACCGAAGGGACGGACGGGAACAACTCATGAAGAGTCGACACTGAAAAGACATGTGCTATTTGTAACGAGTGCTATCTATATATATTTCACAGGGTCTCAAAAATAAAAGTACACGAAAGAATCTTTAATAAGCAGCAAAACATTTAGGACTGTAAATATGACCACGGTGAAATAATTTACAATGGTAAAGGTAGATTATTTCTTACTGGAGGGAAAAATGTATCACAGTTATACAAACGATACATAGGTATATCTATTATACAATGCATAATATAATAATAGTTATTATAACTATTATGCCAAAAGGCTGAAAAAAGGCATTTATGTACACTGTAAAAAAATATAACAATAAACCGTGATAAGTTTCTACCACTTTTGTCAATAACTGTCTTACCCAGTACGGTCATCAGTCCCCATGCTTTATTCGCGGGGTCGAATTTAACTACTGTTGTCCATAATTACAACGTGACCGATGGGACGGGGACAACTCGTGAACAGTCGTTAACACACTGAAGAGATATGTGGCAGTTACCAAAGATTACTATCACAGTAACTCTAATACTATGCGAAAGTTAGTGAGTAAGGGACTGTGATACTGCAAGTTTATTAAACCCCAAATACAAAATGTCATAATCATTATCATAATCGTAGGACGTTACTTACTGCTGGAAATAGGCCTCTCCTATCTATATAAACAATCGATTTGTCATGTTTTCTTTATATTGATGATAAACCAATGGTTTGATTTAGTGGACACAAGTCACGTTTACACCGCGGAAATGAAGAGATAGTTTTTGCCACCCATTTATCATACCGCAAACGCAGTTAACTTTTTCTCTGACTCTGGCTTGGCCCCATAGTAGAAGTTGTTGATATTGATGGTCTAAATCACTCTCTTTCGGTTTAGTATACTCTTTCTGAAAAACTCTGTAGGTATATGGATGATTTCCTGCGGATTAAATAAATGCGCACATTAATGTATTTCTAGCGCTAGAGCAGTTTAAAAAGAAGACATTATATCTTAGTTAATAAAATTATTTCACTCTTAAAATCTTTTTCTTCTGGCAGAGTACACAGGTGTACCGAGTAAATGCATCCAAACAGGGTAAAGTTATGGCGTTGCAATTAGACTTAACATTAAAACAGTGCACCGAGACCGCATAACTATCCTTTATTCAAATTTATTGTCGCACTTCATGAAGGCAACTCCCCGCGGTACTGGTGAACTCGAGGTCAACCTCCTAGGGTTGCTTATGTCCTGGTACATAGATTTAATGAACCGAAGTTTTCGACATAGCTCAGCCGAGTAAAAAGTTGCAATGGCATCAGGATACCATCATAGCAGGCAGAACTGGAAGCTGATGAAATCGTAAGTTCCTCGAATGGAGAGCACGTATTGGCGTAGCAGTGGCGTAGCTACTCGTACCACCTTATCTACTGTATCAATTATACGGGGCCGCCGCCGCCGACGTGTGTAAGTTAAAATCAATAAAACTAGAAAAACTTTAAAAAAACTAAAGTCATCATCAGCTATAAATAATTTAATAAATCAGTTTGCAAAAAAGGCAAGGAGAGTGTATATTTAATTTTAATTGTTTGTAAACATTTTGGAAAAAGTGACACATAATTATGATAAATAAATATTTCTTTTAATGGTATGCAAACATTTTTTTCTTTTGTGCGAAATCTTTTCCCTTCACAAGGTCCCCCAAACAAATTTTTATACGGGGTCCTGCCAAAGCACGCTACGCCACTGTGGTGTAGTTAATTTTTTCAGAAAACTGGTCAGAACCTACTTAGGTGAATTCATAAGCACCGCAAAATTTCAGTGACGGATTATAATCTACAAACTTAAATCACGCGCATTCCAAATAAACAGATTTCTAGGTGTTGTTGGACGAATGTTGCAATCCCATTCGAATTGAATGCAATAAAATTTTATGAACTAATTGTATTTTGTGAGTATGCTTCAGTGTTCCAGTGGTTAGTGGCCCTGACCACAGTATCTGGCAGCCATATCCACAAGCTTTGCTAGTTTGGCGTCATTAAAGAATACGAGGTACCTACGGCAATACATGAGACAACCCTAACTCCACAGTTGTACAAAACTAATATTGCGAAGGCCAACTGCAAACAGCCAAACACGTTTTCTTTCTTTTGTTTATACTTTTCATGGCTTGTAGTGTAAATGTGCAATTTTGTTACGGGTTTAATTAATACTTTCGACGCTTTATTTATGGCCAATGAACGGTAATAATTTTGTAGTAATATGAAAACGTGCGAGCTTTCACACGTGATAAATTGTTTTTGAGTTAGAGCTTTTTACTCCGTCAGGTCAGTCCATTGTTAATTGCTTTTTGTAGATTAATTTTATTTGCATGTATTTTGTTGATTATAGGAATTGATTACTTTCGATGCTAGTTTATTGATTTGGAAGTTGACGGAATAGAAATTATGGTTAGGTACCTATTTAGTTATAATTTTATAACATACGTGTCTTTTTTAATTTTTTTTATTATTTTAATCTTAAAAACATTTTTTATCTAAGTGTTGCCTACTTTTCCATTTTATAAAAACTTATTTTTAGTGATGATAGGTACGCAACTTTCAAAAATCTATTATTCCCTACGTAATGACGTATTTCATTAAGCATTTTGTACGGAAAAGCGCATGATTTTCTTTTTGATTTCGAAATTGGATGACCATAACTATGAGAATATTGATAAGCAGGAGTTGCATAATCTGTTATTATTTTATACTACGGGACTAATCGCGCACCAAAATTACGAGATAAATAAATACCTCCTCATCCCGACGTTTCGGTCGAGTTGCAACGACCGTGGTCACGGGTAGACCCGTAGTATAAAATAATAATGTGTTCAAATCGCGAAAGTTTAAAAACAACATATGTTGCATAATCTGGTCCCACCTGCCCCTTTCTTCTATCGTACGGCTAGGCAGACGCGACCAAAGTGCCACCCTTTTATGGTGGACATTCCGCGAGTTAGAACAAAGCGTTCCGAATCCTCATTCCTCATACGAACAGCCAGAATGTGGAACGCTTTGCCTGGATCTGTCCCACACATTGGACGGCGACTTGCGGCAAAGCTTGGCTACGAATTGAATAGCCAATCAGAGACAATTAGTATTGTTCGGTTTGCGTTCATTATTAATCCAAAATTGATCTGCACATTAGAGTGATAGCACCAACAATTCACAATTTTTTTTTTTATGAAAAACATTTCAAAAAAATGTCACGATCGCAGGACTTGAACCTGCCTCTCTTGGATCACTAGCCCGACGCACTCCCAACTAAGCTAGTTCGCACCCTGATGTCATGCCAAATTTGTGAAGTGCTTATAATTTCTACCAACTTAAAGTGTTGAAGACGCCTTCTGTGATACCCGTATTTAATTAGACAGGTAATCAACTTGACCCTCTTTGAGATAAACCTAGTGTCAAGATGAAAAAGTCATTTCAAGTTTTTAGCCAACATAGCCAATGTTTTAATAGTAATGTAATCCACAATATTAATTTTAAATACAGCCGCAGATGACTCTGCGGCTGTCAATAGGAAGAAAGGGCAGGCAATTACGGCGCGGGGATCGATAACAGGCTCCGGGCTACGGCTCGGCGGGCCCCCGGCGCAGCGGGTTTCGACCCTTGCCACGTATTTAGTATAACAACTACCTAATTACTTAATCAGTCCTAAAGGCTTCCTACACGTTATGATTTGGATAGAGCCAACCGCTAAATCTAGCCAACACTTTGGAGCCGGTCGTTTAGCAATGAACCAACCGTACATTGTCGGACGTCTGTAGCTGTGGATATAGGAATGTGTTTCGAGGCCTTTTATTAAAAATCCGTAGGTAGCTCATGTTCAGCAGCGGACGTTCTGCTGTTCATATGATGATAAATGAAACAATTAGTTGTAGGTATCTTTCAATTCGGCCTTTATATCAGTGTAGATAAAATACGTGGTGGACGGATGACCTTATTAGGACCGCAGGATCGCGCTGGATGCAAGCCGCTATCAACCGGTCTTATTGGAAATCATTAGGGGAGGCCTATGTCCAGCAGTGGACGTTTTATGGCTGAAATGATGATGATGAGATAAAATAGGCAAAGTACTTATAGAGATTTTCAGTGGTTCATAAAGTTAAGCTTTAGCTTTTTATATTTTTAAACTAGCTGATATGGCCTAACTTTGTTCCGCCTAACAGTAGATTAACGTAGCTTAAATTACTCCTTATTACATCAGCTACCTGCCAATAAAAGTCCCGTCAAAATCGGTCCAACTATTTCAGAGATTAACCGGAACAAACAGATAGAACAGAACAGAACAGAAAATGTTATTTTGGTGTATGTACCGTATACATACATATGCATGTAGTAGTAAAAGTTATTTAAATTTTACAAACAGACACTCCAATTTTATTTATATGTTTAGATAAAATAATTGCAAATCGACAGTTTATAAATAGACAACGCAACTATAACTAAAGCTTTCATAGACCTAACAATATGAAATTCCACAAAGAACTTCAAAAATAAACTGGAGCGTAATTATCGTATAAATGGGAGTAAAAAAACTTAACTTTGTGTTCGCGGTTTGAATGGCCCCAGCCTGACACACACAGCCGCTGGAAAAGTGCATTTGCGTTGAATATTCTATGTAAGAATACCGAGCACAGAGTTAATATTTGCAGAGAAGGCATCATCCAAATACAGTGCGTAATGAGAATTAGAACATTGTTTCTATTTGCCCACGACACTGTAATGATATCTGTACAGTATGACGACTCATACAATCGATCAGAACGTGAATCATACATATGCGCATCTGAGTTCGGTACACACTCGGTAAGGTAACAGACTAACAGTCGCAGATGTGACGTAGTGACGAACGAACGTGTGGATTTGTAATCAGTAAACGTGCTATTCAACTGCCAAGCGGACAGCCCAAGCGCGTGATACGTTCTGCGTACATAGCCACGTGGGGCTGCAGATATTTATTTCAAAGACAGGGCCGAATTACATTACTGTATGTGTATAGATACCATTACCGTGTCCACGACATTGCCGCTATGAGTGGTAGCGGGACGCGAGGACGCGATAAGAACCAATGTATTAAAATGTTCGAATGACGCCACGAGCGACGCCCCGCTCCGGATAACGCAACCAGTCGTCAAATACTTGATTCATTAAATACTATACTCGTCAAATCTTTAATTGCCTAATTCGCGACAAATCAAATCCTTAATTTGTCAATTATGATACTGATCAAAAGAGGGCTCGTAGGCCTGATAAATCTCCACTGAGCTCGAAGTCGTGGTCGAGCAGTTTTCAATTTTCAATCTATAAACGTGTAAAGCAGTGCCAGTATTAGTTTTAAGACCGTGTCAAATTCCAATTCACATCGATATGTTACTAGTTTTTCTGTGAAAGAAAACTAAAACAGAATAAATAAAATATACATATTGCATATGTCTATAACAGAAAATAAAAGGTGAATGTGAATCCATCATCCCATACTGAGCCAGCCAGATAAATATTACCAACTTTACCTAAGTTGATATATTTTCACTTTGTAGGCATTTTTTGCTTTAGCGAGGAAAAAAATTCAAGCTGAGAGAGAGCAATAATATTATCATAGTCAAACTATATGAAAATGAAATTATTATTCACAATGCTAAGTGCAATTCTCTATTTTAAAAAAAGCTATCTATGGTAAAATGCGCACTAGAACTTTTTCTAAAACATTCTGAGAAATATTATAAAACTCGCCTTAGCGAGGAATGTTTTATGAAACATTTAAACATAAATCCTTTGTCCTGAAATGAAAACTATTTTAGGATTTAAAAGCGGTTTGTCTTTCTTGCTAAGAGACAAATCGTTGAAAATAGATTGAAAATAACTTACACGTTATTACAGACAGAATATTTTACATGGGAAAATCTCAGTCGGTATTTTTGAATGCTTTTGAAAACTGATTTCTAATCTGTTTTAATTAAATTTCAATTTACAATTTCCAATTGTTTAAAAATTAGTTTGGACGGATTATGTGCATAAGTATAAATAGTAAAACTTTAAATGCATTTACGCGTAGTTATAGCTGCCATTCTCTTTGTTTAAATGTTAGTAATAATTGATTTAAAAAACCGGACAAGTGCGAGTCAGGCTCGCACACCGAGGGTTCCGTAGAAATCCAGAAAATTTCACAAAATTGAGAAGTAAGTTGTATATACCATAACGTACTATACCATAACCATCGACAAAAAATTTTTTTTTTTCACTTTTCTCGTCATAAGTTCATAAAAAATTACTGAAAATGTTATAATAATTAAAAACCTGTTTTAGCATGTGCTAATGAAGTTCTTTTATATGATACCTTACATGATACGATTTACTCACTTTGAACCTATATTTTGAGAATTTTGAGGCCCTATTTTTTTGTGATTTAAATAAAAATGTACAGTTTTCAGATTTATTCCTATATGTGTACTCTGAGACAATACTTCTCGCCAAATTTCATAGTTCTGTGTCAACGGGAAGCACCCTGTAGATTTTGATTTTTGTAAGTGCGAAATATGCGGTTTTTTACGACAGAAACGACTCTAACTTTTTTAAACGATAACTGAGAAGTTTTTCTTTTATACAACTACAAGAGACCATAAATATACGTATACAGTTTAAATTTCAACTCGATATCTTTACGCGTTCCTGAGATAAAGATTCTTGACATACACAAAGACGGACAGACGGACAACAAAGTGATCCTATAAGGGTTCCGTTTTTTTCCTTTTGAGGTACGGAACCCTAAAAATAGGAAAAACTCAGTATACTCTACGCGTTACTTTGTCTAAAGCGTGAAAATATAAATAAACAAACTTTAATATTCGGGCCAATTTAGAGAACTAAAACTAAACTTCCAAAACTCATTACCTACCTAACATACTCCAAGTGACAACACGACCGCAACCACTGTCACCCCACTACCCTTCCAAATTTACCCTAATTTCCAATTTACCCCACTTCTCGATACCCTGTTTATGTTTATACCTTACTCTATTTATTTAAAACCGAAGGGACTTCGTGACTGCGGCCGATTAATTCAATTATACCATAAATAGGGAATAATCGTCGGAATAACCGTATTTAATGTGATATACAATATTTTTGAACGCGATGTCGCTGTTGGCCTGTTAGTCTACGGGATATCATTATATCTGTAAGTGTGGAGCGACACGGAGCTTTTTATTAACTTACTAGCTTTGTCCTGTGGTTAGAAATCGTTATACACCGATACAAACTTCTTGGCGTCTGTGAAATTAGCTACAAGTTGCGCGGAACGCAATCCTCGCGCAGCTGATATGTCAGTTTCAGTTTGGATAGGATTTTGTTTAGCTTGTAGCTAAGTTCATAGCCGCCAAGAAGTTTGATTCGGCCTTTAGTTCTATCGGAATATTTACGTATTTTAGATTTCATTTTTTGACCGACGAAACGGAGGAGGTACTCAATTCGACACGAATTTATTTTTTTGTATAGCCACAGATAACTTTTTACCCAGATTTTTAATAAAAAAAAATTATTGGGAAGTGGTCCCATTTAAATTTTCATTCAGAGTCAGAGATTCAGTCATTTTTGATAAGTCAAAAACAATGTGAAAAATGTTACAGCGAACTTTTCGCGAATTCTGAACAAGGTTGAAGTCGGTCATGCTATTTTTTGCGAAAAATAATTATGTCACATACCTACGATAACATTTTTATCACACACATCACATTTTCATCATTACATTTAACAAAAACAAATTATATTTTAGCTAGTTTATTTTACTCCCATACGATGCCGTTAATAACCTATAAAGTGACGAAATACATTCCATAGACTATGAATCAGAAATTGAAACAGCAAAAATACAGTCCCTTTAACCTCAGTATGAAATCAAATAATTATAACAATGCAATAAACAGTGGAAAACCAATTTAATCGACACAAAAGTTCCGCACAAAATGTTGCATACCCCACTATCAGTGGTTGTCAACATTTTCCCACGCTCCCACAAATTCAACTCGATAGTTTATGACGCGATAAAACTAAATAACGTTTTATCATCCTAAAAGTGTGCAAACTAAACACAGTTTGGCGTACCATTGCAGTATTGGTGAAAACTGGCGGCGTTTTTGGCAAAACATTACCTACACAATTTATGGAATGAATTCTCTGACATAGCTTACGGGCAATTCGAATAATGATAAATGTAATCACATCATCATCTTGTCAGCTCCAGAACGTCCACTGCTAGACATCATCATCATTATCAGCCGTAGGACGTCCGCTGCTAGACACTGGCCTGGCTGTGGATTTTCAATTCAAAGGACATGTCCACAAAATGTATGGAGGCTGGTATAATAATAATCAAAAATTCAAACCACAACACTCGTTACATTTCGAGAAATTTAATATTTTTCTGAGTCTATTACATCAGTTTAAAACAAACAAAAGCACTCTGATGTTTTTTAAAATAATTTTGAATTTATCAAGATGAATAAATATATTTGGCTCAATATGTAGTTTATCTCTTGCATTCCTGGTTAAGTAGCCTCTAAATTGTTAAATAAAAGCAGTTTTACCAATTAGACACACTTTTTAAATGATTTTTTATCACATTGTACCTACTAACTGGTCACACTGGTAGGTTATCATTTTAAATTTTATCAATTTAAAAGATGAACGTGGAAGAATCAGCTACGAATGCAAGTAAAATAACGATAGAAGCACTTTATTATTGTTAAACTAGAAAAATTATAAAGCTATATTATTATTTTTCACAGTTAAAAAAATGGAGGGATGATAAAATCTGAATTATATACTTTTGAGAAGCCTATAAGACAAGCTTTCAAATGACGTATATATCATCTAGGTTCGATTTGTCTCTGAATAACATACCACTTGTGGACGTCACCTTTGGAAACAGCTTGCATCCAACGCAAATTAACAAATCCTGCGGTCTTAATTAATATCATTGGTTCACTCAGTCGGTGGACGTACTGCTACTCATTTAAGAGGCATGTATAGACTTTTTTAAGAGAGGGAAATCTTCGTTAGTTACCTAACTGCTTCGAGGTACAGCTGGGTTATGTAGGAATGCACCCACTAAAACCTCTTCGATGGCCTGTTTTTGTGCTGTCTTGGAAGCTCCGGGTAGGCTCTTATTACAGGCAGGGGATACCGATGCCGTATTTTAGTGCCCCGGCATCAGGGCCAGGCATGTATAGGTATAGCCTAAGGAGTTTGTTTCACTTTATTAAAAAATTCATTCCGTCATCTTAATTGCTTCAATTTTTTAACTATAAGATTAAAAACTCTGCCTATTTAGTTGGAAACACCATTATCGCGAATAAGTCAGCGTTTGGCCATCAACATGCCTGATGGTAAGCGATACTGTGGCTATGGTGGTGGTGTGTGCTGTGAAACACACAGATTTAGTAGATATAGTCAGGTTTTTGCTTTTGGAGTTCAAATTATTCAACACTGCCTACTGCGTAAGTCTACACTGGAGCAGTACCGCCGGCAGGCTGTACTTTCTGTAAAAAATTAATGTTGAACCATAAACCACAGTTAATGAAAAACCGTTGAATAATAAAGTTAAGCTTTCGTAATGAACGCGACGCCACGGCTAAATTACACGTAGAAAATTAAACTTACCGAGTATTGCTCCTTTGTTGCGATTCAATTACGGAGTTTGTTATTCCATTTCAAGTTGCGTTTTCTAAGACAAGTCTGTGGGAAAGTAGTTGCGATGTTTGTAATTTGTTTTTGAAAAATGTGTCTTGATAAGATTCAACTAACTGAAGAAGTTTTTTTTTTTATGTTGCTGCGCTGAGATCTTTTTGATTAGTAAAAATATATAGAAAAATAAAAACGGAGAAACTTTGCTACAGTGCACAAGGTTTATCTCGAAGAGCTTAACGTTTCGCTATACAGGTTCCAATCCTACAGACATGACCATTGACTAATTTTTAAATTATTTATGACAACAAAACTTCACTACATAGTATAAAACAAAGTCGCTTCCCGCAGTCTGTCCCCATGTGTGCTATCTTTAAAACTACGCAACGGATTATGATGCAGTTTTTTTTACATAGAATGATTCAAGAGGAAGGTTCATATTATGTGTAATACACCTGTGCGAAGCCGGGGCGGGTATACGGGCAGTATAGTAATAAAATGAGATAAAAAAAATAATTTATATTTATAGTGTAGTATAAAAACAGTGTAAAAATCCTAGCTTGTTCATTCATCTTTTTAAATACCTAATTTATTTAAATTAAACGCACACAATTTAATAAAACATTTCCTGGGCTTGAAATAAGAATTTTCATGATATTGCAGTGCAGTATTTTTGTTTGTTTAACCGCTATAATAACAGTTCTACGGTTTTATTCCATAACTAAGCAAAAACGGGCCAGAAAACAGTTACCGTATAACACTGCCACCCTTGCATTCCCTGAATTAACCAGCCCCTGTAATCCAAAGAATAATCATATGTTAGAGTGAAGAATAACATTACGTTAAAACAAATAACAATAAGGCCGGAGTCACACCACTGCACTGGTAATAGTGGCATACAAAGTTTGTCATTTGTTTCTTGACACCAAAGCGCGCTAGACACTTCTCCGGCATGTCAAACAGTGTATACTAGTTCAGAATCAATGGATTCAAAACAATAGTTGTCAAAAATATATTTGGAACAATAAATTATTCTTATTCTTAAGTCATATTAGTCTGTCAAAAAAATTCAGATTTTCAATCATTAATATTTAGTGTTTTAATTATTGTCTTGGTTCTTTAAAGTTGATGAGAATGTGCTACCACATAATTTAACTTAGGCTTCAAACCTTCAATGCTTGAAAGATGATTTGAGATTGATGTTAGTTTTACAAACGTCTTTAACGCAAAACTGAGAAAAATAAGTGTTTTTTAGCTTTGATGTTAGCAAAACTTGCATAGTTACCAAATCAGATCAAATGCAAAGAGATTCTCTGAGAGAAAATATGCACATAGCAAGCGGTTTGGCCTGGTATTGAAGGTTTAGCCTCTGAATTCAGTTATTAGGTAAGTTATTGAAACACTATTTTAGCACTTTAATTCATTTTATAAGCTTTATATTTCCTAAGTGAAAAATCAACCTCCATTTTTCAGTTAGGAAAGGGTATTTAGATCTCTCTATGGTCTCTATGGTATGGATATGGTCTGTGTTACCAGGTGAATTTCTAAAAACCGCAACGACGGATGCTCGTAACATAGATTATTAATACATATGGATTCTATGCCAAAGCTTTAACTGCATTAATTAACTATTAATTATATCATACAACAACTCTTTGAAAATGATGACAACAATAAGCAGTTAGCTAAACTTCTCATTGAACTGACTACGTGTGGTGAGGCCCTGGCCTTAGAAACAATAACGATAAGTACAGAGGACTCGTCATGAGCATATTTCCTCGTTCGTGTTCGCCGCTCGTAAGCTAACATGGCCTTTTTATCAACAATACATTGATTTGAAAACGACGCACCAGTTCCTTTGATGCAGTTGCTCCGGCTCTGGTATAAAACAAGAACTTTGGCGATCTAAAAAATATGAAACAACTAGCTGACCCGGCCACGCGTAGCTGTGGCTAAAGTTTTTGTTATATTACATTACTAACTATCCTATCTCTCAAGTTGGATCGAACTGCACATGGTGTGCGAATTTTATTATAATCGGTTAACACTTTGAGGGACAGCATAGTCTCATTGAATTACCCTAATAAGACACTACTAACTGTCATAGTACATTGCCTATAGGCGTAGTGATACATAGTGTGCTCCATGTTTGTACGGAATATGACAGAACGTCTCAAGGCGCTTCTTCCGAACTCATAGACTCAGCGCCAGAAGGTTGATAATCTCGGTCCGATCCATACTGCTCATCATCTTCAAACGGGTCTTGACTCGATTATGGGGTAGAAGCCGCATCAAACAAAATCTGCAGACTTTTTTGCTATTTTACATATGAATTCCCAGACGCCATCTGCAAAAACTATACCGTTGAATTTGATTTTCTAAAATAGGGTTCACCAGATACACTGGTGCTAAAAGAAAACTTGCATATGCTGTTTGCCACGCTAATGTATTTTATACCATCTAATCAAATTAAAAATGAATAATACTCACATTTTAGAAAACACTTTGCACTATAACTTGTCGCGACAAGCAGGCTGTGCGCCGACGCGCACTACTCGACTGGCTGTATGTAAATACGACGCCCAGTGGCGTAGTGTGTGTGACGGAGTGTAGGATCTCAAAATGACATATGTATGCGTGAACGTGTTGTCTTTGTCTAACAATTTGAATATGAAGCAGTGACAGTATCGAGATGAGAATTATACTTGCGGTGACAGTACAAACTGCTGTTCTATGGATTTGTAAAGAAAATTTCACGCCGTATGGCGTACTGGCGCGATGGGAAAAAAACTTCTGACGGCCAGAGACGTTCTGTCACATAACTTTTATTGCACTCATACGCCTATGGAAGTACTGTCCCTCGTCGTGCTAAGTGGTTTAGGAGTCCATTGAGGACAAACATTGTGACACGAGATTTATGTATATTAAGATAGTTTTTTAAAGTCATAGAAAAGGAAAAATGTTGTCTGTATGGGAGCGAGGAGCTTGTTGTAACAGTTTTCATGACAACTAATATATCTTGAGATCCATTTGTTAAATTGCTACTAAATAAAAATGGATGGATTTTCTTCTACCAAATTAAGTAAAAATAATACCATAACTATGGGTCATTATTTTACAATCAATTATTTTCTAGAAGAAGTGCGGTGTTACAACTTACCTCGTGCTTGGGGCAAGTTGTAACGTCTACCAGGGCAAGTAGTAACGACAAAAAAAAAATAACAATAATACCTCTAATCATTATTTGTTTATTTTTAACCAAATTGACATCTTTCTAAAGTATGTATTATGTAATTCTTATCTAAAATCAACTTAAATACACTTTTTAAGTAATCAACACCTAACAAATTAAGTAATTAACTGTTTAATTTAGTTTACTCTACATTATAAGTAGAGTATATAAGAAATAGTACATTTCTTTTTCATTTATTGAATTGCGGTTTTACGTTTCTGCACGATGGTTTTCTTCTCTATAAAGTCAGTGGTGTGTAAATCTATTAAATGATAAAATTCCATGAACTTATTGGTACAGAGCATAGCCGTGTGTGTCTGTAGTGAAACGTAAATCATAAAACAAAACTTTGTCAAATATAACTCAAAAAGTGCTAACCAGCAAATAAAATATTTAATAATCAAATTGTCATAACTCGTGAGCTCACACCGCGTTAACCCTCAAACACCCGCGCGGTCGCTTGGACCCAAACCAATTACAGTAGACATAATAGCTTATTATCAAAATCAGTTAGCACCTATGTCCCAGCCCGGACACTTTTCACCGGCGATTTTTCATACAAAATCTGCTGTCTTACGCATACTACACAGTACTTACTCACAGACAACACACTTACGCACGAACGCTACACGTGCATTTGTGTGCGGAACGTCTATGGCTGTCAGCGATCACCGCGACGTGACGACATGCCGCGTGAGTGAGACAGTTGCGTATTCAATATTGCAAAAATGAATATAAATGTAGTACATGTAAAAGTATAACAATTACTTAATTTGGAAGCATTTTAGCAATAAGTAACCGCTCTACTTTATTTGAAAGAAAATATCAAGAGAAATTTACCAAATAATGTAAAATAAGTTCGTTTTACTTATCCTTAGATAAACATTAAAATGTATTGTTATGTTACGTATTATTGATATTCAACCTAGTCTAGGTATTTTTTATTACAAAATCTACCGGCCAGAGTAGCCCACGCGCTGAGTACAAGATCGGTACGTGAAACGCGGGGTGGAAGTGAGGAAGACTCAAACGGGTGGGGGGTAACGAGTGACCGTTCTATACGTAGTATTATTATATCTTTTTTGCCTATGTGCTAAACTGCATTCATGTGTGTATGTAGTAAACGCAAATCAAACGCAATATCGTCAAAATATATTTTACTGCGATTTCATTTTACAAATTATAACCCAAAAAGTGCAAATCAGCAAATAAAACAACTAAATCGCCATAGCGCGTGAGCTCACACCGCGTTAACCCTCAAACGCCCGCGCGGTCGTTTCGACCCCGACCAATTAATACAGTGGACATAATAAGCTTATCAAAGGTAGATTCGGCCCGCGGTCGATTTTATGTTTATGAAGCTATTTCGGCTGAACGGCGACGGCGCAGCTAATTGACCGCTAATTGTGTTTTGATTTTCAACGCGATAGGTGTGGGAATGTGAGCTCCGTGAGGGTGGAGATCGTAAAATATAATTATGTCATTACTTTAGGGTTAAACGTTTACTCAAGGAACTCAAGTTTTGAAAATCGGGGCAACTGTAAAAACTTTAATTATTATCAAATAAAAAAAAATGGTCTATTTTAATTTCAGTTGTAAAAAGTCATATAAATTTAAAGGTGTAAAAAATACATCGCTTTGAGCGCAACTGGTAATTTATTCTGTAGTATAACTTTTACTTTGTATACATATACTTTATACAATTTGAAATAACAAACATACTCGTAACAATTGCGTTAGCTATTTTGCTTTTAATCCACACACAATAAATAAATAAATAAATAAATAAATAAATAAATAAATAAATAAATAAAAATAAATTAATACCTAATTGGTTCCATGGAATTGAACTGCACAGTTTTAATTTATTGCTGTAGTATACCGTACACACATCATTATCACTTTTAAGATTAAATTTTTTGACGTCCTTAGTTGGAAAAAGATCTTGTACAAAAAAGATTATTTATCAATTGAAACGTCTTGATTTCTGAGTCATCATCATCATATTTATGTGTCAATGGTTTTCAAAACTTGGTACCGATTTAATGTAGCAGAAGCGAATAGACAAAAAAATCTTATTGTTTTATTTTTTACGTTTTATATTTTTTTGACGTTTCCAGCGTAAGTACATATATCTATCATCCTAATCATCTCAATAGTCAATTTGGCGAATTAAAACTTGGAAATCCGTAATCTCTATCCAATAAAAAATAAAATTACATGAAATTGGATTAATCATCAGTGTTTTCAACTAAAACCAGAAAATATCGAAGGTTTTCCACCACATTTTCCAGCGAGGGAAAGTTCAATAAGCAAAAAGTCATTCGGCCCACAAATCAATCAGCCAAGTAATTAAAGGGAAAACGAAAGTGTTGAGCAATCGAGGGTTACGGGGCGGAACACTGGCCAACCCTGTGCGGCCACACAATTGGCGAGGCCTGAAAAAAATTATAAAAATGTCAGCCAAGTGCGAGTTGGGCCCGCGCACAAAGGGTTCCGTACCGTATTGGAGCCCCATTAATTACTTTTATTCAAATCTACCTGTTGCTGTTATTTTTGTATAATTGTTTTAATAGCGGCAACAGAAATACACGATCTGTGAAAATTTCAACTGTCTAGCTATTACGGTTCATGAAATACAGACTGGTAACAGATGGAGGGCTCAGTAATAGAGACCTGTTTTTACCCTTTGGGTACGGAACCTTAAAAACACAAAACACTGAGTCTAACTGAAGTTATAAAGTGTTACTTAGCGATCGCCAACGTTAAGCAACGTGTATGACATGGTCAGTCTTCAGATGGGTGATCATCCATCTATCCATCCGTCAGTCGTAGAACTGCTGGGCATAGGCCTTCCCTATGGAATTCCAATAAGACCGGTTGGAAGTAGCCTGCATCCAGCGAGTTCCTGCGATCCCGACCGCGATGATGCGGATAGCATTTACTATCATCAGGATAATGATGTCTTAATTTATTCATATTTTGTTTCGATCAAGTGGCATTGATCGTAGTCGTGGACAGACTGTGGCACGACGCCCACGACTCGATTGAAACTCCGGGATAGTGAGGTATTTCTTTATCAAGTATTTTCAGTACGATATTAATCCTATATATGTATAAGAATAATATGCTCAAATCACGAAAGTTTAAAAATAACTGAAGTATAGTATTGTTGCAAAAAATTGCAAAAATCTTGAATTTCATGTATATTCGAGCTAAAAACTCGATGAATTCCCGGTAATTCGAGTGAAAACAGGCGCGTAATTGATGCCGGCTGGTGTCGATCGCCTATCTTTATTAATTCAACCGTTCGCCGACGAATAACTGGCTGTTGACGCTGTTAATTAATCTATTAATATCTCGGTATGAAATGTTTTCGAGGAGCGTAGGACATCTACCCACAAGGTAGACCGATGACAACATTTAAGACATCAGAGAAAAAGGTCACGCCAGATGCAAGCCGCAACCAACTAGTCTTATTTGAGACCTATAGAGCAGGCCTATGTCCTGCAGTGGACGTTTTATGGCTACTAGATGTAGTGATGAAATGTTTTCAGTACTTTCAGTACTCTTCATTGTTTACTATTTCAGAGAAAAAGTGTACACAATAAAGACTATTCGCTACTTGCCACTACAGACTTTATTTATAAAGAAAACTAGCCGTACTCGTAAAGAAAACTCAGTGTGGCCGTTTAAAAAAGTACTCTGTAAGCTAAAGCGGCCATGCTTATTGCTGTGCTGGTATGTCTTGTAAAATTACAATGACTACACAAAAAGATGCATTTTCTGCAGGGATCACTGACTCTATAAAAAGGTATCCAATGGAACAGTTATTTTTTTCGTGGTTTTAGGGTTAGTGCCGTCGTAAAAGTTATTCACAATGATGAGTATACTTATAACCTCTTGGAATTATTGTTATTTTTTTATTTATTTGGGATAATAAACAATAGCACAATTTACATTACAAGAAAACAATTAACCAAATACATTAATAAATGTGCCACCAACTACATTATCCACCATTTACTAAATAGCAAGTGTCCTTGCTGACGTGGTTTTCTATGGACATACATAAATATATTTCAGTAATAATTTTGAAAGTAATTATACCATATTTAAACAAACAAATATAAACCAAGTATTTCATTTTAAGTTATATAAAGTGCTTGTGTCCAAGCTTCTAAGCCGGAAAACCAAGATCCGTATCTACAAAACGGTTATTAGACCGATCTTGATGTATGGGAGTGAAGCTTGGACATTAACCCTAAAAAAAGAGAATAAACTCTTAGTAGCAGAGAGGAAAATAATGCGAAAAATTCTGGGACCAACCCAACGAGAGGACGGTAGCTGGAGAGTAAGGAAGAACGCCGACATAGAGGATTTGGTCGCTGAACCCAATATCATAGGAGAAACTAAGGCCCAAAGACTTCGCTGGGTGGGCCATCTGCTGAGGATGGGGGAGGATCGCAGTGTCAAGAAGGCCTATCTTGGAGTAGCAAGCGGCCGCCGACCCGTCGGTCGGCCCAGATACCGTTGGACTGACGCCGTGCGGTCCGACCTGCGTGTGCTCCAGGCGGACGAGTGGGAAGAGACAGCGCTGGACCGTGACCAATGGCGTTCTCTGGTGTCGGAGGCCAAGACTAATTTTGGGTCGTTGCGCCAGAGGAGTAAGTAAGTAAGTGAGTATTTCATTTTAAGTAAAGCTACCTATCACAGCTTTTTTAAATCTAGTTTCAGAAAAAGCAAAAATATCCATATCTACGAAATGTCTATTGTACGAATCCACCAACCGGTGCAGAGGCGCACGTTTACCAGCGTTGGTTCTTACTCCAAGAGATTCAACACTAAGAAGTGTAATGGAAGTGGAATTACTACACTTTGCAAAGCAACACTCGATAGATATTTTAGTGATGAAGAGCCAGCGCATCTAAAGACATGCCAGTACAAACTTAATTTACAAAGAAAACTAGCCACACTCGTAAAGAAGACTCAGTGTGGCCGTTTAAAAAATTGCTCAGTTAGCTAAAGCGGCCATATTGCTGGTATATCTCGTAAAATTACAATGAATACACAAAAAGGCGCATTGTCTGCTGCGTTCATAGCCAATGTTCGCTTAAACTGCACCCGCTGGCAGGGCGCCAGGCAGCCGGATAATTTGATAAAAATACTCTACAGCCGCACGACGGGACGACTGGCAATATTTTTCTATCTATCTATCTATTCAGCCTGTTCCACCCGCTATTGAGTATAGGCCTTTTTTCTTTCTCGCCATTCTTTCCGATCCTGTGCTAGCCTCATCCATTGCCTCCCGACAAGTTTGGTGACGTCATCTGACCATCGGGCTCGTGGTCTGCCTCCATGTTTCTATAGCAATATTTTTGTTATCAGAATATTTTTCTCATCAGTAAAATGGATGAAAATTGTGTGTATCTACTGATTAAGAGTCCTAAGATTAGGTTATGTTGTACAATTTGGGACGCTTTTGATTCACCGTTTTCAATCAAGCCACCGTTCCGTCACAGTGCCGGCACCGTACCCACCATCTAGTAAGATGCTTTCATAGAAAATGTATGTATGAAAAAAATAAATAAAAATAGAAAGAATATTATTACTTTTATACATTTTCTATGAAGACATCTCCACGCCGATTGCCAGTGACGGCTCTAGCAAGTGGGGATACGTTCATATAAAGAATGATTGAAAGAATATTTTTCACTGTGCCGATAATGTGACGGAACGGAACGGCTTGACTGAAATATTTGAAAGGGCCTTAAAAATAGCAAAAATCCCTCAACATTGCAACCGAAACCTACCGTCAAGTATTTACCGCACCGAGCACACTTTAGCTGACTCTATTAGCTGTTTGTCATGTTTGCTGCCGATCTAACGGCGGAGTGTAAGCTTGTTAGCACTGCTTCATAGCTTCGTATTTACATATCGTGCCAGCTACAAGACGAGCTAATTCAATGTAGGTATGATGTAGCTCATTTCGTAGTTTGACCAGGCGTTTCTTAACGATTTTGACAAAGTAGCAACGTTATGTTACCATGAATTTAAAATCTTCTAGCTTCTGATGTTTGAGAAGATAGGTGTTATATTTATTATAAAAAACCGGACAAGTGTGAGTCAGGCTCGCACATCGAGGGTTCCGTACAAACACATTGTTAAAATAATTAAAAACCTGTTTTAGCATGTGCTAATGAAGTTCTTTTATATGATACCTTACACGATACGATTTACTCACTTTGAATTTTGAACCCATATTTTGTGAGTTTCGAGGCCCTATTTTTTGTGATTTAATTTAAAATGTACAGTTTTCAGATTTATTCCTATATGTGTACTTTAAGACAATGCTTCTCGCCAAATTTCATAGTTCTATGTCAACGGGAAGTACCTTGTAGATTTTGATTTTTGTGAGTGTCAAAATATGCGGTTTTTTACGACATAAACGGCTCTAACTTTTTTAAACGATAACCGAGAAGTTTTTCTTTTACACAATTGCGAGAGACAATATATATACGTACACCGTTTAAATTTCAACTCGATAACTTTACGCGTTCCCGAGATAAAGAGTCTTGACATACACACAGACGGACAGACGGACAACAAAGTGATCCTATAAGGGTTCCGTTTTTTCCTTTTGAGGTACGGAACCCTAAAAATACTCTAGCTTTTACCTTTAGAAGTTTAAAGACTTGACAATTTAGCCTACTACCTATTAATCATATTAGTTAAACAACGTTTACGGTCTTCACATGGGTGACCGCGAGTTGTAGGTATAATTATACCTGAGCTTTAACTTCACTATCACCGTAGCTCAAATAACACATTATATTGTAGGTCTCTGTTGTTTTAACCGATTATAAGTGTCAGAGGCATTCAGAGGGCTTAAAAACTGACACAGGGGCTAGGACACGGCGTATCAGAACTTACTAATGTATAACTTGGTAGTCCTTACTTTTTGTCTTATTGTCAGGGTATTTATTTATTTAGTATTTATTTATTTCTTGCATTATGTACACTAATCTTAATGGCTAGGTACATACCCTGTTAGGGCGTTGCAAACATAGGTACTTAAAGGACTTATATCTAGGAAAATGTACCCTTAGATTAAACTTCGTGTAACTTTAGTAATAAGAATAAATCAACGTTTATGATATTCATTTTTAAAGGGAGCACTCGGCAAAATTTAAATTCATTTCATGGTATACAATTGTCGTTGACTTCACATACCTATGTCCAGCTGAAAACTACTGAAAGCCCGGTACATACAAGGTTATTTCTAATCAATTAGCGTCCTTCTAGGGGCTTGTTCTGTACATCAAAACTATCAACTTTTGTTCTACAACTTTCGTCAAAACTAAAAAAAAAATCAGTGGTTCCATACATTTTGTCGCGGGTGAACTATATTTTTCTATGGAATAACATTTTTTTTTTTAAGTTTTGACGAAAGTCGTTAGAACAAAAGTTGTTAGTTTTGATGTACATAATAAGCCCCTAGAAGGATGCTAATTGATTAGAAATAACCCTGTATATCACACTGTACAGCAAAGGCCCATTCTTCCATTAGCCGTAAGGCGTCCATTGCTGGACTAAGCCTCCTGTATAGATTTCCAATAAGGCCCGTTGGAAGTGGCCTGCATCCAGCAAAGGTCCACTCATGCTCTACTATTTTTCCCTGACGATACCTTGCGTGTCATAGTACCACTTCTTATACGTAAATTGCTGTTTTACTTCAAAATACTAAATGTATTTTATTGCTTTAAAAGTATACTCTACATACAAAATAAGCCGTGCAATTTATTCTAAGTAAACTGAGACTTAAACGAGCTATTGTCGTTTCTGCGTCCCATTAAATCAGATGCCTGTTTCGAAAACAAAATCTATTATCACTATTTAGATTTTCAGGCAAAAACGGCGACAACTGCTAAGTAACTAAATGTACCTACATTTAACCCTGCGCTAGTCGGTACATTTTATTGCTTGAATAATTTTAGTACTTAGCTTTCTGAAGCAAAGTGGGTACTTTGACTTTCTGAATATGCATGTTTGTGTATTGTGTATCTCAAACGAAGCCTGTACGAGTAATAATTGGATGAACCAACATAACTTACTTTTAAGTGTAGTTTAATTCTTAATTATTATTATACAGCTTTCGTGAAGAGATTTAAAGTCCCTCCCAACCCGGAGTCTTATGACTCAATTTCCCACGCTTAAAATGCTTGTTTAAAAAGAGTTTGTGCAAAAAAAAAAATCATAGATGAGGTCGCCTATGTACCATTTTACTAATTTTGATAAGTTGTCAACACTCCTCTGTCATTGCTAGTACAACTAAAAGTGTTTGATACTTGGAAGACACCAATTGGGTTTTCATCAGTTGACTCACGTCCATCAAGTAGTTGGTACTTTGGCTGCTGATTAATATCTTATTATTATAGTTCAACGTAACGCCACCACGGGTCTCTTTTTGGACAAACTCTTTTATAAACCAATGCATGCCGCTTCCAACCGGTCTTATTGGAAATCCCTAGGGGAGGCCTACGTCCTCCAGTGGACTATTAAACAAGCTGGCATGGTGCAGTAATGTACCTAAATTTTTGGGGGTCTGTAACACCGTGCTTTGTAGATCATCACGACGGTTTTTGGGGTCTGTCTGACCATGCCGTATTTTCAGGCAAACAAACAGTGACAGCTGTTTAACAGTTAAACGTGCACTTAACCCCGAGCTAGTTGCTTACTAATACAGCCTATTGCACGCCAGTTTGGGTCTTTTCGACCCGCCGGCCGTAAACAATGGCTTATGGCGGCCCCGAGGTAGTTTGTCACTCGTTCTGCCTTTCGTTGTTTTACGTCTGCGCGGAATGTTTTGTGATGCTTTTTGCTATGTTTTTGCTGTTAACATTCGATATTTGTTACCGTTTGCAAACGGGGTTGCTTTTTGCGCAATGTTAGCGAGGAAGGGTTGAATGGAAATAATCCTGTTAGTGGTTTGGTTGTTACTTGCGACCTAAAAGCAAGGCATGTAATGTCTTTTTTCTTTTTATGTGTGGTGGAAACGCTGCTTTTAAGTAATAAATTGAACAATAGCACTGACGTAAAATAACTTTGAACCGAGTTAATTTTTGAGTGGAAACTATGTACCAGAATAAACACAGTAGGACGATTACACACAAGGTGGACCAACAATCTTATTAAGACCGCACCATTATTATTGCGCTGGATGCAAAACAGTTACATTTGATCTTATTAGTCATCTATAGGGGAGAAGCAGTGAACATCCATTGACTGATTGACATATGATAATGATGTTGAAAAAAAAACTATCTACAAGTAAAGCTGGTGTTTATTTGGCTCAACGTATAGGTAAGTATTGACATTCAGCGTGACAATGTTGCCAGCATGCTGGGCACGCTGCCAACTGGCAGTGGGCTTGAGCATTTGGATTATCTTTAGACCTTTAAGGGTCTGTGGATGATCCAATTGCTTTCTATGTAGTAGTTTTAGCATTTAAAGTAGTATTGTATCTTAAGGGTCTGTGGATGATCCAATTGCTTTCTATGTAGGTAGTTTTAGCATTTAAAGTAGTATTGTATCTTATTGAGACTACCTACAAGTGAATATACCGGAAAATTGTATCTGCAATTCTGCAACCCAATACACATTGGTTGAAAAAATTTTGTCGAAATTGAAATAGGCAGTTAGAACAATTGAAAAAACATTCGATAGAAATCGAATAGACTTCTGGTCAGCCTACATATTATATCGTATCAATGTTTTGTTTTTAATTAAATTTCATTTTGTTTTCACTGTACGTGTTTACTGTTAAAATAATTGCATGAAAACTTAATTTACTTCCGCTCATGTCAGTTATGTTTGTGAACAAACATTTTGGCATCCATTTATTGTTTGATCTCGTTTTATTGTTTAATCAAATTATTGGATAAACGATGCACATTTCAGTTATTGTTTTCTAAAATTAACAAAACTATAGATATAAACCCATTTTATTGCATTATTTTGAAATGTACTAGCCATACGTTAACATCCTGAAAATAATTATTATGGCAATATGATTAAATCCAATGACTGGCATTGACATAATTCTGACATTAGGTAGTTTATTATATTTTAAAAATTATATTGTTTAAATTGTAATATTGAAAATGTATGTAAACTATAGGTTGTACTTTATTATTTAACACCTTTGCATAATTTTCCTTGCTTTACAGACAAAATATAAACAACTAGGTTTATAAATCTTTTGTATAACGTTACTAATAGTTTTACATATGGCTGATTTACAGATGAGTTATACAAACTCATAAAAAACAAGTCGTGCCACCTGAAATAGTAGAGTTGCCGTATTTTATCCCTAAATCCAATGTCCAATATTAAAGACAGCACTTTCCTCAAATAAATATTGGCACAACAGATTGCAAGCACGTTTGGCGTCCCAAAGGGCAGGAAAAACAATGTTCACTAGCATTTATATATAAAAAAGCTCGAGTAACCGCTACAGGCCTATAAATTGATATGTTTGCTTCGGACGACGTGCACATCAAAGAAAAAGAGTGGGTCTGTAGTTCGTATCAATAAAGGGCCCTTCGTTGTATAAATCTATACATGAAGGATGATCGCAGGGTTGATAAGATACAGGCGGGTGCGGGCTGATGAAAAAAACAACGGTTTGCACACCGGGAGTGCCGGGAGAAGGGAAAACCTGAACATTTTAAATATTATAATTTATGTGGTAAAATATAATATCACACACTCACACTCGCGCAAGCGCCCTACGTGTGAGCCTTACGAATTTTCGATCAGGTCACGTGTCCTGATGAGAGTTTAACATTTTTTACGCATTCTAAAATTGTGTTAAAACGTTTTATTTTTTTTAACCTGTAGTGTGTATGATATCACTAATTGTTTTGTACTCGTACATTTTGATAAATTAATTGCTCATAAATCGTTCCGGAAAATACACAGAACGTTGCATTGTAATACAAGGGCTTTCAGAGGAACAACCTTCGACTAATAGGTAAACCACAACATTTAAAAAAATAATAGATGTTCCATCGATATATTTTTTGCCATGGGACAGCTATTTTTTTATGGTTTATCGCCTTTGTAGCGCGATGGAATTAGGTATATATCTACGCAGTCTCACTGCAAGAGATAGTAAGTACGTAACATAGTATACCGCTTCAGCCATTGCCTCAGACCACGCCGTATAATAAGGGTCCAATAATCAATAAGGAGTTTAATCCCACGGGCAGACCGACTGCCTCATCGGAGGGCACAAATTGACGGACATTGCCCAACTATGCCGCTCTACATAGAGCAGGAGCAGGTAGCATTATTGAAAGGATATGGATGTGGACACTAATTATTTAGCCTGATATACGAGAAATTTGAATTGTTGAGCAAGGATATTTTAGAGTTAAGCTGCATTGTGGTAGAGATCATACTAGCCAAATATCCCGGGAAACATTGAAGAACTCGTAAGCAGTCTATTTGACTGCCTCGGCGGCTCAGTGACTTCTGGATCAGAGAGGCGTGGGTTCGATTTCTAAGTACCCAGGGCAAGCATTTTGTGTGATGAACATAGGTGTTTGCTCCGTATCTCGATGTTATTTAGGTAATATCTGTATATTAAGAATGTATTAAAAATATGTATTTTATGTAGGTACTAGATTCTATTTAAAACCTTTTAAGATAGCTATACGTCTTCGCAACGGTTTTTTTTACCCGCGGCTTTGCCCGCATATGCAATATATCATTATGATTTATAGCCTATAGTTATTCTGATATATAAGCTATATTATTGCAAAGTTTCATCTCAATCCGTTCAGTAGTTTTTGCGTGAAAGAGTAACAAACATCCATACATCCATCCATCCATCCATCCATCCATCCATCCATCCATCCTCACAAACTTTCGCGTTTATAATTATGTAGTATGTAGTATATCAGTCTCTGACAGACGTATCACACGCTTTGCTTAGTTTGGGGTCAGAGGCCGTGTGTAAAATGTCTCCTAATATTGATTAATTTATGTAGGAAATAAAAATGCAAAAAATGACTAACTAATGTAAACTTATATTATAATCAATTGCATTTTGCAACAGAATTTCTTCTCAACGTGCAAACTTCTTACCATCAGGATACCCGTAAGCTTGTTAACCAAGTTGTTACATTTAAAAAATGTAACCAACTTACTTACAGACACCATCTGTAAGATACTAAACTTTAAGTGGCAGTTCAAGCTTTGGAAGTGCCCCAAAACTGCTAAAAATGTCTGTCCAATCTTTTCCAGCCCAATAACATCGTATCAGGCGTCCCCAGTGGTTTGACCAATAACATTAAGGACTAATAACACGCGAGATTGTTTTGACACAAGACGGGGAATCACCAGCACGTTCCGTGTCAAAAATTTTAGTCAGTTGGAAGATATTGGTGTACAGTGTTCAGTATCAGTTTGTAACTAAATTTATATCACTAAAACTAGGGTGAGGATTCATTATTAAAATTTATATGAACACCGGATACAACTCACGATTATTTGAACGGTCGAGCCGCTATGCGTCCGACCGGTTTCAGAGTAGTTAGTACTCCTTCATCAGGGAATACGCGCGCCCCCGACAACGGACGCCCGCGCACGCAAGCGCGCTTTATATTTGATTATTAGGTAGGTAGGTAGGTACTTATTTAGTTCTGTTATAAGGCCTTCCCTTTGTCATAAAATAAATCTGATACCTACTAGACAAGTGAAGACGTGTGAGATCTAATATAAAAGATTTATATAAAAATAAGTAGGTACCTACATACTACAATGATTTCGCGTAGTTTGAGTAGGTGTTAGTCAGCGATCATCGAAGTAAAGCAACGTTCCGCATGGTCAGTCTTTGTATGGGTGACAGTGGGCGGCATTTCTGAATGAGCGCTACCATGGCTCTGATGACACGTTAAATTATAGGTCCCAGTTGTTCCCGTTTAGCAATGTCAGAAGCCTTCAGGAGTCTTTGACACTAGGGCTAGCCACCCGGCCTATACAAACTTATTAAGCGTTCCAGCTGTTAATTACAACAATTGCTGTAACGGTTTTTGACAAAATTCTACATTAAAAGTTTTTTTTTTTTCTACAATTCCAATTACGAAGACGCCATCCTAAATTCAATAGCAATTTGGAATACTTACTGTTTTCGCTTTCAAATGCCTACAGTGAAAAAGAAATAGCCATAGTCTAAATTGCTATTTTTAAGATTCTATTTAAAACCTTTTAAGATAGCTATACGTCTTCACAACGGTTTTTTTTTATAATTAAACCGTTTTTACGGCTTTAATTCGGTTAATCAACCATAAACGAAATGTCTGATTCCGGTCTAATTAACACGTTTTATTCTTAAACTGTAAAATTTTATGAGACTGTATGAAAGTTTATGTTAAAAGCATTACTCTCCAATGCACGTAATAAATGGAGTAGTAAACCTAATTGGTATGAACTATTAGAATGCCTTGGGTTAAGATCAAAATAGTTTAAATACAACGTGAGTAGAATTCAAATATAAGACGCTTTTAAATGGCCGGAGAGCTCCCAGAAGAATAATGTAAATAGAGTAACTACCTATTTAATTGAACTTGCGGGAGCTATAGAGGAAACAAAATTACGAGGTTACATATATAATTTATGGTTCTACGGTTTCCAATTCTTTACAACAGTTAATAATTACTGTTGTGGTATATTATGAACAACTTCAACAATGAGTCCAACTCTGAAATGTGTGTTTTTTATAACATAAAAATCATTGTCATGCTCTCAACAAATATAAACGTTTACATTTTTGGGGATTGTTAAACCTCATATCGATGAGGTTATATATCGATATACCTAGATAGATAACATATATCTTCACAAAAAAAAACAATATTACATTTGTATTATTGATTTTTTTTCTATTTTTTTTAATTCCACAGTCAAGAGATCGCCTCCAGTGATAAGGCCGTCTAAAATTACAATAGTTACTCTATTGTAATTTCTCTCTCACTAAATAGTTACTCTATTGTAATTTTAGACGGCCTTATCGCTGGAGCCGATCTCTCCCAGGCCTACTCTCTCATATTTACTAACCAAACAGACAGACAGACTGCCTCGGTGGCTCTGTGGTTAGTGACTATAAAGTCTGGATCAGAGAGGCGTGGGTTTGATGCCCACCCAGGGCAAATATTTATGTGATGAACATAAGTGTTTGCTCTGTGTCTGGGTGTTATTTAGTTACTATCTCTTTAAGTATGTATTTAAAAATAAGTATATGTAGTATATCAGTCTCTGGCAGCCATATCACAAGCTTTGCTTAGTTTGGGGTCAGAGGCCGTGTGTAAGATGTCCCCAAAATATTTATTTATTTAAACATAAGATTTTTTTGTAGGAAAAACATTTTGGAAAGAAATAAAACGAATATTTTAGGATAATGAACGTTAGAATAATCACTTTTAAAATTGAATTTCAATATATGGGATAATCTCGATGAATTATTTCACTTAACCTTGTACTGTACACGTGGTCTCAGAGACCCTGTTGCTTTTGTCAAATCACCCACCGTCATATTAGTCAAAGTCGGCGTCTGTGCGTCTTGTTAGCGCGTCACTTATCACATTTAACCCTACCCCGGGCGGTAATTGGCGACGTAAATAACTAAATAAACAGCCGAGACGCTGTAACGAGCGTCAGGGCATTACCTGTTACAGCTTGTTAATTGATGTTAGCTTAAAAAATGAACAAGACGCGTTTGCAGCTGCGAGGGTTAAATTAAGATTCTTAGTTGCTGATTTTGTTTGTTTAATGAGGTTGCTTTTGCAATTTGAGTGATTGTATTAGTGAAAAGTTTTACCTATCTTGCCAAAGTATTAATCTTTAAGTCATCAAGCTTTTGTAGACACACTTTTCCCATAATGCCGGATAATTTTAGCTTCTGTCATAAATAAAAAATTATTTACAAAATACATAAAGTGCAATTAAGCCTTGGCGGTCTAGTGGTAGTGACACCCGCCTTACAATCGTGAGGTCGTGGGTTTAAATAACGGTCCCGTACCTATGAATTCTTTAGAATTTATGTACGGATGTTGTTTTTAAACTTATTGTATATTGTTTTTATGTACGGAATTTATTACCACTGGCTTTTCGGTGAAGGAAAACATCGTAAGGCAACCTGCATAATTTGTCAGTAGAAGAAATTCGATGGCGTATGCGAATCCACTAACCCGCACTGGATATGGCCCAACCACCCTTCTTCGTTCGTCCTGCAGTGGACTATTAAAAAAAGGCTAATACAGTAAAGTACAAAGTGCAATTTCGTGTAAATTGCATTTGTGGTGCGATTGTGACAGTCTTATATGTCTAGATACACATATTATATTACACATACTGTGACGATCGCACCACAGTAAAAGTATTTGCATTATAATAGATTAGAAAACATGTTTAGCGCATAAATAAAATGAAAAAATTACACAAACAGCTTGTGAGCAAACTTGTAGCAGGTACCTTAATCTCAAAGCTGCAACTATACACACAAACCGCAGTAAATAATCTACTTTACGCTATTACAGGTAACCCAAAACGCTTCAAACTCACCTCTTTCAATTCAAAGACTCCGTGAGCTCTGAACAATACAAGATACCTTCGGTGCTCCGTGTTCCGTCGATATCATAGATTGCGTGAGAAAGGATATATCGACTTGATCTAGCAAAGATTTAATTACATTCAGAACCGTCTGCTACGCGTTACACTAATTATTACACAACTATTGCTTATAGATCACAACGTATAATTAATGATATCCGCTCACACAACACCGAATTCCGAAATGTATTTTTCAGTGTACGATTTTTACTACAAAGGTATAAGTAGTGTTTTGCGCACCCCCCCCCCCCCCCCCGACCGCCTAAGCAATAGCAATCGTAATAGCAATCGTTTATGACTTCATTTTAGTCATTTGGCACCGCCTATGTGACGTTAGCCATCAAAGTTGTTCATTTAACGATTGCTTTCGCAATCCGCACAAAGCAATTGATGGCTAACGTTACATAGACAGTGTCAAATTACCAAAATGAATCCTATTACGATTGCTATTGCTTAGGCGGTAGGGGGGCAGATAAACGAGACTGTCATTTTTATTGCAAATAAGTCACAAAAGTAGAATATTATTCACTCTGACATTGCAAAGTTTCTGATTATATCTCCCAGAAAACATAACAGCAGTTATTTTCAAACGAGTTTTCAGAAACATTGAATCATACCGCTTCGTACCTATAGAAGGAAAACCAACAGTGTGGGGGTGGTAGTGAGGCGTCTTTCTATTTAAACTGGCGTAAAAAAGGAATGGTAGATACAATAAGTTTATGTAGCTGTAGCTCTGATGCACTTTTGTTAAAAGTCTCTAGATTTCTGTGGTCGATATCTATCGGCTCGTATTCCCGACGCGCACCTCGTTAGCCGTCAGTCTTATGACATTAGCGGTCTGTCAGACGGCACGTCCGAGCTGCCGACCGCGCGTGTTGCAGGGTTAACTCGCGGTGGAATTCGATTTGAGTTTTGTCGATGGCGAAGAAGTTTCTGAAATTGAAAAGATCAATTGGAACCGCATTAAGGCCAAAGATATATGTACTGTGTACAAAAAGCCATAGATTTTGCTACGACCCTTGAGTTGCGGCCCTTAGATTTAGTGAATTTTTGAGAGTAGCTATACTGTTTACAAGTTAACCTCCCTACTATACCAGTATACATCAGTTACATAGAAATACAATGCACACATATATACATAAATATAAAGTTATAAAAAAACACATGTAGGTATTTCTATTTCACGAGATCAGACTGTCACTAGACTAGAGTATTCCTGCTCCATCTTCACATTGAAAGGTCCTGTATATGTTTTCGCGTGCCTCTTACTCTCATTGAATCTGCTTTTATAACTGAGATTTGTATTTTCACTTTCAGCCAGTATACTATTTAAAAATATGCGTTCTCTCATTTCTAATACAGCTTTGATGCGGTTTTTTTACAAACTGTTATATTCAGTTCCTCTATGTTTCCCCAGTATACATCTGACCAGAGTCCGATTAATTTAATCAAAAGATGTAAGTAAGATAATATTTCTTCAGGGAGTATTGACGTACATAGATAAATTTTTTGGGGACAACTCTATTGTTTTGCCGACCCAGTTCAAGTCAGTTCAGTCCAAGTCTCAAAATAGCAATATTAAACTATCATACTCGTAGTATCCCCATCAACCCAGACTAAGTATAAGCGGCATTACACAACTAATTCCCACTAAGCCTTTACAGTTGAATTCGCGGCGATTTTGGCGAACTCGAGGTCGCTTTATTGGCTTATACTTAGTGATAAGTAGTTTTATTAGTAGTTTTGTGGTATAACGTTTATTTCCAAACATCTACAGGGTTATCTGTGTGACTCACTAAGCCGAAAGAGGGTGATTAAGACCAACATTATGAACATTATTATTAATATTTTCCAGAAAAATGGCACATGAGAGAGAGAAGGCATATAGGTACTTAAACGTGAGTTCATAATAGCTGATGATGATGATGACGGAGATAATCGCCTAAGAGCCGCTGAAGAGCGACCTTCACCCACGTGATAACCAGATGAGACGTATTTTAAATAAATTATTATTTGTTTATAAACATGCATCATAGGCGGATAACTAGATTAGTCGCATTTTATATAAATTGTTATTTGTTTATAAACACACCTATGATAGTTTGCCTCGAAAAGTGTTCATGACTATTTTTATTATTTTTTAAATACGTCATTAGCGATTTCTTGAAGGCACGCCTATATGATTAATTTTGTAATTAAATTATTTTTCTTATGATACCAATTTTGAATGGCTATAAGATCGATTTCGTACTTATATTGACATATTATTATTATTATTGTATATAGTTGCTTGCCAGGTAGTATGAACAAATTTAAGTAAAAAAAACCTACCAAGGTATAAACCCTACGATAAAAACTCTACATTAAAAAGTATTAGTTGGAATAAAAAAATATCGGCTATTAAATGAGTGAAGATAAAAAAATAATTTATCGAATTTAATATAGGTATTCATAAGCACTTTTCGATAGGCAAGCTATCATATGCCTATTTGTATATAAATAGCATTTTATAAAAAGTATATTTTCATCTGGTAATCAGGTGAGTGAAGGTCGTTCATACACGTCTCTCCTACTACAAGTACAACTATGTGAAGTTTAATTTTGAACCCTCTGTACTTGTAATATGCTGCAATCTTTTCGTATCACATTGATTTCTTAGTTAATCTACCTTTTAACATCATAAAGTTGATTGATAGATGAAAAAATAGAATATAAGGCCCAATTCTAAGGGCGCCACCCTAATTATAATAGCAATTAAGAGTATTCCTATTTCTTTTTCACTATATGCAATCGATAGAGGGGACAATATTTTAAGTTGCTATTAAATTTACGATGGCGCCTTCATAATTGGGCCTATTGTGTTAGTTAATTAATTATATTTTTAAGATCAAATCGGGGACAATATATTAAGTTGCTATTAAATTTACGATGGCGCCTTTAAAATTGGACATAATATAGTGTATTTAGGTACATTATTTAATTAATTATATTTTCAAGATCAAATCTCACTAAAAACAACAGCTACATCACAAGGAGAACAGTTTATACGCTAAGAAATGGTTTGTCTTTCTTGTTTTTATTTCTTGTAAGAATTTACTATCACCGTGTAGTGTACACCCAGCTTTATCACTTAAGGCTGCTAGCTCATTAGCGAAGATCATCAGTTGTCTCATTAGACGGCCAGCGCCAATTAGCAGAGTCCGGCTGCGCGCCCTTAAATCACTGCAGACTCCCCTTAACGCACTCGAACGGCGGGCCTTAATGAAATAGCGATTGTTTAAATATTAGGGCTAAGTTTTCAAGCGACTTCCAAAAACAGCGAGGTATGTTTTTTTGGTCCAATGTTACAATTTATATCCCGTTTGATATTTGTGGGTCGATTTGGAAGTTTATTATTTGAAAACTACACAGAAATATCTCAGGATGGTCTCATAAAATGCTAAATGTAATTTGGGTCAGTAGTATTGGAGGAGTACTAGGATAAATTTGCAGAGCCTACATAAATTGAATGGTAAAATTGTTAGTTTCGCCTGCTGCTGTTGGCTTGAGGTCGATTGTATGAAGTTAAAGTGACGATAAGCCCGGCTGCGCGCCGATTTCTCTTAACGCACTTGAACGCCAGGCCTTAATGAACTAGCCATTGTTTAATTTTGTGCCATTTTTTGGTTTCGATGTTACCTGATTTCTGAAGTGAAATGAAATAACTTTATCCGACACATACATAGTCAATTAGTCATTTCTCCGTTGTTTGTGAGCGAATTAAACCTTTTAAACCAATGTAGATAATGAAAAATATATTTATCGTGCTTCACACACTAGGTGTATAGAAACTTTCTTTTTGCGATTAACATTTCAAAAATTGACGCGTTCGCAGGATTTGAACCTGCATCCTCTGGGACTCCGGCCCAGATGCTCTGTCCAATTAAGCTAAAGCTCTCTGCGAAGGCGCCGAATTAGTGAGTGTTTATCATTTTTACCAACTACTACATTGTTGGAAGCGCCATTTGTGAGAACTGCTTTAAACCAGTTAGTCACTTAATGTGAAATTATTAGAACTTCTTACCATTAACGAGAAATGACGCATCGCAATGTAGATAACTACCCTTAACACACTCGAATGCCAGTTCTCAAAGAAATAGCAATTGTTTAAACATTAGGACTAAATATATTTTGTAGACGTTTCACATACGAGTAATAAAATTAAATGTCAACCACGAAGTTAAAAAGTTGCCGTATAGCACAGATATCCTGTGCCGTAAAGTGAAGATCATCCACCGACAACTGCAGAGTTCTCTGGTTGATCTTCTAACTAGCCAGTGATTTTAAAATACGTGTAAGTACCTATTATAGTAAACGCACTTTTGATCTGAAGCTGTCAAAAAAACGATCCACTAACTATTGATGACGTAAAAGGGTGGCATTTTTGTCATTTAGGTACTAAACGGAATAACAGCTTATGGATCAGGGTTCAGTTCATCTGACGTTAGTGGAAGTTCTCTGTAATTCCATTTTTGTTTCAGAAACTTAATAGTAGATTGTATCATATGGCAGCAAAGTAATATTTTTCGGCGAGGGCGCTTTTTTGAATCCAGAGCGAAGTGAGGGATTCTAGAGTAGAATTCCGAGCGTAGTGAGAGATTTTTTAGTAGAATCCTGAACGTAGCGAGGGATTCAAAGTACATCGCCGGAGCCAAAAATATATTTTGCGCCCGAGTAGTGGTACATTCTACTTTTCATCGCCTCTATGAGAAAATAAAAGGCGCCTCATATTTTATTGTAATATTATTATTTAATAAAACGTAGAATAACAACTAAATTGAAATTAAATGGTATCTAATAATAAAACAAATGAAAATTTATATTTACATTCTTTTCATTCATTTTCTTGGCGCTGAACACTAACATTACAAATAAATACTTCCAAATTCAAAAAGTGCGCGGCAAGGATCATTCCGTCGCACTTATTTGTTCCAAATTCAAAAAGAGCGCAGCAAACATAATTCCGGCGCACTTATAAAGTTCCTTGCAGAAAACACCACGTTTGGGCGCACTTAAAGGCGAACCAAGTAGTCCTTTTCGAATAGATGTGATGAAAAAATATATTCAAAGCAGAAATTCACCGGTAAAACCAGCTAATTTAAAATACAAGCGGAAAAGAAATCCCATTAAGATACACAAGTCCATTAAACCCCTCTCGTTACTGTGAACTTTAGCAAACTTCTCAAACTTCGAAAAAGAAATAAACTAGTGGAAAACCGCTATAATAGCGCTATTAAAAAAACTAGCGCCAATTAGCGTGGTCTCGCAGGCCCTTAAATCATTGTCGGACAAGACACGGCGCCATTAAGCGCGTTATCGCGCGACTTTTTATTGGAAATACTTGAATTAGCGGGAAAATTGATCGTAAATTATAGTTTTGCACTTTTTGCTTTGATAGTTATTTTTAATGGTTGCATTTTCGCATATTGGAAATCTCGTTATACTTTAGCAGTGTTAAAGCCGTAATTGGTAAGGTAGCGTATTTGTTAAAGAGCCTGGTTACTAAGAAAGTGAGATGTAAGATAGATACATCATGGTATTTGATCCTACTAATATTATAAACGCGAAAGTTTGTGAGGATGGATGGATGGATGTATGGATGTTTGTTACTCTTTCACGCAAAAACTACTGAACGGATTGAGAGGAAATTTGCAATAATATAGCTTATATATCAAAATAACACATAGGCTATAAATTATTACGATATTGCGTCAAAAATCAAAATATCATGCGGGCGAAGCCGCGGGTAAAAACTAGTTAAATATATTTTTAAGTGATTCTATTTACTTATAAGTTTTATGTTCACAGGTAGCTTTATAGAGTTCATGAAGTTAGAATTCACATAGATAGATACTTAGGATAGCACCAGCGACTGTAAAAAGGTTCAAATTTGTGTCCGAAACTTCAGAAGTCAAGGGTTTTTGGTGTTTGCATGCATACAAGCTATGAACAGAGACAGTAAATAACATAATTAGTAAGTTGACCGCACAAAACGACGATTCCTTCTTAGGCATCTGGTTACAAGATAAAGGTACAGATTACCCACAGTGGCCAGAAACGCGTCATTGTCACGTCGTCGTCGCGTCATAGGTGTTCGTCGTAGCTTCTCTACGCTTACAAGTTCCTTCGTAGCTTATAAAGCAGTGAGGACGGTAATTTCGGTGCGTGCTAGTGTAAGGCTGTATTGTAACCGCTCGACGATGCGTCATCGTCGTCACGTCGGCGTCGTAAAGTTAATAATTAATTTGTTTGCCAGAATATGTAAATATTTTAGGACATATTTTATTGTACTTATTTTTATCAATACGTTTGTAGCACGTAGGGCGTGCACGTAGCAATCGTGCCATTAATTTGTTGCTATACGCTGAAGATTTTGACTTTTTTTGGTTGATAATTGCGCAGAAACAATCAATTCATTCGAACTTGTTTTTCTAATAAACACTTCAGAATATAAGAAAAATTGTACTTGATGTGAAAACACGATTAGTGAAATATTTTCTCGTCAAAAAAGGTCTCCATGCTCAGTCTTACCTTTCCTACACCTGTAGGTTCCTTCACACCAAGCCTGCGTAGCAACGCGGGTGGCGGCGGCGGCGCGTTCCGGTGCAGCGCCGCGCTGTAACCGCTCGACGCCGCGTCGTCGTCGCGTCGACGACGCTCGCGATGTGGTGAACCACCCGCGCATTTTGTTGACGTCCTGTAACAAAAGAAATAAGCTTCATAAGCAGGACTCTTATTATAGAAGTCGATTTCAAAAGTCACTGCACAGAACAGAACTTTACCTGGGACACTACGAAATTGTATACTTCAAAGTGAACATAACTTTTACCTGAGATACTACGAAATGGTATAATTCTAAATAAACAGAACTTTTACCTGGGGCACTACAAAATTGTATACTACAAAGTGAACAGAACTTTTACTTGGTTCACTACAAAATTGTAAGTATAATTATTAAGTACACTTGACTATTGTTTCATGTCCTAATTTAAGTTATGACTGTTTTGATACGAAGCTGTTAAAACAATGGTTAAATAAGAGGAACTGAGTTATCACATTTTGCTTACATGTTATCAAAATTGTTAATGTAGTGCCCCTGCAAACAATTACTGTGTAGGTAATTCATTATTCTTCACAGTAGTTTACATCAATCAAGCAGTTGAACACTTTATGTGTTAAGACCGTCGCGTCGGTGTAGTTATTATCATAAGTTTTGTCTTTATAATTCAACAGTTGATTTAAAACCAAAATAAAAAATAAATAGGTAAAATTTAATTATTAACAAATTTTTTTCTGCACCTCGTTAAATTTTTTCGGCATTATCTGGACTCCAACTAAAACTACTTGCCGACCCCTCCTGCTCTAATAAACACTTTATACGGGGTGACTGGTTGGTCATTCGACATACTCTAGGATGTAGTTGTGATTGTAATTATGACTAACTTGCACTATGGGGTCAACACTAAAATTGTCCAAGAAATCAATCAGATGTTTGTCGTCCGTCGAAAATGTAACAAGATGTATAGTGCTGCTGAATTTTTTTTCGTGATATTTTCAGGGTTGGCTCCATAGTAAATGTTATATACCTAGTCATTATGACGAGCTCAACTACATTCTAAAGTATGTCAAATGATCAACCAGTCACACTGTATCTTTCTAATAAAGTACAGTTACGGATGTGCAATTCAAGGATAAAAAATATCAGTTTTCAGTGTCCTTACGCCCAGACGTTGTGTAATTGAAACTGAAATCATTATTTACAGTGACCCGGGGCTCCCGACAGCGAGTGTAAGGAGTCGATCCGGATATAAATGAACTGTACGTGCCGTCACAGTATAAATAATAGTCACTTACTGCCGTCTCCGCTGACCTTTTTACATTTTTCAAAAATTCGCCGCGCGTCAATAGTGCGACGCATAGGGATTTGGGCAGACGAGCGATTTCACGCTGGCTTTTTATGGCGTTTCTGCTCTAGTTTTTATGGTATTGTACTGTGAGTTGTGGAATGGTTATTTGTACTTGCTCTACTTATTGAAATAAAAACTACATGATTTTCTATGGTTGTTGTATGACGATTTCTTGCAGACAAGGGACGATGTGTTTTCTGGTGATTGACAGGAATTCAATTCCAGATACAGTATCTACTAATACTAGGTAAATTCTGTAGTTCAACTAGAATTTACTAGGCAGTGTAAGCACTAACATAAACTTGCGAAAAACTTACATATTCTGTAAAATATTCCCTATTAGCTTTTGACCACGGCTTTGCCCGCGTTGTATTTTAATTTTTGTGATATCCTATGGGAACTTTTTATTTTACTGGGATAAAATAGTGCTGCGTAAAAGAGGAATAAACCAACAAACACACTTTTGGATTTATATTAGTAAGGATAAAGAAGTAAGGATCCTTATCGACGGCTGAAAAACTGTTTAACCTTCGAAGACAAACCGTTATTGTGCAGCGCAATGCAAAGGGGGTTGATGGATAGCATTCTCCTATTGCAGAACAACAACTTTTAATTATTAATGCGATCACAATTTTCTGCTGTTCCTTTTCATTCAATTAGACACTATTATCCTAGCTTAAACTCCCGGCTGAAAAACGTTCTAACTTTCGGGAACAACCCGCTCGTGTGCACCGCGATGCAAAGGGGGTTGCACACGGGCGGGTGATGGATGGCGTTTACGTGTCGGCCGACGACACCGCTCCCATTTTATTTTAATGCTAGCGGCGTAACTCGCGAGAGGCTTAAAATTGAAAATTCTCTCACTTTCCCTCGGATATCGGAAAAATGACGATGTACCTTAGTTCCGGAATATTCGGATGTTTTAGCGTTTTTGTATTCGGGTAGTGTCTGCTTCAGGCGTGTCTTTGGCTTAGAGTATGTGATATGATATTCAGAAGTATTGGAGTAAGTATTGTGGATATTGGAAAGTAGCGTTGTTTATACTTATCATTCATAATATTATTGTTATTACCATTTAAGGAAAATACAAGAAAGTAACGTTTAATATAATATTAGAAGTCCTGATTCTCCAGTATAAAGATCGATAAAAATAGGTATACTTAGTTTAGATTGACAAGCTCACCTAAACATAATATACCTTCTTATAACACCTTCATCAGTTTTACTTTAAGTTGTGCTTAAAGATCATCATCATAATTTAAGAGCAAGGCTCTTGTCGGTGGAGAATTTTATGTGTCTCGCGGTCTTCTACTAGTGTTTTCAGTAAGTACCTACTCCCTACTGCTTAAAGATACGTGGTCTTAATTCGATAACTTTACAACCCCATAGGCCATCGATTTTAATACTATTGCACTACCAGCGTCTTAACGCCTAAATGAGCGCTATAATTAAGTCGCTACGTAACGCTTAACGTTGACATTACTACCTAATAACGCGTTAACAAAATGACCCCATCTACGTAACGGCCTAATTAGCGCGCTAATTTACGCGTAAAGAGCAACTGAAGCTGTAGTTAATGAGATCTGATCAGAACCTCAGAAGCGTGTTGGATAAAAGCCTATTTCAACCGGTGTTATTGAAGACCAATAATAAGGCGATAATTAATCAAAACGTCATCGATCAAAAGCCACATACATCACCCATCAGAAAACTAGCCCATACACAAATCCATCGCCCCGGAACATATCGAAAACAAACATTACACCTACCCGCATTCCCGCGTGGCGTGCGCCGGTCGCGTGCCTTCCTTACTTTATTGTGCTAAGAACTATTAACATTCCTATACGGGGAATGTTTAGATAACTCCTGTGTTTGCCTCCTGCGAGTTATAGCGCCCTAGTACTTCTGATAAACATATCGCCGGGATACATTGCTTTTAGATACGGTATTGACGGCGAAGGGATAATGGGGATTGATAGAGCCGTTACTGTAATTTGTTGTAATAGCTCTTTTGATGACTGTATTCCTAGTCATTCATATTATGGTTCATAAACATATACATGGAGATACACTATTTGAACACTTCAGCTAATAATAAAGAATAGTCAATTTTATGCAAATATTCTCGAAATTATTTAATAAACATTATTATCATAAAATTGATGTAAAAATTAATCTCCAAACCAAACCTTGGTAAAGTAAAAATCTCCACAGTTAAATATAACTACTATATCCAAACTGCGTATTTCAATCAATACATAAGGTCTTATCGATCTAAACTAATCAGTTTCTTCGGTTCAAACCTTAGGGTAATAGAGATTCGCGTTTTCTCAGTCACTTATATAGCCCGTGAGGTAAGCAAAGCTCTTACCTCACGGATTCAGCAAGCAACTCAAAAAATGCAACTACTTTCTAAATGTTGAATTTTTGGTATTACTTTATTATGGTGGTGTACAACAATACCCCAGAGTCAGTCAGCTCAATGTTTAAAGTATATTTTAAACTCTGACTGACAGGCTCTGTTACAAGTTCCAGATAATTGGCTGCGGTAACTTTTTTAAATTATTTTTCTGCTCTTACACCAATTTTCAGCTGTTAGAAATAGTTTCAATATAGGTACATACTCATTTTGTTTTTAATTCAGCCAACTGACGCCGGGGTATTATTGTACACTACAATGATAACGTATACCAAAATATCAGCTTTTAGAATTTGCATTGTTGCGCTTAAAAGTGATTCTTGATTTGTTTTAGGCAGTAACGTAGCGACGAATCGAATTAATTTTTTACATCGGTATAGTTTAAAAATTGGAAAATATCATAGGATACTTATTATGTCGGAAAAAATAAAGGTAGCGGGCAAAGCTGTAGAAATTTGAAGAAAAACTCTATCTACATTCTAATTTCTGTCGAAATGGTAGAGTCGTTGCTACATAAAGGTGAAGTAAGAAATTGGTATATTTTAACAAGCTAGATAAAACTATGCATGTTCAAAACATATCAAATTGAAATTGCAACCTTTAAAACTAATACCAAAGATAGGTATATATCCTATGGGCCGCTACGCCGTTCACGCTCCAAGGGGCTTTCTATCAAATGCCAAGCGACCTTTTGGAAGCCCGAGTATACTATCATTCTTACGTATCAAGACCCGACCCGTTGCTCTATTCAAGTTATAATTCAATTTATAGTAGTAGGATTGGAATTTTGTGTAAAAAAAAAATAACATTGAAAATAGACTAACTGAACCTCACTTATATTTGTCTTATTGGAGATCTATAGAGAAGGCCTATGTCCAGCAGTGGACGTCCTATGGCTGATGGATGATGAAACTCACTTAACAGTTGCACGAGGATTGGGTGATCCGCAGCTTGCAGTTAACATAACTGTGATGTTAGCTACAAGCTGCAGATAACCAAGTTGTATGATAGTTGTCGAAAAGTTCTCGAATGGAGACCACGTGCCGACTAGCGCAGTGCAAGACGTCCACACACAAGGTGAACGGATGACCTCATTAACACCGCAGGACCACGCTGGATGCAAGCCGCTACCAACCGGTCTTATTGGAGATCCATAGGGGAGGCCTATGTCCAGTGATGGACGTCCTATGGCTGATGATAGTTGTAATATGATAAAATCAATCATTTTTGACTGGCTTAAAAGATTCGATTAAACCTAACCATTATGTAATATTACACAATATTGTTTAGAGTTTATAATATCTTACATTATTATAATAAATACCTCCTCGTCCCGACGTTTCGGCCGAGTTGCATCGACCGTGGTCACGGATAGACTCCTACTCTTGTCTAGCCGTGACCACGGTCGATGCAAGTCGGCCGAAACGACCGGAATGAGGAGGTATTTATTTATCTCATAATTTTAGTGCGCGATTAGTCCCGTAGTATATAATAATTATGTGTTCAAATCGCGAAAGTTTAAAAACAACATATATTTTAGAAATGAACAATTTACAAACTGATAACTTGTTATAATTATTTGTAAAATTTTTAGTAAATTGTTTTATTATGTCTAAATGTATTAAAATAGAATTACTCTTAATCAAAACAAACTTAATCAAAAAATACTATAGTGGTCAAAGGACCAATTGAAACTTGTGCCCAGATGTACAGCCTCCTATGAGACCTAGTGTAAGATCCAAAATATATTCTAATGGTTTCTGCGACATTCCACCGCATCTTATTGTAAAGATGATATATATATTATATTTCGCAAAAAACATAACACCTACTTCCACCGTGTACAGAATTCGAATAATTTGCACAAATCGATATGACATCGATGTAGGTACATTTTTGTTGATTTCTCAAAAACGGCTCAGCCGAATTCGGTAGGTAAACTTTTAACGGGTTTTTAAAGAATTTTCGAAATCGGTCCACAATTGGCGATAATATCGATGAACATACACAAAAAACATACCGACGAACATAGTACTTTTTAACATAGTTCTTTTTGGAAGTCGGTAATTATTGTTTGTACCTCCACTTGTTGTGATACCTTACACACATTTTTTATTATTATTTTACACTACACACTACTCTTCTGAACATCTCGTCACTTTCCACCACACACCTTAAATTGGCTAAAAATAATAAAAACAATCCATAAGATATCCCAAAGCAAGGGAAATGAAAAGAAAACAATAATGATATCATTTTAGGATCACAAAATGTCGGATAGCCATCCCTCGCCCGCGCCGACCTTCCGTGAAATTGATGTTACGAAATCTTTCCAAACCGGAATCACTTCAAAACATCGCATTATATTCGAATAAGGTCTGATTTGATATTTTCGTTTTCAAATATTGAATTTCCAAATTCCAAATGGCAAAGATTCAATAGAGATCAGATTATAATAATATGAAGTCTTATCATCATTATCATCAGTCGTAGGATGTGCAATGTAAGATGTTGAGCTTTGAGATAGATTCTACTCACATTATAAACGCGAAAGTTTGTGAGTACTATGTATGGATGTTTGTTACTCTTTCACACAGAAACTACTGAAGGGATTGAGATGTAACTTTGCAGTATTAATTTTTATACATCAGAATAACACATAAGCTATTTATTTATTTTATTAATTTCAAACCTTGCATTATAAATTTATAAATATGAATAAAAATTGCTCAATTGCTTTGCAAAATTGCTTTATAAAGTTATTGCGTGAAAGGAAGTTTGCCGGGTCAGTTTTCAATAAGATTATTATACGAAAACTTTAGGTTCGTACGAAAAAAACTTAATATGCTCAGCAGTGGCACACAGTCACAGAGTAAATGACGATGACAAATTTAAAAAAGTAGAGTCTCTTATCATTTTTGCTTACTAGAGACCGAGTTAAATTCATAAAATCATAAAATAAAACAAAAACATCGTCGTATTTGAAGCTTTCAAGTAAGTTAAGTTTTCAAGGATCTATGGACGATCCTATTGCTTTTTATGTAGTAGTAGGTAGTAAAGCATATAAAGTAGAGTTGTATTTTGTCGTAGTCAATAAAGGCACTTTTGCTCGAAAGAAAAAAAAAGAAAGTCAAAAGTTTTTATAATATAGGTACTTCTTCAATCAGTTTTCATGGCACAATACCTCTGTGTACAATACTTAGTCTCAAATAATTCACAATGACAAAGTCAGTCAAAACAAATTCTCTGCATTCACTCTACCAGCTCCCAAAATCATAATACTGACTCCAAAATGTCCGTTCCAGATATTTCAAGAAAATGCTTTTATTTCAGTACATAAATTGGCTCAGAGAACAATAAGCAATGGAATTGGAGCTCTAACAGAGTATATTTAGAGTTCCATTATCATTAACAGCCGACGCTATCTTGACTTCCTAGATTGCTTGAAAGCCTTCAGCTTGAGTATTTTGTGTTTCATTCAACAGGATTCCTTATCTGTGCTCTGTAATAATGTTAAACATTGTTAGAAGTGACGTCATTACGCGTACAAGATCACGAATTTCAGAGGAAACAAATAAATTGAATGAATGAGCTTTCTTGTTCTTGTTTGGTCTTTGTAGAAGATTTGATAGAGACAACTGGAGAGAATAAAAACTTGAGTATCTGAAATGGTATGGAATTTAGGTAAGATTTGATTTGTTCATTTATTTATAGATATTAAGGTTTTGGGTGAAGTTTATCTAGGAAAATACCATTACTACTCAAAGCAAATAAAATTTGGTCTGAGATGGTTAGTCTATGGCATTACTAATGATTGTATCGTTAGCAAGTCAAGTCAAACATCGTTTAGGCTTACAAAAATGTATTCTGGATTAAAATGTGTACAACGAAAGTGTAATTCTCAGTTGTAACTCATCTGAAAACTGACCAAGATGACCATTTCTGCATTGGTTATCCACTTTGTGCATGGATGTACTTTGCTGCGCTTGCCGGTACGTAGTCTCTACTTGAGTATTTTGCAACTCCGTGGTCCATCAGTCCTTCGTGCCATATACGCTGCTCATCGCAAAAAAAAAAAATGGATGCAAACCATGAGACGAATCCAAGATGGACACCGCTGCTGGGACTGCGGACGAATGCGCAAGCGTACCCGTACCCCAGTGTTAGCGAGTAGTAGGAAACACTCCAGGGTTTTTAGTGGGTATACCGTCCAACGGGGACTCCCACATAACCACCTTGCTTTCCCCCGGGGCGGGGTGGTATCCATAAAGGATTTTCCTTGGGTCTGGCAGCGTATGCCACGTTTAGCATTAGTGACACAAATTGGTACCACATATAATTATGTGGTAAGCTCAAATTGTAAACTTTTACCCGCGGCTTCATCGTTGCTTAGTAACCTAATGACACTCTCCAAGCTCTAAACTATACCTACTCTATAAACGATGCCAAAAATTCGGACAAGTGCGAGTCAGGCTCGCACATCGAGGGTTCCGTACAAATCCAGAAAATTTCACAAAATTGGGAAGTACGTTGTTAAAATCTCTATACTATAACCATCGACAAAAAAGTTTTTTTTTTTCATTTTTCTCGTCATACATCGAAAATTGAACATTGTTAAAATAATTATAACCTGTTTTAGCATGTGCTACTGAAGTTCTTTTATATGATACCTTACATGATACGATTTACTCACTTTGAATTTCCAACTAATATTTTGTGAATTTTGAGGCCCTATATTTTGTGATTTAAATAAAACTTTACAGTTTTCAGATTTATTACTATATGTGTATTCTGAGACGATGCTTGTCGCCAAATTTCATAGTTCTAAGTCAACAGGACAGTACCCTGTAGGTTTTGATTTTTGTGAGTGTCGAAATATGCGGTTTTTTACGACATAAATGGCTCTAACTTTTTTATACAATAACTGAGAAGCTTTTGCTTTTACACAACTGCAAGAGACTAGATATACGTATACAGTTTAAATATCAACTCGATATCTTTACGTGTTCCTGAGATAAAGAGTCTTGACATACACACAGACAGACAGACGGACAACAAAGTGGTCCTATAAGGGCTCCATTTTTTCCGTTTGAGGTACAGAACCCTAAAAATCAAGTCACTCAGTTGATATGTTGTTCCACTTTCACACACTTATGATATCTTAGTACTCTGCTTACAAAAACTAGTGCCATGCCTGCTTTAGTGATATTTCATGCCTCTGAACTCTATATATCTTCTAAAACGAAAACTCAAGGCGATCTGTCACTGTGTTGCTGCATTTGCACACACTTAGGGTGCTTTTCCACCAGATATGTACTATGCTACGATGCTACGGATGCGTTTGATATCCACCAATCATATTCATTGGTACATAGCTTAGCTTAGCACTGGTGAAAACGGATTCAACTAAGATATGTTTTTTATATGGAAGGATGTGTGCTATGGATGCGTGCTATAGATGCCTGCCCTCACCGCGCCGCCCCCGCCGTTTCCCTACTATCGATACATAGCATAGCTCGAGATGAGCATCCTTTTCCCACAGATACCTTGCGGCGGCGCATCTTCTTAGCGTATCTTCCTCGCACAGCTACCTAGCGTAGTAGGTATTGGTGGAAACGGTCACATATTTTCTTAGCGTAGATTTCACATCTTCGCAGCATAGCTGTATAGCACATCTCTGGTGGAACAGCACCCTTATGGTATCTTAGTACTTTGCTTACAAAAACTTGTACCCTACCTGCTTAGTGACATTTCATGTCAAGCCGCCACAACTCGCGTGACCCATCCACTTGAGAGCCACAATTAATACTCATAAAGCATAAACAGTTGCGTAAAAGCATTTTTTAAATTCATTAACAGTATAATAGCGCTAAATGGACTCATAAAACGGTTATAGCATTCGTGATTTGAATGATGGCGGTTGATATTTGAAAGGACTTTTACGACTCCAACTCTTTCTTGTTTTGTTTTGTCACATGTTGAAAGCATTGTTTATGCTGTGTTTGTTACCTACTCTGTTGTGTGAACATAAATTTTGGTAAAATGGAAAATAGGTATGTTTTTAAGGGCTCCGTACTCATAAGGTAAAAACGGGACCCTATTACTAAGATTCCGCTGTCTGTCTGTCTGTCACCAAGCTGTAGGTATCTCAGGAACCGTGACAGCTAAAAAGTTGTAATTTTCACGCAAATACTAAAAATAGAAAATAAAAAAAAGAAATATACGAGGGGGCTCCCGTACGGTACGGAATCTTTCATGCGCGAGTCTAACTCGTGTTTGGTTGATTTTTTCATGACACGCTGAGTTCTATAGGAGGAATCAAACTTCTTGTCAGTTGTGAAGTTAGCTACAAGCTGTGCAAAACCCAATCTTGACTGAAGTTCACATAACAGCTGCAAGGATTAGGTTTCGCGCAACTAGTAGTTAACTTCACAGGCGTCAAGAAGTTGGATTCGACCTTTAACTGCCTGTATGTAGTTGAAAAAGACGATCGATAATTTTGTAACTAGTAGATACCTAATTGGCATTATTCCGTATGGTTTAGTAAAGTTGTAAAAGAAAGTTTTCAATACAAAATTTAATTAAAAAAAATAAAAATACTCTACAGAATCATTATATAGAGTGCATAGCATAAAACAAAGTCACTTCCCTGTCTGTCTGTCCCTATGTATGGTTAAATCTTTAAAACTACGCAACGGATTTTGATGCGGTTTTTTTAACAGATGGAGTGATTCAAGATGAAGGTTTATATGTATAATACACCTGTGCAAAGCCGGGGCGGGTCACTAGTACTAAATATAACATACTAATCTGTGAAAATGCCCCAATAAAAATAATCTAAAAACACCTAAAATAATTAATAGTTTAAAAAACACTATAAAAACACGCTTTACGTGGCCTTTTTCACAAGTGCAAACATGACTATGATACGATATTCCGTCACGGAATGCCAGTGCCTATCTTCCAGCTTCATCATCAGACCTTGAAACCTAATCGTGGTCAAAGTTCATTACAAGACTTTTCTGAGAAATCCAAAACAGCTATGATACGATTTTCCATCATGAAGTTCCAGTTCATACCTTCCGGCTCCGTCATCAGATCAGTTCGACAGTACCATATGATTGTATTGTCATCAGAACTACATACAGCTGCCAATTTTCATTACGCTACGACCCATGGAAGATGGTTAAATTAGTTACCTTAGATTACATTACATAGTTACATACTGTACTGTACCAGCCTTTTTAATAATCCACTGCAGGACTTAGGCCTACCCACGAAGGGTGTTTGGGCCATATCCACCACGCTGGCCCAGTGCCGGTTGGTGAATTCACATACGCCATCGAATTTCTTCTACGGACGTGCAGGTTGCCTCACGATGTTTTCCTTCACCGAAAAGCCAAGGATGTGAAATTCCGTACATAAGTTCCAAAGAAACTCATTGGTATGGGATCGGGATTTCAACCCACGACCTCGAGATTGCAGGTCGGGTTTTACTACCACTAGACCACCACGGCTTATAGTTAAATACAGGTCGACCTAATAAAAGCGTGTTACAAGCCCTTTCATGCATCGTGTTTTATACGGCATATTTATTATTACTGTTTTCAATTTTCTTGGAATATTCATATCGTTACGATAAATTTATTTCAGTAGTGCCATTACAAATAAAATTAAGAAAGCGACTCGGCCATGGCTGTTCATATTTTAAAACGATAAAATCACGATATATGCCTCGACACCAACAGGCTCTTTTTAAAATTCACTTTCCACTTCCATTAAGTGGGCATTGTTGTTTTCATTTTTACATTTAAATTAATTTAAAGTAGAGCCAAAAAATATTTAAATGGTTTGAACGTTGCGCGTTACGTAGAACTTGGATTTGCAATTTAGTAGATATCTATATAAAAAAAAAAACAATTTCTCGATTACTAGGGAAATTAATTATCTTTAAGCAATGAATGTTTAAATTTTTTCCTAAGTTGCAATTTTAATATATTTTTTTTAATGTTTTCATTTCATTGTGTCAGAGTTCTAAATAGTTTACGAAGAGAAATATCTGATGACAGTGCTCAATGATACTCGTATAAACAATTGTAAAAATAGTTTCAAGCATTTTTTTCTTAACACATAATGTCCCACTGCTGATCATAGTTCCACTTTTTCCGATGTTTTGCAATCTTTAGCAACTTCCTGCTTGCCTTCCTGAAATGAAAGTGGATACCTGAGACTCTCAGACCAAATAAAAAAATCAAGACAGAATATTGTGCACAATAAGATAGAAAAACTATGCTTTGCCTTATACAGACACAACACACACATGTACACGTACAAAAAAAATTATGCCTTGTCTCGTCAGTCGAACTATGGCGGCGCAACACCGACGCACTCACACATGTATAAAAAACCGGCCTCACTTGATTTTTTTAATTGGTCTGAGCTGAGACCAAACGAAGCCAAGAAAGGCCTAAAAAGCTGGTGACGATATTAAAGCAAATAAGCCTTTAAAAATTAACAATTATTAAAATAAAAACCAAAAAGCGTCTAAAATGTAACAGCCATGAACAAAAATTCGCAGCTCTCCAAGCTTTAGTGTCGTTTACATCGTTATAGCCCTATTTAAAAGTCGTATCAACACCATTAGACTTTCAAAACTTCAGACGTGCCACGTCAAAGTTGCTAAACGCAAATATTTCGGCTTTTACACCTTTTATGCGGCGGACGAATTTTTTTACTACCAAAACTGTGGCGCCCGTCCAAAATATACAACAGCCCAATGCTCGCATATTTTCCCAGCATTTTAAACATTCGCGCGAGAATGAGCTTTATTCGGTTGTAATAAATCTGGTAGCTAGTTTTCGAGTGTCAAATTTATATTTGTAGTGACAGTATTGTTTGGGAAAATGATGCCAATAAAATATAGAGGAAGGCCTTTAGAACTATCCTGTCGAGCGCTTTCAGCCGTAGAAGGTAGAAATAACTTGATTTCTCCCCTTTCGGTGCGCGCAGAAGCGTGATGCTCTTGGAGCTTAAATTATTTGGTTCGTGTTTACACATCATTTTATTTGAACCATCAAGTACCTACTTGGGACTGTTCACACACAAATCATACGAATTTGAAACTTGGATGGGTAGTAGCATATTTTGAATTAAATGTTTAGAGATTTGAAATGCCCTTATTCTTTTTTAAGTTTTAGTTCAATACACAGATAATAAAAAAGTTATTCTTCCGATTAGTTCAATGAACTATCTGTTAGGAAAATAGAGGACTCGATGCAGTAGAAACACCAATATTATTACAATTAAACTGTGCAGATTTATTTTATTAATGGTCTCCAAAAACCGTACCAGTCTCTGACCAACTATTAATATTACTATACTAGCCAAACAGAGCCAGTTTTGCTGCTTTTACTTTTTTTTAATCTGTGGTTGACTACCGCCTTCGAACTGTAATGTACTTTTCGTACTGTAGTTTTCGTCCAAAAACCACATATCAAGAATATGCAATTTTTGAACAAAACCCAACATTTCTTTAAATATACTTACCAACATAATATAAGAAATAATCAAAATACTATAAGAAATAATTTTGAAAACTACAAAATACTATATGAAATATATAAGAAATAATCGCACTGCGTTCCATGACACGTTCCACGACGTGAGTCGTATGCACCCAGACAGATGGGCAAAGGTCTCAACGGAGTGGGTTCCTCTGTCCAGTCGACCCCGAGGCCGTCCTCCAACACGATGGCGCGACGAAATCGAGAGGTTTAAATTGGATTGGACGGAGGTAGCACAGAACGGAAAGGACTGAAAGGAATTGGGGGAGACCTTTGCCCAGCAGTGGGACAGTACAGGTTAAATAAAAAAAAATCAAAATACACAACAAAACATTTCATTATCAAACCATTAAAACACATTTAAATCGAGTACAAATTCTCGAACAAAAAATCCCTTCTTGTTCATAAAGCTAGGGACACACGAGGTATTAATAAAGAGTTGGGCCGTCCCTTTGTGTACAAAACTCTTCATTAGAGAGATCATAGCATTGTTGTGGGGCGAACCTTTTGTGGACGAAACGGCCTTTTTTCAGGATTTGAGGATCGAGCGATGAGATGACAGAGGTTATGTAGGTCAAGAGGGAGAGATATTTCTTAATCTTCTCTAAAATAGTCATTGTGATTGGGCTTTTGAATAATTTTTTTGCGACTAATGAAAATATCTTGTATAAGTTTCCATCCAAACCTTTTTTTGACCGACGAACCACCAGAGGAGGTATACAATTCGACGCGTATATATATGTATATTTTTATGTATAACCACGCATAACTTTTTTTATAGTTATCCGATTTCAATAGTTCTTTTTTTATTGGAAAGAATATACTTCGAAATTGGTCCCATTTAAATTTTATCGATATCGGCTGAGCCATTTTTGATAAATCGACAATAATGTGAAAAATGCTACATCGATCCGTGCATAATATTTGCGTTCTAGCGATGCGCCTTGGCTTCGCACAGGTGTATTATATACATATAAACATTTCTCTTGAATTACTCTATCTATTAAATTAAACTGCATCAAAATCCGTTGCGTAGGTACTTTTAAAGATATAAGCATATATGGGGACAGACAGCGGAAAGCGACAATGTTTTATACTATGTAATGATTCTGTACACGGGTGAAGTCGGTTATGCTATTTTTTGCAAAAAATAATTGTTTATTTTTTAGATATACCACTACATTAAAAATCGACTACGTCACAATCGTACACCTTACTAATAATCCTACCGCTTAACTCAGTCCTCGCCTGCGTGGGTACAGGGGCGCGGGGGTAGACGACAAAGGAGACTGAGACAGGCACGGGCGGCGAGGACCAAGCTCAATCTAATTAAAAAAAAATCTAAGCATTTGGCTATTCTCAAAGCTCTTAGACACACTATAATATTCATCTTTGAACTGTGAAACGTTCTAAATGCGTACTGTTATTTTGCTTATGTGTTTCTTGGGTAGGTTTGTAGTTTCAAAGTTATAACATAGTTTACTTAAACGTTGACTATTATCGTTTGAAATATTATATCTCGAGTCATTTCAGACTCGATATTGCTCACTTAGCAATTTTTACGGTTATTATAGGATGTCCCCATACCATGACCGTGCTATGTGTGTCAGGAACGTTTCGGTACCGGCCAAATATTCTCAACAACTATTGTTTTACATTGATATTACGTTGTAGTGGTCATAGTAGAGCATATCGTGCCTGACACGTTCTTAACACTTTTATGATTACGAGAGCGGGAGACCTATATTTAATCTTGCTTATTTTCCGAATGACTCCTATATTTTACTAAGCAAAATAAACAGCTTAACAACAAAATCCTATGACTTAAATCCGAACAATAACGTGGAGAGTAACAATATAGGTATAATGTTTGCATTGTCTCTCCCACGGAAAAGTTTAAGGGGCGCTGTAACTGCCATATTTCTGTCTTAGTGGCTATTAGTCGTGTATTCTCTTTGGTACAACTAACTTAATGGGTGGTGATTTATCACCATTTAGCGTAATGAGATGAGTGATGTTGCCAGATAGATTAGTTCGTAGCTCAAAAATGTCAATACATATAATATTTTTTCTGCTTCTGCTGTACATATTGTTGATTTGTCAGAAACGGTTCAGCCTATTTTGATAACATTTAAATGGTGGAAATCAAAAAACATAAGAATTTCAACCGGGAGGATGGATTTAAGTTATCGGCGTCGTGGAATACTGTTGTCAAATGCAAATCGCGTAGTGTAGGTAGAAGGATATTGTTAGATACCGTCAGTGTTGTGTGTCGTAGTGACAATTTTTCAAGTTCAAATTGAATTGGCGGTACCAGCTGTTTCACATTCCAGTCTACCCGTGACCACGGTCGATGCAACTCGGCCGAAACGTCGGGATGAGGAGGTATTTATTTATCTCGTAATTTTAGCGCGCGATTAGTCCCGTAGTAAATAATAATAATGTGTTCAAATCGCGAAACCATACCATGAATGGTATGGTCTCGGAATTCGAGAAAATATCAGCTGTTCCATAAAATTGCAACTCAGAATACCCTAGAAGACCCTAGAGTAAAAGTTTTTTATAATTACGGTTGGAATATAACCCTCTTTTGGCTTAGTACAGTAGTTCTGGTAGTGAAGGCCTTAACGGCAATATACAGGGTTATGTATACTGCCGTTAAGTCCTTCACTACCTTCGATGTAATCTAAATCCACAATATTTCCCCTCAACTTAACTTTGACGTGTATAAAATACGCGCGGTAATCTGCTTTGCCCCGGTTTACCCCACGATCTTGCGACGCCATAAAGAAGAATTCCCTACATATTTACGGTAAGTTCTGACTTATGAGAATTTTCATCCCCGTTTTATTTAAGGTTACTCTTTTTTGTGGGTTTTTTCTACATATTTTCGTCCATATTAAAGGGTTGATGTGCGTTTGAAATATTTACGAATGAAGTATTTTCTTCCACGAAAATTTTACAGAAAAAACTGAGTTTGATTTCGATGTGAAACACGTCAAAATTGAGAAGATCTTTCAGAGTAAGTTAAACACGGTTTTTAAATAAGTATGCAAATATAACACAGCGGAAATTCACTAAATATTTTTTTCAAAACAAAGATTTAAAAATGAAACCGCCTGATTCAATCAACTATTTCAAATATGTACTTAGGTACATGCAATATACATATGCTTACAACTACATACTACTAAGACATTCACTAATAATATAATAAATAAATAAATCATTTATTAACTATAAACTTAAAATATTGACAATTCTTGCTTATTTATTAAGCATGAAGAACTGGCTGGCGCGCATATACTAGTAATTTAACTGTATTACAGGCGCCAGAGCCCTCCGATGATAATTGACAGCATAATCAAAAGTATACAATAGAATGAATTAGAAAATTACATTATAATACATATTAATTTTGAAAAAATAATAATAACAATTCTTGTTTTTAAAAAGAAAGCTTTGATTTAGATAATTATACATAAGTCAATTTTAAGCATTTAAATCGATAAACCTAACAGATATACTTATTAAACACAGAAGTAGACGTTTTGACTCTTGCACAGTAAGAAGGGGGTCATTTAATATCAATTCAATCATTAATACATAATTGAATGCAAAACGGTTCCGTTTGTGTGTGTGTGAGTAACACTGCAATTCATGACAGCATTCAAAATCATTTGCAAGATGTAGATACCTAACTTACACAAACATACAAAAGAAACATGGCAAGCTTGTTAAAATATCTAGATCGCAATCTTGTATTTTATAATCACCTTGAGACTAGACTTCTTATGCTGAGCGTACTGGTGCATGGTCTCTATTTAAGAACTTTACGTATTCAAGAACTTTACAAATCCCTTGGATCATCTAATTTTCCTATTGAAAATTTATTGGAGATGCCTATGTATGGGGAGGCCTATGTATAACAATAGACCATAGACTTCTACGCCTGATGATGATGATGATGATGAGAAATAACTAACTAGCAAACAATTTCACGCCAACAAATTAATCAAAGCACAGCGTATCAATTTAAACAGGATTTAAACAGGAACAAAATCAGGATTTGAGGATCGAGCGATGAGATGACAGAGGTTATGTAGGTCAAGAGGGAGAGATATTTCTTAATCTTCTCTAAAATAGTCATTGTGATTGGGCTTTTGAATAATTTTTTTGCGACTAATGAAAATATCTTGTATAAGTTTCCATCCAAACTTTTTTTTGACCGACGAACCACCAGAGGAGGTATACAATTCGACGCGTATATATATGTATATTTTTATGTATAACCACGCATAACTTTTTTCATAGTAATCCGATTTCAATAGCTCTTTTTTTATTGGAAAGAGTATATATACTTTGGGATTGGTCCCATTTAAATTTTATCGAAATCGGCTAAGCCATTTTTGATAAATCGACAATAATGTGAAAAATGCTACATCGATCCGTGCATAATATTTGCATTCTAGCTATGCGCCTGGGAATTGCACAGGTGTATTATATACTTATAAACATTTCTCTTGAATTACTCTATTAAAACAAACTGTATCAAAATTCGTTGGGTAGTTTTAAAGATATAAGCATATATGGGGACAGACAGCGGAAAGCGACTTTGTTTTATACTATGTAATGATTGTGTACACGGGTGAAGTCGGTCATGCTGCATCGGTCATTTTTTGCAAAAATTAATTAAGTATTTAATTTTCAGTTATACCCACTACATTAAAAATCGGCTACGTTACAATAGTACACCTTACTACTAATAATCCTACCGCTTAACTCAGTCATCGCCTGCGTGGGTACAGGGGCGCGGGGGTAGACGACAAAGGGGACTGAGACAGGCACGGGCGGTGAGGACCAAGCTCAATCTAATTCAAAAAAAATCTAAGCATTTGGCTATTCTCAAAGCTCTTAGACACACTATATTCATTAAAACGTTCTAAATGCGTACTGTTATTTTGCTTATGTGTTACTTGGGTAGGTTTGTAGTTTCAAAGTTATAACATAGTTTACTTAAACGTTGATTATTATCGTTTGAAATATTATATCTCGAGTCATTTCAGACTCGATATTGCTCACTTAGCAATTTTTTAGGTTAATATAGGATGTCCCCATACCATGACCGTGCTATGTGTGTCAGGAACGTTTCGGTACCGGCCAAATATTCTCAACAACTATTGTTTTACATTGATATTACGTTGTAGTTGTCATAGTAGAACATATCGTGCCTGACACGTTCTTAACACTTTTATGATTACGAGAGCGGGAGACCTATATTTAATCTTGCCTTTTTCCGAACGACTCCTATATTTTATTAAGCGAAATAAACAGCTTAACAACAAAATCCTATGACTTAAATCCGTACAATAACGTGGAGAGTAACAATATAGGTATAATGTTTGCATTGTCTCTCCCGTGGAAAAGTTTAAGGGGCGCTGTAACTGCCATATTTCTGTCTTAGTGGCTATCAGTCGTGTATTCTCTTTGGTACAACTAACTTAATGGGAGGTGATTTATCACCATTTAGCGTAATGAGATGAGTGATGTTGCCAGATAGATTAGTTCGTAGCTCAAAAATGTCAATACATATAATATTTTTTCTGCTTCTGCTGTACATATTGTTGATTTGTCAGAAACGGTTCAGCCTATTTTGATAACATTTAAATGGTGGAAATCAAAAAACATAAGAATTTCAACCGGGAGGATGGATTTAAGTTATCGGCGTCGTGGAATACTGTTGTCAAATGCAAATCGCGTAGTGTATATAGAAGGATATTGTTAGATACCGTCAGTGTTGTGTGTCGTAGTGACAATTTTTCAAGTTCAAATTGTATTGGCGGTACCAGCTGTTACACATTCCAGTCTACCCGTGACCACGGTCGATGCAACTCGGTCGAAACGTCGGGATGACGTATTTATTTATCTCGTAATTTTAGTACGCGATTAGTCCCGTAGTAAATAATAATAATGTGTTCAAATCGCGAAAGTTTAAAAACAACATATAAATGGGACTAATTTGGATGTTTTTCAAAATAAAAAAATGAAATTGGTTCACAATTAGCGATAATATCGATGAACATAGGTAAGTATGTACAAAAAAAAAACATATAGAGACGAACATAGTGCCTCCTCCTTTTTGGAAGTCGGTAAAAACACGCTTCACAATTGTAGTCAGTGGGAGTCCAAGAATTGAGGGTGCCACAAAGCACACATAAAATCAGGGACCACGATAGAAAATACTGTGGATAATGATGAAAAAATAAGTTTGTATACTCCTGATGGCCTGCAGGCCAATCCCGTTAATTTTAAACAGCTGTGTTCCATCTGTAATTCAGTTAAAGTTCGGTTGCAATTGTAGTTAAGTTTCGATTCAGTTTCAAGGAATTAGGTATTGCGCTAACATCATACACCAATCGTTCATTTGACACCGGTTACGTTCCAACTCTGATCGAGTTGCGTTTCAACTTTAGTCAGTCATTAGTGCGATACGAAAACTGGTGTCTAAGTTTTTATGCCGCTTGAAACCCTCTGACATACCTAAGCGGTTAAAGCAACTAGGACCCACTATTCAATGTGTCATCCGAACAACGGAAGCGCTCAGTTGTAAATGCTACCCGCGGTCACTCATCCGAACACTGACCGTCCTGAAAGTTGGTTAATTTTGTCCATGTGGCCTGTGTCCAGCATTTAACGTCTTATGAGTGATGGTCCCGGAATTCGAGAAAATAACAGCTCTTCCATAAAATTGCAACTCAGAATACCCTAGAAGAACCTAGAGTAAAAAAAAAATATAATTTTGGTTGGAATATAACCCTCTTTTGGCTTAGTACAGTAGTTCTGGTAGTGAAATACTTAACGGTAATATACAGGGTTATGTATATTGCCGTTAAGTCCTTAACTACCTTCAATGTAATCTAAATCCACAATATTTCCCCTCAACTTAACTTTGACGTGTATAAAATACTCGCGGTAATCTGCTTTGCCCCGGTTTACCCCACGACCTTGCGACGCCATAAAGAAGAATTCCCTACATATTTACGGTAAGTTCTGACTTATGAGAATTTTCATCCCCGTTTTATTTAAGGTTACTCTTTTTTGTGGGTTTTTTCTACATATTTTCGTCCATATTAAAGGGTTGATGTGCGTTTGAAATATTTACGAATGAAGTATTTTCTTCCACGAAAATCTTACAGAAAAAAATTAGTTTGAGATCGATATGAAACACATTATTACTAAATACTACGGGACTAATCGCGCACTAAAATTACGAGATAAATAAATACCTCATCATCCCGACGTTTCGGCCGAGTTGCACCGACACGTCAAAATTGATAAGATCTTTCAGAGTAAGTTAAACACGGTTTGCAAATAAGTATGCAAATATAACACAGTGGAAATACACTAAATATTTTTTCAAAACAAAGATTTGAAGATGAACTTCCGCCAAGTAGCACCTGATTCAATCAACTACTCGTATTTCAAATATGTACTTAGGTATAGATATACAATATAGATACATATACCTAGACATTCATTCAAAGTCATTTGCAAGATGTAGGCTAACCTAACTCACACAAACATACAAGTTTGTTAAAATATCTGGCGCAATCTTGCATTTTACAATAACCTTAAGAAAATACTTTTCATGTTGAGCTTGGTCTCTATTTAAGAACATTACGTATTCAAGAACTTTACAAATCCCTTGGACCATCTAATTTTCCTATTAAAAATCTATTGGGGAGGCCTATGTATGAGGAGGCCTATGTATAACAATAGACATCTACGTCTGATGATGATGAGAAATAACTGACTAGCAAACAATTTCACGCCAACAAATTAATCAAAGCACAGCGTATCAATTTAAACCGCGACAGCTGCGGCTGTTTAAAATTTCACAAAGGCTATTACAAAAGGTCCCAATAAAACATATGGGCCCCACGGATACGGGGAATAGAAACGTCGCTAAAAAATATGGCGTTACAAGAAAAGAATAAAAATACGAATAAAAAACATGGATGCATAAACATCGGCTGTAAAGTCACTTCATAAAATAAAATTCGACTTGCAGATGTTCGCCATATTGGAGTGACGAGTTAGATTACAGTTTAAGAATAGTTCAAATTTAATATCATTATGTCACGTTATGTTGTTGATTAAATTACAAGATAAGATATTGCTTTGTTAAGTCCACAAACTTACAGAGGTATTCGTAATTTTGAACGAACGTTGATACGGGATCTAGCATGATATCGTAAAAAATATAATTAAATAAATAAATAAATATTTTGGGACATCTTACACACGGCCTCTGACCCTAAACTAGGCAAAGCTTGTGATATTTCTGCCAGAGACTGATATACTACTTAGACTTATTTTTATATACATACTTATAAACATAGTAACTAAATAACACCCAGACACAGAGCAAACACTTATGTTCATCGCATAAATATTTGCCCCACCCAGGGCATCGAACCCACGCCACGCTTTGATCCAGAAGTTAGGGTCACTAACCACTGAGCCACCGAGGCAGTCAATTGGTCCGTTGTTCATAACGATTAGTATTTACAAGTACCTATGTAATTTTGTGCACCTTCTCGTGTAGTTTCTATATTTTCACGTACGAGAACGTAAACGCCATTTTACAAAGCACCTTGGATTTCAATTTTCAATCCAAAGTGAATAGACCTATTTCTTTCTTACATCCATGATTAAAATGAACGCGCGGAGGCATTTTCGGGTGAGAAAATGAGGAAAACTGTATTCTTGGCGCCCCAATACGCCGAGGTAGGGTTGATGCATGGTGGGTGCTAAAGTAGGCTTTCTCTCGCAACATGCTGGCTTCCGACAATACTCGTATGTCTGTTAAGTTACTACTCTTGCAAGCTTCTTCTTTTGTCATATAAAATGTCTCTGACAAATAAGTAAAAACCTAAAAATATCATATGAGAACATTATCATTGTTTAATTGGCAATTAAATGTATGCATTTTTAAATACTACGTTACAATACAAGTTACAACTGACTATACATACATATCATACGAGAACATCATGAATTTAGAACTCAATAAAACATGCATAATAAGGAATTCACCAACCCGTTTTACCCAGCGTCGTGAAATTGAACTAGTTACCTTGATCGTATAAGTCTACGCCTCTGAGCTGAGCTGAGCCTAAGTTTAGCAATGCAAAATATATCAAAAGAATCAAGATCAACTGTTGATCAGAACAAATCTCTAGCTTATTTATTATAGCTCTGATCATTCCCAGTTCCTTCCAATTAATTTCTTTCGCTCCAAAAACAAACGCACCTCCAATAACCCAAATAAGTATTCAATCAGTTTGAAATAACGCAGATTCAATTACTTCCGCATTGAAAATGCGAGCAAAGGGTGAGATCTGCGTTTCGTTTCGCTGATTACAAGGTCTGCAGTATGTAAGAGTGGTAAGATGTGCCATGCGTAACGTAACTTGTCAAAGTTTCAGTCTGTTACTTTCTTATTTGGACGTTGCCACGTTGGGTGGTTTGATTTATTTGTTGTGGGTGTTTAACTCGTCAGTATTTTTGATCTCCTGGTACCTGGTCTGAACATGAAAATAAAATAACCTTACACCCTCTTTACTGTCTTACTAATATTACAAGGTCTGTGCAGTATGTAATCTAAAGACATGCCATGCGTAACGTAACTTGTCAAAGTTTCAGTCTGATACTTATTTGGACATTTCAGTAATTCTTTGTGGGTGCAAGTTTCTTTAGTGGTTCTGATCTCCTGGTACCCTGGTACTTGATAGGAAAGTAGAACTAAAACTATCGAGTATTCAGAAACTTACTTTATATTTTACTTCGAGTAAGTAGTATCATTATGTATTCTTTGCTAAGAGATTAACCAAGGATTCGAAAAAAAATCAGCTGCCCCACTAAACTAAATCCTAGCCTGGCTGTCTGGTTAGCCCTGGTGTCAGAGTTTTTATGTCGCCTAAAGGCCTCTGACATGGCTAAACGGTTAAAATAACCGGGAGCTACAATTTAACGTGTAGTCTGAGCCACGGAAGTGCTCAGTTGGAAATGCCACCCGCGGTCACCCATCCAAAGACTAACCGTGCCGAACGAAACAAATAGTGTACAATCCGTATCTAACATAGACTTACAACAAACACACGTGAATAGAAGCGACCAAAACAAATACAAAACTGAGGAGAGAAAAATATCAAAATAAGCACCAAATATGAAATTTCCTGGCACTCGCGTAATCCCTTCAAAACGAAGCCACTGAAAACATCTACCGCGATTTAAACAATGGCGGGAGCTTACGACAAGTTTCGGCTGTCTTGCTGTCGTGTCTTAGCTCTCTTGCAGGCTGCATCTTACCAAGACCACTCCAATACGTGAAAAATATTATTACTTTCCTTTGTGTTAATTTACTAGAATAATATCTTCAAATCGGAGACAATAGCAGGAACTTGCTTCGTGTACTCTGACTGTCTCTGAGACTATCCTTGCTAAGGCCGCGCGGCGCCTATACGTGAAGCATATTATAATAGATCCAACCGTTTATTTTCTTTTTGACAGCACCAATAGAACGTAACTGCGTCATGTTACGCAAAAGTTCACTTTTAAATGCGAGGTTTTAAAAATATGACAACTGCCTAAGTTTGCTATCGTGTGTAGCCAAAGAACGTAAATTTTTAAAAAGGTTTGTTATTTTATGTAATTTATAAAAAAAAAACTACTGCACTTATGGACTCAATTTGTCAAAGATGATTATTATACGGGATCAAGGAGCAAACTTAGGCAGTTGTCATATTTTTAAAACCTCGCATTTAAAAGTGAACTTTTGCGTAACATGACGCAGTTACGTTCTATTGGTGCTGTCAAAAAAAAAAAAAAACGGTGGATCTATTATAGTGGTACTATTGCTCCCCTCCACCTAAATAAGCTCGTATAGGCCCGATGGCTAGCCCTGGTGTCAGAGTTTTTAAGCCGCCTTAAGGCCTGTGATATTGGTTTAACTGTATGGCTGATGGATGGATGGATGATGAAATTATTGATTCGTAGAGTCCCAAGCCCGTCCCGTTTTCATCCCGGCTCGGAGATACAAAAACAATTCCTAACTTTTCAACGTGATAAACAGTAGGGAGGCGAGTTCCTGGAAAGCCGAGTCGAAAGCGCGCGTTACTGACAAGTAACTGGAGCTGTTACTGGAACTGTTACTTGAACGCCACTTCAACTGTCTTGGCTTGATCGTTACCGTTTCGTGTAATTTCGTTTGTTTTACACTGCGGAGGGTCTTGTTATGATTTTATGAGTATGGCTGACGGTTGAAAGGATTCGGAAATTGAAAGGGTCGAGTGCTCTCTGCTAATGTTTTGTTTACGAAATTGTTACGTATTTTCAGTTATATGTATATTGTTGCTGGAAACTTATGCACAGCTTTCTAAGGACGTCTTTAGTTTATATAAAACAACTTTTACTACTGGACTAACCCTGAGTACTGTACTGTACCAGCCTTTTTAATAGTCCACTGCAGGACGTAGGCCTACCCACGAAGGGTGATTGGGCCATATCCACCACGCTGGCCCAGTGCGGGTTGGTGGATTCACAGACGCCATCGAATTTTTTCTATACGGACGCATGCAGGTTGCCTCACGATGTTTTCCTTCACCGAAAAGCCAGTGGTGTGGAATTCCGTACATAAATTCCAAAGAACTCATTGGTACAGGACCGGAGATTTGAACCCACGACCTCACGATTGTAAGGCGGGTGTCACTACCTCTTGACCACCACGGCCACTACATATCGACGGTTGAAAGGCAATAATTACCAAGCGACATATTGGCAACTTTACACCAGAGCATTTTAAAGTTTTATTTTTGGGAAAAAAAATCATATAAAATTTTCTATTACTTATTTCTACTCGGTTCTAATAGATTATAAATGAAATTTAAAAGCTTTATGAATTGTCATTTAAAAAATATGATTTTTCTCAATAATTTAAGAGATAGTATCGGTTAGTAAAATTTTGATCAAAATCACAAACAGGTAAAAATTACTAACCAAAAACAAAATTTTATCATAAAACATGTAAAATTAACTAAGCTCCAATATTTTATGATTATATTTGAAGCAAAATGATGCATCCAGAATAAACAGATGTTTAACACATAGGTAAAATGATCGAAATAAAAAGATAAACCACTTTACTGCCAGGCAATTTCAACCATAGTCCTATTTAAATAAGGTAAGTGTAGGACAAAAAGTCCTACACTTACCTCCCAAAAAGGAACAACCCAACAAAAATTCAGGTTTGTACACTACATTAGCAACTTTTGCAAAAGTTTTCAACGGATATCGTCATCACAAATTCTTAAACAGATCCCCTGTAGTCATCTACAATCACTCTCTACTGAGTATGAACCTCATCTGATGATGAATGAAAAAAAATGCTATCAAAAATATTGTCACAATAAAAACTACTTAAAATTAAAACTACAAAGTTAACATCGGTTTCTGGAAAACCTATCTAAATATTTATTATAAAAATCAACCATGTCAAATCATTACCTATTTTATTGTTGATTATTGTTTCTATTAATTTGTCGTCGTCGTTGTCTTTGCAGACATTGCACAGCTGGACTAAGACCTCCCCTATAGATTTCCAATAAAACCGGCTGGAAACATCTTGCTTCCAGCACGATGCTGCGGTTTTGATGAGATCTTCCGTTCATCTCGGAGGTAGACCCATAATCTTATCAAGACTACGCTACAATTAGGCCCACAGTAAACGGTCACGTTTCGGGAACAAACAACTGTTGCAACTCTCGTCTTGAAGCACTGAGGTTTATCGGATGAAAAGACGTCATGTGGTGTGGAAAAGTCGAATTGGATTCAGCGATTGACCTCCTTCTTGAAGTTTGATTTACCTAGCTGGACTACTTGTCCTTTTTTTTCCAAAGAAATATTTTATGGATACCACCCCGCCGGGGGAGCAGGGTGGTTATGTGGGCGTTCCACTGATCGGTGTACCCACTACAAACCCTGGGATGTTGCTGCCTATGTGCTGGAGCTGCGGGGACGCTTTCGCACTCGTTCGCGGCTCCAGTAGCACTGACCCCCTAGGAGCTTGCCCTATTTAAGGGTGGATTTTCACCCTTCTTTCCTTAAGTGGCCCCGGGAAATACTCCACGCTCTTCCTAGCGTAGCCCTCGGGCTACGCTTTTCAAGCAACGGGCTCCCTCGAATTTGTTGCCCAAGCCACCTGTTACGGGGTCGAAGGAGAGCGTGGAAAATCCTTCTCCGACGCCCAGTTCTTTGGCGGCGCATCGGGAGTTCCGAGAAATTCTCCCTTTTGCGCTCCACCGTTTCCTTTCGACACAAGCGCAACATAACTTGTTCGCAAAAGGAAACGGCCGTCTCCCACGATCTCTCACAACCAAGCATTGACTGAATCAATGCTGGAAGCGAGAGATCAGTTCCTACACTTGCAACGAGGCTTCGGCGTTCATTTGCCTATGCTGAACACTCCTTCAAAGTGTTTTGCGCCAAATCCTCGTCGCAGCCGCAGTGGTGGCACTCTGTTGTCGGTTTTCTTCCGGCTATGCGGCACAAGTACTTTCCGAAGCATCCATGCCCAGAAAGCACCTGCGAATGTTGCACGAGCCGGAAGATAAGCCACCCATGCGCCCTGTCCAGCCAGTCAACGAGGACGGGCTGTATAGCTTCGACGGTCCAGCTGCCAGCTGTATGCTTGGCCAGCTCCTCCTTCCACTCCTCGAGCATGCATGCGAGTGCCGGATTCTGCCCGCGTTGGCGGAGCTCCGTGCGCCACGAGTATGTTCGCATGTACCTTGTGTTTACTGATTTTAACGATTTACTGTGTTGTCTGAAAATAAAATTATTTATTTATTTACCTCCACTTCTAAATCCCATTGAGGCGACCCAGCCAAAAGGCATGTCGCGTCACACGAAATAGTGCGATAACCTCTGACTACCCCGATGGCCATTGCGCGTTGTGGTCACTTTAGAAAAGCGACCGTTTCTCGGTTTAGGGCGTCCGCCCATATAAGCACCCCGTACAAGGCCATCGACCACACCACTCCAAGATAAAAAAACGACTAGCGGCAATTGGTTCCCCAAGATTAGGAAGAAGGTGTTTAAGTGACCCAGCCGCACTCATTATTCGAGGAACTAACTGGGCGAAATGCTCCCTAAAGTTCCACTTTTCATCGAGATGTATGTAGATACTTCATCGTAGGCTTCACCTTAATCGATTCTCTCCCTAGTGATTCCGGCGCTCGTCGAGGGCCATGGAATACCAGGGCCTCCGACTTGTTCAGCGCTATTTGGAGTCCCAGATTCACTATCCTTTAACCACCACCTGCACCGTTGCCATCGCAGGACTGGCAGCCTCTTCGTAGGTTCTCTACACAAACCCACGGCAGTGTATTAAATGCGTTGGCGATGTCTAGAGACACGCCACCAACACTTGACCATGAGCCACCGCCTCGTCCGAGAGGGCTTTGACACGTTTAACAGCGTCGATTGTAGACCGGCCCGCCCGGAAACCAAATTGCTCGTCGGACAAGTGTGGACCAATCCTATCGAGATACTGGATGAGGCAAGCAGCTATTACGCATTCGAACAGCTTGTCCACCTCATCCAGCAGTACTATAGGGCGGTACGCGGAGGGAGAGTTCGCAAGGCGCCCGTCTTTCCTCAGAAGGACTAACCTATCCTTCTTCCGTAAATTTAGAACTGACCTGTCTCCAGACAGGCTGGACTACTTGCGGCATCGCTGGCACAGCAATGTCTTGACGGAATCAATGGCTGTCTCAAAGTCCACATAATAAATGCTAAACACACTGAAACACACCAAATTACCAAGCTTCTATCTCGCTTCAATCTACTCGCTTTTTTCGATTTTTATGTAGTTTTAACAATAGATTTAAATCAATGTAAAATATAAATTTGATAGTCTAATATAAAGTCATATCTGAAAATCTATAAATATAAAGTCATAAAATCTTAATAATGCACTTACCGAGTACACAAACAAGCTACGAGATTAAGCACTTTGCACCATGCGCGCACGCATGCGTGTTGTCTAAGCGACAGTTCGGTGAAGACGTAATCGTTATTTTGTTACCAACAGCCACTTAGAATCTGATTCACAGTGCGGATAAGTGACAAAACAAAAAAGGTGCTGTATGGATAAGGTTACTTTTAGAGAAATCTCATATCAGAAATAGTTATCTAAGTGACATAAACTTTAAAAAAATCGGCGGGTAGAAAATTACTTAACGACAAAATATATCCTGTTTTAGGCAGGTAGATATTCACTACTTCACATTTTTGAATAAATTATATTTAGGTTAAAAGTACTAAATGACAAAGAATGTTTATTGAAGGTGTGTTAAAAAGTCTTAAATTGCGAGAGAGAAAAACAACAATCAGGTAAAAAATCTTAAGTAATGCCAATTCCTGGGTACTCGCAAGGCAGAAAATACTTTATGTTTAGATGCATTATTTCGAGTCGAGGCAAAAATTACTTAGTGTAAATTATAAAAATCTAATCCTTACTATGTGAAAAATATTCATAAATCATTAAAATTTTAGTCGCTTGGACGCCGAAAACTGTGAAAATGTGTCTTTTTTTAAGTTACCAAACGACAACAAACTTCGTCCTAGCGCCGTGAGAGTAAGACCAATCGACGCAGTTTTTTTTCTGATTTCAGTGATATATATAACTCAATATCGCCCAAACTGTCGCTTGGTAATTTTTGCCTTTTAAGCGTCGATATACTAACATACGTACCTACTAAAGTGGCCCATAAGAGGTTGTGGGTAATATATTACTAATAAGCCGGTACATACGTGTTGGAACATCCATTGCTGAACATTCAGAAAACAGAATAAAAATAACTCTGTTATCTCAATTTATTTCTACAATTTCGCATTTGAAACTAGGAATTCACGTAGCATTCTCTCAATACTTTTCAACCCTAAAATACACACGCTGAAAAATCCAACATAAAACGTGCCACCGGTCTCAGCGGCCCGCGTACGTTTTATTTCGACGCGAATTTACATAATGATATTTTTGTCGCGCAAGTTGCGGTCCAGATTTACTGGAACCTTCTGGGACACTGTGACTAGGAAAGTCAAAGTCAATACGTTCAACACAATGGTTTTAGTATGCAAACTTATTTGTTAGACTAATACAATTTACTGGAACAGTCATTTTATCCCACTAGGTAATAAATAAATAAATAAATAAAATAATTATTTTGGGACATCTTACACACGGCCTTTGACCCTAAACTAAGCAAAGCTTGTGATTGGCTGCCAAATACTGATATACTACATATGCTTATTTTTAAATACATACTTATATAAATAGTAACTAAATAACACCCAGACACAGAGCAAACACTTATGTTCATCACTTAAATATTTGCCCTGGGTGGAGATCGAACCCACGCCTCTTTGACCCAGAAGTTAGGGTCACTAACCACTGAGCCACCGAGGCAGTCGAAATAATCGATCCAAAAATGTTTCAGCTAAAAATCCCTTTAATTTATGGATAAACTACGAGGATAAATTGGGACTAAATTTTGATATGACGAATGATATAGATGAATCTTCGAGCAAATATCTACAGAGCCACAGTCCCTCAGTGAAAGTAGCAAAAAAATGCCCGAGCGCCGTCAAACATACCGACTTAGATATTTACAATAAATCATTCACAATGACCCGTTTTTTGGAATCTCGACATTATGTCACCTAATTAGTTCTTGCAACCAAGCACTTTAGCTTCGCGCGGCGTTGTAGTTGGCTTGCAATCGCCTTACGACTAACTAAAAAGCCTGCCCACTACGTAGCTTGGGCAGGATTTTGGCTCGGACACTTTTCATGCTCGATTGTGACTCTATAGATATTTGGTCTAAGAGATGAATGGAAGAATTTTATTGCACGATACATACTATCCTATCAAATCATACCGACACCACATGATTAAGTGGGATAAGGATTGACAGATTTTTTAATTTTTTTCACCGCTTTGATTTGTTTTTAACCCTGGATAACATTTATTGTATTCATGAGCCTTTAATATTCCACTGATATGCATGTAGGTTGCTTTTTAAGCTTAACCATAATTTCATGAAATTATTATCTTTAACTACGTATACCTACATCGACAATCTTTAGAATTACATAAATTCGTTTAAATCTAAGTCGTCTAGAACTCAAGATAGCTTTTGCTTGCTTGCAACCAGTAAGTTAAGTACGAGTTTTATCGAGCGATGCGAGAATATGGCATTGAATAAGTATTGAACGAGAATCACATCTGTTGCCCCCAGCACCCGGGGCAGCAAATCGCCGACGATGCGTTTGTGGCAAGATGTTGCTTGTACGAGTAAAAATTGCATAGGAATCTTTTTGATGCTGGCTGAATTCATGAGGAAAAATGCATTTCTGTATATCGATGCCGAGACTACGCAAGAATAAATTTACTAAAAGCTGATAAATATGTTAAGTTTAACTCTTTTGGTGGTTTATTTTTTTATTACCTACTTGTAAGACTTCTTTGTGTATAGTTATTTCTTGCAAAAGTCAATTAGCGTGGAAGCTTACGTTCATAATTTTAGCAAAAATAGAGATCTCGCTTTAAATATTCGCGCTAGAGTATAATATTATGCAGCACAATATTACACAGAACTTAAGTACCTCTTTTCAAGATAGTTAATGGATTAGATAGGACTCTACTGCGCACTAAAGAAGACAAATTCACACGTGGCATGAATATTCTAATTTTATGATTGTTCCGAAATAATAAAACCTTTGAAAATTATCTATTTTTAAATTTTCTTGCTACGAAACATGAAAATATTTTATCAGTGCACGCAGCAAAAAATATAATCAATAAAAACCGGTTCAAAATAAAATTTTCGCCGCGTTGCTGCGATGAAACTATTTAAACACTGAATTGTTGAACTGCGGGTAGTCCTACAATATTAATAAAGCATTTAATGACTCGCAGTACAAAACTTCATTACCTGCTCACTTTTACAGAGGCGCCACTAATGTACTTTCCAATAAACTCATGAAATATCGGTCCAACTTTTATAGTTTCAATATTTGGTCATCTCTTCAGATAAATTGGTGGATTTGTGTGTGTAAATATTGGGACGCGCGGGATATATTTGACCGCAATTGGTTTCGCAGTGTTGAATGTAAAATGCGCCATTGTTTGTAATGCAGCTCGGGATAAATTGATGGACAATGTGGCCGCGATGCCGTAATTAAATGCGTTTATGTGGGATTATGGAGTCTATTAGTGGGGAATTTACCTTCTATCTATAATAGAATTAGAAGTTCAATTAGTACATAATCTTAAATGTGATGTTCTTTGCTTATCGGAACACTGGCTTAAATCACACGAATTAAAATCCGTAAGCATAAATAATTTTGTACTCGCTTCGCACTATTGCCGACCAAATATAATGCACGGCGGATCTTGTATTTATGTCAGTAATGTAATTAAATATAAAAATCTAGAACGATACATTAAACTATCTGTTGAACAAGTTTGCGAACTATCTGCTGTTGAGCTGTTAGATAGGAAAATTATCGTAATATGTATATACCGATCGAACTCAACAAGCACTACATCCTTTTTTCCTGTGCTGGAATGCATGTTCGATATGCTATTGCAAGAAAATAAAGAATTTGTGGTGCTTGGAGATGTAAACATTGATACGATTGACCCAATTAAATCTGATATTAAAAAACTAAATGATCTATTGTCATCACACAACTTGTGCAATATTGTAGACTTCCCCACAAGAATAGAGGGCTCTTCAAGTACAAGCCTCGATCATGTGTACGTTAGCCGCCAGTCTGTGAGTGCGGCGCGCGCGCGCCCCGTGTCCACCTTGATCTCCGATCACCTCGCGGTCCGCGCGGTCGTCCCGTGCGACGATCTAGGTCAGAATCACGCGCCTTCATATTGCGCGAGATCTTACACTCGCACCAATAAATGTAATTTTGTTGATGCGTTGACGAGTGTAGACTGGGTAGAGCTTGAGAGGAAGTATTCAGCATCGTGCGATGGTTTAGCTCAAGCTGTAGTAAACATTATACAGCATAACCATGATGTATGCTTCCCGATGAAAAGAAAGAGCGCGAAGATAAAAAGGACGATCTGGGCGACAAGCGAAATTATCAACTTAAATGATCTACTGATTGAGATGAATAAGTTAAAATTAAAAGTTCCTTACCATAATGACCTAGAGTTAAAGATAGAAGAATATCAAAATAAATTTGACGAGCTAGTGAAAACTGAGAGGGCCAAGTATTACAATAATATTATTCATCATTCAGAGAACGTCACTAAATCAATGTGGGAAGTAGTTAAATCGGAAACCGGTCGAAAGGCAGTATTAACAGAATATACTGAATTATTAAAACGACGTGACGGTTCCAGTTTTTCATCAAAATTGGAAGCTGCGGATGCGATGAACGAGTATCTCGTAGGCGCAGCTAGCGCCGCCGGGGCACCTACGGCAGACGTCGCCGCGGCGATGCGCGCACTCGAAGCAGTGCGCCTGCCGAGTGACCGTTCACTCAGAATTAGGCCGTTTACACCCTTCGAGATATATAAAATTATTACGAAGGGAATAGCCCGGAAAAAAACCAAAGACTTGTATGAAATATCAGTAGAGTTACTGCACACTTCAGCGGAACCATTATCGCAGATCCTTTCTTGCCTCTATAATAAGTGTCGTAAAGAAGGTAGGTATCCTACCGCGTTAAAGAGGGCAAAGATTTCGCCATTGTATAAGGGAAAGGGAGAGCAGAGTGACATGAACAGTTACAGACCAGTTTCCATCATACCCGGAGTGGCAAAAATTTTTGAGTACGGACTGAGTGCTCGACTGATGCAGTATTTGACTGAAAGTGGGGCGCTAAGTGACAGGCAGTACGCGTACCGAAGAGGTAAGTCCACGACTTCGCTGGCTAGGGAACTGGTCCGCCGTATAATCGAAGCTCGTGAAGCCCAGCAGCAGGTCGCTGTGATTTTTTGTGATATGTCAAAAGCTTTTGACGTAGCGGATCACGGCGTCCTGGCCGCGAAAATGGAACACTACGGGATTAGGGATTCTGCACTAAATATGTTTTTGGACCAAATGACCGGACGAGTCCAGGTCGTTGTGGGGGATGGAGGTAGAGTGAAGTCAAAGCCACTGGAGACCGTGATCGGTGTTGCTCAAGGCTCCTCGCTTTCTAATATAACCTTTTCCATCCTCCTTAATGACTTGCCAGAGAACATTGCAGACGCACATGTCCTAATGTATGCGGATGACGTAGCCGCAATTGTCACCGCCCCGTCTGTAGACCAGCTGGAGCAAAAACTCAACACGGTGGCGGCTGAATTGGACGCCTGGTTCAGAGTCAATGGGCTAAAGTTGAACGCGACTAAGACTCACTTTGTCCATTTCAATTTAGCAGGCCGAACATACAGACCACTCATGGTAAAAATCGGTAGAGTTGAGATGGACCAAGTGAAGTCAACAAACTTTCTAGGTTTTCAACTTGATGCTGCATTGACTTGGGAGAGTCACATCGAGAGACTGTGCGGAAAAATAGGAAGTGCCTGTTTTGCACTATGGCGAGTGTCCTCAATTCTGCCGTACCCCATGGTTCGGCAATGCTACTTTGCTTCTGTGCATTCTTTAATCCAGTACGGTATCGAGCTATGGGGACGCGCTGCCGATTGGGAGCGTGTCTTCAAAATGCAGAAACGAGCTGTACGTGCTATAGTAAGAGTGACACAGGACACTTCTGCATCGACGTATTTCCGATCCATGGGGATACTGACTGTGCCGAGTTTGTTCTACTTCCAGGCGGCTATGTACGCCAGGGATCACCCGGAGGAGTTCCCGCGCCTCGGAGCCACCCGCGATGGAGCCGAGCCGCCGCGGCACGCGCGTCGTTTGTGTGCTCTGCCTCGCAGACTGGCGAAGACGGCTAAATTAATACACATGAACGCGCCAATAATAATCAACCGGCTACCAAAGGAGGTGGTTGACGCGCCTTCTAGGGGGTCATTTAGAAATAAATTGAAAAACTGGCTGATCGAACATGCATTTTACGATTTTAATGAGTTAACTGAGTTAAAGGAATTATGAGTATTATTTATGCTTTGGCAGTGAAATTTAATTACCTTAAATGAATTGTTGACATAAATGTAGTTATTTTTGACATTGAATATTTATTTATTTTTGGCTTATTGACATTGAATATTTATTTTTGAATATTGACAATGAATATTACGTAGTTTAGACTGTTTTCTATTATATTGGATGATTTTTATTATTGTGTTACAAATACACATTTATTTGTTAATTACCTAAGTAAACTATGCAATTTTTGCCATGATGAAATTCAGCATTGTTCAGATTTATGTTGAATGATTAGTAAGTTGTTTATACAATTTAATATTTGATAACTAATTTAAATTTGTTATTTCTTGTTAATTTTAAGTAATTATAATTTTAAGATAATTGTGCTTTGCTGTAGCATAGCTGAAATTGTAACGATTTATTATAATTATTATAACAACAATTTTTTATAACAACAATTGTAATTGACTTGTATCTTAAATTTTGATACCAATAAAATAATATGAATATGAATATGAATAATAATTGGGATAGGCACTGGTTGCAAGCTGCCTTCAACCAGTCTTATTGGAGAACCACCGAGGAGATCTCAAGCAGTGGATGTTCTACGGCTAATATATTAATGTTAATAATGACGGCTATTCATAGTGTGAAATTTTATTATCATAAGTAAGTAAATACCAGTTTTGAAAACATATACAAACATAGGTATTTTATGGCTTATCACATTTAGTATGAAAGTATAAACAGTTTTTGTATTTTAGGGCTGTATAAACCTGTTTTATGTCGTTGGCCGATAGGGCCTTACCTACCGCATCGGGTCTTCAATCGGGTCGTATCGGGTTTTGGCGTGGCGCGAACATCATATTTTCTAAAATGGATATTATGTTTGCACGCTGTTGCTCCAAAAATAGCCTCATTATTATTATTTTTTTTAATATTCGCATGAGACGTCACCTGCCGGTCCTGCCGGAAGACCAGCGCTGGTTGGTCCACAACTAGCATATGCTGAGGTGGGACCGGGTTGTGACAATAATAAAATTAAGTAGGATAACATTGTAAAATAATTATGAGTAATTGCTTATGATGTTTATTTTGTTTTGTTTTGCTGTGTGTTTGCTTTGTGGTTATGTTTAATTTTATATTTGTCTAAATAAAAAATTGTCTATTGTCTACCGTTCTCAAGTGGTGAAAACGAACTGGCAAGCACAGCGTAGAACGTAGAGATAATCAGATAAAGACCGCTGAAACATGGTGGATGTAAACTGCTTCCAACTGGTTTTATTGAAGATATATAGCCGTTTTTTTGTTCTAATAAATAAATAATATTTTTAAATATTTTAAACTCTACAATCGCTGCATTTTATCTATAAAAAGATATAAAAATTTTATTAAACGAAACTTACCAATCAAAGAAAGTTTTATTTTAGATCTAAAACAATAATAACATTGTATACTCCTATCTCTGCATCAGGATATATAAAACACATAAGAAACAAATAGTGCTGCGTAAACTCAGTAAGTGCAGGAGTGCTTAGGTTCCAGAACGTGTGCCTAGATCTAGGCTTTAGATGTAGTATCTATAGTTGCGTTTATGTGCCCGCGTCTCAGCTAAATCTATGGACACACAGGATACAATTTAAAACAGTAAGATAATGATTAAAATTTAAGGCAATTGACCGCGCAGTCGGAAAGGAGAAAAGAAAGGCCTTTGCCCAGCAGTGGGACAAAGCAGGCTGAATTATAATAAAAAACCGGACAAGTGCGAGTCAGACTCGGACACCGAGGGTTCCGTACAAATCCAGAATATTTCACAAAATTGGGAAGTAAGTTGTTAAAATCTCTATACTATAACCATCGACAAAAAAGATTTTTCTTTTTTACTTTTCTCGTCATACATCAAAAATTACACATTGTTAAAATAATTAAAAACCTGTTTTAGCATGTGCTAATAAAGTTCTTTTATATGATACCTTACATGATACGATTCATTCACTTTGAATTTTGAACCCATAATTTGGGAATTTTGAGGCCCTATTTTTGTGTAATGATTTAAATAAGAATGTACGGTTTTCAGATTTATTCCTATATGTGTACTCTGAGACAATGCTTCTCGCCAAATTTCATAGTTATATGTCAACGGGAAGTACCCTGTAGGTTTTGATTTTTGTGAGTGTCGGAATATGCGGTTTTTTAAGACATAAACGGCTCTTACTTCTTTATATGATAACTGAGAAGTTTTTCCTTTACACAACTGTAAGACATCATAAATATACGTATACAGTTTGAATTTCAACTTGATATCTTTACGCGTTCCCGAGATAAAGAGTCTTGACATACACACAGACGGACAGACGGACAACAAAGTGATCCTATAAGGGTTCCGTTTTTTCCTTTTGAGGTACGGAACCCTAAAAATAAAGATTATTTCGTTGAATCATAAACTTGTGAAATTAAAGTCTAGGACAAGATATGATTCAGTTTGTAAAAGAGTTACTTGTTTTTACAAGCTTTTATTTAACTTGCAATGTACCTATGTACGTAAGTTCGGGTGTAATCTTGCAACTTAAACTTGACCAACTTCCCGGTTTCCGATTGAGCTGAAATTTTGCACGCATATGTATATCGCGTGACAATGTAATATTATTTAAAAAAAAATATTATGGTACCCTGGAGCTGATCTGATGATGGGGTCGGAAGGTGACCATAGGAACTCCTGTACTAAACAAGATAGACCCGTCGTGTTTGGGCTCGTTTTACTTGGCTGGCACTCTGTTGCTATAGGTACCTACATATATCCATTATCCCAAAAGCTTGTATTCAAAGCGTTATATTTTTATGTATAATAATTTATTATTCAATTAATTGAATTTAAGTCAAGTTCTTTTTTATAGCTTTGACATTCACACGAAAAATATGTATGGTATCTATGTTTATCATCGATTTATTTATTTATAGATAATTTTGACAACAAATGGCCAAAACTGGTACTTTGACCACAACAGGTGCATCCACTAATTTTATACTAAAATTACGATCTGAACAATTGTAAAATTGACGTTAGTGGTCCTTCCTGTAATTTCCCTGTGTCTCCCCGACTGTATTTTCCGTGCCCGGATGCGGTGTGGCTGACTCATCGCGTTTGGGATGTGTTTTATGCCCAGCATTTAGTCTGAGGATTGCGAACGCCGTTTTAGTAAGGTATAGGTACACCTATCTTTATTTGAATTGACAAAACTCAATTCTTTTATTGGTTACTAGCTTTCCCCCGACTTTCGACTGGATCCTTCGTTTTTTCGGAGATAAAAAGTAGAATAAGTCGCTCTGCAATCTTTGAACTAAGTCGGTAGGTACTGTACTGTAGATACTATATCAACCTTTTTAGTAGTCCACTGAAGGACGTTGGCCTACCCACGAAGGGTGATTGGGCCATATCCACCACGCTGGCCCAGTGCGGGTTGGTGGATTTACATACGTCATCGAATATCTTCTAAGGACATATTAAGTGCGAGATTTTACAGAGTATTATAACATCTAAATAGCATAGTTTTGTTTCTTTTTCACTTTAGACATTCGATAGAGATAACGCTTTTTACGTTGCTATGTAATTTACGCTGGCGCCTCTGTAATCGGAATTATTATGCAGGTTGCACTAATAGGTTAATGCTGTGGCCCTAATAGGTTGAGCTGTTTGATTATTTGGAGAGAATCTAGATCCTGAGGGTACTAAGCGATCTTCTAACAGATCCAGAGGGTAGAATCCTAACTGAAGCTCACATAAAGCTACGCCTTGATTGGATATTGCACAGCTTGTAGCTAACTTCAGATACGCCGACTTGTACCATGTATTTGTATCATATACCTGATCCGGCCTATACAGCTATACACAACGTCCCTTATCAGCGAGCAAATAACGTTTTCAGCAAACACTGCATGCGTAATGCGCATGCAAATGTGGCGTTAAATGCTGCGATAGTCGCCGGCTTACTTGTGGGCCCGTACGATGTTTTGTCTGGGACTGCAGGACTAAATGTAGATACGTAAACAAAATTTTACTGTATTGTCTTTAAAAAATAAAATTGTGATTTATGTCTTTTGCGCTGCTGATCGGACAAGAATTAAAAACAAAAAAGTTCACAAAACTAAATATTTTTTGTCGATTTATCCTATCATAATTATGCTACTGCTCCACCTACACCTTAATGCGTCAATTAGCGCGCTAATTAAGCCGTTGGCTACATTTACTTATTGACGTAAAATCTAAATTAACGCACTAATTTACGCCTTAAGATGCAGACAGAATAGTAGCTGTGCAAAAACATATTTTTAATCATCGGCGTCAGCCATAAGACGTTCGCTGATGGACATAGATCCCATTAGGATTTAAATAATACCTATGTTTGATCGTGTGCAGCAACATTTTAGCTAGCAATATTAAATGATGTACTAATAAACATTATTATATCATAAAAACTAGTATATTCAATTTCCTACAGACAGTAGCAAAATAATTTAAACAGGAGAGGTCCCAAGGAAACAAATAACGGTACCTAAGTACAATACTAACTTTGTTTGGTGAACAGTTTATGTGAAACATGCGCAGAACTTGTAAACGCTAGTTTGCAACATTATTTATGAATATTACGGTGTATACACGGCTTTATTCTGACGTGTTTATTTTATTTTGTTAACTTATATTTGCATGATTGGGTAAGAAAGATAAAGATATGTGGGACACATATCTTTTCTTTTATCAAATAAGCAATAAATACCTATGACAAGATAAACCTTGTCAAAGTTTGGGAGTGGAGGCTTCTGACGTCACTACTACGTGAAAAGTCCATAAATTAGGCCCAATTTCAAAGGCGCCATCGTAAATTTAATGGAAACGTAAAATAGTGTTATCGACTCGATCAAATGCAAAAAGAAACAGGGCTACTCGAAATAGCTATTAGGCCCAATTATGAAGGCGCCATAGTAATTATAATAGCTAGTTAGAATATTCCTGCTTCTTTTTCACTATATGCATTCGAAAAGAACACTTTTTACGTTGCTATTAAATTTACGATGTACTGTACTGTACCAGCCTTTTTAATAGTCCACTGCAGGACGTAAGCCTACCCACGAAGGGTGTTTGGGCCATATCCACCACGCTGGCCCAGTGCGGGTTGGTGGATTCACATACGCCTTCGAATTTCTTCTGCGGACGTATGCAGATTGCCTCACGATGTTTTCCTTCACCGAAAAGCCAGTGGTGTGAAATTCCGTACATAAATTCCAAAGAACTCATTGGTACGGGACCGGGGATTTGACCCCACGACCTCACGATTGTAAGGGAGGTCACTACCTCTAGACCACTACGGCTTAATTTACGATGGCGCCTTTATAATTGGGCCTATTTTAATTACAATGGCTCCTCTAAAATTAGGTCTATTATATTTGTAGGGTAGTCATGACGTCACGCCAAAATTTAGCGGCTTAATCTTGATCAATTTTTTGTTTAATTGAAAAAAAAATACGGGTTTAATATTTTTTGAAAATATCTGATCTATTGGACGCACCAATTTTATTATATTTTTAGTCGTCTAGCATATTCAAGAAGGAGCTCTACCTATTGTACTAGGTAACCTAACCTACCAGTGGTTACATATTTGAGCCATTTGGAGTTGAGACTTTGGGTCCGTGGGGGCCGGGAGCTCATCTCGTTTTCAAGTCTTTCTGAGCGTCTGGTGGAAGCGACGCGTGACCAAAATGCTGGTGTTTATTTGGCTCAACGTGTAAGCATTGCCATTCAGCGTGGCAATGCTGCCAGCATGCTGGGCACGCTGCCAACTGGCAGCGTGCCCAGCGTGTGGTGGGCTTGAGCACTTGGATTATCTTTAGACCTTCAAGGGTCTGTGGATGATCCAATTGATTTCTATGTAGTAGTAGTGTAGTATTATAATTAAAAAAAAAAAAAAAACCTACCGAATATATTTATTACTGGACCGACTTTGTGGGTAGGCCTACGTCCTGCAGTGGACTATTAAAAGGCTGATACAGTTCTGGGCCGACTACAATCAAACGATTAAAATATTTCCCGACTTCCATAGAAAGTTCCTCAAAGTAAGTAAGTTCGTATAGGCCGGGTGGCTAGCCCTGGTATCAGAGTTTTTAGGCCGCCTGAAGGCCTCTGACATGGCTAAACGGTTAAAACAACCGGGACCTACAATTTAACGTGTCATCCGAGCCACGGTAGCGCTCAGTTGGAAAATGCCACCCGCGGTCACCCATCCAAATACTGACCGTGCGGAACGTTGCTTAATTTCGGTGATCGCTGACAATCACCTAGTCAAACTACGCTACGAGCGCTACTAAGTTCCTCAATATCTAGCCGTATTTTATTAGTGCACGATAATAATTTATCAAAGCGCGGGGTGGTAAGGTAATCTTGATGAAGCAGTCGGATAATCTCGACAAATCGCCCTTTAAATTGTTACAATTGGAAGCTCGGCTTCGAAGCTTTGTTTGCTAACAATTTACAAATTTTCAATAGGTAGCGCAAACACGCTCTTTGTTTAGATTTTTATTTTATTTTAAGTTAGTCGCTAGTTACACTAACAGCTAAGTATCTACACTAAAGCTTTTAACGAGCGTGGATGGATGATGCATAAAAAAATAATCACTACATAGTATAAAACAAAGTCGCTTTCTGTCTTTCCCTATGTATATATCTTTAAAACTACGCAACGGATTTTGATGCAGTTTTTTTAATAGATAGAGTGATTCAAGAGAAAGGTTTATATGCATAATATACCTGTGGGAAGTCGGGGCGGGTCGCTAGTAAAAAATATAGTTGCTCGAAGGTCTTACCACAAAAGTTTTACGCACGCTTTAGATGTTTAACAATACGAATTGTACGGCTAAACAGTGTTTAAAGCGTCTTTAAATCTTTTGGGGTAAAACGGGATAAGATTACATTACCCATCTATCAGTATAGGTACTTAAACAAAATAAAGCGAATGTTTACTTAAGCGAGAGCGCAGTTAGGTACCTACTAACGGGCTTTACTAGGCTTACCTAAGTGCGACTATTTTTTGCTGTTGTTTTTAGCTAGCAATTTTTAGCTACAAATTGTGTAACCCGGGTACCGATTTCCCCCACTGAAGAGAGAGAAGGAATTTCCCCCCTTCCCGCATCGAAAGCGCTACGGAAAAGCATACTTAGATACACATCTGCTAGATACTTACTACGAGATATAATATTTGAGATCTATAGATCTACTCGTACCTATGATGGGTGTTTTCTCGCATGTACAATACCTTGTTCAGTAATTGAGCGTATCGAACATATTTGCGCCCTTAATTTTAATATTCCGAACACGATTAGGGCGCGCGCAGACGTCGCGACTCGTCTCGACTGTTTGTCGACATTGCTGCGGGCGACGTTGCCGGCAACGTTGCACTAATGGGAATGCAAATGTCTTTGTCGCGTGTTGTGTGACGGGGAGTACGATTGTCACTGGTATAAATTAATGAATGGGTATCGGACTTAAGGTGAAGTCCTTTTAGAAAGCCTTTTTGTTAAAATATTTTAATTTATACTGTGAAGACATTAGGTGTTGTAATATCTCTATGCATTAGGTGGGTCATGAAAGTTATCTATAAAGTCTTATCTTAAGCCGGAAATATACTATCGGACGCAGCTGACGGACGCGACTGACAGCCGCGACTTAGCAATGTGCACAGTCTTAAAACATCCGGTGTGCCAGATCACTCTCGGACGTCCGAACGCTCAAGGACGTCCGAAGGTGACGTCCGTGACTTATGTCCGATAGTGTGCATGTCTCAGTGTACTATCATAGTTTAGATACCTATCAGTAGCGGCTGACGGTCGCGACTTAGCAATGTGCACAATATTAAAACATCCGGCGTGTCAGATCTCTCTCAAACGTCCGAACGCTCAAGGTGACGTCCGCGGACTGATGTCCGATAGTTTGCACGGCTCCGTGGACATTCATTAACTAGATACCTATCAGTCGCGTCCGTCAGCCGCGTCCGATAGTTTCCAGCTTATGTTTCCAGATGGTTTCCAGCTTTATTCTTCTTTTATATTATGGCGTCGCATGTTTTATGCATTTGCCAATGTCAAATGTACTTAAGTTTTTAAATTTTTGATATTTTATCAAAATAGTCACAGTGGTCACGTCATAGTCCTAAAAAGTCGCAGTGTAGTCCAAGCATAGTCCAAGTCATACCTTAGTAAATCAGTGTAGACATTACTAGGGGCGTCTGTGGAGTTTTGGTAACAACACAGAATTAACACGATAAAATAATCAGCCTTTTTTAATAGGAGCCACTAATATAGGATAATCCACTGCAGGACGTAGGCCTACCCACGAAGGGGTGATTGGGCCATATCCACCACGCTGGCCCAGTGCGGGTTGGTGGATTCACATTACGCCATCGAATTTCTTCTACGGACGCATGCAGGTTGCCTCAGGATGTTTTCCTTCACCGAAAAGCCAGTGGTGTGAAATTCCGTACATAAATTCCAAAGAACTCATTGGTACGGGACCGGGATTTGAACCCACGATCTCACGATTGCAAGGCGAGTGTCAATACCTCTAGGCCACCACGGCTTCAAATTTTCAATTTTTTTAGAAATTCAGCTCCACGAAATACCACATTATTTCACTAATTATCACTGAGAAAAACACAAGTTTTACATAATAATACAACAGATGATTGATTGATTGACAACAGCGACATGATTTTTCCCGCGTGCCCTCCAAAAACTGGTTCTCTATACTTCTATAGTCACATAGGCAATACCTAGGTATATAAATATAGGTTATATTTTTTTTATTATAGGTATTATAAGTTATTATTCTTTTCGCAACAAATATGCATGTGCAACCAAACCTACCTAACTGTATGTTGAATTGCCAGTGAATGGTAAATTAATGTAAGATAATGGAGACCACGGACCAGCAAATGGCAGGCCACAACGTAAGTAAGTACCTACTTAGGTAGGTACTTGGCGCACAATACAATTTGGATAAACTAGTTACGTACTTACTCAAGCAAAATACTAGAAAAGTTTTGTGTGTACCTATAGTTCAGTAGAACGTCTTATGTCTAGTCAAGGATTTAGAATAAAACTATAACCGTCTTACCACAAAAGTTTAAACATTGTTTAACGGAACAAATTGCACGCCTAAACAGTGTTTAAAGCGTGTTTTAGTCTTTTGTGGTAAAGCGGTAAATGTTTTAAAGTAGGTATCACAAAATACAATTTTTAATTTTTTGCTCAATTAAAGATTTCAAATTAATTTTGAGGAGCACGGTGTACGCCGAAATAAAAATGTCTGAAACCAATGCAATGAGAGCGACAGCAATATTTCAACAAATTAATTTACCCCCGTATCAACACTAGCAACACCTATACGAGTAGGTATAGGTACTCGTATTTGTTGAAGCCATCACGCCCCGTTCCTCTTTTTAATCACTACGGCGGAAAAACTGTTTTCACAGTTGGTTTCAACGGTATTGCTTTATGTGGATGTGTGAATTTGTAGAGTTCATGTATGTTTGTGTCTGTAGGTATATGTGTGTGTTGCCAGCTGCGGTTTGTGCATGCGTGAACAACATTTTTAGTGACTCTTGATGAATATTTCTATGAATAGCACACGTAGCGTAATGTTTTTTAGTGATCATCGAAGTTAAGCAATGATGATTCGCATGATTCGCGCAATTTATGTCGGGCCGCAGCGGGAATTTCGAATACTTAAAAATGTTTAAGTATTTGAAATTAAGATCTATACTTACTAAAACTATTAAATTGTCAAATTTTATGCAATTTGGTTTATAAATGTGGAAGTTATAAAGCTTTGTAGCATGAGGACGGACGGACGGACAGATAGACGGCCAACAAAGTGATCCTATAAGGGTTCCGTTTTTTCCGTTTGAGTTACGGAACCCTCAAAAGAACAAATTACTTTACAGTAATCTTTTTCGGAAATTACATACATCAAAAGAGATTATTCTTTGACGGCTTCGATCATATTGATGATCGAAGTTTGGCTGTATAGAGTAACCTAGCACCTGATTATCGCTATCCTTTTACGGCATCTTGGAAGATACCGACTAGCTATTTGGGAAAAGTATGCATCGATATCTAACAACTATAATTATACACCTACTGCCAACGAAATGAACAGTCAACTAATTAGGTATATTTACCTACTTATAAACCTGCTTACACTTAATACGTCATAATATTTTTCATTTTTAATGGATATTTCTGTCCATTTTGAAACTTCTACCCCAAACCAAAAAAGTTGTACCTACTTGGTAGTAAAAGTTTAAAAATAAACGCCTCGAGCGCAGTGAGCGCCTCATTACGCCATAATGACTCAGAATACTCAGATGAGAGATAAAACTCATGGCGGAGATAACACTAAGGGCGGGACCACACAACAGGCGTAGCGAATAGGTATAATTATATTTTTGACGTGATAACATCTCAAATCTATGAACGCCATAGCATGACTCATTGTCACGTTCCGCCTGAGCCGAGCGTGCAAGCGAGAGCGTGGAACAAGCGATAGAGAGGCACGATCGGCCTAAGGGTTTGGCTTGTGACGCATCTAAGACGTTATCACGTAAAAGTGCCCCACCAAGATGCAACGAGTGGAGAAGATAATTAAGTATAAAATACAACTCCAAAAAGTTAAGTACCTAGTGGAATCTATAAATAAATAATAAATAAATATTAATGGACATCTTACACACGGTCTCTGACCCCAAACTAAGCAAAGCTTGTGATATGGCTGCCAGAGACAGATATACTACTTATAAATACATATTTTTAAATAGACTTATATTATATAGATACTGCCTAAATAACACCCAGACACAGAGCAAACACCTATGTTCATCACGTAAACATTTTCCCTGGGTGGGGATTGAACCTACGCCTCTTTGATCCAAAAGTCAGGTTCACTAACCACTGAGCCATCGAGACAATCTGCCCCACAAGGGCGGCTTGGTGGGGCAAATTTGTGGAATTCGCCAAAATAAATACCTACCTATTATGTAATTTATTATGGTCCGGAAACCGACTTTACAGAAAACACTTTATTTCTTTTTCAAATACGTCAGCAGCCAACCTTGAAATAATGGTAGTAAAATTTACCTAGCTGCTCCCTAAAAAGAGTTCATTGATATTTTTCACAATTTTAAAATTGGTTTCATAGTAAAAGTCATAATAAAATATACACAAAAGTGCACCAACTATTTTAAATTCTAGACTTTTCTAAGACTATTCTTCTTGGTTGTTGCCATATACCTAGCTACTGGGGAGTTTTTAGGGTTCCGTACCTTACCGTAAAAGAAAAAACGGAACCCTTATAGGATCACTTTGTTGTCCGTCTGTATGTATGTCAAGACTCTTTATCTCGGGAACGCGTTAAGATATCGAGTTGAAATTTAAACTATATCCATATATGTTTTCGCTGATAACGTTGTATGGTACCTAATAGAAAAATATCGGTGGTAGGTTTTCTGTATTATTTGAGATATAGTGAAGACTGGTTTGTTTGCAATCCTTTTGGTATACACAGGTTTTAGTTGTGTTTGGAAATTAGATTTATTTACTGCTTTTAATGATTTACTGTGTGGTTTGAAATAAAGTTATTTAAAGTTATTTATATATATGATCTCTTGCAGTTGTGTAAAAGAAAAACTTCTCAGTTTACGTATAGAAAAGTTAGAGCCGTTTATGGCGTAAAAAACGCATATTTCGACACTCACAAAAATCAAAACCTACAAGGGTACTTCCTGTTGACATAGAACTATAAAATTTGGCGAGAAGCATTGTCTCAGAGTACACATATAGGAATAGATCTGCTGTACATTTTTATTTAAATCACAAAAAAATAGGGCCTAAATTCACAAAATATGGGTTCAAAATTCAAAGTGAGTTAATCGTATCATGTAAGGTATTATACAAAAGAGGTTAATTAGAACATGCTAAAACAGGTTTTTAATTATTTTAACATTGTGTAATTTTCGATGTATGACGAGAAAAGTGAAAAAAAAAAAAATACTTTTTTGTCGATGATTATAATATACTTAGAGATTTTAACAACGTACTTCCCAATTTTGTGAAATTTTCTGGATTTGTACGGAATTTGGTGTGCGAGCCTGACTCGCTCGCACTTGTCCGGTATTTTTTTGTATTTCGGGTAGACCTCGAAGTAGATAGCTAACATTTGTTCATAATTATAGTCTGAATCAACTTTTTCCTTAGTACACCAGTTCTGGATAATCCTGTATACTCTACTTCTCTTATAGGTACTTACATAGGTACTGGTGCTACATTCATCACCCTAGTGTAATTACCTGAAATAAAAAATATTATTTGTTTAAAATTTCTCAAAGGAAAAGAGATGATGCAAAAATATATCGAACTCAGGCCATATTTCCTAGTAGGTACCTACAGTATTAAATTATTTGCTTTGTTGTTTTTAAACTTTTGCGATTTGAACATTATTATTAAATACCTATTACCTATCTATTATTACTACGGGACTAATCGCGCACTAAAATTACGAGATAAATACATACCTCATCATCCCAATTCATTAAAAATCATGGGATGATGAGGTATTTATCTATCTCGTAATTTTAGTGCGCGATTAGTCCCGTAGTATATAATAATAATCATTTGTTTTGTTTTTGAAAAATATTTTTCTACTATTTTACCATCCAAATTTAAAAGAATTTCATATTTTCGGATCTTTGTTGTCTCTTGTAAAATATGGCGGCGTGATGGCGGCCTGGAACCAAAATCAAATTATAAAATATGAAATTCCATTCAATTTAAGCATTCAATGCGGCAGTTTTACTCTACATCATTATTTATCATATTTTAATGGTTTTATGAGGTACTGTACACAGTCTGGTCCCACTTTGCAAGATATTTGCAATAATAAAGTCAAATATCTCACATGGCACAGTAAGCACACAATGAAGACAAATAATGGCATTAAATCACCCGATATACTTAACCACGCACTTATCCCCCTCAATTATATTTACCAAACAAAGTTTATCCCTATTAGCGTCAGTCGACCTAATTTTGTAAAGGGGTGAACACACTGGGAAAGAAAGTGTAGGGTACAATACAATGTGCGTGTAGGTGGAGTCAAGGAAGTTTGTAGTTATAATTCAGCTACTTATTCTTTTTAAGGCATTTGATTCCTTGATCGAGCGAACGGAGTAGGAGAGATCTTCGTTTTAACGCGCCGACTTGGCTTTGGCCTATCCAGATGTTGGTTTTCGTCTACATCCTACTAATATTATAAACGTGAAAGTTTGTGAGGATGGATGGATGGATGGATGGATGGATGGATGGATGGATGGATGGATGTATGGATGTTTGTTACTCTTTCACGCAAAAACTACTGAACGGATTGAGATGAAACTTTGCAATAATATAGTTTATACATCAGAATAACACATAGGCTACAATTTATAAAGATATTTTGTGAATTGTCCAAAATATCCTACTAATATTATAAACGTGAAAGTTTGTGAGGATGGATGGATGGATGGATGGATGGATGGATGGATGGATGGATGGATGTATGGATGTTTGTTACTCTTTCACGCAAAAACTACTGAACGGATTGAGATGAAACTTTGCAATAATATAGTTTATACATCAGAATAACACATAGGCTACAATTTATAAAGATATTTTGTGAATTGTCCAAAATATAACGATAAATGTTCAGTAAGTAGGAAAATTCTGCCATCTGCGAGCTACTGAGCGTGCGCTGCAAGAATGTCAAAATAAACAACTGTCGATCGAATATCTGTCAAATCAATCGACGAGCAGTCCTTGGATATCACCATACTGATAATATATTATCCTTATTATTTTAATAATATAAATGCGAAAGTAACTCTGTCTGTCTGTCTATCTGTCTGTCTGTCTGTCTGTCGCGCTTTCACGCCAAAACTAATGAACCGATCTCAATGAAATTTGGTATACAGATAGTCTAGAGCCTGAGAAAGGGCATAGGTTACATTTTATCCCGAAAATTGCATAATTCCCGTAGGATAGGACAAAATCTTGCGTTAGCGAAACTGTCACCTATCCAATGAACTTCAATGCACCTATCACGACGACGCTAAAAGGCCCAATTTTGAAGACACCATCGTAATTATAACAGTTAATTAGACTATTTCTGTTTCTTTTTCACTTTCGGCATTCGATAGAGAGAACATTTTTTACGTTGCTATTAAATTAACGATGGCGCGTTCATAATTGGCCTAACATGGATTCACAAAACGTAATTAGATGACAGGTGACATACATTGACTGCAGACTTTTATAAATGTCTCGCTTAGCATAGCAAAGGGACAAATTGTCTTTCCACCATTATAGCTCCTCGAAGAGGAAATAAAGTATGAATTGACAATGACAACTGACATTAAAATTGGACAAAATAGTTTTCCCTTTGCCATGCTACGTATTACAATGACGTTTAATACTAGGCCGACATCTAGGCCGTCATTTCGTCTGACATCAAAAGTCTTTTTTAATATACCATTAGAGGTTAAACATATTTCTTTATTCTATCTTTATGGTACAGAATCCATGCTAATATACGAAGAAACGGATCGACTTGATTTTGAAAAGTAGTATATGAATATCTTGACACTAAGGTTATTAACCTTGATTCTGAGTTGTGACCTTGACACGAACATAAATTTCTGTTGGTTTGGTTAGGATTGAACAGTGATAAAAGTGCAGCCCGACTCAGTTGCGGCACTCCTCATGAGGCACGCAACATCGCCAGCCTCGCAGCTGCTATATTTAAAAACCCCAGATAAGCGGCCCAACCTCGAGTGCAAACTTCTAAACTGCCTAGGGGGAAAAGTCCAAAAAGAATCAGGAGACCTCGAGCGCCGCCTTCTCAGCTGTGTCAGAAAAAACCTAGAGAGGCGGCTCTACCTGGGATTCCCGCGCCGCCCATAAGCCTCGGCTACTAAGTTCTCCTGCCACGACAAGGCGGGAACTTATGGGCGGGTACATTCTAACCTAATCTTAATCAACAGAAGCATTTATAAGTATAAGGTATTTTGATGTCGGGTTAGGTTTGAACAGTGACAACAAGGTGCAAGGTACTTGATTTTTTTATAGAGCAAGTGCCTTTGTTAACTACCACTAAATACAGACTTATAATGTAAAACTTCAGAAACTACTACTACATAACAAGCAATTGGATCATCCACAGACCCTTGAAGGTCTAAAGATATTCTAAATGCTCAAGCCCACTGCCAGTTAGCAGCGTGCCCAACATGCTGGCAGCATTGCCAATCAGCTTGGCAATGCTGCTTATACGTTGAGCCAAATCAACACCAGCATTTTGGTCACGCGGTGGGTACACCAGCCGCTCAGAAAGACTTTTGAAAACAAGATGAGCTCCCGGCCAACACGCGCACAATGTCTCAATTTCAAACGACTCAAATATGTAACCACTGCCGAAGTTAGCATATTTGCGCCGTTTGTGCTGCTCCGCTGACGGCGCCAAAGTATCAACGCAAGTCGCGTCCCATACTAAGGGCCGTCTACACTTCCATGGGACCAGCTTCATACCGTCAGGCCTTTTGCCATCACCACGCGCAAACCCATTCGGTTCGAGTGCGGCTGCGATATTGGCGGTCGCAAAAGCCCTGCGTATGACATCGTTCACAATGGCGTGGCAACCAATTCGACCAGAGCTTCTTAACCAAGAAAGACGGTGGTGACCAAGCTGGTCAACTAGGGTACTTGAATAGGTAAGAGCGCTCAGCTATGTGCGGCGCGGTAGCAAGGTGGGTCGACTATATCATCGATACCGCCGGTCGAACCTGGTCACGACCGGCAAAGAGCCGAGGCAGATAGCACTGCAAGAGAGAGGCCTATACCCAACAGTGGGTCAAAGAAAGCTGCGGATGATAACGATGACGAAACAAATTAGTTGAGATTGGCTGTTTTTTGGGTTTGAAATAATTATTTGCTACAATATTTGTGTACCGTTTCACATTGAATTGGGGCTAATATTTTGTGGTGCACTTACTGTTTTAGTTACCATATTTTTTTGACAAGATAAACATAAATTAAATTATATTGCGGGCGAAGCCGCGGGTAAAAGCTAGTTCATTATATTTCAACCCATCTCGACTTTAATAGATTTTTTGCCGTCGGCGATTTTGATTGGTATTTTCCTTAAAATGGGAGGGGGGAGTTGGAATTGCTGTCGCGCCGCGCTATTTAGCAGCCGATTTCGATAATATTTGGCAAAATTGTTTAGTAGGTATCTAAATCGGTCAAGAGCGAGTCGAGATATAGGCTTATGAAGATCCAGTTAAAGAGATATGTCGGAAGATCTACTGCTTGGAGAACAATTTATTTGTTATTTAATCCCTTACCAAGTTTTAATTTTGTTTAACAAAACAAATTGTGCTGTTTGAATTGTGTTTGAATTTTTTGTGGTAAGGAGTTTAGCGTTCTAATTCTCTAGGAGAGTGATCTTATTAGGAATATAAGTAGCACGGGTTAAAATAGGCATAATAGAGGTGGGATAATGGAACGGAAAAAGGGAGATTTAGGTCTATAGTTCTGTTTTGATTTAAATACAGGGTTCTGAAATCCAGAAATGGTGTACCAAGCCGAAAGGAGGTGATTTAGACCATCATTGTGAACAACTTCTATTATTGGACAAACCCGAAATGAGGCGTTTTCGTTAAAAAAAATAGTTTCACAAAACTAACTAGATGGCGTAATAGTCATATAAATTGATCTGCCATTGTCAACTGAAATAGAGTGACAGAGAGAAGCCTATAGTAGTCTCCAATGCTTTACTGAGGTATGACTTGGATTACGTTTGAACTTGACCGCGACTTTATTGAACTATGACGTGACTATTTTGATAAAATACTATCAAAAATTATTCGAACTTAATACTTGACACTGGCAAATGCACAACAATGCGACTCCAAAACATAAAAAAGAAGAAGAAGACATCTTGACAATGACAGTATTTCAAGCTATTTTCGCCATCTATTGGATACTTTCATTACTAAGTTGTTTTTTTTTTAGAAAACGCCTCATTAGACAAAAGAAAATCAGTTGTTTCATACATTTTGTCGATTCCGAGTTGCAATGTTGAACAGCTGTTTTTTGATCGATCTCCTTGGTTGGCCCCATAGTAAAAGTTGTTCATATACGAGTAGATGGTTTTAAGAGTGCGCCTAATGCCACGAAAAAATAGATTTCACCCGCGCTTCTTACATCGCCCGCTATCATCTATGCTGCTTTGTTTAGAGTCAAAAATCGCATGACACAGTTCACGATGATTTTGGCTTCGAGCGCCAGCTTACATTTATAGATGACATTTTATTTATGTATTGAAAATTTAAGCATATATTAAAAAAACTAATCAATTACTCTACTAGAACATTAGTCTGGCTACGTAATTTGTCAAAAATAATGTGGTGTTGTCCCTGATAATTTCGAGCATTTGAAAAAAAAGTTTACTTATTTTTTTATGATGCGATGTTTTAATTTTTTCGAAAGTAATAATATAAAAAAACGAATCATAATATTCATGTTGTAATATCCTTACTGTGAGTAGAGTGCTCGATACGAATCTTCAAATTCTAATTTAGTTAAAAAGTTCTACTTCTGCCAGAAATCGATCCTTTCTTGATGGAATGATTGGGAGTGAAACTTTGACGAATAATTTTGTGGACACGATCGTGCATACAAAATCTAAAAGCTTTATAAGATTTGTTACATTTTCAATGAGATGCGGGAAGAAAAAAAAATATGGCTTATTATAATTTGCTTACTTTTTGTTTAGAGTTTACGCTGTGATATAATATAATTGACAGACAGACAGACAAAACTCTTTATTTATAACCACAATATGAAAAATAAACACTATTTACACATATACGACAAAAATATGATTATAAAGTGGCGGCCTTATTACCCATGGCGATTTCTTCCAGGCAACCTTGCACGAATTTGAACTGACAAGAACAAGAAATAGATGCTTTACGAAATGGTTTAATAAGTTTTTAAGGACAAAATTATCCATTCTCATTTTATACTAAGAGCAGCATATCAATTTAGAGTCATGTAGGTACTCGCGTTACTTTGATGGAAAATGATAGGTATAATTAATTGCAATAAAAACACTATTTATTTAATTAATTTAGCTAAAAATAGATGTTATACTTGCAGGTTTGATATTTTTTTTATTAACTTGCTTGGTTTAATGGAATATTTTAAAGAAGATGCCTATATTTGTAGATATCTAATCTCTATAACTTAAGAGATTGGACTCATGCAGGAACGTATTTAATGAACTAGTAATTATGACGATGACGGGAGAAATTGTGTACCAAAGCGTATTATATGTTACTGATAACTTAGAAAAGTTGGATAAGATTAGTGTTAATGGCCGCAATGGCAGATATAAAAACAATATTGTACAGCCACGACGACGACTAACAAAGACATCAAATAGTTTCTATTGCTTAGGAATTGATTTCTATAACAAAATCCCAGAATGTATCAAGCTAAGTCCAAAGAATGATATCCTAAGTTTTGTGAAAAAGCACCTTTTACAGAAGAGTTATTATAGATTAGCAGATGCTATATCTGATAAAACTTTGTTTAAGAATATTTACGAATATGTTTAAGAATAGTTCTATAATTTACTATTGTAGTTAGATATTATTACTGTTGACGATGCTATTGCTAATACCTTTTGATTTTTAATTTGACTATAATTGCTGTGTGTTCAGTTATTCTGTTTCATTCTATAATTTTATTTTGTTGTATTGACGATTCTAAGCACATGTAAAATGTCAATTGAATAAATACATTTTGAATTTGAATTGAATTTTGAATATCCATGCTTTATTCGTCTAAGCTACCAAATCTTGATTGGGGGTAGATATTCAACACTTTACCCCAACAACGGTTGTGATTTGACTATGAAAGGGAAACTCGCTATTTTTATTTCCTGCAAATTTAAATTTACCTTGTGGAGCGTATTTTTGTGGAAAAAATATTTTTTGTAGACGATTTTCCACTCGTTTTGCTATTTTTCGTCGTTAAATTGACTGACTTTGGGCATCATTTTAATTGAATGAGATTGTTAATTCAATCCAGCTGTAATGGTATATTTTTTACATGCATAACAAAAAAAAAAGTAAAAAAATTAGTTAAAGTAGTAGTAAAAATTTTAGGTGTGAAATTTCCTAACTTAATTATTTTTAAATATTTAGGTGTCAATTTTTTAAGATTGAAATACTTCATTATCTTGTAGATATATGTGCTACACGCTAGACCTCATATCTGATCAAAACCAGACAGAATGTACTTAGTCAATAGCAAACCCATGTTAAATACAAAAATGAGGCTTCCTTTAAATATCTCTAGCGAAAAAAAAAACACAAACAGTTAAGTACTTGTTGTTTTTCCTGAAAATACTGACACTTGTCTGCAGATGATAAGCACCTACCTATAATATAGGTATGCAACAAAATATGATATATCATATGGAATATGCCAAATATCATATATACGAGTATAATATATAATATAGGTAGGCAACAAAATATGATATATCAAATGGAATATGCCAAATATCATAATGTCTAGAAATCATTAAAAAAAAAACCCTTTGTCATCATCATTATCAGCCGTAGGATATCCACCAGACTTGAGCCTCCCCTATGGACTTCCAATACTTAAATCGGATTCGAAACATTACATTACGTAAGTAAGTCGTATAGGCTGGTGGAAGAGCATAGTGTAGGCCTCTGACATGGCTTAACAGTATACAACCGGGGCCTACAATTCAACCTTACAGCTCAGAGCAATTAAAAAAATCTAGCGAGAACATCGTTGAACAGTCAAGTGAGACCGGTTTTTTATTCATGTGTGAGTGCGTCGCTGTTGCGCCGCCATAGTTTGACTGATAAGGCAAGGCGTAGTTTCGTTGTACGTTGATGTGTGTGTAATTGTTTGTACACGGCGAGGCGTAGTTTTTGGTCGGCCTCACTTGTTTTTTCACAACATTCTGTCTTTATTTTTTTATTTTGTCTGAGCCTTACAGTAGCTACCTACCTATTTAAAGTGTAACAGATTTTTTTTGCAATTTTCCGTATCGGCACCTACTTTTCCTTAAAAGCTATCTGCTAAGTCGTTTCGCCGCCCCTGTATCGGAGCGGCGAGATTAGCGAACAGCCATGTTTCTGTTTAAAATTCTCATTTTCCTCCATCGATCCTGACACAGCTGCGCTTGACAACCGATACCATTGTAAATATACGTTTAAGTATTTCCATTTATATCTTCTGTGTTTTAGAGCATGAAATTGTTACGTCTTTGATTAGTTAGCTACTGAATTTTCAATTGTAGCGCCCGTAGCGTTTTTTACATTTGCTAGGAAAAAACTAGACTAGCAAGAGCAACACTGTATCAGCCTTTTTAATAGTCCATTGTAGGACATAGGCCTACCCACGAAGCATGATTGTGCCATCGTTGGCCCAGTGCGGGTGGGTAGATTCACATACGCCATCAAATTTCTTCTACGGACATATGCAGGTAGCCTCGCGATGTTTTCCTTCACCGATAAGCCAATGGTATTGAATTCTGTACATAAATTCCAAAGCAGTCATTGGCATGGGACCGGGATTTGAACCCACGACCTCACGGTTGTAAGGCGGGTGTATCTCTGGACCACCACGGCTAGCTACACTACCAGCTCTCTAACGTAGATCTGAGATTGAAGCTGAGCTAAAAAGCGAAGCAATGGCCAGCCAGTCTTCGGATGGGTGACCGCTAGTGATATTTGTAACTGGGCTCTACAGTGATTCGTGGTAATGCATTGTACTCGCCAGTTATTTGAATCACTTAACCATTTTAAGGTTTTCACTTTTCATTCGGTTTAAAAATTTGACACTAGATAGCCACATATTTTATTGAAATAACTATGAGGTGTAAAAAACTAACAAAATATTACTTTATATTACGTATTTAATCAGTTTTTTCTTTCTTTCAAACTGGACACGATTTTAATCAATTATAGCAGGTGCCCCGGTTGTGGCCACTGACCCAATTGTGGCCATTCGGTGTCAAATTTATTGCAGAAATGGTAATTATAAACAATGTAACAACATAATTATTGTTTGTGTGAATCGCAAATTATAATTACATTTTTAAATTATTATTTGGTCTATTGATTGTCTAATTAGTCGTTAAAATTCAAAGTAGCCACATATGATACTAAGATGGCCACAACCGGGGCACCTGCCCTACTTTCTTTGAGTTCCATATCATGATTTAAAAAAATATTCTATTTAGGCTGCTTTCAGACGTTTTTTTAATGGCTCGAGATTTTTTTTTCTATAAATCTCGCACAACGTTGTTTTGACACTCTAAAGAAAACAAGCCACCTAACTCACATGGGTATTTTGTTATCTCTGAAATCTGTAAGTTTCCAACAAAAGAATACGTTCCTTTTCGCTAACTTTGTTCAGAGAATTTGGTGAAAAAAAGTGGCTAAAACTGCCAAATAACTCGGCTGGGAAGGCTTGGGGCGCATTTTAACGAACAATCGTCAGGCTGGAGATATACTGAGAGCTTTCACTTTTGGTCTTAGCGCCCGCGCCGGGTAGTATCCAAAAATGTTCATTGAGACAGACAGACAAAAAATTCTTTATTTATAACCACATAGCACAAATTGAGTTTGTTCATTTGTTTAAGCTTTTATTAAAATATTTGATTGAGATATAGTAATTTTGTTAATAAAGTTGAGTAATTTATTATGTAATGATTATTGGTAAATGTTTTGTACAGGTTTTCTTTTTTATATGGAAAGCCCGATTAATATGGATAAATGTTAAGGCATCTATTACTTCTTGTCATAACGAAAACTACGACTGGGTAGTTGTGATGTGCTGAGTTCTGTAATTTTTAAATAAATCCTGATTTATGCCACGCTACATACATTGATTGTGACATTTTCATAAATTAGGTACCCATCAAAAATGTTAAAAAGTTATACTTGATACTGGCAAATGCATAACCATGCGACGCCATAATCGCTGAAAGTTTTTTTTAGTCGCAAATTGTTGTATTTAGTTGCCTCAGTATGTCGCCGCCTAACGTCAGACGTGACGCCGCGCTACTGGGCGGCATTCATGAATGCTAATTCTCTTCGTCCTCGTATCTAGCAGAGTTGTGTCTAAATCCCATCAAACGAGGCTCAGGAGGGTGTGAATCGTCTAATAACAGATAACAGTAACTAGGAAATAATAAAAGTCTAATGGTATGTGTCTATTTGAGCAGCCTCCGGCTGTGCAGCGTCGGCTTGAGGCGGCCTGAGGCAACTTTCTTTCCTTTTTTGCCTCAGGCTGAAGATCGTGTCTCAAGTCGCGCTGGCTCATTGCCTTTTGTGGGTATCTTTATAATAATATGTTTCTTCGTCCTAGGAGAGTAGTGTTTGCTGTAAAATTTCAGCAGGCGTTAATGAAATTATCTAAAAAACTAGTCAAGTTCCTTTTTGTTGCAACCGTTCTGAGAAATTCTTTTGTAAACATAAAAAACCCTGTTCATATTAACGGATCTTAATTGAAATAACAGAAATTAATAACGGGTACGAAGAGTACGAAATGATTTCATTTTTATTATTGAGTAAACTAATATGTCGCCTAACTACTAACTAATTTGTTAAAGCCGTGGTGGTCAAGAGGTAGTGACACCCGCCTTAAAATCGTGAGGTCGTGGGTTCGATCTCCGGTCCCGTACCAATGAGTTCTTTGGAATTTATGTACGGAATTTCACACCACAGGCTTTTCGGTGAAGGAAAACATCGTGAGGCAACCTGCATACGTCCGTAGAAGAAATTCGACGGCGTATGTGAATCCACCAACCCGCACTGGGCCCGCGTGGTGGATATGGCCCAATCACCCTTCGTGGGTAGGCCTACGTGCAGTGGACTTCTAAAAAGGCTGGTACAGTACAGTACAAACTAATATAAGTAGGTACAATAGGTAAGTAAGTATGTACAATTTTTACAACATTGATTTTGTCTAAAGTTGAAATCAGATGTTGCAAGATGTCACCGGTCTGCTTGGTAAATTATGCATGTGATATCCCATTCCTTCTCGTTACGTCAGTATCAAAGTGCCTGAAAGCTAAAGACTACGACTCAAACGACATTTCCTCTGAGTGCCTTTGACTTGAAAGCTTTGAATTTCAGCGTCATTTGTCTCTGATTGAAACCTAAAATTTGTCTGAGACTTATAACTAGGGAACTAAAATTAAGATAAGCATGTACTTCTTTCATTTCTTTTCAGTTGGACTGAAAAGAAAACAAACCAAGAGGTGCTCGATATGGTAAAAGAGAAAAGAAAAATTTTGACAACAGTTGAAAATAGAAGGGGAAAGATGTTTGGCCACCTTGTACGACATGACAATCTAATGAAAACCATAATAGAAGGAAAAGTAGAAGGAAAGAGAGGGAGAGGAAGACCACGGAGAGCGTTCCTAGATCAGATCAAAGAGAAGGTAGAGGTCATGTCGTACAGGGAGGTGAAGACACTGGCGGAAGACCGCAAGACGTGGAAGTTGCTCCACCGACAAGAGCAGTGCTCTTAAATCCGAATGAATGAATGTACTTCTATCTATCACCGTGTTTGTAAAAAACAATTATTTTTAAAATCGAAAAATTAATGTAAACAATATGCTTTGATATGTAGAGTTTATACAACTATAAACCAAAATTCATTCAAAAATATGATAAAACCCGGCATGGATTGGTCATCCCCAAGTTAGAAAAAATATCGTCCGTCCCATCGCATGAAGCGTAGGTACTCGGGGAAGTCCTGTCGAGGGTCATACCATACGTGATTCAATCTTGTCGTGATTGATATGTGTAACCCAGCTTTATGGTGTTCTTACACGGGCCTTTTTAACAAAACTGATTTTCCTAAGCGACGCATTTCTGCATCTTTGATCAGGTAATTTGTAAGGCTATTTCATTTTTTTTTATTGACATTTTTTACGATTTAAACTATTTTTATCCATTGTATTCCGATTTTTAACTATGTTTGATTATTTTAAGAATAATTTGAGTGTAAGTATTGAATTCTGTTTTATGGACTTAGTCTGAAATAAAATTATAAATAAAAAATAAATAAAAAATTGCTGTAAATAAATAACATTTCAAAAAAAGTCATTAACAATGTGATGTTTATCTAATTTTAAGACTGGTTTCACACTATGAATGTTGTTAGAAATAACCATGAAATGCTATGACTTCTCCACGGAAAATTTTACTAGAGACCCGAAATAGTCAATATTTATAAAATTAATCTCTTCTAAAAACATGATCTGCTGCATGTCGCGCAGATCCTTTTCCGCGGCGTCAAGCCAGCGCTACTTGGGGCGTCCTCCGGGCGGCGCCCGGTTGGCTTTACCAGGTAAGCTCTCTTGACGGCCCGATCCTCCTCCATTCGCTCGACATGACCGAGCCACCGCAGCCTGTGCGCTTTTATCTCTCCTAGGATGTTGGCCTCACCAAACAGCTCCTCCAGTTCCCTGTTTTTCCGGACGCGCCAGCTACCATCGTCTCTTCTCACCAAGGCCAAGACCCACTTTGGGGTCACAGCGCCAACGCAGTAAGTAAAAACATGATCTACTATGCTAAAAAACATCAATATCAGTTCATAATTGCCCGACGGGGTCCATAATTGTTTCTATTATAATATTTTTTAACACCCATTGTCACATTGTGGAAGCTAAATAAATAAATATGAAATAAGTAATCGCGTTTCATATAAAAAAAAACATTCACTGGAATTGAGAAGCTCATTTTTCGAAGTCGGTTAAAAATTAACATTGCCAATATGTTAGTTATAATTTTTTTAAATAATTTATTTATTTTATTGATAATTGTTTGCTCGTGTAAGAATACTATTAGGTCCAAGAGTTGGTTGCAATTTTTTACCTTTCTCTTTTGACGGCGACCGCTTTTCGTGCGACGTCTGATTTATTATGTTTCGGGAAATGTGGAGAGAAAACAAGGTTTCTCAGTTATTAATAGTATCTATTTCTGTGATTTCTGTGAGCATGAGCTGTGTAGTTAATTTATACATATTTTGACATAGCAGTTATCTCAGATAACACTTATACACATGAATCGAATTTCTGCAGCTATTGTAAGTATTGGGATTTATTGTTTAAATCGACAGTCAAATAGTTTAATAGAAGTTTAAGTTTTAGATATTTTTGTAGGTATGTACATCCAAAAACTAGAAATAAAATCATTTTAATAGATATATTTTCACGCTCACATTCTCATCTCAAAATAGGTTTGAGACTAAAAATGGTAGATCGGTGCTGGTCGGTGACAGAGCGATCTAGTGGGCACAGTTACACAATTTTCAATACAAAAAACATTACAATACAGACTGACACGATACTAGCACTGTCAAATTTACTTTTCAAGCACCTTAGGTTAGCAGTTTAGCATATAGTTAGATACCTTTTTCGCGCACCTTTAAAAGAAGGATGCATGGAACTGAACTGTCGAATGTTTTATTTTATTTTTTGTAAGTAAACAACAAAACATCTTTTCTAAAAATGATAAGTGCTTCAAAAATATAGGGATTTTTTGCTGTTTTTACTTTCAAAAAATTAGGAAAAGTCAAAGTCAGTCAAACAGATGATATGTTCAGTATTGCCAGACTTCGTTCTCGGTATTCTAATCACAAACATTTCTCTAACTGATAAAATCAAGATCCTATTACACCGTAGACCATCGTCAAAGGTCCCAGTTCATTGATAGTTTGGCACAACCCAGGTGCGTCTGGCAGTCTCCGAGCAATCGGCCGAGCTATTTTTCCAAATCCAATATACCAAATCGGATAACCCCGAACTAATGGCTCATCCAAACGATCAGGTGTTGCTCGCATCTCGTCCAATACATCGGAACAAATGGACGGACGTGAGGAGACTCCTAATACTGACCTAAATATACCCAACTTTGGACCTTGCGAGCCCCTAAAAAGGGAGCGTAAGTTCCGTAAACAGCAGTAAGAAAGTTGGGTAATTTTTTGTTATTTCATTTGGGAAAGACGTGGGATTACGAGTTTTTTTTTTGTTTGGGGATAACTGAAAAGTAATAAAATTGCAGTCGTAAAGAAGTTTGAGAGAGTATTAGCAAGGATTCAGTTTTTACACGACAGTGTGCAGTGACATTCTAAATCAGAAGCAATATTTTATAAGTTATTTTGAAACAGAAAAAAGGATATAGGTAAATAGCAAACATCAGTCTGTCATCTAATTTAAGAATACATTCTTAAGTTAAAATAAGACATACTACAACAATAAATTGCTTTTATTAACTACAACAGACCATTACCATACCATTGTATAAACTAAAACTACATATTCTACTACTACATAAAAATAATTGGATCATCCACAGACCCTTGATGGTCTAAAGATAATCTATAAATGCTCAAGCCCACTGCCAGTTGGCAGCGTGCCCAGCATGCTGGCAGCATTGCTACGCTGAATGGCAATGCTTATACATTGAGCCAAATAAACACCAGCATTTTGGTCACGCGTCGCGTCCACCAGACGCTCAGAAAGACTTTTGAAAACAAGATGAGCTCCCGGCCCTCACGGACCCAAAGTCTCAACTCCAAACGGCTCAAATATGTAACCACTGCCGAGGTTAGCATATTTGCGCCGCTTGTGCTGCAACAGTAAAAACATTAATACGTTACCTAACTAATATTACTTACTTATTTTCTATCATCTGTGTATATTTTTTAAACCTACTAACTATCCGTCTCAGCTCGTAAGTATATATGTTACTCACAAATTAAGCCCGATTACAGAGGCGCCATCGTAATTATATTAGCTAAATAACATAGTTCTGTTTCTTTTTCACTTTAGGCATTCGATAAAGATAACACTTTTTACGTTGCTATTAAAGGACATGTCCACAAAATGTATGGAGGCTGGTATAATAATAATCAAAAATTCTAACCACAACACTCGTTACATTTCGAGAAAGCTCATATTTTTCTGAGTCTATTACATCAATTAAAAACAAAAACTATTTTTTTTAAATTCATTTTGAATTTATTAGGATAAATAAATATATTTGGCTCAATAGGTAGTTCATCTCTAGCAATCCTGATTAATTAACCTCCAAATTGTTAAATAAAAGCATTTTTACCAATTAGACACACTTTTAAAGTGTTTTTTGTCACATTGTACTTACTAACTGGTCACACTGGTAGGTTATAATTTTTAATTTTAGCAAATTAAGTGATGAATGTGGAAGAATCAGCTACGAATGCAAGTAAAATAACGATAGAAGCACTTTATTATTGCTAAACTAGAAAAAGTAATAAGCTGTAATGTTATTTTTCATACAATTTATTTATCACATTAAAAAATAAATATGGAGGGGTGAAAAAATCTAAGTTAAATATTTTTGGTAAGCCCATAAAACAAGCTTTCAGCATGATGTAATATATACGTCTTGGTTCAATTTTTCTCTGAATAATATACCACTTGTGGACGTCACCTTTACGCTGGCGCCTCTGTAATCGGGCTTATTATATTGTTAAAAAAAATGCCGGTAGCCACATTCCAAATTAAGTTTTGTTAATTCAAACATCTCATTTATAGTTTTATCCCCTTTCCCTACGATTTCATATAAACTGAAACTCTAGAATAATGATTTCACGGAACAGATAAGTACTATTTCGTAGGTACCTCTATCTCAATTTAGTCCCGAAGCATACTAGTTAATTCCTATTTCCTACTTTCCAGATACCCTCATTGCATTAGTGATGTACTAAAGACAATGTTTATAATGACTTTGGCGACGGAATCCGTATCGATTGCAATTCTATTCGGATCGGTTCCAGATTCGAATACGAAATGCGGATATTGCGGCCCTTGCTTAATAGGGTTGCCGCTTTGATAAAGTTACGAAATGAAGGTTGGGTACTTACGACGATCTCATTACTGGCAAACAACATAATTGACAGAACATGAGCAAACGAAGTGAGAGAAAGCTCTAGTTTTAAATCGACAATTTTGGTTTATCTGTTCGGATGATGATTCTCCTGTATAAGTCACACATCATTCATTCTATACATTTTTGTTTTTTTTTTGATTGCGACGATTTATGATTTTTATTTCTTTCACAAAGGGATCCTTACAGAATTAGCGATGTGCTGCTAAAATGACTTTGGCGACGGAAACCCGTACCGATTGCAATTCTACTAGAGATCGCTTCCGGATTCGAATACGAAATACGGAATTTGCGGCGCTCGCTTAATAAGGTTGCCGCTTTGATAAAGTTACGAAATTAGGATATTTGGCAACGATCTCATTGGTGTGCAAACAAAATAATAAATTTAACAGATATAGAGTGAAATTAGATTATGATGTACATAGGTACTGTAAATATAATATTACAAGACTGACTGGCACATGACGTGGATAACGCGCGGAAGAGTGATAAGTTTGATGTTATGCTTTGCAGTAGGCTGCAATATGTAAGCCAATGAGTATGTTGAATTATTTGACTCACGTTTATACTTAACTCACGTTTATGAAATTTTGATCTTATGTCTGATTTTAAGAAGATGCGGTCTAAAATATCACTTATGAAACTTATAATCAATCTTAAAAAATTTAATATTTATTACATGTAAAATCATGTCACCAAATTTAACTGTACCTATATTTACTAAATACAACAAAATACATAAAATACAATACTACTTTCATATAATAATATAAAACTACATAAACTGCTACTACATAAAAAGCAATTGGACCTACCACAGACCCTTGAAGTCTAAAGATAATCCAAATGCCCACTGCCACTTTTTAAAAATGATTATGACTATGAAACTATGTAATTAATTTAACTTCAATAATGAGAATTTTCATTTTAATAATGATTATAATCACAATTGAATGAAAGTAGAATGAATTTTTATTATTATTTTTATTTTATTTGTAAATCATGACGTGCTATTCTGCCATTGCGTAGTTGCGTGCACTATCCGATCTATACTTTTATCCTATCTATTTTCTACTATCACTATATACACATACTAGAAAGACTGCTATTAGAAATCCACCTTATTTTTAAAATTGGAACGTATGAGGGTCCTTCAAATCCGACAGCCCTATTCTGCGGACCAGTGGAGCGCGCGCGCCGCCCTGACCAAACCTCTTATTTGGTCCGCGGTGCTTATTAGAAACAATCGGATCTTTACATCATATCTATTCAAATACTTATCGTCGTTTAAGTTATATCAAATTAATTCAAAAATTACTTCTACTTTTATAAATGGTATCGCGCCTTCTAATAGTACTGTACTGTACTGTACCAGCCTTTTTAATAGTCCACTGCAGGGCGTAGGCCTACCCACGAAGGGTGATTGGGCCATATCCACCACGCTGGCCCAGAGCGGGTTGGTGCATTTACATTAAGCCATCGAATTTATTCTACGGACGCATGGAGGTTGCCTCACGATGTTTTCCTTTACCGAAAAGCCAGTGGTGTTAAATTCCGTACATAAATTACATTGGTACAGGACCAGGGTTTGAACCCACGACCTCACGATTGCAAGGCGGGTATCACTACCTCTAGGCCACCACGGCTTCTTATAGTAAATTACCGATATATAGGATGATAGGATAATTTATGTATCAACAGCATTACTGAGAATGAAATAACATAAACATATTTATTTCCAAATAACGTACGAGTATGTGCAGAACATTGTCATAATGGAATTTTTGACTTTTTTTTTTCTTAATGTTAATAACTTTGGCTTTCATCTTTTCAACTCTAAATTTTATTGTATAACAATGTGTAACTGGCGTAATTGTTAAATTTTGTTAATTGTGTACCTATTGGAGAGTCCATCGGCTCCTGAAATACAGTTTCTAACTCAGGAGCCTCTGGGTCAATTATTCAGACTATTGTAAACTTATGCCCCAATAAACAGGTGCCGGTTGCTTCACATGTTTTAGCATCTATTTTTCCTCTATTTTCTGTTTTATATGTGTGTGAATGTGAATCAATAAAGAGTTTATCTATCTATCTAAACAATTTTATTTTTTTATTTTTTATTTATTTATAAAGGCTGGTACAGTAATAGTACTTAATTTTAACAAAACAGGTAAATTTTAATGTCTATCAATGTAATTTTATGCACCCTGGATTTCGCACTAAGCTAGCCTACTCGTATGTCGCGAAATCCAGTGTCTTTCGTTTTTTTGTGAATTTAGGTATGTACTTTGGATAGATATGATTCTAATATAGGTATACAATACATATATAATTCTTACATATAACATAATGTGACTTCGCCTTTTACACAGAGTTGATTGGTCGAAAAATCACTATTTGAATTATTACTCAACTATTTGAATCCCGGGCACCACTTTTTAATAGATGTCACGGTAATTAAGAACAGATACACAGAAGGGTTAAACAAGTCACTGTCCCGAAATAAACACCCCAATTTACAAACAAAATAATTATAACGACGTGAAAGCAATAGCCTATTTTGGGCACATTTTAAGCAGTTAATTTTAACATTACACGAAAGCTATATGCTATTTCGAGCAGTTAAACATTACGTGCATGAATGGTGACATAAAAGATAATAAAACTGATATTTTGGGTGTCATCGCATGTGGTATACATTTTGTGGTATTCGGTGGGTGGTTTTTCGGTTAATTAATGTAATGTAATTTATTACGAATATTTAGCGGTGAATTATGATATTTTAAACTGGGAACTGAATAGATATATTATGGGGTGCTATTTACGGTTATTATACTCGTTTCTAATAAATTAAATGTTTATGTAAGGTATGCTAATTTTGCAGCCAAAATAAAATAACTGCAATAAGTAGACACGACAGTCTGCCTCGGTGGCTCAGTGGTTAGTGAACCTGACTTCTGGATCAAAGAGGCGTGGGTTCGATCCCCACCCAGGGCAAGCATTTTTGTGATGAACATAGGTGTTTGCTCTGTGTCTGGGTGTTATTTAGGTACTATCTATATTAGTATGTATTTAAAATATGTATATGTAGTATATCAGTCTGGCAGCCATATCACCAGCTTTGCTTAGTTTGGGGTCAGAGACCGTGTGTGAGATGTCCCCCAATATTTATTTATTTATAGTTAGGTTCTGGTCTCTATGTTCAAGATTTTTTGAATTATAATTAATCCGTCAGATTAAGAAAGTATATTAAACACATATCTTTTATTTTGTTAACTAAGTAAATATTATTGAAGATATTATTATTATTATTAAAGATCCGCGTGACGTCACGAGTGCTCTACAAATGTATAGACTACGTCGCACTAGTGACGTCACTAGCCCTCATTCCCAAACTTTGACAAGGTTTATTGTCATTTATTGTTTGATTGACAAAAGAAAAAAATCATGTCCAATTTCTATACCAATATTACAAAGAGGGAAGATTAGATTGTTTGTTTGCATCGAATAGGCTCTGAAACTACTGAACGGATTTGAAAAATTCTTTCACTGTTGGAAAGCTGCTCTATTCCCGGTGATTTTTTTTTGGAAAAGATAATATAGCCTATATTATCTCTTCCAAAAAATTAGGAATTCTTACTATTTGTCTTCCTCCGCCAATCGTTTTAATAATCTAACTAACGGACTAAATATATTAGATACTGTTTTTTTTTTACCTAAGCATCATGCTTAGCGTGCTAATAGTCGCGTTAGTCATGCGGTTGTAAGATGGGTCGACGATACCTATAGTTAAAATCGCGCATTAAACCTGAAAACGAGAACTGTGCATTGTCGTTTTCAGGCAAAAGGCACAATTAAATAGAGGTTCATTACGGGTAAGTAGCTATCGAATAAAGAAGTCTGTAGTTAATCAGTTTACCCTTAAACTCTCATTAAAAACCTCACACTTGTCATTCTAGCCACATACCCCGTCCATCCATCACCATGTCATACCTGATGCAAATGTCGGAGTTTTTCCTCAAAACTCCAATTTCGAGACATACACGCCCCGCCCCCGGGCTTCCGTGGCACGAATACGAATGAGTTTGTTTGATGGCGAACCGCAGATATGTTATGATGAATTTTAATATAGGATCTTCGGTCAAATTAAGGCGTGACTTATTTATTTGCAAAGTAGGTAACCCGGTGAATTTGTTTTTTTTTTTTTAATTTATGATAGAAGAAACGGTTGCAGATGAACCAACTAACGGCAAGGCGCTTACCTAACTTCCTATTGAAGCGAGTGGACAGACATTGATTTTAATGTTTTTTTTTAAACTTTCGTGATTTAAACACATTATTATTATATACTACGGGGCTAATCGCGCACTAAAATTACGAGATAAATAAATACCTCCTCATCCCGACGTTTTGGCCGAGTTGCATCGACCGTGGTCACGGGTAGACTAACTAACTAGGGATGAGGAGGTATTTATTTATCTCGAAATTTTAGTGCGCGATTAGTCCCGTAGTATATAATAATAACATTGATTTTAGTTTTTTTTTTAAATATTCAAACAATAAAATGTTAAGGTAACTATTCGATTTAACCGATTTGACTTCTAAATATTGTCACTATAATGACTTTATACCTCACTTTATATACTTAAACGAAAAAACACTCGCATACATAATATAAATAGAATAAATCACCTTTTATTCGTCATCTTTATCATAAATGGCCACTGCTCTACATGGGGCTCTATTAAATAAATTTATCTTATAAGACTGGTTTGCTTGCCGTTTTCTTCTAATATCCAGATAAACTATAACGATGACGATTTTGCAGCTCATAAAACGAAATTATTTTTAACCCTTATCTAAGAGTAGCTGTAACTGTATTTTTATAAAGATTTGTTTATACTTTATTGGTTCTTTTACTACCTATGTGTAGGTATTCGAGTGGTCAAGACTCGAGTGTCGGATCGAATAGCTCCGTCTTGGGAAATCATCCAACTGTAACCTAACTCAAGGGTAGAAGTATTACTTATTATATTTTCTTTGCTCAAGGTCAAGTCTAAATAAATAATAAGCCGCCCTCATAAGCCCAAGAGTGGTATCTTAGCTTAGGTGTACTTTCAGATTAGGTACTGTATCTATTTTGCCACCAGGAGCGTATTTTTGAGATTTATAGTTGTTGGGAAGGATGGCCAGTGCAGCCGTAAATTCCTCGACCGGAGACTACTTATCGGCAAGCGTAGGACGTCCACCAACAAGGTCGACCGATTAAGGAACTAAGACTTGCTACAGACTTACCGACTGCAAAAAGTGCTTATCACGCATTCGCGTCCTCGTGGCTCCAAAATGGAATTATACTAAGAGGGAATAATATAAACGCACAAAAATATTTATAATGTAATAAAAATATGTACGTATTCGTGTTCTCACATAGACAAAACTCAAGTTTTAAATTATGTCTTTAGTGTCGTCTATCTATACATTCAAAATCTGTTTATTTTTTTAATAATGCATCTCCGAATGTATTGTTAAAACACACAAAATTAGATCGCAATACAGACAAACTAGTAGGATCAAAGTCCAACTTGGCAATAATGGCAGTTAATCTAAAAGATATTGAATAGGAAAATTGTTCCATAAAAGAACTAAAAAGTATCTTACTAACCAAACGCTATTACACATTTGACGATTTTTATAAAGGTAATTTAGAAAACATTATACCTAAAGCCGCTTCCAATTGGTTTTACCGAAAATACATACATAGGAAAGGCCTGTGTCCAGCAATAGACGTCCTGATAATGATGATAAAGAGACATCAAACACGAATACCTCACGCTAGAACTACACCAAGCCAAAATAACACTGTACTCGTGAATACAACCTTTTTATCCCGAAACTTTGAAACACTCCCAAACTCATAAGTCACCCACACACTATTCTTAGCTATTGTAGTTCGGACCTTTGAAACTTGCATCATAATCATAACGCACAAAAGTTCCCAAAGTGCACTTTAAATCAAACAACACCGCCCCCCCCCCACTCCTCACACCACCCTGGCACCCCATTATTCATCCCTTCGATAATCGCGCTATAATTCACACTAGTGCACCTCCAGGCTAATAATACAGTACGACCAAGTTATAATGTGCAGTTGCGTAAAATGAAGAATTAAGTTTTATTTTTGACTGAGAGAACGAAGTGAGTGTTTTAGTTTTGACGTGAACATTTTGCTTTCTTCTCTCCGGCTGGAGTGTGATATTATATTTTACCACATAAATGATCATATCATTTATGTGGTATATGTTCAAGTTTTCACTTCTACCGTCAATCCAGGAATGCAACCCGTTGTTTTTTTTTTTGGAGTGGTATATAATATTTATTTGCGAGTATGAGCCAAACCGGTCAAGAGCGAGTTCAAGGCATATGAAGATTCAGTTAAAGAGACGTGTCGCGAGATCTACTGTGCGAAGAACTACTAGTTTATTTATTTTTAGCCGGTTCGTTCCCTAGGCCCGCAGAAAGCAAGGATATGGTTTTAGTTGCCTGTTGAGTTTGTACCGTGCAGACGCCATAGAAATGAATAGTGAAAAAGAAACAACAAATGAAATGATTATTATCTTGGTACTGCTAGAAATAAATTTTAAATTGTCATTTTTTCTGGAATTTTCAAAATTACGGCCTATCTTTAAGCGCTAAACGAGAGTTTTCTAGCACTAAGAAGTGATTGATCCAGTGCAGGAAACCTCAACCTCAATTTCTGGAAGTGTTCCAAAAATGTTAAAACTTATCCTCAGCAAATACAACACCAGTGCCATCCAACTGCACAATCAACTTTGCCGCTCAGTAATATTAAATCTGCGTAATGCGGTGATCAGTTTTAAAATGTTTTATGGCGCACGACGCCGCCATTCGATGAGACGAGGCGCCATTTTATGCAGATTTATTTACGTCGATATTGCGAGTTATGAGCATGTGAGTGACATTAGTGAAGAAGCGAAGATTTAGAGCGCTATTAAAAATTGTCGCTAAATCATATCTTAGCAGCCTTATATTTGCGGCACATTATGTTAATGATGGTGTGAAGATTGCGTGGTTTCGCAGAGCCTGTTACTAATATAACTTTAGTTAATATACCTACGCTACTATAGTCCAAATCATACAACTTAACGGCTGTGATGTTAGCTACAAGCTGCGGATAAATTAATCCACGCACAGCTGTTAAGGTGCAACAATTTGACGGCACGAACTCAGATTTGGCCATAGTGAAGTATATAACTAGACAAGGCGCTAAATAATAATAATTACAAAAGTAAGAGAAGGCGAGACGTGCAAGTATAAAGAGTGAACAAGACGAAAGTACCTTTCGTCTCGAAAGTAGTATCTTTCGTCTCTATTTGCGTATACGTTTTTTGTCTGACTATTACGCACTGCCTAGACGTAGTAGTCAGACAAATGTTTCGCGCCAAAAACTACTGTTGAATTTTTGATCAGATGCTTAAGTAAATCAACATATTTATGAACTATTACCTATTTTCTACCGTTTCTATTAGTATTGTGCAGGTTTTTACTATTATCTAGAGTCTAAATATGATAAAATCATAACAACGTGTATATATCTATCTAAGTAGATATGTATAGCACATCTTTTTTCTCACACCTTATACGCGACTGACGATTCTAGTCCTACTTAACTATAGATTTAGCGTAGCTTAAATAAATCATATCTTAGCTGTTTTCTCTGAAGAAGAGATAGATTCGATAATAAACAGTAGATATAGTGCGTGTGCAGTTGTGCACCCATAGTAAATGCGGTGGTATCTTTAAAATATTTACCCTGGACAAAAAAAAAGGATTGGGACCCGCTGCCCCCTTTTTTTTTTTTTTTTTTTTTTTTTTTTTTTTTTTTTACGAGGGGGAAATCTTCCAAAGATGCCCGACCGCTTTGGGGTGCAGTCGGGTTATGTGGGATTGTACCCACTAAAACCCCCTCGGTGGCCAGCCTATGTGCCTTCTTGGGAGCCCCGGGATCTCCAAAAGGAACGCACCGGTGCTCCCGGCACTTCGTGTGTCTACTCGCCTGGTAGTAGACCAGGCTTGTGCGGTCCAGTACGACAGCGTTGCCACAACGCTGCCGTCCTTCTCGGGCCCGCTTGAGTGGATGGCCAGAGCCCCAACTCTAACCACCCACGAGCCCAGGGGTCCCCTTTTAGTAGGCTCTTACTACAGGCAGGGGATACCGATGCCGTATTCTAGTGCCCCGGCATCAGGGCAAACCCGCTGCCCCTACTACGGGTAAAGTTAGTCTATTATAAAACATAGGCTTGCCTTCGAATGGGGGTTTGGTTAAGCCACCACGCTGGCCTAGTACAGATGGATTAACATTAGCAAACGTCGAATTTCTCTAATGGGCAAATTCAGGTTTCATTGCAATATTTGTTTTTCACCGAAGATCTGAAGTGAGCAGTGTTCTTGTTCAAGCTTTTTCAATACTTCGATTTACCTTACCACTTACGAGTACACCTAAATAGGTACCTAACAATACCTATCCCCTAATCTAACTAATGATGCGGAAAATAGTATACACATTTAACCGAATTACCCTGTGAACTAGACGGGTATGGTACCTATATTGATTTGATTTCATACAAAACCTATACAAACAGTTAAATAAAACTTGGTGTAAGCCAGCTTCAGACAGGATACCCCGAGGACGTCGCCACTTAATACGTTTTTCCTTCGACCCGGTCCCACGAGCGACGTCGCGACGTCTTCGTCTAGTCTACTTGTTTCTTTCTATTGATTAATTGAAAATTATATTTAAAAATAAAGAGTTGTTCAAAATTCCATTTTCCGATAAAAATAACATCAATCCATCATCGTAATACTAGCTAATGTGCTTTTTTATTTGGCTAAGTAGGTACAAATGTGTTTCAATTACCACTAGTTCTAGTAGTCAAGACCATGTCATATTATTATATCTTCTTTGACCATGTTATGTTCATAGATCTAGTGCAAATAGGCAACCTAGACTGCGCTATTAAAATAATTGAAGTGACAGGAAATAGATGAGAAACACATCTTTAAATGGCAAAACACATTCCTAAATAAATCCATCCAAAAATCAGTTTTAGTCGTAGAAAAGACAAAAAAATACAGATCAGTACTTTGTTTCATATGTTCAAAAATCAAATAAAAATCTCGTGCATTTATTCTCGTATAAGCGTTCAACACAAAAGCTAGTCTAGTCGAAAGTTACCAATTTACAACAACAAATAAATCCAATATTCAACAGTCTCATTAACAACTCTATTATTACACATCCCATCAAAAAACATCCTCCCCGGCGTGTAATAACTCATTACCAACTGTGTGCAGTAAACTTGGTTTTCAGCTTAATGGTAAAATACTTTAGGTCAGCTAAAATACTACTTGAGCAGGTAACTGCTGCTAGTCGGTAGTTAAATGTATTTTTGGAAATCAAATCAAAATGATCGATACAATAATTTTGCAAAAAAAAAAAACAATCTAAGGTAAATTTATCTATTTAAATCTACAGTTGTAGAGTATTAAAAGCAGACTCAACTCCAATGGTCAGATGGCATCGCATTTAAATCATAATTATAGAAAAGCATTTAGTGGGTCTTAATTAAGACTGGAAAAGATGGTCAGTTAAAGAGAAAGCATAGGCTGAACCCGAAGTGGCGGGCACAAGCCGATTACGATTTAAAGACTTATTTTAAGACTTTTTATAGATAATTATTAAAACCAAAAATTAGGCTTCTTTACACCACTGTCGAGTACGAGACCATTGGCCACCAGTGTCAATCATGTCTACGTTCAACCCGCAATTTTCCCAATATCATCGACCCATCTTGCCGCCATACGAATAATGCTCCACTTGCTTCATTTTGGCCTCCACTCTGTCACTGCTTTACTCCTTGTCGCATTTCGATTGGCCACAAACTCGTATTCTGCCCAATTTCACTTAAGTTTTATGAAATCGGTTCTTCACCTCTCAGCTAAATAAATAGCTTTTTATGGTTCCGTATCCAAAAGGTCAAAACGGGACCCTATTACTAAGACTGTTGTCTGTCTGTCAGCCTGTATCTCAATCTCATGAACCACAACAGCTAGGCAGTTGAAATTATCACAGTTGATGTATTTCTGTTAATACCGCTATGACAAAAAACACAACAAAATAATACAAACATTTAAGCTCCATTAAATGTTGAATAAGTAAGTATAGATATTTTTAAAAAATGGTATTCCAACAAACGTGACTCTTTTGCTTTTGGCCGATTTTTTACTGACCACGAGTTACGAGCAGCAATACATACAGCGAACCATTTAAATAGTCCCCTTATTAAAATTACAATTTGCAGCCTCCGACCTCATATCGGCGGAATGTAATAATTTTCGCATTGGAACCTGACCGGCGTGAAAACTATAATAAATTGTGCAAATATTTTCAATTAGTAAGGCATTTTTAATAGCCCTCCCCTGCTTGAAATTCAAACAGCATAGTTTGATATTTCTTTGTGGTAAAACGGTTATGAGATGAATTTTTTTCGTCGGCTGTGAAATGGCGATTTATTTGGATTCCATTGATTTATAATTGTATTTGTATAAGGTTTTATGATATCCTCAAATAAAATTGATCAAACAAATAAATCAATATAATTATGATCATCGAAAAATGTTAAACTATGAGTCCCGGTTGTTTTAGCTTCATTTTAGACATGTCTGAAACTTTCACAATTATTTGTCAAAGTATGGATATAATATTGTTCTACGCTTTTCAGAGCGTGGTAACAATTCTAGAATTTCACATTTTCTTTGTCCATCAAATTCAAAATTATTTTTGTCGACTTTTTTCCTATATAACCCAACCCAATCTTGTAGCCAACATTGTATGAAGCGTAAATATAAATTCATAAATTAATATTTCAGCTAAAATATTGTGACGCAGTAAGCCGCGTGGTAATGACGGCAAGCTGTTTACACCTAAGTGCGAGATTTATGATTTTATGACTCGAGCGGTCATCATCGGTCAGCCTGCCGTCTATTGTTTAGTTTTTTTTGTTAGGTGTTCACGTATTTGAAAACAATAGGGAATTCTCAAACTTTCAAGTTGTTTACTTGTTAACACAATAGCGTTTATTAAGATCGAGTAAGGTTGCGAATTATCTCGTAGGTTCGAGACTGTAGGAAATAACGGATATAAATACGCCGTCCAACCCTTGGGGATCAGTTATTCGTTTACCGTCGAAGCGAAAACATCTCTTGTTCAAGTGTTGTACCAGTGACTGTGAAGTGACTAGTTAGTGTGAATATCAGTGCCAGTGTGAAGTGTTTGTGCCAACAGTTGTGTCGTGTGTATTGTGATTTTGTGCAATAAAGTGCAAAGTGAATAATAGGCGTTTTAACTGATTATCCAAGAACCCATCTCATAACAATATCTACGTACAATTTCCAAACTACACCCTAATCAACAAAGTGCAGCGCTTCTACAGAAGTCGAATAACAAAAATAATCGGAAGGAGTGACGAGATATTGGAACGTGCCATGTGAAAAGAAGATAACAAACATTTTATTCAATGTGCTACAGAGCAAAGCAGCAAATGTGTGTGATCTTTTGTTGCAGCCATTGTATCGATTTTACATCCGGCGCGGGCCCGTGATGCTTTAGTGTAGATACGTTATACCCGCCTGTATTGTGACAAGACAAATGCAAGGTAAGTGCCGGAAGCTCATTTAGTCACGTTTCGGACACTGCTGCGGCCAAACGTCGCTAATTGCTTCGCTTGTAATCCAAAAACAATATTTACTACGTTCAGTCATCATATTAGCCACAGGACTTCCACTGTTGAACATAGGCTTCCCATCAAGATTTCGAATAAGATAGATTGGAAACAGATTGCGTCCAGCGCTTCACAAATGATTAATGTCGTCTACCCATTGAAAATAAAAAAGCTTTTCCATGTAAAAAAAGAATCATTCAATAGGTAAGTTAATATAAAAAACCGGACATGTGCGAGTCAGGCTCGCACATCGAGGGTTCTGAACAAATCCAGAAAATTTCACAAAATTGGGAAGCAAGTTGTTAAAATCTCTATACTATAACCATTGACAAAAAGTTCTAAAAATAAGTTTGCTTAATTCTTTTAAGTATTTTTGCAGGCTCTGTTGTTCGTCTACTTCAAAGTTTCTATAAAATGTCACATCGGCACGGGTTCAAAATGGATCACCTCTACTGATTGTTCTCGAAATTCTCGAATGTCGAAGTTATGTTGACAGAACCTCGAGATATAATTATAATTGATAGGAGAAATGTAATAGTGATCGATATGAGTTATCAAGTTTGAGTCTAATCGATCAGAGTGTATCACGTGATGTTGCTGAAAATGTAGTATCAAGTGGATGGATGATCTCACCGCTGGATACAGGCTGCTTCCAACTGGTCTTATTAGAGATCCATCGGGGAGGCCTATGTCGAGCAATGGACGTCCTTTGGCTGATGGAAGGATGGGTTGATGGAAATATCTAGTATAAAAATATATACCATTTATCTCAATCAGTCATTTAGCAAATATTTTTCAGGTAAGCACACATCATTAAATTAAAATAAAAAATAAGTTTTTTGTTATGCGACATAACCATTTAAGTAAATACAAACAAAGTTAGCATAAAATTTGATGAAATCCGTTATCTATACCAATATTAATAAGAGAAAAAATTTGATTGTTTGTTTGTGAGCATCGAATAGGCTCCGAAACTACTGAACCGATTTGAAAAAATCTTTCAATGTTAGAAAGCTACGCTATTCCAGGTTAACATAAGCTAAAATTATATTATTTTCAAACAAAAATAGGGATCCTTACTATTTGTCTTCTTTAGCCAATCGTACCCGGGCGAAGCCGAGACGGGTAGCTAGTAATAACATAATTATGTTTTATGAAAACTTTAGATTCAGTAAATTAATTCTGTACTTAAAGGAATACGGCGTCTACCCATTTTATCCGCTGATGTACCCGACCATGTTCGTAATCGGCATGGTGGGGTACTGCAAGCTGGGGGTGAGGCGAGATGTCGCGCTCTGCAAGTACATGTGGCGCGTGCTGCGCGGGGAGCTCGCTCATCCTGAGCTGCTGGCAGTGCTGCAGCTGTGTGTGCCGGACGAGGCCACCTCCAGGAGGCGCGAATTTCCCACGTTTAGAGTGCCTAGCTGTAGGACGAACCTCGTAAAGTACGCCCCCACGTCTCGCGCTCTGACACTATTAAATAAAATCGGCAATGATTTTGATATTTTTGGGTGCAGTCTGGCAAATTTCACAGAAGTGGCGCAGAAAATATGTGAAAACCCATAATTTCGAATAAGTAGTTTGTGTTGTGTATGTAATGATTATGTTATATTTCTATTAGGTTTGTGTCTTATATTTAACATGTTAAGGGCAGCATCAACTTGGTTGAACTGTAATGGTGCTGTAACCTGTGATGAAAAATAAATTCGGAGTGAAGATACAACTTTATTGTGCTATGCGACTTTAGTAGGTATACGGTTGCCTCTAAATTGTAATAACAAAATTTCACAAGCCTACGCACATTTTGTATAGAACAGACGTTTTATAACGACATAATTATATGACAACTTTAGGTTACTTGAGGTTCGGCCTCGGTTTTTCAAAATTACCTAAAATATAAAAAAACTTCCTCATATTAGTTAAATTAGGTACAACGTTAATTCAATGATGAGAAAACGAGTACCCGTAATTGAAAACGAACAAAATTAAAAACATCAAATTGAAACACTGAATAAATAAAATTTAATTATTTTAAAACATGCCTTATTCGAAAAAGTTGCTCTTCTCTTAAGAAATCTACTTAATAACGAATAAAAAAGGAAAGAATAACATTATCTTGGGCGTTTTTTCCTTTTTGTCCAAAAAATGAAGTAGGTAGGTACGATAATATAATAGCGATAACGGTTTTCTGCGCACAGAACCTAATACTAATATTGATAGCTGAATTGTTATTCAATAGCACCAGAATGGTACGAGATAACGCACGCGTGACATTGTCAACCGATACCAGACTGGCTAAATAATAATCCAGATAAAAAATAAATAAATATTAGAAGACATCTTACACACAGTATCTGACCCCAACCAAATCAAAGCTTGCGAAATGGCGGCCAGAGACTGATTTACTACATATACATATTTTAAATGCATACATATACTTATATAGATAGAAGGCCCAATTATGAAGGCGCCATCGTAATTATAATAGCTATTTAGACTATTTCTGTTTCTTTTTCACTTTTAGGCATTCGATAGAGAGAACACTTTTTACGTTGCTATTAAGTTTACGATGGCGCCTTCATAATTGGGCCTACTACCTAAATAACATCCAGATACAGAGCAACCACTTATATTCATCACACAAATGCTTGCCCTGTGTGGGAATTGAACCCATACCTCTTTGACCCAAAAGTCAGGGTCACCAACCACTGAGCCACCATGAGCCATGAGGCAGTCTCCATTGGTATTATTTAGTAACTAAACACCATGAATATTGGAATTAATATCTAATCTCAACCTAACACTATTAATTTTGTTAATTTTGAAAGCTATGAATTTTTATTTAACCAGAATGGCACGAGATAACGGAAGCTTGACAGTCTCAACTGACATCGAACTGGCAAAATAAACAATAACCCAGCTGAAAAATGTATCTTATATTGGTATTATTATTTACGAAACCCTAAATAATACGAATATTGGTATTAATATTTTAATATCTAATCTCAACTCAATATTCATATTGAAAGCTCTCAATTGTTATTCAATGGTACCAGAATGGTACGAGATAACGCACGCGTGACAGTGTCAATCAACATCAGACGGCCGAATAATGAACATATTGTACGTTTTATCACGTAGATAAACCTCAATAGACTGGCATATGTCCAAATGGAGATAGAACAACCTACTATAAACTATAGGATAACAACGCACTGCGCTGCCGTTCTGTAGCACTGTGGTTTATGTTAACATGCATATTGAATACTTGTTATGCGAAACAGTGTTTAATTATTTCACAGATTATGGACTTTTGGCATCAGCTGCTCTTTATAATCTACTGCAAGATTTCTTTTAGTTTTACACGAATTACAGTCATCGTATTGTAGATACTGCATCGTAGGTACTTACTAGACTTTGATAGGCCACTCCTGAACATTGTTTTATCTTTGAAGGGTGATTGAGCCATACCTATCCTATCCACCACTCTGACCGCATGGAACGGCTCCATCCATTCATCTATAAGCCATGGGATGTTGAAGTTATTAACGCCAAAGGATGTCCACTGCTGGACATAAGCCTTCTCTATGAATAAATAAATAAATATTTTTGGGACATCTTACACACGGCCTTTGACCCCAAACTAAGCAAAGCTTGTGATATGGCTGCCAGAGACGGTTATACTACATATACTTATTTTTAAATACATACTTATATAGATAGTAACTAAATAACACCCAGACACAGAGCAAATATTTATGTTCATCACATAAATATTTGCCCTGGGTGGGGATCGAATCCACGCCTCTTGTTCCAGAAGTTAGGGTCACTAACCACTGAGCCACCGAGGCAGTCAAATATCTCAATATAGCGGTTGGGAGTAGATTACATCCAGCGCAATGCTACGTTTTGATTTTGGTTTTGATCCTACTGATCCGATATCTCAGGGAGACTCGGAGCATAGCTCTCTCCGTAGCTCGTTAGGCTACTTGGTTGATAGTAAGAGTAGTAAGACACGTTACATTTAATTTCTATCAAAAATGTACAACAGAAATATACCTAACTCACTATACGAGCGCGGTGCTCGGCCGCCTTGGGTTTTGAACTGGCATAGTTCGATTATGGGTGATATTGACTTACCACAAGCGTGCGCAAATAACGTAACTCATTTTATGGAAAAATTCATCTAAAACATTCAGAAGCACCTCCTCTTAGTATAGCATAGAACATCACTTACCTGGGGACTTCTTTCGCCGGACTGGACTGCGTCTCCTGATGACTAAACGAAGCCATGGTGAATCACTCAGTCTCTGAACCCATCGTCAATAAACCTTCAAACTCGAGTCCACTATCACTCTTCAGTTAACCACTTTCAAGTTATTATTAAACACATTTCTGTAACAAGTTTTCTTAGTTAGAAATAAGCCAGGTTTTCACTACAGCGACTAAAATTTTAGACTCGTGATGTTTGATTTTAAATTGAAGTATTAGTGACTAAAGTATAGTTTTATTGGATACTTTATCTTCTAAATAAACCATTTTTGAAATGAAATATACATTTTAGACATAACAATGAAATCTACTTGGCATCACTAAACATGCCTGATAATATTAGCTACTCGTTTGTGGAGTACATTTAGTTAAATGTCTAGGAAAAATAACTTATAATTAACATGGATATGAAAATAATACTATTCTAGTATAAACCTACTAATTTTACTAACTACTCGTACATAAGGTACCTAGTTAGTATTAACTACTGTTAAATATCGTAAACTAGTATTTACACAGCAACGATTTTTCTGCGACAAAGCGTCCGATTTTTACCGGTCAACGTAAGTCGCTGTAGTGTGTACCGTAGCTTTCTATAAAAGTCGAGTAGTTATGAAAAGTTCAAGATAAAAATACGTGGTCGTTAAACTTTTATAAGCAAGTTTCGAGCAACTGCGGTGGGAGGTTTTATTTTTAGATATCGACAGCTTTTCATTTCCTTTTTCAGATTTTACTACTAGTAATATTAATGTTCGTATAACGTCAGTTACTGTATTTTCAAACTGTTCAGGCTGATTAAATTTCTTTTACCAATTTTCAGATTTGGTATTTTTATAGTTAAAAGTACTTGTTTTGAAAATTGGTATAATAGCTGCTTTTTTCTGATTTATTTACCTTTGATTATGTGCTATTCTATGTACCTAGTATAACAGGTTACATCAAAAATACTTAGTTCGACTCAGTACCGTAATCAGGGCCTACCAAGTATTTAAAGTTTAAAACAATAAGAAATTGCTAAGTCGATATTGGTTTTCAGTAAAATAGAAAATCTGTAAGGACCTTTCTAACATAATAATATAATAAAATTAACCTTACAATGTCCTTCTTTCCTATTACTGGTTCTATTTTATGTAACGTTTTACAATTTCATACTCTACAGTCTGTTAAGTTTATTATCTGTATAGGTATTCACTACAGTACTGTATATAGATTCAATTTAACTAATTACACCATAAAATCTTTAACGACCCAATAAGATTTTCAATATGCGCGCGCAATAACATTACAGAAGCGTAAAACAAACACCTATCCATTAATAATAAAGCCGGCTACACACGGCCCGACTCACCGCTGCGTTTTGACGACCAGCGAACTTTACATCTAAGTCGTTAAACAGTACCGATTGCTGCGATTTATTTGACGGGTTATGGCAAATAGGAGCCGAGTCGAGCAATCAAAGGCAAAGATTTGAGGATTTAGTTTTAACGAGCGACGTGTGTAGATGCCCTAAAATGTTATTGTTTGAGTTTACTTTGTATGAACGGGGTGTTTTTATTTTGTAGAAAGATATAAATAAGAACGAAAGAGCGTTTTGTGAGCGTGTTAGTACAATGGTAGAAAAGAGTTTTTCTGCTTTGCGGACATTACATCTGCAGTGTTTTTTCCGTTTTAGAACAAGAAAAAAACAAGATATTTGTACTTAAAAAGTAAAGAATCTAAAGCTCTAAAATAATGCAGTTATAGTCAATATATTTCACTGTCTTTTAAAGCAGAGGTAAGGGTGTTAGTACTTAATAGTAGATTAGTAGCCAAGGGCTGTAAGGCATAAATTGCAGCCCAATATAGTTAGCAAAAGATAGTTAACAAAACTGATAAATAAATAGAACGAAAGAAAGCTTATCATTCTGGAAAACGAAGTATCTTTGTCTTGTTATAGACAGTTTATCAGGACAAATACCTACAGAGAGAGTTGTTTTTATCGGAAACAATGTATTTTCATTTATTATAATTGTCTCGGTTCTAATTATAATTTGATGTGTTGATAAAGCTCCATACATAAAAAAAAACTTTGGATTTTATCTTTTGATTTTTATAGTACGCACATACTATGTGTAGACAATGTAAAAAGGAAAGAAATTAGAAATGATTTCAACTCATAAAGGATTTGTTCCGTTACCGGTATTAAAATAAATAAAAATTCTAACCAGATCAATGATTGCTGTTTTATAAAGAGCATTCAAAATGTAATTATTCTCTAATAAAAACTTATTTTTAAAGCCCTGCGATATTTAGAAAATCGATAATATATATTTGGTGTATGTAACGTGAAACGGAACGGACATCTCGTAAAGAAACACGCTAATCTGAAAAATCTCAAAGCTAATTTAAAAAAAAAGAGGTAATAGAAATGTCAATGTCAAAAGAAATTAATTGATTAATTTGATTTTCGATCAGTGTTACCACCTTAGCCCTTTTGGAGATAGATCTAGGACTGTTTACTGTAGATGAACCTTGGTGTGTAATGATTTAGCCCGGAAAGGGCTATCTAGCACTTATTTGCCCTATTTATTTTTTTAGAAAATATGATTTTGAATTTCCAATATACTTTTTTAAAATAACAATTTAAAAAAAATGCAGGGCTATATATATTATTTTTTATTACTCCATGGAGCTTTAAAATTTCAGTACAATCCTAGAAAAATTGAATCTTGGTTAGAATTTTAATACCGAGTTCCTTGTAAATCAGGTACAACTCCTTTCCACTATACATTATTTCTTCACACAATTAAATAAACAACTGGCAATAGAGTTTGCCAGTAAAACAAGGGTGAAATTGGATAGCTTTGAACAAAGTAGTAGTTTTACAGCTCAATTCGAACAACGATGTCACTTATAAGCTGCGACACGAGTTAGATACGCTACGTAATCCCATTTTCACACTTAAAACCTTTACTTCAATATTCAAGAACAACAATGTAGTTTTAAGGTTATTGTCAGCTTTAGATGCGACAAATCGAAAAATATTGCCACTAAATAAGCTTTAAGGACTTGACTAGAAAGATAAAATTAATCACTCGTACAGTTGGTACTGGCCAACGGTTGGTAAAAGCCGTGGTGGTCTAGTGGTAGTAACACCCGACCTGCAATCGTGAGGTCCTGGGTTCAAATCCCGATCCCGTACCAATGAGTTTCTTTAGAACTTATGTACGGAATTTCACACCATTGGCTTTTCGGTGAAGGAAAACATCGTGAGGCAACCTGCATACGTCCGTAGAAGAAATTCGATGACGTATGTGAATCCACCAACCCGCACTGGGCCAGCGTGGTGGATATGGCCCAATCACCCTTCGTGGGTAGGCCTACGTCATGCAGTGGACTATTAAAAAGGCTGGTACAGTACAGTACAGTTAGTACTGGGACAGCGTGATGGTCCAATCACCCTTCGTGGGAAGGCCTACGTCCTACAGTGGGCTATTAAAAGGCTGATACAGTACATACGGATGACGGATGATACGGAGACATCAGGCTAAAACAAAGTCAAAGTCAAATCATTTATTGCAACTATGAAATTTACATGCGGTTCTTAGTTAACATGTTTTGTATAGTGATACATATGACCCTATAAAGGTATGGCAATTTTATTGGAACGATTTATTATTATGTTCTCTAGATTATCGTTAAAAAAATCGTCTAATGTGTAATAGCATTTTGAAAAAAGGATTACTTTTAGTTGTTTTACGAAACAGTTTTCTCTTTCGATATCTTTAAGATTATTTGGCAATTTATTGAATATTTTTATAGCCATAGAATTTGGGCTAGAACTGTGCATTGCAAAGTTAGACTTTGGTTCTACAAGTTTATGTCTATATTGTGATCTAATTTTTTGCGATTTATCAGACGCTTTGTTAAAATAGTCAGGGTGCTTTTGACAAATTTGCATATTTCAAATATATAAATAGATACCAGGGACATCATTTCAAGTTTTATAAACAACAACAACAGCTGCACAATATACCTATCGTGCACAGCTTCGTTCAGACTACCCATTTATTAAAGATAGTTAAATTACCACAGCTAAAAACCATCATACATACTTAATATTACTTAACTCTATAACTACAGAAATCAATCTGAGTGTCGCCGCGTGACCAAAATGCTGATATTTATTTGGCTCAACGCATTTCTAAATTCATCTTTTAATATGCTGCCAGCATGCTGGAAATGCTGACAAGTGGCCGTAAGCTTCACAATGAAAAATGAATCAAAAAGCTTCAGCGTTTTGCTTTTGTTTAAAACTTTATCTGTAGAGGATCTAATTGTTGTTTACGCATCAACTAAACGAATAGGCCAATTTTGCTCTTTTTCACTAGCTGAAAGCTGATTTTATCTATGGGGTACAAAAATAGAGTAGAGACAAAATTGTTTGACGTGATAGCGTCCTATAAATCAATGAATGCTTGCCGTGCGTGAATGAATAAGCATGACTCATTGTCACGTTTCGTCTGAGCCAAGCGTGTAAGCGAGAGCGCGGTACAAGCGATAGAGAGGCACGATCGCCTATAAGCGCTCGTCTTGATGACGTTATCGCGTAAAATTACCCGTAAACCGATGTCACAAACAACAAATTTTTTTTCTTAATTTCAGTTTTATGTTACTCATTTTGTTACAAATTTATCTTCTGCCTTGCACTATCCTTAAGATACCAAAAGACGTTACGCAGCGTCACGGCGCGTAACCCTTCCGGCGGACTCTACCAGCACGGAATAACCCGTAATTTAGTCACAAAGGGACTAAATGAACGCTATTTTGTGAAGACGTTAAAAATTTACGGTCTCGCTTCGCTTTGTGCTTTTACTGGCGTCACAGAATAGCCGATAGTTAGTCTAAGCTGTCGCCGTACAAAGTAACTCTACGTTATAATTAACGTAGCTTTTATAGCTGTGAAAGTCGATTTTCCGTTTCATAACTAAGTAAATGTTGGGAACAAGGTGTGTTATTGTATTTGTGTCAAGGTTTGCATTAGAAATTATGTTTCTCATAATTTTTCAAGCTTAATTTTTTGTGAACTTTTTTTACGGGCAGGCTTATTTTAGCTCACATAAATATTATTTAAAATAACAATGCAATGTACTGTTGAACACTAAAAATATTGGTAAATAATGACGAAACCGAACTAGAACGAATTTGAAACTTACCTTATGTTTCTCCCCCGCATGAAGTTAGTTTGTTTAAATTCACACATTTTTCGTTGTTTTTAGCGACTTCCAAAAAGAGGAGGTGCTATGTTCGTCTGTGGGGTGAGGTGGTATGTATTATTTTTGTATACGTTCCTAGATATTTTGGCCAATTGTGAACCAATTTAATTTTTTTGTAGGTGAAAGAGTGAACATCCAAAGAGTGAAATGAATGGGACCCCCCATTTAAATTTTATCGAAATTGGCTTATCCGTTTTTGATAAATCAACAAAAATGTACATGGATGTCACATCGATTCCTGCAAATTGTGTTGAGATTTTTTGAGAAAAATAATTATGACATCTATTGATAGCTTTAGCGAAACAAATAGACAGATTTTAATATAAGTTACACTTTTGTTTCAGTTCAGTTTTTTCTTTGTTTTCATAAGAAGTATTGAGTTGCAGCTGCGTAAGAAATTCATTTTCAAGATTTGGCGAAAACCCAGGTAATGGATTGGTATTTCTCTTTTATGTAATGATAGAGTTAATATTTCAGTACCTTTTAGATAGCACTTCCAATATTGATAATGTTTAATGAGAAGTTCGTGCAACTGACCCTTCCGCGTCAACCTTCGTAATTATCAAATCCGGGGTATTAAGTAGACAAATCTGCATTGACCCTCGCGGGGTTGAATCCTAATGACCCTGCTTATCATGCTGACGGGACCCTGAGGGGACTTTAATTAATTTATGAATTAAAGACGCCCGTCTTCGTTTACTTCGACTTGGAATTCGGTCACTGCAAGTTTTAATGGAATTAATGAATATTTGTCATTTATCAGGCGGGAAGATCGGGTTTTGAACTTTGAGTAGATGAGCTATGGGGAAAGTTGACGTAGCTCGAAAATATATTTATCATCATCATTAGACGTAAATTGACTACAGCTAGAACCTGGCCTTATAAGGTAGCTACATATATTAATAGGAATTCACTTTTATAATATTGTATAATATTGGACATACGAGTATACCCGAAAACCAATCCTTTGAGCATTCTTTTTTCACTTGTAGTCAGGTAAATTTAGGTATTGTTTCCTTTTACGATCTGTACTGTACTGTACCAGCCTTTTTAACAGTCCACTGCAGGACGTAGGCCTACCTACGAGGGGTGATTGGGCCATATCCACCACGCTGGCTCAGTGCGGGTTGGTAGATTCACATACGCCATCGAATTTCTTCTAAGGGCGTATGCAGCCTCACGATGTTTTCCTTCACCGAAAAGCCAGTGTTGTGAAATTCCGTACATAAATTCCAAAGAACTCATTAATTAGTACGGGACCGTGGATTTGATTCCACGACCTCACGATTGTAAGGCGGGTGTCATTACCTCTTGACCACCACGACTTTTTCGATCACAATAATATAATTAGAAGAGCATGTAGAGTTGGCCTTGACGACAGTATAGAAACCAAATAGCTCAAACATGGTTCTGCAACATTGCCCCATAATGTAGTCTTAAATAGTGCTTATATTAAAACGAGCACACCTACATCCATACGTTTCAAAAGATTTTTTATCTACGGGTAATCACGTAATAAGATATTTTTTTCAATCACCATATTTAGAAAAGCATGTAATGTTAGATTTACAACACCATAGAGGCTAGATAGGACAAACATGTTCCAACATGGCGCCAAAACAGAACCTTACAACATGTCCTCATAATAGTGGTCATACTGAAGCGAATACAAGCCCCAAAATCGTTTCCTTTCATAGGTAAAGGTTCTTGTTTTCAAACAAAATAATTTGAAGAGCGTGTAGGGCTACATTGACAATACCATGGGGGCCAGATGGGTCCAACATGGCCCTCAACATGGCCATATAACATGGCTTATTGACGCGAACACAAGTTCCGAAATAAAGGTTCTCTCTTTCAATCAAATTAATTTGAAGAGCATGTAGGGCTGACATTGACAATACCATGGGGGCCAGATAGGACGAACATGGCCCTCCAACATGGCCCCATAACATGGCCTTATAACATACCCTTATAAGGTGGCTTTATTATTATTACACTTTATAAAAGCTGGCGAGCTCCCGGTTTTATGGATTATAAATTTCATTAGCGTGTGCTGTTGGACCATCGCGTTTATTGCCCGTGTGAGTAGTGATGGGCTGGCTGGCGAGCTATTTCTTGTGAAACATGTTGGTAAACACATGTGCTACATTTTGGTTATACGTGTAATATTTTTATGATAAGCAATTGTACACTAACTTTGGAAATAGGTATATATTCTATCAATGTTTGAGTTTGGTAATGTGCAAGATTTGGTACGTACAAAAAACATTATCTAATGATCTAAATTAATTATATTATTATTTGACACTAATCTCGTAGGTAAATAAGTAAGGTTTAGTTAATACAAGAATTGATTATAACTACTGAATAGAATCCCTTAGAAAATTATATAAACTTAATGTTTCGGTTAAAATAAACAAGTAATGGTAATAATAACTGCAACCATTTAGCTTTTTGCAATTTTTAGGGTTCCGTACCTCAAAAGGAAAAAACGGAACCCTTATAGGATCACTTTGTTGTCCGTCTGTCCGTCTATGTGTATGTCAATACTCTTTATCTCGGGAACGCGTAAAGATATCAAGTTGAAATTTAAACTGTATATGTATAACAATAAATTATTGCAGTTGTGTAAAAGAAAAACTTCTCAGTTATCGTTTCAAAAAGTTAGAGCCGTTTATATCGTAAAAACCGCATATTTCGACACTCTCAAAAATCAAAACATACAGGGTACTTACTTCCCGTTGACATAGAACTGTGATATTTGGCGAGAAGCATTGTCTCAGAGTACACATATAGGAATAAATCTGAAAACTGTATATTTTTATTTAAATCACAAAAAAATAGGGCCTCAAAATTCACAAAATATGGGTTCAAAATTCAAAGTGAGTAAATCGTATCATTTAAGGTATCATTTAAAAGAACTTCATTAGCACATGCTAAAACAGGTTTTAATTATTTTAACAATGTGTTTGTACGGAACCCTCGATGTGCGAACCTGACTCGCACTTGTCCGGTTTTTAATTCACTGATTGTATTTATTGATTATTATTTTTTAAGCGTTTTTAATGAATTTACCCAACCAGGACTATAGTATTGAGCCTGCTCACCAAACTAACTGCCCGTATGTATCCCGGCGTTAACTTCTAATACAGCCCCGGTGGTTTATTGCCTCTATTTACATAGTAAGTCAGTGCGTATATTAATTAGTTTACTTCCACCGAGCTATTGTTTTTGAAACTACTGTAGAAACCATAACAATCAGTAGAAGGAAGATATAAAACGCTGATATTTCCGGTTTATTGATTGAGTTTTGTTTTACGATTTAACTATTGCTTCTGGGTTGGGGGTCTTGGATTCGATTCCTTATAGAGCGTCGCTAGTTCCACAATGGTACTAGCGAAGTATTCATACGTGAGTAATACCATCAATGGAACTAATCAATGGTACTACTGACAGAAAACCAATATTCACAGAAGTTTTATTCGAATTTATGAGATTGTAAAAGTAATTTCTGGGACTTAGTTTTAAGTTTACTAATGGATTACTTCGAAACCAGTAATTATTGGTATAGTTAACTTGAAACTACGTCTTTGAAATTACTCTACCAATATAGTAAATATATTATATTGATATCATAGTTGAATAATTAAAATGGTGAGCAGTGGTAAATCATTTAGCAATTATTCAAGTGTTCGACATGAATACAGGGTTATTTCTAATCAATTAGCATCCTTTTAAAGGCTTATTCTGTACATCAAAACTAATAACTTATGTTCTACGACTTTTGTCAAAACTCAAAAAAAAAATTTATTCCATTGAAAAATATCACCGCTACCAAATGTATGGAACAGCTGATTTTTTGAGTTTTGACTAAAGTCGTAGAACAAAAGTTGTTAGTTTTGATGTACATAATAAGCCTCTAAAAGGATGCTAATTAGTTAGAAATAACCCTGTATAACTATTATGGCGTTTAAATAAGCTTTAGCCATATTTTCAAGTGGTTTTGGAGACTGTCCATTATGTTGACGTGTAAAAAGAACATTAGAGTACCAAAATCTATTCAATATTAAGACAAAAAAATAACACCATTAAAACGTCCAAATAGCATTAGAAATTCAAATTATTCGTAAAACCTTATTACGCCCCACATTTTCTCACATTACTAAAAACTTCCCCATATCCTAGCTCTAAAATTTTCCTAATTAATTTTAATTACCTGTTACAGTGTAAAACAGCAGTAAATTAACAATGTAGTATGATTTATTAAATTTTTCCTCCAACAGAACTTTCTGGAACTATGCTGAATGTGAATTTAAAACTGTTATGAGAATATTAACAAGGATTTTAAGTGGTTTGTGGAAAATGAAAAACTAATGGAGTAGAGTCAGGCAAGGGAAGGAAGAAAACGGTGGGTAATGTGTAGTTTATTCTATTTATTTTGAGTTAAAATGGCAGGTAAGTAAAGTTTAAATGATATAGAAATGCCTCATTTTAACATACTTCCAAAAAGGAGGAGATGGGTACGATGTATGTTTTTTTTTGTATGTTCATCGAAGTTTTCGCCAATTGTGAACCGATTTAAAAAATATTTTTATTTCAAGAGGGTATGCTCCGAGGTTGTATTTAAAATTTATCGAAATCGGCTGAGCTGTTTCTGACAAATCAACAATAATGTAATGGATGTCACATAAATTCGTGTAAATTATTCGAATTCTGTACACGATGGAAATGAAAAACGCGAAAAATCGCGCAAAATAATTTTATAATGTAAGCGCGAAAATAAGACTAACGCTCTTATTTTTTTTTAATCTTAGTAAATAAAAATATAATAAACGAGATGCGCCTAAGGTCATATTTTTTCTGTGCGCATTTTATGCGAGATTTTTAGATGCGAGAGGTTTAATTGTTAATTACTAAGTTTATAAACAAACACGATAAAGTAATTTAATAAGTATCCAACATTATGGGTTGGCGCGTGGTGATGGCAAAAGGCCTGACGGCATGACGCTGGTCCCTTGGAAGTGTGGACGGCCCTTAGTATGGGACGCAACTTGCGTCGATACTTTGGCACCGTCACATCTTCCTGAGACTCAGAGTAGGGCTGGAGCGGCGGCCAATTCGGCTGAGCAGCACAAGCGGCGCAAATATGCTAACCTCGGTAGTGGTTACATATTTGAGCCATTTGGAGTTGAGACTTTGGGTCCGTGGGGGCCGGGAGCTCATCTCGTTTTCAAAAGTCTTTCTGAGCGTCTGGTGGACGCGACGCGTGACCAAAATGCTAGTGTTTATTTGGCTCAACGTATAAGCATTGCCATTCAGCGTGGCAATGCTGCCAGCATGCTGGGCACGCTGCCAACTGGCAGTGGACTTGAGCACTTGGATTATCTTTAGACCTTCAAGGGTCTGTGGATGATCCAATTGCTTTCTATGTAGTAGTAGTGTAGTATTGTAATATTCGATGTATGACGAGAATAAATAAAAAAAAGTATCCAACATCACAATAATTATGTATGACTAAGTAAAAAAGGAAATTCATGCGTTTTGGCCTTAGTTAAGGTGCCTTGACCGACCTTTGTTTCTGTGTTACATTTTGAGTTTAATATTTTTAGTCTAATAATTAGAAATGTTCTTAAAATAAAAACTCAATATTACCAAATGTGCAATCATTATACATTGTGTAATTGTATTTTACTTTCACATTATTCTCGGACAACATGATAAAGCTGCCCATAATATTACGCATTTAAATATAAATAATTGAATCGAGTTTCAATTACCACACAACATTCCAGCCACCAAAAAAAACTACAATGCAAAATAAGCTTTCATTTATTTGAGCCCGCAAGCCCGTGGAATAAGGATTTTTCATTCACCAGTACTTTCAATTGACTCTCCCGGGGTTTGCTAAGAAGTTCTGCACTTACTATAATTGTTGTGCCTTCTTGGAGTAAAATGCGCTTCAGGATGAAATTGGCTCGTGAAACGGAAGTTGTGATGTGCTAAAGGTAGTCAAGATGTGAGTCTTGTTTTCGCTATTTTATTATCATTTTTTTAAAAGATTTCAAGCAAACATAATTATATCTAGAAAAATGATTTTTGTCGTTACGTATGATTGGATAAAATAAAAAAAATCGATAAGCAGTATAAAGTTTTTGATTCAGATTTTTTTGTAAACGATAAATAATCGAGACACTAGGATATCAGATTCTCGTAATTACTTATCACGTAATTCCCGGACATAACGCAAGTTAGAGTCTAAGAAATTGTCAAACGTTTTACTGAAAATAATATATTATATAAGTATAATAATTTAACAGACACATAATTTAATACATTTAACGGTCTAACCTATAATTTATGGCCCTTATTATTGGGTAAACTGTCCGAACCAAAAAAATCTGTTTTTGTCTTTGTTTTATTTCACGCAAAACAAATAAATTGTTTTTATAACATTGATATTGATAATTGTAAATAAAAATAAGTTAATATTTCCCAGTTTTATTTTCAGTTTCGTAAACTTATTTCCAAAAATTAACAAGACCAAGACCCCAAACTTTGGCCCATCACTATTTCACACGAGTTACATGTAAGTGTTATGAGGGTACTTCTCATTCGAGTGATTGATCTCGCTTTACATGTTTGTTTGCTTTTTTATTCGATCGTTTGATGCTTTTTAGTTTGATTAAATGCTTGTTGATGCGATGCCGGTTGAGTGTGTATTTACAGCACACAAAGGGGCTTTAAAAGCTCACTGTGAACAATATAAAGATGAGAAGATCATTTGAATATAGATAGAAGTTTTGTATGTAGATGGAGATAGATAATGTATTAGTATAACATAGTGATGAAATAAATGTATCTTTTAGCTAGCTTGTAAATCATTTGACGAGGATACTATGGGCTCTAATACAACATCTGATTTCAATACATAGTGTTTCTACTAAATAAATAGGTACTAACATTCTACTTTTCATATAAATCTTCTAAATACATAGGTACTAACATTAAATAATAAGCATTTACTAACACCTTGTAATACTTTAGCTCAAATAAAAATTGTTTATTGTTATTTATACCATGAATACCTACCTACATGTTTCAGCATGTAGCATATATGTATTCAATTAAAACATTTCTAATATGATATGTTAGTTAGTTTCCAGTAGCTTATACTTATTTGAGTATTTTTTTTTTCTAAAATGTTTATCTGTTTCATTACACTAACTTAAATGAAGGCATAAACACTTAAACTGAAATTGGATGAAGGTATAAACACTTTAACTGAATTTAGAGCTGTCTATAATTATTAGGTTTCAAAAATTGTTATATCTAAAATAACTAACAATAACATTTCTAAATTGATATTGAAATTGCCCCATCAATTCATAGAGATAGAGTTGAAAGTCTCAAAATTTAATTTAGGATGCATAATAGAACAATAGGCATGATTTGGAATTGAAATAAAAAAATGTGTCTAGATATGGCATAATTTTTCAAGACTTATTAGATTTTCTCATTCATTAATAATTACATATAAGTACATGGTACAGCATCAGACTAAATCATTCTAATATTAAGTCACATTAACAAGTTTTACTATAACCATTTCCACGAACCTAAACATTTAGAACTTAGTAACTTAGTGGCAGTAGTCTTTGTGGAGCTCATTAGCTTTGTTAAGTTAGGTTTAGTGTAGCGCTCATAGCGTAGTTTGACTAGGTGTTCGTTAGCGGTCATCGAAGTTAAGCAACGTGCAACACGGCCAGTTTTAGGATGGGTGACCGCGGGTGTGATTTACGACTGAGCGCTACCGTGGCTCGGATGACACGTTAAATTGTAGGTCCCGGTTGTTTTTACCGTTCAGCCATGTCAGAGGCGTAATTATTAGTATATTTGTGTTGTTCTCGTCAGTGTATCACTAACCTTAGGTTTTGTTAGATCTCATAATTTAATTCATTATTCTGAGAATCCTTACCCCTACCTACTTAATAATATTATAAATCCAAAAGTGTGTTTGTTGGTTTTTTACTCTTTCACACAACAACAAAGCAACGAATACACTTGTTTTTAGGCATGAATAATGAATAATATAGAGTGCTTCCACTTTGCCCCACCAAAGCGCCCCACTGGTGGGGCAGATTCCACTCCATCATTTTTTGGAGTGGAATCTGCCCCACTCGTCTCATCTTGGTGGGGCAAATTCCACTCACTTTTTAGACCAGTGGAATCTGCCCCACCAGGGGTGTCGCGCGATTTTAAATTAAATTGGTAATGCCATGAAGTGCAAATTTTACTGCAAAATTTTAATCATTATAGCGCCCCACCAAATGAACAGATAAGTGGAGACATTAGTATAGTTCATAGAAAGATAAGGGACATAGGTTACCTTTTATCCCAGAAAATTAAATGATTCCTATGTCATAAGCAAAAGTCAAAATATCTTGCCGGTGACGCAGCAGGCATATAAGTTATTAAATGTAGATAAATTTCACTAACAATGTTGTAAAACCATTTTCACGAACCAAAACATTTAGTATTTACTTTATCTCTATGCTAAAAGGACATTATTATAAAGGCTTAGAGGCAGTTAGCACTTACTTACGCGTAATATCCTGGCGGTAGTCTTTGTGGAGCTCATTAGCTTTGTAGAGTTCTACTTAGTGTATCACTGGCTTTAGGTTTTGTTTTGCGTTTGGATTTTATAATTTAATTTATTTATAGAGCTTAAAATCAGTAATTACATTGTTTTTAATGAGATAAGATAGTTAGCGCTTTTCAATAGCTTTTATGTATGTGAAAAATGTTTTTTTAATCTATAAGTAATTATTTATTAGAGAGTATAAGATATGATAAGAGAGTTGAAGGGACCGTCATTTCATTTATCTCATTTTCACTTAAAGAGGTTTTTCACTTAACCAGGTTTCTCGCTTATTCTCAGGGGCGGCTTTTCTCTCTTATAGAGGTTGAAAAATAGGGCTAAAATGTAACTATGTAGATTTGTACACAGGTAAATATATAAGATAAATATGTTTATAAATCAATACATAATTATTTTTCGCCAAAAAGGGCTCAACCGACTTCAATCGAACAAAATTCAAATAATTCGCTCGAATCGAAGGATACCATTTTTAGATTTTTTTTCAGGGTTTGTTTTGTGTTTGGATCGTATCTATATATTAATTAAAATGTACTAAGTAAAAAGTAAGTTCTTGTAGTTTGTGTAGCTTGCTCTGGTGGGTGATTCTGTATAAAAACAAGAACGTAACGCGCTCTAACGTGCTCTTTGTTTTTAAGAAATCAGTATGATAATTACTTATTTTTCAAATAGCATAACTTAAACTCGGCTTAACTATAACAGAATACGGCTAAAACTCACGTTATAAATATACGGTCGATCCGCAAGAAATCCAACCAGTTTCAGAGTATTTAGAACTCCATCCTCAGGGAATACGGGATTCCTTGCGGATCGACCGTATATTTATAACATGAGTTTTTAGCCGTATTCTGTTATAGTTATGATGAATACTCACGGTAGTTTTAATGAAGTGTTAAACTCGGCTTATAATTTATTTTAACGTAGTTTTACATTTATCAAACAGTTCTCCAAATAAAATTCAAGGAAATAAAAAAAATACTTACCGCGCGTTACGTTTTGTCAATAGACAATTAGGCTCCTGGTGTGAGAGTTTTTAATCTTTAACAGTTTATAAGCCATGTCAAAACATAGCTTATACAGCAGAAACTGTTAAAACAACCGGGACCTACAACTTAATGTGATATCCGAGACATAATAGCGCTCAGTTATAAATGCCACCCGCGGTCAACCATCAGAAGACTGACCGCAATTTCAAGTTGAAATTATTGTAGGGAATTATTTTTTTATAGTTAGTATTTAATCTTTAAACAAGCAATTCTTGTGTATTTGTTTGTTTACTTGTACAAAATTTGGATCTCAGAAAAAGTTCTAACGACTTTGATAAAATGAGGTGTATAAACAGAGGATTTTTCATAACTTTAGGTATTTGTTAATATAAGTGGTATTTCTGAAATAAAAAAACGCCATTTTAGATTACCCAGATAAACATAATGGCGATAGTATTGGCGTTCATTTCTTATTTCTTTATAGCCCACTGTACCGACATATTGATGCATTCTTCCGTCTCATCGTAGATTCGACGAATAGACATAGACATAATAGACGAATCGATTTGTTTTTATTTTTTTACTCGAATTATTAGGCTTTCCTATACCTAATTATATTTATTTTATTTTACAGAGCATGACAAACTAATATCAAGATTTTAAAACAATGTAATTCAAAAATCAATTTAAAAAGTGTTAAGCAAAATAAAAAACAATGAAATAAATCAAAAATTATGAGTTGAATTACAAATGCCTGATAAAAATAAGTTGTTGAAAGTTCCTTATTAACCTACTTAAAAGAAGGTTGTCAATTCGAATGAATGTTTTTTTTATCTTTTTTTTTATAAGTTCTCTTCTTACATATTTCCTGATCTTAAGCAGAGGTAGGATCTAGGGTGCAACACGCTTATGTTTACATGATGTATTACTATAGACATTAAAGTAATTGTAAAGCTACTCCTGATACGCAACTCTACGTTCAATACACACTAGCAGCGTGTGTACACATAGTACCTATAAAGGCACATCTACACAGGTCGTATCGAAGTCGGACCACGTGCGCCGCCGGCGAACGAAGCCTGAATTTCAGGCAGATTAACTGCAAAACTTTCAGCGAAGCCTAGTTTAGGCTGGATGAAATTGCTATCAGTTTTAAATAAAAAATCCGTACATATCCTCGAAAAACATCATAAAATTCTGCGTTAAACATTTCGACCGAAATTATCTATTAAATACTAAGCCTTAAACAGCCTCTGGAGGCATGCCTGTTACGATTTTTCTGTGACAAACGATTCGAAATTTATTTCAGAAATAAAATTTTACAAAAAACACTAACCTCACAATATTCATCTACTCGCAGTTTAATTCAGATATAACATGAATGGGCACTCAAAACGGAAATTTTGTATCTCATGCAATATTTATACTGCACTACGTACACACACGATATACGACCACGTGAGGAGCGGAGCAGCGAGTCACGTGCGTGCGCCACGGTGGCTACCGCGCTACTGATCAACTGAACTGAAGTTCAGTACACTGTGCATCTCGCCCTACAAGCCTCCGCGCTTTCCTGAGCGCCTAGTACCTCGTATCTGTTTTTGGGGAAAAATGCGCGTTTTCAGGGTAATTTTATTGTGTTTGATGAGTTTTAAATAATAATATCGATGATTAAATTAAATTCAATAAAAGGCAGAAATTTTAATGACGTAGCAGAGTTATTCATTTTTGATTATGACACTAAAATTTCAGGATTATAGTTTAGCATACATACATATTTCAGAGATCCTTGATAAAAACATCTATCTGTTAGCCCGTACAGTCTGCGCCAGAATTGATTTGTTCAAATAATCAGTAATTTTATTGTGACTGTATAAGCGATGTTTGGTGCTTTTTTTTTAAAATTGGGATGGATTTTTGACGAAATAGATCATTATACCTAACAAGATTTTTTTTTTGTCCACGGAGGATTTTCCTAGCTTCCCAGTATTCTGTCAATGACATCATTTCCTTGATAGGTACTATTATAGATTTATTTAATCATGAAAATCTGAAAATGTATCAGTCTTCCTTTTCCTACCCTTATTTCTAAGTTACCATTTATTTCAGAGCTAGTTTACATGTGCAGTTACAATGTCATTTCATAAAATCAATACTAACTATTCATAAATAATTTATAAAATGCAGTTATAAAATGGCAAACCGCGTGACTACTATCAATGAATAAGAAATTTTCTGCGATATTTTCATTGAATAGATTAGTTTTGTAAACCATTATCCATTGCAAATCTTATATCTATGGAAATCTTATTTAGTAATTCAAACGTCTAGAAAAAATATTTACGTTGTCAGAAAATTCAAATGAATGTAAAAGCTTAGCTCAAATTGAACATTAAAGGTTGTCACTTTGTCAGTTAAAAAGATGATTTGTTTCATTGTATTTTCATTTTATAAGTTTTTTTCCAACAAGAATCTAGTTGCATACTTATTTCATTCCATTGTTACTTGTTTCAATGTCACTTGGTAAAACACTTAAAATTCTACATCCTTTTACAATAATTTATTTTACAACTAGCTTATCTGGGGATCTTCGTTACACGCAATATCTGTATAAATTATAGCCTCTGTGTTATTCTGATGTATAAATATTACTATTGCAAAGTTTAATCTCAATCCGTATCTATATTAATCTTAATCCATACATACCTACTTACAAACTTGCGCGTTTTTAATATTAGTAAGATCTATTTTCCATTCATAAAAAAATATTGATTTTGGTGATGTAGTTTTGAAACAATTCTAAAAATTAGATGAAAATCTAATTTGAAAGAGCTTCTTTTGTAAGAATAAAGTCGGTTGGTAAGTTTTATCTAAAAATAATACGATCTAAACACGATCTCAGAATCAAAGCGTCGCACAGCATTACCGTAACTCTGGCTCGAAAAACCTAATTCTAATTACTTCAGATTGGAGTTTTTAGCGGTAATTAGAGGCCAAAATGCTCGGAATTCGGACAAACAATTCCCTTATAATTAAAAAGGGGGACGGGAGCCTCATTTGCAATCCTTTATTCTCCTTTATAAACTCCTTTTCGATGTAAAATCTTCGTTTTCAGTGTAGATGTTTAGTTGACGGAGTTTGAAAATTGTGAAAATTAGATGTCTTTAATTTCAAAGTTTTCCATCCATAGAGTAGGCACATGACCTCATGAAAACCGTAGGATCGTACTGAGGATGCAAGCGGCTACCAACCGGTCATTGGAGATTTTTAAAGGAGGCCTATGCCTAGCAATAGACGTCCTATGAATGACTTTCAAAGTAGATAAAGTAGGTAGGTAATTAGAAAATCCAAAGGCAAATGAAAAGATGACAATTCGTGAAGGAGTATAAACGATAAAACGCCTTTCGTGACAGATGGTAGTGTTTTTGCCTTCGAAACAGTGGGTCCCGGGTTCAATTTCTATTTTTTGTTCTGAATTCGCGTGTAATTCTTTGCTACATGTGTTAGTTATATGAAGGAAATTGACATAATAATTATTATGTCTAGCTTACTGTTCATATTGTTGAGGTTCCTATTCTTTCCATAATGAAATTACCTGGACGAAATCAGTTTCATCGATTGGTCAGCCGCTTTTCACGTTATTTTAAGAGCATATTTATTTATTTATACCACACCCACTCGGAGAGTGTCTTATTACTCGTCCATAAACGGGTTACAAAGTTCGTAATTTCTCCCTTAAAAATGTGCGGCGGGTAAAATTATATGGAATTTTATTACTGCCCTATGCCCTGATTCGGAGGGCAGGAATGTTGTATAAAAATCCATTACTGGGCAGTAATGGATTTTCATACAGCTAGCCGGGCGGCTAGCTTTCTTTTGTTTTTTAGCAGCAAACATGAAAAAAATACAAACGTCAAACCTCAAAAAGGTTTTGTATGAAATAATTAGAAAAAGAGGCGGATTTTTTTTGTTTTCTATTTTTAATGAAATGAGGATGGCAACTTTATTCTGCAATGCGAAAAAAAGCACGGCAATTTATTTCGTTGCGTTAAATTTTGTTTTTAATTAAATTGATTTTATTTATTTATTTATTTAGGCTTTACATTGATAACTGCATTAAAACTTACAATATATAACTTAACTTACAACATAGAACTAAGATAAATGCGTCACCTTTTGAAGAAAGCACCGCATGTAATTACTACTTCTTGGGTATAAAACAGTATGAAGACTATTCACTTAAAAAATCAAAATTAAAAATACAATTATAAATCAGTGCTATGAGAAGAGTTAGAGAGCAGGGTTGACCATTTCGGTCATGATTGAGTTTAAATTAATTTTAAATTTCATGAATGAATCTCCGAAAATATCGAACTGGTTGTGGTTCTGGAATTTATTTATGAGTCTACTTATTCTAGGCACAGGAGAATTGGCATATAACAGTCCCTAGCTTTTAATGTGAAAGTGACGATTTTGTTATGATGACGGCACCAGAAATAAAAAATACAGACCAAGAAGTCATAAATAACTTATTTCCTAAACTTTAATGAAATAAATATTGTATTTTATTTTCCTCGTAGGTGTATACTACACCTACGAGGTGTAAAGCACTATGTATCACTCGGGAGAAAGTTCATAACTAATCGTAATAAAACATACTCTCGAACAGAAATAGATCGTTTTCTCCCCACGGTGTACAATGTACTATTGTTTGATTTCGTTTATGGTGTGAACAAATGAGTTTTCCAACCCATCTAAAGTAGCATCTATTCAAATCGCAAGGCCACCAAATAAGCCATTAGTGGTCCACCATTATTCCTTCAGAATGTATATTAGAAATTCCATTGCGATAGCGGAGGTGGCAGGTAAATGACGCACAAAGCCTAACGGCTTATGTTCCGACGCTTTAGCATGTTGGAGAGCTGGTGTTTATTTTTGTTTATATTATTACTACCTAAAAAAAAATTCTATTTTACAAATATTCGTAACATCAACATCACGGAAATATAAATTACAACAAAAACACGGCATGTAAAGAGTACAAAACTCGAACAAATTCTACAGTAAAAAGTTGTGAGATCAAATGTAAAGAATAGAATAGAAAATACTTTATTGAACACAAAAAACGAACAGTATCAAAAAATACTTAAGCTAATGTAACAGAAAGCGGCCTTATCGCTGAAAACAATTTCTTCTAGGCGATTCGTAGTACCCAAGACGGTGACATCATCGTCACGGTAATAATACAAATAAGTATCATCATTATATTATTATTAGCTGCAGGACATCCATTGATAGACATTTGTTTTTAATTTATCCAGAAAAATCAAAAATCCTCTGCAAAGTTATTTCGAGTAGAGCTATTTATTAAAACAAATATATAACGTATGAGAAACAAACATCCTTAAATATTTCTAAAATTACAAGAATCGTTACACTAACTGTTAATAAAATTTTAATTCGATTGTGTTAATAGCCATTATCTGTTTGAGTAAATTGTCTAAAATAAACGAAAGTTAAAGTATTTCAGTAAATCCCAAATAAGTAAGTAAGTAAGTTCGTATAGGCCGGGTGGCTAGCCCTGGTGTCAGAGTTTTTAGGCCGCCTGAAGGCCTCTGACATGGCTAATCCCAAATGATATGGGAAGAGGCGCGGAGAAAGAAGAAGAAAGTAATTAAGTAAAATTGATCGCCAGCTCTCTTCCCAATCATGTTAGTTCATATTGAGCTCATAGTTGGCGCGGGTTGGTTTCCTAGTGCCTCTAATTGGCTGCACAATACGCGGCGTATCTTGTATTAAATGACGTCGTACTAGGTGGCGTACTGGCGTACTCAACTCTTATCGGGTATGGGAAATGGGCATTGTTCGGCTGTTCGTCGTGGTTTATGGAAAGCCATTGAACATTTCTGTAAAATGTACTGTACTGTACTGCACCAGCCTTTTTTAATAGTCCACTGCAGGACGTATGCCTACCCAAGGAGGGTGATTGGACCATGTCCACCACGCTAGCCCAGTGCGGGTTGGTAGATTAACATTCGTCATCGAATTTATATACAGACGTATGCAGGTTGCTTCACGATTTTTCCCGTCACCTAAAAAAGCCAGTGGTGTGAAATTCCGTACATAAATGCCAAGGAATTTATTGGCACGGGACCGGGGTTTGAACCCAGTACATCACGATTGTAAGGCAGGTGTACCAACGACTTATACCACCACCACGTCTGTAAAATGTAGTAAAATCATTTTAGTAAAATATTGTTAAGTGAAACAAGGAGATTTGTATAAAACCATGGTTACCGATATAAACCAGCAGATTGGCAAATTGCAATGGCAGTGGGCAGGGCACATAGAAGGACAGATCGTCGATGGGATCAAAAAGGTATCGAGTGGAGAACACGTGCCGGCAAGAGCAGCGTAGGGCATTCACTCACAAGGGATCGCAGGATTGCGCTGGATGCAAGCCGCTACCAACCGATCGGGGAGGCCTGTGTCCAGCAATGGATGTCCTGTGGCTAGTAGATCCAGATGGATGGTTGGTAGAAAAGATGAAGGTATGAGAGCTCTTTAAGTATCTAACTTTAGTCGTAAAAGGGTCAATAAGTGTAACTAATTTAAAAATAAGTACAAGAAGATCTTTAGTCCAATGCTTACTAATATATAATAGGTATAATGACGACAATGTTTCTGAGGTACAGAAAATATTTTCTGTACAATACATATACAACATTGTTTTTAGTTTTGAACTGATATTTTTAGTGAGCTCAGGTATAACGCAATATGTTCAATGGAGTAATTTATTTTTGTCTTCTTCGATTCCGTAGCGAATGAGTAAATCCAACCAGCTTTATGATTTTAAACTCTTTAAAAAAAGTTCATACCTAATCTATTCTTGACATTATAAATTTAAATGAGTACTAGTAGTTATAGTAAAAAAAATAAGAAATCCCATATATACTTTAAACTACATTTTAAATTAGTCAAAAACCTCCATCAAACCCCTGGAATCACCCCTAAATCTCAAATAAAAATATCAATGGCGCATAAAAGTCCGTAAAATTTGTTTGCGTTATAATATTTACCTGACCAGTGACCCGATTAATGCCCGCTTGAGGGAAAAGTGACCCTCTTCTTGAATGCAGGTACAATGTACGGTAGAGTCAGTTACAAAGGTATTACACTTATAAACTTTAGGCTCCAGGGAAGTACTAAATCCATTACAGAAGTTCCATAATATGAATTAGCTAGTGACAATGCAATGCAACGTACTCGTTGCGCTCAACGATGTGCAAAGTATAATGAATCCATAAATAAAAAAAATCAAAGAGTAGTATAAGAGTAGTATACAAATATAAGAGTAGTATACAAGTATAATGAATCCATAAAAAAAAAACAATATTTCTGTGATAAACATTTCAAAATTCTGTCGCGAATGCAGGACTCGAACTTGCGTCTTCGGATCACTAGCCCAACATTCCTTCTCTTTTCTGCGAGCCTGATGCTTTCCCAACTGAGCTAATTCGCAGTCCTGACTTTGCGTCGAATTTGTGAAAGTTTTGGTTAATCACAAAAATAACTCTGACATATAAAGTGTGGTATTCACTATAAAATTAAAATCATTTCATAAAAAAATTGTCTGTAATGTTGGTTTACGGACGTATTATTTAACGTGAGAACGTCATACGGAAAACATTGTTGAAAACAACTGAAACAAGCAGGACGCTTAGGCCGATCGGGCCTCTCTATCGCTTGGAGCTCTTGATTGCACGCTCGGCTCCGGAGGAACGCTTTTTCGTGCACTTGATATTTTTTCATTCTTGCAGCCGGCGTTCATCGATTAATAAGATGTTATCACGTCAAAAAATAACAATTAGTAAAGAGCATCGTTAGTATTTAGTCTTATTTCTAGTTCTTTCAGTCTGTGATGGCGGTTTTAAATAAATTGCGCTGAATAGCCCTGAAAACGCTACTCTACCTATATTCTAAAAGTTCCATAATTAATTCTAATGTTATAAGATAATTCATTGATACAATTATAAAAAGCACACTAATAATTATATAATGTATGAAAATATTATTGTTAAGTCGGTACTTTGACGAATAGTGAGTCCGTATTTTTGTAAAAAATAAAAATAGTATAGCCTATGAATGTATTATAATGAGTTGTTTACACTTGCTATTTAATCTGGCACTGTATGTATTTTCTCTCATAAGTGAATTTAATGTAATTCTTTGAGAAAATAAATATCTTAAACCACAATATCAAGCTATGACTTATTGACGATGCTCTCTTTCTAACCAAACAAAAAAATCTTACAAAAGTTTATGTGACAAGTAATTTAATAATAACACATGGTTTAACAATAATAAATTAATTAAAAAAAACATGGTTTAACAAGTTATTTATCACAATACTTTCATAATCACAAATGTCAATACCTCAGCTACTGCCTCATCCTATCCATAACCATCATTGCAATGGCTCGTCATTTCTAACACTCCCGAACAGATTTTCCTACCAATCACATTCTTACAAACATCCTTCACCCTTCGACATAAAGTTCAACTTCGTAAAGCATTTCAAAAAGAGGGTAGACGGTTTCAGTATGCATTGCTGGGGGGTAATGCGATACTGTTTAACTCGTGGGAATGAAAGATTTATTGAACGTATGCGTAATGAATAATAGGGATAAGATCTGGGATGGGACGGGCGTTTATCTACAATTCGTTATTGTTGTATTTTCGGGAGTTAGGCTACCGCAAAAAAGGATATAGTTACTAAAAAAAACTAGTGAAATACCCACGAGTAAATGTTGATGACCAGTAAGCGCTTATTTTTACCACATCCACCGACAATTTAGGTATTATAGGTAGACTGACGATACGAGTAAACTAAAGATCGCAGGAACGCGTTGGAAATCTAAAGGGGAAGCCTAGGTCCATCTGTGGACGTCCTACTGCTGATTGATGGATGGATGATGAAGTGATGATAACCAACAAATAATTAATTGATAAATAATATTTATACATTGATTTTGACCTGTGGAGCGTTTAAAAGTTGACCTCATTTTCTTACCGTTACGCTGTTAATGTTAATTTTCATATTGATTTTCAACGTACCTGAAACAAGGTTAAAATAAATATTAGTATTAGTTTATTAATAACAATAGGTTTCAGCCGAATTAAATTTCTTGGCGTCTGTGAACAGGAGACGAGTGGTTGCGCAGTAGATAAAGGTATATTATTATTTTTTAAGTTAGGGACGCAAGCGAGAGGATGTGCGCAGCTTGTAGCTGACGCCAAAAAAATTAATTTGGCTTAAATGAGATAATCTGAAATTTTTACTATTATCACAACCATATTTTGCACATGTTTTTAATATGGGATTAACTTTTTGATACTTATTGCAAAAAAATATGGCATGATTTCATATATCAATGGGCTGTAGGAAGATCTTTTTATTATGACAGATAATAAAGCCCTTTTTTTTCGAATATGTTCGCGTTTGACTATACACTGCCAGATGTTAAGCAGATGTGCGGTCTAGGGTGTAGCACGCTTACCTAGAAGATACCTATTTACTCAGGATTTGAAGACACCCACGTTGTACTTTAACGGGAAGACAGACCCAGGCAAAGCGTTCCACATAAAATAAAAGAACTGCCGATATAACGATGCGCGTTAGAACCAAGCGTTTCGAGTCCACATGCCTCATACGAACTGCCAGAATGTGGAACGCTTTGCCCGAGTCTGTCTTTCCGTTAAAGTACAATGTAGATGTCTTCAAATCTCGAGTAAATAGATATATTCTAGGTAAGCGTGCTACATCCTAGACCGCATATCTGCTTAACATCAGGCAGTGTGTAGTCAAACGCAAACCTACTTGAAATAAAAAAAAAACCTATTGCCTAATTTACCGTCTCGTATTGATCTGTCCTTTATTGATCTACTGCTGAACACAGGCCTACCCAAGGTGGGCGATTCCCACAAAAGCACCCGCCTGCGCCTGCCTAAGACGCGTCGTGGTATCCATAAAGGATTTTCCCTGGTAAAAAAGGTACCACACCAAACTGGCATTTTTTATTAATTCACTGCTGAATATAGGCCTACCCACGGTGGGTGATTGGGCCTTATTAACCACGCTGGCCCAGTGCCAGCTTATGGATCATCGAATTTCTTCTACAGTCGTAAGTATACAGATTACCTAACGATGCTGTGCCTAATTTACGCGCCCATTATGTAATATGTAATTACCTACTGACTTAGTTCTACATAGATACACATATAAGTATTCAACATTATGAAGTGCGTCAGTAGCATTAACAGCTAATAGACTCAATATTCACACGAGCCATTCTGTGAGAAAAATAAGAAAAATGGCGCACCAAGACGCCATAATGGCGGTAATGCTGCGTGTCACGAGGTCGTAGGGCGGGGTAGGCGGGGAGACAACGTCGGAGCTAGTTACTCGTAGGTGCTTACTACCAGAAATAAAGTTGTCTGTAAAGTCAGTTTACGGACGATAATTTTACGTAATAGCATAACAAGAAAATAACGTTGAATTAACAACTATTCAGTTGTTTGAAATGAATCAACAACTGAAACAAGCCGAACGTACCTCTCTTTCGCTTGTTCGGCGTTGTCGCTTGCATTCTCGGCTTAGGCGAAACGTGACACTATTTCGTGCGTGCGGCCGCCCTTCATCGATTTATAAGACGTTACCACGTCTATAATTTTTGCACCTTTAAACTACATTATGAGCGCTATGAGGGCTCATAATGTAGTTTGATTAGATGTTAGTTAGCGATCTTTGTAAGCAGTCTGAATGACCTCTTAGTATCCTTAGGCTCGTATAAACATATAATTTTAGTTGGAGACATAAACATTAACATTGCCTCGGGAAATCCCGACACTGCATCTGTCGATGATTACTTAAATATTACTGCGCAGCATGGACTTCTTCCTGCACATAATTTGCCAACTAGAGAAGGGAATTGCATAGACCATGTTTTATTAAAAGCTGATAATGTAAATGCTACTACTCTAGTACTTGCCTCTTCTCTCATAACCGACCATGCGCCTATCCTCTTTTATATGACGTGTTCAAAACCCACCAAAAAAGAAAAGCAAGTAAATCGACGCCTCGACTATACTTCTATTACGTCAGACTTATCAAAAACAGATTTTACAACCATATACAACTGTGATGATGCTAATGCTGCTACGGATAAATTGATTTCAATTATTTCATCAGTCATCCAAAATCACACAAGATTGATCAAATTTTCACATACTAAAAGGATCATTAAGCCTTGGGTAACACCAGGGGCTCTTAGATGCATAAGACATAGAGACAAATTACACATGAAAGTTAAAAAAAGGCCTGATGACATGATTCTTAAACTAGTTTACTGTCGTTACCGCAACTTCTGTACTAATTTGCTCCGTAAGCTGAAGCACGCTCATGAGCGCCATGAACTTGAAAGGGCGAAACGAAATCCAAGAGCCACCTGGAAAGCCATAAAACACATCGCCGGTATTGTTCCAAAATCATCCTCAGCATCGGACTTGCTTGATGGAAAAGATGATCCTCAGAAAACTATAGACTCGGTTAACAGTTTTTTTGCTAAGATAGGTGGTGAATTGGCAAAAAAAGTCACTCAAACAAATAAAAATTCAGCAATAGATTTTGATGCGATTAGAAGTTCAAAGAAATTAGTGAACTCCATGGCTTTGCTTCCTACAGACTATGGGGAAGTGGATACTATTATTAAAGGTCTTAGAGCTGATTGTGCTGTTGGCTGGGATAATATCCCAGCTAGCGTTTTAAAGTATGCTAGTGTCTATTTAACACCTCCACTAACTCATGTGTTTAACCTCTGCATCTCAAGCGGAGTCTTCCCTCGAGCCTTTAAAAAAGCTCTTATCCATCCCATCTACAAGACTGGTGATAGAGACAATGTAAATAATTATAGGCCTATCTCAGTGCTTACTGCTATGTCTAAAATACTTGAAAAAAATCTGAATAAGAGATTAGTTGAATTCTTTGAAAAGAACAAAGTACTTGCTAGTAATCAATACGGTTTCCGTAAAGGAAAGACGACCGAAGATGCAGTGCTTGATCTGACAAGTAATATTGTACAACTACTGGACTCGAAAAAGAAAGTTCTGTGCATGTTTTTGGACCTGTCAAAAGCATTTGACACTGTCTCTATCCCCATCTTACTGCAACAGATGGAAAACGACGGAATTCGAGGACTTGCGTTTGAGATGTACGAGGACTACCTTACGGGAAGAACACAATCGGTAAAAATTGACGATTACGTCAGTTCAAATGAAATAATAACTCATGGTGTCCCTCAAGGTAGTGTGGTGGGACCAACTCTTTTCCTCGATTACATAAATGGTCTATGCAAACTGGCTTTAGAAAACTGTAAGATCTTTACATACGCAGACGATACAGCTATACTGGTCCACGGTGAAACCTGGGAAGAAACACAAAAAAATGCGGAGAAGGTATTAAAAGCAGTGATGAAATGGCTGGCAGAACATTTATAACATTAAATATCGAGAAAACTAAATATGTAGTATTCACAGCCAACTTTCGATCACAACCTTCTTCAGGTTTCACTATTAGAGCCCACAGCTGCGGTGATGATACAACAGCTGGGTCGTGTACATGTATGCACCTAACAAGAACATGTGAACAAAAATACCTGGGCGTAGTCATGGATAGCACCCTGAGCTGGAACGGACAAATTCAGGCTTTAATTCCACGAGTGAGAAGGGTAATGAGTGTTTTTAAAAGACTAAGAACAGTTGCTTCTTTTGACCTCCTCAAAACCGTGTACTTTGCCTTGGTACAGTCAATTATCTCCTACTGCATCACTGTGTGGGGTGGTACATATACCACAGACCTAAAGCGACTTGAGGTGGCGCAGAGAGCGGTTCTCAAAGTCATGACGCAAAAACCTATAAAATATCCTACCAACCTACTATATAGCGAATGCTCAGTCTTGACGGTTCGCCAACTCTACATACAACAAACGATTCTCCGTAAGCACGCTCAGATTTGTTTCGATCCCAGCTATTATGACAAACGCAAAGGCCATAGTGTTTGTAATTATAGGCCTCATAGACTTGACCTCACAGGGCGCCAGTTTGAAAGAAATGGTAGCTTGCTGTATAACCGAGCAAATAAACATCTAAATATATACCCTCTTTCATCGGCAAACTGGAAGTTTATGCTAGTGGAATGGCTCAAAAGTATATCCTATGAAGAGACTGAAGCTCTTCTGAGACCCATCGAGCAGCAAAACTTTGCACTTAACCTTGACTGGCAATGAAATCCACAAACACACACACACACAAACACACACACACACACACACACACACACACACACACACACACACACACACACACACACACACACACACACACACACACACACATACATTTTAATTGTTAACATCTATAAATTTGCAAAATGTAAAACTAAAACAAAATTTGTCTAGTTGTAATATCTCTTGTATACATCATCATCTGTACAATAATAAGGCTATCCATCAAAACACAGGTGTGAACTCACCTAGTTTGTATGGCTATGGCTGCACTATCCATGTTTGTACAAAGTTTTGAAATAAATTGATTTTTGATTTTGATTTTGATTTGATCATCGAAGTTAAGCAACGTTCAGCAAGGTAAATCATCAGTTCATCACTAACACATACCTACATGCATTGTTGGTAGGGTAAATTAAAAAATAAAACACGACTATGGTGTAAGTAATTTTTATAACCAATAGCTCCTTACCTACGAGCCCAACCGAATGTAATTCGAAATTACCCCGTGCATTACTGAGCGAGACAAGGCGTCACTGGAGAAATTGCGGGCGATGAGACGGGCAGAGCCGCGTGCTGGTGATAGGTTTATTGGGGGATTGTATATTGACAGCATTGATGCGTTTTTGAGCTGCGAAATATTTTCATACGATATTTTACTTGAAATAAAATAATAAATAAATAAATATTGGGGGACATCTTACACACGGTCTCTGACCCCAAACAAAGCGAAGCTTATGATATGGCTTCCAGAGACTGATATACTACATATACATAGTTTAAATACAAATGAAACTATAGAGCTCTAAGCGAAAGTTAAAGTCATACTATTCGAATTAAACTTTATGACGTACTCGTATGTGAACACGAGGCGGATCATCGTGCAGTAGTATAGGTAGTATCTTCACAGACGTCATTAAGTTTGATTCGGCATATAGATATGATTTATTATAATATACTAGCGATCCGCCCCGGCTTTGCACAGGTGTATTATACCTACATATAAACCTTCTTTTTGAATCACTCTATCTATAAAAAACAGCATCAAAATCCGTTTCGTATAGTTTTAAAGATATAAGCATACATAGAGACAGACAGACAGCGGGAAGCGACTTTGTTTTATACTATGTAGTGATTGCGTGAACGAAGCGTCTTGAATTTTGTGTAAGCAATTTTAAATGTCAGTGACTTAATTTTATATCCAACTAGTTTTTACCCGCGGCTTCGCCCGCATACGCAATATATCATTATAATTTATAGCCTATGTGTTATTCTGATATATAAGCTATATTATTGCAAAGTTTCATCTCAATCCGTTCAGTAGTTTTTGCGTGAAAGAGTAACAAACATCCATACATCCATCCATCCAACCATCCTCACAAACTTTCACGTTTATAATATTAGTAGGATTTTTGCACAACACTTCGCAGAAGTACCATAATCGCGATTATGAAATTGATAGAGATCACAATAAACTCTTTCTGGATCCAGTTTCTTTGCTTTCAATTTTAGAGATAATTTGAATTCGAGAATGAACCTTGAAAAACGACCGCCAAATATTTTGAGTAGAAATTGTATAAATAAATAAATATTTTTATACATCTTACACAAGGCCTCTGACCCCAAATTAAGCAAAGCTTGTGATATGGCTGCCAGAGACTGATATACTACATATACCTATTTTTAAATACATACTTATATAGAGAGTAACTAAATAACACCCAGACACAGAGCAAACACTCATGTTCATCACATAAATATTTGCCCCGGGTGGGTATCGAACCCACGCCACTTTGACCCGGAAGTTAGGGTTACTAACCACTGAGTCACCGATGCAGTCTTTGCAAATACATCATCATGAAAAAATCATCATCATCATTTTCAGCCTGTAATCACCCACTGCTGAGCATAAGCCTCTCTTCTTGTACGCCATTTACCTCGATCTTGTGCCAATCTCATCCAGGTTAGACCCACGACTCTAAAAGTATCGTCGACCCATCGAGCTTGCAAATACGCACTAAGAGTATGTAAATAAGATAATAGGTATTATTTATCTCTTAATCATCTCTATATTCATATTACTATTTCATAAGACGTAATAAAAACTCACGCAACAATCTTCAGCTGAAATCTGAAATAAGCTCTCTCTATTCAAGGGCGGGCATTTTGAAATTAGAACGCTAGGCTATTTGCACTTGAGAGGGGACAAAAGGACAGCCGCGTGCGTGCCTTATTGAGCCTGCGGGCTAGTGATGCGAAACGATCGCAATTATAAAGATCAGTGTCATAAATTATCGTATTTTCCGAGAATATTTTCAAATTTCAATTCTTATTGTTTGGTTAAACAAATGACTGAAAACTAACCGCCTTACCACAAAAGATTTAAGCACGCATTAAGCACAGTTTAATGGTACAATTTGTACTGCTAAACATTGCCTAAAGTGTGCGTATAACTTTTGTGGTAAGATGGCAACTGTTTGGAGTTTTTGTTACAATTCCAAATATTTAGTTTTATTAGTTCACCTACTTATATTAATGAAATACCTAGCATCGGATTTTATACCTAAGCCTCTTAAAAACTGACATGTCGAAACGGATAAAATAACCGGGTTTTATAATTTAGCATGTCATTAAGATCATTAGAAAAATTATAATTTACTTAATTGTGCCCTGCGATAATTCGACTAATATGTAGTGGGATTCGCCGACCAAAATATTGATCATAACGAAACAAATTTTCTAAAATTTGTCAAAGCAAAATAAAACAAAGGAAAATCTACTAGAAAAAAATCGCGCTAATGTCTTATCAATAGTGCAGTACTAAATCGGTTGAACATCTCCAATCCGAAGCTTACAAACATCGATTAATCGAATCCAAAATTCCTTTCTCGCGCTTCCTGATTGACGCAACTCGACTGAATCGAGTGTTTGTAATCGTGTTGCAATCATAATGGCCATCGAACGAAACATCGTCCGTCAGTATCGTGTTGTCTTCACCATAACGTAGTGATTGATTGATTTGTGCTACTAATCCGTCAAATTCTTCGTTCTTCCTGGTTCTGCTATAGATAGTGATGACTAAAAGATATAGTAGCTGACTGCTAAAAAAGTAAAGTAACGCCTCAAAATAAAGAACCTAAATATATCGATATCTTTTACAGCTTATTATATTCATTTATTGGCTAAAATTATATTTATAACACAAAAAATCCAATATTTACATTAAACTACATAATAATTATCATAAGAATATATCAGCCCCAAACAAAGCACGGAACAAAATTAATTTCTATGTAAATACGCAAAGCACTAAGCGAATCTTATCGCAACTACATAAATTATTTTATGTGTAATAATTTCTAAATTTGATAAATTATAGCATTTGGAGGATATCTACTCTTTTGTTCTTACAAATATCACGAACCTCATAACTACACTGACATTTCTGCTATACAAATCTTTAGCAATCTATACCAATATTATAAAGAGGAAAGATTCAGGGACAAGCGTCTCAAATACGGTAACCTCGAATCCACATACGAGTTTGTCCCGTTTGCTGTGGAGACGGCGGGTTCCTGGAGCTCTGATGCCATCAAATTTGTCACGGAGTTGGGGCGCCGCTTGAGGGAGAAGGGACGTGATCCCAGATCGGGATATTTCCTCACGCTACAAATATCCCTAGCAATCCAACGAGGTAACGCAGCCAGTCTGATGGGGACATTTGGGTGCTCGATGGCTCGCGACAGACCGCAAAAAAGAAGAGAAAAGATTTGATTGTTTGTTTGTTTGCATCTAATATGTTCCGAAACTACTGAACCGATTTGAAAAATTCTTTCACTGTTGGAAAGCAACGCTATCCCCGGTGAACATAGACTATAATTAAATTGTTTTTAAAATTAGGGATCCTTACAAAAACTCCCATTACGTAAGCCAAGGTGTAAAAATCATCACCAAAGAAACTCATTGATACGGGATCAGGTTGTGTGACGTTACTTGGTTACGTGGTAGATGTAATAGGCACAATACTTATAAAATCTGTCTTTTTAGCCAATCGTACCAGCCCGCCCCGCTGGTAGTTCATAAATGAAAATGCCCTCCTCGCGAGACAAATACTTCCCTCCCCGTCGCCCCAACCAAAAATTGCTCGTGCCAGCCTTTGATAGTCCATTGATGTACATAGGCCTACTCAGTACTCACGAAGGGTGACCTAAATTTCATGAATAAGAATGACTACAGTCTCTAATATCTTCATTACGGATGCAATTTGTTTTAATTACAAATTCTAGAAGCTCTTTTAAATAAGGTAATTTTACCAAAAAAAGAGCTTATTAACATATCAGATATTTGCGAGAGCCCATGCCTAGCGGTCGCGCCTCGAGCGTCCATTCATCCGAGCAAGAGCCGAGAGTAAATACGCCTTTAGCTACCGCTACGCTAGATTCACACTTCAAATTTGACAATGGAAAGTACCTAGATTCAAAAGCTTTGTTCAAAAGACTCAAATATAATTGAGTAAAGACGACCACAATGCGTGTTTTGCATTAAGCACCCTAACTTCCTCTCTTTTTAACACGCTTTTATTAGTTTCACCTGTATGTTTTTGCTTGCTTGCATGCTTGTAACCAACTCCTTTGCGATCGATTTTGATCTACTTTGAGCGATCAGATTTTCTTTAAACCTTTGCTCACCTATAAAAGAACGAAGACAACGAATTTAAAAAAAAATATAAGAAATTGACGAATCTTAAGCGTGTTTTTTACTTTTTTTTAAATTATATTTTAAATAAAACGCCCCAATAAAATTACCGACAACAAACAATTTTGAAACTGTAGAAACTCGCGTGTTCGAATATTTTTTATCAAACATACTCAATTTTTTAAACTTGTAAGAAAATGATTGTAATTTTAGTTAGGTAAACGATTTGTTTTTGAATATTTAATTTCTGATGAAGATAACTAATTAAAAAATCTAAAAAATGATTAGCGTGCCCATGCCTAGCGGTCGCGCCTCGGGCATCTATTCATCTGCGGTAAGCAAGCGAGAGCCGCGAGTAAATACGCCTTTAGGTTGCCACTAACCACTCTGCTGGATTCACACTCCAATTTTTATATGTACTTAGGTACTCAGAAAATATATGTCTCTAGCATTAATGATGACGATGAACTGTGGTATGAGTTTCAAGTTGATTTTGGCTACGGCATCAATATAGAAAAAGAAAAATTGCCAAGTCCCCTAGACCACACATCTGCTCAACATCAGGCAGTGTGTAGTCAAACGCGAACCATTTCGAAATTTTTAAAAAAAGTCGATGGGCTACTGACCAATTTTTGCACTGGATGCAAGCTGCTGCGTCGCCGTCTAACACGTCTTATGGAAAGTCTATTGAGCCCTTTATCCAGCAGTGGATTTCTTACAGCTGATATAATGATTATGACAAATTTTATGCACTTGGGTTTTACTATGAGTTTTGACATGGCTGATATACCTAATTTTAACAGCAAACACCCTAGCATAGTGCTTAGGTGTGATTTCCACTCCATTTACGTTCCACTTAGTAGCGAGACGATGACTACTGTGTCATACATAAGCATAAGGCTCAGACTCCACCAAAACGGAGCTGGGCTTTATAGACCGTAAACTCATTGCGAAAAACTCGTTTTTGCTTCGATAAGAACAAAACGTTTGTGGATTTTCAGTATATCATATAGACTTATAGACATGTTTGCATAATCTGAGACGGTTTCTAACACAACAAACCTCGGTCTCTATCCAACTTTTTTCAATTCTCTGCTACAAAATGTTCATTTTATTTAAAAACAAGGTTTTTAGTATATGTTCAAAATAACATCCGTAAAATTCCATTGACGATTTTATAAAGGTATGTTTACTACAAAAACAGTGATACATTGGCCTCCACTCATTGTGTATAGGAAACCAACCGATAAACTATGTGTCCTACTGCCCTTGCTAGCGCTCGATTAACTCGTGCCAATCTTTGTGGACGCATTGAGAGTGTTACTAAACTAGGCTGCACACCAAAGCAGGAAGCATATCTACAGCAAATGCAACGAATGTTTTCATTTATATCTATCTAGTACGCACACACAAAAAGCAGTTGCTACTCGCTGGCTAGCTGGGAGAATTTGCGAATTGAGTGTAATGTAATAATGTATATTTTGTGAAAATAAATGTAAACCGTGTTTGCTGTATGCTTGCTGCTTTGGTGTGCAGCTTGATCAACAGTCATTGCGAGCCTAAAATGCTGCTTTAGCCACAAACGTCGCCACTCTGATTTTCTGATATAACGTTGTCATGTAGTGCCCGCAATATTACTAACATTATAAGATTTTTCTGACTTTATGGCGTCAATTACCGCTCTCTAAACCGCGACATTTTTTTGCATAAACAACGTGCTAGTGATGTCATCACAGCTGTACGACGTCCCTTATATAACACCGCTATTCTAGGAAAACAGAGTTTATAGATTTTGAGGATTTTTTTAAAGAGCATCATAAATATGGTTCGACATCTATATGCGGCTATGCGCTCTGTGATGCTAAATCAATGGTCTCAAAAGACAAAATGCGAAATCTATAGAACTGGCAAAATATCGGTATATTCGTAATTTCTCCCAATAAACAACTTTTCCACGTAAAATACTTGTTTAGTAGAAAACTGGTAGAACGAAAAATTGACAGATACAAAAGCTCTGTGCTAATTAAGTGATAAAATTTGATGCTGTTACTCTTGATTCTTTACATTTATTAGCTACGGGCGTAAAATAATGAGGCGATTTCCAAAAAAAAAAATGGTTTCACAAAACTTACTAGATGGCGTAATAGTGATATAAATTGATCTGTCATTATCAACTGGAATAGGGTGTGAGAGAGAAACCTATATGAAAGTCTCCAATACTATACTGAGGTATGACTTGGACTACATTTGGATTTGACCGCGACTTTATTGGACTATGACGTGACTATTTTGATAAAATATTACTAAAAATTATTCAATCTTAATACTTGATATTGGCATATGCACAACAATGCGACGCCAAAACATAAAAAAGAAGAAGAAGACATCTTGACAATGACAGTACGGTTTCCATAGTCAAAGGATCGACGATTTCAAACTATTGTCGCCATCTATTGGATACTTTTATCACATTTTTTTTTTAGAAAACGCCTCATTTGCAGTGTGGCCATTAATTTTGGTACGGGCTTTAATTTAAGTACAGTTTGCTAACATGAGTGTAGTTCAGTTCTCGCTTGTCCACTATGCGACGTAACCGTGTGTAAAACATCGATAAACTCGAAATTATGTAAGTTATCTTTTATTATTTCGTAACAACGGCAGTTAATTAAAGTTATGTAAACTTTTTTGCATTTATATAATTATTAAATAGTTCCAATTATCTGGCTTCGGATTTTGGTTTTGAGTTTTTGATATGTGTACATAAGTACACATATCAATTGGGCTATTTGGTATTTTATATTTGTCTGAATCGTCTCGTCTATATTTGTCTGAATCGTATCGGCTATTTGGTATTTTTGGGCTTAGTTTAAAAAAAGTGCATTTAGAACTCAACTTTCTACATTCCATTTCTATTTGCAATAGTAACCCAAAAACAATCCTCACAAAAAATCCTACTTCCTACTAATGTTAGAAACGCGAAAGTTTGTGAGTATGTATGTTTGTTACGCTTTCACGCAAAAACTACTGAACGGATTGAGATGTAACTTTGCAACAATAATGCTTATAAATAACACAAAGACTATAATTTTATTTCTATAAAGATATTGCGTGAAACAAAGTTCGCCAGGTCAGCTAGTATAACATACAATAATTTTTAAGCGTTAGTGCAAGGTTTTACTGACTTCCAAAAAAGAGGAGGTACCATGTTTATATATTTTAATGTATATTCAGCGATATTTTCGCCAGTTGTGAACTGGTTAAAAATATTTTTTATTTCTAAATGGTATACCTACTCCCGAGGTCATCTCATTTAAATTTTATCGAAATCGGCTGTGAAATTTTGGAGCTGATTCAGACCATGATTATAAACAAATTTTCTACGGGGAATAAAAGAAAAACACTGTTTTATACATTTTTTCTATTCATAGTGGCAATTTTGTACGCAACAGAGTTGTTTATACCTAATTATGGTCTTAGTCACCCCCTGTCGGTTTAGTGCAGGGTAAGCAAATAACCCTGTATAAGAGACCTATGAAAGTGGCCCAAAACTGACACAATTACGTTTGCTAAAACATACTAAATCTTAATCTTGAACCGACCAATAATGAAGAACATACTTAAAAGAGTAGTAATTAAAAATCGTATTAAGATAAGCGACACGTTTTCGTGAGATGTTAAAAAACGGATAGACATAGGTCAAGGTAGCAAAGATTAGAATTTTATTTGTTTATTGTAAACAATTGTATACTTAGATTACATAATTTCTTTATGGAATTTTACTGGTATTTAAAGTAGTAAAAGATAATGCAAAAATCAAGCTTAGGCCATCTTTGAACAGAATTCAACTATTTGCTTTTTTTAGAAAATGATATTCCTATTATTTTCTTTAATAACAATCTTCATCAATGGGAATTTCATATTTTCGGATCTTAATGTCTTTTGACATTGGCTGTAAAATATGGCGGTGTGATGGCGGTTTTGAACAAAAGTCATATTAGAAAATGTGAAATTCCATTCAAATTAAGCATTTGATGAGGTTGTTTTACTCTGCTGCTTTCCTCAAGGATGATTAAATTAGTGAATTTGATGTTTCTTTTCAGAACAAATCAAAAATGAAGATTCTTCTCCTCACACTTTTAGTTGCTGCGGCAAATGCTGACAACTATTGCAAAGGCGTCTTCATCAACCAAAAGTACTACAACGTCGAAATTGTCAAAGGAGGTCTCAACAGAGTTCAAGAACTAGTCTTTAATAGGAATGATAATACAGTTTACTTTACGTTTGAACAAATCGCTAAAGTACCAACTCGTGTATTAGGATACCTGAAATTAAGCGACAACAGCGCTGGACTTATCGAAGGTATAAGAAATGCTACAGGACTGGCTATAGATCAAGGCTTAAATAGACTATACGTTGGAGGATCTGATGGACTTTTTATGATAAATCTGAACCAAAAAGACAAAGTTCCAGAGAAACTTCCTGCCAACGACGATATCAGGAGTATATTTGTTAAAAACAACGTTGTTTATTTTGTCAATAGACTAAAACAAGGATTCCGATTCGAGTTTGGCGTAGTCAACCCCGTTTTTGAATTACAAGGATTTGCCGTTGATAAATTCATACTAGACGACGATAATAATATTATATTCTTACAAGGGAACAAACTTTTTAGAGTCAAACTTGGCACCAGAATTGTCAACTCTCATGAAAAAGTAGATACAACTGATATAGCAGTTGATGTAAATTATAAACCTTATGTATGTACCAAAGATGGATTATATGTTTACAATAAATATAAGTACGTGTTAGATAAGGTTAGCGATCTAAAGGATATAAGAAAATTAGCATTTGTGAACAAAGATGAACCTATTTACATAGTTGTAGACACGCTAGTAAGACTTATTAACAATCCTGTACCTTGTTTTGGAGACTAAACATTTTAAGATTTTGTACCCTGCATCTAGCATTGGAGTAATGATAAAAGTTGCTTATCTAAAATAGTCAATTTCACTTAGTTCACTTAGTCAAATTACACGTCTAAAGATGTATTATAATTATTTTTAGGAGAATGTGCTGAATCTGGATGTGTGAATAAATGTTTCACTTTATTCAATGTTGTTTTGATTCCAATTTAGTTAACCACAAACGAGGCGACTAAACCTTTGCCATACTTTCGTAGCTCGCCGATATGGTAAAATTTGGACTTATCTCTTGCACGCAGAAGTTACTTACATCAGAAGTTATTATTTGTTACTAAGATCGTATAGTTTTTGAATACAAATCATGTCCCTACATGTAAGTGTATAATAATTAATATCAAAGCAATAATTTTCCCTCTTAACTATATTTTTGAGACGATAGAATTGGTGGGTCGAGTTGAAGTCTAGTCAGTAGCCTAGAATGAGAATCAGCTGTTACGAGAGGACACCGGAAATTTTCAACTTGAGGGTGGATTTGACACTTTCCAGGCCCTTACCGTTTAAACCTGTACTTGTGCGTCGTAGGCATACTTATGTTGTGGAGTTTTATCGCAACACCCCCCTTGTCGCAAATCCGGGCGCATTTGTAACAGGCACCCGGATTATCGGCGCGCCCCGGGCAAAAACTGGGTATCGCTGGTTCCCAGTATTTAGTCTCTGTGAAAACAGAACAACAACGAATTTTCACATAGAGAAAACCAATGAGTTTATGTATGAACTCTTTGTTTCACCTTGAATTAATCATAAAATATTCATACTACCTTCAATATTAATAGTGTAACGACATTTTATACTATATATAACGGGACTGAACTCACGTGTGGGGATAGTCGTAACGACTATAGTTTCGGTCGCATTCGGCGACCTTTCTCAAGTTGGCGAGTGCTAGCACGCGGAGCCGTCTCGCAATGCACTGGGTTATCGCAATCGTTATATATAGTATAAAATGTGTGAAAACCACGTTAATTTCCATAGTAAAAAAAAGTGTAACGACAGTACACAGACGATATCATAAGAGCTACAAAATGTTGTTCAGCTCCAAGCAATAAAACAATGCAGAGCTTTGAACATATTAGGAATATTAAGAACTAAAAGACGGCTTTTACAACCAATATTTTTGGGCATAGGTAATAAGCATAATATTTTCCGCCGTTTGTAGGTTTTGTAATCTAATCCTCAAAGCAAATTTTCAGTTAGATCATCAATTCGTCATCATTGGACCATTTTGTAGACAATATCATCGCGAAGCAAAAGCTTGAACTCAGCCATAACTATTTCCATATTAATCAGTTGGGCATGTAAGTGAAGATAAGTTCTTACTTAATTTTATAAACCCGAAAGTGTGTTTGTTGGTTTGTTTCTCTTTCACGCAGCATAGAGCAACGGATTGCTTTGATTTTTGTCACAAACATAGTTTGAAGGACGGAAAGTGACAGGCACTTTTCATCTCGGAAAAATGAATGTTTCACATGGATTAGTACATAAATCAAAATATTACGCGAGCGGAGCCGCGAGCAACTGTTAGCGTACTAATAAAGTGGCAAACAGGCTGACGGGACTCCTGGTGATAAACAACTAAGGTTGCTATGAACAACTGCAAAACCGGAGGCGTTACCAGTGCGATGCCTACTCTTTAGGGTAAGGATAATGTTCAAATTTTCAAAGCTTATTTTTGTTTTATTTTTACAGATGGGACTGTAAGAATTGATTTTGATTAAAAAAGTAACTATTTGGTGTGAGCGTTAGACTACGGCCTAGCTTAATTAGTAAAGGACGGGGACGGCAACTAGAGTCAGTTTAAATCCCGCAGTCAAGACAAATTTTAGAATTGTGTCAAAAAGTTATTTTTGTGATGATACCTATACCTGAAGCCGAGGTGGCCTAAAGGTAGTGACACCCGCCTTGCAATCGTAAAGGTCGTGGGTTCAAATCCCGGTCCCGTACCAATGAGTTCTTTGGAATTTATGTACGGAATTTCACACCACTGGCTTTTCGGTGAAGGAAAACATCGTGAGGCAACCTGCATACGTCCGTAGAAGAAATTCGATGGCGTATGCGAATTCACCAACCCGCGCTGGGCCAGCGTGGTGGATATGGCCCAATCACCCTTCGTGGGTAGGCCTAAGTCCTGCAGTGGACTATCAAAAAGGCTGGTCCTATACTATACTATACCTAGGTATACCTAAACATTTCACACATTTATCGCAAATGCAGGACTTGAACCTGTCTCTTTCGAAATGTTTGTCACAAAAATAATTCTTTGAGATAAGTAAGTAAGATCTAGTGTGGGAAGCACTATAAAATCAAAATCATTTTTTTGATTTGTGAGTATTACAAATAAGTATTGCTTGTATTGTATAGAGTTTATCTACTGTTTAGGCCGAGTGCACACGCGCGTCGACCCGGACGGGTCCTGCGACATTCAGCACATAAATTCGCTGCAATGATTCATGATTGCGGACTTCGGCGAAAGTTACGAACGATTAATCGTCGAGTCTCGGTAATCGATGCACCGGACTTGTTAGGGCGGGTGTACATGTGCTTGTCGGGGCTTGATTGTTGAATTGGTCAATTTACAATATGCCTACTTTTCTATCATGAATTAATAAATACGTAAATTGTGCACATACGTATTTAAAAACAACAACACATTTCTTAAAACAGAAGAAACCCATAATTTAAACACTAGATATAAAGATAACTTAAGTTTGCCATCATCTAGAATAAAAATGTTAAATGAAAGCCCATATTATATGGCAGTCAAAATATATACCTAATAAACTACCAATCACCATACAAAATAAACAAAAAATTACATCATTTAATTTCAAATTAAAACAATGTTTAGTATTACATTGCTTTTATTCGTTAGATGAATACTTTGAAGTCACCACCTACAAAAGTAATAAATAAGCTTATTCCCAAGTAGGTATTTATATTATTTGATTATTTGTATGACGATCTCTTAATAATTCTATAATTACTTGCTACTAAACATCTATGTATACTTACATAATTAACTTCTAATCTTAAACTTAGATCATAAGAATAAAATGTAATTATTTGATAAATATGGAGAGCGCCCTAGCAAGTTATAATTTTGCAATGCCCGACAAGGGCGACTAAGTTGTAAGCACATAATATCTTAATTAAGACCTCAAATGTAACACTTAGTGGCAATAAATAAATCTGAATATGAATATGACTAGGTATTCATACCGATCATCGAAGTTATGCAATGGTCAGTCTTCGGATGGGTGACCGCGGGTGGCATTTAAAACTGAACGCTACCGTGGCTCGGATGACACGTTAAATTGTAGGTCCCGGTTTTTTTTAACCATTTGGCCATGTTAGAGGCCTTCAGGAGGTTTTAGAACTCTGTCACCACTTACAACGCCTCAACTGTGAAGATTTTTGACATCGGGATTCACATACCAACACAAGATCTTATAGGTACGTTTCTTTATTTTACTACGGAACCCTAAAATTTTGTAGCAGTCAGTGCATTCGATTTACTTATATTATCTCTAGACTCCTCTTTGTAAATTATCTAATTACTTTAAATTTAGTATTTTTAGCCAAAAACAACTCTATGAGGTGGTCTGATTGTATGTATGTTTGTATAATTCACACTCTAAAAGTCTATCTCTTACAAAAAAATTACAAAATCTTTAAAAATCGTAGCAACCAGTGCATTCTAGTTACTTTTTTACTATATGTAGACTCCCTATGGAAATTAATTACTTTAAAAATATATAGTTTTAGTCAACAACAAATAATTGTAATTTACACTCTAAATCCATCTCTTACTAAAAATTACAAAATCTTTAAAAATCCTGGCAAGAGCAAAATAAATCCAATTTTGTAATCCACCTACAGCATAATGAATCGATTATATTAACTTCAGACTTGAGAAGTCATTTCAAGATAAAAAGCGCAGAAAAGCGTTTAATGGAACTGTATGAATACCTAAGTGGGTGTAATCATGGGGATATTTAAGGGCACCCATCAATTTCGTTTTAAAAGGTCTGACATTTCATACCTTCAACAAATTAGCATAAGGTAATCGTAACTTGCGAATTATCACGTTGATGTAATTTACGCAATATATACCTTGGTTTCATCTTGCCTCGTTTTAAAAAAAAGGTGTACCTACTGAACTTCACAATTTTTTTTTTTTTTAAACTCGTAGTTCTCTGTACCGTAGAACATCTATTTAACTGATCTTCATAAGCCTATAAAAATCAAACCTGTGTACCTTTACAACCACCAAAAAGTTAAATTCAATCTAGGTATATCAGGCTTTTAATATTTTTATTTTCAGGGTTCCGTACCTTAAAAGGAAAAAACGAAACCCTTATAGGATCACTTTGCTGTCCGTCTGTCCATCTGTCCGTTTGTCCGTCTGTGTGTATGTCAAGACTCTTTATCTCGCGAACGCGTAAAGATATCGAGTTGAAATTTAAACTGTATACGTATATCAATGGTTTCTTGCAGCTGTGTAAAAGAAAAACTTCTCTGTTATCGTTTAAAAAAGGTAGAGCCGTTTATGTCGTAAAAAACCGCATATTTCGACACACAAAAATCAAAACCTAGAGGGTACTTCCCGTTGACATAGAACTATGAAATTTGGCGCGAAGTATTGTCTTAGAGTACATATAGGAATAAATCTAAAAACTGTACATTTTTATTTACATCACATAAAATAGGGCCTCAAAATTCATAAAATATGGGCTCAAAATTCAAAGTGAGTAAATCGTATCATGTAACGTGTCATATAAAAGAACTTCATTAGCACATGCTAAATAGGTTTTTAATTATTTTAACAATGTGTTTGTACGGAACCCTCTATGTGTGAGCCTGACTCGCATTTGTCCGGTTTTTTTTTTGGTGACGGCGCCGAAATCTTTTACAGATACCTAGCTGCATTGGATTAAGTGGTCTTAACCACTGAAACCTCCACTGGGATCTCTGTTTCTCCATTGGAACGCACTAGTGCCTTCTAGCATGTAAATTGTCCCAGGACTAAACACGCCTGCTTACAACGTCACTGGCTAAGACGCACCGTTGTCTCCGCCGGACTCAATTGGGTGAAACTCATCCCAAAATGCGCCCGACTAAAACACCCACCCTCGAATCCCAGGTGCCCCACCTGGGATAGGGAGGGTGTTTTAGTCGGCATTTACGACAGGCAGGGGATACTGATACCGTATTCCAATACCCCGGTTCCAGGGTCTAATACCCTGGTTCCAGGCCCCTCATAAGGCCTAGCTACATAATTTTTTTACGTAGGTACATAATAAAGTCACTCATCAATCACCTCCGATGATCGCTAACACCTAGTCAAACTATGCTATGAGCGCTTCTAGGTATCCGTTGGTGATCATCGGAGTTAAGCAACGTTCAGCATGGTCAGTTTTCGGATGGGTGACCGCGGGTGGCATTTCCAGTTAAGCGCTGCCGTGGCTCGCATGACACGTTAAAGTTTTAACCGTTTAGCCATGTCAGAGGCCTTCAGGCGGTTTAAAAACTCTGACACCAGGGCTAGCCAACCGGCCTATACTAATTTACTTACTTGGGTGTTGATCAAAATAATTGTACATTGGAAAAAAATGGGTTGTCCTACGTCTTTAAAAAATTGTACTACGAAATTGTGACTTTATTATGTATGGTTTTATTTTTTTATTATTAGTGTAGTTCATGAACAGTCAGATTCTATTCTTTAATAGAGTTTTGGTGTACTAAAAATATCGATTTATAAATAAGTTACAAAACGTTACTATTTCTGTTCATACAAGAAAAAGTTGTCCTACGAGTTTCTGATTCACTTAAAAACCTCTCTAAGCTATTGATTTTATGAACTTTCGTATACAACTTTTTATTACTATTGGCATTGAATCTAAGGTGAATTTTGCTTTGTTAATTATTGTTTTGTGTAACGTTATAGTGGTTTTTTTATTTTTTTAAATTGTGTCCTATGATTTTGATCGTTTCTCACACATGTGAGTAACGCAGTTTTCACCCATTTACAATTGTTATTCTACCATAGCTAACATAATTCTACTACGGCAACACCAATTTTTACAAGAAGATGTCAACATAACGCCATTTTGTTCATTGCATCCTTAATGAATGCGAAATATTGTGTGTGAGTAACGAAAAAGCTATTTTACATGTGAAAAACGCAAGTGTAACTCCTAAAAGTAAGTAGTTTTTGTTTCTCAGCATGCTTTGTATTAAAAAACATGTTTTGTTCTATAATTTCTCTAATTCATTCTTATGTGCAACATGTTTTTGAATCGAAATATGATGATTTAGAGGTCAAGTCGTGTTTCTAACCAACATGTGAGTAACAGAGACATGGACGTAACGTTACTCACCAATGTAAGGGCTTCTTCACATCAATATTGATAGTCATATGTGCGCAACTCACGCGTTTGTACGGAGGAATTCCGTACAAAATAAGATTGCATTCTCATTTATATCTACAAAAGTTGACCGAATTTTCATCTAAGAATAATTTTATCATAACTTTTCGCAGATGGCGCCGATGACTAATGCCGAAAGGCAGAAAAATATAGAGAAAAATTGAAATTTAGATCTTTTAAATTTTTATTGACAATATGAAATCACCCTTACGTAACCTGTGAGTTACAATTTTAACATGTGAGACACGTAACGACACGATACATGTGAGTGCCATGTGAGTTACGTACATTTATTTTGATCACCACCCACTTATCAATCACTTAAGATGCAAAGTATTCATATCAAGACCCACATCATTATCATCATCATTAAGCCATGTGGAATAGAGTTACGGGGTCGTATTAGTGTGAGCTTTATGACGTCATTATCTCAAGTATATTAACCTAGTTCGCTAAGAATGCTGGAGTGAATTATCGAGTACCTACGGACTTCTGGATTATGGACTTACTAGCTTTTGCCCGTGGCTTCACCCGCGTGGTATTTTGATTTTTGTGCTAACCCTAGGAAGCTTTTATTTTTTCAGGATAAAAAGTATCCTATGGCACTTTCCATTTTCCAAACTATGTCCATTGGCCATGCTAAAAATCAAGCCAATCTGGTTTTCCGTTGCTGCGTGAAAGAGAAACAAACCAATGAATCAACAAACACACTTTGGTATTTATAATATTAGTAAGGGGAAGGATTAGGATATCATTGACGTCATAGGAAATAATAAAGTATTGAAAGAGTGGATAACGAACTTAGAAAATTAACTTAACGAAAACTAACTTACCAATATACAGGGTTATTTCTAATCAATTATCATACTTTTAGGGGCTTATTCTGTACATCAAAACTAACAATTTTTGTTCTACTACATATATTGATTCTCAAAAAAATGTTGTTCTATAGAAAAAATCGTTCACCCTAGACAAAATGTATGGAACAGCTGATTTTTTTTTTTCAGTTTTTACAAAAGTCGCAGAACAAAAGTTGTTAGTTTTGATGTACAGAATAAGCCCCTAAAAAGACGATAATTGATTAAAAATAACCCTGTATAGCTACGTACTGCTTCAAATGAGTACATTATTATAGTAGCAAATAATTACACTTATCTATGACATAAATTAGTTTTCTTTTACATTGAAACCGTTTTATGAACATCTAAATGTCCAAAGATATCTCAAAAAGAAAATTGATACAAAAACACCAAACGAAAAGCGGGGACGCGGGCAGGAAAATATACAGCCACGTCCCCCATTTTACGATGGAGATATAAATTTTTTCGTCAATTAACAAAAGAAATAATCCTCGCAGTACAAAGCAATCCTGTTAATCGAAGTAATGCCGTTTGGTAGCGGCAGTAAATGGACAAATCAGATTATTTCACCCACTATGAGTGCGTAGATGGCTGGGAGTATGCTCAAGGCATGAGAGTGAAGCCCTATAAGGTAGAGTGGAACGGTTGAAACCTTTTCACTAGTCTGTGATACTAGTTGATTGAATCAGGCGTTACTTTGCGGAAATTCATCTTGAAATCTTTGTTTTGAATAAATATAATCTGCTACTGCGATAACCCTCATAATAAATAAGCAAGAAGTATAACCCTCTTTTGACTTTATATGTAAATAATAACTATATTTTCAAAATTAATTAGCTTACTAAGTACTTAAATAGTATTTTATTTTCATTTAGTAACCTAGCTTTTAAATTTAGTCGTTTTTATTGTATATCTATAATTATACCTTCAATAGTTAGCTAATAATAATTACTTTTCTAGTATTGTAGTTTTAGATAACATGTTATACTTAATAATAAGGAAGAGCCTAGGTCCCACGACACAGGTCACCCTAGTGTGGGAACTAGTGCACAACTTGTTTTTGTAAATTTTTATGGAACAATAAACGTTTTATTATTATTATTATTAATATTTAGTGTATTTCCGCTAGCTTGCTGTAGGCAGATAAGTTTAAGGGCATTGATAAAAAAATATTGAAAACACTTCACTAAATTAAAATTACTCAGAGCGAATAAAAAAATCAAGCGGGAACGTCGTTGAACAGTCAGGTGAAGCCGGTTTTTATACATGTGTGAGTGTGTCGCTGTTGCGCTGCCATAGTTCGACTGTCAAGCCAAGGCGTAGTTTCCTTGTACGTTGATGTGTGTGTAATTGTCTGTACACTGCGAGGCGTGTTTTGGTTGGCCTCACTTGTTTGTTCACAACATTCTGTCTTTATTTTTTTATTAGGTCTGAGCATTAATAAATACGAGTAACACCCTTATTCTCACTGCACTACACTCTGTTCGACTCGTGTTTCGCCTCTCAACGAGGCACTAAATATTTATTTAAAACAAAGATTTGTGATACTAGTTAATGCTACTAAATTTTGGTGTTTTGGCGCGATGGCAATAATTGTAGAAGTATTATTTATTCAAATAAAGTTTCTGTTTACTATGCTAATAATAAAATCACATAATAATTAGTTATTTATGTTATGATGTTTATTTTAAGTGCTTTCCACACTAGATTTTTATCTCAAAGAGTTATCTTTGTGATAAGCATTTCAAAAATATGAAGCGAACGCAGGATTCGAACCTTGCCCCTTCGGATCACTAGCCCGACGCTCTAACCACTGAGCTAGCTCGCCTCCTACGCAAGCTTCAAATTTCTGAAGTGCTTACATTTTTCAACTTATAGCGTTGGTGGCGCCACCTGTGATACCCGTATTAGACAGGTTATCACTCAACTAGAAGTTATTAGAACTTCTAAAGATTGACGAGAGATGACACACTGCTTAATCAATGTTATGATGTTTATTTTAAGTGCTTTCCACACTAGATTTTTTGCGTAGGAGGCGAGCTAGCTCAGTGGTTAGAGCGTCGGTCTAGTGATCCGAAGGGGCAAGGTTCGAATCCTGCGTTCGCTTCATATTTTTGAAATGCTTATCACAAAGATAACTCTTTGAGATAAAAATCTAGTGTGGAAAGCACTTAAAATAAACATCATAACATTGATTAAGCAGTGTGTCATCTCTCGTCAATCTTTAGAAGTTCTAATAACTTCTAGTTGAGTGATAACCTGTCTAATACGGGTATCACAGGTGGCGCCACCAACGCTATAAGTTGAGAAATGTAAGCACTTCAGAAATTTGAAGCTTGCGTAGGAGGCGAGCTAGCTCAGTGGTTAGAGCGTCGGGCTAGTGATCCGAAGGGGCAAGGTTCGAATCCTGCGTTCGCTTCATATTTTTGAAATGCTTATCACAAAGATAACTCTTTGAAATTAGTTATTTATTTGTACGACACGTATTTACAGCCGTGGTGTACACCGCAGTGATACCATTGTTGACCGACGAAACGGAAGTGGTACTAATTCGACGCGTACATATTTTCTTAATGTATAACTAAGCATTAAGTTTTTTTATGGAAGTCCGATTTAGATAATTCTTTTTTTTATTGGAAAGATTAGAATTAGAAGATAAGAAGACGGATCGATGTAGCATTTTTCACATTATCATTGAATTATCAAAAGTGTCTCAGCCAATTTCGATAAATTTAATGGGATTTTTCAATTTCGAAGTAGGATATACCTACTTCGAATTTGAATCAATTTAATGGGATTTTTTAATTTCGAAGTAGTATATACCTACTTCGAATTTGAATCCCATTAAAGTTATCGAAATTGGCTGAGACACTTTTGATAATTCAATAATAATGTGAAAAATGCTACATCGATCCGTGCGAAATACTCGCGAATTCTGTATACGGTTGAAATCGGTCATGCCAGTTTTTACAAAAAAAAAGAGATTGGTGATATTTACCAACATGCAATCTGTTTGCAAGCCTCGATTGAGTCTGTGTTTTAATCTAATTAATTTTTTTTTTTTTTTTTTTTTTCTTTTTTTTTATATATATCATACAGGTCTACACTACTACTACATAGAAAGCAATTGGATCATCCACAGACCCTTGAAGGTCTAAAGATAATCCAAGTGCTCAAGCCCACTGCCAGTTGGCAGCGTGCCCAGCATGCTGGCAGCATTGCCACGCTGAATGGCAATGCTTATACGTTGAGCCAAATAAACACCAGCATTTTGGTCACGCGTCGCGTCCACCAGACGCTCAGAAAGACTTTATTAAAATACATATGGCACACTTCATATAATGTTTTGATCTAATATTATTTATTTATTAAAATAAAACCGCTATCCGCTACTGCCTGTCCCCTACCGTGCAGTTATCAGACGCAATAAATTAAAAGATCCTGCTAAGTCCCCTCAGAGCCCCGCGGCGACTCGAAGACATCGCTTCCACCGGAAACTACGGGGATTATCCTTGTGTGAGTAAAACGATAGTGGTTAATAATTATTACTATTATTGTTCTAAGAAGTATATGATTTTTTAATGAAAATATTGAATTTTAAGATTGGAGAGATTTTTTTTTAATATCATTAAAATAGGAAGTTTGCGCTGGAAGCAAGCTGCTGTATACTTATGTATATGTAGTCCTATGGAGCGGGTTCCGGGTGTTTTCCAAACGACCGAAATAATTATTCTGGGATTTAGTTCTACTCATTTTCATCATCCGCAGCCTTCTCTATCTCACTGCTGGGCCTCTCTCTTACGGTGCCATTTGTCTCGGTCCTGTGCTAATCGCGACTAATTAAGTTCGACCCGCCATTTTCACAATATCGTCTCGCCATCTTACAGCCGGACGACTAACCTTGCCTCAGCCACTACTCCTTCACTGTCCTACTATAGTTACGATCAATTCTTACTAAGAAAATTTCGAAATTAAATTGAGTTTTTTGTTATTTAATTATTTTTCGCTAAAATTAGCAAAGCTTATTTCATTTCTTGCAATCTAAATTTAAAATTCGAATGGTTCGCTCGAATTGATGCTGAGCTATTTTTGACCGAAGAACCACCGGAGGAGGTATAAAAATGTTACATCGATCCGTGCTAAATATTCGCGAATTCTGTACACGGGTGAAGTCGGTCCTGCTATTTTATGCCAAAAAATTTTTTTTTTTTTTAATTCAAAATAATTTATTGTCACAATTATTAAAATACAATCACAATTAAGTCACAATAATTATTGGATTATAGTAGATAGATAGATAAATTCTTTATTGTTAACACAAAAAATACACAGATAAAAAATATTAAAACTATATCGTGCAACAAGAGGCCGCCTCATCTTTAAAAGCGATCTCTCTAAAATAAAAAAAAAATAAAGGAAAAGAATTATCAAAATCAGACTACTCTGTGATAAAAATATGCGAGTTTATGGATAAAAAAAAATGCGTCGACTTTAGCGCCTCCTCCGTTTCATAGTTAAAAATATTCAATGACCTTTGACAAAATGTTTGATACATACAGCTGATCATAGACGAGTTTTTAAATGACAAATCTTTGTGCAACTATAATGTGTAATATAAACTCACAATTATTCATACCTATAAAATTAATGTTAATAATTTTGCATGCCCTGATGCTAGAGCATGGTGCACATAATTACTCGTATGTATCTAATTTATCACCTACATGTTACCCATGTCTCCGCAAAATGAATATTTTGACTTTGACTTTGATTTTTTTCGCGATCATAAGGCTGGTCTCATAGGAAAAAGTTATAAAAAGCCCAACGGTGTCCTAACATAGGAATATCCCTCGAAAACTAAAGTATTTATTTGCATGTGAGTATACAAAAGATCTTAAAATCCTCATCAATCCTCCTCATCAAAACAGACATCTTATTTGGTAAGGTACTGGCTAATCTGCTGACCGTACCTCGCATATTTAAGGGCATGAAACCTATTTGAGCATTACAATAGGGATGTCTTCTTTGTCTGAAAGCGAACTCGACGCGCGCCAGCAGACGGCCGTGGTCCAAGTAGATAAATACTTTGAGAATACAGGACTTGGCGATTTTTATCCCCATAGTAAAAGTTGGCCATAATGTCTAGCACAACTACAGTACAGGGTATTGCTAGTTAATTCACAGCCAACCTGTATATACTAGTCATTCTCCAAACAGTAGACCCCGAACAAACAGTAGACTTGTGGCACTTTCAAGTGAATCACAAAATGCACAGTTATTTGCTCTAAAAGGCACCAATATGCACATTAACAGATGATTTTCTTCCTGATTTTCAAGATTACTGGGTTTAGTTGGGTTAGTCTTAATATCGACACAATAGACTGAATACGCTTGTGTCCAGTTGGAGAAATTAAATATCATTTCGTCATCTAGACACACTAAGAATTCCCCTCGTGTCCAGTCTACATAGCGAAACTTCGATCAGTTTTATGTTTTTACAAACAGGTTACACAGTTATTTTGCAAATGGAGTACTGTACTGTACTGTACCAGCCTTTTTCATAGTCCACTGCAGGACGTAGGCCTACCCACGAAGGGTGATTTAAAATGGAGTACAGTCAAGTTAATAATATGAATTAGTAATTGCGATATTATAGCAATTTCGTTAAAAATAGGTCATAATGCTGAGTACTGTACTGTACCAGCCTTTTTAATAGTCCACTGCAGGACTTAAGCCTACCCACGAAGGGTGATTGGGCCATCTCCACCACGCTGGCCCAGTGCGGGTTGGTGGATTCACATACGCCATCGAATTTCTTCTACGGACGTATGCAGGTTGCTTCACGATGTTTTCCTTCACCGAAAAGCCAATGATGTGAAATTCCGTACATAAGTTCCAAAGAAACTCATTGGAACTGGATCGGGATTTGAACCCACGACCTCACGACTGCAGGTCGGGTGTTACTACCACTAGACCACCACGTTTGCATGCTGAGTACAATGATAGTTTAAAATATACCTGTCGCTTAAAGATACACCTTTTAAATTCTCAGTAAAAAGATCTAGCTCTAGACCAAAAATACATTTACAGTTTCTTCCTCACAACTCGCCCGCCTTTTCCTTGTCGCTTGGTGCTTAAAATCCTGCGTTATCAAGGTCTAAATTGCAAATTTAATACAGCCATTTGCATCTGAAAGGAGCTATGCAAAGTTCATCTTATACGCAGTGATTTGTACATTTTGTACTGTTTATCTAAAACTCTTTATCTTAATACGGCGTACTCGGAACGCCGTTATATCGCACTTAGCCCCTGTTCCCCTTGTCTAGATGCTGAAATTTGCTCTTTTATGATATTTTTAAAATGTGTTGCTTGTTTATTATGAAGTTGTTTATGTTATGTTTAAGTGGTGTTTATGCAAATTTGTGTTTTACTGTTGTTTGCATGTGAATAGGATTTTTGTACTTATTTTAGATTTGTTGGAAATAAATTTTTAAATATGAAAGGACTTGTCCACAAAATGTATGGAGGCTGGTATAATAATAATCAAAAATTCTAACCTCAACACTCGCTATATTTCGAGAGAGTTCATATTTTTCTGAGTATATTACATCAGTTAAAAACATAAAAGAGCACTCCGATTTTTTAAAATTAAGTTTGAATTTATTAGGATAAATAAATATATTTGGCTCAATAGGTAGTTTATCTCTAGCAACTCTGGTTAAGTCACCTCTAAATTGTTAAATAAAACTTCACTTCAACAAATTTCGATGACACTTGGTACTCAAGTGACTGACATGACACTGATCACACACAGAGACAGACAGTCAGTTAACAAAAGCGAGGTCTACTGTTCCGAGAACTACAAGTACCTAATAAATGATTGAACGTATTGCACAATCAAATTGTTTCTTTGCTTTATGATCAAGTTGTTCACTGAGCGCGACGGTCATTAACATCAAATAATTTTCGAGGTTGATTAGAGAATGTAATGGGGCTGTATTGTAATCAACTTTCAATTTTATTACTCTTCAAGTAAAATATATCTAACTCTCACAAAACTTAAAAATTAGTTAAAATTAGAGTCGCACCGTCCACACGCCGGCGGCTGCAGCGGAGGACGCTGCTGACAAGAAGCGGCGAAAGTATGCCCCGTTGGAGACCAGTTATTTTTTTGTGCCTATTGCCGTGGAGACGATGAGATGTTGGGGCAGTGAGGCCAAAAGTTTGACTCCCGCTCTGGCTCGTATTTGGTGTAAAGGATGGCCATCGCCATACAACGGGGCAATGCGGCATTATGCGCTCCTTTGCACCAGGTATGATCGCATGAGTTTAGTTTTTAATTTTGAGTTTGACTAACTATAGTATGTTTAATTGTTTGGTTAATTTCCTATTTTATGATTACAAAAAATATAGTAGTTATCGATCTAAATATTGAGAAATGCGAAACGAAAGATATTTTTCGTTAAAATTATATTATTATTAAATTACGTAAATTAATTTTGTGACATATTAGGCCCAAATTTAAAAGTCCCATCGTAATTACAATAGCAATTTAGAGTAGCCCTGTTTCTTTTTGACTGACGAAACGGAGGAGGTTCTCAATTCAACGCGTATATTTGTTTTTTTTTTAATGTACGCATAACTTTTTACATAGTGGTCCATTTTTAATGATTATTTTTTTAATGGAAAGAGTATACTTTGAAGGTCCCATTTCAATTTTATCGAAATCGGCTGAGCCATTTTCGACAAATCAACGATAATGTGAAAAATGCTACAGCGATACGTGTGAAATATTCGCGAATTCTGTACACGGTTGAAGTCTGTCATGACATTTTCTTGCGAAAAAGTTATTCACTATATGAATTGAATATAGAACACTATTTTACGTTGCTATTAAATTTACAATGGCGCCTTTGAAATTGGGCCTATTTACTTCCTAGCTTTGACAGTAGCTTCCCACGGGATTCTTAGATAAAAAAAAACTCTGAACATAATAGCTATAACAATGCCAAAAAAGTCTATTTGTTGCTCAGTGAAAGAAACCAACAAAAACACTTCCGGATTTATAAAATGCTAGATCATCCTAAATTTCTGAACGCTCCTGTGGCTCAGCCATGTCACAGTAAGCAGAGGAAACTCTGTCACTAGGGTTAGCCGTCCAGCCTATACCAACTTACTTATCATGATAATAAGCATTTCTGAGCGTCTGGTGGAGGCGACGCGTGACCAAAATGTTGGTGTTTATTTGGCTCAACGTATAAGCATTGCCATTCAGCGTGGCAATGCTGCCAGCATGCTGGGCACGCTGCCAACTGGCAGTGGGCTTGAGCACTTGGATTATCTTTAGACCTTCAAGGGTCTGTGGATGATCCAATTGCTTTCTATATAGTAGTAGTGTAGGTAGTCTATTTGATAATGTTAAAATAATAAAATTAAAAAAAAAACATGATAATAAGCTAGTTGACGATATTTTTTGATATCTCTTGTAACAGTTAACCATAAACAGAGCCGATTAACGAAAACAAAAATTAAATCAACTTAGAAATATAGAAGTTACAAACATAATTATTTTCTTGCTAGACAAAGAGCGCACTATGGCAGGCTATGACGTCACTGCCTGTAAGTGTCATACATTCGCCATACTCATACTATTTATTATTATATATATACGCGCACTAAAATTACGAGATAAATAAATACCTCCTCATCTAACTGAGTTTGAGTCAGTCTACCCGTGACCACGGTCGATGCAACTCAGCCGAAACGTCGGGATGAGGAGGTATTTATTTATCTTGTAATTTTAGTGCGCGATTAGTCCCGCAGTATATAATAATAATGTGTTCAAATCGCGAAAATGTAAAAACAACATAATCATACTATGTTATGTTTTGTGGAAAAAGGATACGACAAGGCATCCCTTCTATACTGTATACCAAATCAGATCAATTTGTTATCAGGAAAGAGACTAAAAATCATTTCAATAGAGAACACTTTAAAAACATGACTACGCCTTGACATTTTTATAAAGCCATCAGCCATGTGTCGCTGTCGGCCCGCACCCACGACAGATAGACAAAAAATGGAGGTGTTATCGTAAATCGAAAAGCAATGAAGATGTCACGGCATGTGTCATTTTTGGAGGCATCGGGCCGTGACCGTCTCGGTAGCTTCCCTCCCTCCGATGTGAACTTTGGGCGCTTTGTGTTGCTATTAGTCATGAAGATTTTAATGTTTCTCATGAATAAGTGTAACATGTTGTTTCTTTTTCTTCGAGCAATTATATCTTTTGCTCGAAGGTAATTGTTGATTTTTTGAAAGGCGAGGATAAAATATGTTTTAGACTTATGTATGAATAGTTTTTACCCGCGGCTTCGCCCACATACGCAATATATCATTATAATTTATAGCCTATGTGTTATTCTGATATATAAGCTATATTATTGCAAAGTTTTCATCTCAATACGTTCAGTAGTTTTTGCGTGAAAGAGTAACAAACATCCATCCATCCATCCTCACAAACTTTCGCATTTATAATATTAGTAGGATAGGATATTATTGCAAAGTTTCATCTTAATCCGTTTAGCAGTTTTTGCGTGAAAGAGTAACAAACATACACCCATCCATCCTCAGAAAGTCACAAACTTTCGCGTTTATAATATTAATAGAATGTAAATTACAATCTTTGTCTTGGCTTGACACGCTTCCACGTGTCTAGATATAAATATTCTTAGAGATATTTAGAATTTAAAACGAGAATAATATTTTCACTGTATGGAAAGTACATAGGTACTTGAGTAATATATATTTTATAATACATACCTATAGATTGAGCTTTACACTCTTGCAAAACTAGCCAATGTAGAATATTCATCGGCTATTTGTAAGTAAAACAGTTCATATATAGGATAGATGCACTAGTTATGGCCATCTTAGTATAATTTATAGCCACTTTGAATTTTAACGATTAATTAGGCAATTTATTGTTAAAATCGGGGTCACGGTAGTACCCCCGCTAAGTCGTAATTTTTAAACAAAATATAATTTAAGATTCACACAAACAATATTTTTGCTGCAGCATTGTTTATGATTACCATTTATGCAATAATCTTGACAACAACTGGCCACAACCGGGTCAGTGGCCACAACCAGTTACCTGCTATTCATAGAATATTGGATAGTAAAGTGTTTTGACGATAGAGCATTACCATGCAAAAATGTACAAACTTTATTGGCCATTTGTAAGTAAAATAGTACTTAAAAACGTTATGGTATTTTGATTGTGTTGTTTACTTCGTCAGATACGCAAAACATATTTCTTTATCATAAATACAGACAGGCTTTTCTCATCAAACTGAACGTAAAAATGAAACCAGTACAAAAATTTACGAAATCAAACAATTCATTTCATCTGCGCACCGAAAACGGTCTTCTATCTACGAAACACAAGCAAACAGAATATTTTCACAGCTTTTGAACTTGTAAGCGTTCCGTTCATAAAATGTAAATCGGAACAGCTGTTCTGTGCGTTTGTTTGGTATCGACTTCACGCCTCCCAGTTTATGTTGCTGGGGATTTTTCGATACCTATTTCGGTATTTTTAAACGTACTGCTAGCTCTTGTGTGGTTTTTAAAATTCTGTTCTATTCTGTTATAATCTTAGTCCTACTATAATATTATAAACGTGAAAGTTTGTGAGGATGGATGGATGGATAGATGTTTGTTACGCTTTCACGGAAAAACTACTGAACGGATTGAGATGAAACTTTGCAATAATATAAATATTTTTGGGACATCTTACTCACGGCCTCTGACCCCAAACTAAGCAAAGCTTGTGATATGGCTGCCAGAGACTGATATACTACATATACTTATTTTTAAATACATACTAATATAGATAGTAACTAAATAACACCCAGACACAGAGCAAACACTTAGGTATGTTCATCACATAAATATTTGCCCTGGGTGGGGATCGAACCCACACCTCTTTGAACCAGAAGTTAGGGTCACTAACCACTGAGCCACCGAGGCAGTATGATATATAGCTTATATATCAGAATAACACATAGGCTATAAATTATAATGATATGGCGTCAAAAACTAAAAGATCATGCTGGCGAAGCCGCGGGTAAAAACTAGTATTCTATAATTTTTAAACGAGATGACAAGAGAAGTAACAGTTTAGCAGATAGTAGATGGATATTTGGATAAAACAAATTGATACTGTATTCTAAATTTATTTTTTGTTAATTACATATTGATAGAGCCTTTTTGTAGATTTCTTCTGTATAGATATTTAAACCTAAATCATAGCATATTAGGTACATAATCAAATGTTATTAGATCTATTACTTTGAATGTTCTGAATTCTGAATTAGGGCTTCATTATTGTTGATTACCTGAGATAACTTAATTATGGATTTTCTTATGGCAGGATTAACCGTGGATGTTCTACAGATGAAATGATAACATTGGTGATTGATTAATGATGACTAATTTTGATGTCATTTACTGCTGAATGCTACAGTAGAACAGCAATTTAATTTTATCCACCTTAAGTTAAAGCAAAATACAAAATTTCAAATTTATTTCAATAAATCGTAACGCCTTTAGAAACCAGGAAATTAAAGCAATGATCGTAAAGTTCGAAACAATATCTTCAGGTTTTCACGGCAGACATTGTCATCTTCAGTATTATCAACGTAAGAACTTTTGTAATGCTCGTAAATGTTTTATAGCCGTTCAAACATTACCGCAACGAACCCCGACCGATGACATTCTATACATAGACAGGGTAAATTAAAAAAAAATGATTCATAGTTCTTCATTTCGTACAACAACATAAGGTTACATATAAGCAAAAGGAACGATGCTACCCGCAGTAGTCAGGATGATTGTGTCGCAAATAGCTATTTTATATTTCCCTCTTCGCCCCGGACCTTTGAGGTGTACACACGTATTTTGACAGTGGATATTTATTAAATTTAATTTAAAATAACAAAATTTTTACGTATTAAAACCGAATCAAGTACCAGGAGTGCAGCGCAAGCGAAGAGGCTCCGCAGCCCACCGATACGAGTGAGTAACACACATGCAAATAAACCAATTGCTCACAGGCAACTCGCAGTAACACTGGTGTTGTACACGCACACATTTACATAAAGCGCATGCGCAAAACAGCTACGGAAGACTGTGTTAACGCCTGCAGAAAATCTCGGAGCAAGACGCACCTTTAGTGTAAAGATCTACAAATACTAAAGAGTTGCGCTCAGTTTGCTGTATCGGTTTGCTCAGATTATCTAACAACTGCAACAATGTCCGTTCAACGTTCTCCTCCTAAACATCTGAAGTTGCCCCAACCAGAAGACTCTGATAACAACGCTTGTTGCACTAGTGACTCTGAAAAGAGCGCTGTGCCAACAAGGCGACAAGCAAGAAAAAAGCTCGATGTTGTTACAGATCTAGGATCCGTAAAATCAGAATTAAAAAATGAATTGAAGAGCATGATGGAAAAACGGGAGAAAACCTGGGACAGCAAACTTGACAAGCTTTGTGCTGCCATCGCGACAGTTCAGGAACAGAACATAGAAACTCATAAATCACTGGAATTTGTTACCCAAAACTTTGAAGATTTAAGTAAAAAATATGAAACTTTAAACGAGAAATACAACACGGCTCTTAAGTATATTGATACCCTCGAACAAAAAATAGAGAATATTGATCGATCATCGCGATTATCGTCCATTGAAATGCGCAACGTTCCGTATAAGCAGACAGAAACTAAACAAGATCTAATAAAGTACGTGAAGGAAGCCGGAAAAGCTTTAAAGCTTGATGTTCAAAGTTCAGAAATCAGGGACATATTTCGAGTACAAACTAAATCTGGTACAAACAAACCGATAATGGTAGAGTTTTGCACTGTCACCACAAAAGAGAAATTAATTGATTCCGTGAAGAAGTTCAATCGAGAAAATAAAAGCAATAAATTTTCCACAACACAATTGAAACTTCCAGGTCCTGTCCTACCAATTTATATCTCGGAAAGTCTTACTAGTAAGACTAAGCGCGTGTACTATTTAGCCAGAGAATATGCCAAAACGAACAAATATGCTTACTGCTGGACTTCGCATGGAAGAGTGTTTCTTAGAAAAACTGAAGGTGGACGGCACGTCAGAATCGATTCAGAAGCAGCTCTATCCAAGACAGGTGCAATCTGACTACCTTCAACAAACAATTTAGATATATGTATTAATATTTTTTATTTCTATAGTTGCATGCCTACAACTACTTGCTATAACAATTATATTTACAACACACACAAAAACTCATCAATAAATACACTTACCATACACATCGACAAAAGTTTATCTCAGCCATATTATTTGCATCTGTATATTGTATCTTTATACAAAAATTGTTACAAAAAAGTACATTTAACTTTACCTTATAAGTTTTTACCGTTTGAATACTCTGTGATATTGAATCATCTGGTTTTTGATATTAGTAGTGATTTGATTACAAACTCTCTTGATGCCCATGATGCAATTTTGATGAATAATAATGGATAAGATTTTATCAGATATAGACAATACAAATAACCCTATCTGTGACTATGTGAACGACCCTTCGAATTGTGCTAAATATCTCAAAAAGTCAAACTATAACGGTAAACCACTTTCAATAATGACATTAAATATACGTAGTATTAACGCTAACTTTGACCATCTCGTAAGCTTTGCATCAACCCTTGACATTCACGTAGACATTTTTGTTTTGACGGAATGCTGGACACATTCTCAAACGGTGCTACCAACTATTGACAATTATAATATTTATTACACTAAAAACCATTTCAATCAAAATGATGGAGTGGTAGCGTATGTACGGAATGAACTAAAAACTGATTGTACTGAACCAGATATGGACGAAGGCAATTGCCTGGTCTTAAATATCAACAATCAATATAACTTTGTGTGCTCTTATAGACCGTCCTGCTTTAAAAATTCTACCAAATATCTCGAGTCCCTTGATAAGATCTTAGGAAAATTACCGTCCAATAATTCGATATTTACAGGTGATATTAATATCAATTCATTAGCGAATAAAGAAACAATTACAACATCTGTTAGCAATTATCTTAATCTTATGGCCATTCATAACTTGCGTCAAGGTATCAATATTCCTACTAGGTTCAATACATGTCTAGATCATTTTATGATCAACACCAAAAATTATTGGCAAACGTTGGTTTTTCCAAGTCTGACGGATCATTCCCCTATCATGTTAATAATTTCAGACAAAATGCTAGCTAGAACGAGACATATACATGAAAAGAAAAACATTGATTTCAGTGGAATAGAACAACACCTTAAGTTTGCAAACTGGCATTATCTGTATAAAATAAAAGATGTTAACACAGCCACGGAATACTTCACGGAATATCTTACTGAGCTCATTAACAAAAATACAACTACTAAAAAACAACATTCTAACCGGAATCGCCCTTTAACTCCATGGATCACAGAAAATATTATTAAAGCTATAAGAAAGAGAAATAAATTACATAAACAGTCTCAAGATTCACCAAATAATATACAGCTTTATAAAAACTACATAGAGAACAGAAATAGATGTAATAGTATTATCAGACAGACAAAAATTGAATATTATCAAAATAAATTAGAAAATAATTTAGGCAACATCAAACGTACATGGGATATTATAAAAGAGGTAGGTAACTTAAAACAAACAAAAGATTCCCCTAAAGATCTGCTAACTATTGCAGACTCTCCTGACAAGGCTCTAGATGCTGTCAATAATTATTTTACAAATGTAGGTCAAAATTTAGCTAATGATATCTTAAATAACCTTAATACTACTGAAGCTACTCTACAAAGCAAGGCTCATAATGACTGCTCACCGGTTAACTCGATGTCGCTATTTCTTACCAGTGTAGAAGAAGTTAGCAGTATCATTATGTCCCTAAAAAGCAACAGTGCTCCAGGGTTTGATTGCATCTCAACCAAAATTGTTCAACAATTCAGAATGCTATTATTAGAGCCCATTACATACATTGTAAATCTAAGCTTTGAAACTGGAAAATTTCCTAAAATTTTGAAACATGCTATAGTCGTGCCCATTCATAAATCGGGCAACAAGCTTGCTCCATCGAACTATAGACCTATATCTTTACTCAGTACTTTGTCCAAAATTATTGAGAAAGCTGCCAACAAAAGACTAGTGAATTATTTAGAATCTAATAATTTTCTTGCTCGCAACCAATTTGGATTTCGACCTCAAAAATCAACAAATGATGCAGTTTTACATCTCACTACATTAATTACTAATCACCTTGATAATGGTGATAGATGTCTAGGAGTGTTTTTGGACCTGCAAAAGGCTTTCGACACCGTATCTATACCTATACTACTTAAACGCTTAAAAAATCTTGGGATTAGAGGACTGGTATATCGGTGGTTCAAAGATTACCTAAATGAAAGAACACAACAAGTAAAAGTGGATCAACACTATAGCGGCAGTGCCGTCTGCACATACGGAGTTCCACAGGGAAGTACGCTCGGTCCTACGCTCTTTCTTATTTACATAAATAATTTGTGCAGCCTAAGAAGCCCTAAAATGGAGCTTCTTATGTTCGCGGATGACACTGTCCTTTTGTTCCATGGTAAATCGTGGGAGGACGTTAAACGTACAACGGAAGTGGGTCTCGCTTTGGTCACTACTTGGCTAGAAGATAACCTTCTTTCACTCAATACCACCAAAACTAAATATGTATGTTTCAGTAAAACTAAGACCTCAAAGCCAAAAAACGACTTCACTATTAAAATCCACACGTTTCCATGCAACCGTTCTTTGGCCCAACATCCTACATGTTCATGTGATGCACTGGACAGAGTCAACAAAATTAAGTACCTCGGTGTTCACCTTGATAATCATCTCAGATGGGACTGCCAAATCACAGCTTTAGCTGCCCGAGTTCGAAAGCTTATTTATGTCTTTAAAAATCTCAGATCCCTCGCAAATCATAAATTATTAATCCAAACATATAAAGCGCTTTGCCAGTGCATCATCGAATACTGCATTTGCTCTTGGGGCGGTGCTGCAAAAGTGTATATGATTAAAATAGAGCGTGCACAGCGAGCAGTACTCAAAGTCATGCAGTACCTCCCTTTCAGACACCCCACAACTGAAGTGTATAAATTAGCGAATGTACTATCTGTCCGAAAACTCTACTATTACCACACTTTACGTAAATACCACCGTTGTAATGTACCTCTTCTACCAAAACATACCAAAAGGAGAGATAGGTGTCCAGTGCTAGCTGTTAGGTCTACAGTTGCTCAAAGGCACTATCTACATATAGCTCCACTACTCTACAATATTTTCAAAGATAAGAATTATAATTGTAAAAATATGAATAATCATCAAATTAAGAAACTTATAGCCGAGTGGCTTGTCGACATGGATTACGACGATGCTGAGAAACTTTTAATAAATCATTAAAAAGTAACATACACACACACATACATACATACACACACACACACACACACACACACACACACACACACACACACACACACACACACACACACACACACGAGTGACACTGCAAACCTTGGCTCTCAAGAGATCTCGCGTATTGCAGTGTTACTCAGACACACACACACACACTCACACAATATAATTGTTTGATAATATTTGGTCAACTCAGTCTACGTTAAAGAAGAGGCTGGCTGTTGTAATACAGGTTTTTAACCTAGCACAAGAGTCAGAGAACTTGTTGTTGTGATAATTTAATTTTGTTGATCAAATAAATGTTTATTATTATTTTATTATATATATTTTAAATTTTTATTTAATTGATTATATATTTTACAAACGATAGTCTTTATTTAGAAGATAGTATTACAGAAACCAATTTATTAATCAATCAATTGAACATGCGCGCGAGTGCGAGTGTGTGTGTGTGTGTGTGTGTGTGTGTGTGTGTGTGTGTGTGTGTGTGTGTGAGTGTGTGTATGTGTGTGTGTAAAATAAAAAACTAGACACGTAAAACCGACTAAAAACCGGCTAATATGATTTATCCATTCAATGACACACATTTCAAAAGACATCTGAAATATACTCATATGACCAAGGAGAGAAATGAGAAGGCCACGAATTATAATGATAAGTAACGATTCGTCCAAAAATTGAACATAAATATTACTTTTATTTGTTGATGATTTCATTTTTATACGGCAAGTGCCTTTATAAACTACTTATGCACAAAACACCCCATGCGGGACGTCAGTGCAGCACTCATCGCCCCTAATTAGAAACTGCTTATGGTGAAAAACAAAATACCGCTACTAATTCACAAAAACCTATTAATGAGATATCTGATACACATGCCCACGTTTTTTGTAAAATTTTGCTAATACAAGGCCTGGAGCATAACTGAATGGCTTCCTGACATTTTCCTTACTTTTTTTTGCAAAAATAGCACCGGGTATATCTACCGTTTAACGTATCTGTGGTAAAATATCATTGCCCACAAAGGTGTATATTTGGTACGTGCATTTTATGAATGCTTAAACTTGATCATTAACAGCTTTTACCGCTGTCGTGGCATCGTAAAACTTTTCATATTTTTATAACTTTCATTAAGGTTATGTCATCAAGCAAATTTAATTTCCGACACTGAAAAATAAAGAAATGGTCATAAGAAATTGTAGGCAAACATTAATTATTATCAGATTTTAATTTGAATTTTCACAATATAGGTACATACTTACTACTCGAGAAACGATGAAGCCAGAAGCGCATTATGGTAAAAAATAATAGTGACATTTAAAACGCACTCAGAATATATTTTTTGTTACATTTTATGTACTAGCAACCTGCCCCGGCTTTGTTCAGGTGTGCAAAATACATAATATAAACCTTCCTCTTGAATCACTCTATCTATTAAAATCGCTTCAAAATCCGTTGCGTAGTTTTAAAGATGCACATATAGGAACATTAGGGACAGACAGCGGGAAGCGACCTTGTTTTATACTATGTAGTATTAGTTATTTTTAATTTGGTTTCATTAAAAAAATATATGTACCTTGTTCGGTTTGTTTTATAAGGCTATAAGTGTGAAGCGTCATTTAGTGACCGACGAACCACCGGAGGAGGTATACAATTATTCGACGCGTACATTTTTTTTTCTTATGTATAACCACGCATAACTTTTTTCGTAGTAATCTGATTTCAATAATTCTTTATTTATTGGAAAGAGTATACTTTGAAATTGGTTGCATTTAAATTTTATCGAAATCGGCTGAGCCATTTTTGATTAATCAACAATAATGTGAAAAATGCTACATCGATCCATACGAAATAATCGCGAATTCTGTACACGGGTGAAGTCGGTCATGCTAAGGTTTGGCAAAAAAATATCTTGTTTTTATTATTATTTTCCATTTTCTTGTTTAGTAACACAAAGTTGAATAAACTACTCAATTGTTATTATTAGTTAAAGTTAGTACTAGGTACTCAGTCTAAGAAAGTTGTTTCCGTATTATGTAAACCGAAAACCTCTACTTGTATGCTCCACGGAAACTAAAAAACTGAATAGGACAGCAATAAAAAAACTGTAAGGCTAAAACAATACCCGCTTTCCGTAATTTAATTACCAACTAGCAACTTAAACCCAGCTTAATTGTCCCGAAAACTGTCCGCTAAGTTGACCTCTATCCTTCCTATCCCCTAATCGCTATATAGCGTGATTACAAGTACACACCTCGTTATGTTGGTCCCATAGTTTTTTAATGGCAGGTTAGATATCCGATAGCTTTATTTAATCACTTCGTTTGCATTTGCGCGCTACGTCTCTGTGGAGTCGGCTGTTGAAAGTTTCTGTGTTTGTTCATTGTTTTATTGGTTGTGTGTGGGCTTTTGCTGAATTTTATTTGGGTTATTGTGGAAGTTCAGGAAATTTTAATTGCATTGTTTTTGAATTAGTGCTAAAAAGAGAGTTGCGGAAAACAAATGGTAGAAAAAGAAGGGTTAATTTAATATTTTACTTTAAAACTGTTAGCTAAACAAAGACTCGCTTTTGGTGACTTTGGTATAGTAGCCGGCAAACAATTTGAACATTAAACCATAGCTACGAGTACCTCTCTTTTGTTTTATCTGCTAACGAAAGGGAGAGAGTGATATTTTTTTGTTTAACTTACTTGCCGGGACCTATATCTGTCTTGTGCGGTAACTTCAAATCTTGGTGGTATTTTTGGGTATGGCGACACTATAGACTGATAGGACACCAACGATGTTATGAAATGACACTAATTCATGAATCATCATAATCGATATACCTTTATAATATTATTATCATCGGATTTTCAAAAAGACCTATTCAAGTGGCTTGCGGTGTTGATCAGACCATCTGTCCACTTTGGACTTGCCTGTCCTCACGAAAACTTTACAGCATTATGAGTCACTAATCCTACGTGTTGCAGGACCTGGCTACTGCTGCTTGAACTTTCTAATCGATAATTTTGTATCGGCTACAAATTTCATCATTCGTCTTCAGTTCCAGTTTCCACTACTTTAAAGAAAGCCTACGATAGAGAGGCGTAGAAGCAGCTCGTCATTGATTCCGTTAAAGCAAATTAAGATGGGCACAACCTTCAGCAATAATGAGTACGAATAAGAAGAAGAAGCTTTGATTTTCAGACTTACTTACTTCTAACTGCATTAAATATCAATAAAGCCACGCTTCAGCCCTCCACGTGCGTCACAGTGATGTACAAAAAACGCCTAATAAAGACTAATGCTGCAGTGATATCAACAGGCGGGGAAATTGCCCGCATTTCGATAGGGGACGACGGCCGATCAATTTTCTATGGCCCAATTACTATCGACGATTCGGTGTGACACACGGACGGGGAGATAACATCGGGATATTTTTTTTTTGAGAGCAGGGAAGATTTTCAACAATTACACTTAGCTGGAAGTGGTCAGTTATATCGTTTATTACGCAATGTAAGACAAGCATACAACAAAAGTTTTAGGTGTTACTCGTATATAAAATAAGGTAGCTAAAAAATGCCGCTAGTGTGTTGGGAACGTTTGGGTCACAGTTTGCGCGCGAGGGGCTTTTTTGACATGTTTTCTAGTCCGTGATAAGTAACTACTTGTAGATTATTTATTGTCTTGAATTCTGTGACATATATTTGTAATTAAAAATTCTAACAAATATAAATAGGTAGCTTATTTCAATGTGTAAAAGCGACTGCGCAGTGCGCACGCCCCTGTAGGTAGCATTATACCTTGACACGTGCAAAACGCGTCATTTTGGCTATTTAGTGTGAACTGTAGTAAAATAATAATAATAGTATTGTACAGTGAATCGTCATTAAAATCGAGACCATTTATTAAAGATACACTCACGTAAATTTTATATCTCACCAGGATTATTCACAGGACTGTGTAATATTTTTTCTATTTTTTTTTCTGTTTGTTTTTTTGTCTTTGTGAGGCAAACGTTATTGATTCCAGTCGTTTTTAACTCAATAAATAAATTTGTATTTTTGACCGACGAACCACCGGAGGAGGTATACAATTCGACGTGTATATATATATTTTTTTAATGTATAACCAGTCGTAACTTTTTTCATAGCAGTCCAATTTCAATAATTCTTTTTTTATTGGAAATAATGTACTTCTAAATTGATGGCATTTAAATTTTATTGAAATCGGCTGAGCCATTTTTGATAAATCAACAATAATGTGAAAAATGCTACATCGATTCGTGCGAAATATTAGCGAATTCTGTACACGGGTGAAGTCGGTCATGCTAATTTTTGCAAAAAATAATCTTGTTATTCACATGGATTAAAAAGGAAAAATAACGTCTGTGTGTCTCATAATATTCTCGTTACGAGAGCTGATAGGTAATAAATTAGAGGGTGACCAAAGTGCGGCTTCGTCACTCGTAAGACGTCTTATTTTATCTCCGGGTCACGCCAATTTATATTTTGACCTAAGTATGGTTCGGGTATTGATCGTCACTTGGGTAGAATAAAAATTGATGATACAGTGAGACCAGAAAGACTGTGAGGATATAAAAGTTTTTTTTTTGCAAAGCAGATGTATTCAAAGTGATACCTATTATACTCATCATTATGAACTTCACTATGAGACCAAGCTCGAGTTCGTAATAAAATCAACTAGAGTCTGGCTAACGAAAGTTGATACTGGAATTTTTCCGCAAACTTTTTAAATGACAACACTCGGTGCTCAGTTGTATTTAAAACTTTTTCAAACTTCATGTACTAAACTGAACAAAATGATTCATTATATTATTATAATCTTCATCGTAATGAAGTAGATAGGTACGCGTTGAAATCATTTGGATCATTTGGACAACAATGCAAAGGCTCAGTTTGGCATAATAATAACGTCAAAAAACAGAAAATAATTAAGGTAATGAATATAAAACTCCTACACGACAAGTTAAAGCTTGAAAAAAGATTGTTTTTGAGATTCCCCCAAAGATTTGGAAGAATCAAAATCGCAGTATGGTAACAATGCTACATCGTGTGAGTGAGTGAAAGTGTTTCCCTTTCAGTTTAGGGCTGCCATACTGATATTTTTTTAAATTTGCCGCGCTTTGTCAGTATCAACTTTCGTTAGCCAGACTCTATTTCATAAATTTCAATTTTTTTCTCGATGTATGCCTCTTCCAATCGGTTTTATCCATTTGGTCATCCATGCAGATTTATGAAGAAGCCTGTGTCTAATTAGATAGTACTTAAAAAATTAGATATACCGCTGAAAATATGACTATCTTCATCATTTAAGCTTAGACCAAATAAAAAAATCAGGACGGAACGTCGTGAACAGACAAGTGAGGCCGGCTTTTTATACATGTGTGAGTGCGTCGGTGTTGCGCCGCCATAGTTCGACTGACGAGCCAAGGCATAGTTTCATTGTACGTGTACATGTGTGTGATGTGTCTGTACACAGCGAAGCTTAGTTTTGCCGGCCTCGCTTGTTTATTCACAACATTCTGTCTGGATTTTTTATTTGTTCTGAGCAGAAGTTATAACCATCATGTATCGGACATCGTACGTTCCTCGGAAATATGTTAAAAATATACATTGTTGATGAAAAAAATGGTTTTAAATACGTTAAATTGGACCAGTAGGGCCTTAAGTAAAATAATCAACAATGCAATATGTTCACTTTTGGTAGTTCTTGCGAGCTTTTGTGTCATTTAGTTTTTTTCCCTAAGAGATACGAGTAGATCATATTCTGATATGGTAACTTCCATTAACAACACAATAAACATTTTCTTATTTTTAATCCTGAGTAGCGCGAATTACTTGTAAATAAATAATATACCTAACTAGATACAACCCATGACTGTCGATCCAAAAAGTTTATGTCGATCCTCGAATTTACCTAAGAAATGCTTCGTAAACTATTCAGAAAGGGCTCACGTTATGGCAACTTGTTTATTTCGGAGGAACAAAGAGGTTTTTGATTGACATGACCCGAAGGATCCCCCGAGAGGTCGCTTCGTGCGCGCTAAGTAAAATGCTTAGGGTTTTATGTTAGTAAGGCAAGGTTCTGTCTGTCTGTTAGAAGATATCATTTTGTATTTTGTTTGCTATTAAATTATTTGCTTTATTTGGCTAAAAAAAAATTGAAATATTCTTAAAATTGGCTATACTTGTAAATTTTTTTTCCTAGAGTGTGTTTAACTAGTGAGTAGGCCCAATTTTAAAGGCGCCATCGTACGTAGAACTAGAATAATGTTCTCTCTATCAAATGCATACCTAGTGAAAAAGAAACGGAGCTACTCTAAATTACTAATATAATTACGATGGGGCATCTAAAATTGAGCCTAGTAAACACTTTGAAATTGTAACTTTTTAGCTGTAAAGGAAAATTGGAAATTTTTAACTTGCACAAAGCTTACAAGCCGTGGTGGTCTAGTGGTAATGAGACCAGCCTTACAAGCGTGAGGTCGTGGGCTCAAACCCAGTCCCGTACCAATGAATTCCTTGGAATTTATGTACGGAATTTCACACCACTGGCTTTTCGGTGAAGGTAAACATTGTGAAGCAACCTGCATATGTCCAAGGAAGAAATTCCATGGCGTATGTGAATCCATCAACCCGCACAGGGCCAGCGTGGTGGATATGGCCCAATCACCCTTCGTGGGTAGACCTACGTCCTGCCTGACTATTAAAAAGGCTGATACAGTACAGTACAAAGCTCAGAGGTCATTGACCTCACAAACATGTTTCTTAGTCAATTAGTTATTAATTAGTTTCTTATTTTCTAGTAGTCAACCATCTGATGAAATCATTAAAATTGGTTTTTATCATCATCACTATCTCCGGAAGCCTATCGCGTGTCTCGACACACATTTGGCACTTTTTATTTAACCTGTGATGTCCCACTGCTGGGCAAATGTCTCCTAAAATACTTTCCACTCCTGTCTGTGCACCGCTACCGCCATCCATAATTATACTAAAAAATATGAGAAAATTATAACCAGCTACATAAAATACTTTTGAACTTCTCTTACATTACGATATTGTGAAGACACTCTCTTAGGAAGGCCATTAGGATATTAAAACATAGTTTCTTTGATATCTTCCCGCATGGTTCTGGTTTTGATGGACATTTGGGTTTCTTGCCTTTTTCATACTTAAAGGAGAGTTTGTTAAAGTTACGGGCAAGGAAAAGGGGGAGATGTATTAAATATTGACAACAAAATAAGTCGGTCACCAAGATACAAACCATGTAGATATATAGGTACGTATTACATTGTTTATGATATATATATAGAAATGGTATTTCTTCTTCTTCTTGCTTTTAAATTGTTATTATCGGGAATTAAAAAAGCCATTAAACGAAATGCTGATGATGATCGTGAATCAAGATCACTATCATTGCAGTTTCGTCTCGTTATCTATAAACAACTGCTGAAGATAGGCCCATCTACGAAAAATCACATTCGCTTCGCCAGCCATGTGCGGGTTGGTAGATACGCTTATTACATCGAATTCCTTCTACAGACGTAGGTATGCATCCTCACGATGTTACCTATTCTTCACTTAAAAGAGCCAGTGCTATCAAAATCCGTACATAAACTCCAAAAAGCTTATTGGTACGGGACCGGGATGTAGGTATACCCTCGACCTTACGATTTCAAGTAGAGCGTTAGCTACTACAACTTGGTCACCACAGCGCAAGTGCTGCTTTCTTCCACGGCCCAAACTAAGATGAGCAAAGAGCACTTAACCTAAGCAGTTACTTCCGAAATCTGTTAAACACGAGTCCCTGTCACATATCTGTCCAGGATGTTTGTATTACCTCAGCTCTAATTCCACTATAAATTACCACGCTTCTTAACCTCCCTATAAAAAACCCCCTAACCCCGTCTTCCGTCGTGTTGGTAACTAGCACTAAAACATTAACAATTCAAACACTTTCGTGGATCATAAATTAGGCGTCGCACTGCTAAGGCAATCTCAAAATGGCTGCGGGTAATACTTTGGAGTTTTTAAAGATTTGAGTCTTAGGAGACAGCGGAAATTGCTCTAGAAACTTTTAACCTCTTTTAGGGTTATAAACATTTTAGGCATTGCAAACACCAGTCTTTTCGTTTAAAAAAGATTGTATCGCATCTACTCATGCAGAATTTTGATACCAACGCAAATAGCAACGAGACGGAATTCAAAACAACGATTGTTGTTTTTTTTTAACTTTAAGTATATTAACCTAGCTTGCCACGGCTTTTCCTGCGTGATATTTTATTTTTGTGCTATCCTCAAACAACCATTTATTTTTCCAGGATAAAAAGAAGAAGAGCCTATATAATAGGCTATTTGACAACATTCAAAATATACTATTAACTGTGGTAATCCGTACAGATAATAGGCCTGAAAAAGATATTTTTCACTATATTTAAACTAAACTAGATCTAGTTTTAGCAGATCGCACGAAACAAAATACAATATTTTTTATATTTAATCTGTGACGTGAATGCTTTAAGGTTGCCGCCCTACTGGTAACGACACGTGCACAAGAATTTCTCGATTGACTGTTGTTTGTGTTTTGTGATTTCGGAGTATTTTTGGATCTGAAAGTCACTTTTAAAGTATTTTTTGTCAATTTTTAGATGTGAACTAGCGTATATACTAGTATTAACTAACGTTATTTACTAGTGTGTGACGTCACAGACCAGCGCCATTACTGAATGTCGTTTTGGCGGCATCCTGAATATCTATTCTTTAACACTTGATGTTCATTGTTAATACAGTAGATCTCTCGGAAATATAAATGTAGTGTGCTTATTATGTACTAACGAATAATTTAAAACGATTTCCAAAAACTAGTCAAATAGCCCATTCTCTAACTTTTAAACTATACTTACACAACATCGAGTCTATCTCTTGCTATGTTGACGCGAAAAATACTAATAAACAAAAAAACACCAAACACACATTCGGATTTATAATATTAAGGATTTTAAATATTTTTTGTTACTTCTATCATCGTTTCATTCGACCGCCATAGTAGAGGTACAATAGTAACTACTTAAGCTCTTTTTACTTGTACCACAATCTCCTCGACGGTATCCCTTGACTTCCTGCGTACTTCCTGGAGACGTCACAGCCTTCAGTTCTTCGACGTGTGACGTCGCTTTAGACGCAAACTTACCTAATGTGTATACTGTCATTACTGGTATTTTAAAAGGTGTGCTTTTTTTTGTCCAAAAGCTACTATAAAATCAATTACAAAGCTTCTGATAGTCTTTCCCGGTCTAGGTGGTATGGAGCACCTGCTGTCATATTAAAATGAAGTTGTTGTTTGAATGATGAATTAAGAATCTGAATATTTTCTGTAAACTCGTATATCATATTTTATATCTTTTTTGTATTATGGTTATTGTCTGATTAACTGAATCTTCTTGAGCTAATACTTACAATTCATCGATTTCGTTCCTACTTGCAAATCTTGTTATAATTTATTTTTTCATTTATTGCAAATATATGTATACATAATTCAGTTAAAAACTAAAATTAAACTTTTAATAAATTTAATTTTAATACTAAACTATACAAAATCGTCGACGTCAAAAAATATCCAAAAATATATGGGACCGGTATGCCAAGATTCATCAAATTTCGTTGAGTAATTCCACCTGTAAATGAGAATCAACATTCAGACAGATAATAGCAAAATTGTAGAGACAAAACTAAAACTGCACTCACTTCGTTTTTCGGCCAATAAACTACTCATTGTCAGTTAATAAAAGCTCGTTTTGTGACCATGAATAGTGTTAACGTGATGCACAAAAGTACATCAACTAAGAACCAAGGTGAAAAATCTTAATGAAATAAAAATGATTGCGGCGATTCTCGCCCACATTGCAAATCACTCTTGGGTCAAATGAACTGATTTCTCGACGTCCCGAATATTTAGGCTCCCTAATATGTCCCTGCAAGACGAACAGTGGTAAATCATCACCCTTCTGCTTTCCATTTGCGAAATAGCCGGCCTCCTATTAAATGGCGATTTTTCACGTCCCCTCCTTAGAGGTGTGAACTCATTATGCTCGATAAGTTCGTATAGGTCTGATGGCTAGCCCGGGCGTTAGAGCTTTTAAGCCGCCAAAGACCTTTGACATGCTTAAAGGGTGAAAACATCCAGGTCTAGCAATTTAGCGTGTTATGCGGGCCATGGCAGCGCTCAGTTTTAAATACTGTCCGCGGTCACCCATCCGAAGCCTGTACCAGCCTTTTTAATGGTCCACTGCAGGACGTAGCCCTACCCACGAAAGTTTATTGAGCCATATCCACCACGCTGGCCCAGTGCGAGTTGGTGGATTCACATTACGCTATCGAATTTCTTGTACGGACCCATGCAGGTTGCCTCACGATGTTTTCGTTCACCGAAAAGCCAGTGGTGTTAAATTCCGTACATAAATTCCAAAGAACTTATTGGTACGGGACCGCGATTTGAACCCACAACCTCACGATTGCAAGGCGGGTGTCACTACCTCTAGGCCACCGCGGCTTACTTAATTTAATATAAATTCTTGCCATATTCACAGAAACAGACAGAAAATATACCTACAGCAGATCTACGTTTTGTCGGTTCTGGGTTTCAATTTTTTAAGACTGATTCAGATTTTCGTTCTTCTTTCTTTTTCGAATTCCGGGTTAGTCCTAGAGTAAAAGTACTTAATTTGTTATGATGTTACAATATTACGACACTTTTCATAATTACGTTGAATAATATATTTATTTAGACTGGTAAAAAATTGGCTCATTGAGTTTCGATCCTAACTTGAGGGAAAAAGTTACCAAAGGCATTTCTTGCGTTGGGGTTGGATTTGATTCTCGAAAACGTTTTTTGTGAGCCTATTTGAATTTAAAGGTTATTTCGTAGCATTTTCCAGCAAACTTTGGAGTTTTCGAGAATAGAGTGCCAGGACAATGGGTGGGTACATACATGAGTGCGAGGGGCTTAATGTTAGTGCTCCTCCGGGTTTTAAGTGGGTGATAGGAGTTAAAAAAATGTGATCCTTAAAATCGCTATAGTAACTTTTAATTGAACATTTTGATTTAACTTTTTTTGACTTAAATATCTAGGTAACCTTATTTTGGACACCTGTCCTACTTTAAGCTCTATTTTCAAAGTGATAACCCGTTTGCACAAATAATTACGTGAACGAATAGCATGCGAATATAAAAATCGTGCCGCTTAAAATTGAGCTACTCGTTCAAGAGATTTGAGATATCTCAGCCTGTCTTGAGCTTTAAGTTATAAACCGATCTCGATAATTATAAAATTTTAAAGGAACACTGGATACGACTCACGATTATTTGAACGGTTGAGCCGCTATGCGTCCGACCGGTTTCAGAGTAGTTAGTACTCCTTCTTCAGGGAATACGCGCGCCCTCGACAACGGACGCCCACTCATTGAAATATTATTTTGTTAATCGATAATTATATTGTATATTTTTTTTTGTAAGCTAGTAAGCTAGATATATAAAAGTTAAGCTTTTGGACAATACAAGGTTATTTCTAATCAAATGGCATCCTTTTAAGGATTTATTCTATACATAAAAACTACCTAACAACTTTAGTTCTACGACTTTTGTCAAAACAAAAAAAAAAATTTTGTTCCATAGAAAAATATCGTTCACCCGCGACAAAATGTATGGAACAGCCGATTGTTTTTTGTGTTTTGACAAAAGTCACAAGTTGTTAGTTTTGATGTACAGAACAAGACCCTAAAAAGATGCTAATTGATTAGAAATAACCCTGTATAAGTACGTTCCTTGTTCGTTAGGTTAGGACTTTAGGACAATCATATGCTGTAAAAAATTATATTCGTAAACGCGATAGCAAATAAATTGAGTTCTCAAATCCTTATCTTAAAAACGTATCCTATGCTTTAGTTACTTTTATGGAATATATCTGTTTTATAATTACTCACTAAACTTGCTTGCGAAATTTTAACATACATTCAGACGTTGTCTTTATAAAGATCCCAGTTGTTATGTTAATCCAAAATTGCGTCTACACTGGACGTGGAGAAGTAAAAGACCTGCTTCTTTATTCAACTAAGCTTCACTACAGAATTCTTACACAGCTTAAAATGCTATAAAAAACATCAGCCTACTCATTCGTCCTATACGAGCTCACTTACCACTCAGTACCTCCATACAAATATCTTCAGTTGCCATCCCCCAAAAGTTTCGGGCTGCACGCACAGTACCTGAGGGACGCCATCCATCCTACTTAATAATTACCAAGCAAGTCAGGGGCTGAGCTGAGACCTCTGTCATTGTGTTAATTACCTTTAACTTTGAGATGGATTGCTTTAAATAATGTACTGTGATGGTAGGTTTGTTTCACACAGTTTTCTACGTAAGTAAACAGTTGTAGTGAAGTTTTTTGGTGCTATTTTAGGGAGTAGGTCATTGTAGATACTCATACTATCTCTATGAGGTAGGATAAAAATGTGTCTAGTTTACGAAATTCGTTCATCTTGTTCATTGAATCGAATGTTTAGTAATTTCTAAAGTGAACGAAATAAAGTGAAAGTAAGCTTGTAATATATATTTGTTGGTATTTGTAGCTCAGGCTTCTATCTAATAGGTTGCTGGTTAATGGTTAATGATTCTAATAGAAATATTTCAAACAGTTTATATTTCAGTCAGTTACTTATAAGATTTGACACCCATTTTCATCAAAAGTAAGGTAAAGTAGGTTTTTAGTTATACAAAGACCATCCATCAGTCATGAGACGTCCACTGCTGGATATGGATTTCCAATAAGGTCGATTGGAAGTAGCCTGCATCCAGCGCGTTCCAGCGATCTTTATTATATGGTCAGTCCACCAAGTCGGTAGACGTCCGACGCTGCGCTTGCTAGTCCGTGGTCTCCATTCGAGAACTTTACTGCCCTATCGGCCATCCGTTCTCCGAACTATGTGCACTGCCCACTGGCAGTTCAGTGGCAGTGGCCACTTTAACTTGCTAATCTAATAGGGCTATGTCGGTAACTTTGGTTCGTCTGCGGATTTCTTCATATCTGATTCGATCTCGCAGAGAGACACCGAGCATAGCCCTCTCCATAGCAGTTTGGGCCATCCTGAGCTTATTCATAAGGCCCACAGTAAAATACCACGTTTCAGATACGAATAAATTAGTTGTCAATGCCTTGCATTACACTTATAAATGATTAATTATTGCCATCACCGGAATTTCCGTCATCTACTTGCTCAAGTACCTTCTCTTCCAAGCCGCATAGTTCTATATCAATTGAAAAGGTTTCCTTATACCTAAAAACGACGATTATGATAATGCCAAAGACCTTGTAGGTACGTTAGTAAGTACAAGGCAGGTTTGGATAATGCAAATAGGTGATTTGAAGCCGTTTCATCTATTAAAACTTTGCACGAAACGCTTGAAATCCATATGGAGCCCATTTACAACCCCCCTTTTATCCCCTCAGCACGCAACATTGTAAATCGTTCACAATGATTAAAGTAAACAACAATGTCACCCTCAAAAAGAGATATCTTTTTTTGTAAATTACTTAGTAAGAGACGAATTCCGGGAACGATAAGAGCGTCGTACGTCTGACGCCGGTGGCTGGCGCAAGTAGGAAGAGGTAGCTTTTAATTCAAGCGAAATAATAAAATTATTAATTTATGACGTAGGTACCTAAGTAGGTAGGTACGTCATATACCATCTTTTTTAACACACAGCTAAAAGTAGGCTTACCCACGAAGGGTGATTGGACCATAGCCTCCATGCGGCTCAGTGCAGGTTGGTGGTTTTACATACGACATCGTTTTTTTTCTACGGAGGCATACACGTTTTTACACGATAATATTTTCGTTCACTAAAAGCTACTGGTGTAAAATTTCGTACTTAAGTTGCAAAGAACTCAATTTTTGAGTCGTAGTAATCTAAATTCTTGTATTATTTTGTGAAATCTTGAAACGTATGCACCTATTTGTGTTTAGATTTAAATTGTATTTCAAACATTGTTATTTGACGATTCCAAGTGCAATTGTAATGTCTACAGAATAAAGGGACTTTGACTTTGACTTTGGTACGGGACCAGAATTAAAAAAAATACCAACTGTTTACATACGAGGTACAAAGAATAATTATTTTTATGAAAATTAAAATTGTTGGACAATTAATAACTGGAGGTTCCAAAGTCAGCTAGGCCTATTTTATGGTAAATCTTGCGTGACTTAAGTTACTATTTCGAACCGAGCCGATAACTACAACAGCACGTGCATCGGTTGGTACGAACTAGTAGTATGCAGTTACGACCGACTTCATGCAGCCGCTGCACGTGCTGTCGGCAAATGCAATTGACAGCTAGGTTCGGAATAATAACTTTAGCTTACTAGGCAATACGCACGCTCTTTTAAACCAACTTAAAAATAAGAGAAGGTTCCATGTTCGTCTGTATGTATTTTTTTTTTCATAATGAGATGAACAATCGCGTAACATAGTATACATTAATACAATAAAAATATACAGCCGAATTAATAACCAATTTTTTTTTTTTTATGTTCATCGATATTTTTGCCAATTGTGGACCGATTGAAAAAAATCTTTTTAATTCGAAAGAGTATAGGTACTTTCGAGGTAGTTCTATTTGAATTTTATGCAAATAGCCTGAGACGTTTTTGAAAAATCGACAATAGTTTAAAAAATGTATACATCGTTTCGAGCGCACTATTTGAATTTTGTACACGATAGAAGTCAATTGTGCCATTATTTTAGAAAAATAATTATTAAATAATATAAATACAGTTTAAAAAAGACTAAAAATCAAGCTTAGGTAGACGAATATCAATTTCTTATTTTTTTCATATAAATGTATTGTCGCCGGTCTTTGATAGGTGTGCAAAGTTTAAAGAAAATCTGATCGCTCAAAGTAGGTCAAAATTGAGCTCAATGGGGTTGGTTACAAGCAAGCAAGCAAACATACAGATGAAACTAATAAAAGCGTATTAAAAACCAACTCGGCCAGGAAGATTATAATCTCAAAAAATATTTTATACAACTCGCTTTCAGCTTATTCCTTGTCCCACAGCCGCCCGCCGCGTCACCTGGTGGCGCGCGGAATAATTTATCGCGTTTCTTAAAAGCCATTACTGTGACATCGATGGACCGGCGCGGCTCCTTACAATTAACACCAGACAACTGTTACTGGTGTTCGAATTCTACATTACGAGTGATCTTTTGATTTTAACTAATTGAGATAGTGTACTAACTCCAACAAGCAAGGAAAGCAATCGCAGCGAAGGAAGTCCACCCTCAAGGTGGACTGATGACCTTATCGAGACCGCAGGTTCGCGCTGGATGCGAGCCGCTTCTAACCGGTCTTATTGGAGATCTATAGGGGAGGCCTATGTCCAGCAGTGGACGTCCAATGGCTGAAACGACGACGACGTCTAACTCCAGGTACGTTATGGGAATCATCAAATCGAGAGTAAACTAAAATCGACATTTATCTACAAGTAAAGCTTGCTTAACCCTTGACCGCTTATCTTCTTAAAATCAGGCTGCTCGTGCTCAAACGCGAACTTATCTAGATTCGTGTTCCTCTGTTCTGATTTTACTGCGCTCGTCGGAGTTCATAATCTATATGCCACTATCATCATCATCATTACAGCCATAGGACGTCCTCTACTGGACATAGGCCTCCCCTAATGATTTCCAATAAGACCGGTTGATAGCGGCTTGCATCCAGCGCGATCCTGCGGTCCTAGTAAGGTCATCCGTCCACCTTGTGGGTGGACGACCTACTCTGCGCTTGTCGGTACGTGGTCTCCACTCGAGAACTTTTCGACCCCATCGGTCATCAGTTCTCCGCGCTATGTGCCCTGCCCATTGCCACTTCAACTTGCCAATCCGCTGGGCTATGTCGGTATGTAACCACTATACCCTATATTATATATTTACCACCTTGTTCTATATGGAACTGTATGTACTGGTCGTGAGGCAACCTGCATACGTCCGTAGAAGGAATTCGATGGCGTATGTGCATCCACCAACCCGCACTGTGCCAGCGTGGTGGATATGGCCCAATCACCCTTCGTGAGTAGGCCTTCGTCCTGCAGTGCACTATTAAAAAGGCTAGTACAGTACAGTATTGTATGGAAGCAGAATAATTGAATTATATTTTCTTATTAAATGATTAGGCGATTTTAGGAGCACCACGTGCAGCATCTTTCAGACATGAAAGTGTTCTGGAACATTTGTGAAGCTTAAACGCATTTTCGCTTCGTAAAAGCTGTCAAAAACTCTCCAACTACGTATGATGACGCAAAACCATAACCAATGGCGCAAAGACGGATAAAGTTCAACTTAGATTCGTTTGATCTTAGTAGAATTGGCTTGCTGGCCATACTTTTGTTTCAGAACTTTTTCTGTTATTAAGTACGAGTATATGTAGTATTCTTTTTTTCATACATTCAATTAATAAATTCATTAAATTCATTAATATTACACTAAGCACTTACGGTTTACATTACGAAAATGTATATTTATATATTTACCACCATGTACTGTATGAAAGCAGAATAATTGAATTATGAATTATATTTTTTTATTAAATGATTAGGCAAGTTTAGGAGCTCCACGCCAGAACCTTAATGCAGCATCTTTCAGACATGAAAGTGTTCTGGAACATTTGTGAAGCTGCGTAAAAGCTGTCAAAAACTCCCCAACTACGTATGATGACGCAAAACCATAACCAATGGCGCAAAGACGAATAAAGTTCAACTTAGATTCGTTTGATCTTAGTAGAATTGGTTCGCTGGCCATACTTTTATTTCAGAATTTTTCTGTTATTAAGTATATATAGTATTCTTTTCTTTTCATACATTCAATTAATAAATTAATTAAATTCGTCAAAATTACACTAAGCACTTACGGTTTACAATTACGAAAATGTATATAAACCGTAAAATATCCCTCTAAACCAGATATAAACGCATATATCTCGCTCTTTTTGAACTGTTTCAGGTTTAAAAGCTCCTGAACGGTCTCTAGTAATGCATTTAGCAAGATTTATGTCCAGAATAGAGCGATTATTTAAACAACCCAGGAAAAAACGTTCCGGCCGGGTAGTGCCTTATTTACGACCGTTCTACGTAAGTGACTTACTTAGTACTAAAATTGTAAAACATAAATCGAGTGATGCGAATAGGGCGTATCCGTTTCGTCGAAAGTGAAACTATAAGTTTGTATATGCTGGGTGGCTAGCCCTGGTGTCAGAGCTTTTAAGCTGCCTTTAAGCTTCAACACAAAAACATACGTATGACATGACAAAACGATTAAACAACTAGGACCCATAATTAAACGTTTCATCCGAGCCACGATAGCGAGAATTTTTAAGGGGCGCCTTATGCCAAAATCGACTTTTTAAAGACGTGGTGTAAAGATAACGAACATAAATATCCATATTAAAAAAAATACTATTGGATAGGAAAGAACCTATAGTAGCAGAGTAATCGCGTAGAATTTTCATTAAAAAACTTTTTTTCAAATGCTCGAAATTATCAGCGACTACACCACATTATTTATGACAAATTACGTAGCTATACTAATGTTCTAGTAGAGTAATTGATTAGTTTTTTTTTAATATATGCTTAAATTTTTAATAAATAAACAAAATGTCACCGAAAAATGTAAGCTGGCGCTCGAAGCCAAATTCATCGTGAACTGTGTCATGCGATTTTCGACTCTAAACAAAGCAGCATATCTATATATCTACCCGCTATCTATATAGCGGGCTTGCAAGAAGGGCGGGTGAAATCTGTTTTTTTCATGGCATTAGGCACACTCTTAAATTCCCTACGTATTTATTTGAAGACCAACTGTACTTTATTATCGTAATAATTTTGAATTTAGAAGCGTTTTGCATCCAGCGCATTCCTGCGGTCATGATCAGATCATCGCGATCGGTTCAATTTGTCGTTGGACGGTCTCTTTCGCACGGTACTCATCCGCTACGCTTGCCCGTACACAGTCTTCATTCGAAAACTTTACGGCACCATCGCCCGTCTGTCATCTATACCGACCTTCAGCTCACCTAACTCTACAGTTTTAACCGTAGATTTCTATGATGCTATGAAAAATTACAAAAAAAAAACTCTAAATTTATAGTTTTTTAATTTAGAATTTACAATTTTCTAAAAGTTTTGGAAAACTCCCTTACAGTTTGAGTACAGGATTGAGCTAGCAACACTGCCTATCATGGCAAAACTTTTAAGCATGGTGTAACGTAACTAACATTGTGAAACCTTGGACTACTTAAAACTCTCTGGAATATCCTTCGGTAGTTTCATCGAAACGAACAACCCAATCATGATGTCAGGCGTTATGAAGGCAAGCAAATTGCCTTTCGATATATCTTGCGGCTTAAAGGCCTCGTAGCCGAAAAAATTCCGTAGGCGGAGAGTTACATTATTTAAATACAAAAACCAACACTACAATTGAAATACCTGAATAACCACTTATCGATAACATATCACACAATGTAACTTAAATAAGTTATGATTGTTTATTTTTTATAATACGTTTCAGTATATTTGGTTTCGAAATCTTTTAATTTGACGGATTACATTGGAAAAAAAAAAAGAAAATAACGAAGTAGTAATAATTTAAAATTTCTAATTGCTTTATCGTGGAAAAGTCCGAGTTTGACCACCAAGTCGTTAGATGGTAAGTGACGTTGTGGTCAAAGATGAAGGTTACAAGTTTACAAGGCTTGGAAGATAATTATCTATTCCCTGATCTTAAATTTTCGCAAGCGTCAAGATTTGACGCTTAAGTTAAGTACTAATAACTTCTAGTTGAGTGATAACCTGTCTAATACGGGTATCACAGGTGGCGCCACCAACGTTATAAGTTGGTGTAATATAACCAATTTAAAGATTTGACGCTTGCGTAGGAGGCGGGGGAGGGGCAGGTTCAAATCCTGCGTTCGTTTCAGATTTTTGGAATGCTTATCACAAAGATAACTTTTTGAGATAAAATCTAGTGTGGAAAGCACTCAAAATAAAATCATAACATGTTAAATAGCTACTTTATTTTAAATACGATATATGTAGGTATTATATTAATAAATATTTTTTTCTGTTTAATTGAAAGATAACAAAACAAACTTTTCTGTGTACCTGTTTTGGTTGAGAATTAGGTATCTACATACAAAATATAATTTAAAAAAAAATTCAATGCCGCGATCACATGTGTGAATGAGATGTCTGTAACACGACTAAAGAGCCGTTAAATGGTTTAAAATGGCACAGTTTAACACGGCTCCCTTCAATAAATACCTGCTGTTGAGATAAGTACTGCATTCGTGATTGGTTGGTGATTAAAGAAATTGACTTGTCAGAGTTAAATACACGAGCAGCTGGTTTTATATCTTTATTTTTTGCGGTATTAGTTGAAATTGTTGGACAAGAAAAAATATACCTATGTCGCTGTAGCAATGTTAACAGAAGGTTCTCGTAAGCGCATAAAATTGAATTCAGTTATGAGCTAGAGTCTGGCTAACGAAAGTTGATACTGACAAAGCGCGGCAAATTTAAAAAATATCAGTATGGCAGCCCTAAACTGAGAGGGAAACACTTTTTCTCACTCACACGATGTAGCATTGTTACCATACTGCGATTTTGATTCTTCTAAATCTTTGGGGGAATCGCAATAAAAAAACCTTTTTTCAAGCTTTAACTTGTCGTGTACGAGTTTTATATTGATTACGTTAGTTATTTTCTGTTTTTTGACGTAATTAGTAGGTATGCCAAACTGAGGCTTTGCATTGCTCTCCACATGATTCAAATGATTTCAACGCGTACCTATCTACTTCATTACGATGAAGACTACAATAATATAATGAATCATTGTGTTCAGTTTAGTACATGACGTAGGTTTGAAAAATGTTTTTAATAAGTACAAGGTAAAGTACCCAAATTTAAAGGTAAAACCGCGTTGGTAGTAGCACCGTGTGTTGCCATTTAAAAAGTTTGCGAAAAATTGCAGTATCAACTTTCGTTAGCCAGACTCTACCCTCATAATATTTTAAACAACATTAAAAATTTTCGTTTTAGAGGTATATGCTCAAAATTATAAACAGTTTTGACAAATTGCGAAATCGTGAAAAAAATTCAGCTCCTCCATAAATTTTTATCGAGAATCAATAAACATTTTGTATCGTAGAGCTGATTTTTTACGCCATTGCTGTAAAAAAACAGCTTCCAGTTTTTCTACAAGTAATAAAAATTGTTCATAATGATGAGTTAAGTTTGAAAGTCCATATACTTTACAAAAAAAAACACACTACCTAGAGAGGAGTTATTAACGCTCCCTCCCAACTATCTCCTTATGATAGGTTAATATTTACAATCGGAGCATGGACAAAACTAAAACAAAAAGTTCATATAAAGTTACACACACCGTTTCATATTATGGACCTTACAATGGCGGCTTCCTTAGCCCGAAGCTCTTTTAAACAATGCCATTCAAGACTCGATTAAAGTTCACAATGCTCATGAAGGAATAGCCTCAGGTACTTTCGCCACTGACGTATGTATGAGGATGGAAAGACAAACCCATCTTGCTGCTACTTATCACTTATCTACTCCAATTTAAACTTTAACACCTCGTAATAAAAACGAGTCATATTTTCCGAGGGTAGTTGTAAATTTGTGCAGGTGAACTGAGCTTAATTGTTTTTTTCTTCCTAATGAGGCACAAGTGGTCGACAATAGCTGTCATTGTGTCATTTACTTTGAAAGTCGTTTTCTCATTTTCTTGTTAATTTGTTTCTTAATTCACGTGTGTGAAACCGGATGCCTTGGGGTCATTGTGAATAAGAAGCACTCGCAGTTGTAGATACATAGCTGGCAGTAAGGGAGAGACTTTAATTGTAAAACTACAATTTAGGGAGAGGCTTTAATTGTAGTTGTACAATTAAAGCCTCTTCCTTATGCCACTATGTATCTATAACTGCAAGTGTTTCTTATTCACAATGACCCCAACGCATCCTGTTAAAATTGGTAACGGCGAATACTTGCTTATCTAGTATTGTTGCCAGAATCAAGCTAACTAAATGAAATGTCCATAAAAGAAGTCTCTGTCAAACAATAGGCATGATGAGTGGGTGAAAAAATCATTATTTAAATTAGTCTGTGAGTTAGATGATCAAAAATATTGTATACGTATTTTTAGGGTTCCGTACCTCAAACGGCAAAAACGGAACCCTTATAGGATCACTTTGTTGTCCGTCTGTCCATCTGTCCGTCTGTGTGTATGTCAAGACTCTTTATCTCGGGAACGCGTAAAGGTATCGAGTTGAAATTTAAACTATATACGTAAACCTATAAATTCTTGCAGTTGTGTAAAAGAAAAACTTCTCAGTTATCGTTTAAAAAAGTTAGAGCCGTTTATGTCGTAAAAAACCGCATATTTTGCACTCACAAAAATCAAAACCTACAGGGTACTTCCCGTTGACATAGAACTATGAAATTTAGCGAAAAGCATTGTCTCAGAATACACATATAGGAATAAATCTGAAAACTGTACATTTTTATTTAAATCTCAAAACTCACAAAATATGGGTTCAAAATTCAAAGTGAGTAAATTTTATCATGTAAGGTATCATATAAAAGAACTTCATTAGCACATGCTAAAACAGGTTTTTAATTATTTTAATAACGCGTTTATACGGAACCCTCAATGAGCTAGCCTGACTCGCACTTGTCCGGTTTTTCTTTAGGCAATCAAATCACAAATGATGAAGATAAAGCGTAGGTACCAAATTTTGGGAGTGTGGGTCGTGAAGTCACTTCTCTGTCTCTCATCTGTATGGCAATTGCGACGTCACGCGGAACTTTGATGGGCTATATCTATGCTATATCTTAGGATGAAATTAAACATCTTAACAATTTCACCTATGTCAGCTTTCCAGTAAGACCAATTGAAAGAGGCTTGCATCCAGCCCGCTTGTTGCGGTCCTAATTAGATCACTACCTTATAGGTACGTTGCAGGTACTGGTAGGTGCTACGCCGTGACCCATTACTATCTCTATTTGTGGTATTGAATAGAGAACTTTGCGGCTTCTTTGGCTATCAGTTCTCATTTCCATAAACCTTTCCCGCTCAGGAAATATTTTTCTTTTTTGAAAATGATTTTTTTATAATCGCAGGCTCTAAACTACTCCGTTATTGTATTGTAATTAGACGAGTTTTCATACACCGTTTTGCTTTTACTTGGTCTCGTCACCAGTAAATATGCCCTAGCGGGCTTAAATAATCTACCAAGTTCGAGTCGGACTAGCGCATGAAGGGTTCCGTACTGTGTGGAAGCCCTCCTTTTATGTTTTATTTTATTTTATTTTTTTGACTTGAATATACAACTAAATATTCTGTGAATATTTCAAGTATCTTTCTGTTGCGTTTATTTATAATATCTTGCGAAAAACACATTTCTTGTATGGAAGCTCCCCTTAAATGTTTATTTTATTTTTATTAAATAATTATTTTTTAATAAATAATATAATGATAATAATTTTAGTAAATATTTACTAAAATTATTATCATTATATTATTTATTATATTTACATATGTAAATGACTATTTTGTGAATATTTTAAGCAACTACCGTTTTTAAAATCGAGCAAAAAACGGCTAAAAATTCAGGTTTGTTGTATGGTAGCCCCCGCTTAAATATTTATTTTTTACGGTTTTTAGTACGTGTTGTTGTGGCAACAGAAATACCACATCTGTGAAAATTTCAACGTTCTAGCTATTATGGTTCATGAGTTACAGCCTGGTGACAGACAGACGGACAGCGGAGTCTTAGTAATAGGGTCCCGTTTTTACCCTTTGGGTACGGTTAAAAAGGTTACCTGATCAAATTTTCTGTAGACGGTTCTAAAGGCTACGTTCTGCGCGGCTCGATTCTAGGCATTAGGCAACAGGTTATAATTATATGTATTTCAATTAGTGTTCGATCCGGCATCGTATCGTCCTCCGTGCATCAATCGAAGCGACATCTGTAAACAAATCACGACCCAGCACCACCGAGCTCGTTAGCACTCGGCGAACGAATCTGATTACCTAACGAGACTTTAGACCTACCTTTAGGATAGAGCTACAGACACACGGCTAAACTTCTGCCAAGTAATATGTTATATGCAGTATTTGTCCGCACACATTTTCATCTATTTCTTTCTATAAGTTTGTTATACAGGGTTATTTCTAATCAATTAGCATCCTTTTAGGGGCTTATTCTATACATCAAAACTAACAACTTTGGTTCTGCGACCTTTTGTGAAAACCCAAAAAAAAATGTTGTTGTTTCATAAAAAATATCGTTCACCCGCGACAAAATGAATGGCACAGTTGATTTTTTTTTGTTTTGACCAAAGTCGCAGTATAAAAGTTGTTAGTTTTGATGTATAGAATAAGCCCCTAAAAGGATACTAATTGATTAGAAATAACCCTGCATATTTTTGGTTCTAGGACAAAAAGTTGCTTGACCAAAGTTGGATGAAAATTATTTTCAACAAAAATGTAGTCTTTAGAATTTATTAAGACCTGTAGTCAGATAAGCCATAAATACCATTCGCACTCCATCATTCATCCATCACCGCCACCATCATAGAAAAACCAATGATGGTGGCGGTGGGAGAAGGGTTGCAATCCCTTGGATTTAACATTACACCTCTGACCCGATATTTAAAAAATCAAAACCACTCTTAGGTTTCTTAGTTTCCGTAAGGTTTTTGACCGGAAGCGGAGGAGGTACATGTGGTCGTCACGGACGATTTACTGTATTTTACCGGGTGGCATTTTCTAACTGAGCGCTGCCGTAGCTCGGATGACACGTTAAATTGTAGGTCCCGGTTGTTTTAACCGTTTAGCCATGTCAGAGGCCTTCAGGCGGCCTAAATACTCTGACACCAGGGCTAGCCTCCCGGCCTACATGAACTTACTTACTTTTATCAATATATTATTAGACATAATCTAATGAATTAATCAATCTATTATAAGACGGTCGTTTGAATTTTAGCGCCAAATATTTAAATTATAAACTAGTTCAAAGTGGCGCTAGTGAAGTAACTTTGCGTTGTCGTTCCTGTCGACGTACATTCATAAAACAATTTAAATTACAATCTCATTTAAAAAAATAATAATTAAACCTATAGAACTTTGAAGTGGTAAATAACTTATTGAAATAAAACATTAGTATTAATTTATTTTAGGTGAAACTTGTGTGAAAATAATAATTACATGAGCTAATGACAAGACAAGGGGCTTCATCATCGCCAAAATATTGCGTAAGTTGAAACATAAGCTGATTGTAAAATTAATTTAAAAAAAAAAGAGGAATGGCAGATCATTGTTTTGAGCTTGGAAAATAACTTCTTATTTTTGGTTGTAATCGTTCCATTTTTAGTATTTAATCAATAAATTGTAATTAATGGTTTCTATTTGTATTATTTAGGTTCCTGTCGCCGAAAGCAGCGGTGGGGGATATCCATCATGACCTCTGAAGGGCTGTACTTCTACTGCACTGCAACTTCTCATGGAGAAAACTTAAGGAAAAACTGAGAAACCTTTGAAGATATTAATGCAGAGCTATTTCACAAGAAAACAAGCCAGGTGATGTGTTTTGTTTGTTAATTGGCAACGTAATGTGACGAGATCGTAATATTTCACTTCTAACCTCAACTTTGTCCTTTATCTGATTTGTGATTTAGAAACGAATAAACTAAATATTACATGCCGCTGTGGCTGCCTGTAAATACTTTTAAAGTGCTACACTCTCGTGTTGCATCGAGGAAATGTTTTTGATATAGGTAAAGTATGAAAATTGCAATAGTCTTGTTACAGAGTTTTCTGCCGGTCTTTAGCTGAGAACACAGTCGCTGGCATAATAATGCCAGTTGATGCTGTTGACAATCCATAAGGTTTACTTCTGTGGTCTTTACATTATGACAATATAATTTATCTTTGTTTTCCTTCATAAGCATTCTCTGATCAATTTGTATAACACTCACAAACAGACAATAAGTCAGAATGAAACCTAGAAGACCTAATTTTCTTTTCGGCTAATTTAGAGTTATAATTAACTAGCTACTTGGCCCGGCTCCACTCAGCTATGAATAAATTATTGGTATAAACCTTTTGAAATAAATAATTTATAAGATAGTGGAACCTGCATTGCTATCTGTTGTATAGTTTAGGCCATATAAGAGAAAATAAAGGGACACAGAAATATAGACTGCTTTATATTGTTTATGTTGTGATATTGTTATAGAACTAATGCGAGTTGTTTTTCTGGCAGAGAATAAAAATGAATGCAGTTCTACGCTGAAGGCTCGGAAGTGATGCTGCAGTACTACACTAGAGCAATGTAAGAATGCTTCGGAGCATAGGTACTGTCTGAGCTGAGTACTGTCTTCAATTCCCCGTGCAACATGATCAGCTTCGCTTTCCTCGAGGACAGAGAGCCGATATTTAACAGTGGATTTTATATGTTATGAATAAGTAATAGGTAAAGGCTAAATAATTTATTTTGTTCATGTTTATTTTTGATTGTTGTAATAATGCCAAAGTAACTGTTGGCTGACTATCTTACTAAATTATTTTTAATCTAGAATAATATTACAATTTTACTGTTATGTTGGTTGTTGCAATGGAAGAACTGAAAATTAATTATGTTGATATAAAGTGCCTCTAATAAAATAGGGTCAACCTGTCATGGCTGAACTATCTGTCTATACTGCTATAATATTATCTTTCTAATCTTATATATAATATCATCCATCCATCCATCCATCAGCCAAAAGACGTCCACTGCTGGACATAGGCCTCCCCTATGGATCTCCAATGAGACCGGTTGATAGCGGCTTGCATCCAGCGCGATCCTGCGGCCTTAATGAGGTCATCTGTCCACCTTGTGGGTGGACGTCCTACGCTGCGCTTGCCGGTACGTGGTCTCCACTCGAGAACTTTTCGACCCCACCGGTCATCAGTCCTCCGCGCTATGTGCCCTGCCCATTGCCATTTCAACCTGCTAATCCGTTGGGCTATGTCGGTAACTTTGGTTCTTCTACGGATCTCCTCATTTCTGATTCGATCACGCAGAGAGACTCCGAGCATAGCCCTCTCCATAGCTCGTTGGGCTACTTGGAGCTTACTAATAAGGCCCATAGTGAGAGACCACGTTTCTGTGCCATAAGTCATCACTGGCAACACACACTGGTCGAAAACTTTCGACTTGAGGCACTGAGGTATGTCGGACGAGAAGACACTACGCAATTTTCCGAACGCTGCCCAGCCGAGTTGGATTCGGCGATTGGCCTCTTTGTTGAAGTCGGACCTACCTAACTGGACTACTTGTCCTAGGTAGACGTACGAGTCAACGACTTCAAGAACCGAGTTTCCAACAGAAATCGGGGTGGGTAAAACATGGGAATTAGACATGACTTTCGTCTTGTCCATGTTCATCTTAAGACCCACCTGTTGAGAAACCCGATTGAGGCCTTCGAGCATCGTACTGAGCTCTTCCATCGATTTTGCCATAACTACTATATCGTCGGCAAACCGAAGGTGAGTGAGGTATTCGCCATTGATATTGATGCCGAATCCTTTCCATTCCAGGAGCTTCAAGGCGTTCTCCAAAGTAGTCGTAAACAGTTTCGGAGAAATTACGTCTCCCTGTCTTACGCCTCTTTTTAAAGGGATCGCCTTGGAGCTCTCTTCCTGTACTCGGACTGACATAGTGGCGTTATTATACAAGCACTTCAACACTTCGATGTACCGATAGTCAATACGGCATCGTTGGAGAGACTCGAGCACAGCCCATGTCTCGACCAAATCAAAGGCTTTTTCATAGTCCACAAACGCTAAGCAAAGTGGCAGATTATACTCTTCGGTCTTCTGTATAACCTGCCGCAGCGTATGAATGTGGTCCATGGTGCTAAAGCCTTTTCGGAAACCGGCTTGTTCGCAAGGCTGAAAGTCATCAAGCCTGCGCTCGAGACGGTTCGTAATGACCCTTGAAAACAGCTTATAAACATGGCTCAGAAGCGAGATGGGTCTGTAGTTCTTCAATAAGGTGCTGTCACCTTTCTTGAAAAACAACACCACCACGCTTCTGTTCCATGCTTCTGGCGTGATGCCCTCGAGGACGACGGTGTTGAAAAGCTTCTGGAGGACTTTTAGTACCGGTGTTCCACCCGCTCTCAGCAGCTCTGATGTGATACCGTCGTCACCCGGCGCCTTGTTGTTTTTTAAGCTGATTCAGGGCCATTCTAATCTCGTACAGGCTGATGTCCGGGATATCTTCGGTGAAGTGTCGGGTCAGCTTGGCTCTTGGATCTTTGGCCGCGCTGCTAACAGGCTTAGCGACCGAAGCGTATAGCTGTCCATAGAACCTTTCGATCTCCTCTAATACCTCTGCCTTGGTCGACGCTACACTGCCATCTTCTCTCTTCAGCTTTGTCAACTGGCTTTGCCCAATAGACGAATTCCTCGCGAACACTTTGGAGCCTTTGTTCTGCTCTATTGTCTCTTTAATACGTTTAGTATTAAAGAGACGAATGTCGCGCCGCACGGATTTTGAAATTTGTCTATTGAGCTGCCTATATGACTTTGCATCATCGGAAGACTGCAGTCTCTGTAAGCGTCGTTCGGCCATAAGATTTAGAGTTTGATCGGAAATTTTTTGAGGTCTATTTGTACGACGGGGTCTAAAGAATTTAGCACCCACCGCCTGGACAGTTTCTACGAGCCCGTTGTTAATCTCGTCCACCGACGCAAAGTTCTCCAGGCAAGCAAAGCGATTTGAGAGCTCGAGCTGAAAGCTCTCGGGGTTCTGGATATGGGCACGAGTAGGCCGGAGCGTAGACTTCATCAGGCGTGACCTTTCGAGTTTAACGTTAATATCCAATGTGCCTCTTACGATTCTGTGATCACTACCGGTTTTCACTCTGTGGATCACGGAGACATCATTAAATATCCGTTTCTCAGTGGTCATGATGAAGTCTATCTCATTTTTGGTGGAACCATCGGGGCTCATCCAGGTCCACTTCCTGTGAGGCGGCTTCTGGAAGAAAGAGTTCATCATGAAGAGTTCCTCTCTCTCCAGAAAGTCAGCCAGCCTCTGGCCCCTGGGGTTCCGTTGTCCATATCCAAATTGCCCCACTCTCAGCTCATCATCGCTTCTTTTGCCCAACTTTGCGTTGAAGTCCCCCATAACAACAGTAAAGTGGGTCTTAGACGTATGTATGGCCTGACTTACGTCTTCAAACATAGTCTCCACTTCGTCATCTGGGTGTGACGAGGTCGGTGCGTATACCTGAATGACCTTCAGCGAATACCTCTTGGATATTCTGAGTATTAGATATACAACCCTGCTCGACACACTTTCGATGGTGATAACGTTGTTAACGAGGGACTTATGAACGAGAAAACCGACACCACCTTGGGACCGCTGGTCACCTTCCCGGTAGTAGAGCAGGTTGCCGGATTTCAGAGTTATCGTGTCCTCTCCCTCTCTACGGACTTCAGACAACCCCACAATATCCCAACGCAACCTACTCAACTCTTCTTCCAGCTCAGCAATCCTCTCGTCAGTCCTCATTGTGCGCACGTTGTGTGTTACCAGGGCCAGTCGTCGTTTGCGGGAGTGGTAGCCGGGCGTCTGCCAGGGATTCTTAGCACCCCCTTCTCCGCCGTTACCGGGTCCGCTACCGTAGCCCCGGGCTAGCGGAGCTGCTGGGGACTGGGGGCCTGGTCTATCTGTTTTTGCCATATATTGGGGGTATTTGCCCATAATCGCCGCGCTGGGCAAGCGTGGTGGCGATCGCAGAAAACGTAGCTTCGCGACAGAGATGCTGCTCCCCATCCCTGCCCTGTGCCATTTTAGCTACGTTTTTATTTGAATGGTTATACCGCCATTAGTCGGTTCCGCTGCACCTCAGTCGGCTCTTACGACACCTGGTACTAGAGGGGGGTGCTATTCTACTCTGCCGGCACCCCACGGCACATATATAATATATTGGTATCAATTTAGTGGAAACGTCCTGGTCCAGGGTTTCTCAAACTTTGGGTCATGACCCACTGTCGAGTCGTCGGCAAATATTTGAATGGGCCCTGCCTGTAGAACAATACACTAACCGATCGAGCAAAAGAATGTTATTTCATGTTGGCATTGGTTAATTTTCCTAGAGGTGGTGTAACGAGTTTGTATTTCAATTATCATGTGCTTAGATATGTCATTACAACAAAATTAAAATTATACATTTACAGAATATTTATAACATACGGTAAACTTATTTAAGATGAGTTGTAGTCCAGTCAACTTTGGGAACCACTGCCCTAGTCAACTAACTGCAGTACCTAGACTGCCGTGATATTTAGTTTTCAGTAAATAGAGCTGTAACTGTGTAATGCAATAGAGGAAAATATCAAAAGATGTTTATTATCAGTCTACTATTACTAGCACATAATTATCATTATCATAAATCGTGATATTAATGCCCAAACATTAAAAACTTATAGACCTTATAATTGATAAATAATTGAATGAAAAAACAATGTAATACAATATTTCAAGATCAAATACTAATCACTACATCTATGATGCTCATAAATAAATGTAAAATGGAAACCAAAGAGTTCTGTTTAGCCGACTTCACATAAAGTAACAAGGTTTTCACCTTAGATCTTTAGAAAAACTGATTTTATCGAAGCTGTGTTGATATTTTAAAGGTGTGATCGTATAAACAGTACTGATTGTCATTTCCTTATTAGGCGTAGAGACATTAGATTTTTGACACAAATGAGTTAAAAGATAACAAATACATAAATCCACTGGCTGTGAACTGATTTCACATTATGTAATTTTCAGCCAGTGGCTTTTCTCAAGCTTTAACAATGTACTTAATAAGATTTAAATTAAATTCATGGGTCCTTATAGAATTTTGCTCTGGAAATTAACAGGGCTTTTACACATTTTAAGTCTTAGTATAACGGGTGTGTTTTCATGTATTAAATTAAAAAGGAAATTATTAAACTTCACTAAAATATAATTGGTTAAATATAATTCATAGAACCAATTGATAAAATATTTTTGATTTTTTTTATATTGTAAAAAAAAAAGAAATAAGATAACTTAGTGAATACGTAATTTCGTCGAAATATAAGAAGTTTATGCCTGTAATAAGTAATTCAGTTCTGTCATAGCCTTGCTTTTCAGAAATAAAACAATGTAGGGCTGAACGCCAAAGTAGAATTTAATTTATTATATAGGTGTGTACTTGAAATGATTTTAGTTTTCAGAGTTTTGTTCTTCTGTTTACCTAGTTCAAGTTATTATCCTTAACATAACTTAAAGTTGCTCTTTTACATTCAAATCGCTCGTTCTTATAACTTTGCGCAATTTTCAGCAATATACATTGAACAACAACAACAAAGATCCATTATTGCTCATATTATGTCTTATTATAATGTTAAAGTTGGCATTTGAGTTAGACCTGCTTTTAACTTCTCTACAGTAAAAATGAGACACTGATTCCTGAATTGTAAGTTTAAGGAAAGCAAATCCAAATCAGAATTTCTATCAATATTTATATTCGCTCACCCCGTCTGATAAATCTGCGATTGGTATGTCATCACTTATTGAATTTTATAATTTTGACTTAATTACTATGTTCGTTTGTTGGAAATCTGTCACCTTCCCGTAAAGGCGACATATTAATTTTGTTTTTGTTGTTATTTTTATTATTATTTGTAGATACGCCGTTCTAAAATCCTTAAGATAATAATTGCCTTTTAATCTACTTAATAACCATTTCTTGGCTGTCAGTTATATTTAGTAAGAATTTAATTATTGGCCTTATAACATATGTAAACAATAGAAATAAAAAAAAAATGTCGCAAAAGTTTCAATGATTTTAAAAGGACTTAACTCATTCAGGGATGGTCGAGCAGTTTTACATTCTAATTGTTTTAGTGGCTTGGTTGGATTAATACAAAATATTTGAGGTTGCTCATATTTTCAAAAAAAAATTATAACCATGTAAGTTGTACTAAATTAAAATACTAAAATAAATACAGAAATAATCTGTTTAGGATAGATATTCGATTCTTGGATAAGATGATGTTTCATTTCAATAATGCAAATATTGTGAATGTAACTTTTCTTGTCCTTTAAGTTAATGTGTCAAGTGTAATTTTTGTTTATTTTGCCGCTCTTTTGATGTTATGTTAAATGCAACCTAGTAGGTAAAAATTCTAGGTAAACCCTGATTTTAAATTTTATGTGAACAGTATATACAGTGGAAACTCCAATATTCGGATTTTTGAATAACCGAATGCTCAACGACACTAGTTAGTCCGGTTAATCGAGTCTCCACGTAGATTATTTTTGAAACTGATGTAATTTTCGCAACCATGATTTTACTAAGCATATAGATAATTTATTGAGTGATTACCTATAGAGCTAAAATGTAGAACACGGATGATATTTTGTAAATGATCAACAGATAAAGTTCAGATAAATCTCGTTCTAATCTTAACCCGCTCTTATGCCTTTGGATGTCTTTGTTATAATCTTTAATATATCGAGAACAGCCGGCTGAATAAGATAGACATGCCATATCTGTTGTCTTTCCGGTAATATTTAACGTATTTTCGCAACGCTTGCGCTGATATATGTATGATTTTTTTTACGTGATTCTACTACTTCCTTATCCTTGTCTTCTTTCCTTATTCCTTCCTACTGATTCGCCAAAGTGAGAGATCGGAATGGTTGAACTTTGGGCTTCCTGGGCAAGATGTCATGTGATGAGCCTGGGGTCAGTAGTTCCTTTTCCTTCATCCTCTTTACTGATTTGAAGAGCGAGAAACCGGAATGGTGTAAGCTTGGAGTCGTTGACTTGATCGGTGGTACCTTTTCCTTCATCCTTTGTACTGGTTTGATGAGCGAGACACCGGAATGGTGTAAGCTTGGGAGTGGTGGTTCACTTCCTTTATTCTTTCTGATTTGAATTTGAATATATCTATCCGCGTTTTGAATATATCTAGCCGTGTTTTACTTTTCCTTTTTGTTACTTAAACTTACAACAAGACAACAGAACTGGCAGTGTTACTTCCATTTGTTGTATCGAACATTATTTGATTTTCTATTACAACTCCATGCATCTTAAATTTCCTTATTCTCTTCGTAACAAAACTAACTAATTAATCTATTGTTCGCACTGAGAAATTAACATTGAACTATCTATTAATTATTACACTTGATGTTTCACAGTTAAAATAATAACTGTGAAAAAATAACATAAAAAGAAATAACTGTAAAATTTTGAAATGTTTTAACATATAATGTAACGTTATGGTAGTGATAGTTTACTGACATTGTTATTACTATTACCCCATTTGTGAATAATTATTATGCAATCTTATTAATTAATATTAGGGCTGAGTTATATTGTTATTTAGACACATTTCCTGATGTTTGTGTTTTTCTTCATTATTCAATCAAGCTGTTAACGTAATAATTTGGTTGCATACGCTTTAGAAAGTAAAATGTATTAATGGGTTAAGACAGTAACGCTACATTATTTCTTGCATTGTTTATTGAACAACAAATTCAGATTCATATGACCGTGTGGTCGTAAAATGTTAAAATAAAAAAATAAAACAAAACAACAAAAAACAAAAAAAAAAACAGATTCTCTTCCGAAATTTATTTGTGTCTCACACAATGCAGTTTTGGCGTAACGTTTCATTTACGAATAAATTCCGTAGGTACCAAACATGACATGTGAATATTATTAATTATAAAGAGGATAAAAATGAAGTTATCTAAGACATTGTAAATTTATTCATTAATTGAACATTATGAAAAACAAATAGAAAAATCATGGAAAAATTCATTATTTATAACCATATTATATTAGAACTTTCCAGTACTGTCTGTGTTTGTAACATTGTAAGGTGTAATAGGTTTACGCTCTTTCTTTGTTTAGACTTTATTTATTTGTTTTAATTTTGTTTTAAATTGTTTAGTTAAGGTGTTGAAGGTCCTTGTCGATGCATTTGACATGTTATTTTCACGTATTCTGTTAAAATCGCAGAGTCGCGATTTGAGCAGAATGGCCGTGTGGTCGTCACGGACGATTTACTGTATTTTACCGGGTGGCATTTTCTAACTGAGCGCTGCCGTAGCTCGGATGACACGTTAAATTGTAGGTCCCGGTTGTTTTAACCGTTTAGCCATGTCAGAGGCCTTCAGGCGGCCTAAATACTCTGACACCAGGGCTAGCCTCCCGGCCTACATGAACTTACTTACTTTTATCAATATATTATTAGACATAATCTAATGAATTAATCAATCTATTATAAGACGGTCGTTTGAATTTTAGCGCCAAATATTTAAATTATAAACTAGTTCAAAGTGGCGCTAGTGAAGTAACTTTGCGTTGTCGTTCCTGTCGACGTACATTCATAAAACAATTTAAATTACAATCTCATTTAAAAAAATAATAATTAAACCTATAGAACTTTGAAGTGGTAAATAACTTATTGAAATAAAACATTAGTATTAATTTATTTTAGGTGAAACTTGTGTGAAAATAATAATTACATGAGCTAATGACAAGACAAGGGGCTTCATCATCGCCAAAATATTGCGTAAGTTGAAACATAAGCTGATTGTAAAATTAATTTAAAAAAAAAAGAGGAATGGCAGATCATTGTTTTGAGCTTGGAAAATAACTTCTTATTTTTGGTTGTAATCGTTCCATTTTTAGTATTTAATCAATAAATTGTAATTAATGGTTTCTATTTGTATTATTTAGGTTCCTGTCGCCGAAATACACAATTCGACGCGTATATAATATATTTTATTTTTGTAAAACCACGCATATCTTTTCACATAGTGGTCCGATTTCGATAATTATTTTTTTATTGGAAAGAGTATACTTCGAATTTGGTCTCATTTAAATTTTATAGAAATCGGCTGAGCTATTTTTGATAAATCAATAATAATGTAAAAAATGGTATATCGGTCCGTGCGTACTATTCGTGAACTCTGTACACGGTTGAAATCGGTCATACCATTTTTTGCGAAAAATAATTATTACAATAAAATAAAATAATTATTACAATAAATTAAAAAAATAATTACAACAATAAAATATCAGCGGAACACTAAAATTAATATTCTCTTCTTATATCGGTGTACTGTACCAGCCTTTTTAATAGTCCACTACAGGACGTAGGCCTACCCATTAAGGGTGATTGGGCCATATCCACCACGCTGGCCCAGTGCGGGTTGGTGGATTACACATACACCGTCGAATTTCTTCTACGGACGTATGCAGGTTGCCTCCCGATGTTTTCCTTCACCGAAAAGCCAGTGGTGTGAAATTCCGTACATAAATTCCAAAGAACTCATTGGTACGGGACCGGGGATTCGAACCCACGACCTCACGATTGTAAGGCGGGTGTCACTACCTCTTGACCACCACGGCTTATATCGGTGTACCTATTGGGTTTTATCTTGTACGATTTCGATCGGTAAATTTCAATACAATCTATACAAGAGAGCTGTAAAGTAAAACAAGCCGTGCGCCGTGGTCAACAAAACGATTCAAAAATGCGTGCCGCGATAAAAAGCCGACGTATCTGGCTGCTGGCTGACGCAGGACAATTAAACAGCATTGTCCAGAATAAATCTTTATTTGTCCGTGGCGCCCCCTGCCGGCTGAACCGCTCGTTACACTTCAACACGGCAGCGGTAACACAAAATAGTAGAAAACCAAACCGATATACTAATGTATGAATTAAACTAGTAGTTTGGAGAACTACTAGTTTAATTCATACATTAGTAAGAAGACAACAGAAGACCTCGCGGCACATTTCTACATATAACTGAATCTTTATAACATTATTGACTCGTTCTTGACTTACTTATTCTCTCTTTTGCTACTCACTCCGCATTTTCTATTTTTTTAATTAATTCCTCTCCAGAAGAAAGGGTTGCCTGGAAGAGATTGCTATAAGCAATAAGGCCGCCCTTTGTTGCACTATTTTATGTTGTTGTTTTTTTTTTCCTCTCTGTGTATTTTTTCTGAATTGTATTTTAGTGTTAACAATAAAGTGTTTATCTATCTATCTATTTAGTTTATACTCTCAGATATTGTTAGGGTTAGGTACTAAATGATCTTGTGAAATATTTTGGAAATGGAAATCGTCTGATCAAAAAACTATTAATTCATTCAATTTCATTGAGATTAGTTGAAAAATGCAAACAGAGGAAAATCAACATACGGACATACGAAAGCAAAATAGTCGAGTTAAAATAGAAACCTTCGCTTTCGACCAATCAAAAAAATATCATCATCTTTATCAGCTGTAGGACGTCCACGGCTGGGCTTAGGCCTCCCCTATGAACTTCCAATAAGCCTGGTTGGAAGCGGCTTGCAGCCGGCATGTTCCTGCGGCCTTATTTATCGTCGGTGAACCTAGTCGGTACCAACCTACGCTGCTCTTGTCGAAAGTGTTCGACCAGTGAGTGTTGCCAGTGAAGACTTATGGCACTGAAACGTAGTCATACGTTTCAGTGCCATAAGAACTGGCAACTGGCTTAGAGCTTATTAATAATCTATGGGCCTTATTAATTAGCTCTAAGTAGCCAAACGTGTTATGGAGAGGGCTATGCTCGGAGTCTCTGCGAGATCGAATCAGCAATGAGGAGATTCGCAAAAGAACCAAAGTTACCGACATAGCCCAGCGGATTGGCTAGTTGAAATGACAATGGGCAAGGCTCAAAGCGCGGAGGACTGATGACCGATGGGGTCGAAATGATCTAGAGTGGAGCCCTCGTACCGGCAAGCGCAGCGTAGGACTTCTACCCACAAGGTGAACGGATGACTTCACTAAGACCACAGGATCACGCTGGATGCACGCCGCTATCAACCGGTCTTATTGGAGATCCATAGGGAAAGCCTATATCCAGCAGTGGGCGTCCTATGGCTGATGGATGATTGAATGGGTAGTTCATAATTATTGTTTTAATTACCTTCTTTTGAATCCTAGGGGTCAGTCTAAATAAAATAGACAGCATTATTCTATTTCATTTAGATATTTTTGTTGACGGTTAAAATACAAATTAAATACGTTGTAAAAATAAGCTTTGTTCTATCCTTTTAAGTGCAAACTTTAATTTTTGAAAGCCGCAAGCTGTTTAACATTTTGTTTGACTGAACTTTGAACTTAATCCTAAAAACGTTAAAAAAAACTTTTTGTATCCACTGAAAGCACTGAAATACAAAAGCGCCTCGGGGTGACAAGTTATGAGTTGGTGTAAACTTTAGGAGGTATACAATTCGACGCGTATGTATATTTTTTTTTATGTATAACCACGCATAACTTTTTTCACAATTATTTTATAATAGTCCGATTTCATTAATTATTTTTTAATTGGAAAAAGTATACTTTGAAATTGGTCCCATTTAAATTTTATCGAAATTGGCTGAGCCATTTTTGATAAATCAACAATAATGTGAAAAATGTTACATCGATCCGTGCATAATATTTGCCATCTAGCGATGCGCCCCGGCTTTGCACGGGTGTATTATACATATAAACAGTTCTCTTGAATTACTCTATCTATTAAAACAAACTGCATCAAAATCCGGAAAGCGACTTTGTTTTATACTATGTAATGGTTCTGTACACGGGTGAAGTAGGTCATGCTATTTTTTGCAAAAAAAAAATATTACAGCTGATTTCTCAATTATCATCATCAATTCAGCCATAGGTTACTCTAGGTCTTGTGTTGGACATAGGTCTATCCTTTATAGTTCTCCTATAAGGCCGGTCGGAAGCGGTTTGCATCCAATGTGATCTTGCGTTCTTAATAAGGTGAACTGTCAGGGCGGATGAAGATCGCGCTGTATGCAAACCGCTTCCAACCAGTCTTATAAGACATTAATAGGGGTGGCCTACGTCTAGCGGTGAACGTCCTATGACTGAAGCGACAACTTTACCCGTTTTATCTGTTCTGAAAGCGTTAGTTTGAAATTAGTAAGAAAGTTCGTACAAGTTTTATAGCCACCTGAAGGCTTTTGATATAGCTAAACGGTTAAGACCACCGGGACCTACAATTTTACATGTGATCCGAGCCACGGTAGCGCTCAGAAGGAAATACCACCCGCGGTGACCCATCCGAAAACTGACCGTCCGGAACGTTGCATAACTCCGGTGATTGCTGACAAACACCTAGTCAAACTACGCCATAAGCGCTACGTTCGAAAGTTCGAAATTGAAACAAGGTAACTGAGGGCACGCGATTGTCCAGTTGATTGATATATGCCGCGGCGGATGTCGCGACAACCCACCGCAGGCCGTTGTCGACATCACTGTACTTACGTACGAAACAAACACATAGGTACAGGCAGATAGACAAACACCTTCACATACTATTTTAATATACTGTTTGAAGAAGTTTTTGATCATAATTGGCATTATGACTAAAACAAAAATTGTTGAATATACAGGGTTATTTCCAATCAATTAGCATCCTTTTAGGGGCTTATTCTGTAACATACAACATAATAATACACAACTGAATCGTGAAACTCCTTTTTTAGTAGTCAGTTAAAATAAATATAATTATCATATTTATAACAATAAGACATTTGCAATAACTCCAGCCGTTGTTTTGTGGCCAATAACATTAATATAAATGTAACGACTCGTTACTAACGGCGCACGGTAACGATTATTATTGTTAATTCGTTACGCAGTTATACTGTAGCTATAAATAGGTAGCATTAAAAGCCTTCCAGAAATAAATAAAATAAGTTCGTAGAGGCCGGGTGGCTGGCCCTAGTGCCAGAGTTTTTAGGCCGCCTGAAGGCCTCTGCATGGCTAAACGGTTAAAACAACCGGGACCTACAATTTAACGTGACATCCGAGCCACGGTAGCGCTCAGTTGAAAAATGCCACCAAAAATTATTCACAAGAATTTTGTATTCAAAGATAAAATAATACCCACCCAAAATTATTGTGTACAGTCAGAATGTGAAACGTTTTGCCTAGATGACTTTAGGTCAGTATTAATTTAATTTATGCAAGATTTTAAAATAAAGTAAAAATAAACCTTAGCTAAAAATTGGCTTGAGTAAATAAAAACATTCTCAAAGTAAACGCAGGCAGAGCAGGTACTATCATCTCATGAATCTTCGAGTAGCTAGTTACGAGTACAACACTAAACTTTAAAACTCAATCGAACTTTCAGTGATAAAATATTTCTCATTTAGATTACAGACTTGTAGGTACAGAGTTATACTCAGACTAAATAAAATGTTATTTACTAGTAGTTTGTGACGGATTCTGATACAAATGCATTTGTTGTAAAGTAATCCTACTAATATTATAAACGTGAAAGTTTGTGAGGATGGATGGATGTATGGATGTTTGTTACTCTTTCACGCAAAAACTTCTGAACGGATTGAGATGAAACTTTGCAATAATATAGCTTATATATCAGAATAACACATAGGCTATAACTTATAATGATATATTGCGTATGCGGGCGAAGCCGCGGGTAAAAACTAGTATGTTCAGAAAGCAGCTCTAGAGTTCATGTGATCGTTAGAAACCTTCTAGCTAAGCGTGCTACATCCTAGACCACCTTCTGATGTCTTGTCATGTGCCATGCGGTAACACCTTACCTAAAAGAGATTGAGTACCACATTTAGATCTATTTTGCAGTCAAGTTGATTAAACTATAATTATATCAGCCAAGTGCGAGTAGGACGGTCACGCGGGTTCCGTACCGTATGGAAGCCCCCCTAAAATATTTTATTTTAATTTAACCATTAATTTTTGAAGGGAATATACAAGTTAATATTTTGTGGATATTCCAAGCTTCTTACTGTTGCCTTTATTAATATCGAGCAAAAAATCACGTTTCTTGTATGGGAATAATAAAATGTCACTATTGAACTGTTACTATCCTATTTAATTATTATTAAAACTGTTATTACACTATTTATTAAAACTGTTATTACACTATTTAACTGATATTACCCTATGGGTACGGAACCCTAAAAATTACCATAATCGTCATAAGAACTATACCTACCAAAATCTTTCTGCAAGATATTTCTACTAGCGATGAAACCACTTTTTGCCTGTTTTTGGTTTTTGCTCAACTGTTACCTATGTTCTTTATTTTGCTGTCAATAAAGTTATTTATTCAATAAGTATTATATGTATGTGATATATACACAATAGCATATCTTCTAACAAATGGCGACTAAGTAAGTATCTGGCAAAGAAACAGTATAGGTACTACAGATATCGATATACGGTACAAAGCCTAGGTTTTAATTGAAATGAACGATGCACGATAGCTTTGTAACTGTAACTGTTGTTACAGCTTTCTAGATAATTAAACAAATTATCTAGAAAGCTGTAAGTGATAAGCTGGCCTAAGTTAATAGACTAATGGAGCTTTAGTTCGCTTGACTTATTGTTTGTTTGTGCGGATACAAGATATCAGCTTTGGAGATAGAATCTAGTGTTAGCTTTATTTGCTGTTGATAGGTTCCTTCTTGACGACAAAGCATTAGTTATATTAAATGAAGAAATCTTTAATTTTAGGGTTCCGTACCTCAAAATTTTGAGGAAACGGAACCCTTATAAGATCACTTTGTTGTCCGTCTGTCCGTCTGTCCGTCGGTCCGTCTGTCCGTCTGTGTGTATGTCAAGACTCTTTATCTCGGGAACGCGTAAAGATATCGAGTTGAAATTTAAATTATATACGTAAACCTATAAATTCTTGCAGTTGTGTAAAAGAAAAGCTTCTCAATTAATCTCATATAGAAATAAATCTGAAAACTGAACATTTTTATTTAAATCACATAAAAATAGGGCCTCAAAATTCACAAAATATGGGTACAAAATTCAAAGTGAGTAAATTATATCATGTAAGGTATCATATAAAATAACTTCATTAGCACATGCTAAAACAGGTTTTTAATTATTTTAACAATATGTTTGTACGGAACCCTCGGTGTGCGAGCCTGACTAGCACTTGTCCGGTTTTTTTTTAAAAGAGCTATCGAGTCTCTTACAAAATGGACCAAGAGCCCGTGACTGGCAGACTTTCGTCATTTTATAAAAGCTGAAAGTGTTTGTATAAATACTTCCAACAGAGGTAAGAACGATCCCCAAATATGAAACTTGTATCGTGGTGCCTTTAGCAGATATCAAACCCAGTTTTTACGTATTTTCTTTGTAATAATAATAGATATCACGCCGTCCATCGGCAGATACATAGTACTGTTCTAACCCATTGGCAGATACCCTAAAACTATGATTAATTATTTTTTTTTACTTTTATTATAGTATAAAACTTAGTTTGTACTTATTTTATTTGGTAATAATAATATAACTCTTGCCGTCTATTGGCAGACACGGAGTAAGGTTCCACCAGGTAAGACTTATCGTTTAGACAGAGATTTGTTTCAAGACGGAGGAACTTTTGTCCTCCTCAGAAAACTAGCCAATATTGACTATTAATTTTTGTTTGGTGGACAAAGCAGTTTTAGGTTAGCCATCAACACCGGTGTCTAAAAACGCCTATGTTTACAGAATAAATTCACTTGGTAATACTCAGTCCCAGTCAGAAGTAATACGAAACTAAGTTCGTAGGTAGATATTATGATTAGGTATTGAGTGTGAGTTTTTAAAACTTTAAATTATATTTGAAGGGTACAATTAAATTGATATTTTAAATAGTGGAAGGACGGTAATAGCGAAAAGTCTTAAAGTAAAGTATTGAGCCTTGTGTCATTAAAGTATGGGTTTAATTCGCATTATAAAAATGCAAACAACTATTGGCGCATTCGACACTAAAACAAGATTAAATGTGCAGTTGAATCACACCTGATCAACAGCCTTCAACCTTATATCTCTACGTATAGAGTTAACGGTTGAATAACAGCGTTTTATGAAGTGCGATGTTATGTTGGTATATTCAGCATAGTCTTGAGTGCATAGCTGTCCTTCCAAGCTTTATGTCTTCGGAGATGCGAAGCTTCTTAGCGTTTCTTCGTAAAATGCTTTCCTAGTACACATTCCCGTAGTTTTATTACGTTGAACTTTAAGTCCGGGGAATGTTTATTTCGTGAGTGTTAAGTGTCATTTTTGCACGTTTTTATGCGAATATAGCCCACATAGCCTTTGTGCAATAATAACGTTTGTCGGTGCAAGGAAATGATAAGAAAATAATTTTACGTACCGTGTAAATGAGGAAAATATCTTCGAAGAAAATGACCTCGAAACTTCGGATTGTAAAAATGTAGCTCAAATCAGTCTTATCCAATGATATGATTGTTATTACCTGAAAAGAAAAACAATGTTTTAAAATTGCGTAAACAATTAACAACAACTTAAGTTATGGAGAGACGAGCAAACAGTCGCAGCGTAGGACGTTCACCTAAAAAGTCAGGTGATCTTATCAAAACAGCAGGATTACGCTGGATGCTAGTCGGTCCTAAAGGCCCCACTACACTACTCGCTTCGACGCCTCGGAGTCCTCGACGAAGTTACCCGGAGTTCGAAATGACGCACACACTCAGAGACCGCGCACGAGGCAACATAGACGTTCAAGTGGAAGCTGCCGTTGCAATGTGCACCCTACACAATACGACGGACTACGATGTCTCGCGGTGTACCGAAATGAGGCGAGTAGTATGGAGATACGCTTCGTATTCGAACTCTGGAGTGCTCCGAGTCTTTCGACTCGGGCGCATTCCGACAACCATCCGATAACCGATTCCGATAACCATCGGGACTAGCACGAAGCGAAGTGAAGTTTGCGTCCAAACTATCCACTTCGATTAACCTCGGGCAACTTCGCGAGTATAGTGTAGTGGAGGCTTCACAGGTCTTATCGGAGATTTACACAAGAAGTCTATGTTTAGCAACGGCCATTCCGTGGCTGAAACGATGAACGACAAACAACATACCTAATAAGCTTGTAAAAAATAAACCCTATATCGAATTTGTGGGTCGTACATAGCTGAGGCGTTAATTAGGTCAGCGATGTGAAGGGCTTCACTCAATTACGGGGAAGATTAAATTTTCCGTGTCGCGGAGTTATGGCTTTCATATGCAAATGTAGTTCGGGTGGCGGGAGCCCTCTGTTGGGACACACCGCTCGAGAAGTCAGAAAACGACACTATTGTAGCAACCAGGCTTTTAGGGAACTAACGTGGTTTTCACACATTTTAATATATTATTAGATTGCACTGACATTGCGACGCGTTTAGATTATAGAAGGGAAGCGTCACGCAATGTCAATGGATTGCGAGACGGCTCCGCGTACTAGAGCTCGCCTCAACTTGAGAAAGATCCAAAAGCCAAATGCGATCAAAACTATAGTTGTTCTATGTAATGACTATGAAAATAAACGTTAGTACATTTCCGTTACATAAAATATTAAAAAAATAACAGTTCCCTGTAGAACGCAGGCCTACCTACAAAGAGTGATTGGGCCATATCAACCACGCTGGCCTAGTGCTGGTTGGTGGATTCACATAGGTATATGCCATCGAATTTCTTATACAGACATAAATATACAAGTTTTCTAACGATGTTTTCCTTCACCGAAAAACCAGCGTTGTGAAAATCTGTAAATAAATTACAAATAAATCATTGGTACGGGACCGGGATTTGATCCCACGACCTTACGACTCTATCAGATAGTTAGGGACTTTAAATTTCAGGTTGGAATTTAACCCTAAAGTATTTTTTTTATTTAAACTCTTTAAGTTAGATCTCGCGACACATCTCTTTAACTGAATCTTTACTCGGCCGATTTGATTCATACTTGCAAATCTTGTTAAAATTTAGATACTTAACAATCGTGACAAAAAATATTAAAATCGGCATATAAATAGCGCGACAGCAAATTTTTCCTCTTTTTGAAGGAATTATCGACAAAATACCCTCTCATCAAAAATCGATTTAAAATCTATCAATATAATTATAGAACCTGTGTACCTATCTACTAAGTTTTGTCGAGATCCGTTGAAAAATGCGACCTGTAGACCAACATATAAAACAGCACAAAATGGCAAATTCTGTCCAACGACTCATATTTGTGCCGTTTGAGATTTCTACTAGGTATAACAGTAAAATCGAAATCTGACTATTCTGTAAAAAGTTATGTGCTTTTAAGCTTATAAAAATACTCGTCGACTAGATAACCTCTTCAGTTTCATCGGTTAAAAATAACGTGAAAAACTTTATAATAAAATATAACCCTGATCAATCTGGTCAACTGTGTGTCCCGATTTTGTTTTGACAGGATGTGATGTAATATTTATTTAGCTTCCATATCAATTTCCATTGCTGATATGCGAAACGAGCTGTTGAATTTTGCATTGACATCATAAAGCCAGATCTGAATTGAATTTTGCTTGTATTTTACATAAATTAAAATAAAAGGAAAATCGACTAATTTTCTACAAACTTTTCATTATTTTGAAGATCATATTATGAAGCCCTAAAATATGAGAATAGATAATATGTTTTCATAGAAGTCAATATACTTATCTACATAAGTAGATGTATTAGACAAGTTGAAATGCCAGTGGGTAGGGCACATATCACGCCAGTACTGATAGCCAATGCTGTCGCAACATTTTGGAATGGAGACCACGTGCTGGAAATCCTATCGAAAAATCCTTTTCATATTTATAAATGGACAATTGAGTTTATTGTAAACTAAATGCCCATCCCAGATTTGCAGGGTTATGAACGGATTAAAGCTATACCGTGGGTCGTACCTGGACACGATTAGCACAGGACCGAGACAAATGGCACCGTAAGAGAGAGGTTATACCCAGCAGTGGGATAGAGAAGACTGCGGATGATGATGATGATGAAAGCTATAACTTTCCGGGACCGAGACAAATGGCACCGTAAGAGAGAGGCCTATACCCAGCAGTGGGATAGAGAAAACAGCGGATGATGATGATGATGAAAGCTATAACTTTCCGGGACCGAGACAAATGGCACCGTAAGAGAGAGGCCTATACCCAGCAGTGGGATAGAGAAAAAAGCGGATGATGATGATGATGAAAGCTATAACTTTCCGGGACCGAGACAAATGGCACCGTAAGAGAGAGGCCTATACCCAGCAGCGGGATAGGAGAAAACAGGAAATATTCCAAAATATATTGAAATTGTAGGTGAGAAAAACCCACAAAAAATCGACAGATTCCCGGGCTGCGTTGGATGGCAAAAATCAGGATGCCTATAGGAAGACTACACTACATAAGAGGCCTATGTTTATCAGAGCTTCCTCTTATATCTAAAATGACGATGGTGAAGATATCGGTCAACGTAAGTATAAAGGTACAGAAGAAACTAAGTAGATATCCAAAATTCCAATCTCTAATTTACTTTTAAGAGGCTTTTTTTGTCCAACAGAAGGTACTTTTAGCACAAAAAGACCTGGTTCCCAACTTTCACAACTACGTCGAAAACTTACCCATTCAGGCGCTCAGATAGTCCAAGAGACAGAGGTAGGTACTTAATTTTTTATCTGGAACTTTGGAAAAGTTCTAAGTGTCCATTCTGTGGAGGTAGGAAAGTTTGTGCGCCATTTAGAGCGTTAAAAACAATCTCTGACACTGAGTGTCGAGGGTTAATGCGTCCTTTTGTACTGAGAACTGTTTACAGGACTTTGATTTGGGGGATACTATTGTTTATTTTTTCAAATAATTGGACTCAAATAATTTCAGAATTACTAAAATATCGATTTGATTACTCTCTGCTATAGAGTAACTCAATTATTTGTCATGTAAATAATTATAATTGCTATTGTATTTTGTTTAATAGTGACAATGACAACTAACTCTATATAGTTGTATTACATATCCAACAAAAAACTATTTCATGTAAAAATGTTGCCAAAAAAGACAAAAAATCGAACCTTCAAAAAATTGTCAGGTTTCCTGAAGAGCCAAGCTTCTTACTCTACTCGCCTTAACTCCATGAGCCGATACCTTCACAAACTCTACACCTTATTCAATATGGTTAGACAGAGTGCGGCTTTGACAAAATTTGATTTTTCAGAACAGGTCCAATATCGACTTTCGGTCAGAAGAACAACATTAGACACGGTAATGGTATATCTAACAGTATTCCGTCTTCATACAAACGGCCGGGACGCGAATCATACCTTCGCGCTTCAGAGTTCGGTATACACTCTTTACACAACGGTCGCAGGGGCGCGTCGCAGTGACGAACGAACGTGTGGGTTTGTATCAGTGAGCGTGTGATTTACCTACCAGGCGGGCAGCCCTAGCGCGTGATACGTTCTGCGTGGCGACGTGGGGCTGTAGGTATTTATTTCAAGGACAGGGCCGAGTCACAATACTGTTAAATACCATTACCGTGACTTAGAAAAGTGAAAATCTATCGAGAATAACCAGTACTCACAGCTCCAAGTAAAGTGCACTCGTCGAGACGGGAACGAAATGAAAGTTTCGCTCGGTTTCGTTTATTTCTCGCCGCGTTCGATGTGATTTATTGTTTCGAGCGGCATTCGATTCGAATCGCTTTGAAGTTGGCTGACGACATGCGGTCCTCGCAAGCTGATTCGATATAGAATTAAGGAATGATAAAGCTCGGAGTCTACTAAAGCGGAGCTGAAGACAATATTGACGTCGGTGAAACCAATGTGTAAACGCCAAATTTACTTATCGAGGAGTAAGTAAATCATAGTTATAAGCAGAGATAAAATAGGGCTTTTCTGCTACGAGCATAGTGATCTAAATGCTTATGTAGCTACGCTCAGCTTTGGTGTGGAATGGGCCAAAATCGGAAGCTTATCTGTCGATGAAGTTATTTAACTTTTGACGTTTTAGCCAATATAGTTAAAAACACCATTGCCAAAAAAATGTACTTACCGATATACCTTCAGGCTGGTAAGCGTACTACATCCTAGACCGTAGCTCTATCTAACATCAGGAAAAATGACGTCAAATGTCATACCCATCGTCGAAAAAAATGTACCTACATTATTATTATGAGCCTGTTCCATCCCACTACTGGGCAAAGGGCTCCCAATTTTCCTTCCACTCTTCGCGATCTAAAGCTATGAAACTTAGCTATGACCTATTCCCATTTAAGTTTGCACCTACCAGGCTTACATAACCTATGAGCTGTCAAGATACCAAGCTGCAATTAGGCAACACATGCTAACATTACAGTTCAAACTCTGATTTATAGCAGGCTTGAATACCTTTTCAATACCTATCATGTCCCGGTGAATTATGGCTTGTATCTAATACTGACGTGCAATAAACGGCCAATAGTTACAGTGAGTCACAGAGCTAATCATAATATGAGGAGATGCCATTATTATTCTGGCAAATGCATAGTTATTACTATGGTTATGCATGGATGCATAAACAATACCGCTTTAATTATGTAGAAAGTGTGTATAACCTAAACAGTGTTGTAGTTAAAACCAGTATACGAATTTCCAATACTCTACAATTACATTTGTTGTTGTTGTTTCAGCCAAACGAAGTCAAAGTCAAATCATTTATTGCTACATATGAAATTTATATGCGGTTCTTAGTTAACATGTTTTGTATAGTCATTAGTGATACATATGACCTTATAAGGGTATGGCAATTTTATTATTTGTATTGGAACGATTTATTATTATGTTTTCTAAATTATCGTTAAAAAAACGACGTTCAATGCTGGATATAGTGACCGGTTTTATTTCATTATTACATTATTTTAGTTAGAATTCATCGCTGAACTTGATCGCTGGATTGTAATAATATAAACCGGTCACAAGCCTCCCCTATAGATCTTTAAAAATACCGTCCTAGTCAAAATAACTAATAAGATTCAAAAATCATTAAAGTGTAAGCAACATAAATTCAATACTAAAGAAATGAACGTTGAACGCCGGCGTTCAGTATATGTACACTATTCTTAAATTGAACAAGTTTTCTTAAATTTAAAATCAGTAGTTTGTCTGTAAATGGCAAAAAAAAACAATTAATCATTATTTAACGCGCTGAAGCAGCTTATTATTACGATTTTTTTTTATAGACTGACCCCTATTCTGTTTTTTTTTGGAGTATGTAATAGGTGGTTTTAATGAGTTACATTCACCAAAAAACCAAGATATGGGTCAGTCTATGTAAAATTGCTTATGTCTTCTCTGGAGATATCTATGAAATAAATACAATACAGATGCAATCTGGCTTGCTATCTCTATGGTATAATAGGAATTTCTAATTGGTGTGTCAGAAACACAATGTTAAGTAAATTATGTTATTATAACGCCTTTGTACATACTGTCAGATATTCAGATGAAAGCGTAACAATTTACCAATATTTCTGTTACCAACACTCATTTAACGCAACGATTGCGGTTTTTTCAATAACAATGAATAAACAAATTATTAACTAAACATTTTATTTCCATAAAAAATAACTTAGGCTGCAAAATTAAACATCAATTTCGTATGTCTTTGATGGTCATTTATTTAGGCCATTCATTCGTAATCGTATTACCTACTGGTAAACTAAAAAACAAACAATTCTGTGCAACTGTCCTCACCATAGGTAGATCCAGTCATTTAAGTTTTAAATTGAGCATTGAAGGCACAATACATTTTTCACAAAAATTGGCTACCAGACAAAACATTGATGTTGCTTGTATTAAAAGTTTCTGCATGGGATGAAATCATTATCATCATTTTTCGGAATCATATTACCACCTATTACGATCTCTGCATCACTGTCAGCACGATACGATACTCATCATGCTTTTATTCATAATCAAAGACAAAATGAGATGGTTTCTGTTAACAAAACCAACACAATATTAATGTTTTATTTTAACACACTACACATAAAAGCGAGGTAAAGCCGTCGACAGACGTGACACGCCTGTCGCAGTAACTCATGCTTTTTGTGCATCCGGCGTTGGACGGCCTAAATGCACAAATATTTGCAATTTGTTTTTAGGTAAAGCAATTTTACTACAGTATTATCACAGAAATAACATTGCACCCCAGTAGTACCCATCGAGATATGTAAAAACTACGGACTACGGACCTACTTAAAGACAACCCAAGATCTATGGAAACAACACACAGACAACATTTATTTTTGTAGCAAATTGGTACCAAATGTGTGTTTTTTTTTTAATTTTTTAATGCTACGGAGTAACAAATCGTGCTAATTAACTAATTATGTTCATTCAGTGCCAATACATGATATCATTTAGTACCTAAGTATAACTACGAAGTAATGCTCATAATCCTATTAGGTATAAGTAAATCAAACTAATAAGTCCATAATGATGTGTATTTGGTCACCATAAACTCTTTTACATTAGTTTCTTAAATGATTATATTATCACAACTTGGATTGACTGAATGTGCTGTGATGCTTTCGCCTCGAGGCGCAAATCGAGAATGATCTTACCTAAAGATTCATATTTTTACATCTCTTCAGTTTCTTTTCTTGTTTCCTGATTGGCTGTTTTAAAACTGCGCCGGAAGCAGTTCTTATTGGTTAAAATGGCGGCGGGTTGTTAAATCGGCCAATCACAAACCAGAGAAATGTTACCCTTACAAATACAAGAAAATATCATTCGACATAAATATTTACAAACCAGAACCATTTTCACTATGTTTTAATTTGAACCAATTATCTTCATAAAAAATTTAAAGACCAAGGTGAAATTGACCATTACTCACTTCTCAATGGTTGTCCGATAAATCTTTAAAAACTATCATCCTATCAAATAATAAAAACGATTATCTATACGAAACCTATGACTAAAATGATGGCCATCATCTCACATCACCAAAAAAAACGATAATATCCTTCTAAAACGAAACAGCATTTTCCTTTAATAAATCAGCCATGGATTGTCCACGGCACTTTGTTTCCGATAAATCCACGAATAGCTCCCATACATCCAACACTTAAAAATAATCCAGCATTTATCCACATCCCTCATCTACCCTTAATAACCAGATTAATGAGACCTCTACTATTTGTACCATAACTTTGCTTGAAAACAAATCGACAGGTCAGCTTAGTCTGGTATGATCTGTTCCCATAAATAGTCTATGTTAAAGTTGCCAGAATTGGTTTACTGCTGATAAATAATGTAATAGCTTTTAGCACAATGATTTAAGGTTGATAATTGTAGGGCAAATGTTTGGCTTAAGGAGTGAGTATGTGAGTTTTTCAGTAGCTTTTAAATAGATGTTGAAAGTACTCGACAGCCAGCCGTCAAGATGTCCTAATAGGCGTGGCACGCCAGAAATAATTTACAAATTGGCCCTTTGTCGAAGTTTGTACATAGATACTAACTCTATCTATATGTGTATACATATATCACTAAGTAAGTATCTAGGTTTTGTTAGTAAAAACATTTTTAAAATTACCCTCTCTATTAGTCGCTTTAGTTTATAATATATCATGGTACCTACTTATAATAAGCCTTTAATTCCGAAATTTCACAATTATTCGTTTTACTAAATAATCACTAGTGTATCAATCATAATAAGTCCCTAATTTCGGTGTGCCTTACGGCATAGGCCTCCTCCAACGTCTTCCACTGTTTTCTATCGGTTGCAATTCTTAGCCAAAAGGGACCCAGAGTCAACTTCAGATCATCTTCCCATCTTCTCACTTTGCGACCTCGGCTTCTTGACCAGTCTCTTGGATACCAGACTGTTAGCTATCATTTTGTTGGCTATCATTTTTTTTAGAGTATGAAAATAATGTGCCTTACGGCATAGGCCTCCTCCAACGTCTTCCACTGTTTTCTATCGGTTGCAATTCTTAGCCAAAAGGGACCCAGAGTCAACTTCAGATCATCTTCCCATCTTCTCACTTTGCGACCTCGGCTTCTTGACCCGTCTCTTGGATACTAGACTGTTGGCTATCATTTTGTTGGCTATCATTTTTTTAGAGTATGAAAATAATGTGCCTTACGGCATAGGCCTCCTCCAACGTCTTCCACTGTTTTCTATCGGTTGCAATTCTTAGCCAAAAGGGACCCAGAGTCAACTTCAGATCATCTTCCCATCTTCTCACTTTGCGACCTCGGCTTCTTGACCTGTCTCTTGGATACCAGACTGTTGGCTATCATTTTGTTGGCTATCATTTTTTTAGAGTATGAAAATAATAAATAAATAAAAAATCTACTAACTCATATAGTTTCAGTTCAAATATTGGTTTATCTACTAAATAAATTGTCTGGTAGATCATCATACTTCAAATATGTCATTTAAATTTTAAGGAAATCGACTGAGCCATATTTGATAAATCAACACTAATATGAAAAAAATGACGAAATCGAGTAGAAATCTTCAGATGAATAAAAAATTAACTAAAGAATTACAGCATTCAACAATTAACCATTCTATGATAAATAATACTATGCATGATACAACTAACAATATACAGGATATTGATATACATGACACAAGTTATATTACTCAATAAATCAACACAAATATAGATAATACAATACAGTTGAAAGTCGAAGAAGAAATTTCAAAAAAGAGAAAAATTATGATATTAGCAGATCAACAAGGCCGATATTTACAGAAATATCTTCAAAACCAATTAAGAGAGGAATATGATGTGATCTGTACATTTAAGCCAAACGCAAAGATGGAACACATGACACCATTAATTAACAAGGAATTAAAAACACTGACAAAAAATGACTTCGTTATATTAGTAGCAGGCACAAATGATGACAACCCATTTGATTTTAAAATACATGCGAATAATTTACTTCTCAACTGTAAACATACAAACTGTCTTGTATCGGAAGTACCATATAACCGTAATCTAAACGAAGCAACATTGAACCAGAAACTAAAACTATCATGCAACAGATTAAAGCAGGCATTCTACGTCAATATGGGGTACAGCCACCGGATTCCATCCAGAAACATAACTGCAAAGCACATATGTGAAAGATTAATGAAATTTATATTATTTGTCAACTACAAAAATGAATATGCGACAGCTAAACGAAATAAAACTCAACAATTGCAGCAATCTTATGCGGAAATTACAAAAACTAAAATTTCAAACAACAAACCTATACCGAAACCAGGTACTATACCATTTTATTTTCAGGAACACCAAAAAAATTACGCCAACCACGAATAACAAAATTATGAATGATCAACAAACGTTTTTTCGTGAACAATAACACAAATAATAATTACTTGAGAATATTGCATCAAAATATAGCAAGCTTAACGGCAAAAACCTCAGAACTAACTATAGTTTTAGAAGAATTCGTACAAAAAAAGGAGGAAATTGATGTTCTGTGCTTAACAGAACATTTCATCAAAGAAGATCATATAAGAAACGTCAACGTGATTAACTACAAACTAGCAAGCTACTTTGCCCGGGATCAAAGTAGAGGAGGCACTTGCATTTTGGTCAAAAATAACCTAGATTATAGAGAGTTACCTCAATTTAAGAAGCTATCAAAAGTTTCCGTTTTTGAATGTTGTGCTATAGAACTTATTCCCTATAAAATTGTAATCGTATCAGTGTATAGAGTGCCAAAGAAAACAAACCTTTCGAAATTTTTAGAGCGTTTAGAAACACTATTGTCAATGTTGAATACTATGAAAAATAAAAAAAATATTATTTGCGGAGATTTTAATGTAAATATTTTAAAAAAGAATAAAGATACCGCCGATTTTGTAAAACTTATCTCAGATTTTAAATTTAAATTAGAATTTAACGAAATAACAAGACTGCAAAGTAAATCTTGTATAGACAATGTTATACATAATAATATCCGAAGTAGTGTTAGTGAAATACATCATATGAAACTTTCTGATCACTCTACACTGGTATTTAAATGCCCTGTAAAGAAATTATATTACTTGAAATATTGGTATGTTAAACGCCGAATGTATACTCAGGAAAATATGGACAAATTCAAAACATGTCTCGAAAGCTTATCTCTATCAGAAATGTATGAACTAAACGATGTCAACCAGGCTTATAATAGTTTTCATGATATTTTCAAAATGTTTTATAACCTGTGCTTTCCAGTAGAGAAACTAAAAATACACGCAAAACAAAGACCTCGATGGTTAACAAATGGAATAAAATTATCATGCAAACGTAAAAGAACCATATATTTGGACTATAGACATAATAGACAAACAAAAGAACGTAAAAAGAGAACGTAAAAAGAGGGTAGGACCTCTTCTTCGACGTTCTTAATCTCCATTATTTTTGTTGATTTTAATTAGTTCTTTTGAGTTTTCGTCAACTTTTCCGTTTTAATCAAGACACTCGAAGTGCAATTAAAGCGCACAATTGTTATCTCGACATGTCATCCAGCGGTAAACTCAAGAATTGAAGCAATCTTGAAGGCGCCATGACCGCAGCAACACCAGCCGTCGAGACATCTTCCCGAAGCACGAGAGCGATCCTGGCGCCGCTAGCCCCTTTTTCCGCTTATGATTTCACAGTGTGGTGTTGTGCGATAGTGTTGAGAAGTGGGGGAGGCAAAGGGAAAAATCGCGACTTTCTTTGTTTATCCCGTCAGCATTTGTACAAGTGGCGCCATCTCTGCCCGCACCGCCGCACTAAGATAACATTGCTCTCGTATCAATACTTTCACCGCTTCGACTTTATGAGTGACCCGCATACAACCCGTGGTTATCGTCAAACAACTTTCAATGAGGTGTAGCAGCCCGATATCTGCGCAATTTAGTTCCAGCCACTTACTACAGAGGGACGAGGGTGTCACCCGAGCCAATCAAGTTAAGAAGACTGCAGGACTAGCCAATTCAAGATTAGCGTTTTTTGAGGCCGCAAACATAAACTCAAATAAAATTAATTATTTTTGTTAGCTCGGTAATCATACCTACGAGTAAAATCATTTCCCAAAATATCATTTTAAAACGCCTTTATATTGTCTTTAGTATTTGATTTGATTTCTATCGATATTATCATTTTCTGACGTGTAGTTTTTTAAATAATTTATTTCTTGCATATGTGGATTAATTTTTGTAGACACAAACAATATTTTTTTTATTCATTGGGTAATATTGTTTACTATTTACTATCAAAATATCAGTGTTTTTAAATTTTATTGTTACCGACATTGTTACATCAGTGCCTATGTACTGTTTTTATTTTATTTTATAGGATTTCTATTGTTATTTTTGTTTTTCTGACGTTTGTTATTATTGTCTTTCTGGCGTTTTAATTATTTTTTACTTATTCGGATTAATTTTTGTATTCACCTGACTGCGTGTTACGCAATACAATAATGACAAGTCTAGCGCAAGCTCCTTGCCCTCACTGCACCGATCCGTCAAAGCTATATGCCGTGCCTCACGGCCTACGCGTTCACATTGGTCGTATGCATAGAAATTCCTCGTTGCTAAATGCAACGACTCCCCTATCTTCCTCTCCGGCTGTTCTACGCGAAGTTTTGAGTGATTCTTCAGGTCTAGGTTTAAAGGATTTGCCCGCCCTAAAAATCGGGGTCCGTGTTCTCTCACATGTGCCTAAAGGTGCGAGGTATCTGGCGGCTGGAAAACTGTCCGCCGTGATTGACCAGTGTCTACGATCCAATTGCACAGAAGACTGGTTCAATCTTTTGTCTTTTGCGTTCAAGGCCCTGAAGATACCTGATCAGCGAACAAAACAATCGCTGACGGCAAAAGTCAAGGCCAATATAGAAGGAGACTTACAACTAGAATTACCGAGCGAGCGGTCGTCGTGCAAACCACACTCTGTTTACAGAGCTGTTCAGAGGAAGGTCTTCGATGGGGACCTTAGAGGAGCGGCACGTATGCTCACATCAGACTGCACCTTTGCCGCCTCCAATCGGGACACGTTGTTGGCCCTTAAGGAAAAACACCCGTTTCCTTCATCTCCTCAGGTTACCCTCCCCGCGCCTGACCTCTCTACGCCTTGCCTTTCCTTCGAGTCGGAGGATGTGGCGAATGCGGTCAACTCATTCCAACGGGGATCGGCGGCCGGTCTGGATGGTCTACGTCCGGAGCACCTGAAGGAGCTAATTTCGCCATCGGCCGGGGACAACGGGCCCAGATTGCTGGACTCTCTGACACGGCTCAGCAACTTTTTGGTAGGAGGGCACCTTAATTCGGACGTGTGTCCATTTCTTTATGGAGGTTCTCTTTGTGCCCTTCGGAAAAAAGACGGTGGTATTAGGCCTATAGCTGTAGGTAGTGTCATCCGACGCTTGGTGGCCAAGCTCTGCTGCCGTGCAGTTAAACACAATATGGCAAACTACCTCCAACCTAAACAGCTGGGCTTTGGTACCCCTCTGGGATGCGAGGCAGCAATACATGCCACAAGGGCGTTTCTGATGCGTGAAGGCAGTGATGACGTGCTGTTGAAGCTCGACATTAGTAACGCTTTCAACAGCATCGACAGAAGCGCGATGTTGGCTGAAGTGCGATCATTGCTCCCATCGTTGTTTCCATTCCTTTACCAATGTTACTCAGCACCTAGTAATCTCTCATATAACGGCGAATTAATCTTGTCTCAGTCGGGTGTCCAGCAGGGTGATCCTTTGGGCCCCCTCATTTATAGTGTTGCAGTCCACAAGGTCATTACATCCCTGGAAGCCCCGCTCAATTTATGGTACCTGGACGACGGCACTATAGGTGGGCCTCCAGCAACAGTGGAAAGGGATATACGGCGGCTTATCCCGGCCCTTAAGGAACTCGGGCTCGAAGTTAATACGGCAAAATGCGAATTTTTCGCCTGTAGCCCAGCCGCTGCTAAATCGGAGGTCACGTTTACGTCTTTAATACCCGGCCTCAGGCAGTTGGACCAAAGTTCGCTGACTCTCCTGGGAGCCCCCATCTTTGCCGAGGGCGTGCCAGAGAGTGTGAAGTCCAAGACCCAAATGCTGGATTCACTCAGAGCACACTTCGAAAACCTTCCGGCTCATGTCTCGTTGTTGCTTCTCAGGAGCTGTTTTGCCATGCCAAAACTAACGTACGTGATCAGAACGGCTCCTACGTGGAAATTTCCAGACGAAGCACAACAATTCGACGAGACGCTAAAAGGAATCCTCGAGGTGACTCTTAACATTCACCTAGATGAGTCCCAGTGGCTACAGGCAGGACTGCCAGTCCGCCACGGTGGTCTGGGCGTGAGACGGCTGCGAGAAACGGGACCCACAGCGTTTTTGTCCTCCTCGTTTGGTGTTGCGGAGCTTGTCACTAACATTTTATCTGCTAACGGTGACACGATCCGCATCCCATACGCTGTAGAGGCTTTTGACGCGTGGCTATCCCTTTGCCCAAGCTCCGAGCCTCCAGAGAATCCAAGAGTGCAGAGGGGTTGGGACGACGTGCTTTGTAGAAACATGGTCACTCAGCTTCGGAACAACAGCTCCGGGGCTGACCTGGCTAGACTCCACGCTGTCGCCAGATCGGAGTCCGGGGCCTGGTTGCACGCGTTGCCTTCTCCTCAAATGGGTACTCTCTTGGACGACGATTCCCTCCGTGTAGCAGTGGCCCTCCGATTGGGTTGCAACGTATGCAACCCTCACGTCTGCGTATGTGGTGCAGGGGTTGACGCGAACGGCCACCACGGTCTGAGTTGCATAAAGTGTGTGGGTCGGCGTCCCCGGCACCACGCAATAAACGAAATTATCAAAAGGGCCCTTATAGCGGCGGATATACCGTGCGTCCTGGAGCCTCCCGGCTTGTCGCGTTGTGATGGCAAGCGTCCGGACGGCCTGACACTAATTCCGTGGAGTAGAGGTCGCTGCCTTATTCGGGACGCCACTTGTGTCGGTACTTTCGCATCATGCCATCTGGCAGCTACCCAGCAGGCCGCTGGTGCGGGAGCGGAGGCGGCTGCCAGGAGTAAGCGTCTCAAGTACGGCAGCTTGGAGTCCGCGTACGAATTCGTCCCATTTGCCGTCGAAACGGCGGGCTCATGGGGCGCAGATGCTATAAAGTTTGTTAAGGAGCTGGGACGCCGCCTGAAGGAGAGAGGTCGTGACCCCAGGTCTGGAAGTTTTGTCACCCAGCACATCTCCCTGGCGATCCAACGAGGTAATGCAGCAAGTTTGATGGGCACGTTTGGGCGAGGGGCCGCACGCGAAGTACTTTCAAATGGGCAATTTATTTAAATCTCTGACAATATGTACATTGTACGTGCTAAGGCTGTAAGTTAATTAGCGAGTATTTAATTTTAAGTCTGATTTATGATTCATAATTTTATATTATTTCTGACATTATACTTTTTATACTTATTAAATAAAAAAAAAAAACAAAAGAACAATATAAAAAATATAACAACATCTTACGCAAAGTAATAAGTAAATCACAAAAAATACAAAATAATAAAGAAATAGATAGATCAGAAAATAAAACTAAAGCAACTTGGAAGGTGATAAGTAGTTTCGAACCAAATGTTCCTAAAATATCAATTGACAAAATTAAACACAACAATAACATTACAGAAAATCCGACACATATTGCAAATGCTTTCAATGATACATACATAGATTTAGTGAAAAATCAGACTAAGCCAATAAATCAACCAAAAACAAACCAGAATCCTCAAAAAGTAGGCCGTCTACCACAATCTATTTATATGGAACCAACGTCACCACATGAAATAAATAAAATCATTTCATCATTGAAACAAACAAATAGTGAAGGACACGATGAAATTTCAACAAAAGTATTAAAATATTGCAAAGCAGTAATATCAACACCACTATCGTATTTAATTAATCTATCTATAGAACAGGGAAAGTTTCCCGATTTATTAAAAATTACAGCGGTTAAACCGCTGTACAAAAAAGGTGACAAGCTAATATGTGAAAATTATAGACCGATTGCATTAATACCTGTCATTTCAAAAATTTATGAAAAAGTGATATATCTTAGACTTTATAAATTTCTCGAAAAATATGACATCTTAACTAATGTGCAATATGGCTTTAGGCGTAACCGGTCTACTACTCGTGCAGTTTACGAAATGATGAAAGTAATAAGTGAATGTCTTAATAATAAGTTACCTGTTACATCAATATTCATGGATATGTCGAAAGCGTTCGATTATGTTTGTCATAAAAAGCTGTTGAAAAAGCTAGAATTATACGGTGTTAGAGGTTTAGCATACAAACTGCTGGAATCTTATTTAAGTAACCGCAAACAATATACCGAAATCACCCGGATACAAAATAACGAGGAAGTAGTCTACAAATCCAGACTAAGGCGCGTAGAGAACGGCGTTCCCCAAGGAAGCATTTTGGGACCCTTATTATTCCTTGTTTACATTAATGACTTGCCATCAACAGTAGATCATCAAATGGTACTATTTGCTGATGATTCTACCCTCATAATTAAGGGCGATTATACATCGGACTATGAGAACACTATCAATAGAGCACTTGAAAATGTTATGAATTGGTTTAATGATAATAACCTACTAGTAAATCTGGATAAAACTAAAGCAATGCAATTTCATTTTCCACAATCAAAGTCAAATAACATCACAATTAAATATAAAAATACATTTATAGAACAAGTGAAAGAGATAAGGTTTCTAGGACTGATCCTTGACTGTCACGGTAATTGGAAAAGCCACACAGATCACTTAAGTAAAAAAGTTAGTAGGTTTGTTTATGCACTGAAGCGATTATCAAAAGTAGCATCACAGAAAGCAGCGATATGTGCTTATCACGGAAATGTGGCTTCCAATTTGCGTTACGGATTATTACTTTGGGGAAACTCAGTAGATGCTAAAAAAGTCTTTATAAAACAAAAGAAATGTATTAGATCACTAGTTGGAGCCAGACAAAGACAAAGCTGTGTCCCAATTTTCAAAAAATATAAACTACTACCGTTAGCATCGATGTATATTTTGGAAGCGTGTCTTTTTGTAAAGCAAAATTTAGAAATATTTGAAAAAAAAGTTACACTGAAACTACGAAGAACACGAAAAGCTTATTATGTATTACCTCCCCAAGGCTCTAAGACGAATTTTTATGACAAAAGTATTTATGTAATGTGCACTAAATTATTTAATCATTTACCAGATGCAATGAAAGATATGACATGTAATAAATTCAAATTTAATTTAATTAAACTCTTACTTGACAAATGCTATTACACAATTGACAAATTCCTAACAGACAAAAATCTTGACATTTCAAATAAATAATAACATTGAATTAATCACATGACATTTCTTAATAATTATTGACAATTCTTAATAATATTATATTATTGATTAGGTATATAACAATGTTTAATATTGTATGCCCAAGAGGGTAGCTGTTGACACTTCTTTGAAAAATAGACCACCATGTATGTAAACACAGCTGACAATAAATGATCTTGATTTCTTGATGAAAATTATTACATCGAATCGTGAAAACTATTCGAAATATGTACACGGTTGAAGTCGGTTTATGTCATTATTTGGAAAAACTTAAATAAAAGTTTAGGTTACTTAAAACTAACTAGAATATAGATTATGTCGGTATAAAACAAATTAAATCTTCCGCTTCTAAAAACAACATTAATTTTATCCAAAATTCGGTTAAAAATATGCGTCGAAAAGCTGTACTTGCACAAGTGCAGTGAAACCGAGAGCTCGTATTCGAGCACCATGTGGCTGACCACAGAGTCATTATTCCACGGTTTTTGGACTTTAGTGCGTGATTATTCCGATATTTTACTTTTCCATAAGTTTAAAATAGGTATTTTTATTGCCAGTGAAACCAAACCAGATATGAAAAAAACCGGAGGCGAATGTAAGCTATTGACGTAGCTTGGCTAATCAACTATCAAGATAATAATCGTTAATGTTGTTTGTTTAAACGAAAAATCTCTGTTTCCATATTATGTTCGTAGAATAAATTCTATGGCGTATGTGAATCCACCAACCCGCACTGGGCCAGCGAGGTGGATACAGCCCCATCACACTTGGTTGGTTACGCCCTGCAGAGGACTAATAAAAGGCTGGTACTGTACAGTACGTCCCATAGTAACGACTGATTTAAAAATGTATCAGATTCAGTCCATAAATACGTAGTGAAAAAATCTCGTGACGTCTTTATAAAAGTAAGTTAGATACACAGAAAATCATACGTATACAAATTGAGAACATCTATGTTTTTGAAAGTTAGATGACAAATAAAAAGTTAGATAAAAATAAATCATAACATTGATTTAGCAGTGCGTTATCTCTCGTCTATCTTTAGAAGTTCTTATAACTTCTAGTTGAGTGATAACCTGTCTAATACGGGTATCATAGGTGGCGCCACCAATGCTATAAGTTGGTGCTTTTGGTTAGAGCGTCGGGCTAGTGATCCGAAGGGGCAGGTTCAAATCCTGCGTTCGCTTCAGATTTTTGAAATGCTTATCACAAAGATAACTCTTTGAGATAAAATCTAGTGTAGAAAGCACTCAAAATAAAATCATAACTTAGATGACAATGAAATGAAAACTAGTTGATAAAATTTTAGACTTTGATAAAATTAGAAAGACATATGCTATGCACGTCATTTCGCTAGTTTTACTTAGCTTCCAAGTGCTCTAGGTGTACTTCATTACATTATTACACGTCCCAAAGCAAAGTTCCGAAGAGGTTACGGTCAGCAAGTTGCTGCACTGCACTTAATTAACAACTTCAGTTAACCCTTGATTAGAGAGCTATGGTCACTTGGAGCCTGTACTCGCTTGGGCACAGTGAAACTTGGGAAGATAATGAGCTGGTGATTAAGGTTCTAGAGCTTAGGGAACTTTGGCTTATAACATAATTTTAGGCATTTTTATGGAATTCAGCGACGAGACAAGAAAAACGTTTACATTGAGAAAAATAAAAAAATTAAAATTGATGAAAAAGCACGAGCACACAAATAAACGCAATTCATGAAGGTTCCGCCTTTTTGTTGGGCCTTTACACATAACTGAAGTAATTTTTAAATGAATTTTAAATTAAACAGAACAAAGTAAAAAAAAAAAACAACCCTGAAATCGCGAAAAAAATCAGTTGTTCTTAGGTACATTAATTTCTACATTACATTTGTCGAGATGCAATGAACTTCTTGTATAAAACACTTGTTTTTTTTGCAATTTTGGGTTAAATGAATATATTAATAATTTATAATGGAGACATTTTTTTGGTGACTTATTACACATCTTCGACACGGTCTCTGACCCCGAACTAAGCTAAGCTTGTGATATGGCTACCAGAGACTCATATCCTACGTATACATATTTTAAATACATACTTATATAAGTAGATAATACCTAAATAACACCCAGACACAGAGCAAACACCTATATGTTCATCACATAAATATTTGCCCTGGGTGAGAATCGAACCCACGCCTCTTTGACCCAGGAGTCAGAGTCACTAACCACTGAGCCACCGAGGCAGCCACTTACCTCCGTAAGTCTTTCCACTTTTAAAGAGCAACAACCTGTATTATTTTCCTATATAGTGTAGTGTCTCATCATCCATTTAGTAACCCGTAACAGTTCACTAACTGAAGTGCACTTTATGTGCATCTTTCCCCAAGGAACGCAACTCAGCTAAGTTTAATACACTGTACCTGTTTCGGTACGTTTGCGTCGCATGACCTGACATTCAGACAAGCTAAGTCTCCCAGGACCTGTCGATGTCACCCGATACTTAGAAGGCTTTCAAAGGTTAAATGTTAAAGTTTATGACAAGAGAAGAAGTAGGTACAGCAAATATTGTAGTTGCAGGTGTGTTCAAATCATGAGTATCTTGGTAAACGTGCTACATATATCTAGACCGCAAATCTGCTTTTTATCAGACAAAATGTAGTTAAACGCAAACCTATAATAAAAAAAAGAAAACCTGGAAAATGAATTCTGGCTTGCGGTCTGTTTGGACTGAATCTTATTTTGTACTGTGCTCAGTATGAACTAATTTTAAAATCAACTTTTCCCAAAATGACTGATTTTCAAAATGGCTATTTTCTAGAATGTCAAAATGAAAAATGTCAATCTGAAGTACAATCAGAAACATTATAGCATGAAAACATTTAAATCAGATATTTTTCGTAAATAATAATGCCCCTTCTCATTGTGAGTTGTTTTGATATGTTCTACTAATGAAAATAAACAAACTGTAATAAATATGAAAACTGTAATGAAAAATAAATTATATGAAAAATAGAAATACAGCTTACTAATTGGTCATCCGTCCACCTTGTGAGAGGACGTCATATGGCTGCACTTGCTAGTACTTGTATTTAGTAGTAGTTCATAAGACAGAATTTTTTCTTTTATTAAAAAAAAATTTAAACGCAGTGGTGGCCTAGAGGTTGTGACACCCGCCTTACAATCATGAGGTCGTGGGTTCAAATCCCGGTCCCGTACCAATGAGTTCTTTGGAATTTATGTACGGAATTTCACACCACTGGCTTTTCGGTGAAGGAAAACATCGTGAGGCAACCTGCATACGTCCGTAGAAGAAATTCGATGGCATATGTGAATCCATCAACCCGCACTGGGCCAGGGTGGTGGATATGGCCCAAACACCCTTCGTGGGTAGGCCTACGTCCTGCAGTGGACTATTCAAAGGCTGATACAGTACAGTACAGTTCAAACATATAATATGTTCGTCTATGTCATTACCAACTGATAGATTTCAGGATTGCATTCTCTCATTGGCTGGTCTATACAAGTGCTGCCAAGATCTTTTCGGATTTAGATGACATAAATAATCCTACATAGCAGCCTCAAAACAAAAACTAATCTCTATGGTGGTTTTTTCACTTTAGTTGCAGTTTCCTACAAGCATATTTATATCAATGAGCTAAGAGAAAAGAGCCACGGCTATGTAGTTTGACATATTACTTGCTTTATAACATGTTCCCGAGCAAATTCAGAGTTAATATGGCAAATAATTATTAAGTATAATGTAAAATAATATTATGCGAAATGTAGATCTTGTCGAGTTCTGTCACTCTTGTGAAGCCAGTAATGGTCTAGAATTGACAGTTATGGAGATAAACTACCTTTAAGTTTGACAGATCCGAAATGTTTCGAAAGGTATTGTTTCTGATTGTACCTGTTCTGTCAGACATTTTAAAAATGGTTCATTCATGAACGATGACAATTAGAAAATCAGACATTTTGGGAATAGGTGATTTTCAATTTAGTTCATGTAGAATACAGTACAAAATAAAATTCAGTCCAAACAGACCGCAAGCGAATTCTGTACGAAACATTGCTTGTCAAAAGCCCCAAGATAAGTTTTGTTTTTAAATAATTCATTTTTCAACCAAATGACGTCCATTGTTGGACATAATAATATGTCTCCCCTACGGATAAGCATAAGACTGGTTGGCAGTGGTTTGAATCCAGTGTGATCTTGATGAAATCATCTCGCAGCGTAAGATGTCCATCTAGTACGCTGCGCTTACCGGTATGTCCACTCGAAAACTTTTCGACCTTACGGATGACCTTCGGTCATCAGTCTTCCGAGCTATGTGTCTTGCTCACTGCCTTATTAACTTGCCAATCGACTGGGCTATATTGGTAACTTTGGTTCTTATTCTTGATATTATTGACATATTCTTGATTCGATCTCGCAGAGAGACTCGGAGCCCTCTTCATAGCTCGTGCTATTTGGAGCTTATTTAAGAAATTCGCTTAAAAAATATTATTTTTCCAATAATACTATTAAAGTCGGATTTACTTTAATTTTAATGTCACCACAAAGCAACAAAATATTAGACCAAACAAACTTTGAGATAATAAAAAAAAATGGCAAGATGCGTTACTCGAGGTGTGTCTTTTTTTTTATTTCGAATAGGTTCGCGTATTACTACACACTGCTTGATGTTAAGCAGATGTGCGGTCTAGGGTGTAACACGCTTACCTAGAAGATACATATTTACTCGGGATTTGAAGACACCCATGTTGTACTTTAATAGGAAGACAGACCCAGGCAAAGCGTTCCACATTCCGGACATGTCAATAGGTAATTAGGAGAAACCCTGCTGTGATCATAACCCTATTTTGCTGATGATGATAAAGAAACTGCTACAAACATCAGCATCATACTTAGTGGAGTAATCGCGTAACATTCACAAAAAAAAACATTAAGTAGAATGGAGAACCTCATTTTAAGATGTCGGTTAATAATGAAACCGCTACAAACATCAGTTTCAGTCAATCCCATCTCACCGACGCTCCTCAGGAATTAACAGCGTGAGGTCACGAGGCCCGTGTTCACTTTAATAAGACAACTGTCTGTCTGTCTGTCCGTGTTGACATGAAATTGCTTTTATGTGAACCTTCGAACAATGCGACGAGTGCCTTAAGCTTGGGGAAGAGAGTGTGGAGATGGATTATTTTCTAATCCTACTTATATATTAATTATAAACGCGAAAGTTTGTGAGGATGGATGGATGGATGTATGTTTGTTACTCTTTCACGCAAAAACTACTGAACGGATTGAGATGAAACTTTGCAATAATATAGCTTATATAACACATAGGCTATAAATTATAATGATAGGTATTGCGTCAAAAATCAAAATATCATGCGGGCGAAGCCGTGGGTAAAAACTAGCATATTATAAGTATAATGGGTTTGAGTAATTCAAAGTTACAAAAAAAATTAATTGAGAAATTATCACTGTAACAGCACCTTTTTTCGCTATTTCGAGGTTGGCCAAATATATGTATATTAGGTATACTCATTTCATCACTTCATTAATAACATAGGTACATGTTATTAATGAAGTGCGAGTGTGATAAAAGCACTTCCACAATCTAGATAAGTTAAAGTTTATTTCTATTAGATTTATTCTAAATCTAAGTATTAGAAAGTCTGTATTACACACAATGCAAGTAAACGTAGCTTAATTTGCATCTAAAGCCTATGCAAGCTCCTAACTGTAGGTAGGTTATATAGAATTACTCCTGTAAGAATTGTTTTTCGCTAATTTCCTTTCTCTATTTGTTCCATAGTGAAAGTTGGTCATATTAAGTAATGAATAGGTACAATGATATCCTGAAATCATTATATCTGTCGTCTACTGTATTACCATGTATAATTGTATACGTAATATTATACTATTCGTAATTAGTCCATTGTGCTATAATTATCTTACTGATTAAATATATAATCGATGCGTAAACTATTTTTTTCTGAATTTTCATGAAAAGCGTTTTTCTAACGGCGAGTCTACTACCGCCATCTATCCCGTACGACGTGATCTAATTTGGAATCCGCGTCGCGATGCCCGAGGGAGGAAGAGTTCCCTCTAAGTTTCTAAGTTTTCCGCAGGATGGCGCTATAGACGGCTGAACACTGAATGAAAACTTTAGCAGGAAGTATTTTTACTATGCTAAAATGGCTAAGATCAAGGATTTTGTATACTATCTAAATCCATGGCTAAAATGAATGTTTGATTTCTTGTGATGTGGCTACCATGGTTAAGACAACCGAGGCCTGCAATTCAACGTGTTATCCGAGCCACGGCAGTATTTAGACGAAAATACTGCCGGCGGTCACCCATCCGAAAACTGACTATGCCGAACGTAGCCTGAAATCTGTAATCGTTCAGAAACACCAAGATAAGCTGCTGAGCGCTACTGGAATATAAAATACAGGGTTATTCGTTTAAGGTACATTAGCTGAAAGGGTCATTCAGGCCATTATTATGAAATTTTACTATGAGGTCAATCTGGAATTAAAGAAAAAAATCAATTAGGTATCCTGTATAAAATCGCAAATCATAATTGACAAAATAGATGAAAGTTTTTTTTCTCGAATTCAGGGTTTAGTCCCATTGTAAACTTTGTTCGTAATAATGGTCTGAACTACCCCCTTTCGACTTAGCAGGTATAGTAATAAGTTTCTAAAAGGCATTAACTATAAGGTATATTAACCTTATTTGCATATACATAAATGTAGATAAAAATTAGCGAATAACATTTTAGAAAAAAACGGAATACATATAGCGATATAAAATACAGAATATACATTCAAGTAGCAGCTTTAGTGGGGATGTGGATTCCGCTTTTTCCGATTCTAGCTATTATGCACCTAACGAGTTTGAGGTAGTTAGGCACAATCTAGAGGTACATTGTAATAGAAATGCCAAGATAAAAGTGGTTACTTAGAATATTTTTTTTTCTTCTTTCCCCATTTGGGGCATTTGGCTTCGCGCGATCGGCGCATTTGCCATATTCGAGTTTAAATGGATGACGGTATTATTTTTTATTTACAAGGTAGGGAAACGAACACGGAAAATATTATACAAGCAAAAATATAAAACAGATCAGTATAGTTATGAAAATGATATGAAACTTACAACTAATATTCTCAACAATAAGTACAGTACAGTATATACAAAAATTACATTTTTAGAAATAGTAAAATGGCTCAAAGAATGATAGATACAAGTAGAATTAGTAAATAGAAGAGAATTTATATTAATAGGGAATGGAACGTGTAACGATAGTAGGTCATTATAGAAGGAAGAGTGGTCATATAAAGGACATACCTATACGAGTATGTGGTACAAAAAAATTGACTTTGAGTCATAAGCGGATATTTATGATTATTTTGATTAGATTTAGATAAATTAGCTAAAGTAATGTATTGTATTTCAAGAGGTAACTTACCTGAGAAAACAAATTGATAAATCATAGGCTAGAACTGCATCATGAGATCCGTTGCCAATTCAAGAAGACTTTCGATACTACAAATATCGCAGGTACATATAGGTATACTTACCTGATCGTCAGTTAAAACCGTTTTATCAATCCATGGTTGCTTCGGTTTCTAGGCAGTTTTATTCCAATCCAATCTTGAGACTTACAAGTGAGTACCTAACTACAAAGGAAGTTAATTAAGCTGTTATTTTTGAAAATCCAGTCGAAGGAAATAACATAACCAATTGACAAAGAATCCACGGAAACAGTAACTTACATATTATCATATCACACACATGAAACAATGTAACTATTCTAGATAAGCATACTAGATACAAAGAAAATCCAAAAAACCCACACTCGCTGAATTTCATCTTCACAAAAAGGCGAGAATATAAACCACTCAAGATACTAAAAAAGCTACGACGGCCATAGCCCTGAGAACTCCTTTCATTTCTGTTTCTTTTATTCCGCAGTCCTCTGCTTATTTTATTCTGCCTTAAGCCTCGTCTCCACTAGGCAACAAGTGACACGTTAGACTTGATACACATAAGTAGATATTTTTTTCGTATCGGGCCAACACAGTCGGTTTGGTAGAATTTGCTGAATGATATCGATAGATCATTAGACTATAACACTAACTACTCGGATTGTACCAATCGGCACCGATTGGGTGGTTCCTTTTGATCCAATCGGTAAGTAAGTAAGTAAGTTCGTATAGGCCGGGTGGCTAGCCCTGGTGTCAGAGTTTTTAGGCCGGTACTATTCGGTTTTCATTCGGCCGTCACGCGTCTCTCCGCGCATCGCAGCATTCATCTATATAATGTACCTACATTTGGTTATAGCCATCAGCTTTGCTGAACGTGCCCCTTAGCGGTCATCCGGCCTGGCGAAAGCCGGCTTTTCGGCTTTTTAACAATTTTTAACCGACGAAACGGAGAAGGTTTACGAATCGATGCGTACATATTTTTTATGTATTTAAAACTACGCATAACTTCTACAGAGTATTTTGATTTCAATAATTCTGATTTTTTCGTAGATTTTGTTTTAAAGATGGTTCTGCTTAAATTTTATTGAAATCGGCTCAGCCATTTTCGATAAATCAACAGTGATGTGAAAAACTATTCGAACGATTTGAATTTATGAACGAAACAATTTCGTTCATAAATTCTACAGAACTTATTGGTCCGGAACAGTGATTTGAACCCACGATCTCACGATTGTAAGGCAGGTGTCACTACCACTAGACCACCACGGCTACTACACACGGCATTTTAGTACTATAGTCACATAGTATAGATCAAACGTTGCCTAGTAGAAACGTGGCTTTATTTCAACCCAAACACCTAATCAGCATGAAAATGACGGAACTGGGCCAAAGTCTCAGAAAAACGTCGTAAAGTATGCGCTAATCCGGGATTTGTTTAGACTTACTGTAAGTCCAAAGTCCAAACAAACTGCGGAGATATTTTTTTCTAAGAATCGGTTATCAGATCTATTTTGTGGGACAGTTTTGAAAATATTTCGTAAAATTCATAAAAGTACCACAAAATTCATATAAGTACTACAAAACTGATGGGTGCGTTCACCCATCAGTTTTGTAGATTGAATTTTTAAGCGTTTTTAATAAACTAATAATTCTTCTTCGTCGAGTCAATGGTTCAAAAATGATTATTTATATAATTTTCTAAAATTAGAAAATTATGTAAATAACCTTTTTTGAACCATTGATTTAAGTACGGTTTTAAGGAAGCGAGTTTTTAGGTCTTAAAACTCTGACACCAGGGCTAGCCATCCGGCCTATACGAACTTACTTACTAAGAAGTGACTACTTTTGAAGATAACCCTGAAATTGTTGTTCAGTCAGCTCCTGTCGCATAAAAGTTGTTAGTTTTGATGTACAGAATAAGCCCCTAAAAGGATGCTAATTGATTAGGAAAAACCCTCAATATAAGCATCGACAAGAAAACCTTCGTTTCGTCGGTTTAAAAAAAGTTATTTTTGTTAAAAAGCGAGCCAAGCTATAAAATTAGATGCTTCAAAGTCTGTCTGCAAAATAAGAGCTAAAATAAAATCAACAGGGAAGAAAATTCGAAAGGCTCGAAATTACAATGCGGCGCGGCGCGACTAGCAAGAGCCCGATTAAAATTCATCTCGCTCTTGACTCGTGACATCTCTGTCGAGAGCTTGCCGCGATCTCGCGAGTTATGCGAAAATGTATAGAAATCTACAGAGCCAGGAAAATACTAGCGTGCGTACAAAAAAAAAATACAGAGATCTGTTTTTAGCATAATATACACAAACATCTTGATTTTAAAGAAATTGGGTAAAGAACCCGATTAAAATTCATCTCGCTCTTGACTCGTGACATCTTTGTCGAGAGCTCGCCTTGATCTCGCAATAGGTATGTAAAAATGTGGTTTATTCCCAGTGTTACTACCATTCTTACTACCAGTAGTAAGAACGATAAACGAATTACTCTTCTTAGGTAGAATATATATTCTATGGACAAGAAAACTTGGTTGATGACAGCAAAACACACGAAAACTCTGTAATCAGAGGACTAAAAAAACTCGAATCGACCCACAAACAACGTAGACCTGAGGTAAATGTCACCTCAGGATACATTGTCATTGTCAATTATACCCACAGAAGAATTGAGGCCGTTTTGAAAATAAATTGAATAGTAAAATAAATTTTGGTAATTTTTTTTCATTTTTATAAAACCCTGATCATTAAATTTCAAATCGTTCCTTCCGTCACCACACCTGTTAGGCGGTAACTATCAAAACTCAAGCGTTCGTCCTCTATAAACAATAATCGTGACGTAAACCTTCCATTTCCGAGGCATGATAATGATTTCATGGAACACAGACCACCTTCAAACTGAGTCATTCAGGGTTGACCTAAGCTGTGCCCTGAACTTCTGACCTTCTGTGAGACTGAATTTTGCCACATAATAAGTGGGTTCTTACTCATTAAAATACTCTTTTATATTCTTGCTTGGAGTTTCGTTTAATTTGAATGTTTTATAAAAAAAACCGGAGAAGTGCGAGTCAGGTTCGCACACCGAAGGTTCCGTACAAATCCAGAAAATTTCACAAAATTGGGAAGTAAGTTGTTAAAATCTCTATACTAAAATCATAAAAAAAAAACACTTTTCTCAGCATCCATCGAAATTTACACATTGTTAAAATAATTAAAAACCTGTTTTAGCATGTGCTTGTGAAGTTCTTTTATATGATACCTTACATACAGACAGACGTACAGCAAACTCATCCTATAAGGGTTCCGTTTTTTCCTATTTAGGTACGGAACTCTAAAAAAGAGGCAAGAGTAATAAATACGTGGCAAAAAAATTTCTTAAATTTTTTAAACTTATGTTTAATAGAACGAAAGTGCTAGCAAGAGAGAATTTTTTCATACCCCGTGAAGTTTAGGAGGCTTTTGAAATTAGCAGACACTTTCGTAATTAGACGGGAGATGGATCCTGCCACAAAAAAGGAGGCCGTACCTTCAAGGAACCAGAGGACTTAACCTTGGGACTGATGCAGACATTGTGTTCTGTGTGCTGGAGTATTCTCGAGGGAAACTAGGATGCCGACGAGGCGGATATCTAGTGCGCGCCTGCGGCTCCAAGACTGTCTCTACCGCGGTCATGGCAAGCGCTACGCGCCGCAGTCTACGAATTTTTTGGTATTTCTACCGATTTGGCACATTTCCTGATGAAACACTGAAATGATGGTTCATTTCATTTTACAACGAATTTTAAGATTGCTAGCAAATTCTCCCGATTTTCTACCGAATTACAAGTTTGAGATTCCTCGAAAATTCTTCCGTTCCTTTACCGAATTTTAAGTGCAACAAAGTAATTGTCTATTGGACTAATATACATACACAACGTCTACTCAATGAAGGTCACGAGAAAAAGGAGCAACACGAGTAGCGTAATGGGGATACGACGATAAATGGTATTTTGTTCAGAGATCAAATATGTCGAAAATGTATTCCTTCATCCATCCATCAGCCAAAGGACGTCCACTGCTGGACATAGGCCTCCCCTATGGATCTCCAATAAGACCGGTTGGAAGCGGCTTGCATCCAGCGCGATCCTGCGGTCTTAATGAGGTCATCCGTCCACCTTGTGGGTGGACGTCCTACGCTGCGCTTGCCGGTACGTGGTCTCCACTCGAGAACTTTTCGACTCCACCGGTCATCAGTCCTCCGCGCTATGTGCCCTACCCATTGCCATTTCAACTTGCTAATCCGTTGGGCTATGTCGGTAACCTTGGTTTTTCTACGGATCTCCTCATTCCTGATTCGATCCCGCAGAGAGACTCCGAGCATAGCCCTCTCCAACTTCGTTCCTTACGAAAATTAAATTATGATAATTATCATCAGAGAATTCTAGCTTTGATCTGGTGGTAGCCCTAAGAAATGTGTCAATATTCGTAGCACACTGGCGCGGTGCGTCGCGAGACAGATCGACGCACGTGCTGCGTCGTTTGACACGCCCGTCTGCGCGCGCCGTGCATGACAAGTGGGATCTCTTCGTAAAGCAATCCATGGAAGAATCGGGACCTCTATGAGTCACTTTGGTCTTAAACCATTTGTGAACTGGAATCTGTTGCACAAAACGAGTGACAAAGTTTCCTATCCTAAAATTTTGTTCTTATATTTTATCATCATTATCATTTCAGCTGTAGAAAGTCAATTTCAGAACATAAGCGTTACCAATAAATAGGTCGTCGATTGTCGATCAATTTCCATGTCGATTTACAACTGAATGGATCATAAATAACCATGGTGGTCTAGTGGTAATGTACACTCGCCTTACAATCGTGAGGTTGTGGGTTCAAATCCCGGTCGCGTACCAATGAATTCCTTGGATTCCTTGGATGTACGGAATTTCACACCACTGGATTTTCGGTGAAGGAAAATATCGTGAGGCAACCTGCATACGTCCGTAGAAGAAATTTTATGGCGAATGTGAATTCACCAACCCGCACTGGGCCAGCGTGGTGGATATGTCCCAATCACCCTTCGTGGGTAGGCCTATGTCCTGCAGTGGACTATTAAAAAGGCTGGTACAGTACAGGATCATGGCAATCATTGCAAAAATTCAGGTAATTCTCACATATGTAGGTACAATAATGCACACTAATGGATGTCAAAGATCACCAAAATACAATAAATAGAAATAGTTAACAAAACATTATGTATTATCAGGTCATTACGTAGAGTATAATCATCATCATCATCATTTCGTGTCAATGGCTAGACTTTTTTTTTTATTATTATTATTTTTTTGATTTTTATTATTTTTTTTTTTTTTTTTTTTTTTTTTTTTTTTTTTTTTTTTTGTTTTTTTTTTTTACTTTTATATTTTTTTTTTACATATATCAAACTAATTCTGATAGTATATACAATATTTACATGGATTTATGGACTTCAGATATTTTGAGACCAGAAACTGGCGACCTCTATGGCGTTCTCGGTAGCCAGGTTCAGGTCTTTTTGTGTGCATCGTTTTGGACAAAGCGGGCAGGCTAAAAGGTGTGCCATGGTTTGAACGGCAGCACCACATGCACACTGTTCTTGATCTGAAAAGCCCCACCTGACCATGTTCTCTTTGCTGCGGCCAATCCCGGTACGTAGCCGATTAAGGGACTTCCAGACTGGCCACGGTAGTTCATGTCCAGGTGGTAGGCTTTCAGATGGTGATATGAAATCTGGAGGGGATGGGTGCATGGTCTGCCATAGCTCACATCTTTGTTCATGGGGGTCTGAACTTAGAGGTTCTGTGTGCTTCAGGAAGCTTCTTCGGCTTTTTAAACGGGAGTCTATTGTTTGGTATTTGTATAAGGGGTGTCTGGCGTCTGTTTCTTGTTTCAATTTCTCCAATGCACTGGATACTTCTCTACGTACGCTAGGCGGGGCTATGCCGGCCAAAGGGTAAAGTTTGTTTAGAGGTGTGGGCTTCAGGCATCCGGTTATGATCCGGCAGGTTTCATTAAGTGCTACGTCAACTTCCTTGGTGTGGGTAGAGCGACACCAAACCGGACATGCGAACTCACCGGCACTAAAGGAGAGAGATAATCCAGTGAGCCGCAAGACTCTTGGTGAGGCTCCCCAAGATGATGAAACCAGACGCCTTAAGAGATTGTTTCTGCTGCAAACTTTCTGTCTGGTTTTGATGCAGTGGTTCTTGTACGTCAAAGATCTGTCTAGTGTTATTCCAAGGTAGCGTGGGTGGGTGGAATGTTCTATATTTTCACCCCGCCAAGAGATATGAAGTGGTCGATCAGGGTCACGGTTACGGAGGTGGAACGCACAAGATTGTGTTTTAGACGGGTTAGGCCTAAGTGCGTTGTCGTCATAGAACTTCCCCAGTATTTCTAATGCTGCCGTGAGCTTTTCTTCCACTTCCTCAAAGCGAGGTGCTTGGACTGCTAACGCAAGATCATCTGCATATATGAAACGTTCGGCGTAGGGAGTACAAGGCAGATCGTTAGTATATATATTAAAAAGAGCTGGCGCTAGCACACTTCCTTGCGGTAATCCGTTTCTTTGGCAGCGCCACCTGCTTTTTTCGTGGTGTAGATGAACTTGAAAGCGGCGGTTGTTGAGTATCTCACGCAGGATTTGGACGAAACCAGTATCTTTAGTCAGGACGTGGACTTTAAGGAGTAGTTTTCTGATGTTGACTGTGTCATATGCAGCGGACAGGTCAACAAATGCGACTCCTGTTATATTTTTAGACTCGTAGCCGTCCTCAATGAATTGTGTAAGCTTTAGGGTTTGTGTAGTGCAAGATTTGCCGGGTCTGAAGCCTGCTTGTTCAGGAATGAGACATGGTTCAATTACGGGGATAAGGCGGTTTAGCAGCATTCTCTCGAAAAGTTTGAACGTATGGCATAGCAGAGATATGGGACGGTAGCTTTTAGGATCATTAGGGCATTTTCCGGGCTTAAGAAGTGCGATCACTTTAGCTCTTCGCCAGAGTTTGGGTATGTATATTTTTTCGAAACAGTTATTGAAAAGGGCTAAAAGCCATGATACTGCATAAGGTTGTAAGTGCTTAATTTGCTCAACTGTGATATCGTCTACTCCAGCGGCTTTGCCGTTTTTCATGTCTTTAATGCCATATACAATATCAGATACGGAGAATGGTTTGCTGATGTTGTTATGGTTTTCATGTACTGATGTGTGTTTTGGAGGCTTCGGAAGTCGGTGTGGGGGCTTTCCATTCATGAGAAGTTGATGAGCAACCTGGTTTGCCGTTACGATACCGGGTTCTGTGGCTTCTGGAGGGTCTCCGGTAAGCTTTTTTATGGTGGTCCATGCTTTTTTACTATTATGTGTCATGTCTATATTTGATATCATATCCACCCACCTTTCTTTCCTATTTTCACTAATGGTTTCGATAAGTTGTTCGCCAGCCTGGATGGTTTCGTCGGAGAAAGGGTCGATTTCGTAAAATATTTTGTATTGCTCTAGAAGTTTTGAGGAGTCTTTATTGAGACCTTGTACGTACTCAGTGCGACACCCTCTTGGTATAGATTTTAGGGAAGCAAACCTTACGGATTCGACAAATTTATCGTAATTTTGTGGTAAAGGGTCGATTTTACGTAGGCTAGCATCTACAAGTTCCGAGTATTTGTCCCAGTTTGCTTTGGAAAAGTTAAACCGACGTCTATGGGGTACTTTCTGAGGCTTAACTGCGGCTTGCACGTAGCATATGATTGGTCTATGTTGAGTGTGGGGGATTGGTAGGCTGACGCTTTTTCGGCACATAGAGCTAATGTTATTACTGACGAATAATAAATCAGGGTTAGAGCCGCGCCTCCAACGACCGCTATTGAAAGAGGGGGGGAGCTTAGCATTATGTAGTAGCTGTAAGTTTTCAGCTTCTGCCCATTCTACTACAGCGTCGCCATCCGGATTCGTTGTGGAATAACCCCATTCTGTGTTATGGCTATTGAAATCTCCAATGACGATTTTTGATGCCCTGTTATTAAAGTTTTCAGGTTTCTGAAAGCAAAATGGTTGGTTGGGAGGTTTATAGATTGAAGATATTGTACAACTTCCTGTATCTATCGTGATTATTTCGATGGAATCATTGGAGCAAGAGGATACTGATTTTATGTGTAGGTCAGGTTTTACAAAAATAGCACTGCCGTACTTTGCGTGTGGTGTTTCAGCGATGAGCTTCATCCCTGATATCTTGGGTCTTTGCTGTTCTTCGTCCCTGTGGGTCTCTTGGATACAGATAACGTGGCATCCTGTTTTAAGACATAAATCAGCAAGTAATTCTGATTTATTGTCAGAATAACCTTCAATGTTTATAGAAACTACTGTGAGAGCAGGTTTGTGAAGCACTTCATGGTTGAGTTTAGGCGTATTCTGGGGAACGCCAGCTGGTTTGTAGGAAGGTTGGTTCTGAAGATGACAGTTTAGTATTGGGTCCTGAAAAGGACCGTTTGGGTTCTGAAAAGAACCATTTAGGTCCTGAGAAGGACCGTTTGGGTCCTGAGAAGGACCGTTTTGGCCCTGAAAAGGGCCGTTTTGGATTTGGTTGGCCCTGAAAAGGGCCATTGGGTTAGCCATTGTAGTGGAAGGATTAGTCACGCTATTGCGTGTCCAGGGTGCGCCGGGCAGTGTTTCGGATAAACTTTGAAACATATTCGCCGCTCGGGGAGGCTCCTTCCATGCACCCCATGTAGAGTATAATAAGTAAGTAAGTATAAATGAAAGCGGATAAGTATAGCGGTAGTTATGCGAAGTTCTATACATTTTTGTTCAACAAAGTTTGTCCTGACTGAAACAAGGAAGCACTAACAAAATATAGGGGACCACACAAAAACAATAATAGATTTTGTATAGAACTTGTATGCTAATCCGTAATCTGCCTTAAATCTGTCTTGCTTTGTATTACAGCTAAGATAGAAATGTGTCAATATTTGTAAGTTTTTAGAAATATAAAATTTAAACCCCGTTTAAATAACTTGCAAATTGTGGCATCATGTGTTTTTTCCAATGAACATCACTACCTTAAAAAAATTACAGGTAATAGAAGTATTGCTAAATTTTACTTTAAAACTACGTTATAGCTGTCTTATTCATATCTGGTTATATAGCATACGCGAGAGTGAGTGGAACAAAAAAAAAACGCAACGTTTGTCGCATACGTCAAAATCACCAGTTGGAATGTCAAAATGGTTAAAATTTGGTTAGGTTAGGTCATTTGTCATTTTCGGAAATTTGAACCCTCAAGTTCCAGTAAGAAGGTTCAAATCTCTGATCATTTTACCTTCCTATTTATTAACTTTTTGAATTTGGACACCCGCGATAGCTAGTTAGATAATGCTAGTTTGTGAAACCCTTCGAAATTACGTAAGTTTGGGTGTATGTGCATCTTTATCTAACACCTTTTAAATTTAATATTTAAAATGAGACAAAGTGATGTATTCTCTTGCTATTTTAGTACTGTTTCTATTATTTGTGATTTTTCTAAGATCACTACATCAGGTTTTTTCTGCGGATATAAACATTTTCCAAGCGATAACCTTTTTCACAGTTGACTAAACACCACTCCCTATCTTATATTCACACATGTCACCAATTATCATTATCATCTCGGAGTGTTACACACGGGCGGCAACAATAGCGAGCGAGAGGGGGTTATTTTAATGTGATTGCCGCCCCCTGTCTCGCTGGCGACGTTGCATTATTAATGCATCTCTTGGATACGTCGGGAGCATAAGGTTGGGTAGCGATATATTGAAATTAAAATTGTAAAATACGTATAGGCTGAACTAGAAGACACTGTAGTAGTAAGTAAAGAAAGAACTATTAAGCTGAACGTGCTCTAGTCCACATCGTAGGTGCCTCACGCGAAGTAGCTATCAATGATCGAGCGCAAGTGAAGATCTCCGTTTTAACACAGCGATGAAGATTCATGTGTCGCGAGATCTACTGCTCGGAGAACTACTAGTTCATTTCATTTATTATATCGTAAGCAACGTCACGCGAAATACAGAATACATTACAGAAATACGAGCATTACGGGGCGGATAGGGATAAGCATACATTTAATTTGAGCGGCGTGGTAGCTGGTGAGCGTTCAACTTTAGGGTACCTTATGTTTTTCAATAATGGACTACAGAACGCTATCTATTACAAACCTTAGGATAAAAATTCTTATAAGTTTATTTATTTGTTTTTATCGTTTTATCAGTTTGTTTCGTTTATTATTTATTTCAATGTATGTACTGTATTGTATACACCACCGACCATACTCCTATTTTTAGAATAATCCAGTCCATCCAAAGGTTGCCTGGTAGAAATCGACAAAAGCGATAAGGCCGCCATTGTACAGCATATTGTATAATGAATAGTTTCTGTACTGTGTTCCTGTGTACAATAAAGATATATTTATTTATTTATTTTATTCAGTTACTTGCAAAACTTTGTATAATGTGTAAAGGCCTTAAATTAGCAATAAAAATACGAAAATTAAAAAAATGGTTTAGTCATGACCCAAATAATGCACGGCTGTATAATATTTTTTAAACGCAGGATTATTATGCTTTCTACTGGTTATTACTTAAAAACGGAAGTGCCGTATGACTTTTACTGGTTAAAAACTTACCGCCCTACCACAATAGATTTAAACACGCTTTAAATACTGTTTTACCATGCAATTTGTACTGTTAAACACTGTCTAAGGCATACGTAAAACTTCTGTGGTGAGACGGTTAATTATCACCTCTGTTTTAAACTTCATAAAGATCTGCTTAATTTCAATGCTTTGGCAGCATCTAGAAATTTCATGTTAGTTTTGTCGAAAACTTTATTGCTGAGAAAATGAAGAAGAAATTCTAAGATGAATATAAAGTCCAAGAAGTTATGGTTTCAAATGCACATTTCTACTTTTGTAGACTAAACTTTAGATATTTTCCCGAGCATTTTCATCTATTTTAGGGGTATAGTTTCAGGAGAGGTTTATTTTTACTAAGACCGCTCTTAAATTTTTTTCTAGATAATTCTAGGACTGATGTAGAAATTAATGGTCTAAGAGCCGCTGAAGATCGACCTTCACCCACGTGATAACCAGAAGAGTATTTTTTTTATATTTTATTGTTTATTTATAAACACACCTTTGACAGCTTACATACCTATCGAAAAGTGTCCATGGCTATGTTTTATTACATTTCAACAATGTCATGAATGTTTTTAAAAGTGATTAATGTTATTATTAAGTACTTATATTGACATATTTGTAAGTTGCTTGCAATGTAGTATGAACAAAATGAAGTAAGCAAACCTACCAAGGTATATTTTCTACAATAAAAACTATTATTTGGAATAAAAAAATACCAGCTATCAAGAGAGTGAAGGTAAAAAAATCAGTTCCAAAATAAAAATTATCCAATTAAATATATTCATAAACATTTTTCGACAAACTACCATAGACTTATTTGTATGTAAATAACATTTCATAAAAGGTATGTCTCATCTGGTTATCAGATGGGTGAAGGTCGTTATTGCATGTCTCTCCCCCTATAAAGTTTGTGTTATTGTCAGTTTGCAATTAATTTACAGTTTAGTTAAAAAATATACTCTATCTATCTCATATTATTCCTTAAAAGTATTCTTTTCGTGTATGATGTTTTTTTATCAGAAAATTACAGAATACTTACTAGCCATAATTTTCTCAAGTGTGTCACAAGCTTTTCGCTCTTGGGTCGTAACTAATTATTTTGCTGCATTTAGGTATTCCCTTTGCTGCGTCAAAGTCATGGAAAATATTGAAATAGCGGGCGTTCACAGAGCTTTCGTTGTGTTAGTCGTATTATTTCGTAATTTGGCATTGTTGTCGAGAAATTTACGGTACGGTGACGTTTGAGTTCTTAGGGTATGGTGAAACAGAAAATTTAAATATACAGGAGACAACAGAGTAAGGATTGTCTTTCGTTTTTGAAGTATAGGTATTTGGCGAATCGTAATATCTCAGAATTATTATCGTATTTGGCGAATCGTAATATCTCTGAAATATTATATATAGTATATTAATAAACTGTATATTGATATGTTTTCAGTGGAAATAATTATTTTAACCTTATTTTTTTAAGTAGTGGATATAACTTATCTTAGGAGATTATAAACTATGTAGATGTATAAAAACGATGGCAGACTGCACCGTTGGTTTTGGCTTTATGTTCGTATCATAAAGCTCAAAGTATGTATTCTACTCAACTTATGTTTTCGTGTTAGAGCTTATAACAAAAAACAACAACAAAGACTAACATACTTCTATATTTTATTAAAAGTACCTAGTACAAAGGCATAATTCAATTCCATTCATAACATTTTGAATTGAATATTACACAATTTCAACCCCGTTTCGTGAGCCAATAAAAAAGTCCAATCGGCCCAACTTTATTCCGGCATTCCTTAGATCCCAGCCTGACCTCTAATTGTCCCTCCCATAAATAAGACAATGGAAATAATTATTAGTCCGATACCGGGCGGCATTCCGGACCGTGCCAGAGACAATGCGGGCCCCATTGTTGTATGAAAATCTAATTGAATCGGGCCGCATGTAATCTGGGGTTTGGAAGCTTTGAATTGTGGAAACGGTAGGAGTAAGGGTAGGCTTTTTGTTAATGTATAGAAACGGTGAAATGGTATCTAGATTTGATGATATTTATGGTCATCATTGTCATCATTATAAGCCTTGTTTTACTTATACAACTTTAAAACTCTGAGACCAGGGCTTGCAACCTGGTGTTAGAATAAGTTCGCATGAACTTAGGTACTTATACTATTTACTTAAGGCCCAGTAATATATAGGGCTATTTCTAATCAATTAGCATCCTTCTAGGGGCTTGTTCTGTACATCAAAACTAACAAATTTTGTTCTACGACTTTCGTCAAAACTAAAAAAAAATAATAATAATTGTTCATACATTTTTCGGTTGAGAATTGCCTCAGTGACAACAGCGCGCTGTAGCGCTCTCTGATTGTAATAATTCCGTGGTTCCAATCTTAGATTATGGAAGGTTCCAATTCTGGGACTACAACTATTTTTGCGACTTAAAAACTCGGAATAAAAATATAACAGAGAACCTAACAGTGTCCCATTCACTCCATCAATTAAGGCTATGTTAAAAACGGTTAATTTATTCCACTACCGACTAGCCAGCTTTGATTTACACCCGAACCTTTGAGGCTTTTACGCTGAGGGTGAATATTAAATAAAGCCTTTCACGAATTTAATTCATCTGCCTGGATCATGCGGGTTGACCAGGGGTAGATAGGCAATGCTACAGATAAGATCGTTTTACAGTAAATAATAGGTTTGGTTGAGAAAACTTACTTTATCTGATCATTCAGTATGAGATTCGTTAACGAAAACCACAATGTTTCTGCGCGGCTTCATACATTTAGAAACGGCCCCGATGGAAAATATAAAAATATGTACCATATATGTATAAAAAGATGCGAAATAGAGCATTTTTGGCCTTGCTGAAGTGCTACAAATATGCTACAACCTACAACCTAATTCACACATGAACCCTGAATACATTATAGGAACTCAGTTTTGGATTTTTTTTTTTTTTTTTTCAGTTCACCACTTATTTATAAGAATAACACATAGGCTATAAATTGTAATGATATATTGCGTATGCGGGCGAAGCCGCGGGTACGAACTAGTGGTATTATAATTTTAAGGACATTGACATTTTTTTGTCCGATAATCAGCTCTTCACGACTTAAAACTAATAAATAAAAACTTGTTAGTGTTTTACAAAAAAAAACATAGCTAAAATTTTATCGCCTGGCCCTTGTTACTGGAACAAACATTTTTCCGTCGTACTTTTTTCAGTTTTCCCTTTGTTTGTGGGTTTGCGTGTTCCTTACGGTTATCATTGTATATCTTAAGTGTTGGCACTTGATAAAATTGTTATAAATCACTGGGAATATTTGTGGGTCATTAATTAAAAAACTTGAAATGTTGTGTTGTGGTTGGGCTACTAAAATATACATAATTATTATTTATTGCTTTTATCTTGAAGGCAATGGTAAATAAAAAGTTGTGTTTTGTTTTAACTAATGAAATACAGGTAAACATTGTGAAATTATTATGAACATCGACATCGCAACTAGGTACTCATTAGACATAGCGTAGCGCGTCTAAAATATTTGCGACATAAATACTATAACTACGAGTACATACTCGTACCATCTGTAATTTTTGACTTCAGATAATTGTGCTTTTAGTTTACAATCTTCTTAATATTTTGGATTTAATGTCGTCACTTATCTGTTCTTTTGGTGGGGCGATATAATGATTATAATTTTGAAGTCGAATTTCGCATTTCATTAAAATCATGCGACACCCCTGGTGAGGCAGATTCCACTGGTCTAAAAAGTGAGTGGAATCTGCCCCACCAAGATGGGATGAGTGGGGCAGATTCTACTCCAAAAAATGAAGGAGAGGAATCTGCCCAACCAGTGGGCGCTTTGATGGGGCAGAGTGGAAGCACTCGCTCATACCGTAGTTTGACTAAGTGTTCGTTAGCGATCATCGAAGAAACGTTCAGCACGGTCAGTCTCCGGATGGGTGACCGCAGGTGGCATTTACAACTGGTCGCTACCATGACTCGGATGACACGTTAAATTGTAAGCCACGGTTGTTTTAACCGTTTAGCTATATCAGAGGCCTTAAAAAATCTGACTCGGACACCACGGCTAGCCACCAGGCTTATACGAACTTACTTCCCAAGTAGCACGCCACGGTTGTATAATCGCTGGGATACAGATTCATTGAAAACTCGATGCTGTATTAGGTGTATTTGTAAAGACTTTCAAGCTAGCTACACAGCTCTTGTAAAATAGGCCCCAAATTAAACAGCTCTAGGCATTGCAGTAGCTTGTTAACAGTTGCGCAGATCTAATCAAAAACAGTACAAGGGTTTTAAAAGCGTCGTAGGCAGGCTTCAACAGCTACAATACAGCTCCCTACAAGCCAAGATATGTTGTAAGGATATAATTATAACGGCTTCGTTAAAATAGAGTCAGCATAAAATATCTTTCCATCTCTCATGTTCGGTACTGTAATGTACTGTATCAGCCTTTGAATAGTCCACTGCAGGACGTAGGCCTACCCGCGAAGGGTGATTGGGCCATATCCACCACGCTGGCCCAGTGCGGGATATCGGAGATCGGGCTGCATGTTCGGTAAGTAGGTTCTTATTACCTCCAAATGGGGCTTGTAGGTGACTAATTAGCGCTCTAGGGTAATAATGTAGCTAGAAAAGCCCTGGGGCGGTAAGTAATCTACTATTAAAGGTCGATGAAACGTTATCGTCAGTATTATGTAGAGTGAGAGAACTCGTAACTTCGTAAGTGAATAAAAGTCTCAATTTCAATAAAATGTTTTATTCTAGTAATGCTGGTTTTTTTCTACTTACCTCACAATCGAGATGTAAAGCAGAATAGTTAGCTCGGGTGTAAGCACCAATTGCACCCTCGAACTAATAGGTGCCCTCGCTGCTCTCGCGCGCCTAAATATCTCGGGCTGCAATTGATGCCTTACAGCCCTTGGCTACTAATCTACTATTAATGGGTGCTTTTGAGTAAAATAAGTGTAGTGAAGTGTTATATTATTGTGTAAAAAATATTATCAGAACTTGTGAAGTTAAATTACGATTTTATTTTTCATGTTTTTATAATCTAACTTTAAACTAGAAACAAGTTGTCATGCGCATGGCACTTTACTGTTAATGTGTAGGGTAATATTGATAAATTTTTAACGTGCCTTTAAAATAATTCTGTATTAATATAATTATATTGTAAGATAAGTATGATATAAGAAATAGTTCAATATGTTTTTACTCATATTAAATAATTTATCTCAAAATTAGTTAGTACAATACAATGTATTAAAATTAATATTGAATAGCTATAAAAATTTGTAAAAATATGGTATTAATCTTACCTTTTCATATTTATAGCTTTTTATTTAAACATTCAATAGCGCTATTTGTAACCCAGCTGTAAATTCCATTAAATGTTATTTTACTGCTACACTTACTCTTTATTAGTTCCCAATGCAGTATAATAGCGTTAATTTACACTTTATGCTTTTACTTAAAATGGAGTAGGACTACACTGTTTTACTGCTTTAACAGATTTTTGGTGCTTACACAGCTTACGGCATTTATACATACTCAGTGATTTCTTTTAATCAGCTGCTACCAAGTTCATAAAATAAGCATTATAATAGAATGCATGTAAACTCTATAAAAATTAATTGCAATATTAGGCTATCTAATACAGTTCACAGCATGAAAAGAGTCGTAACTTTATCGTATTGTGCAGCTGCTTACAAGATTTGGGCTTCTTAACCAGCCACTAGTGACTGATGACGATGAAGGCTGAAAAACAGCGATTTTAAATTCTTATAAAATGCCTTTTGTTATAATTCAGTTATAAACCAGCTCAGCTGTATAATTGAAGTACAAACCAGCTCAGCTGTATAATTGAAGTACAAACCCTAATACAGTCTCAAGACTCCTTCTATTCCTTAATAAATATACATAGAAGCCTATTGCTATAAAATAGCTGTTTTACGGCCATAATTTTCGCTAATGTGCTACTTAGGTTACTTATTAGCCATAGCACGTCTTTAAAAGTCGTATACTAAGCTAAAATGGAGTGATTCCGACCATCGTTACAAATCACTTTAACTATGAGGCCAACCTTGAATTCGAGAAAAAACAGCTATCTATGGTACCTATATTGTGTTATATTAAAATTGCAAACAACACTTAAACCTGGACACTGATTTAATTTAATTAAGAATGTGTTAGAATTTACAATAGTACAAATAATTATTAGCCGAATGGGAAATAAGGACGAAAACAAAGTATAGAATAGTAAAAATATTACTTATTACGAGCAGGTTTTGCATGGGAGTAAGGTAGTACGCCACATTCTTACAAAATTGCAACACGGATATAAACAAAACGTATGAAAGAGTTGATTAGTTTTTCTCAAATTTCGAGTTGGCTCCGAAATAAAATAAAAGATCCAAATTACCCGTTTTAGGCTTTTGGCGTTTAGGCATCCCTTTTCACAGTGAGTAATTTTTAAAAAGCACATGAATATTTTTATTGAAAGTAATTTCTACAAAAAACGCTTCTAAATTTGTGCAGTAAGTTATTTTTGAATAGCACGCCATTTGAGGGCATGTTTTCCAAAAACATCGGTTAAAAGTCAGGAAAAAGTGAATTAACCATTATGCTGGGCTCATTTACAATAATTCTTATCGTCCACACACGTTTAATGATACTTCAAGGGTGGTACGGGGTGCTTGGCATACTTAGGGGTTGTAGGGTTCTGCTTTTTTGAAGAAAAACGGAAGAAATTATAATGTCATTTTGTATTACTTTATCTTTTGTTTTTGTTATTACTGAGATGACTAAAAATAAATAAATAAATAGGTATGTTACACCAAAAATGGCATAAGTAATTGACTTCAACCGTGTACATAATTCGAATAGTTCACACCGATCGATGTAGTAATTTTCACACTATTGTTGATTTATCAAAAATGGCTCAGCCGATTTCGATGAAATATAAACGAAACCATGACCTACTAAAAAAATTGAAATCAGACTAATTTGTAAAAGTTATGTGTAAGTAGGTACATAAGAAATATACAGGGTTATTCCTAATCAATTAGCATCCTTTTAGGGGCTTATTCTGTATATCAAAACTATTATTTAATTGCACACTGACAGTGCATTGAGCGCAAGAAAGTTTATCAATACTAAAATTTTAATTTATTTCATCTGTATTTTATAAAAATATATTATTTATCAAGGCAGAGTGCTCGCAACCAGTTACCAAATTATCTTATAAACATTAATTATAAATAAAGCAGATTTAATCTGGTAACCGAGTAAATAAGTATCTTCAAGGTAAGCGTGCTACACCCTAGACCGCACATCTGCTTAACATCAGGCAGTGTGTAGTCTAACGCGAACCTATTCGTAATAAAAAAAAAAACCTTGCTTTATGCAAATTTATTTACAATCAAAGCTATCATTAATTAGCGTAAATTGACTAGGTGATACTTCCCGAACACTAAAGTAAACCAAAGTGAGACTACTTTCAAATTTGTGACTACATACAAAATGCGTTGAAAAATTAGAGCGCCACCGTTACTCGGTTAAAACTTTGATTTGTAGCTCCCATTGTTGTTCTAGCCATTACGTTATTTCAGAAAACTCAGAAGCTTCTAGTCTACTTAAAAATTCTGACACCAGGGCTAGCCAACATACACCATCATAAATACGTTACACAAAAAGCAACATTACCGGGCCATCACAAGTCTACAGAACCCTCGCATAAGGGCCACTTATCACACAAAGGTATTTTATCAAGGGCCATGCTTCATCGGGCCCGGTTAATGTGGGTCGGCACGCGAAACATGGTGATTAAAATTAATAAAATTAGCTAGCAGGTGGACGAGTGGACGAGTGGACGACCAGCGGTGGGTAAATAGGCCGTAGGATGGTCGGTTGTTGAGGAAATCTATGAGCAGTAACTTGGCTCTTATGACAAGTTACCTGCCAAAAATTGCTGCTGATACTTCGTCGCCCCGCCTGGATATAAACGAAAAATTATGTTTTTTATACGAGTAACACGAGCTTTTATAATATTTAATGCTATTTTAGTAAAATTAGTTCCCAAGTGGACGATGACGACCAGCCCCCCGACCGCCTAAGCAATAGCAATCGTAATAGCAATCGTTTATGACAGCATTTTAGTCATTTGGCACCGCCTATGTGACGTTAGCCATCAAAGTTGTTCATTCAACGATTGCTTTCGCAATCCGCGCAAAGCAATTGATGGCTAACGTCACATAGGCGGTGCCAAATGACTAAAATGAAGTCATAAACGATTGCTATTACGATTGCTATTGCTTAGGCGGTCGGGGGGCAGAGTGGGTAAATAGGCCGTAGAATGGGTTAAGAAAATCTGTGAGTAGAGCTTTTTGGCCATCAAAATAGAATGATTAGTACTTAGGTTCTATAATACCGCAGAAGAAGCTGTGGCTCGTGGAAATCGACACTAGTAATCCGTGACGTCATCACCCCTAATTTATTTGGTCGCTGGTTGCGGTTTTTGCCAAGGTGTCAATGTGACGGTAAGGGCTGAGGTAAGAAGGTACATTGTTATCTTACGTAATCTTTGGATTGTTTTATTTTTATTCGATTTTGTATGGAAATATCAGACATCCAACAAATATTGTTAAGCTACTTGACGACTAAGGTACGAAGTAAAAATTAAAGAATCTAAGATGCTTTTTCAGTACCATAAGCCGTCTCACGTAACTTTTAACATGTGTGACATTTCGTACGAAAAATGATGTAGGTATTATTTTGGCACTTTTGGCGCAGTTTTCCAACCGCATTCATAAAGCTTAACTACTGAATTATAATTGTATGCTGTACTTTTATATGGGTAATAATAGGCCGGGAAGGCACGTGAAACGACTTTTTAAGCGAGTAAGTGATAAAAGGCTTGGAAAGATGCCCATTGCGGAGGTATGCCCCTTTACCGCACTAAATTGAGAATGATACGAGTTGAGCCCAGAAATGATGTAGGTACTCATTTATAAACTGGCGGCGTGAAACGCGAGTTTATCATAAAATTTGCTTATTAAAAAGTTGCCGCCTTATCATAAAAGATTTAAACTCACTTGTTTAGTTATTAATGTACTAGTTTTTACCCGCGGCTTCGCCCGCATGATATTTTGATTTTTAACGCAATATCATTATAATTAAGCCTATGTGTTAATCTGATATATAAGCTATATTTTCGCAAAGTTTCATCTCAATCCGTTCAGTAGTTTTTGCGTGAAAGAGTAACAAACATCCATACATCCATCCATCCTCACAAACTTTCGCGTTTATAATATTAGTAGGATAGGATAGTATTTTATTGTTTAGACTGTTTACACTGTTAAACAATATTTTTTTTAAAGTGAGTCCTGTAATAGACTCTGTCTATCAGTCCAAATTTTTGTTCCCATTTTTTTCCATTTGGTTGCGCTTAAATATCATTTGTAATATCTAATACTAAATCGTGTGTAAAGATATACAGCCTTGGCCAAAAGTATTAGGCACCTTTAAAAATCAAAATGCATGTTTACTACTTAACCAATAACTGAGTGCTTATCTTAAATGACTTATCGGGGTCATAAATAACTTCTTAGAATATCAAGCGGCTCTTTGTTAAGGTCATAAAACACCTGGTGACCGAGAACAAAGGATTCGGTTTTCTTTCGGTATTATCAGTCAATGTTTGGTCACTTGTGTTCTGGACTCTAACAAGTAAACAAGCTTTCATTTCTGTAGATGTGATTGAATTGACACCTAATTTTGTTAAAAATGCAAAAAAGGAGTGAAATTAATTTAGAAGACAGAGTGAAAATACAGAGTGCCTAATACTTTTGGCCAAGGCTGTAGTTATTAAAAACTTAGTTTCACCTGACTCGTTGTTTGTCTGTCGGTCTGTAACCAAATGTTACAATTTAAGTTTGATCCACTTCCCGGTTACCGATTGAGCTGAAATTTTGCATGCGTGAGGAAATTGCGTAACAATGTAATATTATTGTTGATTTATGGTGCTGATCTGATGATGGAGCTGGAAGGTGGCCAAAGGAACTTTGTGATAAAAAGACACAACCTCATCGAGTTTGGGCTCCTTTGAATCGTCTTGACGAGTAGCTTGTCTTTCAATGGTAACCAGGGTCTGATGATGGAGCTGCACGGTGGTCTTAGGAACTCTGTCACGAAACAACGCAAACCCATCGAGTTTCTGCTCGTTTTATTCGTCTTGGCGAGTTCAGTAAAAGCTTATTTAAAAAAAAGTATTTATACTATTATTTTTTACCAATTCAAACAGGTGCACATAACGCTAAGAAACCAAACTGATTGCGGGAGAAAAAATCAGGTCTTAAAAAATGCTTGCATTTTTTCGCTCTCACCTCTCGGCCTATTTACCGCACCAAATTGAGAATCATACGAGTTGATGAAGATGAGAAAAATGATGTACTCATTTATTTTAGCCTCGTGAAATGTGTGTTTTTCACGAACTTTGTTTTTAGTTTTAGACGAGTTTGTAGTCTGATCTAGATTGTTTGTTTTTATCATGGTCAGTTATAATTAATTGTGGGTACAAGTTATACAAAAGGATCATCAGTAAATACGAGTTACTCTTGACTTTCATATAACTTGTACCTACAATTATGACTGACCACTATGAAAAAGAAATCTAGCTGATATGTTTCTATAGGCCGCCCAGGTTGGGCCTAAATATGTATTTTTTTTAGTTTAAATAATATATTATTACACAAATAATACAGACAATAATTTTGTTCTATTTTTAGGGTTCCGTACCTCAAAAGGAAAAAACGGAACCCTTATAGGATCACTTTGTTGTCCGTCTGTCCGACTGTGTGTATGTCAAGACTCTTTATCTCGGGAACGCGTAAAGATATCGAGTTGACATTTAAACTGCATACCTATATCTATGATCTCTTACAGTTGTGTAAAGGAAAAAACTTCTCAGTTATCATATAAAAAAGTAAGAGCCGTTTATGTCGTAAAAAACCGAATATTTTGCACTCACAAAAATCAAAACCTACAGGGTACTTCCCTTTGACATAGAACTATAAAATTTGACGAGAAGCATTGTCTCAAAGTACACATATAGGAATAAATCTGAAAACTGTACATTTTTATTTAAATCACAAAAAATAGGGCCTTCACAAAATATGGGTTCAAAATTCAAAGTGAGTAAATCGTATCGTGTAAGGTATCATATAAAAGAACTTCATTAGCACATTTTAAATAGGTTATTAATTATTTTACAACGTGGTTGTACGGAACCCTCGATGTGCGAATCTGACTTGCACTTGTCCGGTTTTTTTTCATCCCAGTTTTATCTCTCTCTATCTCGCTAAGCAAATCATAACATTATTATCGCCCTAAATTTGAGTGAAAACGTGCTAGGACATTACGGATACATTGTTCATCACATATCTATTTGTTTTTGACCTACGAAACGGAGGAGGTATATATTTTTTTTTATGTGTACCCACGCATAACTTTTTATATACTTAGTGGTCCGATTTCGATATTTTTTTTATTGGAAAGATTATACTTTAAAATGGGTCCCATTAAATTTTATCGAAATAGGCTGTGTCATTTTAGATAAATCAACAATAATGTGAAACATGCTACATCGATCCGTGCGAAATATTCGCGAATTCTGTACATGGTTGAAGTTGGTTTTTAAAAATAAAAAAAATTATTTGGTATGCGATTGGCCAAAAAATCAAAACACGAATGGTCTCAAAACTTAATTTATTTACACAAAACTTAAATAACATTTCATAAACATTCGCTAAATGTACAAACCTAAACAAAATAAAAAAAAAGTAATAAAAAACCACTTGAACTAAAAAGTATGTATAGATGACGATGAAAACCCTAAAACTAAAACTAGTAAATAATTCAGAGACACCACAAGTCAGGCAGCTTGATAGATTTCTCCTAAGGCTTTCTCCGAAATCCTCAGAGGGACACTCGTTTGTTCTCAGTAACAGATGTGTTTGACTTTTGCCTAGGTGCTGTAGACGAATAAAATGTAGAGCAATAGATAAATCTAGAAACAGGTACCATCCAGGTAAACGTACCATAGTATCTAATACTGCATTCGTGCTTAACATATGGCAGAAAAAAAGCCGTGGTGGTTTAGTGGTAATGACACCCGCATTACAATCGTAAGGTCATGGCAAATCCCGGTCTAATGAATTCCTTGGAATTGATGTACGGAATTTTACACCACGGGCTTTTCAGTGAAGGAAAACATCGTGAGGCAACCTGCATACGTCCGTAGAAGAAATTCGATGGTGTATGTGAATCCACCAACCCGCACCAGCTTGGCTATGGCCCAATCACCCTTCGTGCAGGCCTACGCCTTGCAGTGGACGATTAAAAATGCTGGTACAGTATTGTACAGAATAAGGCAGGACGTGGTCAAAAGCTAATCTATTTCGAATAAAAAATCTAAAAATTTTATCGTAACTAAGTTCTTCATTTACAAAAGAATGCAGAATAAAATTCAAAAATTGTGTTATAAATGGCGGTCTTATTGATAAGAATAATCTCTTTTTTATCAAGATGGTAGAAAGCGTAATTGAATTTAGTTATCACGATAACACAGTCAAAAAACACAAAAGTATGTTTTTAACTATAATAATAATTTTATTGTACTAATCTTATACAGGGTTATTTCTAAACAGTTAGCATCCTTTTAGGGGCTTGTTATACATCAAAACTAACAACGTTTGTTCTGCGACTTTTGTCAAAACCCAAAAAAAAATCAACTGTTCCACACATTTTGTCGCCGGTGAACGATATTTTTCTATGAAACACCCAAATTTTTTTTTGAGTTTTGACAAAAGTCGCAGAACAAAAGTTGTTAGTTTTGATATATAGAATAAGCCCCTAAAAGGATGCTAATTGATTAAAAATAACCCTGTATATAGGATGCTGACCATCACTTTTGAATCTTGCAAACAAATCTTAATAATGATAGAAAATGTTTAATTTATACAGTAAAAGATGTTCAAACTGTAATTATTGTACACTAGTTTGGAGTCGTTATCTAAAATAGAGCACGCTTGCTAGAAGACCGGTGTTGACTCTAAATTCGAAGATAACATTGCGCTAAGATATTGAACGTTGGAATACGTAGCTTCAGAGGCTGTATCTTAGATATTCAGAGGAGTTACCGGAGGAGGTGCGTTTTGTGTTTATTCGAGCAGTAAAGTTTTAGTGGAGTAGGTAGCGGTAGAATTGTAGTATATTTAGGCCCGAAATACAACAAATCGGAATGAAGATCCGTAGAGGCAGCCTATGCCTGGCAGTGGATGTCCTATGGCAGATGGATGAGCAATTGATGAAGCGGAGTAAGTAGAAGAGAGAGCGTTGTAATCTATTAATTACAACGTAAAAATAAAAGATTTGTTTCGTCCATCAGCAGTTGGACGTCCACTTCTAGACACATTGGCCACCCCAATGAATTTCCAATAAGGTTGGAAGTGGGTTGCATTCAGCGCGTTCCTGAGGTTTTAATGAGGTAACACAACTAGGTTGGCAAGCGAAGAGTAGGCCGATCACTGACTAGGTTGGCAAGCGCAGAGTAGGACGATTCCTGACTAGGTGGGCAAGCGAAGAGTAGGACGATCCCAGGCTAGGTTGGCAAGCGAAGATTAGGACGATCACTGACTAGGTTGGCAAGCAAAGAGTAGGACGAACACTGACTAGGTTGGCAAGCGAAGAATAGGCCGATCACTGACTAAGTTGGCAAGCGAAGAGTAGGACAATTCCTGACTAGGTTGGCAAGCGAAGCTAGGACGTCTACCGACTAGGTTGCATAGATGACTTAATTAAAATATCAGGACTACGCTTATAAACTACAATTTTCTGCACAACTATACGTATTTCCGGTTTGCTTTGGTGGAGTCCGAGTTTAGTAGAGCTGTGGTAGAGTTAACTCGTGTATTCTGGTGTTGATTTATTTGCTGCAGTAAACGTATCATAAGGACTGGGATAGTACGAAATTGGAGATTTTTATTTCGATGAGTACGAAAGGCTTTAGTAAAGAGGTTTTGTGCTTTACTACTGGTTTGAAGTGAAAATTATGTGTAGTACATCAAAATTGAAACGCAAAAAAGCTAGTTTAAAAATAAAAGTGATTCAACCAGGTACTTCTGTACAATTCTACCTATTGCCCACTTCTCTGTCATCTGTTTACCTTGTACCTACGGTTTATGTGTATCTTGTTGGGACATCCTACGGAACAATGCATATATGCAATGGTCTAGTAAGTGAGTGGAATCTGCCCCACCAAGATGGGATGAGTAGGGCAGATTCCACTCCAAAAAATGAAGGAATGGAATCTGCCCCACCAGTGGGGCGCTTTGGTGGGGCAGAGTGGAAGCACTCGAAATACTGCGTGGTGCGCATCCTAGCCCGGCTGGACCGACGAAAGCAAAATTCGCCTCGCTTCGATCAATTAACCCGGCGAGGCTGTGGTGGCAAAATGTAACATTGAGTATGTGGTGGGGTTTGACATACCCACTTATTAAATTGGCCATAAATATCATAATATCGATAGATTGAGTTCTAATCTTATGTTTTGTGATATTAATATTAACAATAAACAGCTTTTAATGAAAAAGCTTTAATATTTTAATAATTTTATAATTATTATTTAGGAAAATAAAAGAAACTGAGTTTTTTTAAACAAAAATAGGCATTATCTTCATAAACCTCTAAAATAAACAACAACAAAATTTTACTTTAAACAACAACTACTAAATTAAGGAAAATCATCAGTCTTTGAATTAGAAATGAAAAAACTATCATAATACTTTGGAACAGCTTAGGAACTAGGGTCAACATCACAACAATTTTTGCAGGAAAATATTGCACGCTCGAGCTTGACTCGTCCGAACATTCTTGGAAAACCTCCTCTATCATGGACTCAAGACGCCTTTGATCTCTTTCGAAACTCATTTTCGAAACTCAACGGCGAGACAAACCGTTACAGCAAAAATTTAAAACAAAACGATCGTTGGAGTAATGCGTGGGGTATGTCACACCCCACCACAGCCTCGCCGGGTTAAAATACGTTGGGTATGTAAATATTAAAATATGTTACTCCTTCGATAGTAAAATAAGTATACTATTCGAAAACATCAATGAGTCTGAACGTAAACAAATCGTAGTTCCCGTACATAACGGCTATCGACGTGAATATATTCCCGCCATCGAATATCTGCCACAAAAGGCGGTCCCGAGAGGCGCAGTTATCAATAGGTAAGGAGCTCTGCCGCTTACATTTGAATCTCTCTATTCACAAAAAATGCCTAAATTCCCTTATATTTGGGGAAATATTAGACTAACTTACTAAGCAAAGGAGATGGCTTATACAGGGTTATTTCTAATCAATTGGCATCCTTTTAGGGGCTTATTCTGTACATCAAAACTAACAACTTTTGTTATGCGCCTTTTGTCAAAACTAAAAAAAAAAATGCTGTTCCATAGAAAAATATAGTTCACCCGCGACATAATGTATGGAACAGCTGATTTTTTTTGAGTTTTGATAAAAGTTGTAGAACAAAAGTAGTTAGTTTTGATGTACAGAATAAGCCCCTAAAAGGATGCGAATTGATTAGAAATAACCCTGTATAGTTAACAGGAGGACTTGATCGGATGTGGGTTCAAATTTTAGTAATTTATCTGAAAAGTCAATAAAATAATCGGCCAGGTACGAGACGGACTCGCTCACGAAGGGTTCCGTACGGTATAGGAGCCCTTAGATATTTATTTTAATTTAATTATTTACTTGCTTGCAAGCTGTTGGGGAGGCCTTTGCGAATAAGCAAGACAATCACAATGCCGGTGACATAATCTAAATTTATTTTGTTAATAAGATTGTTAAATAAAGGCTAAAATAAAAAAATAAAAAAAATATTTACTATTGAAATGAATGAAGAACTAAATATTCTGTAAATATCTCAAGCATCATAATTACCTGTCACCATAATTAATTTCGAGTGAAAAATGGCAAAAAAATCAGGTTTGTTGTATGGGAGAACCTTTAATATTAATTATATTCTGTTTTAATATTTGTTGCTATAGCAACAGCAAAAATACCTACAGCATCTGTAAAACTTTTAGCTTTCTAGCTATAACAAAATCGGAATCGATAAAATGCATGAAACAACTGTTTTTAGGGTTCCGTACCTCAAACGGAAAAAGCGGCACCCTTATAGGATCACTTTGTTGTCCGTCTGTGTGTATGTCAAGACTATTTATCTCGGGAACGCGTAAAGACATCGAGTTGAAATTTAAAATGTATACGTATTTCTATGATCTCTTGCAGTCGTGTAAAAGAAAAACATCTCAGTTATCGTTTAAAAAAGTTGGAGCCGTTTATGTCGTAAAAAACCGCATATTTCGCACTCACAAAAATCAAAACTTATAGGGTACTTGCCGTTGACATAGAACTATGAAATTTGGCGAGAAGCATTGTTTCAGAGTAGACATAAAGTAATAAATCTGAAAACTGTACATTTTTATTTAATCACAAAAAAATTAGGGCCTCAAAATTCACAAAATATGGGTTCGAAATTCAAAGTGAGTAAATTGTATCATGTAAGGTATCAAAAGAACTTCATTAGCGTATGCTAAAACAGGTTTTTAATTATTTTAACAACGCGTTTGTACGGAACCCTCGATGTGCGAGCCTAACTCGCACTTGTCCAGTTTTTTTCTTGAGGTTCGGCTTAGCTCCATAGTAAAATTTGTTCATAATAAATGGACTAACCACCCACTTTTGGTTTAGTAAGTGCCTAAGTACCTACATAAACGTTTTGCGAATAACTCTTTAGATCGATCGATCGCTAGGCAGATGTGTGATTTTTTAACCTACCTAAAGCAGTTTGAACCCGTTAGACATAAACATTGAACAACCAGAGGTCTCAGTATGAGTTTTCAAAGTAAACGGAAGCTTTTATCGTTTTCATGTGGCACCATTAATTTTTGTTAGTTCTTCCTCGCCAGATACACTGTACAAAAATGTATGAGTTATCTTTGTGACAAGCATTTCAAAAATTTGAAGCGACCGCTGGATTCAAATGTTTGAAATGCTTATCACAAATATAACTTTTAGAGATTTAAAACATAGTGTAGAAAGCGCTCTAAATATACTCATATCAAAAATGTATGAAGCCACACGGAAACTATTGTAGTTTTCGTTTACATTTAAACTCGTACTAACCTTACCTGTCTACAGTACAATGTATTGCAGGGCACTGCAGGTCTCCGTAAAAAAATCTATCCTAGATACGTAGTAGTGACCCAAAACATCATTTTCGTTCCAATTTCGAAAATCCCCAGCATAATCCCAAAACGGATAAAATAATAGTTAAATTGTTCGCATTATATCCTACCCTTCCTTTTACCCGTCGCTTTATCAATAACTCGCAAAACACCATTTAATATTGCACAAGCGCTTTCGGAAAGTGAAGATATCCCGAATATTTTATTCAGGAAGGTAAAGAGGCTGACAAAGAAATGCGAGTTAGATCGTGGCCTAAATAAACTGAACCACTACTACGAGTTCTCGATCGATTGGACTCTAAAACCGTAGCAAGTTTTTTAAATAATACCTATTATTTACACCGAGATACCAGAGGGATAATGTGGTCGATCGAGAAAAGAAAGAAAAAGGTGTAATGATTTAATATGGCATGAGTTAGAAAGAGACATGAAAAATATCTCGATTCAGTGGCTAGTTGCTGTGTTTATCTCTCAGTAGTATCAAATTCCAATTCTTCAAGTTTTGACAGCTCTGGGCAAGATTGTCCATACATTTTTGTGGTTGAAAATTGCCTCAAGCGACAACAGTGCTATCTCTCTAATTGTAATAGCTCTTTGATTATTTATGATGGCCTGACAACGTTTGGGTTGTGCTCAAAACAAGCGAATGTAATGATAACCTCTGTTTAAAGATTACTAAAACATCACTATCATCATGGGCAGCTTACTTCAGTCTTCTGGAGGGCATAAACCCTCTTATTTTTGGCCAACTTTGACATAGGTAACATATTGTGCAATAAATAAGAAACATTACATCAGATTAGATTTCCGTCAAAAATGATAGAATTTTATACCATTTTTGACGGAAATACGGTGCTTGTTTGTGCCAGCGAAAATAGCTAGGTAGGTAGTGATACTTACAGATAAACAATTTTTCCTGATCAATAATTTTTTCATATTGTACGATCTAAATTAGATTTTTTTTGTTAACTTTAAATTTAGAAACTTTTAGTATCTACCATAAAATGATTTTAAGAATAATTATTAAAGGTATCTAACATTCATAGCAACAGAGACGAGACATCGGAACAATTTGTGTAAATCAAAGCTAAAAAACAACGTACTCTTGCAAAAAATCAACATTGTGTTCGAGTTCGTCGATCGTATCAACACACACCAATAGTAGAGGCATCGACGCAATATTGGGTCGAACGCAGCTCGAGGCACCAACATTATTTATTTAATAAACCCAGCCCCATGAGTAGTTACATAATTGTTCCTTTTCAATTTCTACGCGAAATTCGACAATTGTTCTCACAAGTAGTAACAAAGGCTCGGAATGGCGCCACTTAGGCATTTCATTTACAAAGATGCTCACCTTTGTTAAGCGAAATGCCTAAACGGCTTTTCAGTTAATTAATTTTCTGCTAAGCTGATTATGACGAATGTCTGAATATAATGGAGTAATTTAGCTTTCAAAATTAGAGCTGTTATGTTTTCTATTATAGCAGGGGCTGTGAAATATGATGGAGCCTAATGGTTGTTATAATGAGAAGTTCTAAAGGTAGGTATTAAATACGAACGTTCCTGAAAAATTAAAATTTTAAAAGAAGAAATAGAACAGTAGTCAAAAGTATAAAATGAGGACAAGAAGAAGAAGAAAGTTTATTTATTAACTGAGTAAGAAATCGGTACAAATTGTCCACGAAACAACATTATCGTAACGTCAATCAGCTGCCTTATATCGACAGAGAAAATCTCTTTGAGATGAGGTTCCGTCGCCCTACCTTGGTTGCAAACATCACCCAAAAGTTGCTCTGCACACATAGACACCCAATGGATGTCGCGTATGCGTTGAGGGAAATATACTCAGGTATGTATTCCTCAGTTCCCCGTATTAGGTCTCTTGAGCAGAAAAGGTTCAAAGTGGCTCAAATATATTATCCAAAACCCTTCCCAACACCCTTTTTTAGTGCATATGCAGGAAGAAAAGGAGACCCTCATAAGCCAAGGTTATGGAGGAAGCTCAGGATCGCGCACCTTTACCATCCATGAAGCTCAGCTCAGCTTTTACAAAATAAATCTCAATAAGTGTGCAATAAATCGAAATTTGCATTGCGTGCATGCCCTGAGCATTCATGCTCGCCATCGAAGGCTCCTTCTTGCGGCGGCGTCGTGTGTCGGGTCGTTCTCTTCCCTTAAATATGGTCGAGGAAAGCGATGGCTGATACATGCGTCACACTCGCATGCGGGTCGCCGGTTTGCTCGTGGCATTCACGCAATGCAATGAAACCACTAACTTAGACTAAGATTTAAACTAACCCCTCTCTATTGTACAACATCTTTCAATTCACATTCTTTCAATTGTAACTTACTTAACCAAAGGCACAGATCGTGGAGTCAGTGGGCCATTAAATAAAATAAAATAAAATAAAAATGTATTGAAAATGTCCAAATTACTTTTATCTTTAAAATTTGAAACATGAACCTATCTAACAAAAAATCCCCAAACTGTTTATTATAATAAGTATGTGGCAAAGTTTTGAAATACCACCATGTATATGAAGAAGTGGCACTTCTTAGGAAATCTCTTAAAAAAAAAAGATTTTTCGATGTTAGGTATACCATAGACGAATTAGGTATTGAGTACCTAATTAATCTATGGGTATACGCATTACTCAATCCAAATCCAAACAAAGCAAAAGACAGTGATCTGATAGTTCAAATCAAATTTAAAACCTGGCTTCTTGTTTCTACTTCCTTGAAGAACTCCGTGGTGTCTCCGTTCCGGTAACTGACAGCTTGGAACTATTAGGCGTTTCACTCTCATCTTCTCTTAACTTTGGCTCTTACATAGAGTCCAAAGCCCAATTAGCCTCCAAAAAACTTGGTGTTCTCTCTAAGGTGAGACGGTATTTCACACCTGAGCAACTGCTTAGTCTTTATAAAGCACAAGTTAGGTCTTGCATGGAATACTGCTCACACCTTTGGGATGGCTCTGCCAAATATCAACTGGAGGCTCTGGAGTCGATTGAGAGGCGAGCCAGGAAGCTGATTGACAACGACACCTTGACTAAGATGCAGCTGCAAAGTCTTGAGCATCGTCGCAAGGTAACGTGTTTGTCGGTCTTTTACCGGATACACTTCGGAGAGTGCGCCCAGGAGTTGCACAATCTGCTCCTCCCTGCCCCTTTCTTCTATCGTACGGCTAGACGGACGCGACCAAAGCGCCACCCTTTTATGGTGGACATTCCGCGCGTTAGAACCAAGCGTTTCAAATCCTCATTCCTCATACGAACAGCCGGAATGTGGAATGCTTTGCCTGGGTCTGTCTTCCCGTTAAAGTACAACGTGAGTGTCTTCAAATCCCGAGTAAATAGGTATCTTCTAGGTAAGCGTGCTACACCCTAGACCGCACATCTGCTTAACATCAGGCAGTGTGTAGTCAAACGCGAACCTATCTGAAATAAAAAAAAAAACTCCAAATATTTCAAAACACAACCACCTATCCTATGAATAAGAGGAAAATCCGTCATTTATACCAAACATATTCTAAAATATTTTAGTCAAGCTAAACAGCCACAAAAAATTAAATATGGCCACTGAATATGATATTAAAAATAAAAATAACGCGACCACCGAGACACCTCTTGAATTGAAATGAAGATCCTTGAGGTTTATTATGACACAATAATTATGCAAGTTGGCTCACGAACTGTCTGCAAACTAATTTAGTTTTGAATTGAAAATGGGACCTATTCAAGCTCGCCGATTCTTTTACGGCACTACTGTAAATAGCGTTTGGTCTAGACGAACTAATTAGTATTTTGAGACGTAAATGTGTAAAAATATACCTACCAAGTAAATAATATTTTTTTGCAAAAAATAGCATGACCGACTTCAACAATGTACAGAATTTGCGAATATTTCGCACGGATCGATGTAACATTTTTCACATTGTTGTGGATTTATCAAAAATGGCTCAGCCAATTTCGATAAAATTTAAACGGAACCAATTTCAAAGTATATTCTTCAATAAAAAAAGAATGATCGAAATCGAATCACAGCGTAAAAAGTTATTCGTGGTTGTAAAAAAAAAAAAAATATATCGAATTGAGTATGTACCTCATTCGTTTCGTCGGTCATAAATAATAAGTCCAAGAACAGGACAGTTTCAGAGATATTGTATCTCCCTGTCTAACGTCTTTGGTGAAAAGGAACTTAGAAATAGACACATTTATGTGATATTACAACCAGAGGTATCATATTGTGGTCGATCAAGATAATCTGAAGGAGATGCAATGATTAAATATGGTATAAGTTAGAAAGAGATATGAAAATATCTCGTTTCATTGGCTATTTGCCGTGTTTTTCTCCCAATAGCGTCAAATTCCAATTCGTATTTGACAGCTTTAACAGCTTTGAGCAAGATTTTCCATACATTTTTGTGGTTGAGAATGGCCTTAAGACGCTCCAACTTTTAGGTATTTGACAATAATGACCTTGCGGTATACAAATAGAGTCTAAAATCGCGTTTCGTTTGTTTTTAGACGAAACTCGAGATGAGAATACGATAATTTTTCGCAGTTTTAGTTCGTTTAAAAAGCCGAGTTTGCAATAAAATATATAGATATGTCTTTAGTTTAGTTAATTTCCTATTTTATGATTACAAAAAATATAGTAGTTATCGATCTAAATATTGAGAAATTCGAAACGAGAGATTTTTTTCTAAAGCGTTTTTTGTGAATTTTTTTCAAGATACCAGATATTTTTTTACAATATTATTGAAAATGTCTCTCTTGTGAACTATTATAGTGTGCTCTGTATTTTTTCCAAGTTTGTATCAGTGACAGTTACGCCTAACTGTGCGACGAAAAACATGACGTTTTACGGATTTTTGTCTTTGGACAGCGCCTTAAGCGACAACAGCGCTATCTCTCTGGTTGTAGTAACTCTGTGGTAATGGGTGATAATACAAAGACACTCGGATTATTTTCTTTATAATGAAAATTGCGGCGAAAATAGTAGCTCAGTATATTTTCAAGCTTCCGTGCCCAAAAGGTAAACGTAGTCATTTTATATTTTATGTGGAATAGTGATTATATGGATACTGAAAGTTTATTTACCTAGTTTGTTTTTTTACTAAGCAACAAGGTGAGTTTTGAAAGTATGTTTTTCACTTCAACGTTCGGCAAGATCAGTCTTTGGATGGGTGACCGCGAGTGATATTTACAGCACAACGCTACTGTGACGTACACGTCATTTTACGTTAACTATAACAATACGGCTAAAACTCACGTTATAATTATACGGTCGATCCGCAAGGAATCCGACCAGTGACCAGTGAGATTCAGTGCGCGCGCGCCAGTCGACTGGGCGCGCGTATTCCCTGAGGATGGAGTACTAAAAACTCCGAAACTGGTCGGATTCCTTTCGGATCCACCAAATAATTATAACGTGAGTTTTAGCCGTATTCTGTTATAGTTATGATGAATACTCACGGTAGTTTTAATGAAGTCATTTTACGTTGTTGGTTCTTGGTTATTTAATTGATCAGTTCGAGATCGGCTTAAACAACATTTGACACCAGGGCTAACCACCCGGTCTGTACTTACAAATGTATGTGTTTTACGTATAATTTACGCGTGAATTAAACCTATAAACCACTATAAAGTATCAAAATATTTTTTACATTTGTAGACAGTAAAAAATCTATAAATTAAACCCTAAAAATCCAATTCCATTAAAATTCTTCCGCGTAAAGTCCCTATCACATAACATTGTAGCCCGAAGATTTAAATTCACTCGACTCAAGTCGACTCAAGTAAATTATCTCCAACAAAGTTCCGAAATTATTTCATCTCTCATCCCGAAATTCCCGCTAAGCGTTTGCCATCAAACGCAAGACCCGTTTTAAGACGTCTATTTGACTAAATTACCCGCTCCAGGTCGCTCGAACGCGATCTTGACTAAAACTAAAGATGTGCCTCGGGCGATGTTGGAGGAGTAATGTGAAACCTTTACTTGACTACCGGAAGAGCAGGTTTTTGTGTGAAGCTATTTTCTATTTGATCACAACACTGGATGAGATTAGGAGGGAGGATTAAAAATCTGTTAGAACAAGCGTGATAGCATAGCATGCGATAACGATTCAAAAATAGAGCAGCGAGTCGCTCAATTTATGTCAGAACAAACGTGATAGCATAGCATGCGATAACGATTCAAAAATAGAGCAGCGAGTCGCTCAAACGCGAACTCGACTACCTAATACTAAAGATGTGCCTCTGGCGATGTTGGAGGAGTAATGTAAAACCTTTACTTGACTACCAGAAGAGCAGGTTTTTGTGTGTAGCTATTTTCTGTTTGATCATAAGACTGGGTGAGATAAGGAGAAAGCATTAAAAATCTATGTTAGAACAAACGTGATAGCATAGCATGCGATAACGATTCGAAAATAGAGCAGCAAGTTGCTCGAACGCGAACTCGATTACCTAATACCATAGACAAAAATCTAATACTAAAGATGTGTCTAGGGCTCTGATGAAGTAGTAATGTGAAAGCGGTACTTAACTACCGGAAAGGAGTATTTATATAATTATTTATTGCAAAAAATGGCAAAAGCGACTTCCATCTTGTACGTTAAATTCGAATAGTTCGTTCGAATTGATGTATACAATTTTATATTATTGTTGATTTTTTTAAACGGCTCTACCGAATATTATAAAATTTAAATAAGACCACCTCGGGAATATAAATACCCTTCTGAACAATTTTTTTTTTGGGTCACAGTTGGCAAAAATATCGATGAACATAACACAAAAAATACAGACAGGGATGACGTGCACAACTACACATGCCATATTACTATTACCAGCCTTTTAAATTGTCTACTGTGAGACGTAGGCCTTATATACCTACGAAGGGTGATTGAGCTACCACGCTGGCCCAGTGCGGGCTAGTACATTCACATACGCCGTCGAATTTCGTCTACAGACGTATGCAAATTTCCTCACGATATTTTCCTTCGCTGAAAAGCCAGTGGGGTGAAAATCCGTACATAAATACCGATGAATTCATTGGTAAGGCAATTGTCACCACCACGGTTTATATAACTACAGCAAAATCCTAAAAATCGCAAACAATTACATGCCAAGTACATAAATCTATTTTCTAGAAGAAAATAGAGGGCTAGAAGTTAGTCCATCATGGACTTATTTGCATTGAAGCATTTAACTAGCTCATAGGCATCACTATTTCAGTGGTAGAATGTATGTCCAGTGCAGGGCATAAACATTACCTACTTATTTATATAAAAATCTCATATCACAGCTTTTGTTATTTGCTAGCGAACTACCTCCGAAACGTCTTGACCGAGTTTTATATTTCATTTTAGTATATATTTCCACATAAAGCACTGAAGCATGTCGGGCGAGAAGAATTTTTTAAGCGATAAGCGACCTTCAGTGCAGAGAAAAGCCAGGGATTTAATCAGATCATGCGGCCACTTTACAACATTTTACCCTAAAAAGCTATTATATTTATTTTATGTAGTACAAAACGCACGTGACATCAACGTTAGGTATTTTATCCTTAGCACCCGTTCGTAACTTCATGAAATTCCCTGAAATTCCACGTCACGTCTTCACGAGTTCACGGTAGCGCCGTTTATTTATGAGATGTTTGCATCAAGATAATTTATATACGTGTGTTAGCTTCCTTTAGGATATGGGTTTCTTGAAGACTCCAACCTGGCAGCGTAACTCCGGGTTACCGTTCTAGGAAAACATTTGTTTATCCAACCGGGATACATGTACTCAGGGAAAATAATTGGGTATTTGCTGGTGTACTGAAAATTCGGATGCATTCTTTTAAACCTATCAACGTTTTGTTCTCAACGATTAGATATAACGATTTTATCCTGGACATTTTAAGGTTTGTAATTTGTTTGGTTTGTATTTTATTGATTTTATTATAGTTATATTTATGTATAACTCTATAGTTATGTAGATAGAACTGAGAACACTGAAATGGGATGGTTATAAGACCATTATTATGGTCATAATATAAGTTACATAATATAATACTATATCATGGAGCTAACCCGAAATTCGAATAAACTTATTGTAGTAGTATTATTATATTTTAATCAAGTAAAAATCACAGGCATAGCTTGGTCCTTTGGCAGGCATCAGTGGAGCCGCAGCCAACACTGAGAGGCCCTTTTACATAAAATGTTATAAAACTTGTCTGTTAAGTGCATAGAGTAGGAATATAATAACTATTGCTAGATATGATTTACAGTATTTCGGGTTATTGTGATGTGGTGATAGATGACTTACAAAGATGGGCTATAGGATGAGGTGCGGCACCCGCCAAATAATGCCTCATTTCACAATGTTTAGGCGGGTGGTGACTTGCCATCCACTAAATGGGCCCCCCAAAAAGGCTACCGTAACTTGGCGCCGGAGGGGCAACATTGGTGTGGACGGCTTAGGGTGTCGAGAGGTGTGCTGCGCTTTCACTGGACGCTAATCGCGGCGTTATGCCCTTTAACACTTCCACTCTGGAGCTTAGATTCTTAGCTCTTGCGATTTCCACTCCAAACCGGCCGGTTAAGGCAAGAGAGGAGTCAGGGGTCTCATTTAGCCCCAGGGAATCAGGGTGCGCGGTGTAGCCACTCACCGACGGCTCGCCACAAAGCCGCCCCTGCGCTTGTAGTATTATTCAACTGAAATCACAGTAAATCACAGTCCTTTATTAGGCATCAATGGAGCCTAAGCCAAGTAAAAGTATTATTCCTCTTTATTCAGTCGAATTCACAGGCTTGGCCTGGTCCTTTAATAGGCATCAATGGAGCCTAAGCCAACATTGAGAGGCTCTTTTTACAATTGAAATATAAAAAAACAGCAGTACGTATAAAAAGGATAGCGTTGTAGACAAACTATGGCATATAAAAAGACTTGAAATATTGAAACTGGGCTATTGAGGTGAAATATTAAATGTTCTGTAAAATTGGACTATGGAATGAGGTACGGCACCCGCTAAATATGCCCCATTTCAAAATTTCGTAGCGGGTGGTGACTTGCCGTCCACTAAATGGCCCCCCCATAAAGGCTACCGTAAGTTGGCACCGGACGGGCAACATTGGTGTGGACGGCTTAGGGTGTCGAGAGGTGTGCTGCGCTTTCACTGGACGCTACTCGCGGCATTATGCCCTTTAACACTTCCACTCTGGAGCTTAGATTCTTAGCTCTTGCGATTTCCACTCCAAACCGGCCGGTTAAGGCAAGAGAGGAGTCAGGGGTCTCATTTAGCCCCAGGGAATCAGGGTGCGCGGTGTAGCCACTCACCGACGGCTCGCCACAAAGCCGCCCCTGCGCGTGTAGTATTATTATTATTATGTAGTATTATTAAAATAATATTAAATAAACATTTGTATTGACTTTTTCATTCGTTTCGTTAGGCAAGCAGCAGAGGTTAATAGACCGAAGCCTACAAATCATCCCAGGTGAAGAAGGTGTCAACCGAACCACAGTAGCGCTCAGTTGTAAATGCCATCTACGGTCACTTATTCGAATATGGACGGTACTAAACGTTGCTTAACTTTGTTGATCGCTAAGAAACATCTAGTCATTCTGTCAACCACTCAGTTAAGCTAATTAGGTACACAAGTAGGTAGTGAAAACTGTCGATACGTCTATACTATAACTTCGACAAGACATGATGTACCTGAAAATATGTCAACATCTCGTGAGATTTGCTCGTCTCAAAGTTAGGTTGTCGTAACTCCAGATAGCCTACCGTAACTTTTAGTTCTTTACGACATTTTGTTATTATTAAAACCATAAACGTGATGGCATAAAAATATATTGTTGTGCCGCAAAAACTTTACGTGGCCAAATTACTACCCGTGTACCCAAACAGTTAAATACAAAGTATACATAAAGCAATTAGCAGTATATGTTAAAACCAGAAATTAAACAACCTAAAGGCTGCGTTAACCGTCCACACGGGCCATTTACAAATTCAGGTACAATAAAACCGGTACAATTAAAAACAAAAGGTAGCGAAAACGTTTTTGTCCAAATTTCCAAGCAGCTATAACCGTTTATAAAACCTAACCCTTTCATATTTACAACAGAGATTATCACAAAATCTACGGCTAACCTTGACCTTCTAACCCTTAAAACCGGGGACTGAAAACGATAAAAGTTAAGCGGTATTTAGCCGGTTTAATATTACGGTACCGTTAGCTCGACTATCTGGAATGAAGTAAATCATGATAACAGTTGTACGGATGATTTGCAAGCGATAATATTTGCCAATAATAAATAACATAACCAGAAGACCAACAAAGAACCGTAGAACCAAAAATATTGTAGGTAATTTTTTTTATTTGAATACAGATAATTACGCATTTTCGAATGTGGTCAATTTTACTGTGCGATTAAACCTTTGTAGGTATTTTTTTTTATTTGAACACAGATAATTGCGCATTTTCGAATGTGGACAATTTTACTGTGAGATTAAACCTAAAATCACAAATTATTAATCTCTTCTTCTTAATCGTATTCTTCATTACTGAAGTTCGTGTCTAATTTGGAGCGGTTTGATCCTGGATCACTTTTGGACAATGTTCTTCCACTTGGACCTATCTACTGCGGATCTCATGGCGTCGGGCATGGGCTTCCCGATCAAAGATTTTATTTGATCCGTCCATCTCTCGTCTATGATTCGTAAAAAAAAAACATTGTCTTTTAAAATGTACACTTTAAAATTATTTTTTTAAGCCAGCTTGCATACTTAACACGTCAAAAGGGCAGTTCTCATACCTTATTTGTAGAAAATAAGATAAGAAATATTTTCATGCAAAATTAATTGTGTTGTACGTACGTACCCATGTATTTTATAATAATGGTTTACATGTTTACGCACACGTCATTGTCCCCAATAGTATCCGCTTTTATGGGTCTCACATAATAGCAGTTAGGGACCGAAATTTTCATATTATTCGGTCTTTGCCTTTCAATTCTGGATCTTCATTAACATATCCGAGAGTTCCGTGCCATCCAAAGTCGTTTTAACTGGAATTAGCAACATTCAGACGTCCCCAGGAACGAATGTACAGCTATAGAAATATACTAGCTATATTCTGCAACTTTACTCAAAAATTATACATTGAATTGTCGTCTTCGATTCAGCCATAAGACGTCCACTGTTGGACATATGCCTTCTATGGATCCGTAGAAGAACCAAAGTTACCGACATAGCCCAGCGCAAAGTGAAATGGCAGTGGGCAATGGGCACGGCATATAGCACAGAGGACTGTTGACTGATAGGGTAGAAAAGTCCTCGAGTGAAGACCTCGTACCAGCAAGCGCAGCGTAAGACATTCATCCACAAGGTAGACGGATGACCGCATCAAGACCGCAAGATAGAGCTGGATGCAAGCCGCCTCCAGCAGGTCTCTCTGGTTGGAAATCCAAGAAGACCTATGTTTAGAAGTGAACGTCCTATCGACTGAGTTTGATGATTAGTAAGACTAATATTAGTAAGGACTAATATTACAAATCCGAAAGAGTGTTTTTTTCTCTTTCACGCAGCAACGCAGCACTGGATTGACTTGATTTTTGACATGGACATAGTTTAAACGGAAAGTAACATAGATTGATAGAAGGCATTGCATAAAAATTAAAATACCACGCGGGCAAAGCTGCGGGCAAAAACTAGTAGGGATAATAATGAAACGTAAAATATTTAACGACTCCAACAAATAAATTCCAAGATCTGTCCAGCTGTTCAGCAGTGTAACAGACAGACAGAAATCCAGTCACTTGTTATTGCATTTGGAAATATGCCGCGGTATACAACGTAATTATGGAAATGAAGTGTTTACTGACTGCGCTGATTTTGAACTTGCTGAGTTTGTACGATTTCGTGAATGCTTTGGGATTACAGTTTTTGTGGAAACTAAGGAAATAAACATTTGAGACCTTTAAAGGAAACAAAACAGTTAATGAAACAATTTTTAGATGATGAATAAGTGTTTCCTATCTTTTTTTCAAAACCCGAGTGGGATTTCAATACAACTTCTTAGATGCCCTGTTGTCGCAAGCCGTGGTGGTTTAGTGGTTGTAACACCCGCCTAGCGATCGCAAGGATGTGAGTTCAAATACCGGTGTCAAGTAAATGACTACTTTGGCACGTATGCACGGAATTTTACACCACTGGCTTTTTGGTGCATCATGAAGCAACGTGCATACGTCTGAAGAAGTTTGATGGAATAAGTAAATCCACACGCCCTCGCTAGGCTATCGTAGTGACTATGTCCCAATTACATTTCGTGGATAGGTCTATATCCAGCAGTGGACTATTAAAAAAGGCTGGTACAGATAAGTGTTTGAAAATAATACAAAATGAGCATTCTTAGCGTGAAATTTAATTCCTGACTCGTTCGTTACTGATCCGTAAAAATAACAAAATGTGTCATTGAAACATACTTAGAAAAGGTCGATTATCTTTCCTATAACTCTGTACACTCTACACTGTTTCAAAATAGCCCATAAACTGTTCTAAGCTATTTAGTGTTGATGGTAGGTCGTACGTCTGTCGTTAAGCGACAAATTACAGGGTCGACTTGACTTGCAAAATTCCTAAGTCAGTTAAGTTTAGCACTTTGTCCTAAGTTGTGATCTTAAGTTATAACTAGTTAGAAGCCGTGGACTAATTTTGGCTGTTGATAAAATTATCTGCTAACAGATAAGAAAACTAAGATTATCTATTTAAGTTTTTATACTGCCTGGACACCTCTTACATGGCGTAACGGTTAAAATACTTACAACCAGTAGATTACATCCTACTAATATAATATTATAAAGAAAGTTTGTGAGGAAGGATGGATGGATGGAAGGATGTATGGATGTTTGTTACTCTTTCACGCAAAAACTACTGAACGGATTGAGATGAAACTTTGCAATAATATAGCTTATATATCAGAACTAGCTTAAAACCCGCGGCTTCGCCCGCGTTGTCTTAGTACATAGGTACTTACTTAAAATGAAAAGAGCCCGCGGTTTGATCTACGTTGTCTTTGTACATCCTTATAATAATATCTAATAGTCCGCAATTTGGCCCGCGTTGTCTTAATACTTGCTTAAAATTACTTGCAAGGATAATGCCCACGGTTTGGTCAAAATTGTAACAGTATTTGCCTATAATGATAATAGATCACGGTTTGGCCCGCGTTTTGTTAGTACTTGCTTAAGATGGTTATTTATAGCACGCAGCATGGACTGCGATGTCTTAATACTTGCTTAAAATTATAAAAGCTCGCCGTTTGGCCTGCATTGTCGTATTACTTACAATGATAATAGCCCATGGTCTGGCCCGAATTGTCTTAGTACTTGCTCAAAATGATAAAAGCCCGCGGTTTAGCTCGCGTTGTGTTAATAATTAGGTACTTACAAAGATAATAACCCACAGTTTGGCCCACGTTGTTTTAATACTTACTTAATTAAAATAACAGCCCGCGGTTCAACCCGCGTTATCTTGGCATTTGCTTATAATAATATCTAATTGTTCGCGGTCTGGCCCGTGTTATCTTAATAAATCCTTAAAATTATAATAGCATGCCGTTAGCCTGCGTTTTTGTATTGTTTGTAATGATAATAGCCCACGGTCTGGCCCGCGTTATTTTCGTAACTGCTTAAAATGATAAAAACCCACAGTTAGGCCCGCGTTTTCTTGGCACTTACTTAAAATAATAGTAGCTCATGGTTAAGCCCGCATTAGGCTCGATTATGAAGGCGCCATCGTAATTATAATAGCTAATTATCATAATTATATCTGTTTCATTTTCACTTTGAGCATTCGATAGAGAGAACACTTTTTATGTTGTTATTATATTTACTATGGCGTCTTTATAACTGAGCCTATTATTGTATTACTTGCAAAATAATGCCTACGGTTTAGCCTGAATTGTCTCAGTATTTGGTTATTTAATTTACTTGTATCTAAAGCTTATTACAGAGTACATACGTGAATTTTTGGATGATAAATTGCCGAATTTCTGAAATTTACTCAATAATAAATAAATATATAAAATAACTATTGGAGGACATCTCACACACGGTCTCTGATCCCAAACTAAGCAAAGTTTGTGATTTGGCTGGCAGAGACTGATATACTACATATACATGTATTTCAATGTATGTACTGTATTGTATACACCACCGACCATACTCCTATTTTTAGAATAATTCCAGTCCATCCAAAGGTTGCTTGGTAGAAATCGCCAAAGGCGATAAGGCCGCCATTGTACAGCATATTGTATAGTTTCTGTACTGTGTTTCTGTGTACAATAAAGATACATTTATTTATTTATTTATACATGTAGGTTGACTGGCAGATAATGCTGTTTAGCGTTAAGTCCTCCTTTTGTACAAATAGTGTGCAATAAAGTGTTAAATAAATAAATAAAAATACATTAATAACACTCAGACACAGAGCAAACACATATGAACATCACATAAATATTTACCCTGGGAATCAAACCCACGCCTCTTTGACCCAGGAGTCAGGGTCAACCACTGAGCCACCGAGGGAGCCAATAATAATAATTGTATGAGTAACTGTGTAAGAAATTTCACTTTTCTTTGCTGGAAAACATTGAGGCAACCTATATGTACGTAGAAAAAATCAATGTCGTATGTGAATTCAGCAACCCATGCTTGGCCGGCGTGATGGATATGGCCCAATTACCCTTCGCGGATAGGCCTATTTTCAGTCATCCATCAGCCGCAGGACGTCCACTGCTGGACATAGGCCTTCCCTATGGATCTCTAATAAGACCGGTTGGAAGCGGCTTGTATCCAGCGCGATCCTGCGGTCTTAATGAGGTCATCCGTCCACCTTGTGGGTGGACGTCCTACGCTGCGCTTGCCGGTACATGGTCTCCACTCGAGAACTTTTCGACCCCAACGGTCATCAGCCCTCCGCGCTATGTGCCCTGCCCATTGCCATTTCAACTTGCCAATCCGTTGGGCTATGTCGGTAACTTTGGTTCTTCTACGGATCTCCTCATTAATGATTCGATCTCGCAGAGAGACTCCAAGCATAGCCCTCTCCATAGCTCGTTGGGCTACTTGGAGCTTACTAATAAGGCCCATAGTGATAGACCACGTTTCTGTGCCATAAGTCATCACTGGCAACACACACTGGTCGAAAACTTTCGACTTGAGGCACTGAGGTATGTCGGACGAGAAGACACTACGCACTTTTCCGAACGCTGCCCAGCCGAGTTGAATTCGTCGATTGGCCTCTTTGTTGAAGTCGGACCTACCTAACTGGACTACTTGTCCTAGGTAGACGTACGAGTCAACGACTTCAAGAACCATAATTTGATTAACTTTTACAATGGTACCAACCCCAAAAGCACGTGAATAAAATCAGCTGTTCAACACAAAAAGTTCATCGACCCGCGACAAAATGTATGGAAAATGTAGGTAATTTTCGCTTGTCAGGGTTGATCCCATAGTAAAATACCTATATTGATCCATATGTGCTCTAAGCTTAAGACTATTGGCTCACAAAATAAAAAAAAATCGTAAACTTTTAGGGACCCATTTTGCCCCATTTAAAGATAAACTACCATTATCATAATCCTAGATACTACATTATTTAAAAAAGCGCATTGAAGTTTTGGGACGTATCTGACCCCTAAGGATTTTTTTAAGGAAAATTTAGAAAACAGGTACAGCCATATTTTTTATTTAGTCTCAAAAGCATCTATACAAAGTTTCATGTCAATCGGTACAGGGAATAAGAAGTTACATGCAAACAAAAAGGGCCCGTTTTACCCCGTAAGTTAGAGTTGGGTACGTTTTTCATCCTTAGTGCTTCATTATGTCGTACGATGTACGTATATTCCAAATTTCAAGCTTGTATCTACAGCGGTTTGGGCTGTAGCCTAAACTTATTAATTTTGCGTATCCCTAAGGAACCTTATAGATTTTCCTGGATTTTATTAGTTTCTGTATTAAAACATGCTGTGTGCTTCCTTCATACCAATTTTCAACCATAACCGTTCAGCTGGTTCGATGTAATTGACGCTTTTTTCACCAACTTTGGGACCTTATTTGACCCCTTAGATGAGGAAAATTCGGAAAAACAGGAAAAACGTGACTTTTATTTTGTTTGGAAAGCATGTATACAAAGTTTCAAGTCAATCGATACAGGTAATAAAAAGTTACATACAAACGAAAAGGGCCCATTTTACCCCGTTAGAGGTCGAAAGTTCAAAATTTTTGTCCTTAGTGCTCCATTACGTCGTTAAATGTACCTATATCCCAAATTTCAAGCTCATATCTTCAGCGGTTTGGGCTGTAGCCAAAACTTATTAATTTTGCGTATCCCTAAGGAACCTTATAGATTTTCCTGGATTTTATTAGTTACTCTATTAAAACATGCTGAGTGCTTCCTTCATACCAATTTTCAACCATAACCGTTCAGCTGGTTGGATGTAATAGACGCTTTTTTCACCAACTTTGGGACCTTATTTGACCCCTTAGATAAGGAAAATTCGGAAAAACAGGAAAAAACGTAACTTTTATTTTGTTTGAAAAGCATGTATACGAAGTTTCAAGTCAATCGGAACAGGGAATAAAAAGTTACATACAAACGAAAAGGGCCCGTTTTACCCCCTTAGAGGTCGAAAGTTCAAAATTTTCGTCCTTAGTGCTCCATTACGTAGTATAATGTACCTATATTCCAAATTTCAACGGTATATCTTTAGCGGTTTGGGCTGTAGGCTGTCTGTCAGTCAGTCACTCAGGGAAGCCTTTTATATAATAGATAACACATAGGCTATAAATTATAATGATGTTGCGTCAAAAAACAAAATATCATGCGGGCGAAGCCGCGGGTAAAACTAATTTACTATATTTTCATCCAATTCACGGTAACGCTGAGATGTTGCTAAGATATTGAAACAACTGTGGTCACGTATCCGAAGACTGACTGAGACGAGCGCTGCTTAACTTCGATGATTGTTAAGAAATACCTATTAAAACTACATGATGAGCGCTATTCATATTCATATTCATATTTTTATTTGCAAGAATGTAGGGTAAGTACATGGTACTGGTCTTAAAACTAAAACTGGTCGCTACAGAGATTAAATTTATATCTGTTGTTTTAAAACTTTCGCGATTTGAACACGTCATTATTATTTTATACTACGGGACTAATCGCGCACTAAACTTATGAGATAAATAAATACCTCCTTATCCCGACGTTTCGGCCGAGTTGCATCGACCGTGGTCACGGGTATGAGTCTACCCGTGTAGTATATAATAATAATAAATTTATATCTGTAGGTACGTTATACCTACACTGACATGACGGAGAGATCACCTGAATAAGACTGCTGGAAAAAGCTGGCCGCTTCCAACCAATTTCATTACACATTTACCGTCATACAACAAAATTTTTACACACGCTTTAGACAATGTTTGACAGTACAAATTGCACGATAAAACTGTGTTTAAGGCGAGTTTAAAACTTATGTGGTAAGGCGGTAGGAGATCAGTATGCTGAGTGTGAGTTTTGTCGTAAACATGACGCGCTCTTCGGCGAGCGCGTAAGCATGTAATTTGTATGAACTTGTTGTATTTCAAAAACGCGCCACTAGTGGCGCTGTACATTTCTTTATACAAATTACATGCTTACACGCTCGCCGAAGAGCGCGTCATGTTTAGGACAAAACTCACATTCAGCATACACTAACGGAAGTTCAAGATAGCTAGAAAAGGTGTAACCGCAAAAGTTCTTGAATATCATGAACTAATATGCATTGCGTAGTTTAATTGGATATTCAACAATCGAATAACATTAAGTTTTTTTATATTCAACTGAAAACATTTTGCACGACGTAAGTACTTGTACTTTAAATAAATAAATATTAGGGGACATCTTACACACGGTCACTGACGCCAAACTAAGCATAGCTTGTGATATAGCTGCTAGAGACTGATATGCTTCCTAAACATATTATTATTTTTAAATAAACACTCATAAAGATAAAAAATAATAACAACCAGACACAGAGCAATCACTTAATTTATACTACTATATTAATACGGGACTAATCAAACACCGCCAGATAGAGAAGTCTGCCATAGCCGAGCATTTGCTTGACGGAGGAACTAGTCATTGGATTGAGCTCCACGACCCGAAAGTTCTCTCCACTGATCGACATTATTTCTCAAGAATAGTTCGTGAGGCTGTAGCAATTAAAAAACACCGTAATTTCAACCGAAAGGTTGGTTTCAAACTATCAGTGTCGTGGAATCCTGTAGCCGACAAATGTAAACTGCGTGGTGTAGGCATTAAGACCTTTACAGATACTGTCAGTGTGGTGTATTTTAAGTGTTACGGCGTCGCATTTAGTTTGCATTTAGTCTGCCCGTGACCACGACCTATGCAAATTGGTCGAAACGTCAGGAGAAAAAGAAAAAGAGGTATAATATTTAATTAATATATCTCATGTTTTATTGCGCGATAAGTCCCGTATTAATATAGTAGTATAATGTGCTCAAATCGCGAAAGTTTGAAAATAACACTTAATTCATGTTCATCACATAAATGCTTGCCCTGGGTGGGAATCGAACTCACGCCTCTTTGACCCAGAACTCCCAGAAGTCATGGTCGCTAACCACTGAGCCATCGAGGCAGTCGTATCTTATCATTATCTTAGCTAAAAGACTTCCACTGTTATACATCAGCCTCCCTATTTGATTTTTAATCGATTAGAAACAGTGTTTATCCAGCTCTTTCCATAGATTATGTGACGGGTTCTACGTCGTATTGGCCAGTAGGCACGTGATTTCCATTCAAAAACTTTGGGACTCACTCTTAGACTCAGTATTGGGACTTAGTTTTGGCAACTAGTAATCCGAGTTATGTAACTATCCCCCGCCTTCAATATGCTAATCTACACATATTAAATTGATTTAATAACACATGTTCAACCTCTTGGTTACCTGGAATAATACCGTTTCAAGCAGAAATATAAGGTATCCTGGATTCCTGCTCGTTGCTCAGGACTTACGTGGAGCGACTCACGGGGAATTAGTCAAATAGAGGACTGGAGTTACTCGTACCTACATGAACCACTACTATTGGTACTCGATTTAGATACTACTGCTTACTACCTACTTGCTCGGTGTCTCTCTGCGGGATAGAATCGGCATAGCCCAGCGAATTAGCAAATTAAAGTGGCAATGGGCAGGGCACATTGTTCGAAGAACGGATGGCCGATGGGGCCGGAAAGTTCTCGAATGGAGACCACGGACCAGCAAGCGCAGCGTAGGACGTCCACCGACTAGGTGGACTGACGATATAATAAAAATCGCAGGAACGCGCTGGATGCAGGTCGCTTCCAACCGGCCTTATTGGAAATCCATGGGTGAAGCCTATGTCCAGCAGTGGACATCCTACGGCTGATAGATAAATAGATAGATAGTCTACCTACTTTGCTATGGTACTTGGTTTGGTATGAACATATTTTGTATACAAGACATTGCTTTGCTTTAATATATGCAGACTTTCACACATTTAAAAAAAAAATGAATAGCTGTTTTATTTGCGCTTTTTGCAGTTGGTCCCTTAAGCCCCTGATCGACGTTGTCCATAATGATGATTTATGAATCTTTACTTATATCAAAGTTCAAATATGGATCCTAATTTAATAGTCTTATTTTTTTTTAATTTACCGTTTGATGGGTAGCTCCCATACATACCAAATAGAGATGAAAAATTTTTCTCACTTCAGCCCACTGACTTTTTTCTGCTTATAACATAACTAGCGACACGCCGCGGCTTTGCACAGGTGTATTATATATTTCCAAACTTCCGTTTGATCCATTCTATTGATAAAAAAAACCGCTATTGTGGATATATAAGGATACATGGGGACAGACAGACCGCGGGAAGCGACTTTGTTTTATACTATGTAGTGACTACTAGCAGCTTACAACTTATGAAAGAAAAATCATGGTAAGGGATCTCATCCGTATTAGTCAAATACTGTCCAACTGTTTGGCTCGAGTTTGGGAGTTATCACAGGAGTGAATATTAAATTGAATGTGTTGAATTAAACCCAACGAATGGAATATTTATCTTAATTAAGTGGGATTCGTAGAGCTTAGCGCTGATTGAAAAAATAGCGCTAAAGAAATGGATATTAATATTATTGCTATGGAAATTGTATTCTAGATAGCCACTACTGAATTCAACAAGCCTATCCACGAAGGGTGATTGAGCCTTATGCACCACGCTGGCTGGTCCGGTGCGGGTTGGTGGATTCATAATTATACACCTCGAGTTTCTTCTAAGGACGTTCTCTCACGATGATTTCCACCACCGAAAAGCCATTGTTGTAATATTTTTTTTTTGCAAAAAATAGCATGACCGACTTTCCCCCGTGTACCCGTGTAAACAAAGTCGCTTTCCGCTGTCTGTCCCCATGTATGCTTATATCTTTAAAACTACGCAACGGATTTTAATGCAGTTTGTTTTAATAGATAGAGTAATTCAAGAGAAATGTTTATATGTATAATGTGTGCCTGTGCAAAGCCGGGGCGCGGATCGATGTTCTTAACATTTTTCACAAATTGTTGATTTATCAAAAATGGCTCAGCCAATTTCGATAAAATTTAAATGGGACCAATTTCGAAGTATACTCTTTCCAATAAAAAAAGAATCGGACCACTAATAAAAAAGTTATGCGTGGTTATAAATAAAAAAAATATATATATATACGCGTCGAATTGTATACCTCCTCCGGTGGTTCGTCGGTCAAACAATCGATACATAAAATCCAACGGACTCATTGGTCGGGATTACACTCACGACCTCACGCTTGTTAGGCCAGGGTGAGAATGAAAAATCACTAAGCTAAACAGTGTAGTGAAAGGGCATAAACACATTTTGCTCCTTATTAATAATTCTTTATAAAAGTAATAGCTTTTACCTGCGGCTTCGCCCGCGTGGTATTTTAATTTTTGTGATATCCCATGGGAACATTTTGGTTTTCCTGAGATAAAAAGTAGCCTATGTCACTTTTGTCTTTCAAACTAACCTATATCCATGCCAAAAATCAAGCCGACCCGTTGCTCCGTTGCTGCGTGAAAGAAGAACAAACCAACAAACACACTTTATTTACAGATCTCTAAAATGTATAAGGATGCCATTGTTAAAACGTTATATTTTTTAAAATAGGGCTTACAACTATCAGTCTGGTCTATGTTGGCTAGTATGCGTATAAACTTTTTTTGGAAAATAAACAGGTCACTCGCAGCGCTGCTATTGCCCCATAGTATGATCCCGTATCTCAGTCTGGAATGCGCGAAGAATGCATGAAGTTAGAAGAAGAAGCAAGAAGCGATATGAATGCATGAAGAAGTAAGGATAAGGATAGTTTCATTAAATACCTACTTAAGTTTCTACAAGAATGTATCTTATTTTTTTGATTGGCGGACAACAAAACACTTTAGCTATATAGTTTAGCTTAGCCAAGGAAAAAGCATCCTAAACGCGTGGTTCTACCATGGGTCACACAATTCAACAGTGCAACGACATCTACAACTCACTTTTGCCCACTGTTGCAGCTTCTGTACACTCGCTGTTAATAAACATAGTAAATAATAAACATGTTTTACGGTGGAACCGCGACTTTACAGTGACCAACGGTTTTTCATCAGATCTTCATCCTTTCACCGCCACATTCTACGCTACGCTCGCCCGCCCTCTATTATTTTATTAATTAATCCGATACAATCTCAATCCACTTCGCCCTCTATAAGACTTTATAACAGCACACGTACGTATTATTGTTTCATATCGAAAACTGAAAATTTCATCAACCATTGTCTGCGAATGCGAAACCGAGGCGTGGTACTGAAATTAAATTACTGTATAAATAACTGAACATTCGGTTTGTTTCTGGCTGTGTGAATTATACAGTGATCCAATTCTCTGGCAGATCTTGCACAATGCGACTAGAAAGCAAACTCTAGTTTCTATGTATTACTAATGTCAGCACAGGTACCTAACGTATGTATCTATCACAATATTATCACGTTACTTTTGTAAATAACTATGTATCGAACATTCTAGAGTATGCTAGAGCATATCAAACATACATCAAATTAATGCCTTATAATTAGTTGTTAAACTAAAAGTATCTACGAAAATAAATGAAAGAATTTAATAAAAAAATAAAACAGTTAAAATGTGTTAGTATTATTAAATAAGTCAATTAAATACTTACACAGCGATAGTTTTGCTGCAGTTTAGTGCATCTAATCCTCATCAAACTAAGTGAATGGCTGAACGTACCTGAAAATAAAAAAATAAATGCTCATGAGCATGATGATAATTTTACTATTTTCTATACTATTTTCGTCCTATTATTGCTCGAAAGAGAAGGAAGGAAAAAAGAAATATTTATTTCGTAGCAAACAAAAACAAGTACAGAATACATTACAAACTATTATACTTACATCAAATTATATACAAATAGGCGTCAACTAAAACGCCCCCATAAGTTTGCCAAGAAACCGGTCCCAACTCAGCGTGAAGAGAGAAAGAGAAGTTGTTCTATACAAAAAGCTCATTACCTCACGACAAAATATACCTATATTAATATGGATTAGCTGATTATTGTTCCGTGATTTCGTAGTAGGTACACGGTACAATGTGAAAAGTTGTTCATAATAAGGACTAGGTACTTTCGAAAGTGAGAACTTTACCCATCATTCATATTCAAACAATTGGCTAAATAAAACAGAAGCCATCTGCTACTAGTTCTTACATAACGGAACTTCCGAATTACAAAGCCAAGAAATATCAAACTTGGTTCCTAACAATAACCGTGTTTCCTAAAAATGGGTAAGACATTAAAATAAAAAGTTCCTCCGCTTGTTTCCGGCCAAAATCTTGGCAGCCACCATCTTGGCAACCGACCTTCGGATAGAGATGGGGTAATGTCCGGCCGGTTTTAGTTATTTGGCCGGATAAGTTGGACTAAGCTGTTTGTGTACAAAATAATAAAAACCGGACAAGTGCGAGTCAGGCTCGCACATCGAGGGTTCCGTACAAACACGTTGTTAAAATAATTAAAAACCTGTTTTAGCATGTGCTAATGAAGTTCTTTTATATGATACCTTACATGATACGATTTACTCACTTTGAATTTTGAACCCATATTTTGTGAATTTTGAGGCCCTATTTTTGTGATTAAAATAAAAATGTACAGTTTTCAGATTTATTCGTATATGTGTACTCTGAGACAATACTTTTCGCCAAATTTCATAGTTAGGAAGTACCCTGTAGGTTTTGATTTTTGTGAGTGCGAAATATGCGGTTTTTACGACATAAACGGTTCTAACTTTTCTATACGGAAATTGAGAAGCTTTTCTTTTACACAACTGCAAGAATTCATAGGTTTACGTATATAGTTTAAATTTCAACTCGATATCTTTACGCGTTCCCGAGATAAAGAGTCTTGACATACACACAGACGGACAGACGGACAACAAAGTGATCCTATAAGGGTTCCGTTACGGAACCCTAAAAAAGGATATATTAGAAAATATATACAATCAGACTCTAATATGTAAGAAAAGGCAAGTAAATATATATTATACTAGCTGACCCGGCCACGCGTTGCTGTGGCTAAATAAATTAAAATTGCGACTATAATTTGAGATTTAAACTATCCTATCTCTCAAGTTGAATCGAACTGCACATGGTGTGCGACTTTTATTATAATCGGTTAAGTGGTTTAGGAGTCCATTGAGGACAAACATTGTGACACGAGATTTATATATATTAGAAGATTAACTTTTATGAAATTATACACTGGTTTCTAGATAAGTTATTAAAATAAAAAAACTTTGTTGGTTTCCGGCCTGATTCTTGGCAGCCATCATTTTGGCTTCAGATAGAGATTAGGTAATGTTTGGAAAGTTTTAGTTGTTTGGCCGGATAAATCGGATTAGTCTTTTGTTCACAAACAGGCGATAGTAAGGGAAAGTATCTTGTACTTTAAACCTTACAAATGAAATACCTACAGCTTTAATTCGTAGTAAACATGAGCTGGGTTCTACCAAAAATATCACTTTCTTTAATCATACATGAAACATACATGTATTCACATGTACGTATATCTTGCATAAATAAATAAACTAAACTAAACTAAACAATTTTATCAGTATAGCGGATTTATTCGCGCCCGTTTACACATCAGTTTAAAAATATGTCCGTCGAAGCCTCAGTGTGTCAGACGACGTGACGCTGGTCACAACTTTTAAGCCTCATCCTCTTGGACATACTTGGCTGGGTGATTTTCTAACGCAGTTACATTTTCCGACTTTTCGCAAGACATACGTAGCTTGAGTTGTCGAAATGTTGGTCATACTTTCTTAGGAAATAAAAAGAAACCAAGAATAAGTGGCAATTTTTGCTTTTGAAGTCAGGTCAATCAAATTTGTCGGCCATTACACTTGTACTCCATCTTTTCCTCCGGCTAAAATTGTAGCGTTACATCCCTACAAGTGAATGAGTGAAATTACAGAGTATAACTGCCTTCAACCTTATCCTGCCGCCGTTTCCCTAATGGAAATGATATGCCCCTGATTGCCCGTTTTGTTTGTTCGAGAAAGTTACGCCTTACTTGGACAGTTTAATTGCCGGTAGTTTCAATTAAGATTTTAGAAAGATAACTCCGCTTTGTTTAAGTTTTTGATAACAATAGTAAAGGGTGTACCACTGTATAGGGTTATTTGACAACTATAATCTACCAACTTAATATTAAATTTACTTTTAATTAAAGCTGGATGAAACTTAAAAGGAAAAAACGGAACCCTTATAGGATCACTTTGTTGTCCGTCTGTCCGTCTGTGTGTATGTCAAGACTCTTTATCTCGGTAACGAGTAAAGATATCGAGTTGAAATTTAAACTGTATACGTAAACCTATGAATTCTTGCAGTTGTGTAAAAGAAAAGCTTCTCAGTTTCCGTATAGAAAAGTTAGAACCGTTTATGTCGTAAAAAACCGCATATTTCGCACTCACAAAAATCAAAACCTACAGGGTACTTCCTAATTATGAAATTTGGCGAAAAGTATTGTCTCAGAGTAAACATATAGGAATAAATCTGAAAACTATACATTTTTATTTAAATCCCAAAAAAATAGGGCCACTAAATTCACAAAATAAGGGTTCAAAATTCTAAGGGAGTAAATCGTATCATATAAGATATCATATAAAAGAACTTCATTAGCACATACTAAAACAGGTTTTTGATTATTTTAATAACGTAACGTAAGGAACCTTCGATGTGCGAGCCTGACTCGCACTTGTCCGGTTTTTTTTTACGTTTGTTATTAGGTTTTTATAACAGAAAAAAAGGTGTTAATAATAGGTATCTAAGCTTTATCTGAATGTCTATGTATGGCGTCGCAATTTCTTTAAAAAAATGCACTGACCATAATGCGTTTTATGTGTTTCTGAAGAGGCCATGTCAATCAAAAATATTGCTCATTATTTTTCAGTCATGTAAAATACTAAATTTAAAACCTTTCTAGGCCAAGAGCCACGAAGGCAAGTGGTCTGAGGCATTAATAACTGAGGAAAGGAACACGCCGCAGGTGACGCGAGATTAGCCGAGCGCGGCGCAAACACTTCGCCAAATGTACCTACACGTAATGGAATGGATGACTTACTTCGCGGCGTTCAGACTCGTTTCGAAGGGTTTTAGATGATTGTGCTTAGTTTAAGTAGTTTAACTTTTCGAGTTGTGACTAATGAACAAGTTTTAGTCTCCGAGACGAGAGTCGTAGGCATATCGGAATTAAAGAACGACCTAAAACACAATTCAATACCCGATTTTTTCAAATTCTCTTCAAATCATACTGCCATATGTCTATTACTCCATAACCGATGAACATAGGCTTCCCCTATGGATCTCCAATAAGACTGGTTGGTAGGGGTTTGCATCCAACTCGATCCTAAGATCTTAATGAGATCATCTCTTGACTGCCTCGGTGGCTCAGTGGTTAGTGAACCTGACTTCTGGATCAAAAAGGCGTGGGTTCGATCCCCACCCGGGGCAAACATTGATGTGGTGAACATAGGTGTTTTCTCTGTGTCTGGGTGTACTTAGATACTATCTATATAAGTATGTATTTAAAAATATGTATAAGTAGTATATCAGTCTCTGGCAGCCATATCATAACCTTTGCTTAGTTTGGGGTCAGAGACCGTGTGTAAGATGTCCCCAATATTTATTATTATTATAAAACCGTCTACCTTGAGGGTGGACTTCCTACGCTGCGCATCCCGGTACGGGCCACATGTAGCTATTTATAATTCTATCATACCTGTATCGTAGTGTGTGAGTAATCATATAATATTAGTGAGATATACCTAGCACAGCGACTCATCGGAAATAAACTTTGGTCAAACGCAAACCAATCATCAGTCAGTTCATCGTGTACATTCATTCGCTCGAAAAATTGTACAGGTAAACCCAATAAAAAAATCCATTATAATTATTTTTTTTAAAACTGCTCAGCCGATTTCGATAAAATTTGAATGGGATGACCTCGAAAAGATGTCCTTTCAAACTAAAAAAAAAGATTTTTATCGATGAACATATACAAACAAAAACCGGATAAGTGCAAGTCAAGCTCGCACACCACACACAGCAATTTTATAAAATTGGGAAGTAAGTTGTTAAAATCTCGATACTATAATTTCACTTCTCTCGTCGTACATCAAAAATTACACATTGTTAAAATAATTAAAAACCCGTTTTAGCATGTGCTAATGAAGTTTTTTTATATGATACGTTACATGATACGATTTACTCATTTTGAATTTTGAACTAATATTTTGTGAATTTTGGGGCCCTAGTTTTTGTGTTTCAAATAAAAATGTACAGTTTTCAGATTCATTCCTATATGTGTACTTTAAGACAATGCTTTTCGCCAAATTTCATAGTTCTGTGTCAACGGGAAGTACTCTATAGGTTTTGATTTTTGTGAGTGTCAAAATATGCGGTTTTTTACGACATAACGGCACTAACTTTTTTAAACGATATTCGAGAAGATTTTCTTTTACACAACTACAAGAGACCATAGATATGCAAAGTTTAAATATCAACTCGATATCTTTACGCGTTCCCGAGATAAATAGCCTTGACATACACACAGACGGACAGACGGACAACAAAGTGATCCTGTAAGGGTTCCGTTTGTTTCCGTTTGAGGTTCGGAACTCTAAAAACATACAGACGTACATAGAACCTCCTCTTTTTGGAAGTCGGTTAAAAAGTTTAGTTTCATTTACTTCACGAAAAGTGACTATACAATGATGCCTTCAAAGAAAATAAATTCTAACCACGTTTCACAATCATACTAAAATCGCACAAACATCTAGAAACGAAACGCATTCAATTTATTTTTTACCGTCTAAGACAGTATTTCCAGTCTTAAAAGACTCGATCAGATAAAATATCATTGAGAGAGGACCATATTTTGGTTCTGACAAATAACGAGGAAACGCGAAAATGAGAGAGAATCACCCACGGCAACCAATTTCCGCTTCGAGGGAAATGATCGTAAACATCCCGTTGTCAGGGATCTTATATTAAGTGACAATACAGGGTTACACGAAAAGTCCAACGTCTTTTATCTCTGTTCAGCTTAAGAGCGTTGTATACTTTAGTCTTTTTCACCGGACAACAGACCGTGTTTTTCATCGGATTCGCGGTAGTGTATGGTTTATAATTAATATGTGTAGATGCGGCGAAAAAATTAACATATCCATTTATTAGCGGTCCGTTGTCCGGTAAAAAAACGGATAATTACAAGCGCTCTAAGACATCCCGCAGTTGCGACATACCTAGTCACCTTGATCCTGATTTTTTGAAGCATCGCGATTGGTCGAGCTCTAAGTTATACAGCTGCCTACAGAACTTTTTACTGGAGAGTTTCTTATTTCTTGCAAACTTATTTGCATATTTACTGTAATTATTTTGAGAGGTAAATGCATCCATTATTTTAAACAAGTTTTTTCAATGGAACCACTTCACACATACATAATTTAGGTACAGTAAAGATACCGAGGCAAATCCAAAATATAGTGAAAGGATGTAGTGACAAGGGTCATGAGAAGATGAGTTTAAGAAAAACGTAAAAATATGTAATCATCTGTGAGAATTTTCGAAATTTCTTTTTTTCTATATTAACTGGCTTCATAATCTATAATGTTAATAAATATTATGGGCTTCTTTCAGCTTAATTCCGCCATTTTAAGTAACCCTGTATATTTATCTACAGAGACACATGAAATCACTTGATGTGGCAAACCAATGTTCCCTTTTTACGAACGTTTCGGTTAGGCGTTCGACCACAGCTTATGACGATACCTATGATAAAAATAACAGTGTAGCCTTGGAAAGATCGTTTTAGTGTTAGTAAGGCTCCTATGGTGGTTTTTATCAATAAGTATCAAGTTAAAATTAAAAAAACCGTTTATATACATATTTCATAGAGCTATGACAATCAAAGGTAATAATGTGGTTGTAATAAAAAATCTGAAAGAGATGCATTGATTTAACATGGCATGAGTTAGAAAGAGACAATAAAAATATCTCGACTCAGAGGCTGTTGCCTTGTTTTTCTCCCAATAATGTCAAATTTCAATTCACATTTGGCAGTTTTGGCAGATCTACTCAAGATTTTCCATCTGAGAGCTACTTTAACCAGATAGATAGTGCTGTTGTCGCTTGTTGCAATTCTCAACCGCAAAAATGTATGGACAACGACCAACACTTGTAGACACCAATTTGACACTATCGGGATTAAACACGACAACTAGCCACTGAATCGAGATATTTTTCATGAATCTTTCTAACTCATGCCATAATTACTTCATTAAAACTAGCGTGAGGATTCATTATTAAAATTTATATGAACACCGGATACAACTCACGATTATTTGAGCGGTCGAACCGCTATGCGTCCGACCGGTTTCAGAGTAGTTAGTACTCTTTCTTCAGGGAATACGCGCGCCCCCAACAACGGACGCCCGCGCACTGCATCATATAAATTTTAATAATTAATCCTCACGCTAGTTTTAATGAAGTAATTGCAAACCGTTACGGTACGGTATGGCTAAACAAAATTAAGGGAGTGCGCGGGCGTCCGTTGTCGGGGGCGCGCGTATTCCCTGAAGAAAGAGTACTAACTACTCTGAAACCGGTCGGACGCATAGCGGTTCGACCGCTCAAATCGTGAGTTGTATCCGGTGTTCATATAAATTTTAATCATGCCATAATTAATAATTGCATCTCTTTATTTCATTTCTCAATCGACGACATTCTCCCTCTGGTATCTCTGTGTATTCCACAGGTGTATTCCATACATTTTCGTGGTTGAAAATTGCTTCAAGCGACAACAGCGCAATCTCTCTGGTTGCATTAGCTCTGTGGTTTATTTTCATAGTGTTGTTTATATTATATGGAGGAACAGGAACATCACCAAAACCACGACGACCAAGCTCTTGCGAACACTAATTTAACCCATATTTTTGTACGCCTCTGACATTGACATGGACGCTGCGAGATATTGAAAAGAAAAAGGTAGATGCTCTAGAGATGTGGTGCTGGAGAAGAATGCTTGGGGTATCGTGGACTGAATTTCGTACCAACGTCTCGATACTACAAGAACTCGGCATCAAGCAGCGTCTATACGCCATAGTGCAGTATCGCATACTCGCTTACTTCGGACACATCTCAAGGCGAGGTAGTCAGTCTTTAGAGCGTCTTGTCGTCCAGGGAAAATTTGAGGGCACAAGACCACGCGGAAGGTCGCCCATGAGATGGACCGATCAGATCAAGTCTGCTGTGGGTGGGCCCGTGCATGAGTGTACCCGATTGAGGTCCCATAGAGAGAGATGGCGAGATATCGTGAGGCGCATTACATCTGCCCCTACAAATAATAATACTACTTGATGACCACGACAGCTCTGTCAAGCGCGCAACGATCCAGAAGATTTATATTATATTTTCTTTTATTGTGCTTTTATTGCGCGCTGACGGCTCGGATGACACTTTAAATTGTGGGGCTCAGGTGTATTATCTGCGATGGCTTAGCCATATCTCAACCATTAAAAACTCTAGCTCTGATTAGTCATCACCGCGGGTGCGTAGTAAATGCCACACGCGGTCACTAATTCAAACACTGACCATGCAGAATACCGCTGAACATCACCGACCGTTAAAAAACCGGACGGATAGCGTAGGACTTATATAAACTCATTAGTTTTTATCTGTAAGTACATGCAGTGCTTTTGCAACATATTTTGCTAATAAATATTCAAGCAAAAATCCAACCAAGAAAATTACCATTTTCTTCCAAAGATATTAAAAATAAAAAGAGTTGTTGTACTCGTAGTATTTATTAAAGTTACCTTCAATTTAGCGTCTGATAGCTCTAGGTATAATAAAAGTTAGCTCCTATATTGTAAAACGAAGGCCATCGACTCGGGATGGTATTAATATTTCAGCACTGTGGGTATCGTCTTCATACTTGTATGATAAAAATATTTTTATGTTTTCAGATGGGTTCTTAACGCGATTGCTTCGGTGGAAAACGTTTGCAGCAAAGAAAACGGAGTTAAGAATCAAATGAAATAAATATTATTTTTTTATAAACTAGTGTACTAATAAGACTCTGGCAGCCATAATTATTTACAAGCTTTGCTTAGTTTGGGGTCAGTGACCGTGTGTAATATTTCCCTTATATTTTTAGTTAATTAACCCGCAATAACCTTTTTCCTATGTATAGATAGGTCACAATATACAACAAATAACTATTTATTGTACACACAAAATAACTAACAATAAATACATTAGTGAAATTCTTAAGATAGTGCAACACTAGGCGGCCTGATCGCTGGAAGCGATCTCTTCCAGGCAACCCATATCTCTTCCAGGCTTATACTTAGTTAATATACTTAGTTAATAGGTAAATTAATTATGTCTCGCCTTTGAATCAAATGGTTCATACAGTAACCCTGAAAAATTAATGTAGATTTTTTGTCCAATAACTTTAAAGCAAGGTACCGACTTCTTTTGATTTTTAATTTTTAGCGATCCAAAAGCCTGTCCAGTAAAAACAAATTGGAATTAACGACTTCCAAAAAGGAGGAGATACTAGATTCGCCTGTCTGTATTTTTTGTGTATGTTCATCTATATTATTGCCAATAATTGTGAACCAATTTGAAAAAATCTTTTTCAGCTCGAAAAGACATACTTCCAAAGTTAACTTTTCTTCCATAATCATACTTTCCTTACATTTAAATTTAATCGAAATCAATAAACTACATACATGGATGTCACATAGATTCGTGCAAACTATTCGAATAGGGTATTTGACTAGTTTTTGGAAATCGTTTTTAATTGTTCGTTAGTACATACTAAGCACACTACATTTATATTTCTGAGAGATCTACTGTATTAACAATGAAAACTAGTGTTAAAAAATAGTTTTTCAAAATCTCACCAAAAACGACATTCTGTAATGGCGCTGGTATTTGACGTCACTCACTAGTAAATAACGTTAGTCAATACTGGTAAATACACTAGTTCACATCTAAAAATTGACAAAAATACTCTAAAAGTAACTTACAGATCCACTAATATTACTCCGAAATCACAAAACACAAATTACACAAACAACAGTCAATCGAGAAATTCTCGTTTAATAGCACGTGACGTCACCAGAGTTACCGCCCTTCATAGAGCGTTTACGTCACAGATAAAATATCAAAAAATATCGTATTTTATTTCGTTCAATTTGCAAAAAATAGACATATTTTAGTTTAAATAAAGTGAAATATGTCTTTTTCAGGCTATTATCTGTATGGATTACCACAATTAATAGAATATTTTCAATGGAAGTCAGTGTTGCCATTTTTTGCGAAAAATAATTATTTAAATTCAATAACACATATGTGCTACAAATGCACTTGCATGCGACAACATTATCATTCGTTTCTCACATAGAAAAGCGCCTCAAATAGTCGAAATCTGCGGCAGTCAAATCAATAATTCCTTTTAAAACACAACCACACCGCAATTTACACTTTATACCCCAGGCAGTTAAGGGAGAAATAGCAACACTAGAGAGAGAGAATAACTTATTCATCGGGTTCCAGGGTCAAGTTCCATGCCTGCACAATATTTCAGACCATACCTACTTTATACATTATTCTAGGTAAGTAATTTGTCTGGCACAATGAGGGATTTTTAGCCCGGAGCAAGCAACATTGCCGGTAAAGACTGGTAACTTAGCCTCTTGTTTTATAGGCGATTGAGCTAAGTTTGAGGTAAATAGCGTTTTTGGTAGAACAAAAATTAATATTGGTATGAAATTTATAACTTACAAGGTACAAAAAAAAAATTATTTGAATCTATTTACAGCTCCAAGCGTACCGTAGCTACTTATTTGCGACTACAGCATGGTTATCAACCAATCACAAACCTCTATCTAAAAGTTTCAGTCGTTGTGATTGGCCAAACGCTACGCAACAGCCGCATCTGTCTACGGGACGCATTAAACTAAATAATAACATTTCTTACAACATAACCCATCGCATTGGTAAGTAGGAGTGGCAGTAAACACATTAATAAGATAAGATAGAGTAGCAGTAGATGCATTAGAACACAAAGCCCAACGGGGTTGCCAACAATGCAATACGTCCAGCAGTAACAAAGACAATCTGATAATTAGAAACTACTCTAGATGCAAGCCGCTTTACTGATTTTAATAAAAATCTGTTGGAAAATTTAATTATATCTAGGAGCGTGGACGTACCACAGGTGATATAATCTACGAAACGGCAAAGTTATGACCATCACTGCATCAAATCTGACATTTCCCAAAATCTGAACGAAAACATTACTCTTGTTTTTCATGACTTGTCCCAAACCACAAACGAGCAGCTTACACGGGCGCCCCTCGATAGCATCTCGATATCTCGCGCGATCTCCGCTATCTCTAATCGGCCATTGTGGCCCATCGCGCACAATGGCTGCGATCCGATCTATCAGAGCATCAGGCTAATGACGGCAACCTTCTTGCTAAAGGCTGCAACTTACTGGAAGATTTCATTTCAATTGACATTTGTTTATGTTAGATGGTTTTAAATGTCGTGGGACAAAACGATTTATAGGTACCTACTAATTCTCGTAAATGCAGATCAAAAATCAAAGTTTACTGGGTCACATTCACATATGAGACTGACACAAAAGTGAATCGCGGGGCGAATCGCCCAAGACTATTTTTGAAGGTCCCCGCTACAAACAATGTGGGGCGAATGGGGACCTTCAAAAAGAGCCTTGGGCGATTCGCCCCGCGGGCCGAACCGCTTGCGGAGCGAAACGCCGCAATACGCAAAAAAATTTATCTACTCTCAACATATATTGTCTGCAAAACAAAACATTTCATTGTCATGTGTCATCATTATTTTGAAAATTATACGAGGAAGTGCATCTACTGCAATCATTATCATGAGAATGATGATGACGATTATAATATATTAGCTTCTATCCGCGGCGCCGCCCGCGTGGAATTAGACATTTATGCTATCTCACAGGAACCTTTTATTTAAGTAGCCCATGTCACTTTCTGGCCCTCAAACTATATCTATGCCAAATATCAAGTCAATCCGTTGCTCCATTGCTGCGTGAAAGAAGAACAAACTTTTCGGATTTATAATATTAAGTATAGGAATATAATATATTATCAGTATGATGATATCCAAGGACTGCTCATCGATTGATTTGACAGATAGATCGACAGTTGTTTATTTTGACATTCTGCAGCGCACGCTAGAGTAGCTCGCAGATGGCAGAATTTTCCTACTTACTCAACATTTATCGTTATATTTTGGACAATTCACAAAATATCTTTATAAATTGTAGCTTATGTGTTATTCTGTTGTATAAGCTATATTATTGCAAAGTTTCATCTCAATCCATTCAGTTGTTTTTGCGTGAAAGAGTAACAAACATCCATACATCCATCCATCCATCCTCACAAACTTTCGCGTTTATAATATTAATAGGATACTTACAGCTCTATAACGATTACAATGATTATGTAGTCAAAGTTTTACACACCACTAAAATAATTTAAATTACAAGTGTCAGGAAATTGCAAAGCTAAAGTTAAAGTTGAACCGAGATTGGCTGGCAGTTTAAATCCATTACAAATATCTTTCAGTTAACGGAGTTATTTATGAACTCAGTAAATTACATCCAATTACTGCTGCAGTGCAGTTGCAGCCAAAGTTATTAGCACCTTATTAATTTCCTAGGAGTTATTTTATTAGGAAGCAGTCGTGGTCTAGTAGTAGTGACAATCGCCTTACAATCGCGAGGTTTTTGGTTCAAATCCCGATCCCGTACGAATGATTTCTTTGGATTTTAACACCACTGGCTTTTCGGTGAAGTAAAACATCGTGAGGCGACCTGCGTAAGTGCGTACGTCTGTAGAAGAAATTCAATGGTGTATGTGAATCCACCAACACGCACTGGGCCAGCGTGGAGGAAATGGCCCAATCACCCTTTGAGGGTAGGCCTAAGTTCTGCAGTCGGCTTTTAGAAAAGCTAATACAGTACCAATATTTACAGAACAGTATTAATTTTGATTCAAATTTTCTGCCACAAAATTAGTAATTTGTTCATGAGAAAATAAATCATATTTAAAACCTACTGAAAAGGCATTGATTTTTTTACTAACAACCAGCTTTTGCCCGCCGCTTCACCAGCTTGATATTTTGAATTTTATGCTATCCCTATGAAAAAAGTAACTTCTGTCACTTTCTGGCTTTCAAACTATGTCTATGCCAAAAATCAGTTTCTCCGTAAAAGAGGAACAAACACACTTTCGGATTTATAAAATTAAGTAAGGACCTACTTAGTAGCACATACACTCGCAGCATCCATTTTGATCCTCATACTGAAGATAGGTACAACGGGGTGCTATTTATTTTTCCAGGCACTGTACCTCATTATCAATTTGCTTCGCTTATTTACAAGGTACTTTACACCGATTGCTATTTAATGTTTTAGAGCACAAGAAAATGGTTATAGTAATTGCTAGACTCTCTATACCTACTTGCTTAATTTGTAGTCAGCGAGATAGATCTTCTAGTACCTAATCTCTAGTATTTTCAACAAAAATTCAAACGAGAATGAGTAAATTTATACTGACCGTTTCGTGGATTACTAAATTGATAGATAACTACATGATAACTAGAACAAGAAGCCATGGTGGTGGTAGAGATAGTGACACCCGCCTCACAATCGTGAGGTCGTGGGTTCAAATCCCCGGTCCCGTACCAATGAGATATTTGTAATTTATGTACGAAATTTCACACCACTGGCTTTTCGGTGAAGGAAAACATCGTGAGGCAACCTGCATACGTCCGTAGAAGAAATTCGATGGCGTATGTGAATCCACCAATCCGCACTGGGCTAGCGTGGTGGATATGGCCCAATCACCCTTCGTGACCTACGTAGGATTACGTCATGTAGTGGACTATGAAAAAAAGCTGGTAAAGTACATATAGCTAGTAGGAGATTTTTCTCTCTTTGTCCTCAATGCGAGTGGCAATTTTGTATGGGAATGTTGCCACGGGCAACAAACGTAAAAAACACAAGAAATAGAAATTATTTTTTCTCGTTTTTCTGGTAGGGCCCACAGTAAATGTGGTTCGTATTGGTGGTCTCAATAACGCATCTCCTTTCCGCTTAGTTCATCTTTACTGAATAGCGTACACTAAGGTAAAATAGTTCTAAAATATGAAATTGCTATGAAAAATTCTAATATACAACCGCATCGCCGATCACAGACGTATTAATCAAATGGCGTCATAAACGAAATGTGCGATATGATATATAAAAGCGGCAATATAAAACCGGCTGCGCATAAAAGAAATGTGGCCAGTATCATAAATTTATTCCAAAAAAACCCCTGAAGTAAAAAAACATGTACCTATTTGTCGTTGCAATGGGTTTATTCATTATTTAAACAGCGGATGAGCAGTTGTGTTATATTTTTTTTTGATGTAGTTAAAAAATTGTAAGTTGTGTATTTTGCTGCTAAGGGTAATTAAATTTTGTTCTAAACCAAATACAGTATTGTATCGGAAAATTTTTATTCTTAACCCTCCGCGTACAATGTGGGGTATACGATACCCCAGCCCTAGAAAAACAGCTTAATTCATAAGTAAAAATGAAGCAATTGAGTTGAAATCTACAGTAGCTGGACGTTAAACATCACTGCATCGATACATCATCATATATCAGTGCTTCTCTAACTGATTTTGTCTGTAGGTGCGTATAAAGTGGCCCCTGGGTGTTTTTTAGCCCACATTGTACGGGGTTAAGCTAAAAAGGTTAGTATATATTTTTGTAATTTTTGATTGAAATTGGCAACTTAAAACTGGACTATATTGCTTTAAGTTCTTTACTATTATAGATATAATTGATTAAAAAATGTCTGAATTACTCCAAAATAACAATATTGTGGCCATAATACTAGAAGAAATTTTACGTTCATTACAACGTCATATTTTCCTTTATTGCCAAAATAACACGACGATTTCAAACACGAGGTTCCGAATTTTCCGATAAAGCAACCTAAAATGTATTTATATCCTAAACATATAGATAAAATACATCGAATGGTTCATTGGTTGCTTCAGATACATATTTATGCTTACAAAACATATGAATCTGATGTAGAAAATTGTATTGATTTAGGTAGTGAATGATTTCACCAGAATAAACCTCACTGATGATGTTTATCTTTTATATGATATAAAATATGACTGGTTTCGTAATAATTAAATGATAGCGAATGTTTAAAAATAAATGGTATTTTTTTCTAGCATTTAATAAAATTTGTCGATTTTTGTGAAGTAGATGTTTAATTTTTTTTTTTTTATAATTGAAGGTTAATCTTAGTAAATTATACAGTTTTATTTACTAGTATATAGTGTCATAAACCTATATCAACCATCTCAGCTTGTTATATTTTTATAATCACCTTGCTAGGTAGATATTTAGCGTGGGGCAAAGTATACCCCACGTTGTACGCGGAAGGAATTTTTGTCACCTTGTACGCGAAGAGTTTAAAATTGTTCGTAGTACCTACTTTAGTCAAGAACATTAATTTAGATGTTACGTTCTTTTTTAGCTTATCGATATGAAAAAGCCTGGATCTTACTACACAGGTCACAAACTTTGAGATCCAGTGCGAAACTCAAGTTAATGGTACATACCATTTCTTACCAATAAGCCAATGACTGCCTCGCTGGATGTTTCTTTGAAAAGTGCAGAAATTTTCAGATGGATACAGGGTTATTTCTAAGTAATTTTAGTAGCATCCTTTTAGGGACTTATTCTGTACATCAAAACTAACAACTTTTGTTCTATGATGATGAACGAATAATGAACAACTTTTATACTAAACGCCACACAAATCGGCGGATGGGAAGTTATGCGCAGCGTTCTGCGCAAAAGCCGAAATATAGGTTAGCCCGGGAGCCAGAGAGACGAGACGCCGGGGCACACCCTCCCACCAACATCATGCATCCCGCGCGCTCCCTACGCCCGAGCTCACTACTTCGCCATTTGTATAGGCATTGTGCAACACATGTGCAATAATTAGCTAATCACGGTGAAATGTCATCTGCGGCTAACTTTTCATCCGTCGATTTGTGTGGCGCTTAGTATACTGTGGCAACCAACTACGAAATCGCAAAATAAAACCGATGCGACGTCTGTAAAGTGAATGACAAGCTGCGCCAATCCCCACTTGTCATCATCACTGACTTATGAATTAGCTACTCTCTTCGTGTTCACTGACGCCATTAAGTTTGATTCGGCCTATACCCAGATCATAATTAAGGAATACACCTGTCATGTGTGTATTTTTATAAGGTACAAAATAGTGCTCCCACAGACAGTACAGCGGGGTAAGGGTAGGTATAGCGCAAAAATTGTGTGGTTCCATACTCAATAGTGAACTTTATTAAACTGATAATAAATCTATACAATACTTCAATATGTTCTCTCGATAGAAACACTGGTTTATCTGTCCGTCCGTCCTTCTGTGTGTCACCTTCCATCTCGAGAATGCGTAAATATATTGAGTTGAAATTAAACCTATATACGCAAATCTAAGGTTTCTTACAGTTGTGAAATATCGAACTTCTCGGTTATCATGAAAAAAGTTAGAGCCGTTTAAGTCATAAAAGCCAAATATTTCGACAATCACAAGGGAATCAAAACCTACAAAGTAATAATAAAGAGTCCAAGTTTTAAAGGGAGTTAATCGTAAGTATCATGTACTTATCATATGAAAGAACTTTATTAGCACGAGAATAAAACAAGCTTTAATTCTTTTTAGGACATCTGACTTTCCATTTATAATGAAAATTGTAAAAATAATCATTAATTTTGACCTTTTTGGTGCGTTTTAAAGGACTAACGCCATGTAGTATACTTTCGCGTTAACAATCGATGACCAGCTTCGCCCTAAGGTTCCAACTAAATTTATTTCCCGATTTTCAGGATTTGTACGGAACCCTCGGTGAGCGAGCCTGACTCGCACTTGTCCGGTTTTTTTGAGATCTAAAGACCTCATTTCACAACTTTTTCGTACTCATCTTTCATCATCGATGATCTAGATCGAGAATACTTTACTCAATTTTCGTTTAAGACAGTCGTCGATTCTATGATGGTTTTATGATCCGGATTGTAAGTAAATATATATTTATTGGACTTAGAACTACTTATGTTATACTGGACAGGTCACATTTACAATTTTAACACGTAATAAGAGAATCACATAACTTAATAAAAATGATAATGAATACTAATTATTATTTTAACAATTTACGAACGTAAATGACTGTAATCAAAATTTAAATTTAGGAAAACAAACGAAATGCTGAAACTATGATCGCCCGTCTAATAATTAGCTATTGCCATATGGCAATCACTATAACATGGACATGGCAATAACTGAAACGTTTATTATCCAGGATTAGTTATTGCCCACTCCCTAAAAACAAAGAACCAGTTAACTTATCGTGAATACGATTTTTTTAGATAGCTCATTAAGATATGTGTTTAAGCTACGAGTATGTCAATAGTAATTGTCCAATTACAAACAAAAAAGGTACCAATAAAATTAAAATTGAAAGGGCTGTTCTTAAGAAAAATCATAAGGAACTTACTTCTTTATCGAAGAGGCATGCACCTGTTAAGAAAAAATCCCCCATGACTCTAGTTATTTGTTGTAAATTATGTCAGTTTATTTTTTAAAATACTTATAAAGTAGTTCTAGTAATATCGGGTTGGATACAATTTAAATTAAGATCATTAAAATCACATAAATAATCAACTTTTTCTTAATGTGGTCAATCACTGAAGGTGGCCAATAACACCCTTGTTTCCCCTATATGTAGTATATCAGTCTCTGGAAGCCATATCACAAAGTTTGCTTAGTTTGTGGTCAGAGACCGTGTGTAAGATGTCCCATAATATTTGTTTATTTTAAAGAAAGGTTCTCGCTATTTACTATAAAATAGGTACTTTCTATTTAAAGAAAAAATAGCTAAACGAACCCTACAAAAGGCGAGAGCTTTACCGACAGGCAACACCGAAAACCCAATGGGCGCGAGGGACCAATTTGCAGATTTATGTCTCCGGGGCTCGAAAACAGCTGTTGGCAAAAAAAATGGCGAAAAAACGGCTAATACGGCCGACTTCGCCGCGCCGATTAGCAAGTTTAACCGGAATAATTGGCGAAATGACGTACCGATTTTGATTAATGACAGCCCGGACTGTTTTTGGGTAGAACGTGATTTGTCAGGCATACAGGGTGATCATTTTGAGTTATTGTTGGATTCCATTTGCAAAATGGGCGCTAAGTATTGAAATAAAACTTGGATATTATGAATGAAAAATTTGAGCGGAGAAAAATACGATGTTTTGTGTTTATGAAATGATTAGCAATACATATCTGGTATGGTTTATTATTTTTATAACTAGCAGTACCTCGCAGTGTTACAGTTATATGTGTCATAAAAGGGCTAGGTTACAAATGTAGAAACTCTACGTCTACTGCTTAATATTTAAGTATTCCATCTATCCATCCATCCGTAGGACGCTTGCAACTGATCACGGGGTTATAAATTTCTAAAAAGACCCGTGAAATGGGTTGTATTCAATCCGATTAGTTCCGATAGTTCCGATTTCGATTACATCGTCGGGTCATCACTTTGGTGGATGTCTTGCCTATCTCGTTTACATATTTGTCTTGCCAGTACGGTGGTCATCATTTAAGTTCTACAATAATCAAAATATTTTTCTCTTTAAGCCATATTTTTCATTTTTCCAAGACAAGTTTTCAGCACCACAAACAACATCACGCCGGCAAAACTAGACGGCAAGATTACACGCTCAATAAAATCAAAGTGTAGTCAAAATTCCGGACGTCCGGACTCGGGGCCGCATAATAAAAGTTACAAACTACATTCGTAAAGGAAAAGTTGACGATAAATCAACGAAAAGGTCAAAGATTTCGCCGGGGACTTGTTCTTGTGATCGATTTTACGTTTTCGGAATTTAGATTCGGATTTGGATTTGATATTACCTACGCTTTGGTTTCACTACTAAAAAGAGCAACGAGTACCTACTAGAATGTCGATGAATAAAAGTTTAACAACGCTTCACACTATAGTTCCAGTAAATTCTGACTAATTTAAAAAAAAAACAACTGTAAGTATTGTTGCAGTTTCACTTGCAGTAACGATTCAACGCTTGCGGTTGACAGAAACGTCTAAAATTTAAAAAAAAACCAGGCGTGTTAGTGATTAAGTAAATGCCATCCTTACTTCACCAGTTTTCAGTTAAAAAATGAATCCATCCTTTTGAGAAAATACCCAGTAGTGATATGGTCTTACTTATTTATTTATATTGAAAAATTTAATCAGGTATAACTTTGAAAAATTGTTACCAGACGACTCCAAGTGCCTACGGAATAAAGAAATTTTGACTTTGACATGACTTTGTCATATCTGTGACAAATGTTCATGATACTTGAACATTTGTCGCAGATATATATACAAAACGGACGTAAAATTTATAACACGCCATTTACGACAACTGAAAGTAATTATGCTGTTTTCAAGGTGTTAACAGTAATATCTTCAAAACAGCATACAAATACTTAAATAAAAGGTAGTATTATTATATCTTCTTTGAAACAAGGTATCTCAAGGCATCCTTGAATAGCAGCAGTACATGAACAACAATTTCACTGACTACGCCCGATCTAAAATTCCATTACCTGGGTCTAGGTACACAGAATTAACACAAATTAAAGGCTAAATTACATTGACGCAGAAATCTTACCCTAGACTGAAATTTAGGTATAATATTAATGGGAGAACGCTGTGGGGAACTCCTTTAAATATGTATTGTAGTATTGTGTAATTTTGTCGTACCTGAGAGCACTGAATCAATGAGTAACTTACACTGAAAGTTGCAGCAGCTACGCGAAGGGTTTATGTTATTTGGGAGAATAAGAGCTTCCATCTAGCCATCATCCATCCATCAGCTATAGGACGTCCACTGCTGGACATAGGCTTCCCTCAAAGTTCTCCAATAAAATCGGTTAGAAGCGGCTTGCATCCAGTGCGATTCTACGGACAAAATGGGTCATCATCCGTCCACCTTGTGGGTCTTACGTCCTACGCTGCACTTGCCGGTACGTGGACTCCACTCAAAAACTTTTAGACCCCATCAGTCATCAATCCTTGACGCTGTCTATGTGCCTTGCCCACTGGCATTACAACTAGTCAATCCGCTGGGCTAAGTCGGTCTAAGTAACCTTGGTCCTTCTAAGGATCTCCTCATTTCTGATTCGATCTCGCAGAGAAACTTCGAGCATAGCCTTCTTCATAACTCGTTGGTCTACTTATGGAGGTGATAAATAAGACCCTTATCAAGAGACCACATTTCAGTGCCATAATTTAGTCATCTCTGGTAACACACACTGATCGAAAATCAAAGAGTCATTTTAATTAACAATTTAAATTAACATTTTCATCATTTTCCACCACATAGCTATTTTTCTAGCTATGGAATCGATTGCTGGACTTAGGCTTCCCCGTACAGAGACTGAAAAGAGCTAGTGCAATCCTCTGGTCGAAATCGTCTCTGGTTTCTAGCTAAACGTCCTGCACTGCGTTTGCAAGTAATAATAAATGAATTAAAAAAGTTCCCAATTAACACTAAATTAGATCCTGCATCCTGCACTATATGTAGTTATTAGATATACTTATTAGTTTTTACAGTACAAAACTTATCTAGGCGGTTTAAAGTTAAAAAACCTATTTTATTGTAGATTTTATTCATGCTACTTTTTCACCACAAAATGTTAATACGATTGCAATACAACTGTCATTGTAAGCAAATTGAACTGTAAGTATATTTGTCTAAAATATTAGAAATAGATGAAAAAAACAAATTTATAACAGTTGTAAAGAAGAAAGAAAGAAATCTTTACCATTAAATTATCGAGCAGTCAATGATAAAATACAAATAAATACAAAACTAAGTAAGAACGTAATTGCGAAAATAAACATGAACGTAAGCGTGTCATTCGAAGTTCGCTAATACCCCCAATTCCACTACAAAGGAAACGGTATTACCCGAGTTTTCCTAACTTTTATTGGGAAACGCGAAGTGACTTCACTTTTATCGGGTGACGATTTTAGGTCTCGCACACGGTAGCCCGGTAGCGAAGCGTCTGTCGAAATTGAAGTACGTCATGTTTGTATACAGGGTTATTCCTAATCAAATAGAATCCTTTTATGGGCTTATTCTGTACATCAAAATTAACAGCTTTTGTTCTGCGACTTTTGTCAAAACACATAAAAAAAACAGTTGCTCCATACATTTTGTCGAGGGTGAACGATATTAAGGAACATTTCTTTTTTTAGATTTGACTAAAATTGTAATTGATTAGGAATAACCATGTATAAATAAATACTTAATACAAGTTCTACTCTTAGATTAATGATATGATTGGTCTCGTCGCTCGACTAGATAGCGTCGTCATACCTGGGAAATGCGGTAATATACAGTGTACCAGAACTACCAATTGACACGTTATACACTGCCTGTAACGTGGGCGTACAGAATGTTTAATAATCAGCCAAGTGCAAGTAGAACTCGCACAGAAGGGTTCCGTACTGTACTGGAGCCTCCCTTAAATATTTGTTTTATTTTAATTTAATAATCAATTATTGAAGTCAACATACAATAAAATCTTATGTGAATATTTCAAGCGTGTTACCGTTATTAATATCGAGCGAAAACGGCTAAAATAAGGTTTGTTGTGTGGGAGCCCTCCTTAAATATTTATTTTATTTTGTTTTCAGTATTTGTTGCATTGACTCAGAAAAATCTTCTAAAGTTGAGAACATGTCAAAGAGGAATCGAAAGAAGTATGTTAGGAATCTCGCTAAAAGACCGTAAAAGAGCAGAAGATATTAGGGCGTCAACAAAGGTCGAAGATGTATTGAGGAAAATACGGAAATTGAAATGGCGATGGACAGGACACATGACAAGGGATAGCAAGATTAAATGGACAAAGATTATTACGGAATGGCATCCACGCGATGGTAAAAGAAGAAGGGGAAGACAAATAAAAAGATGGATGGATGACATCAAAAATACTGGAGGAGCATTTTGGCTTAGAAAAGCCAACAACAGAACAGCCTGGAAACAGCTGGAAGAGGCCTATGTGTCACAAGACACGCCGACCACTAAACCCGAAATTCCGATGTGCTAGATTAGTATTAGATTAAGTTTCATATTATGTTTAGTTTGGCAATAAAGGCTTAAATAAAATAAATAAAAATTTGTTGTAATAGCGGCAACAGAAATACAGCATCTGTGAAAATTTAAACTGTCTAGCTATCACGGTTCATGAGATACAGCCTGGTGACAGATAGACGGACAGACGGACGAACAGCGGAGTCTTAGTAATTTACCCTTTGGGTACGGAACCCTAAAAATAATAGTTGTCACAAGACTTTAAACACACAATTTATTAATATGTTGCCGCATTCACGGAGGTGTTGTCTTCAGATAGCGCGGTATCTAGTCGAGAGAAGCGAGACCAATCATTTTACTTGTAGCTCGAAATAACTTGCATATTTTGGGTATTGATAAAAGCATTGAGTGAGCGATAATATATTTAAAACAAAACTAAAGAACTGGCTCGTACAAAAGGCATTTTATACAATTGATGAATTTTTCGCTTGCAATAATATGAGTAATTTCTTTTTAAAAAAAATGATGTGATATGACATTATTACTATTTGATATTCTTCACATTATTATTGGATACTTACTATTAATCTTATGAATGATTATTGTATTTTGTGACTTATAATTTTTGACAAATTATCAATAAAATATTTATCTGTTTATCATTTTTAAACGGTCTTATTATTTTTTTTATTTTATTTAACTTCACTAGTTGTAAAAAAAATGTTTTGTTATAACATTCACTACTAAAACCAACCGAATATAAAATAAGTACACAGTTAAATAAATACATTTTATATCAATTGTATTTTATCAAATACTTAAGTACTGTTACAGTAATCATGACGTGTTCACATGTTTTGGAATATGATTTAGCTCATAGTTACTATCACTACAATATTTAAGGATATTATTGACTGTATTCTGTATTGTGTGCCAAATAAAAAAATGAATAAACTTGCCCGTTTTTGGGTCAAATCTAGTAATCGAAATTCGACCCCCTTCTTGTGGACAGATTGATATTATATTTGATACTCACCTTCAACAATCACAATCAATCACAAAACAGCAACATCATGGCGGGTTACATACTTTTTTAGGGTTACAGTAAGCGAAAACCGATGAGCATAAGCATTTTTACTTTTAATCAAGACAACACATTTATCAAATTTTTATTTTATTTTCTTCAATACTTACCGAAACATGAAGTTTTATAAAAAATAATCACGGTTCTATTATTTATTTCAACAAGATATAATATTACACTTCAGTGAACAATTCCACAAAAACACATTTCATAGGTATTTGTTTTAGTTTGAATTCGAGATATTTCAAATTAGCCAATTTTGTAGACTGTTGGCCGTCAGAATAAATAACGAATTTTTGTTACAAAAGTTCCTCAGAATCTATAATTACTTACTGGCTTTAGCTTTTGAGGCTTCGTTAAGGTTAAGTAAGTGGAAACAATGCTCGGTTTACATTTATAATTTTAAACTTAGGGAAACTCGAGTCTTATTGCGAAATTAAAATTGTCTCGGTTATTTTTAATTTATTGTGAATAACGCGATTTAGACTCGATTTTGTAAAAATAATTTATGTTATTATTTTGTCAGAAAATTCACAAACTAAAAAGATCGAGAACCTTAAGATAGAGAGAAACATAAGTGGGACGCTACAAACAACAATAAAATATTTGTAGAGTACATTATTAGAGAGTTAACTAGAAGTTTTCAATCCTACGTAAGTAATTTTTTCGTAAGCTTGCTTGGTGATAATGTGAACTTAATTAGAACAGTTTGCGCTAAAAGCAAAAGCCAAGATAGCACGATTTACGCATCTGAAGTAGTACAATGCGAACATTGCGAACAGCGACCAGCGTGTCCAACCGGTACGTAACTACGCACTTCAGATGTAACCTAAAATCGACCTATACCTATCTTACGCGGCGCAAGATGAATACAACAATCCGTCCATCCATCAGCCATAGGACATCCGCTACTGGACATAGGCGACCCTATAGATCATGATCATCCCAGAATGTGAGAGTAGGTAATTATTTCAGATTTCGTAGTCATCTGTATTTAACACGCCAAACTTTGCTTCTTTATTTAACTCATACAGTTCTAAAAGCACCGAACCTTAATTTTTAATTGGACGTACAACAATTCAACAAACGAACTAAAAATCTAAACAACATTATTCATAAAAACCACCCAACTACTCTTTATTTACGAACTCTGCCACAGGCGCTCAACGTTGAAATTCACGCTCAAAATGTTGTGAAAATATGTTTCACGCAAACTTTAGCCGAATTCCTACTACAAAAAATCCATGACGTCACACCTCTGTAAACAATGTTAGTGCAAACGCGGTTGCAACTTTGAAATATTTTTAATTTACCCCTAAAGAGTGGGTACTGGGTAGAGTACTTTCATTACGCGGAGCGTACCTTTGAAGTTACCGCGATGCATATTACGATGTACTCCCATATTACTTTAGCAACCCCCTTGTTGAGTGTGCGGTGGGCCTGAGATATTTTTAACAATTCTTTTGTCGGGATTTTTAAATTTGTCGGGGAATTGGCGCGTGGTTGTGGCCACAGTATATTTGTACTGTTTTGGTCCTATTGTGAGAACATTTTTTAAAATATATAATAAGCAAGATGACTAAAAAAACAGAAATAGTCCGTAAGATTGACAATCAAAAAATATTAGGCACGTATTTTTTCTTTTGTCAATTAAACCAAAATTGATGAAGATATAGCTCGTCAAAGTTCCGCGTGACGTCACAACTGCCAAACAAATGTACAGACTTCTGTAAGATAGGTGACGTTCTGAGACCACGATAAAATTACCTATTGTTTGTATGACAATTAACTTTAAACAGCAATCGTGAGCATCTACTGTGGGTACATACCATGAAATGTTGTGAAAAGTGTTCGTATTATTATATTATTAGGGTGAATTACTAATGGCAAAATGTATAAATTACGTATACATTGTAATAAACATTTCAAAAATTTGTCACAAACGCTATAAGTTGGTACTAATGATAAACAGTTCACAAATTTGGCAGAACGAGCTAGCTTTGTTGGTAGAGCGTCGGGCTCGTGATCCGAAGGGACAGGTTCAAGTCCTGCGTTCGCGAGAAATTTTTGAATTTTTTAACACAAAAAATAACTTTTTGAAATAAACCTAGTGTGGTGGTATAAATGAAATATAATATTAAATTAGGCATAAAAGTTTTGATAAAATTTGTATGGAAATACAATGTTTCACAAGGTAGTGTTCAGTTAGAAAATGCCACTCGCGTTCATCCATCCAAATACTGACCGTGCGGATTTCGGTGATCGCTGACAAACACCTAGTCAAACTATGAGCGCAACTAAAAAACATTAAATTCAAAATATTTTACTTGATTAACTACCCATCTTTGAAAGCTACTGTATTATGCGAACGTGAGAAATGTAATCAGCGTTTGCAAAGAAAAATCGTTTTGTCACTCTGAGAAAGAAAAACCTAAGAAAAGTGCTATAAATCAACGGAAACGAAAAGTCGGACCTTGATGGCTCCCGCTCTGATTGAGGGCGAGATTCTAAATTTTAAATTAGGTTTGTTTTTATTCTGAAATCGTGGGACCAATCAGAGAACGCGAATTAGGTAAGTACTCGCTATATAAGTTACACGCAAATTGTGGGATCTTTTTTATTTTAATAATATCACTACATAGTATAAAACAAAATCGAATCTGTCCCTATGCGTGTAGCTTATATCATTAAAACTACGCAACGGATTTTGATGCTTGATTGCTTTGATTTTAATAGAGTAATTTAAGAGGAATATTTATATGTGTGGCGTTCGGTTTTCCGAATCACCCTTGTTTATGGCAACACCTAAATTCTAGAATTTCAACAATTGTGGATGATTCGAATACAATCTAAGTACTAAGCCTGAAAGCGATATTCAGATATCATTATGAGCCATTTTTAGGGTTCCGTACCTCAAAAGGAAAAAACGGAACCCTTATAGGATCACTTTGTTGTCCGTCTGTCCGTCTGTGTGTATGTCAAGACTTTATATCTCGAGAACGCGTAAAGATATCGAGTTGAAATTTAAACTGAATACGTATATCTATAGTGTCTTGCAGTTGTGTAAAAGCAAAACTTCTTAGTTATCGTTTAAAAAAGTTAGAGCCGTTTATGTCGTAAAAAACCGTATATTTCGACACTCACAAAAATCGAAACCTACAGGGTATTTCCCGTTGACATAGAACTATTAAATTTGGCGAAAAGCATTGTCTCAGATTACACATATAGGAATGAATCTGAAAACTGTACATTTTTATTTAAATCACATAAAAATAGGGCCTCAAAACTCACAAAATATTTGTTCAAAATTCAAAGTGAGTAAATCGTATCATATAAAATAACTTCATTAGTACATGCTAAAACAGATTTTTAATTATTTAACAATATGTTTGTACGGAACCCTCGATGTGCGAGCCTGACTCGCACTTGTCCGGTTTTTATTATGGGGACAACCCAGAATTCAAGACAAAATTCAGCTGTCCCGTACACAATTGAAGCTTGGATAAAATTAACCTATTCTTAGCTGCTTTTTCTGGATTCTGAGTTGGCCCCACTAGTTGTGAAATAATGTGTTGTGATGCAATCATGTAAAACAGGTCAACGGTGTCACCGCTTATCATTAGGCTGAGTGCCAGCTTAAATTGTCCACTGTCAAATATGTTCAATGAGCATAAAATTAAATTCTCTGATTTCAAAGATCTGCTCAACATATGTGTCGAAATCAATCAAGGTACAATGTAATCGCCAGTGGACGCTTCTTTCAGTTTACAATCATTTATAAAGACGGCTTTGATTAGAATTTGGTTTCTAAAATTTTTTTTAAAAGAGTACGCAGAAAATTCATGCCAAAAATTAGTTCGAAATCCCATTAGGGTAAGGGCACTTCAAAAATGCTCACAAGCGTTTGTGTGTCATGTCGGTGTCAATCGTGGGAGGAAGGTAACACAGTGGAGGCCACAAATCAAGAATTGAATTGATTTGAACACAGTGGAGAAGTGACAGTGAGTTACTTAGATTAGTCCTGTCATTTGAAAGATGGAATCAAACATTTTTCACAAGTTGGTACCCATACAGATAATTTATGCCAAAAATTCATTCGAAAACATATTGGAGAAGTAGCAGAGATATAATTTAGATTGCAGTGAAAGCACGCGAGGATTTAGGATTTAGGTAATGCTCATCAGTAAACAAAAAAATATAGGTACCAAGTCGATATTAATGCTTCAGGAAGTCAAGGAGAGGGCATTGATACCTACATTCACTGTACTGATAAATCTGTAAATGATGAAACTGACGATGTACATATTGAACTTCTTAATTCTATCCTAATTGAAGATGTTTTTTTGTTTACAGTAATATAAAGCCCGATTACAGGGGCGCCATCGTAATTATAATAGCTAAATAGCCTAGTTCTGTTTTTTTTTTTCACTTTAGTCATTCGATAGAGAGAACGCTTTTTACGTAGCTACTAAATTTACGTTGGCGCCTCTGTAATCTTATAATCATGTATAATCTCAGAAATACAGGGGATATTTGAATTTGACAAAGATTTTACGCAACAAAAACTAAACGACGAATGCCATTTCATGATGGAAACCATACACGGGTAATCTACGTCATCGTTTTTTTCCTACTGTACCGTATTATACCTGCCGGCTTTATTCACTGCTGAACATAGTCCCACCCACAAAGAGCAGTCGGGCCATGTCCATCAATCTGACTCAGTGTAGGTTGGTGGGCTGATGGGTTCACATACTTACACCATAGAATTTCTTCTATGGACTCGTTCAGCTAGTCAACCGTCCGACCACGAAAGGCTACGAAAAGAACACTTTTTGACGTATGAAAATGTGACAGATATATATACTTTGCCATAACGCTGTCTCGCTCTGACACGTCGATAGAAATATTAGTTCGTGCCCATCCTAGCCCGGCTGGTAGCCTCACTATATTTTCCATTACCGAAAAAACTAGATAATCCTTATACCTACAGGGTTATATAGAACTGGTTCACTAAGCCATAAGGGAGTAAGTAAGTAAGTTCGTAGGTAAGTATAAGCCTGGCTAGCCATTGTGTCGGGAGTTTTTAAGCCGCCTGAAGGCCTCTGACACGGCTATATGGTTAAACAACCGGGACCTTCAATTTAACGGGTCATCGCAGCCACGGTAGCGCTCAGTTATAAATGCCACCCGCGGTTGCCCAACCGAAAACTGACCGTGCTGAACGTTGCTTAACTTCGATATAATCGCTTACTAACACCTTAGTCAAACTACACTATAAGCGCTACGGTAGTGATTCAGCTCACAGTTGTTAACCCAGATATCGGCTGTTTTCTAAGTCACCTCTCCTTTTAATGGTATTCCTAATGTTCTTCATATTAGTAATAAGCTCCAAGTAGCCCAACGAGCTATGGAGAGGTCTTGTAGTCTCTTTGCGAGATCGGATCAGGAATGAGGAGATCCGTAGAAGAACCAAAGTTACCGACATATCCCAGCGGATCGGCAAGTTGAAATGGCAGTAGTCAGGGCACATAGCGTGGTCGAAAAGTTCTCGAGTGGAGAGCACGTACCGGCAAGCGCAGCGTATGACATCCGACCAACGAGGTGTACAGACGACCCCATTAAGACTGCAGGATTGCACTGGATGCAAACCATTTCCAAGCAGTCTTATTGGAGATCCACAGCGGAGGCCTATGTTCAGCAGTGACCGTCCTATGGCAGATAGATGGATAGATGATTCGTATGTATGTATCTAATTATTTTCTCAAATGTGTCTTGTTCCTCCGCTGTGGCTCAAGTTAAAGTAGGTTCAGTAACTTCGTCGCATCCAATAAAACTTGCTCGATGGCGTCTAATCCCAGACACCGCGTGAATAAATACGAGCTGTGAGTTTACTTAGCACGTGTTGTACTTCTGGGATTGTGTTTACTGTGGGAAGAAGTTAGACTAATTTTCGACTACTTTCAATCCGCAGTTTTCATCTATTATCGAAAACAAAAAGCATCACCAGTAATGCCCCATCGACCACCTGTTCCATAGTACCGAAAACAAGCTATTGAGTTTTCTAAAAGATACCACGTAATGGCAAGCTCGGCGCAGGACATCCGCCTGCCTACAGGGAAGACCGACGACTTAATTAAGACTGCAAGGACAAACAACATGCTAGACATTTCTTAACCGTTTTATTTACAGGCCTATATCCAGCAGTAGATGTCTAACTGCTGATATGATGATGAAAAAAGTTTTTTTAGGATGAAGAGCCATAGGATATCTACCTACTGCAGGATATAGGCCTCCCCTATAGATATCAAGTGAGACCGGATACAGAACCGGCTCTTCATGAGGTTTTTTTTCACCTCTTGAATGTATATTTATTTTTACTCTCTAGTACTTATTTTTCTTCATTTAATAGATATCATATTCAAAGATTGCCGACTGTCACGGTGGCTCAGCGGTTAGTGACCCTAACTTCTGGATCAAAGAAGCGTGGGTTCGATCCCCACCCAGGGCAAATATTTATGTGATGAACATTGTAATAATTTAATTCTAATTTAATCGTAATGTATAAATGTAAAGTGACTACCTGCCAATAATGTATGATTTTTTTTATGCATGAGTCTTAGTTACTTGAAAAAACATTTTACAGGTTGTTTTTTTTATTCAGTGCACAATTTTTTATCGCGCAATGGATATCATTAATAGAACATATTTCGCTCAACAAATGTTGTTTTTAATCTTTAGCGATTTGGACACATTATTATTATATACTACGAGACTAATCGCGCACTAAAATTATGAGATAAATAAATACCTCCTCATCCCGACGTTTCGGCCGAGTTGCACCGACCGTGGTCACGTAACATATTTTACTCATAAAAAGATCGATATTTTTTTCATAAATTTTTTGTCAAATTAATCCAAAGAAAATTATATTGCATGCATCCTACTCTCCAGACAATAACTACCTACCAAAACGTCTCGGGCGTAGGTACGACGCGGCCACGTAGGTACTCAGACGTAGGCTAAAGTAGGGTGACATTGATTACTCCGTTCATCTGTACACTTTCTCTTGAAGTTATTTCAATATTTTTGTACTAAAGTGAGTTAAACCAATGTAGGGGTTTAATTGTTTGTTTATTATACTTTTCGTATGCAAAGTATGTGCACTGGAACAGAAATCATCCTGTGTAAGTGTTTGCTCTGTGTCTGGGTGTTATTTAGTTACTATCTATATAAGTATGTATTTAAAAATAAGTATAATATGTAGTATATCAGTCAGCCATACCACAAGCTTTGCTTAGTTTGGGGTCGGAGGACGTGTGTAAGATGTCCCAAAATATTTATTTAAAATATTCAAAGATTGAAAAACAACAGAATTACTATAAATTCATAATAATATACTAATTATTTATTTTTCAGTTGTTAGTAAGAAACATCCGATATACTCTACTCTAATTTAAATCAGAGGTTGCATACAAAAATTTCAATAACTTTTGACAAAATATACGGAATAGCTATTTTATGAATATAACAATATCTTTGAATATGTGTCGTTTAAAAGCATCCAGTATAAAACTACCCAACTCTTATCAGATTGTACTAACTATTGAATGTGGGTTTTTATAGCTTTGGGTCTCTCCTTAAAAGTAATATGCAATTTTGGTTTAAGCTTTCCTCAAAATGACGCAGAAGCTACGCAAATATTAAACTGTAAATATAAGTAGTTCAGAGGCATTTCAATGCTTATGCTATGGTGGATGCAAGCCACTTCCAACCGTTTTTACTATAAATCTATGGCAGATTTATATTTAGTGGACGTCTCATGGCTGATGAAAGGTTAGATGACTAAAAATATAACTAGGACTTATTATATTTTCAGATAGATTATAAAATATTATTAGAGACGTATTTTTTCTTTTGTCAATTTAACAAACATTGATGAAGAAATAGCTCGTTAAAATTCTGTGTGACGTCACGAGTGCTCTACAACTAAATGTACGCACTCTAGTGACGCCACTCCCAAACTTTGACAAGGTTTATGTTTGTCATTTATTGTTTATAATAATTAACAAAATTATTTAATTATGTTATATATATTTTTGTGTGTGTATATTTCAGTGGGTTCTGGGGAACATTCCCAGGGGCATTGCCCTGTGTGCCACCCACCGCGTCGCAGGTTGCGGATAGCGAAACGGCTCTCAGATATGGGGGCTAGCTGCGTTGGCAGTCGCGGACAGCTGGGCGGTCCGTCTAGAGGGGTGCTGAGAAATACTCATGGCAGAGATTTCTCTATAAAAAGGCGCGAAACCCGATGAAAGCGGACGGCAGTGGCGAGTAGGAGCCGCCACTCAAATCAAAGCTCGGACCCGGGGAGATCTACCTCGTAAGCCCTGGAAGGCAATTGATCTAGGAGATGCACACTCCGAAATTACAGTGCGACCGCTGCCTTGTGGGAAGATGTTGGATCATCAAAGGCTAGGGCGTCATCCCGAAATTGTGATGTGTGGGGCCTTGGGAAAGCTCTGCACTATTCTCCCAATTATCGTAATGAAAATGAACAATAATGAGAGTGATTTGCCTTGCGATCCGGCTAGCACCCGGCGCTTGCAGGTACCCGGGCCTGCAAGTGAGAAATTGGTTACCGAAGACTGTAAGAGGGTGGGTACCCAGGCCCCCTTACCAGTTAATACTACTGGTCTTAAAGACAACAAGAAGCTGACCCAGCAAATATTTCATCCGAGTTTATTCCTGCAAAGGCCTAGGAGTGCATCACTAAGTTCCATGACTGATGCCAACACTCACATTGATCCTAGAACCCTGAACATCAGAGACTCCAACCCAAACAAGACCGAGCCCCCTACGTGGCAAAGAGAACCAAAGCTCCGAAATTCCAAGAAGAGGAAAGTGTCTTCACCGTCTCCTGAAAGGATAGTGGTCAATAATAGATTCAGCAATCTCCCTGTCGATCAGGAAGAAGAAAATGAACTGGAAACTCAGAAAAAAGTTCCAAAACCACCAGCTATAATGTTGTATGGAATCGAAGATCTTAACAAGCTTACAGAATTGTTAGAGAGCGTAGCCAACAAAACAGACTTCGTCTACAAAATCATTAACAAAAACCAACTTCGTGTTAATTGTGCGAATGTAGATGCATATAAATCCATTATGGAGGCTATTAGAGGCCAAGGACTAATTGGAAATACATTCAATAGAAAAGACAGAAAACCCTATAGAGTAGTTATCAAAAATCTTCATCACTCAACACCCATTAACGAGATCAAAGAAGCTCTGGAAGCCACAGGTAACACAATAATCGGGGAAATTGTCAATGCAAAGTATGGACCTGAAAAGAAACCTACCTCCACATTCTTTGCTACCTTCCAACAAAGTCCGAACAATATGGAGATAAAGAGCATCAAGTACATAAACTACCAGTCGGTCACAATTGAAGAACCAAAGAAGCGTAACACGATCGTTCAATGTCAAAGATGCCAGCAATATGGACATTCCAAAAATTATTGCATGCGACCATACCGCTGTGTGAAATGTGCTCAAGCACATAGAACAGCAGACTGTCCTAAGACTGATCGTAATACTCCAGCGAAATGTGCTCTGTGCCTCGGTGCTCACCCAGCAAACTTTAAGGGATGTGAAGTATATAAGGAAATATTGTCGAGAAAATCAAGCAAACAAGCACACCTAAGAGCTCGAGTAAATATGAGACCACCTGAAAAGTTGATTGTCCAAGACAAACCACAATACTGCATACCAACAACTAATGTTGAAAATCAATCAACTTCACAACCACAACACAAACCCAGTGCTTGGAAATCTAACACAAACACCAAGACGAGACCAAGCTACGCTGACACCAAAGTAAGCTATGAAAAAACTACAAATCCTGAGACAACTACAACAAACAAAATCGAAGGGATGCTTCTCAAACAAGCACAAAATTTCGATCTTATCCTACAACAAATGAGCACTTTGATTAACCTCATAACAACCCTCGTAGCCAAGTTGTCATAATGGCTTCCCTCAAGATAGCAACGTGGAACCTAGACGGGCTGTCTCCTAACGTGGAAGAGGTAGAAGTCTTTTTGAACACCCACAACATAGACATTCTATTAGTGTCTGAATCACACCTTACAGAGAACAGTAGTATTAATATACGCAACTATAAAATCTATTCCACCAACCACCCGGACGGCACTGCACATGCAGGAGCAGCCGTAGTTATAAAAACTAATATTAAACATCATGAACAACCACAGTACAAAAAACCCCACATACAAGCGGCCACTGTAACTGTTGATGATAAAAATGGAATGTTTAATGTGTCTGCCATTTATTGTCCCCCAAAGTACAGTATTAAAGAGGAACACTATGAACATCTATTCAGCACCCTAGGACCACGCTTTATAGTTGGCGGTGACTGGAACGCCAAACATGTTCATTGGGCCTCTAGACTTACCACTACTAGAGGACGAGAGCTCAAGAAGTCTATAGATAAGAATAATCTTACCACAATCTCAACTTCTGAGCCGACCAACTGGCCATCAGACCCTAACCGACTCCCTGATGTAATAGACTTCTTCATAGTAAAGGGTCTATCGAGACTTGGACACCAAGTGCAGACGTGTCTGGACTCGTATACCAATCATGTGCCTGTAATACTCACTATTGGTACTACTGTTCTGGACGTGGAACGCAATACGAAAATATATAACAAACGCACCGACTGGCAATGTTTTAGGGAGTTGATCAATGAGAGACTTGAACTAAATATAGCACTGAAAATTGAGGCTGACATTGACGACGCTGTACGCAAACTGACTTCAGTGACTCAAGAAAGCTGTTGGATGTCTACTCCTGAGGTTGTCGATCGTCTCCCTCAGAGTAAAACATATTCTGATTCCATTCGGCAAAAAATACACGAAAAAAGAAGACTACGTCGAGTGTGGCATAACAGTAGGCACCCAGATGATAAAAAGGAACTAAACAAAGCAATTCGAGAATTGAAAAATCTTATTACAGAAGCTAATAACACTGCACTGGATACATACTTGGAGGATCTGTCAGCCACAAAGACAACGAATTACTCTTTGTGGAAAGCTTGTAAGAATCATGATAGACCACTACACCAAAAACCACCCCTACGATCATCTGATGCACAGTGGTTTAGAACTGACCAAGACAAAGCTGAAGTTTTTGCAAAGCATCTCAGTCTTGTTTTCACGCCAAATGAAACTGCTTCGAATGTAGATGAAACAGATATCGACCTGATTCTCAATCAAGATCTCCAACTTGACGTACCTCTGAAGTTAGTAACACCCAGAGAAATACTCAGAAACCTCAAGACCCTAAAGAATAACAAAGCTCCTGGGTATGATCTTATCGACAAAAAGGTTCTTGAGGAATCACCACGTAAGGTCATGGTATATCTTACTATATTATTCAATGCAATGTTGAGAGTTGGATACTTCCCGGATCTTTGGAAGGTTTCTACTATTAAAATGATACATAAGCCTGGCAAACCAATCCATGAAGTAACCTCGTATAGACCAATCAGCCTCTTGCCAATAATGTCCAAATTATTTGAAAAGTCACTTCTACATAGAATAATGAAAGCTATAACAGAAAAATCAATTATCCCAGACCATCAATTTGGATTTAGACAAGAACATGCGACTGTAGAACAGGTCCACAGAGTCTGCAGAGTAATAAGAACATCAATAGAAAAAAAAGAATACTGTTCATCAGTCTTCTTAGATATACAACAAGCATTTGATAGAGTCTGGCACAAAGGCCTGTTGTTTAAAATAAAATCAATACTACCACATACTTTCTATCAAATCTTGAAATCTTACCTGAGTGACAGATTATTTCAAGTGAGAGAGAACAACAGCACTTCAAACTTCTATGAAGTTTTTGCAGGAGTCCCACAGGGTTCTGTACTTGGACCTGTGTTATATACGCTGTACACATACGACTTACCGCAGTGTCCTGGTGTTACTGTTGCAACCTTTGCGGATGATACAGCCTTGTTATCCTCAGACAAATGCCCGATTCAAGCTTCACGAGTCCTGCAAGACAACATAGACAAGATAGAGAAATGGCTTGCCAAATGGAGGATTGTTGCCAATGCTTCAAAATCAGTGCACATAACTTTTACACTCCGCAAAGAAGATTGCCCTCCAGTCAGATTAAATGACACGCAACTATTACACCACAATACAGTGAGATACCTGGGGATGTATTTGGACCGCAGACTTACCTGGCTGAAACATATCCAAACAAAACGGGATGAGATCAACCTAAAATACAAGGGCCTTTACTGGCTGCTCGGACGTAACTCCAAGCTATCAGTGGATAACAAGTTGCTATTGTACAAATCGATCCTAAAACCTATTTGGACCTATGGAATACAATTATGGGGCGCAGCTAGTGCCTCCAACATAATGGTCATCCAAAGAGTACAAAACTACATCCTAAAGCAAATATCAAACGCACCATGGTTCATCAGAAACACAGAGGTCCACGAAAATCTTGATGTGCCCATGGTGAAAGATGAAATAGAGTCTCATGGAGCGAGATACAAAACAAGGCTGGAAAACCATCCGAACCCCCTGGCGGGTCAACTCACTATCCCTGAAACCATACTTCGACTCAAAAAGCGGCGGGATATTTTTGATAAGGATTAACAATAATCCATAAAATAAATAGGCTAGCTCCGCTGGGAGTTGCTCTATAAACGCCAAAAAGAACGCAACTCATCTGCTTATAGACTGATTGCACGATCAAAACACAAAAAAAAAAAAAAAAAAAAAAAAAAAAATATATTTTTGTAACTAATAAATTATTATACATATTTGTAAACTTTAAGTACGTATTGAGTGGTTGAACCGGCTTGTTTTTTCTTTCCTTTATGTATCTTATTTTAGGAATAGGCCTGTTATTGGCTATATATACTTATCTGTATAATTATGTTTAATGTAATTTTTTGTGCTGTTGGCCTGTAAATAAATAAATAAAATAAATAAATATATTAAAACAATAATTTTTATATCCAGCCATCATGCGTACTGTGACGATTATAAAACTATTTTGGCATTTATAAATATTTCGATGTACTAAGTTAGGTAGGTACATAGAACAAAGTAGATGTATGCTAACTTTAGTGATGTAAACATAATATTTATCGACTATCGATAAATTCTGCTCACGCGCTTTCTCCTATTATCATAAACACGATTCGATTAATATCGATCAGGTATCAGGTGTCGCCGAAGCGCATTGTCGAGTCAATCAATGAGTCAATACATAGGATTGAGTGACAGCAATGAAACATCACGGATATCCAGGGTGGATAGCTGATGCCGACATTAATTTGAACCATTAAAATCAATAAAAATAAAAATAATCATTAAATTTAAAAACATTCCAAACAAACTAAATCACTACATAATATAAAACAAAGTCGCTTCCCGCTGTCTGTCTGTCTTTATGTATGTATCTTTAAAACTACACAACGGATTTTGATGCAGTTTTTTTAATAGATAAAATAATTCAAGAGGAAGGTTTATATGTATAATACACCTGCGAAGCCGGGGCGGGTCACTAGTAGCTGAAACAAAGACCACAAAATATTGGCATGAAATTGTTAGGTACCTACTTAGGTGTGGGTTTTATTTAGGTACACATTTTGTGATCTAATTACGAAAGCTCTAGAAATATTCAGTGAATCGTTTCAAGCGTACTTTTGTAATAATATATATATAAAGTAATAAGCCATCGTGAAAAACACCCACGTATTATTCGTGAGGTCGTGCGTTCAAATCCCAGTCTCTACCTATGAGAACGAACTCAGGTATGTACGGACTTTCACACCACTGGCTTCTTGATAAAGGAAAACATCGAGATGCAACCTGCATACGTCCGTAGGAGATTAATTAAATGGCGTGTGTGAATTTATCAACCCGCACTAGGCAATCGTGGTGGATATGGCCCAATCTGCCTACGTGGGTAGGCCTATTCAATAGAGGGCTATCAAAAATGGCCGGTACAGTACAGTACAACGTTTTAAAGTTTTTCGGACTAATTAGACTAAATATCTAATAATATTGTTTTTACCCAGTCACCAAGCTTATGAACGACCTCTAGATTTCAATAATAAGTTTCATTTTCTCAACAAATAATCTCTCTGCATTTTTCTGTCTAAATAGCAAAAGTGCTAGAAATGTTCACTGGATCATTTCAATTGCGGCTCCGTAATCTGACATCGGCTGTCAGTTTTAGATGTAACTTGACGCTGTCGAGGTAATCAACGAGCTCTTCTAGTCTACGTTTCTAACTGACGTGACCTGATTGCTATGTTTCTATGTTGCATTTAATTCACGAGTAAACTGGTCCATACCATTATACTAATCGGAATCTAAAATCTATTTGTAGGTTTCAAACGCTCTTTTGTTTTATTTTTATTCTTTGGTACAGATGCATACATATAAGTGACTCTGTTAAAAGAATTTCTAGTAATACCTAATTTCATTTTAAAAATGGGTAATGTTGATGACAAATATGCTCACTTAAATTGATTTTTTCACACATTTTCCTGTCTAAATTACAAAATTGCTTGCCTTGTTAACTAGATTATGTAAGACACAGCTCTGTAGTCTGACATTTGACGTCAGATTTAGATGTAATTTGACTCTGTCGAGGTAATCAACGAGATTCTCTAGTCTACGATCCTGACTGACGTGACCTAGTTGTTCTGTTTCTATGTAGCATTTAATAAGCAATCTTGCTGTATAATAATTACCACTATACTGATTTATGTTTACAATTTAGTGGCAAGTTTCTAAACACTTACCATTTACAGGTAGTTTGCATTTTATTTGTTTTAGTCATCAACTTGTGCACAAATTGCTAGAAATTACTAAAATCTTTCACTGGATCATTTCAAACGTGGCTTCGTAAACTGACGTCGGCTTTCAGTTTCAGATGTAACTTGACGCTGTCGAGGTAATCAACGAGCTTCTCCAGTCTGTTTTCTGTCTGACGTGACCCAGTTTCTTATTTTCAATGGGCATTTGAAGTAGATTAAAGCTTAATCTAGGTTTTGTTGCATAATTTGCATTTAAAATCTAGCTGTAAAGTTTTTAATTTGCTTTGACAAAGTTACAAAAATGTGTATTTAATGAAAAATATGAAAGAATTGATATTGAACTCTACATTTTTTACGGTTATTAATTCTAATAACTAAAATGCTTACATCGATTTGTCCTCAAACACACTTTAGTGACCTTTGACTGGACAATTATACTGTTATACTGTACAAGTTATTACAATAACAAAATCGGGGTTTTTACTTGCTTGTGATCGAAAATAAAGCAAGCAGATTTTTCTTAAAATATTGTATTAACGGGAAATTAATAGCATATTGTTGTTATTATTGTAGTGTGCGTAATTTTTGGTGTAAATGGAATAGATTTTTCAACTTTAGTTTCCATAATAAATTCAGTTTCGGAATGATTCATAATAATAATAAATATTTGTGGACATCTTACACGCGGCCTCTGACCCCAAACTAAGCATGGCTTGTGACATGGCTGCCAGAGACTGATATACTACATATACATATTTTTAAATACATACTTATATAGATAGTGACTAAATAACACCCAGACACAGAGCAAACACCTATGTTCATCGCATTAATATTTGCCCTGGGCGTGGATCGAACCCACGCCTCTTTGACCCAGAAGTCAGGGTCACTAACCACTGAGCCACCGAGGCAGTCACCACACGCGAGTACTGAAATCCACATTGCTTTCAGTACTCGCTTATCTCGAAATTTTTGAATGTGTCTACTGGATCGGGAATGCTGGTAGACTGAAATACTGAAATCTCTACTAGATCGAAAGCTTGAATGAAAACTGGATCAATGCAAACGCTCCCCCACACCACAACTACCCCTATCAGGTACCGGCCGTTGTCGACTCAATCAATGGACGTGAATGGCCGCCCTAATTAATTAATGCTGATCATTCACGTGCGTTTGTTTAGCTTTGACTCAATCAGCCGCAGCCAGGGCTTTACGGAAATTATATATTTGTAACTACTATCTGTAATAGGTGATTCATAATTGAGCAAAAAGGAAAAGTCACACTAAAATATTTCTAAAATAATTAATTTTCGCAAAAAATGGAACAAATTACTTTAGTTATTCCAATCTACGTAGGTATTTACCGCACAAAATAGATGTATAAGTACCATTTTTATATTAATGTTAATTTTTTTTCACAAATAGCTTAGCCAATTTTGATATAGTTAAAATGGAATCATCATCAAATAAAATCATACTCGCATAACATTCCTGACTTTTTTTTGAAGTAAGTAGGTAGATTAATAAATACACTCAAGACTCATGCCGCTAAAAACGAATTAATTGTGCCAGAGAAACTTTTTATTTCTTTTAAAATATCTGCGCGGCTCAAATTCAAGCCCTGGATAAAATTCATCATCATCAGGATCAGGAGAATCATTTAAATAATACTAGTAACTCTCCGAACAGTCTACTGTTCTACACACCTCTTTAATTGAATATTTATAGCTAATCGCTCTGGAGCGATTTGGTTACTGGCAAATCTTATTATGATTTAGATACTAAACAATTTTACTATTTTTTGCCGAGATTGTCTGATAAATAGTGCGACAGAAAATTTCCCCCCTTTTTGAGGAAAATACCTCCCCAAAGAGTTATCTTTGTGATTAGCATTTCAAAAATTTGAAGCTTGCGTAGGAGGCGAGCTAGCTCAGTGGTTAGAGCGTCGGGCTAGTGATCCGAAGGGGCAAGGTTCGAATCCTGCGTTCGCTTCATGTTTTTGAAATGCTTATCACAAAGATAACTCTTTGAGATAAAAATCTAGTGTGGAAAACACTTAAAATAAACATCATAACATTGATTAAGCAGTGTGTCATCTCTCGTCAATCTTTAGAAGTTCTAATAACTTCTAGTTGAGTGATAACCTGTCTAATACGGGTATCACAGGTGGCGCCACCAACGCTATAAGTTGGGAAATGTAAGCACTTCAGAAATTTGAAGCTTGCGTAGGAGGCGAGCTAGCTCAGTGGTTAGAGCGTCGGGCTAGTGATCCGAAGGGGCAAGGTTCGAATCCTGCGTTCGCTTCATGTTTTTGAAATGCTTATCACAAAGATAACTCTTTGAGATAAAAATCTAGTGTGGAAAACACTTAAAATAAACATCATAAAATACCTCCCCTATCAAAATCGCCGACGACATAACAAATTCATTAATACTTAGAACCTGTGTAGCGATTTTGTCGAGATTCGTTAAAAAATGAGACTTGTAGAGGAAACCCTGCAACAACAGGAGAGACAAAAGCAAAATCACTGTGTTAAGCGTGTAAAACACAGACCTTCGCTTTCGCTCGGCCTATTAATGATGAAACATTGTTGTCTTATCCTCTAAACTCAGACTTAAAACCAGGATTATAAGTATATTTACCACTTTACTTTTCAGTTTCTTTGTATTACACAGCTGATAAAATCAAACGCAATCCTCCTGTCACTTTTGGCAGCCGCGAGCATCTGTCTGTGTTACCAGTAACCATTCTGAAATATATTCGCATCAGACAGATGCTCGTCACCACAGATTACAAATATAGAAGGTTTACTGCTAGAATTTACACAGTATTTTATATTAATAAGTCTGTAATCTTACAACATAAACTATTACTGGCTTAGATACGCCATAGTTATATGGGGTAACAGCACCGATGTAAATTAACCTGTTAATCAAACTAAAGAAATGCATTAGAATCATAATGAATGTCCGGAGACGTGATAGCTGCAAACTAGGGCATGCAAAAACCGGGTGGTTTTGAAAAACCGGGTTTTTCGGGTTTTGATTTAAAAAACCGGGTAAATCGGGTTTTTCGAGTTTTTCGGGTTTTTTTTTTGGTAAGTATATGAAAATACTAAAAATAATGGTTTGTTTGTTTGTTTATGACCCTGTACTGTCCCAGTGTTGGGCAAAGGCCTCCCCTCGAGATTTCCAGTTGCGTCGGTCTTGTTCTGATACCTGCCAATTTGGATTAAATGTATTCGCGCTATCTAATAGAGAGTGCAGACTCTCTATTAGATAGGCCTCTACGAGGCCGCACCGAGTTGGGACCCCATTCGGAGGTGATTTTATCCTTCTTTTAGGTCTTGTCTCGTCTGGAAGGTGACTATTTGCCCAAGATAGATGTAATCGTGAACGTATATGTCTTCGTCATCGACAGTTACCCGACGTTTGATGCCATTGGTCATCACTTTGGTCTTTAACATGTTCATCCGCAATCCAACCTAGAGGCTTGCAGTGGTTAAATTTTGTGGCATTGATTGCAGCTCTCTGGCTGAAGAAGAGAAGATAACGATATCGTCTACAAAATGAAGATTAGTTAACCTTTTTTTACCGATATCAACACCACTTCTATCCCAGCTTGCCGCCAGCTTTCCGAAAACTTCTTCGAGGACGCCCGTGAATATTTTCGGGGACAGTGGGTCTCCCTGTTTAACATATTTCTCTATTGCAAATGCTGGGCCAGAAGATTGTAATTTTGTTGCAGCGGTACTTTGAGAATAGATGAGGCGGAGAAAATTAACGTGTGTGATGATATCAAATGCTTTTCAACCGAAGAAACAGAGGAGGTACTCAACTCGACGCGTATACGAGTATGTATAAATATGTTGTGTATAACCAAACCAATAACCTATATAACCAATAGCGCGGCCAGAGATCCAAGACCCAGCTTACCTGACAGTTCACCAAAGATATTCCGGACATCAGCCTGTACGAGATTAGAATGACCCTGAATTAATTTAAGAATAACAAGGCGCCGGGTGATGACGGTATCACATCAGAGCTGCTGAGAGCGGGTGGAACACCGGTACTAAAAGTCTCCCTAAGCTTTTCAACACCGTCGTCCTCGAGCGCATCACGCCAGAAGCATGGAGCAGAAGCGTGGTTGGTGGTGTTGTTTTTCAAGAAAGGTGACAACATCTTATTTGAAGAACTATAGACCCATCTCACTTCTGAGCCATGTTTATAAGCTGTTTTCAAGGGTCTCGAGCGTAGGCTTTATGAGCCTTCCGAAAAAGCCGCATTCATACGCTGCGGCAGGTTATACAGAAGACCGACGAGTATAATTTGCCACTTTGCTTAGCGTTTGCGGACTATGAGAAAGCCTTTGATTCGGTCGAGGCATGGGCTGTGCCCGAGTCTCTCCAACGATGCCGTATTGACTATCGGTACATCAAAGTGTTGCAGTCTTGTATAATAACGCCACTATGTCGGTCTGAGTACAGGAAGAAAGATCCAAAGCGATCCCTTTAAAAAGAGGCATAAGTCGTAATTTCTTCGAAACTGTTTACGGCTACTTTTGAGAAGCGTTCAAGCTCCTAGAATGGAAAGGATTGCATCAATGTCAATGGCGAATACCTCACTCACATTCGGTTTGCCGACGATATAGTAGTCATGGCAAAATCGATAGAAGAGCTCAGCACGATTCTGGAAGGCCTCGAATCGGGTTTCTCAACAGTCTTAAGATGAACATGGTCAAGTCGAAAGTCAAATGTGATTCCCATGTTGTACCCTCTTCGATTTATATTGGGAACTCGGTTCTTGAAGTCGTTGACTCGTACGTCTACTTAGGACAAGTAGTCCAGTTAGGTAGGTCCGACTTCAAGAAAGAGGTCAATCGCCGAATCCAACTCGGCTGGGCAGCGTTCGGAAAATTGCGTAGCCTCTTCTCATCCGACATACCTCAGTGCCTCAAGTCGAAAGTTTTAGACCAGTGTATGTTGCACGTGATGACTTATGGCACATAAACGTGGTCTCTCACTATGGGCCTTATTAGTAAGCTCCAAGCAACCCAACGAGCTATGGAGAGGGCTATATTTGGAGTCTCTCTGCGAGATTGAATCAGAAATGAGGAGATCCGTAGAAGAACCAGTTACCGACATAGCCCAACGGATTGGCAAGTTGAAATGGTAATGAGCTGGGCACATAGCGTGGAGGACTGATGACCGATGGGGTCGAAAAGTTCTCGAGTGGAGACCACGTACCGGCAAGCGCAGCGTAGGACGTCCACCCATAAGGTGAACGGATGACCTTATTAAGACCGCAGGATCGCGCTGGATACAAGCCGCTTCCAACCGGTCGAGATTCATAGGGGAGGCCTATGTCCAGCAGTTGGACTTCTTATGGCTGATGGATGGATGGATGGATGATATTTCTTTTGTTTGTTAATTTCAACAATCGAGCTTTCCTTTATGTATAATTTACAAATACGAGTATTAGACAAACGTGCAAAATATATCACGCTTAGTTTTACTACTTAGCGTAGCAGAGACTGTCAGACTAATGTAACAATACAAAAAGGCGGCGGTTGATAGCATTTCGGTCAAGACGAGACAAAACGCGTCCCATTACGCTTATAACGCTACAGCGCTCTGCCTATATGACGATACTCACTAATTCACTATGTAAAGCGAGAGAAAGAGAGAATGAGGACTTTCGCACTTGAATTTCATCCTTAGCACGTAGTTATATAATAGTCATTGGTCAATGGTACATTAGGCGTAATTTTATACATAAAAAAAAGTGTTAGAGCAACTAGATGACAATAATGTAATACGAATAATGTATTACGAAGGAGTTAATATGTGAATTTTAAAAAATCGTAGAAAAACCGAAAAACCCGAAAAAACCGGGTTTATAACTAGAAAAAACCGAGTTTCAAATGCGGTCGGTTACCCGGTTTTTTCGGTTTTCGGTTAACCGGGTTGCATGCCCTACTGCAAACCACACTTTCAAAAACAGAAAATATTAACCCTGTCTTGCATATACATATTAGAAGCCACGCTATTTGTCAAAAAACCGGACAAGTGCAAGTCAGGCTCGCACATCGAGGGTTCCGTACAAACACGTTGTTAAAATAATTAAAAACCTGTTTTAGCATGTGCTAATGAAGTTCTTTTATATGATACGATTTATTCACTTTGAATTTTGAACCCATATCTTGTGAATGTTGAGGCCCTATTTTTTTGTGATTTAAATAAAAATGTAGAGTTTTCAGGTTAATTCCTATATGTGTACTCTAAGACAATGTTTCTCGCCAAATTTCATAGTTCTTTGTCAACGGGAAGTACCCTGTAGGTTTTGGTTTTTGTGAGTGTCGAAATATGCGATTTTTAACGACATAAACGGCTCTAACTTTTTCAAACAATAACTGAGAAGTTTTTATTTTATACAACTGCAAGAGACCATAAATATACGTATACAGTTTAAATTTCAGCTCGATATCTTTACGAGTTCCCGAGATAAAAAGTCTTGACATACACACAGACGGACAGACGGACAACAAAGTGATCCTATAAGGGTTCCGTTTTTTCCGTTTGAGGTACGGAACTATAAAAACACCCTAATTTATTTAAAGTCACACCAAACCCCCGCCGAGAGAACCAGCTATTGGCTCCCGAACCTCTGATGGAAATCGTTAAGAAAAGACCAGAATACACTATAATCAAAATATTTAATAAACTACCCCAATCATTAAGAGATGAACTAAAGATAACTATGTTATCAGATACTATAACCTTCAAAACAAAACTGACAAATCTGCTTTTAACAAAATGCTATTATAGCGTACAGGACTACCTTGATGATAAAGCGCCTTGATATCACGACATTACCTATCTACATAATGAATAAAAAATAAAACAATATATATTACATAGGTTATACAAAGACACTTAACAGATAAACTGTCATAATATACAACATTTTCTCATACTATAATTTAGATTTAAATTTAGCTAATAAGATTTACCTTGTTTTGCTACACCCCATAAAACAGGGTCCTCAAGTAGACGTAAGCATATACATTAAGTTCTATATGTTAATACACTCTTGTTGGTGCAAATGAATATTGTGATTCTGATTCTATTAAAAAACAGAGCTTTATTGCTAAAAAAATTACGCTACGGTTTTCCATAAATTATTATACAATAAAATTGTCTTTCTCTTCCAATTTTATGTCCTAAAAATGTAGGTAATTAAAAAAGAGATTTAAAGAGACTGAACAATAATAAAATTTATCCCAGTTCTTTGGCGCGTAAAACTCGTACTTCAAGCCATCAAATGGGATAATAAACTGAATTTAAATCATAAAGTATACAGGGTGATTTTAATTTGTTCCCGAAATGTCTTGATGGTAATCTATCTATCCATAGCTGTATCTACGTGCAGGCTACACGATGCTACGTGCACCAATTATGCAGCACATCAAAAGAAAATTATAATTTGAAGGCTCTGTACTCCAAAGACGTATAATGAACCCATAAGATAATTTTGCTATTGTCTGTCAACATATCTGTATTTCCGTCAAGATTATTTATCCAGGAAAAGTATCGAAATAGGAAAAAAAAAGCTTACTTACTCTATCTTGTGAACTTTATTTTTGACCGACGAATAAAAATACATTTTTTATGTATAACCACGCAAAACTTTTTTCATAGTAGTCCGATTACATTTTTTCATTGGTAAGAGTATACTTCGTAATTGGTTCCATTTAAATTTTAATGAAATTGGCTGAGCTATTTTTGATGAATCAACAATAATGTGAAAAATGCTACATCGATCCATGCGAAATATTCGCGAATACTGTACACGGGTGAAGTCGGTCATGCTATTTTTTTGCAAAAAATAATCTTGATAATTATTTTGATACTTTACTATCTAGGTAAGGATAGAGGTAGATATTTCGAAAGTTTCAATAAAACATAAAATTGATTTGTAGAAAGATAGTTTTGAGAAACTTTAGACAATTTTTTTTATAATATATGTAAATGAAATAAAAAATTGTACTTACGTTATATAACTACTATCATAATACATATTCTGACGTTTACAACTAAGCGTTGCCGTGAAATAGATGACACCTTAAATCGTTTATCCTGGTTATTTTTACTGTTTAGACAACGTAGAAGCCTTCAGGCTGCTTAGGAATCCTGACAGCCGTGATAGCTACCCAGCCTATAAGAACTAAATTTAAATTAAATTAAATTATTTTTATTGAGACAAAAACGAGACTAAATCACACTTACATTTATCTCACAAACTAATCAAATTATTATTAATAACAAATTACCAATTAAATTAATAAAAATAAACAATCAAAATGCAGTTAAAATATTAGTCAACCAAATTACTGTTATGTCACAAAGAAATATAATCATGTCAAAATTATTAGTCAATTAATCATATGTTATAAAATGTCACATATTATGTCAAAACATCAGTCATAAATCTCTACAATTTCCACAGTGCTTGTAGCGCTGTTACCGTGATCCCATTGATCTGTGAGGTTTTCACAGTATGTCTTAATAATAGATGTAATAGTTTTCCAATTGTCAAAAATAATGTCAAAATCGGTATTGGTTGCCAGGAGTGCATTGAGATGGTTGCGAGCGCGTATTAGCGGGGACATTGATCCAGCTGTAGTGCGACAATGTTCTACATGAAATAGATCGGGCAACCGGCCACGCCGGTTCACCGGGACCCCGGGCCCATCCGGAACAAATAGCACACACAGTAAATTATGTAGCTCAATAGAGTCTATTGAACTCTTGAGCACCTTAACGCAAGTGGTGAGTTGTTGGTAAATAAAGCTTATAGATTAAAGTCACCTTGTATAAATACATCAACCGTTTTCTATCAGAGCTGAGTTTGAAGCTCAGAATTACCAGATCGGTTTAGCGTTTTCTTATCTGCGTTGTAATGTTCTTATTGGATCTGCTTTACGACTGTTGGTCTTGAAGACGTCATTAAGGAGTTTTGGAAAATGAGCTTTTATTGTTTTGTCATTGTTTGAATATATCAAAATATTTGATTACGGCCAGAATATTTGGAAAAGTAATTCAAGAACTAGTTTTATGTTTGTGATATATTTGCACATCACATTGCACTTGCAAGACAAGTGCAAATTAGTTGTTTCTAAATGACTATAGATTTTTATTTCGTTAAAAACCATCTTAAAAACATCAGCTTTCAACAATGCATAGAACTATGTTTCCTGTATCGAGGATGCCTCAGATCATAAGTACACATAAAAACAAGAACATTTTACAATTGATATTTATGAATAGCAGGACCCTCGAAAGCAGATACAGATTATAACTGTGTCAGAAATAACGTCAAAATACTATTATCACTCTACTCGCTTTTATATAGGCTTACGAAATGCAATCAGGCCATAACCACCACACTGTGGTTGTAAATAAAGAGAGAGACACATAGACATGTCTGACTGTCTGGTCCAGTGAGCTCGGTGTATAAAGTCAACAAAACATCCCTTGTTTTGGATCAGATATTTGCATTAAATACCTAACCAAAAGGAGTCGACACGCCTAAGCACTGTCTGCCAAGTCAGTGGGGGGTGAAGAAACGCACACAAACCAAAATATAAGCAAGTTTACACGCACACAAATGTAATTAACTAACAATAGCTGAAAATTAACGCAACACAAGCGCAACCAGACCGATATATTTATATAAAGAGCATGCCCGCCGGTCGCGTACTTTTGGCAGAGGGGTACGCTTTGCAGTGTCGACTCCTTTTGGTTAGGTACTTAATGGATATTTTGTTAGTTATTTTTCGCAAAAATGACATAATCGACTTCAATCTTCTACAATATCCGAATAATTATAGCTCGAATCGATGTTAATTTTTTAGGTTATTGTCGAATTTTCAAAAACGGCAGCGCGAGTACCGTTCTTATACGATCGTTAATTTGACATTTAAATCACTAAAATCTGTTAAAAATCATAGAAAATAGCGATTTTTAGCGAACGGCACTCGCGCTGCAGCTCAGCCGATTTCGATAAGATGTAAAAGGGACCACCTCGGCAGTAAACCTTCTCGAATTCAAAAATATATATTTTTTAAATTGATTCACAATTTGCAAAAATATCAATGAAAATACACAAAAAAACATACCTACCCATAGACGAACATAGAATCTCTTCCATTTTTGAAGTCGGTTAAAAAGCTATCTCCTAAGAGCGGGAGTTAAAACTTAAACAAAAGCATGGTTCACACTTGCAAATTACTTATTAAGAAATTATATTCGTCTCGGGGCTTATTACAAGGAGATAATCCCCGCGGCTCGGAACCTAATTAAAAAGTTTAATTGAAACAGAATGGGAAGATATTCGCTTAACACTGACCTAATTATGTTAAATCGCTTTATCATCTTCCTGCTGTTGAAGCTCCTTGTATAACATTGCTAAGTAAGTTCGTATAGGTCAGAAGGCTAGCTCTTTTCTTGGCCCTGGAATATTCTTTATGGATACCACCAGCTTGGGGAAACAGGAGTATGGGAGTCCCCCCAATCCTAGTCCGCGGTATACCCACTAAAAACCTGGAGTGTTTCTGCCTCTGCGCTGTGTGTCGGGACTAAGGACACGCTTCCGCACTCCTCCGCGGCGAGGTGGCTAGCCTGCCCTGGTGTCAGAGTTTTTATTAGCTGCCTGTACTATGGCCTCTGACATGGCTAAACGATGACTAAGACAACTGGGACTTAATTATTATTATATACTACGGGACTAATCGCGCACTAAAATTACGAGATAAATAAATACCTCATCATCCCGACGTTTTGGCCGACTTGCATCGACCGTGGTCACGGGTAGATTAGTCCCGTAGTATATAATAATAATGTGTTCAAACCGCTATAGTTTAAAAACAACAACCGGGACTTAAGTTTTAACATGTTATCCGAGCCTCGGCAACACTCAGTTGTAAATGCCTCCCACGGTTACCCATTCGAAGACTGAACGTGTCAAACGTTGCTTGACTTCGGTGATCGCGGACACATACCTCATCAAACTACGATATGAGCGCCACTAGTACAATGGTATAGGCCTAATTAAACTTTCTGGCGCTATGACCACGAGACAAGTGCTTGCTCAGTAGCAATTAGTCATACCTATTATACTTAGGTATTAGCGGCGCAAGAAAAGGGAAAAGAAAAGAAAGCGCAGCTTGTTCACAGCCGCCATAAAGTTTGAATCGGCTTATATAGCATAGCCCGAATCAATCTATTGTCCGGATGTTTTTCAAGACAACGGATTTATACTAAGGTTATCATTTTACTATGGGGCCAATATTGAACAGATCGTTGTAGAGCAGTTTCATTTCCGCGCGCGTAAAAACTCTACAAATCTTGAGAAGGATACAAGTCGAGTCGCAAATTCTTAATATCTTGGACCAAATAATATTATTTTATGGGTCAAAATTTTTTATTTTACATTATAAACTTCCCAATTCCGAAATAAATCATCTTCTTACTCCATAACCTAATAAACAGTCGTATCTAACGGTAAACGAGCATTTCACATCATTATGCTACTTTTATAAACTGACACATTTCCCATAAGCCTCTGCGTACTTTATGAACCCTTGAAGAATATGACTTGACAGCTACTTTCATAAAGGGCAAGGTTGAATTGGTTCGCAAAGAAAAAATTTGCACGCTGCATTCAATATGCATAATGAAGGGGTAAAAAAAAACATTAATATAATATTAGTATGTCAGTAACAAAATGAAATACCTTTGGACACGTTTTTTTTTTCAATGGCTAAGATACTTAAACTTAGTCCAAGTTGTGAAATAGGTATATTAACTCGTTTTAACCATTTAAAAACTCTTTCTAACCCCAGCTAGCTTAGCATGCGAACACGAAAAGTCACAAAAATAACTCTTTTCAACGTGTGAAAAAGTGACAGATATATACTTCGCCATAACACTGGCTCGTTCTGACGTCGTCGGACGGAAAGATATATTTTGTGTTGCGCATCCCAGCCCGGCTGGTGGTGTAAAGAATGTTTTATATTTTTTAGGGTTTCGTACCTCAAAAGGAAAAAAAACTTAACACTTATAGGATCACTTTGTTGTCCGTCGGTCCGTCTGTCAAGACTCTTTATCTCGGGAATGCGTAAAGATATCGAGTTAAAATTTAAACTATAGGTATTCGTATATCTATGGTCTCTTGCTGTCGTGGAAAAGAAAACCTTCTCAGTTATCGCATAAAAAAGTTAGAGCCGTTTATGTCGTAAAAAACCGCATATTTCGACACTCAAAAATCAAAACCTACAGGGTACTTCCCGTTGACATTGAACTATGAAATATGATGAGAAGCATTGTCTCAGAGTACAAATATAGGAATACATCTGAAAACTGTACATTTTTTTAAATCACAAAAAAATAGGGCCTTCACAAAATATGGGTAAAAATTCAAAGTGAGTAAATCGTATCATGTAAGGTATCATATCAAAGAGCTTCATAGCACTTGCTAAAACAGGTTTTCAATTATTTTAATTTTCGAAGGATGACGAGGAAAGTGGAAAAAAAAATGTTTTTTGATGATTATAGTATAGAGATTTTAACAATTTACTTCTCAATCTTGTGAAATTTTCTGGATTTGTACGGAACCCTCGGTGTACGAGCCTGACTCGCCTGGTTTTTTTAATTGACAAAAGAAAAAATGCGTGCCTAATAATTTTTGAAAATCTATTTAATCGTATTTTCTTTGCTATGATGGTTATTGTTCAGCCTACTTTTTTGAGATCTAATGATATAATTGTTGAGTTGTCAGTGACGTATAAAGTAAATGTACAGTACAGCTGATTTTAATTAATAGCACGATTTCAAGCATAGTCCTAACTAAGCATAGTACTATCTATGGTGATCTCATATATGGTGGTCAAAGTTATTCCTAAGTAGCTACCTATGTACGTTTCAATATAATAAGTTACTAATAGTATTTATGAAATATTTACATATAACTTAGGTAAGCAATAATACTTTTATAGATGGTTAGGTTGTTAAAAGTAGGTATTTAGGTTTTATAAAAAAATAACTCGGAAAAATATACTACAACTTATTGTATAAAACTTTAAGAATAATCAAATTAATATTTTAACATCAAAAATGCTGTTGACCCTAAAAAAGTAGATAAGTTTGTATAGGCTAGGTGGCTAGCTACCTAAGGTAGCCCGAGCCGGGTGAACGCCAGGGCTAGCCCTGGTGTAAGAAATTTTTGGCCGCGTGAAGGCCTCTGACATAGCTTAACGGTTAAAACAACTGGGACCTACAATTTAACGTGTCACCCGAGCCACGGTAGCGCTCAGTTAGAAAATGCAACCCGCGGTCACCCATCCAAATACTGACCGTGCGGAACGTTGCTTTATTTCGATGATCGCTGACAAACACCTAGTCAAACTACGCTACGAACTTTACTTGTTGACCCTATTAAATCTACTGATCAAAGTATATTAACTGCAAATCGTTTAAACAATACCCTATCATAAATTCAAGGGCCCTTTTTTACATAAAACGCCTCCGAGAAAGCACATGACATATTATTAAGGCGATTCATGATATAGTGCCTTTAAAATGTTAAAGAGTTATGAGAAAAGCGTTTATATAAATTGACAGTTGCCTGGACGGCATCGAATTTACGCATAATAAGTGTGTATGGGTCTTTATAATAAATTGTAGGGTATTGTTATGCAAAGCAAGTTTTGTTGTCAAAATACGTGTTTTATAGTGGGTTATTACTTAAGTACCTGTTTAAAAAGCTTTCATAAAATACCTTCTTATTAACTGAGCCCTTAGTCCAGGTTTTGCGTAGTTTACTTAAACTTTCGCGTTCGCGTGTGGCACCAAACATTTTGGTTAGTTCTTCCTCGTAGGTTTTGGTTAGTTCTTCTTCGTAGGTTTTGGTTTGTTCTTCCACGTAGGTTTTAGTTAGTTCTTCCTCGTAGGTTTTTGGTTAGTTCTTCCTCGTAGGTTTTGGTTAGTTCTTCCTCGTAGGTTTGGTTAGTTCTTCCTCGTAGGTTTTAGTTAGTTATTCCTCGTAGGTTTTGGTTAGTTTTTCCTTCGTTGGCTCTATACATTTTTATACATCCAGTTTATATATATAGTGTTTTTATATATAGTCCATTTTATATGTATAGAGCCTAACGGAAACAGCTGTACATAGTAACAATTTACGTGTAAACCTGGACTAACCCTTCTGATTAAAACTGTTATACTAAGCGCCACACAAATCGGCGGATGAGAAGTTATGCCAGAGAAACAAGACTCCGGGTCACACCCATCCGCCAACTTCATACCTCCCGCGCGCTACCTACGCCCGTGCTCAACACTTCGCTACTTGTGTCGGTATCGTGCACACATGCGCAATAATTAGCGAATCACGGCGATGTGTTTGCAAAAATCGCTGACGAAAACAAAACTATTAGGAATCATAAGCCTTTGTACAAAATTTCGTGGAGATTTGACCTATAGGGAATAAACAACATCCGAAGAGAAGCAAAAAAAATCTTAAGTTAAAATAGAGACCTTTTTCACATCTTTCGCTTGGTCAAATTTTAATAGATGACTATCTACTAAAAATATCAAATTGTGATAATAAAAATAAGCTTATTTTTTCATCAAGGTGAGAGAACTCCTGCCGGCTTTATTGTTACTGTTTCTAAAAATACAATACTATTTTAATTTCGTTTATTCAAAATCTTTACTTGGAAAAAATTCTCTTGTCAATAACTTGAAAAATCCGAGGACTTAGCACGTCTCAATTCATTAAACTTTCTTGATTTAAAGGAAAAAAAGCTTTCAATAGAATATGGGCCACCAGTACAAAACCTTTCCCAGCTTTGTAAATACCTAGACGGATAATGCAATAAAAAAAAAAATACTGAAATGTGAATAGGCTACATTTGAAATTTACTCTTTTTATTTATCTGAAATTAATAATGCCTATAACTTTAACTTTTTTTGGATAGCAGCAACAGATAGCATTTATTGACACTCAGTACCTACTGTACTGAGTGTCAATAAATGCTATCTTGCAATAAAAATATTTATAACTTATTTTGCTTTTGAACTTTCGCGATTTGAACAAATTATTATTATATTCTACAGGACTAATCGCGCACTTTGCGGTAGACGGCCGCCCTCTACCCGTGACCACGGTCGATGTAACTCGGCTGAAACGTCGGGATGAGGAGGTATTTATTTATCTCGTAATTTTAGTGCGCGATTAGTCCCGTAGTATATAATAATAATATTTATAACTTGTCACAATGTTTTAAATACCAAAAATTGGAACAAAGAAAAAGGTTTTATTAGTTTTTTCATAAAAATGTTACTCGCTTAGTTTATTTAGTGGCAGTCATTAGTTTTACACACAAATAGTATAGAATAGAAAACGCTTTATTGTCCACACAATTTACAATATAACAATAAAAGAATACAATATAATTAAAATAGTGCGACACGCTTAGAGCGATTTCTTCCAGGCACATTATATGTCTATTAAAAACGGCGTAGTAAAACAAACACATTAAAAAAGTCTTACAATGACAAATTTATCTTTTTCCTTTACAAAAAATCATTCAATTGCAGTCAACCTAATCGTTTAGGTTTTTATAAGGCAATAGAAACTGTCGTATCGCTCGATCCCACCCCGTCTCATTAAACTTGTGGAAACTCCTTTCAAAATATGTTTTCTATAAGTCATTGTTCAGATTTGCTTTAGAAATTGAAATTTTGTACAAAAATCTGAAGGGTTTTTTGAGATAAAACATACGTACAAAAGGTATTTTTATATCATCTTTAGAATAAACGAAGCTTTACCGATTGCTCAAATGAAATCTTTCAAGGAAAATATTCTGTTACAGCATTATTATCACAATAGTATTTATTACTCAGACATCGTGCTTATACCGAAAAAAAACCATACCGTACACATTTAAAAATTGCAATTAAAATTTGCTAAGTTAAGTTTATCCAACACATCATGGCTTCATGATAAAAACTTACAAATTTGATTGTAAACCACCATCGTAAATATAATGTGTTAGAAAATCATGGCCCTTCTGTTGCATTGTGTTCCTACTCGTAGGGAAGTCTAGTAGAAGCACCAAAAAGCACTCCTAATGTTATAGCGTGTAGATGTAGCACTATAGTAAGATGAACTTCTTTTGTCTATCACCAACCTTATAACTTTCACCTATAAATATTAAACTTCTATTAATTTATCACCAAAAATGGCACCACTACTTCAACTGTGTACAAAATTCGAATAGTTTGCACGAATCAACTTAAAAACGACTTAGCCGATTTTGATAAAATTTTAATGTGTCCATTACGAAACTAAAATCTTTTGAAACAATATATGTATACTTTTTTAAATCGCTCACATTTGGCGAAAATATCGATGAACATACAGAAAAAAATACATACAGACGAACTCCTCCATTTTGGAAGTCGGTAAAAACTGCCATCACATCGTTCCTCATGTCATTTGCCAAACGATAGGTGGCTGAGCGTACATTGCCATATAAAAGAACCAAATTGCGGCCAAATTGGGCTATATAAACGGCTTGATTCGCCTTCAATTGCTTTTTTATTACGAATTGGATCTTTAAATTGAACCAATCCGATCGCCTCGAAGAAAAGGGTTTTAGGGTAAAATGGCGTCACAATCATATTAGCACGTTGTAATTGTATCTACAATAGGCCCAACTAAGAGGGCGCCATTATAAATGTAAATAGCTAATTAACATATTTCTGTTTTTTTTTCACATTAGGCATAAGCTAGAGAGATTTTTTTACGTTTCTATTAAAATTACGATGGCGCCTTTATAATTGGGCCTAATGTAGCTTTATTGAAGTACAAAATACTATTTGAATTTGATAGAGAAGGAAAATTTAATTAGCTTAAAGAGAAAATAAAATTGGTTACCCTGAAACATTGACTTACGCATGACTTAGCAAGGATCGGGCCAGTACTGAAATTTGTTTTTAAATCAAACGTCAGTGCAAGTCAGTAGCGCAGTTAGTAGACAAGTCCCACAAATCCAAGGGATAATCAATACGTAACCCTTTCTTAAACAATATGCGCGTCTTGATCACCTCATTTATCCTTAAAGTGTATTCTATTATAGTTATCTCGAAATGAGATTACATTTTTAAATACGTTGGCAAAATGATAATTAAACAATTTCATTACGATAACATTTTTTTTCTGTAAATTGAATAAATAAATGTAGGTACATTTAAATAAATTGAATTAGAATTTTTATTGGCTTTAGGTATATTTCTACTTCTAGTATAACTAGGATACAATAATTATGTTGACATTTTTTTATTTCCATCGGACATATCTTTAATTTGACTTATTTGTACGCGAAGCCAATATTTTGACCTTTACGAAGAAAAGTCTCTTCAGTAATTTTGTTACACAAACTAAAAGGTCAAATAATGTACTTTGATATTCTTAATGGACGGATGAGATTTTGATAAATTGGATTGTTTGATAGATATTCAAAATCTTTTTCAAGTTAATAAGTAAGTAAGTAAGTAACAACAATGAAAAGTAAAATGTCAAGTATTTTATCATTTTAGCCTATATCAATCAATCGACTATTCTGCCAATCCTTGAGGTTTTATTTTTTCTCTCCACGGGTTACCTGGAAGAAATCGCTATGAGCTATAAGGTCGCCCTTGTACCCTGTAAATTTACTTAGTCCTAAGAATGTTTGTATTTGTTTTTGTTTGGTGTACAATAAAGTATATATTATTATTATTTCACTTTATTTGATATACATCTCTCGGGCCAAGCCCGGTTATTTGATGGGCATCAGTGGAGCCGAAGCCAACACTGAGAGGCCCTTTTTAAACATCATTTAGCTATGTTGTAGGGGTGAAGGTACAAGGAGCCTATTGTTAGTAATGAATTGAAAAAATAATGGGTTATTGTGGTGAACTTCTGGGTGTTATACAAAACTGGATTATGGAATGAGGTACGGCACCCACCAAATAATGCCTCATTTTCAAATATTCAGGCGGGTGGTGACTTGCCATCTACTAAATGGGCCCCTCATAATAGCTACCGTATTTTGGCGCCGGAGGGGCAACATTGGTGTGGACGGCTTAGGGTGTCGAGAGGTGTGCTGCGCGTTCACTAAGAGCTACTAGCGGCGTTATGCCCTTTAACACTTCCACCCTGGAGCTTGGGTTCTTAGCTCTTGCGGTTTCCACTCCAAACCGGCCAGTTAAGGCAAGAGAGGAGTCAGGGGTCTCATTTAGCCCCAGGGAATCAGGGTTCGCGGTGTCGCCACTCACCGACGGCTCGCCACAAAGCCGCCCCTGCGATAATTAATTATTAATTATTTATAATTAATAATTAATTATTATTATTATTATTTTTAATTATTATTATTATTATTATTAATCCAAACGAAGATGAAAGTTTTATCCTACGTACAAACCACATAGAAGTTAGTTTTCTACCATTTAATCCATTACCGCTCATTACACTACCCGTGCATGTACAAGCATTATTTTATACAAGGACTGTAAACACACAGCTGGTTCGGTAGATGATAGAGAAAAATCTATACAGGGTTACTGGTACTTAATTATCACTCTTTTAAGGACATATTCTGTACATCAAAACAAACATCTTTTGTTCTACGACTTTCAAAATTTCGTATTTTTTTTCTCCATACAAAATTTAAGGATTAATTATTACCGGTCTAAACATAATTAACTCTACGTAAAAAGTGTATCTCCTCTGAGGTCTCGCGGGTAGCAGCTACCCGCGAGACCTCAGAGGAGATACTGTGTATATAACAAGTGTAAATATTAGTTAGGTATGTAAAAACAATATTTGTATATAAGCTCAGTTGAACGAATTAAATAAAAAAAATATATGACTGTCATAAATATAAACCTAGAATTTTACTGCACTTTCGGCATAAATCTAAACCTATAAATAGTTTACTGCATTTTATACATTTCAGAGTAATAAATCTGAAATATAAACTTTCGACTTACTCCAAATATATAAATTTTATGCAAATCCTACAGTCCTATCTTTTCATCACTTGATAGTTGAACATGCAAGTTCGATTGTTGAACTTGGGCGAGTTCAACAACATTCAGTTAGCTAATCTGGCCTTAGATCTAGAATAAAAGCCATTATTTCTAGCAAAGTGCATTAGTAAAACGGTTGCACGTCTCGCAGGGGCATTCGTGACCGGGCCCCGAGTGTACAGAGATGTCAAGTTTTTTTCCCTTCTAAAGTCCTGTTACACAACTTTCAGTTAAATACTAACATTAAGGAGGAAAACTTTGGGTAAATCCAAAGTTTTACTGATAAATGTACCAAGGTCATGAAAAGTGAGACCAGACCGCCAGACCGATGATAAATGTGCAACGTTAAACAACCGCATTGCATGAATTTGTATGAATGAATGTTTATACTTTCTAATTTTTGTTCAAGACCGTCATTACGCCGCCATATTTTACAAGCAATGTCAAAATATAATAAGATCCAATAATATGAAATTACTTAAAATGAAGATTGTTATGAAAGAAAATAAAAGGAAAATTATATTCCAAAACAAATAAAGCAAATAATTGAATACCTATAATTATACTGTACAAGGTAACGACTTAGAGTCGATGTATTTTTCAATCTCTTGTACTTTTTTTATAAAACGATAAATTTGACGGTTTGACTGCAAATAAAAGCAACCACCGCAGTAATGTTGTATTTATAAATTTGTTGAAAAGTACAATTTTGTGGAATTTCTACTTTAGACTTGGTATATTTTTAAGAGCTAAAACACATAAAGGTACCTGCTCCACTTCTTTAAATAAATAGAATTGCTTCAGTAGTATACTTTGTTTATTATTTTATAGTGAATCTTAGCTAGTTTTTATGTGAAATAAACATTAACAAACAGTGATAAGTTTGCGTTACAAATTAGAGATACGACAACATGTAACAAAGAGTACACGGGTAAAAAATTTCTTGAAGGATTCATCGGTTAGTTTATCACTAACCATTGGTTAAATTAACAAAACGGTGGTGAAACCAAGCTCTGTCAGGGTAATTATGTTATTTAACACCTCGTGGTGCAGCAAGTAACGTTTCATGTAGCCTGCATTAGCTTTTAATAAAGTCTAGTGTTTTATGGATCACTTATGATCGAAGATGCAGTTTCGATCTACATATTTCGTAATTTTTTAAGAGCAGGTATTTTTGAAAAGGTAAATAACTTTTTCACACAAAAATCTATTTGATCGTGGCATTGAATAGCTGGTTTGATTGAGATTTTAGTTGTTGTCCTTTGATAAAAGTTTTTGTAAAATTAATTTTTGGCCTTTTAATACAGCACAAAGGTATGACATATGTGGCCGCGGTGGTCTAGTGGTCATGACACCCGCCTAACAATCGTGAGGTCATGGATTCAAAGCCCGGAATAGACTAATTAATTTCTTGCAATTTATGTACGGAATTTCACACCACGGACTTTTTGGTGAAGGAAAACAGCGTGAGGCAACCTGCATACATCCGTAGAAGAAATTCGATGGCGTATGTGACCAACCCGCACTGGGTCAGCGTGGTGGATATCGCCCAATCACCCTTCGTGGGTAGGCCTACGTCCTGCAGTGGACTATTAAAAAGGCTGGTGCAGTGCAGTATGACGTAATAATTAAACTACTATTAGCCCTTATAAAGTAAATCTTCTTATTCGTACACTCTGACAAGAGTGGTCGTGGTTGCGTAGATGGTTCACGGAGGCGGAGGTTCCCCGTCGTTGTTTTCTTTTCCTAGGACTGCTGCACTTCTCGCGATGTTTCTCCATCTGCGCCGGTCAGTAGCATCACGAGCACACTGTACCACGGTGGATTATTATTATATGTATACTACGGGACTAATCGCGCACTAAAATTACGAGATAAATAAATGCCTCCTCATCCATTTATTTATCTCGTAATTTTAGTGCGCGATTAGTCCCGTAGTATATAATAATAATTTGTTCAAATCGCGAAAGTTTAAAAACCACGGTGGATTGTGTGGCTTTTTTGATTAGATCGGTCCAGCGAGTTGGTGACCGACCTGGACTTTGCCTGCCCTAAAATAAAGTAAATGGAAAGCATAAATAATAATACACGTATACTATTATTTTAACCCTGTCGAAAACATTGAGGTGTTTATTTTAACATATCTATGATCGAGACTCACAATTATTGTAATTTTAATTATAAGAAAACGAAGTTACTTGTATGAAGTTCGATCATAAATTCGTTGAACTTGAAGATAATATACAATTATATTTAGAATAATAACAATAAATAATAATCATCATCATCTTATGTTTCCCACTACTCGTTATTTGCCTCTCTCACATAATAAGATTATTGATTTCTATTATCACTATTCACACAATGTTTGTTTACGATTATGCAGATGCAATCAGTGTAATTTTCTCTATATGTATCCGTACAGAGAGTGCTGGCGAGTCGAAATTCATACTTGATATGAATATTAATACGGCTTAAAGCGGTGGGCCCATTGGACGAATAGTAAATTGTTTTTCGTATTGCCCTCGCAAAGATACTGATTTAATTATTTTGATACAATTTTTTTGGTTCAGTATTTACATAAATAATAAGTACGAAATTGACACGTATACACATATGATAGTTTTTAGCAAAAATGTATGGAAACTTTACAATTAAAGGTACAGCTACTTAGGTACCTCTTAGTTCACAGAACCTGGTGATTTGATTTCATAAAAGGTTTTTTATTGCTAGTATATTGAAAAATACACGAAACCTGAACTTTTATTATTATATCAATTTTTTTATTATTATATACTATGGGACTAATTGCGCACTAAAATTACAAGATAAATAACGTGAGAGACGGTTAGTCTACCCGTGACCACGATCGATGCAACTCGGTCGAAACGTCGGGATGATGAGGATTTTATCTATCTCGTAATTTTAGTGCGCGATTAGTCCCGTAGTATATGTATAATAATAATGTGTTCAAATCGCAAAAATTAAAAACAACATCTGTTACACATTGTCTAAAGCGTGCGTAAGAGTTTTTTGGTAAGACGGCTAATATTTAATTACATATTTAAATAAAATAATGTCTCGTACTAGTCAAGACGTCAATCGAACTCCACAGAGTTATTTCGTGAAAATAGCTCGCAAAAATTTTCTTCACTAGTATAAAGCAAACCACTATTTTTGTTTGTATGTCTGTATATCGGCTTCATCATCATCATCATTATCAGCCGTAGGATAATAGGCCGCTGCTGGACATAAGCCTCCCCCATGGATTTCCTATAAGGCCGGTTGGAAGCTTCCTGCATCCAGCGCGTTCCTGCGGTCTTAATAATATCGTCGGTCCACCTGGTCAGTGGACGTCCTACGCTGCGCTTGCCGGTGCGTGGTCTCCATTTAAGAACTTTACTGCCCCATCGGCCATCAGTTCTCCGAGCTATGTGCCCTGCCCACTGCCACTTCAACTTACTAATCCGCTGGGCTATGTCGGTAACTTTGGTTCGTCTGCGAATCTCCTCATTCCTGATTCGATCTCGCAGAGAGATTCCGAGCATAGCCCTCTCCATAGCGCGTTGGGCTACCTTGAGCTTATTCATAAGGCCCACAGTAAAAGACCACGTTTCAGTTCCATATGTCATCACTGGCAGCACACAACTGTCGAAAACTCTCGACTTGAGGCATTGAGGTATGTCGGACGAAAAGACCTCACGCAGTTTTCCGAATATATCATATCTTTCAAACTAGACAACAGATTTCAATACGGTTTTTACTATCTTTTAGAAAATCTCTTCTGGAAGGTTTACGAAAGTTTACCAGGACGGGTAACTAGTGAAATAATAAAAATTGTGAGGGAAAATTGTTCCCCCGGAAATTGTTCTCGAATGTTTGACTTTTTGTATTTGAGTTTGAATATTTTACTTTGTATCGGGTAAGTACCAGCCACGGTACTTACCCGATACAAAGTAAACTATTCAAACTCAAATACAAAAAGTCAAACATTCGAGAACAATTTCCGGGGGTGTAAACTAAAATTACAAGACTAAAAGCTCACTGGAGCGCAAATAATTTGCTCGAAGTTCCCAACTTATTTGTCCAAAGTTGGTCGAAGTTTCTAAGCGTATTTTTGAAAGGTTGCTTTGTTCCAACTTACGCGGTGGAACTTTTAGCTCTTGCGTTCTGGCGTTTGGACTATAAATAGTTTAAAAATTTTATATTTTGCTTTGCAAATGTTATAGTTTTAGATAAATATACTAATTACAATTACGAGTACACTTTAAAATTGACCCTTGATTTTTGGGTGATTTATCAACTTTGAATTTCAAACGCAACTTTTAGGGTTTTGAATTAAAACCGACTTACCTACTTACAAAGAGCTTCTACTTACAAAGAGCTTCTACTTAAAAAGAGCTTACTGACTTTAAACTTATTTATAGCAGAAAATTATGACTACTCTTATGTAGCAGCGTGGTTCGCCTAAAAATACTTAGGTTCGATTATTTAAAGTTGATTGTTACATTTTAATGACAGTATAGAGAGCGCATAGTTCAAAGAATAGATGGCCGATGAGTCCGCAAAAGTTCTCGAGTAGAAACCACGTACCGACAAACGCGTCGTCCACTGACTACTTGGTCCGATCATAAAATATAAGCCTTAAACGTACTACTGCGATAAAAGGATGGATATGTTACGTTTTAGTTTAAATATATATACATACCTATACAATTATAATAATTAATTATCTGTACTGTACTGTACCAGCCTTTTTAATAGTCTACTGCAGGACGTAGGCCTACCCACAAAGGGTGATTGTGCCATATCCACCACGCTGGCCCAGAGCGGGTTGGTGGATTCATATACGCCTTCGAATTTCTTCTACGGACGTATGCAGGTTGCCTCACGATGTTTTCCTTTACCGAAAAGCCAATGATGTGAAATTCCGTACATAAGTTCCAAAGAAACTCATTGGTACGGGATCGGGATTTGAACCCACGACCTCACGATTGCAGGTCTGCCCCCCGACCGCCTAAGTAATAGCAATCGTTTATGACTTAATTTTAGTCATTTGGCACCGCCTATGTGACGTTAGCCATCAAAGTTGTTCATTCAACGATTGCTTTCGCAATCCACGCAAAGCAATTGATGGCTAACGTCACAAAGGCGGTGCCAAATGACTAAAATGAAGTCATAAACGATTGCTATTACGATTGCTATTGCTTAGGCGGTCGGGGGGCGGGTGTTACTACCACTAGACCACCACGGCTTCGTATTAATTATCTACATAGCGGTAAACAGGGTAATTTACATAGTCCAGTCACAAGATTAAATTTTCATTTAAACTAACATCAACCAGCTGTTATGTTAAACTAATTCCATATAGAGATTGTCGTGAGTCCAGTCCCATGTGATTAGGGCAGGCCTTATGGGGCCTGATCAAAGCAGCATAATCCTCTTTACCATACTAAGGAACAGTTTTAATAATTTAACAGACGGTAATACAAATTACGTACGTTACAAAGGTTCGGTGTTTGAGAATAGATGGAATATTAATGTGAAAAAGATTAGAGATTAGAGACACGCTTGATTAAGAACTCTAAAAATATAGAATACTTGTTTTTCCCTGCGGCTTCGCCCGTATGATATTTTGATTTTTGTGCTTCCAACCGGCTATATTGAAGTTACATAAGGGAGGTCTATGTTTGGCAGTGGACGTCTCATGGCTGAAACGACGAATGACAATGAGCAGCTCAAATTCTTACCAGATGACCAGAGAAATTTCAGTGCTAAAAGTTTCAGCTTTTTAAATTTCCTTTACAATTGTTTATTTCTAAATAAAACTTGGAGAAAGACATTATTTATTGTACATTGTTACAAATCAAGACAATTTTTACGACAAAACTAAAGAAATCAAGCAGCCTGATACAATCTAAATTTGCTCTACATTGATGATATTTATTTAAAAAAAACAATATGTCCATATGTACATGAACTTTGCGTAGTTTGTTGTGATATTAAATATTACACATTCCTGTCGTTTGTAGCAGCAGTTGAAGAGAAATATTGATAACTAATTAAAGATATTTTGGAACATACATAATAATTATAATAATTGAGTGTAGAGTCATTGCTTTTTCATTTCTTTCGCAAATATTTGACTTAGACTCTCACAAACTAATGTACTAGTAATATTGTCAGTTGTCCACTCTTCAATTCACCGCCGAGATTTCTCTTATTTTTAATAATAATACTTGCTAAAGTAAAAGATACAAAAGCTTCGTACCAAATTGCCTCCTTTCGGCTCGATACTTTGACGTCGTCAAAGGCAATCAACGGCGCTATCTGCCATCTACTTTGGAAAGCTTTTACTTTCCTTTGCCCGTTTTAAATTGTTTACTTTATCCTTATACTTACGAGAAATAAGCCAGTGTTACTGTACTGAAATTGTGTCAAAGTTTTCTGGAACGCTTTTTGTTTCACGTCTTTTTAAATTTCTGTTTTTCTTATGAACATATAAATGTGTGTATGGGATTTTTGCAAAATAATTCAGGATATTTTTTATTTAACTTGTGATAAATTTAAAAAATATTTCTTGCAGTTTCTTTTTTACAATATACTTGGACGGTTCTAAGGGCTGATTTAGGCTTAGGCTATAACACTCGCACAGAGCGACTTAAACTTAGTTTTGTAAAGTATCTGACTAAAATATCTCATGGGCGCGCATCGTTTTTTTTATCATGAATAGTTCAAGAAATCTTTGAAATAGTAAACAAAAATATATTTTGAATGTAGAGTATTTTTTTTATTTTTCTACCTAGATCAACGAAATTATCTATCCTGCTCGAGTAAATTATTCATAAAAGAGTAACAAAACTAGATATTGTGGGAAAAATGTTGCAGCTTTTCCATCATCTACGCAGATTTAATCAACCACAAAACATATCACAACAGAAAAACACTGAACACAAGAAATAAACCTACTTACTTAATAGAAAAAATCTGTAACCAAAAAGTTTTCCCAAAACACCGGCCGGCGCCAAAACTTATTTGTAAACAAACTCACCTGGCTACACTCGGCGGGTATACAATCCTCTGCTCCTTTTTCCGTCTCCGCACATCACTTTCCACTCTTTTATCACTGTTATCTCTTATCGTGTGGTAGCGAGGCTGGTAGCTTTCGAGTTGTGTGTACAAACGAGCCCGGGGCGCGGGCGAGGGGCCGCGCTGCGTCATGTCACGTCCGCTCTCTACGACGACCGTAGGCACACTGACTTGTCTAAGTTCTGGAGTGTAGACCCTCTCAGCGCACCCCGGGCGACGCTTTTCTTCAGCGAAGGCCACTCGAGGAGGCTTTGGCTGCATGAGGCTGATTTTCTTTTTCTTCGCCGTCGCTGTGACGTAGAAGAAGTAGCCGTTCCGGTCCATTTTCGGTGCAGTTGCTTTGACCTGTTGGCAAGATGGGACTTTTTAATGCACAGTCCAAAAAATAAAACAAATTTATTTATTTATTTTAGTATTTTGCTTAGAGAAACTTTAGTGAAATTTTTCAACACTGGAGACGTATAATGTTTTCAATTTGTGGAATAAGTATCTTTATATATTAATAAGTAGGTAGTGCGGATAGATAATATTCAACTGATAAAATGACTTCATCAGTTAACAGCATTGCAGTCTGTCTATAAAATTTAACTAAAAAGCAACATTTTCTGAAAAGTCATATTGCAACGCAGGAAAAGTAGCTATATTGCGGTCCATTAAAGTAAGTTTTAAATTTAGAGAAACTTTTTAGTAGATACGTGATTTTTTTGCGTTTCCTGTATATAGTATAGTGAAGATATTACTTATAATACGTTTACTACATTTCAGTTCAATTGGCTCTTGTAATACAGTTCTTTACTAATTTTACACGCCTTGAAATTTACACCACCTTCAACTAGAATTATTTGGCATCGATATCGCAGAAACCTTTAACTAATAACTAATACTATAAATTTTCTTCCTGGTTTTCCTTTGTTTTCGGGTTCTATTAATTGACAATGGTAAAGTTTGTCTATTGTTTAAAATCACTGTGAACTTCCTTCCCCTCTACTTATTTACCCTCGGTCAAGGTCTGTTGATAATCAATGAGGCGGCACCTGCTTCCGCCCTTGATAAGTAGATTAATATCATATTCAAATACAATGTGGAAATAAAGGAACAACCACCACTTATAACAGTAACTTTTGAAGTTTAAAGGTTTGCACACATTATGTTGGGTCGCAGCGGAGCGGAGCGGGCCGCAGCGAACAGTGTGCGTTAGTTCATATAAAATACATATAAACGATTTGAGCGGATTTTGGCCGTACCCGACATAATGTGCGCTATCCTGTATGGATACTTAAAGTTGCAATATTTCGACCACGTGGAGTGATAGAGATAGTTAAAAAAATAATATTTAAGTCTAAGAATATTTTGACCGCATACTTATAAATAGAGAGGTAAAAAGTTCTTTATTGCTTTTACCAATTACCTACAACAAATCATATAAAATGTCCTAAAATTAAAGCAACAGCTTACGCTCTTTTCGTTTAAAGCGATCGGCGTTCTATTTCGGGCAACTTTGGTGTAGAGATGCTTTATGAGGAAAGTAAAGGATAAGGTGTACCTAAAAACCTATAAATATAACTGTAATTATACAGGGTTACTGGTACTTAATTAGCATCCTTTTAGGGGATTATTCTATACATCAAAACTTTTGTTCAACGACTTTTATCAAATTTAAAAAAAATGCTATTCCTTAAAAAATATCCTTCACCCTCGACAAAATGTATGGAACAGCTGTTTTTTTTTTAGTTTTGAGAAAAGTCACAGAGCAAAAGTTGTTACTATTAATGAACAGAATAAGCCACTTAAATGATGCTAACCCTCAGACCAATATTTTTTTATTTGGTCTAAGCACTAACCCTGTATACTCAGTTTATCTAGATTTAGTCTTGAAGCGATGTAGTAGTCTATTCAAAAACTACTCTTGTCGGCTTGTACCAAAACTAAGTAGTACAAAATCGGTAACAAGGAGATCCGTTCTCCAACTATTTTGTCCCGAGCGCTGTAAATGTTTCAATTAAATACGGCGTACTCAGGTACAGTCAGCTTCGTAAGTAGAATAGATGCAAGAATAATGTTATTAATGTCAAACTAGAATCATGTATAAATAGTTCGGGTACATTATAGTCGCAATATGATCATATTATTCATATTTAGTTAACAAATTTAGCGAACTATTTTAAATCCCTAGTTCCGTTTTCCTCAAAAAATCTAAATTTTATACATTTTTCGAACATTCGGTGAACTGTTTGTTATTTGTTTTATAGTACAAGGTCTAAAAAATGATACACCTGCTTTGAATGTCAGCACTTTACAAAATAACTTCTTGTGTTTTAAACTTAATAGGGGTGAATACGAGGCGAGTCATTGAGCAGTAGTTTTATTGGTCAGCGGGCATGAGAAGTAGCGGTTCTGCGCAGTTTGTAACTAAATTCACAGATGCCATTCTCAGGGCAATCGTTCGGTTGTCCGGTCAGCGAATCAGGTGATGCGGGCAAACAGCGGCCGCCCGCCGTCCGCCCGACCTTCTTTCTTTCCTTCGTTTCTTCCGCGTGACGCTGGACGGTCAGATCGCATATCTATACAAAATATACAGAGACCGACACAGCTACTTATAGAAAATGCGGGCTGCATTCAATTTGACCTGACTGCTGACCGCAGAACGCATCCAGTGTGCCAAATCCTTACACCCGCTGCGTGCCTTTTATTCCGGTCAATTTAGACATTTGAAGCTACATACATAAATTCACAAACTGAAAATTGGTGAAATCGTTCAAAATATAATTGTAAATAAAATTTGAAAGTTCCTCATCTCTCCTCTCCATGGAATTTATTTTCTCAAGGTCAAAGCTCAAAAAATGAATTTTTAGTGATTTTTGGCAAATCGGTAAGTTTTATCATAAAAATACCTAGGACAAAAATTGTAGATCATAGCATAGGTAAAATTATCTATGAAACATAGAAATACTTTTTTTGTTTAATTTGACCGGATTATTTATAATGGTAATTTCTGAGGAAATCCAACGTGCTGACTGTAATTCTATAGTCTAGTAAAATCTACTGTAGACTGTACGTTGTGAACAATAGATTAGGGTAAATAGGTGAATGGAGGATTGTTGTGTGCTTAGATTAATTGCCCCGTATGTTTCGGGTACTTATACTGAAACTACACGTTACAATCGAAAACCCCCGGGGAATTCCCGAAAATAGTTGTACCGATTGAAAACTCGGGGGAATTTCGTGTCGGATAATATTGGATGGGTAATATAATTAGGATACGGAATTTGAGAAGAGTTAATTACAGATATGGTACAAGTGTTTAGGGATTTTAATGAAAGTTTAAGTGAAACGAAGTTGACGGAACAAAGATGTATTTATTTAATCACAAAAGAATATCTACCATTTTATTTTTAATATTACAAATAAACTTAATAAAACTACAAACTAAGTTATTAACTAAATATTATACACTAAAATATAAAGAAAAACTAACTATAAAGGATCGCTTAAACCACCACATAGACAGTTGTCTATAGATAGTTCAAACGTTCCTTTATGACTTGCAACGTGCCCAAAATACTGGCCGCATTGCCCCGCTGGATAGCAAGACTTATGAGTTGTGCAAAATATAGGCCAGCATTTTGGTCATGTGAATCTTTAAAAATTTGCGAAGCTGGCCCAAGGCCCCAGAGTCTCCACCCCGAACGGCACAAACATGTAACCACTGTGAAGGTTAGAATATTTGCGCCGTTCGTTTGAGGGATTCCGCCGTAGTAGCTGCGCCACTCGCTCTTTGTGACGTCTCTGGCGGTGACAATGTGTCTACACAAGTAGCATCCCAAACTTAAGGCCGTCCCAACTTCCAGGGTATGAGAGTCACACCGTCGGGTCTTTTGCCATCATCGCAAGATGTTGAAGATAGACTAACTAAATTGACCTTTAATAATTTATTCATAGTTAGAAGTGGTCTTCTGTTACCTATAATTAGAATTTTAATACAAGTGCTATACATAACTTAATCTACGATGAAATAGCTTCTTCTTCTTCTTCGTGTCGATGGTTCTAAAATTGGTGAGATATATCTATACAAGCTTTAGTCGCTAACCACTGGGTGGTTAGCGACTGCCATCTCAGATGGAGATGCTTCCATAAGGTCGCAAAAACACACGCAATAGCTTAAGACTGTGATCTTAGACATGCATTTATTTTAATTGAACATTTATTATTGAAAATTGTGCTGCTCGCTAAAACATGAGTATTCTGTGAATCAAGAAGTTGGTTATAACAATAATCATAATTGTCATGTCAGACAAAGGATGTGTGTTTACTGCTGAATATACCTAGGTCTCCCTAAAAGACTTTCCCTGAGTTGTAAGCGCCTTAAATTCAGCGTGTTTCTTTTAAATATTAATTATTTTTCCCAAAAAATGGCATAAATAACTTCAACCGTGTACAGAATTCGAATAATTTGTACAGATCGATGTAATAATTTTCGCATAATTGTTGATTTATCAAAAATGGCTCAGCCAATTTCAGTAAAATTTAAATGGTACCACCATTAAAATATGACTTACCAAAATTAAAAATCTAAATCGGACCACTCTATAAACTTGTAACCTCCTCCTTTCGTAAGTTAATAACAAAACATACACCGTCTTAGTAAAAAAGTTTTACGCACGCGTAAGACAATTTTTAACGGTACAAATTGCAAGGTTTTACAGTGTCTAAAGCGTGCGGTAAGACGGACAATGTTTGTGTATTAGAGATTACCTTTTGGTATACACTCTTATCAAACTTTCAAGAACCTAACTAGTAACTACCATTTAACCAACCCCTACCAAAAACACATTATTCATCCATGTTATGTTAAAACCAAACACAGACTGCAATCTAAATCGCGCAGAAAAATACCTGCCGGCGAGCCGGGGGCTCAAAGTATGCGCACAGTGGGCTGGCTGCACTGCACAGATGTCACAGATGTAGCAGATAGACCCTTTGGAGCATTGAGCGGCCAGTTAGCATTCAGAAAGACGCCGCGGGCGAAGGCGCGATAACATCATCGCTGTGTCATACTGGGGCACACGGTCGGGATAGATAGCATACTTGGAAGTGGAGCTAGTCATTGAAAAGGGGGATTTTCATGACTTGGTTGGTAATGAGCCAGAAATTGTGGGAACGAAATTGTATTAACCAAAGTTTGGTTGAGTGACTGAGGCATTTGGCTGCGTGGATGATGTTTAACACAAATTATTTACCAGGCTATGTCCTTGTACGTACCAATCGCTGGCTAAAAGTGCGCACAGTGGTCTGGCTGCACTGCACAGATGTCACAGATGTAGCAGATATACCCTTTAGAGCATTAGGCGACCAGTTAGCATACAGAAAGACGCCGGGGGCGAAGGCGCTATAACATCATCGCTGTGTCATACTGGAGCATACGTTTGGGACAGATAGCGTACTTGGAAGAAGAGCAAGTCAATAAAAAGGGGGATTTTCATGACATAGTTGGTATTAATCCAGGAATTGTGGAAAAAAAGTCGTATAGTAATCAAAGTGTGGTTAAGTGACTGAGGGGTTTGACTGCGTGGATGATATTTAACACAAATCGTTTAACAAGCTAAGTCCATGTGTCCCCAAATTTTGCGACTGAAAGTGTCCACAGTAGTCTGGCTGCATTACACAGATGTCACACATGTAGCAGATAGACCCTTTGGAGCATTGAGCTGCCAGTTAGCATTCAGAAAGACGCCGCGGGCGAAGGCGCGATAACATCATCGCTATGTCATACAGAATACGGTTGGGACAGGTAGCGAGCTTAAACTAGAGCAAGACATCGAAAAGGGTGATTTTTCATGACTTGGTTGTTAATAAGCCAGAAATTGTGGGAACAAGATTGTATTAGCCAAAGTGTGGTTGGGTGACTGAGAGACGTAGGTACGTAGATGGTGTTTAACACATACTACCTAACAATATGTACTTGTAGCTCCAAATTTTTGACTGAAAGTGCGCACAGTGGTCTGACTACACTACACAGATGTCACAGATGCAGCAGATAGACCCTTTGGAGCATTGGGCGGCCAGTTAACATACAGAAAGACGCCGCGGGCGAAGACGCATAACATCATCGCTGTGTCATACTGGGGCACACGGTTGGGACAGATAGCAGGCTTGAAAGTAGAGCAAGTCATTGAAAAAGGGTGGATGCTCCTGGATTTGTAATCTTTCTTAATGAATTAAACCAAATTGCAAGACACAAAGTGTCACACAAGCTGAAAAGTCATCAAGAGGCATCAATGATTTTCCTGGCTTAGTTTTATTTAACGAACTGTGATGAGTATGACTAGGTAAAATACATTAAAATAAAAATACTTCATCTCACTTCCATTATAACAGCCATAGGACATTAACTACTAGACATATGCTTTTCCAATAGGTTTGCAGAAAGACTAGCGCGCTGAAAGCGGCTATTGCATCTTGCGTGATCCTGCGATCTTGAACAACTTCTTGAACAACACTGGTTATTCTTCAGTATTATAAATCTTTCGCTTTTTAGGATTCCGTAACTCAAAAGAGAAAAGCGGAACCCTTATAGGATCACTTTGTTGTCCGTCTGTCCCTCTGTCCGTATAACCCCTTATCTCAAGAACGCGTAAAGTTAACGAGTTGCAATTTAAACCATGTACGTATATTTATGATCTCTTACAGTTGTGAAAAAATCAAACTTCTCAATTAACGTATAAAAAAGTTAGAGCCGTTTATGTCGTAAAAAGCAGCATAATATATTGATACTCACAAATCAAAACCTACAGGGTACTTCCAGTTGACCTAGAACAATGAAATTTGGCAAGAAGCATTGTCTTAGAGTACACATATAGGAATAAATCTAAAAACTGTACATTTGTAATTAAATCACAAAAAATAGGGCCTGAATTCAAAAAAATCTAGGCCCAAAATTCAAAGCGAGTAAATTATATCATGTCCCGTATCATTTAAAAGAGCTTCATTAGCACATGATAAAACAGGATTACCATGTGTAATTTTTGATCTATGCCGAAAAAAGTAAAAAAAAATTTTTTCGATGATTATTATTTTATCTATCCTACATAGAGATATCAACATTACAATTTTGTAAAATACGTGATACATACAGGATTTGTACGGAACACTCGGTGTGCAAGCACGACATGCACTTGTCCGGTTTTTTTTTTAAGTACACTCACACGCACTTCCTAGGACATTGTGATTGTGATCTTTCGTTTGTTACACAATATGTAACTTTTACCATTTTGTTCCTCGTTCTCAACATCCCTGTGTAGTGCTATCTATTCACAAGTTACAAAGATGAACTGAATCGACATATGTCACACTCTTTGCTCTACCGTGATACCTGCTTCTCTTTGTGCGATAAACTATGAAAATATGATAAACTAAATTGTAACATTGTTAGAGATTAATAGGAGTTTATGTATTTTATTTTAGTGAGTTGTTGTAAAGTGTATGCCTATCGCCGTGGTGGTCTAGTGGTAGTGATATCTGCCTTACAATCGTGAGATTGTGGGTTCAAATCCCGGCCCCGTACCAATGAGTTCTTTGGCATTATGTACGGAATTTAACACCACTGGATTTTCGATGTAGGAAAATATCCTAAGGCCACCTGCATACGCCCGTAGAAGAAATTCGATGGCGTATGTGAATCCACCAACCCGCGGCCAGCGTGGTGGATATGGCCCAATCACCCTTCATGGGTAAGCCTACGTCCTGCAGTTGACTATTAAAAGGCTGATACAGTACATTTCAGTATGCATAAAGTGAGCTTTGAAATGAAATAACATGCATGCATCGATGTACTACTACCTAATTTTAGTGAACGTATTACATTACATCTGTCATCTGTACGTCTTAAATATTATACTGACATTAAAATGTCCGAATACATAAAAAAATACTTATGTAATTGGATGTTGAAAACACACCTGCTATATTCACACATTCTGGTCGTTCGAATTACGCAAATATGATGAAAAATCATTAAACATGTTTGCCATTCTTTAACAAAATTATTTAAACGAAGTCATGATTTCAACCAAAGTAGCTATGATTTTATATTAGTTTTCGTAAACCAAACGAAACTCTGTCACAGTCACGCTTCATATTAGATTCAGAATTAATCATAAACTGAATTTTCATTCTCTAAATTTAAACTGAAACTCATCTGCAAAAACTAAGGCAATTTTCCCACGAATATTTGAGCGATATCCACGAGCTAGTTTTCTCAATCAAAATCCAATCATCAAATTACTAAGCTCGTACGTGAATTTTGTTATAATTTTCTTTCCTCTCTATCTAGCACATAGTCAACTCGTACGTTAAATTTATTATAATTTTCTTTTATCTCTTTCTAGCACTAGCCAACTAGCTAACAGCTCAGTTTCCACTCAGCGTTTTCTGCGTACAAGTTTAGCATTCTCAAGTGACTTCATTGTCTTTTGCGTTGTCACCTTTTAAGCTTCAGGATATCGTTATATATTTCTGTGTGAAATACAGAATAGTGCTGGAGAAATTAAAGAACGAAATAAATTTAATGAGTAAAAAAGTTAGTTCGTATAGGCCGGGTGGCTAAACCTGGTGTCAGAGTTTCATCCATCTATCCATCAGCCAAAGGCCGTCCACTGCTGGACATAGGCCTCCCCTATGGATCTCCAATAAGACCGGTTGGAAGCGGATTGCATCCAGCGCGATCCTGCGGTCTTAATGAGGTCATCCGTCCACCTTGTGGGTGGACGTCCTACGCTGCGCTTGCCGGTACGTGGTCTCCATTCCAGAACTTTTCGACTCCACCGGGCATCAGTCCTCCGCGCTGTGTGCCCTGTCCATTGCCATTTCAACTTGCTAATCCGTTGGGCTATGTCGGTAACCTTGGTTCTTCTACGGATCATCTCATTCCTGATTCGATCCCGCAGAGAGACTCCGAGCATAGCCCTCTTCATAGCTCGTTTGGCAACACACACTGGTCAAAACTTTCGACTTGGGCCACTGAGGTATGTCGGACGAGAAGACGCTACGCAATTCGGTGTTTTGCAAGTGTCAGAGTTTAAAGTGTAGAAATAATTAAATCAAATAAAGTACCGAGCGAGAAATTAGACTATCGTCATTCCTAACCACGTGAAATCAAAAACACTGCGTGTTTGTACGAGTATGTTGTATTAAAAAAAATACACAGCTATTTCCAAAAAAGTTGTTATGTAAAAGACAACCTTTCGCTTTTACTGTCGTATCGCTCTTTTCATCTCTTTACTCTAAGATCCGCACTTACTGGAAAATATGTATGTTAAAAAATTGTTAATTATTTGTACGTAATAAAGGAGGAACGAAGCCGTGGTGGTCTAGCGGTAGTACACCCGCCTTAAAATCGTGATGTCGTAGGTTCAAGTCCTGGCGCAGTAGACTATTAAAAAGGCTGGCACAGTAGAGTAAAAGGAGCCCCTTGTATTCATTATGAAATACTTTAAGCGCCTTAAAGATTTTAATTAATCATTATGACAATCATAACTAGGAATAATTTTTATGTACATGTCCGCATAGATTATTTATTTATACCTGGTAAAAGGTCACCGTGACCTTATTGTTGATTGGTAATCCATGAGCCTATGTCTAGCGGTGGGTGTCCTACGGCTGATAGTGATAATGACCTATAGACAACCACAACACCAGAATTGTTACCAGTGTAGTACTACTCTTCAGGACGCTGCCTTTTTTACCGACTTTCAAAAAAGAGGTGGTGAGAGGGAGGTGGTAGGTTCTATGATCGTCTGTGTATGTTTTTTTTGTGTTTGTTTACTGATATTTTTGCCAATTGTAAACTGATAAAAAAGTCATTTTTAATTCGAAGAGACAAATTCCAGAAATATTAATTTAAATTTTATCGAAATCGGCCTAGCCGTTTTTGATGAATCAACAGTAATGTACATGGATGTCACATCTATGCGTGCAAACTATTCAAATTCTTTACACGACGGAAGTCACAGTGATTTTTTGCGAAAAAGAATTACTATGTAATAAGTAATTATTTTTCGATCCGATCCGATCAGGTGTCTTGATACTTACAAACATACCTACAACACATAATTACTTTTCGGAATGTGACATCCATGTATAATTATTATTGTTCATTTATCAAAAACGATAGCTGATTTCGATTTTCTTGTTTCCTAGGTCTACCCTTTCGAATACTTTTTTAGATCGGTTTCTAATTGGCGAAAATCTCGATGAACATAAAAATTACATACAGATGAACTTGAAACGTCATCTTTTTTGAAATTCAGTTAAAAATACAACAAAAACTAACTAATCAAAACTACGGCCTAATCAAAAGCGTAAGATCAAACATGTTTATCTCTGTTAACAAATCCGTGTGATCGCGGCAGCTGCACTCCAATTATACAGGAACAGGAGACAGAAGCTTCTTTGTCTCCATCTGTAACCTGCAGACATGTGCTCCAAATATTGACTCGGGACCGAGATGCTGATTTGTATGTTTTGTGCAAGTTATCTCGCGAGTTTCTGTGTTATTTAGTGTGAATTCGTTTTGTAGCTTGCATTGGTACGTGGAACTAATTAAAGCGGTGCTCACTATATAGTTTGGTGAATTTAAAAAAATTAAAATGTTATTTTCGTATTGCTATTCGTCATAACTTTTTTTCTATTATATTAAATAAAACACCGGTTTTAACTCACGTATGATATACGGCCGGGCCGCTGTGAAACCCGACCGGTTTCGGAGTAAAATTAGTACTCCTTCTTCATCAGGCAATACGCGCACTCCCGTCGACAGTCGCACGCGCACTGCGCGTCGGGTTTCACAGCGGCCCGGCCGTATATCATACGTGAGTTAAAACCGGTGTTTTATTTAATATAATATAATGTATTCTAACGCGAGTTTTAATGAAGTAACTTTTTTTCTCCTTTGTTTATACAGTTTTTTCTATGGAAACAACCCCAAAATTGCGAATAAGAAATCATAAATAATGTCAATGGAATTTTTCTATTGAACAGCTATTTTTTCATCGCAAATTCGGAACGGGTCCCATAGTGAAAGTTGTTTCATTTATGTTTATTATAATTTAATAGATATCCAACATAACGGCACAAAACATCTTAATTACCCCACCAAAACATACTGAAAAAATAACAAATATCGAACAATAACGAATTTCCGTTAATTAGTGCCGATCGGGTGCACCTCTTTATAACGATATAACGTAACGACGCTACGTCGTTAATGCATTTCTCGCGTGTGTACGGACTGAGGGTGATTAAAAATACACGCCGTTACGTAATATTAGCTATTATGACGAAGGTGATTTGTAAAATTTGCAAAACAGGACTGAAAATGTAGTCTTTTTGTAGCACGGTAACGAGTCGTTTTTATGAGGTGCATGAAAAAAATTGCTTATTATTTTCATTACATATACTTACACCTTAACAATGTATTTATCATTTATACGCTATTTGAATTCTGCTATCAAATGTATTGTTATTTTTTTATTAAGTTGAAAAAGTACTAAGTCTAAAAGTCTAAAGTTTTCTGTGGATCACACGGAATGGTTGTTTACTGAAAATATTTTGAAATTTATTGCTAGCGGTTTACATCGAAAATCCGTGCTGTGAAGTTAGTTATCTTGTTATAACTTTTTATAAGTTAAATAGAGTATTGATTAATGTGATCCACATTCCCATATAGATATTAATAGAAACCGTATCCAAAAAAAAAAAAAGTCATGTTAATGGCATATTTCCACTTAATCGGACGATGACAACTTTATTAACTGACATAGGGATCTTAACATCAAAGTGAGCATGTAAAATATAGGTACCAACATACGAGTAACATTAAGCAAATCACAACAAGCTCCAAATCAACGCATTCCTATTTTAAAATGCGAATTGTTATTTCACCACACATTGAAAATGGCGGAAAGGGTAAGTCAGGGCAAATTGATTGATACCGACGCGGCATCGTATTTCAAAATTTTATTACGTCAGGATGAGGCTTCGCGTCCATACATCATGGCTTGTCGGCGGCGCTACACACGAGGCAACGCGCTTTACAAGTCGTAATTGGAATTTACATGAGTAAATAGCAAAGAGATCTGTGAATGAGACACTATCCCAGTAGTGCTAGTTCTAGTAGAAAATAGACCAATGTAAGAGATATTTAGGAGACTATTAGAACTTTAAAATGGAATTGGGCGGGTCAAATATGCAGGATGAATAACAACAAATGGACTAAAAAGGTCATAGAATGGGTTCTAAGAGAAGAAAAAACCGGACAAGTGCGAGTCAGGCCCGCACGCCAAGGGTTCCCTACAAATCCAGAAAATTTCACAAAATTGGGAAGTAAGCTGTTAAAATCTCTATACTATAACCATCGACAAAAAGTTTTTTTTCACTTTTCTTGTCATAAACATCGAAAATTACACCTTAGTAAAATAATTAAAAACCTGTTTTAGCATCTAACATTATATGATACCTTACATGATACGATTTACTCACTTTGAATTTTCAATCCATATTTTGTAAATTTAGTCCCTTACTTGTGATTTAAATAGAAATGTACAGTTTCCAGATTTATTCCTATATGAGTACTCTAAGATAATGCTTCTTGCCAAATTTGATAAGTCTATGTCAACGGCAAGTACCCTGTAGGTTTTGATTTGTGTGAGTGTTACCATGTGCGGTTTTTTACGACATAAACGACTCTAACTTTTTTATACGATAACTGAGAAGTGTTTCTTTTACACGACTGTAAGAGACTATAAATATACATTTATATAGTTTAAATTCAACTCGATATTTTACGCGTTCCCGAGATAAAGAGTCTTGACATACACACAGACGGACAGACGGACAACAAAGTGATCCTATAAGGGTTCCGTTTTTCCTTTTGAGGTACGGAACCCTAAAAAGAAAGAGAGGAAGGCCGAATAAAAGATGGGAAGAAATTTTTACTCAAAGACACGGACTTCAGTGGATGAAAATAGCAAGACACAGGAAAGTTTGGGCACAACTGGGGGAGGCCTACGCCAGAGAGGCGACAACTACATTGACATACTAATATTTCATTGACATATCATACAAGAAGTAAAATTGACAAACATAATTACGGACTAAAGAAATAAATTGACGAGTACAAAACGTGACATGAAGAATAAAAAATTAAATATACAAATTTAGTAAAATTGAAATTTAAATGTTAATTGTAATTTTATGTAGTTGAAATAAAGGCTTTTTTACTTTTACTTTTTACAAGTTCTCCGAAGAGTAAAATAGGTATATTCTAGGTATACATATCTATACTTACTCCATCTTCAGCTACAACTTCGTTTTCCATCAGGCAAGTTGGTGGTCAAATGAAGCCCAATTTTGTATAAAAAAAAATCTTTGCGAACACAACTCCAACCGAATCTTCATAAGCCTACATCTCGACTCGCTCTTGACCGATTTGGTTAATACTCGCAAATCTTGTTAGAATTTACATTTACTAAACGATCCTGCGAGATATCGAAATATGCTGATAAATAGCGCAATAGCAATTTTTTACCCTTTTTTGAGGGAAATACCCCTAACCGAAAATCGCCGACGTCAAATAAAATCCATCATTATAATATATCGAGCCTGTGTACCAAGTTCCGTTGAGTATTTTTGAAAAATTCGTTCTGTAGAGAAAAATCAACATCCTGGTAGATGAAAGCAAAATCGACAAGTAAAGCAAAGACCTCTTTCACTTCGTTCACTCGGTCAAAAATATGCAAATAGTGGAACAACGTTCGCTTTTTAAGAAAGAGGCGTGACTTCAAATCCGGTCCTGTGTAACTGACCAATGAATTCTTTGGAATTTGTACATCATTATTTCTGTAAGCCGTGGTGGTCTCGTATAGTAACACTCGCCTATCATTTGTGAGGTGGGTTCAAATCCTGGTCCCGTACAAATGATTTTTTTGGAATTTATTTACGGACTTTCACACCACTGGTTTTTCGGTGACGGAAAACATCGTGGCGTATGTGAATCCACCACCAAGTCGCCCTGGGCCAGCGTGGTGCATATATCCCAATCACAATTCATGTGGGGTCTGCGTCTGACTAAGTAGACTATTACGCAGGCTGGTTCGGTACAAAATTATAAAACCACACTCAAACATACAAAATTACTCACTTGTAAAACGTATAGCAGACTTTTTATTTTGAGTCAGACATTAGAAAAGACGGACATATTTTGTTGTTTAGAGCTTAAAACTTTACTAAGTAATAATAAATAGTAATTTAACTCAGTGTGCCTACTTACCCTGATAGTTCAGTAACTTAATATCGAGATACTCTCAACGGTAGTAATTAGATATTAAGCGTGTCTAATAACTTAAGTAGAGAAGTGGTTTTCTCTGCGAATGATGGTACCTTGTCATAGTGAAATTTGGATAAAAAGATTTATGATCACCAAAATTATTGAGAATTACAAAATACAAATATAAAAACCTTTATCAACCAGCATTAAACAAATTTATTGTGTGGTTAAATAGTAGTACCTACCTAGTAAATATTAATTCACAGATTTGTGTATTTATTTGTGAGGTTTATTATTGGTCAAGTATTTTTTTTATTTTTATTATTATTTCTTTATTCATTCATGAGGATTATGTTCAGTAGTGCTAGCTTCTCTGTGAAATTAATCTGAAATAATTCAAAGAACGAAAATTGCAGATTTAGCAAGCAGCACGCAGGATTAGGTACATAAAATATCATATGGATAAAAATAATTGTGGTAAACACTTTATTTGATGATGTATAGGTATATATATATATTTTTATATCCTAAAAATTCCACTCATTTAGAAGTTTCTCAAACTTTTAGCGGAATACAAAATACAAGCTTTTACTTATAAAGTCAACGAGTAAAATATGTCGGCTCTTACCCTATTCTCTCATATCAGCCATTCTCCAATTTGGCGTGAAAATCATAACTAAAATTGAATTATCTCTAATGTGTTTCATAATTTTATGTGTTTGAGTCAAATCAATGAAAAATATAAAAGGGTATGGTAATTACTCGAAGATGTCTGTTATAAAACTATACCTACTATAATAATATTATTTTTAATGATTTTTTTTTATTTATTATTGATGACATTCTTGAATTTAATTTTATAATTGTAATAGTTTTCTGTATGGTTTTTAAAACTGAAATAAACTGATTAATAATAATATCATAAGGCTCTATTTTATAGACCACCATACTAGTCAGCGGTCTATAAAATAGAGCTATATTACGAGCCGTGATGGCCAAGAGGTACTGATACCCGTCTTACAATCGTGAGGTCGTGGGTTCGAATCCCCGGTACCGTACCAATGAGTTCTTTGGAATTTATGTACAGAATTTCACACCACTGGCTTTTCGGTGAAGAAAAACATCGTGAGGCAACCTGCGTACGTCCTTAGAAGAAAGTCGATGGCGTATGTGAATCCACCAACCCGCACTGGGCCAGCGTGGTGGGTATGGCCCAATCACCCTTCGTGGGTAGGCCTACGTCCTGCAGTGGACTATTAAAAAGGCTGGTACAGTACAAGCATCATAGCGTATTTTCACTCACTCTATTCGCGTCAAAGCTGTCTTTTAGTTAATTTGAGCTTGGTTTAGACGTTACGGAATTTCATAATGGCTGTCGGTAAGTAGCATAGTACAATTAATTGCTTTGAAGTGCCTCTGTGCATGTCGAGAATGTATAAATGTAGCTACAAGGTAGAGTGCTTAGCCGCAATATATCACGTTACTACATTCTGTCGGGTAATTGATGTATAACGAGGTCACAATTAAAGTTAAAAAATCAGGAGTGAGTTGGGTTTGAGTGGTGAGAGTTCTGTACAAAACAAAATCTGCAGGATTATAGCCTAATGTATTTAGTTACTATATTTTCTGCACAGCTAGCATAAAAATGCAAAGTTATGGTATAATATTTAGTTTTTAATAGGTTATGGCAATTATATTTTCACAATTCGATAAAAAATGTCTTGTGCGCATGATAGCCGTTGCGAGATGTGGTTTTAAAAAAAGTCGTTTTTAATCACTTTTTCAATCAAATATTAAAGCTAAAATTAATCGATACCGAAGATTTGACATGAAAAGGTCTAAAAATGTGGACACATTAGACCCATATTTTTTAGTTTCAATTATTTGTCAACTTTATAAATATATGAGAACTTAATATACTGACTTTAACAACAACAGCATACAAAAGTAAGAAAATGAAAAAGTAACCTCCTCCTCCTCCTCAGGTCGTTTGCTCACTGCTGTCGTCGTGATGTCCCGCCTCTGTGTTACGTCATGGCATATATGTTTCCATCTCTGACGGTCTTCCGCTTGGTGTATGGCGTCAGATATGGTTATGCCCATTTCTTTACTAACTTTAAGAAATAGTAACAAACCACATTAATTTTAAAAATGAAATCTAAACAACCGGTATAAGACACATTTTACTAACAAAAACAAAATAAATTGTCACTCTATTTTGTTTTTCAAACAGGGAACCCAAAATTGTATAAAATTGTGTGTAGGTATGTAAATTAGCTGTAATTTATCAAAACTGTACCTAATGGGCAAGGTCATGAACAGAGATCGTTAGTCTACAAAAAGCCAGATGGATATCATGATCGAAACAACCGCAAAAGCTCGCTAGGTATTTGGTTGAAATACATTGTGATTTTCTTTTAATAATCCTAATAAATAGTTAATTTTGTATTACGATGGAGACAATGGGCTGTTGGAGTAGTGAGGCTAAAGTTTTTATTGGAGAAATTGGGCACAGGCTAAGGGAGAAGACTAATGACTCCCGCTATGGCTCGTGCTTGGCGCAAAGGTTAGCCATCGCCATCCAACGAGGTATTGCGGCCAGCATTTTGGGCTTTTTTGCGCCGGGTACGGTCGGTGGTGAAGCAGTGGTAGCCTAGAGGTAGTGACACCCGCCTTACAATCGTGAGGTCGTGGGTTCAAATCCCCGGTCCCGTACCAATGAGTTCTTTGGAATTTATGTACGGAATTTCACAACACTGGCTTTTCGGTGAAGGAAAACATCGTGAGGCAACCTGCATATGTCCGTAGATGAAATTCGACGGCATATGTGAATCCACCAACCCGCACTGGGCCAGCGTGGTGGATATGGCCCAATCACTCTTCGTGGGTAGACCTATGTCCTGCAGTGGACTATTCAAAAGCTGATACAGTACAGTACAGTACGGTCGGTCATGAGTTGTGGGTTTAGATTTTAAGGTTGACTAAGTATGTGTAAGTGTAATTTTTGTATTCATAACTTTACTGGAATTATCTCTTACGCAATAAAGTATTACGATTAAATTTAAGGATTTGTTTATTTAGGTAACAGCTTATGTCAAGCACAGTTATAACATTGTTCGATTTTAAATAAGTAAACGCCGTGATAAAATCTCAAAACATTTATGTTCAAGTAAGTTTTGAAGTCTTATTCAGTCGAATTCACAGGCTTAGCCTGGTCCTTTAATAGGCATCAATGGAGCCTAAGCCTAAACATTGAGAGGCCCTTTTTACAATTGAAATATAAAAAAAAAAAAAAAAAAAAAAAAAAAAACAGCAGTACGTATAAAAAGGATAGCGTTGTAGACAAACTATGGCATATAAAAAGACTTGAAATATTGAAACTGGGCTATTGAGGTGAAATATTAAATGTTCTGTAAAATTGGACTATGGAATGAGGTACGGCACCCGCTAAATATGCCCCATTTCAAAATTTCGTAGCGGGTGGTGACTTGCCGTCCACTAAATGGGCCCCCCATAAAGGCTACCGTAAGTTGGCACCGGAGGGGCAACATTGGTGTGGACGGCTTAGGGTGTCGAGAGGTGTGCTGCGCTTTCACTAGACGCTACTCGCGGCGTTATGCCCTTTAACACTTCCACCCTGGAGCTTAGGTTCTTAGCTCTTGCGGTTTCCACTCCAAACCGGCCGGTTAAGGCAAGAGAGGAGTCAGGGGTCTCATTTAGCCCCAGGGAATCAGGGTTCGCGGTGTCGCCACTCACCGACGACTCGCCACAAAGTCGCCCCTGCGATTGAAGTCTTATTATTATTATTTTGCGAAAATGGCATGACCGACTCCAGCCGTGTACAGAGTTCGCGAATATTTCGCACGGATCGATGTAGCATTTCCACATTATTGTTGATTTATCAAAAATGACTCAGCCGATTTCAATTAAATTTAAATGAGACCAATGTCGAAGTATACTCTTTCAAATAAATAAACAACTATCCAAATCTAACCACTATGTTTTTTTTTATAAATATTTTTTTTTAAATACTTAATAAATATTTAATACCAAACTTAAAAAACATTTCATAAACTATAACTATTAAAATTAACCTACTTAAAATAAAAACTAAAACTTAACACTAAAACTTATATTACTAAAATAAAAATAAAACTAATCTAAAAGACCCGGGCTAGAGGGTAACGTGGCCAGAATGCTGGTGGCGTTGCCTCGTTGAATTGCTATACTTATTTTTTGAGCAAAGTAGATGGCAGCATTCTGGTCACGTGTCACCTCTACCAGTTGCCTAGCCAGATCCTTATATAAATGGTGAGCGTCCGGCCCCCACGGTCCTAAAGTCTCAACCCCAAACGGCACAAAATGGTACATTCTGTCCAACGACTCATATTTGTGCCGTTAATAAATTAATATTTGGGGACATCTTACACATGGCCTCTGACCCCAAACTAAGCAAAGCTTGTGATATGGCTGCCAGAGACTGATATACTACATATTCATAATAATATTTTTAAATACATACTTATATAGATAGTAACTAAATAACACCCAGACATAGAGCAAACACCTATGTTCATCACATAAATACTTGCCCTGGGTGGGGATCGAACAAACGCCTCTTTGACCCAGAAGTTAGGGTCACTAACCACTGAGCCACCGAGGCAGTCGAGGCTTACGTGGTTATCTTAATATTAAATTGATGTAAAAAATTATGCGTAGTTAAACATAAAAAAAATTATACGCGTCGTATTGAATACCTCCTCCGTTTCGTCGGTCAAAAATGAACTAAAGTACATAGAACTACTTTTTACAAAGCACAGCAAAGACCGCATTCTAAATATTTAAGACTTATTCCTTTAACTAAAGCGTCTCATCTACAGGAAATGTAACAAATCTTTGATTATAATAATTCTATGAACAAAAAATCAGGAACATTTCTGAAGTGGAGTCTTTTTACGTGACTTTGTAAAATGAGACTTCTTATTCGGGCCCATCGGAGGGACAAGATCTTTTTCTCAATTTTACGAACTGGAAATGTGACAAAGGTGCGGTATCTCGGAAGGAAGATTTTTTATCTGGACCAAGCTGTATTTTGTCATAAAGATACGAGTAGTCGTTGATAAATCCTGGGTTTGGTGAATGTTATTTTCGAGGACTTACGAATTTGAAAACTTCCATTCAGAGACTTTTGTATACAATGCTCTGTGTATGATATATTTTTTTCTATTACAGAAAAAGTTTTGGAAGGGACTTGCATCCAACGCAATACTGTTGTCTAAATTTAACCTTTCAACGCCATAAGTCATCAGTTTCCTAGATTTCGTTTTATAGAGCAAGTGCTTTTATTAACTACTAATAAATACAAGACTTCTAAAACTACATAAACTACTACTACATAACAAGAAATTGGATCATCCACAGACTCTTGAAGGTCTAAAGGTAATCCAAATAATGTTATGTGTCCTACCCACTAATATTTTAACTTACCAAATCTGCTAGGCTATGTGGGATAATCATCGTCGTTGTTTCAGCCATAGGACGTCTACTGTTGGACGTAGGCCTCCCCTAATGATTTCCAATAAGACCGGTTGGTACTTAGCGGTTTGCATCCAGCGCGATCCCGCGGTCCTAATGAGGTCATCCGTCCACCTTGTGGGTGGACATCCTACGCTGCGCTTGCCGGTACGTAGTCTCCACTCGAAAACTTGTTAGATAATAACAACGGATAATAGGTACAATAATTTATCCCTATTAGAGAAGTTGTGAAACATTTTTTCTTGTTGTGAGATTTTCATATTGACTAAAAAGTTAAACTTTTCAAAAATTTGAATAACCAAACAGACCAAAATTAATCCATTCAATAGCGTCTAACGAAGTATTAACTCAGGGAAATTTTAAAACTTTGAAGTTAAAAAATTCATTTCAGTACAGAAATTGTTCACAACTAAATTGTTGACGAGCTTACTTCACACAATGTTTAAAAGTACGAATTGACAGGTTAAACTGTGTTTAAAGCGTGTATAAATAGTTTGTGGTAAGTCGGTGAGAGTCTTACGAGTAGATAAACATCAATAAGTAACCATAATAGAGTGTTGGGGTATTTATATGAGCAGTTACTTAGCCCTTTAATAGAAAAATTGTCGCCAAGCACTCAACGATGTTTTCTGAAGAAACGTGAAAAAAAATGAAAATTTTGTAAACCTCAATTTATGATAAGTAAAAAGCAAGTTCGTATAGATTAGGCGGCTTGCCATGCTGTTAGAGTTTTTAAACCGTCAAACCGAAGGCCGCTGACAAGGCTAGAGACTTGTTAATACTTACTTTAATTGTTTTTAGGGTTCCGTACCTCAAAAGGAAAAAACGGAACCCTTATAGGATCACTTTGTCGTCCGTCTGTCTGTCTGTCTGTCCGTCTGTGTGTATGTCAAGACTCTTTATCTCAAGAACGCGTAAAGATATCGAGTTGAAATTTAAACTGTATACGTATATCGATGAATTCTTGCTGGTGTGTAAAGAAAATCTTCTCAGTTGTCGTTTAAAAAAGTTAGAGTCGTTTTTGTCGTAAAAAACCGCATATTTCGACACTCACAAAAATCAAAACCTACAGGGTACTTCCCGTTGACATAGAACTATGAAATTTGGCGAGAATCATTGTCTCAGAGTACACATATAGGAATAAATCTGAAAACTGTACATTTTTATTTACATCACAAAAAATAGGGCCCCGAAATTCACAAAATATGGGCTCAAAATTCAAAGTGAGTAAATCGTATCATGTAAGGTGTCATATAAAAGAACTTCATTAACACATGCTAAAACAGGTTTTTAATTATTTTAACAATGTGTTTGTACGGAACCCTCGATGTGCGAGCCTGACTCGCACTTGTCCGGTTTTTTTTATGTGTGTGTGTGTGTGTCTACTCATATAATCTAAATTTACGCAAATATTTTTTCTAACCTATACATCTGCTTGCCCAGTACTAAGACCAAAAGGGGTGATTACAAAGGTTTCTTCGATTTTCTTGCACTAATAATGGTCTCTCGCTACCTTTTACCAACTCCTTTCGAACAAGTCATGTGCTCGCGAACATGGTTTAGCTGCATAATCCGTCAAAATCATCCATCCATCCATCCATCAGCCAAAGGACGCCCACTGCTGGACATAGGCCTCCCCTATGGATCTCCAATAAGACCGGTTGGAAGCGGCTTGCATCCAGCGCGATCCTGCGGTCTTAATGAGGTCATCCGTCCACCTTGTGGGTGGACGTCCTACGCTGCGCTTGCCGGTACGTGGTCTCCACTCGAGAACTTTTCGACTCCACCGGTCATCAGTCCTCCGCGCTATGTGCCCTGCTCATTGCCATTTCAACTTGCTTATCCGTTGGGCTATGTTGGTAACTTTGGTTCTTCTACGGATCTCCTCATTCCTGATTCGATCCCGCAGAGAGACTCCGAGCATAGCCCTCTCCATAGCTCGTTGGGCTACTTGGAGCTTACTAATAAGGCCCATAGTGAGAGACCACGTTTCTGTGCCATAAGTCACAGACATCAGACACACACTGGTCGAAAACTTTCGACTTGAGGCACTGAGGTATGTCGGACGAGAAGACGCTACGCAATTTTCCGAACGCTGCCCAGCCGAGTTGGATTCGGCGATTGGCCTCTTTGTTGAAGTCGGACCTACCTAACTGGACTACTTGTCCTAGGTAGACGTACGAGTCAACGACTTCAAGAACCGAGTTTCCAACATAAATCGGGGTGGGTAAAACATGGGAATTACACATGACTTTCGTCTTGTCCATGTTCATCTTAAGACCCACCTGTTGAGAAATCCGATTGATCCGTCAAAATAGAGAGACAAAACTCTCTGTTTACAACCACTAAAACAAACTAATACTATTCACAAATATCCTACTTCCTACTAATATTATAAATCTGAAAAGTTTGTTGGTTTGTTTGTTTGTTGGTTTGTTCCTCTTTCACGCAGCACTGGATTAACGGATTGACTTGATTTTTGGCATGGGTATATAGTTTAAAGACCGGAAAGTGACGTAGGCTACTTTTTATCCAGAAAAAATAAAAGGTTCCTGTGGGATAGCACAAAAGTGAGAATACCACGCGGGTGGAGCTGTAGCAAAAGCTAGTACAATTATAAAATGGCGGCCCTATCACCCATGACGATTTCTTCCAGTTAACCATGCACCCTGAATATATAAAGACCCTGGAATAAATTTACTCTGTTATTCTTATATTATAGGACTTGCAAGAAAAATAATAATAACGTAAGTTAAAAGATTATTTTAATTTTAAAAAACTCTACCTCTTCTCTAGGAAGTTGGTTAAAAAAAGTAGAAACCTCAGTTGAATTCCACAAAAGCAATAATGCATCAACGTCATACTTCAAGGGCATTAGGGGCTGCGGGGTTATTTGTTAGGGACACAAAGGAAGCAAGTATTAATCTTCTATTGCTAGTGCTGAATTGAATCGCCCCCCGGAGTTTGCATCTGAGCTTTCTTGCCCCGTTGTTCTTGCCCCTTGTGGGGAAACACGGCTTAAAAGAATAGCAATGAAACAAGCAATGAAACAAACAAATGAAAAGAAAAAGAAATAAGAGAAAAAAAGTAAAGTAAATTATTTAAGAAAAAAGAACACATCCTGAACAACCCTCGTCTCATGGTATTCTTCCATTTCCCTTTATCGCACTAAATATGACGAGTGTATATCTGTTTATTGTCTTCAAAAATAGTAAAATCGTATCCAATCGAAAGACACGTGCAATTTATTATGTTTGTTATCATAAAGGCTCTGGCTTATGTCAGAGGAAACCCTGACGAACATACAAAAAAAAAGAAAAGAAATCATCATTAGCAGTGTCCATTGCAAATAAGCTTTCTCCCTCCTTCGCAAATTAATCCTGCCCTGCATCCAGGTGTCACCGGAAATACTTCCAGATATCGTCGCGCCTTTGCTGTTGCTGTCGTAGGCAATGCAAGATGACCAAAGAAAAACATACTTTTTTTCACAAATAGGCAGTAAATAACTAAGGGTCTCGAACTCATCTAACCCTGCATTTTGAGGTTTTCTACCGAGTTAACACACGAGAAACGCTACACTATTTAAGCAACGATTTCACGAAGAACGTTTGTATGCAGGGTTATGTCTAATCAATTAGCCCCTAGAAGGATGCTAATTGATTAGAAATAACCCTGTATAGGTATGATTGATTGTGTACTTATTAAGTTTAATGGGATTTGCAAAATAGAACAGTTTTTTTCCAGGCACTCCGACCATCTACACATTTAATATTGCTAGAAAAATAGAAGCTTCGTATGGATTTCTAATGCAATTTTTTGATTGAACTCTATAACATATATTATAAAATTTTAACCAAACTATGCTTCCGTGTGTCACGAAGGGCAAGAAAACGGCCCTCCCTAGAGCTTCGAAACTGCATTTTATAAGTGATTTCTTTTATTACGAGGCACGGACACAGGGAGATATGAAAAATCCATAACAACTGAAAAGTGTTGGTTTACGACCAGCTTTTATGGAGGAATAAAAGGTGATTAAAGTGGGATTCTGCCCACAGTAGAGGCTTATCTGACATTATTGTTATTAAGGCGTTCGGTTAGACATTAGAGGTTTATTTACTGAGCGAAGCAAATATATTAATCTTTCGGATAAATTGGTATTTGTATGTAATCTGCCTATTTGGTATGGCACGGTCGAGATTTAGAGTAAGAAAACTAGAAATTTTGACGTTGCCAGCTGTAATGATATTACAGCGGCAACATACGTAAGAATAAACCTGGACTCATATGCGAAGCGAGGAAAGCATCACGACTACCCTACAAGCACGGCTAAATCTTGCTAGTATAAAACGAATGCTGACCAAATTGGAAAAAACTTCACCATAAGGCCCTGATGTTTACAACCACCTGTCCGAATTCGTCACCGCAGCTAGCCAACTTTTAAAGCACGACTTCAACGTTGGCTAATTGAGCAAGCATTCTATAGCTTTGAGGAATTTTATATGCTTAGTTGAATTTTAACTTTAATTTCATTTGATCGATTTTGTATATAAATATTATTATTTTGTCGTTTTAAATCTTGACAAGCAAATTAGCTTTACGAATAAATAAGTAAGTAAGTTCGTATAGGCCAGGTGGCTAGCCCTGGTGTCAGAGTTTTGAAGCCGCCTGAAAGCCTTTGACATGGCTAAGCGGTTAAAACAACCGGGACCTACAATTTAACGTGTCATCCGAGCCACGGTAGCGCTCAGTTGGAAAATGCCACCCGCGGTCACCCATCCAAATACTGACCGTGCGGAACGTTGCTTAATTTCGGTGATCGCTGACAATCACTTAGTCAAACTACGCTACGAGCGCTACGAATAAATGACTATAATTAGATGATTCACATGTCAATTTTATGATAGCGGGTGATACATGGGTGATACTGACTTATACTTTGACTGCCTCGATGGCTCAGTGGTTAGTGACCCTGACTTCTGGATCAAAGATGGGTTCGATCCCCACCCAGGACAAATATTTATGTGCTGAACATAGGTGTTTGCTCTGTGTCTGGGTGTTATTTAGGCAGTATCTATATAAGTATGTATTTAAAATATGTATCAGTAGTATATCAGTCTCTGGCCGCCATATCACAAGCTTTGCTTAGTTTGGGGTCAGAGACAGTGTGTAAGATGTCCTTTAATATTTATTTATTTGTAATGCCGGATGTAGCAGTTTAGCAGCTTTGCTTAATCAGAGGCTGTCAGGCTGCATATGTAAACTTATTTCTTTTAAAACTTATGTATGATACGACATTAGTGTATAAAATAACTCGCGTTTGATTTTGTCTTGCTTAACCTTAAGCAAATATTTATTTCAAAATTAATTCAGCAAACATCGTAGACAAACTTTACATGTTTTTAAGCAAAACCATGGCTCTAAATAATTGATTTGCTTCCATAACTTCTTGATTAACTCAAATCCTTCTCTTTGCCATAGATTAGTTCATACTTACTTAATCTACATCTTTACTTAGCATTACCACACATTTAAGAAGACAGTTAATGACCAAAGCCTAGGAAACGATCCCATAACACTTCTATACAGCCCTAGACAGCAACTGACACAGAGTAAGTCAGAAGTATAACTTTGTAGAAATATCCTGAAAAAATGTGGTGATTTACTACGGTACAAAATAGATAGAGATGTTTTACAGCACAGAAACATGGTCTCTTACTATGAGTTTAGTCAATAAGCTCCAATGAGCTCAAAAAGCTATGGAGAAGGCGATGTACGGAGCCTCTCTGTGAGTTTAAGTCAGAAATGAGCATATCCGTAGAAGAATCAAATTTCAAAATCAAAGTTTCAGAATGAAAGTTCCAGAATCAAAGTTTCAGAATGATAATGAATGATGGAACTAGGGTTCCAGATTTGAAGTTTTCAAATCATAGTTTCAGATACAAAGTTCCAGAATCAAAGTTTTGGAATGATAATGAATGATGGAACTTGGGTTCCAGAATCGAAGTTTTTAAATCATAGTTTCAGATACAATGTTCCAGAATTGAAGTTTTAAATCATAGTTTCAGAATCAAAGTAGAAAAGATTGTCAAGTAAACAGTTGACCAGCGCGATTCAGGATGCGGTGTCACCTAATGTTGAATCGCGGTAGATCCAAGCCAACTAGTTTTGTTAGAGATATACAGAGAAGGCCTATGGTCCAATGGTAAATTTTTATGGCAAAAAAAGAAGAAGAAATAGACTAAAAATGAGACAGTTTCTATGCCTGCGCCAAGTTGTTAATAATGTTGACTACATTTTGACAGTCTTAACGCAAACCAATATAATACCATTTTATTTTTGCAATATGAAGAGCTAAGATTACATACAGTGTGTTTCTACTAGTTTTTGTTCTGTAGGCTGCCTATATATACTTAGTGTCTACTTTCCTTCATATCCTAGTATTCTGTGACACAAAGTGCTGTTTTACGAGGATAATATCCACATTATTCCGAGGTTTAACAGTTTTATGCGCAGTTATATTGTTATGAATTATGGTGCTAGGATTTTTATGCTTGCTAATATGAAATGCTTTTTATATGATAAACAGCTCACAATGTATGTGGAATACATATTCTTCTTGTCAACTTAGTATTACTGGCGAAAGATATTTTTATAAGCTCTTATTTAACTTATAATGGAAGGACCTAAGTAAGTATGTAAATAGGTATGTACCTATGTAAGTTCGGGTGAAAATTGAAATATTTTAAGTTAAATTTGACCAACTTTACGATTTCCGATTTAGCTGAAAATTTGCAGGCAACTTGAAAATTTCTCATGACAATGCAATAATATTGTATTCATGGTACATTCATGGCTGATCTGATGATGGAGTCGGAAGGTGGCCATGAACTCCTGTACTAAACAAGATAGACCCGTCGTGTTCGGGCTCGTTTTACTTGTCTTGGCTAGCACTCTGCTACTACGTGACTTCAAAAGCTTGTATTTAAAAAGTTATATTTTTAAAATAATTTATTTTCGTGTTAATACTTACCTATGTTTTTTTAGGTAAGTACGTAATCGTTACAAAATCGTGAAGCGTCCCAAAATTTACAGAAATATTAGATTTTGCTCAAAAGCTTTAGAACGCAATTTTGTAATGGTTAGACTGTTTTATGTCTTTTCCTTTATTTGATAATTTTCATTCGCTTATAAAAGACAGAATAACTAATCCCTCAGACCAAATAAAAAAATAAAGACAGAACGCTGTGAACAAACAAGTGAGGCCGACCAAAACTACGCCTCGCCGTGTACCGACAATTACACACACATCCACGTAACTACGTAACTACGCCTTGGCTTGTTAGTCGAACTATGGCGGCGCAACACCGACCCACTCACACATGTATAAAAAACCGGTCTCACTTGACTGTTCAACGACGTTCGATATATTTATTTATTTATTCACAAAATTATTAGGTGGGCAATTACAGGTTGGCCCCAATGGGCCCGCCTATATTACATAACAACTTGATATTAAATAAAATGTAAGATCTAAAACATATAAACTACTTTAGAAATAAATTAACATAAAAAAGTTGTGATAGCAATATTAAAAATCATCAGACAAGTAAAAAATCACAGACAATAAAATTTAGCAAAAAGAACTTATTTTGGTGGATTAAGAATTAGATGCTTAACCCTACCATAAAAATCAATTGTCGTTCTGCGAACATCAGCTTCGATGCAATTAAATAGATCTAGATCTGTGTTCCGTTTCAGTAGAGCATTGAGCGTAGCCAGCGCTCTAGGCACTGGTGCCAACCTACCGTACTCGGTTCTGCATCTAGATTTTTTTTATTTGCTCTGAGACTAATCCAACATTATTCTGCATTTATTAAGTAATATTTAAAGGCGAAAGAAATCACAGACGTAATGCCTTGATATAAGTACCTACTTAAAGCGAAATTAAGCAACGCTTGGTGCTGTTACCCTTGGAATGGCTAACTACGGGTGGCATTTACAACTGAGCGCTACCGTGGTTGGAATTACACGTTGATTTGTAAGTCCTGGTTACTTCAACCGTTTAGACGTATCAGAGGCCTCTATGAACAATACAATACAACAACACTTTATTGACACCAACAAGAAAACATAACAAAAGAAACAAAGACAGAAAAGGCACAAAAAGCGGTCTTATCGCTAAAAGCGATTTCTTCCAGACAACCTCTCTTGGATGCGAGGAAACGTAAAGACGACAAGGACGGTGTAAACATAAAAACAAAAAAATAATAATAATAAAATAATGAAAGAAAGTTACTAAAAATTCTTTCAACATTAAAATAACTTACATAATAATAGCCATACATAAATACTTCAAATAATACATACAATAAAAATAAACATACTCATACGTCAATATATTACAAATAAATTATAAACGAGGAGTGATACGTGTATCAGTCAGAGAGAGCTTGATGTTGCTGAACCTGGGCCTTGAAAGATTCAACGCTCTACCTACTGTATTGCAACCTAATTTTCCCTAGACTAAATAATAACACGAAGCCAATGGAGATATCGATCACAGATCATCCATTAGCGTGTTTTCTCGTCTGCTGATTTATAACAATGCACAAGATAAATGCATCGTCACTGCTAAAGGGATCTTGCGTCCTTTTCCGACTAATAAATGAAGACAGAGAGAAAATTAATGTATCAGCTAAAGTTACTTTTTGTCTCCTTTTGACTGGGGAGGAGAGAACGAGATGAAGGTAAGTGATTAGGAACCGTTAAGGAAGCTGGTTGATAGAATCGAAGTATTGTGTCATAATTTAATATCTTAGAGATATTATTATAGGTATCGATTAGTTTTTGCCCGCGGCTTCGTCCGAGTGATATTTTGATTTTTATGATATCCCATAGGAACCTCTTATTTTTTTGGGATAAGTTGCCTGTTACTTTCCGTCTTTGGAACTATGTCCATGCCAAAAACTATGAGGTTGCTCCGTTGCTACAAATACACTTTCGGGTCTATAATATCAGTAAGGTAGTAAGAATAAAGGTAGTGATGATGAAATTAAAAAAAAAGCTATTAGATCTAGAGAGTTATAGCAGACATTTTATATGTACCTACCTACATTATGTATGCGCGTTGGTGGAATCCTGTACTTCATCAATTTTTTTATGGGCGTACCTACCTATATCAAAAATCATCATTCATTCAGTCATTTTGTTTTAATTAAAAATGGTGTACCAACCTCATTCTCCAAGGCCGCTAAAATAAATATGACGATCACCCCTATTCTAGAAGAGCCTGGATTGATAATTATTATATACTATGTGACTAATCGCGCACTAAAATTACGAGATAAATAAATACCTCCTCATCCCGACGTTTCGGCCGAGTTGCATTGACCACGTCGCGAAACGTCGGGATGAGGAGGTATTTATTTATCTAGTAATTTTAGTGCGCGATTAGTCACGTAGTATATAATAATTATGTGTTCAAATCGCGAAAGTTTAAAAAGAGCCTGGATTGTACCTAATTCATTCTGAATCCTGCAAGGATTCTTCACCAAAAACACAAAGATAAATAGAGGCTTGTAAGAGTTACAATATTTCCAACACTAGGTATTATTATTTCCAGATAATCCCGAAGTAACTTTCACCCAAAAATAATAAGTTTTGCGCCTCCTTTTTGGTGTTAGCCTCTCAGAGTACCGTTTGTATCACTTTATCTCGAGATATCATAAACAGATCCTGAGCTATAATAAATTGTAGCAAAAGATTCAGTTTGCGACTTACTCTTACTTGTTATTTTTTTTCTTATATTCTATTTGTAGTTAAATAAAAGACGTAGTTTTCCATTTTTAGGGTTCCGCACGCAAAGGATAATAAAAATCGGAACCCTATTACTAATTCTCCGGTGTCCGTCCGTCTGTCTGTCTGTCACCAGGCTGTATCTCGCATGAACCGCGATAGCTACCTAGACAGTTAAAGTTTTACAGATAATGTATTTCTGTTCCCGCAACAACAATAGATTCTGAAAAAAAGAGTTAAATAAATATTTACCTATACGGAATTATAGGTACACAAAAAAAACAAAATATTATTACATAATACGACTTAATTAGTAAAAAATATTTTTTCCAAAAAATAGCATGACCGACTTCAACCGTGTTCAAAATCCGCGAATATTTCTCACGGATCGATGTAAAATTCTTCACATTTTTGTTGATTTATCAAAAATGGCTCTCAATTGTTGTTTTTAAACTTTCGCGATTTGAACACATTATTTTTATTTTCTAGTCTGCCCGTGACCACGGTCGATGCAACTCTGTTGAGTTGACGACGTCGGGACGAGGAGGTATTTATTTATCTCGTAATTTCAGTGCCCGATTAGTCCCGTAGTATATAAAATAATATAAAAAATGGCTCAGCCAATTTCGATAACATTTATATTGAATGAGAATTATCGAAATCGCACCACTACGTTTAAAGTTATGCGTGGTTATACATAAACAAAAATATAGGTATATACGCGTCGAATTGAGTACCTACTTCGTTTCGACGGTCAATAAAATCAAGTAGCACAACGATCTGTGTATATGGAGAAGGCTATGCTCGGAATCGAATCGAGATCAAATCAGGAATGAGGAGATCACTAGAAGAACCAAAGTTACCGACATAGCCCAGCGGATGGGCAAATAGCAGAAATGGGATTGGGCAGGGCACAAAGCACGGAGTACCTACTGATGATCGATGGGGTCTAAAAGTTCTGGAGTGGAGACCACGTAGTGGCAAGCGCAGCGTGGTGGACGTGACGTGAATGACCTCATTAAGACCGTAAGATCGCTCTGGATGCAAGCCGCTGCCAACCGGCCTTATTGGAGATCCATAGGAGAGGCCTATGTCCAGCAGTGGACGTCCGATGGATGGATGGATTACAAATCAAAAAACAAGGCAATGAGAAGACGACAGTCATAACTACAACATATTTCATATTTCTTACTCACATTACATATTTCAAGGAAAACCTGCATCTGTGTCCAAAGCAAGTAATTTGAGGTCGTCAATCAATTACGGTTCTCAGTTTTTGCAATAGTTGTTGGAGGGTGCCGCCGTGCCAAAGAACGTGAACTATGAGCAGATGAGGAATATTAGGAAATTGCTAAAAGGCTAATGAAAAAATTACAAGATATACAAGACTTTTGGAAAAAACAACGGGTTGCGCCGCCGGAAACGGCGCCGGCAGGAGTGAAAACTAGAACTTATATAGTACTATAATTTATGTGGTAAAATACAATATCACACACGCACACTCGCGCAAGCGCCCTGCGCCGTCTTACGAATTTTTGATCATGTCACGCCCTGACACGAGTTCATTTTTTTTACCCATCCCAAAGAGTGCACAAAGTCGCTAAAGAACAGTTTAAAAATTACGCTATTAACCCAGTGTACCTACAAAAATTTTGAACTGAAATAATTTTATTTTAAATCAAAATCATGGATATAATTCTGGTGTTTATTTGGATAAACGTGAACATCAGCGTGGTTATGCACTCAATATGTGAGGCATATTTAGTACTGGCATTTGGCGGTGGTGCGGTTGAGCATTTCAATTATCTCTAAATATTTTGTAGTCTAATGATTACAAGGTCGCGATCTTTATGAAGGAGCATAAGTACTTGTGTTATATTTACTTATAAGTAGTTGGTAAAAACACATATTATGCCTGTGGAAAAAAAATATCTGCTTAATTCGGCATTTTGATATTGACAACTGGAACAGAAACTTTAGAAACAAAAGTCGACGTAGTCAGCATGCTTAAGCCAATGGTATAATTATTTTTGTTTCTTTTTCACCTTAGGCATTCGAAAGAGATAACACTTTTTACGTTACTTTTACATTTACGATGGCGCCTTCATAATCGAGCCTATTGTCGTATTACTTGCAATTAAAATGCCTACAGTTTAGCCTAAATTGTCTCAGTATTTGGTGTCTAAAATGATAATAGCCCACGCATTGGCCTGCATTGTCTCAGTATTTGCTTTGCATAAGTGAATCAGATTAACAAGAACAAAATTAGTCAATCAACTCCTGCTTCAAGAAAACCAAATATTACAAAACAAATACAACAAATACCTACTAGACATATTTTATTTGATTAAAAACAATTTCATACTGAAACATATTTGTGATTAAGCTAAGTTTAAGAAGTAAATATAGTAATAGATTTATCTTCTATTCTATAACCGCTTGGTAGGCAATATTGACAAAAATAATTCCCTCCTTATTTTGCTACTCTATGTTATTATTAGCGAGTTCGGAACTTTCCCCTCATATTTGTTCAGCCTAATTTCTTAGCTATAAGAAAAATATTCTTGTGTAACTTCTGCGCGAAGTAAAGAGCTTAATGGGTTAATTCGCGTCTGTTGTTGTTAAGTTGGAAGCGAGAGTGTCGCAGAGATAATTTTAAGAAAAGTAACGTTTCCTAAGTATTGCTTGAATCAAACAACTTGGCAGCCACAAGCTGCGGAAAACCCAATCCTAACTAATCCTAACCTAAGACACAGCCCGGACACTCCGCGTTTCTTCATACAAAATCTGCTGTCTTACGCACACAACACTATATTTATTCACAGACACTACACATACGCACGAACGCTACACGGGTATTTGCAGCGGCCTGTGCAGCCCGCGCGCAGAGTAGTAAATCGTGTCCTGACGCGGGGTGGAAGTGAGGAAGACTCAAACGGGTGGGGGGTAACGAGTGGCCGTTCTATACGTAGTATTATTATATCTTCTTTGCCTAAGATAACAGCCGCCAAGTTGTTTGAATCAGATACACACACTATACACATTTTGAGATATTTAAAGAAGAACTTACGTAAAATTACTGACGTCATAATAAAATTAACAAGTTTAATTGGCAATAGCTTTAAAATTCAATCTTTAGAATGGCTGAAGGTAAAATGGCTATAGTCTATGCATAAATGGTCTCGAGATCGGGAGAGAACAGGAGCCAGTATGGAAAATATACGCTTGTGCGAACGAAAGAGCATAGCATGCTATCCTCAACAAACGTCAATTATTCTAATGTTTCAAAAATTGGGAAACAGGATAAGTTGTACGTGCACTAAATGGCGATGAAGCCGAGAGGTCATCGTATGGAAAGTATATAAATTAATGGAAGTAGAAAGTCCACCGATAAGGCTGACAGGCCATCTGGTCAAGACAGCAAGAACACGATAGGTGCAAGATGCTTCCGACCGGTATTATTAGAAATAGAAATATATACCTAAAAATGTGGCCGTGGTGGTCAAGAGGTAGTGACACCCGCCTTACAATCGTGACGTCGTGGATTCCAATCCCCTGTCTCGTACCAATGAGTTCTTTGGAATTTATGTACGGAATTTCACACCACTAGCTTTTCGGTGAAGGAAAACATCGTGAGGCAACCTGCGTACGTCCTTAGAAGAAATTCGATGGCGTATGTGAATCCACTAACCCGCACCGGGCCAGCGTGGTGGATATGGCCCAACCACCCTTCGTGGGTAGGCCTTCGTCCTGCAGTGGACTAAAAGGCTGGTACAGTACAGTACCTAAGAAAGCTACCCATGAAGTCCTACGGATGATAAAGCCGATATTATCGCGAAAAAAGTAATTCCTATGTAACTTACAGGCAAAATATGGCTTGTCTGCTTTTATTGACTTCAAACAGTGAGAAATTTAAGAAACAAATTTAAGCATAGATTTGGCAAGATTTTATCACGGACACTCAAAGTAAAAGCTGATTTCAGTACACAAACACTGACTTGATTAGTGATCTATTATTTCGCATACAACACAACAGCATTTTACACTCCATATCTCTATTTGTCATACTGAAAACAAAATTAGGTCCCCTAACAAATGCAATGCAACTTTTCAATGGACTACAACATACGGGCAATGGTCAAACGAAACCAAATAAAAAACAAAAGACGATAAACAAACAAACAATTTCCAATGAAAAATATTTCCATTCCATCTCATGAAAATCGTTAACACATCAAACGCGGCACCCAAATAAACACGTTATGTCGACGTTCGTTAAATAAACAACACTTCCACAGACAATTTGCCGCCAAACCGACCAATTATTCGCATAATCCTGGGGCTCTTTAAAAGCAATTAATATTCCATTGATCTCCCTTTGGTCACCTGCGGCGGTGATGAAGAGAGAAGGTAGATGGATCACTTGCAAATCTTTCATGATCATCGAATGGTAAATGAGTAGTCGTGGAATCTAACTTTGAAAAAAAACAAAATAATTTACTTATTATATTGTCACGTACATTACACAAAACAGTTATTTATTAACCACCAAACTATGCGATAAAGCTATCTTGATTAGGCTTCTTTAAATAACCTTCTTGACTTGGCCCTTTCTGCTGTTAGTTCATCCCACATGCTCTTGTGGAGGTGTTTATAGCACAACCAGGGTTAAACATCGAATAGGTATAAAGTCACAATTTAAAAAACCCAAAAAAAATAGTAAGTTTCATTTTTAGGTTTCCGCAGTAAAACGAGTTTCCTCGTATATGTGTTATTTTTCTTTTAATTTATTTAATTTAAATTTTTATTTAATTTATTTTGTTAGTTATGTATATTTGTCTTCTAAAATTTGTGTCACCTATAAATAAATAATTATTTATTTCGACCAAAGATCATAGATTTACATTAACTTACAAAACTTCAAAATTTAGTTACTTACATGTCATATTTTGATTATTAGTGAGAACATGAATCATATAACAATGATTCATGTACCTACTGACAGTCAAAACGGTTCGCAAATACATTCAGGATGGTGTTGTCACTGGCCAGGACCCTGCGCACCAGGGATGAGCACCGCTTCCGCATCGTTGTATAGAAACAATCGACGCGCGACTCGGCGAACATACCCGACGCGCTGCAGTGCCGGGGCAGCCCCATCAGCACCCTGAACGCATTATTGTATTGAACACGAAGGGCGCTGTACTGCTTCTGCGTATACGCCAGAAGCAGTACCTATAGTTTATTATTTTTCTGTGCCACCTCTACAAATTCCAAAATGTCGAGCTCTATGCTCAGTATTGCCCAGTGAAGTTACTGGACAGTTGAACACCTGTGTAACTACGCTCGCCATCACTCATCTGTCTGAAATGATGGGATCGAATCATGGAACGAGGGTGGTTTTAATTTGCTGATTTTAAATTGATTGAGAATATAACTTTGGAAATTGAATATTATAGATTCTATAGGATTGTTTTTGCGGCATTGATTTTCCAAAAAACAAATGAATGCTGTGGATGCAGCGTTAATATTAAGCCAGGGCGTTTGACTAATAAGTTGCTGACTGAAAGTCGTTGTCTTAGTGGTGTCTTATTTTATACTTTTAAGTGTTTAAGATAGTAATTGTATTTAACGTGCAGAAAAAAAAAGTTTTATGATCCGACCAATAATATAAATTATATTTCATGCTATTTATAAATGTTTGCCATCGACTTGTCATTTTTTCATATTGATAATGTTTGCTTGCAATGTAAGTAGGTACAACTATTTTCTTATGTTGTTTTATTTTACGTTCTGAATATAGATTATCGTTTGACCATAAACTAGCAGAACTTCAGGTAGAGATGCAGTTTGTTATGTAGCAAGATTACCTAAGACGTTAAAGCATTACTTTAACTTAGGTACGTATGAACTCATCTCAAATCACATAAATAAATAAGTGGTCAGTTTTGGCTTGAAAAAATTTTGTCACTTTGTACTTTTAGCTTTTTAGTGCTTCATAGCCATTGCCACTGATTACTGCCATAATCGAGTAAAGTATAACCACACTGGTGGGTCGTATAACCACGTATGTATCATTAATGCATTAATGATACATACCACGTATATATCATTAATGCTTAATGATACATACGTGGTTATGCGACCAATGCTCTCAAATATTATATTGTATGTTTATTTTTAAAAGATACGTATGTACAATTGTACACATTCAGTTGAAATGACCAATCCAGGTGCGGATTACACCATTCCTGTATAAATAGAGAAACAGCGGTATCACATGTCGCACTGCCAAATGGCCTGATTATCAGTACGTGGTTATACGACCCACCCGCCCGCTAATCAGGCCATTTGGCAGTGCGACTTGTGATACCGCTGTTTCTCTATTTATCCAGGAATGGTGTAATCCGCACCTGGATTGGTCATTTCAACTGAATGTGTACAATTTTACATACATTTCTTTTAATAATAACCATAAAATTTAATATTTGAGAGCATTGGTTCCTAAAGTTAGAGTTACGACCCATGTAATCATCCATCAGCCATAGGACGTCCACTCCTAGTCATAGGCCTCCCTTATAGATCTCCAATAAGACCGGTTGATAACGGCTTGCATCCAGCGCAATATTGCGGTCTTATTTTTATTTTATTTTATTTATCACAGGTTACAGCACCATTACATTTCAAACCAAGTTGATGCTGCCCTTAACAAGAAAATTTAACTGTTACTAATATGAATTAAAATCTTTTAAACTTACAACATCAAAAAAAATATTGTAATGGGAAGGGTGAAATTTATTATTTCCTACTTAATTGCCGTTATAGTTTTGACATCAACTTCAACTCGAGTTACTTTTAATCAACGTCTAATTCATATCGATATTTAGTTTTAATGTGGTGGCCCACTCAATATTTGCTCGCGACCCACGTGGGTCGCGACCCATACTTTGGGAAACCATTCTAGAGTAATAGTATCAAATATGGCCACACTGACGGTCTGTTTAACCGCCTACTTATTATTAAAGCCCGCTAATCAGGCCATCTGGCGGTATGACACGTGATACTACTGTTTGTCTGTTTATCCAGGGGTGGTGAAATCCACTCCTGAATTGATCATTTCAACTATAGTTATATAACATATTATATAACATATAGTTATTGTCTATGGCTACTCCAATGAGTTATTCTGTTAGAAGTATAAGTAGGTAATATATTTTATCATTGCGGAATATAAACTAAGTATTGCTACTTTTTTCTTGTTACCAAGAGAACTGTGTCTGTACCAGCCTTTTTAATAGTCCACTGCAGGACGTAGGCCTACTCACGAAGGGTGATTGGGCCATATCCACCACGCTGGCCCAGTGCGGGTTGGTGGATTCACACACGCCATCGAATTTCTTCTAAGGACGTACGCACGATGTTTTCCTTCACCGTAAAAGCCAGTGATGTGAAACACAGTTCAGAGAACTGTGTGATACTGAGAAATTATAACAAGTATGCATGAAACATAGTTGTTATAAAATATGCCTACCTATGCAAAAACAGTGCCCACAAAAGTAAAAAAAATACAAGAAAGTAGACCTTTATTCGATTTGTTTTATTTTATGATTGTTGGCGATTTCTTTATTGTATTTTAATGTAAATACTTTTCCGTAAACTTCATGTTTTTTTATGCTATTTTTGAACAAGTAGAATGTTTAAGTTTTCTTTTGTTCTTCCTGTCTTTACTTCTGCTTTACATTCAATACAGTGATGGTGTCTTAAATTTGTGCTTCAGTTATTGTCCTCTACATTACTAATATAAAAACATTGAATATGAAATATAAAGAAAAGTTTACTTAAAAAATTACAGATTATGAGATTTAATCAGATTAGAACTCTACTTTTATCTATACAATGAAAAGATCACTAAATACATTTTACAAGCAACATAATTTACGCTGTTAATTTTTATTTTGATTTTCAGTATTTTAGTAGTAGTAGGAACCTAGTCTCAAACTTATTGTAACTTTACAAAGAGAGTATCAAACGTTACGATCCGTCTGAGATCGTTGCATCCGCGCGAGGGGTGCCACCGAAGGAACTCTAACTCAATAAAGCACCCTCGCAGATTTATTAATCAATCTCCTAAACGCGTTTTAACTAGACAAATTGAAAAATTATGTGGCGACGTACCCCCGGCGATAGTGAGGGGTTGTTTTGATAAACAAGATAGTGGTGAAGCAAATTTTAGTTTGACCCCAGGTTATGTGAGGTCAGAAGAAATTTAGAATTACAACTTTTCCTCTTGTCATGGTAGAATTTAACTGAAATATATATTATAGAAATGCATTCTTATGTTGCATTAAAAATAGCGTAGCGTAACGAATTTTCATACCATGTGAACGAATAGCACTGCACTGCTCATATTTATTGTTTGTAATTTTAGAAGTTATTACTTAAATCATCTGCGCAATCCACCAATAGAAGTTATCTAAGCTATCTTCTTTAAATGCATTTTTTTATATTTTTTGATATACCCTACCGTCCGTATTTTTTTATGTACCCGTGACCACGGTCGACGCAACTCGGCCGAAACGTCGGGATGATGAGGTTTTATTTATCTCGTAATTTTAGTGCGCGATTAGTCCCGTAGTATACAGTAATAATTTTTTGATATATGTACCATATTTTTGTCAAAAACATTATATGGTACACAAAATTGTTTTGAGGTGCGATTATATATTCAAAATGAATCCGATAACTAACTAATCAATATTGTAAAAGAAACGAACACTAAAATGAGTCGGAGCTACGTATGGATCGCAGACTGAGTACCTATACTGTACAACGGTATCCTTTAGACGACGGTCCTCAAGTGGCATCCGGCTGTGGACACAGCTCTTGTCACCGGACACTGTTTGAGAAACACTGTACCTATAGTGTCAAAGATCAATATCACGTATTAGGTATTACTAAAAGCTGAAACACGTGAAATAAAATATAGATCAAATAAGAAAACGGCTTCTTCTTTTCTTATATTCAGATTAATGATTAACTTACAAAAATAAACTTAAACTTTTGTGGAAATTTGTTTAAACCTACAATTTTGCGAAAAGAACTATCAACACTCCAAATTACTATAAGTCAGTTCATTTTATCATCAATACAATACAATAAAAACGTATCCCCCGTCTAATAAAGTTATTAATTAAGCCCATGGCATTAAAATCATCGATAAATTAAATTTTACAGTTTTAAAACCCAATATGTACTGAGAATATTGTAAAACGGTACCCTTCAGACGACGGTCCTCAAGTGGCAACCGGCTGTGGACACAGCTCTCGTGACCGGACACTGTTTGAGGGCAGCGAGGGATATCACATGTCTGGCAGGTGCCAGCTGGTCAACGGTATTGAATTCACAGCGTAGAAGCTGTAGGACCTGTATGGTTGATGATTGATGTTTTAATTTAACGATTTTGACAAATAAAACTTCTCTTAGTAAGTATATAAGTTTAGTTTTATTGGCTTCATCTTTTTATCATATTTCTAATGACATAGGCGGCCCCTACTTATAACTTGTAGGTCTACGAATGCCAATAATCAATTGAATTTCGTAATGGAGCGAAAATAGTTGTTTGATATACAAGAGTGCAAAGTGGCTTTTTAACCGCGTGCTCAATTTTGATGACTGAGCAAGCGAAGGATTCTAAAATTAGAATCCTGAGCTTTAGCGAGGGAATCAAAAGAGCACAAGGTGAAAAATCTTTGCACTCGAGTGCAACACGTAACTTTTAATCCCACCTCAGCGAGGAAATGACTAAAGTCGTCTACATATCTGTATTCTGTTATTACTGTTTCAAATACTTCTCGCATAATTGTTGCGGGAGAAAGCTCATTTACGCATAATAAACAATTTCGGTCAGGCGTCAAATAAACTTCCTCGTCACTAGAAGCACTCATTTTAGGGTTTTCACTTGTTTTCAAGTTTCATGTTTTCAACATTATGGCGTGAATTGGGCGTGAAAAGAAATAGGCGCGCGCAAAGCAAATGAATAAGAAAAGTACACCAAGAAGGTCCCGAGTCTAAGTTTTTAACAAATAAAAAAGGTTGTATCATAAATTCGGCACCATGAACGTAGAAAATAATAGAAAATAGGTTTAATTGTGTTTTGCATTTACAAACTTAGTGCACACGATATTCTAAATTCAATTTTACTTTATCCTCTAGCGGATAAAAACAGCTTTTGCGCTTAGATATCGAAGAGCAAAAATACTATTTCCGAGATGGGGGATGGAAAAAATATTTTTACGTAGTAAGTATAGGAACCGTTGATGATCATGGAGATACATAATAATTAATGACCCATATGGCATATAATAATACCATACATAATAATACAATTGGTATTTTTGTAGACATAAATAACACATCAATTTACATATTTAAATGAACCAAACAATATATTATTGCAAGATGACTTTTTGTCGATTCGTGATTCAAAGTTTTAGGTTTCCTTACATTTACGGTTGAAGTAGGTAAATATAGTATCTACTATGATGGCTGTTTTTATTTTGACTTGTCAGTTATCATACATTGTGTATTATATAATTTTCTAAATAGTTAAAACATAGAAATAAACCGAGAATTTTTTTTTTTATCCTTTACTAAGGTCTTAACAAAAAGAATGCCAACTTCAAATGCCGTCTCTTGGTGTCTTTCCTCATAAACGTCTCTCATTCACCCCCTCTGTTTCTTCGGGTGTTTAATTTGCGACAGTGTTAATTTATCGGAGTTTGTCTTGTTGATTACTTTCCTCCAATTATAAGTTTAACATGTGGCGATGACGGTCGGAGCTGTGACGGTTGACTGGCGGTTCAAAACGGGGATTGGAGGTCTGAAAACCGAAAGCAAGCCACAGATACCTATCTTATGTTCTACATAACTATTTTTTGCAAAAAATAGCATGACCGACTTCACCCGTGTACAGAATCATTACATAGTATAAAACAAAGTCGCTTCCCGCTGTCTGTCCCCATGTATGCTTATATCTTTAAAACTACGCAACGGATTTTGATGCAGTTTGTTTTAATAGATAGAGTAATTCAAGAGTGTTGTTTATATGTATAATACATCTGTGCGAAGCCAGGGCGCATCGCTAGAACGCAAATATTATGCACGGATCGATGTAGCATTTTTCACATTATTGTTGATTTATCAAAAATGGCTCAGCTGATTTCGATGAAATTTAAATGGAACCAATTTCGAAGTATATTCTTTCCAATAAAAAAATAATTATTGAAATCAGACTACTATAAAAAAAGTTATTCGTGGTTATACATTAAAAAAATATATATATACGCGTCAAATTGTATACCTCCTCCGGTGGTTCGTCGGTCAAAAACTAAAAAAATCTAGTCGATGAGATTAGATTACTACGAAGAGATTAGATCCACCATCTGAAACCTTAGTGGCTGAAAATAATATCAACTAGATTCATATTTTTTCTCATTCGTGCTTACGATTTATCCTTGTTTACATTGTGATAATGTTATCTAACTAAAGTGAATTTTACAGTCATATAAATCCTACTAATATTATAAACGCGAAAGTTTGTGAGGATGGATGGATGGATGGATGGATGGATGGATGGATGGATGGATGGATGGATGGATGGATGGATGGATGTTTGTTACTCTTTCACGCAAAAACTACTGAACGGATTAAGATGAAAAAATTTGCAATAATTTAGCTTATATATCAGAATAACACATAGGCTATAAATTATAATGATATTGCGTCAAAAATCAAAATATCATGCGGACGAAGCCGCGGGTAAAAACTAGTTATTTTATAATTTTGGTAAATTTACTGTAATAATTGAACAGAGTAAGTATGTTATTTTTTTTTCACACGCGTGGAAAATCAAGTCGATCCGTTGCTTCGTTGCTGCGTGAAAGAGGAACAAACCGACAAACTTTTCGGATTTATAATTTTAGTATGTTTTTTTAGGTAAGTATCACAAAATATATCATGTCAAAAAAAGAACCTTCTCTATTTTTAAAGTCTGTTAAAAATCAGTCATCACCCTCACGCACGCACATTTTTATTCAGCGATTGGCGCAAATACCTGCGCGTGTTCGCTCAGCGACCGGTAATGATTACATTTTTTATATTATTCTATGGAGTTTTGTTTGGATTTTGCGTTTATTTTGTATGGATACGATGAAAATTTTTCATCATCATCTTCAAACATTAGATGCAAGGGCGTCTCCAGCCAAAAGCCAAGGGAGGTTCAATTCAAGTATTTTGTGGAACTCGTCGTGCGTGGACAGAAAGTCAAAACGAAGACTATTCCACAACTTTTGCAATTAATGAATAACAAAATTTAAACTTAGAACTTCTAAGTTAGAAGCAGATGTAAACTTAGCCAACTATAACTTATAATAGTTTAACTAAGAGCGAGCGTAGCCAGCGCTACTTTTTATTTCTGATTTGGTTGTAAGTAAAAGACAGATTTGAATTTGAGATAACAGATATAAATAAGGAAAATATTCACATTGAGTGCTATTTGAGTGGTTAGCAACTGTTATCTAAGAAGAGAGGCTTCTTTTAGGTCGCTCAATGTGCAGGAATACAGGTGTATGGGTACTTGTGATAAGCTGATTTATATACTAGTCATTTAGCAATAAAATCAAATTACATTCAAGCCTGTCATATCTGAAATAAAGGCTTATCCACACGAAGCTTGTGCGTTTTTACCCATTTTTCCTGCGACTAGTTCCATAATCGCGCGCACCTGTCACGCGCGCCGGCTGCACCGCTACGTCACAGCGCTGGACGTGTCACAATGTATAACGGTACTGGGCGGGAAAATAGCGTGTAAATATAGTCGTAGCTCTTATGCTATTTAGCTGTCAACTTATTAACCACAGAGATACAAGAAGGATAATGTAGTCGATCACAAAAATCTGAAAGAAATGCATTGGTTTAATAAAGCAGGAGTTAGAAAGAGGCATGAAAAATATCTCGACTCTGTGTCGATTGTCGGATTTTTCTGTACGAAACGTAAAAATCTTGTCAAATTCCAATACATATTATCTGAAAGTGACAACCGCTAGGTGTGATTGCCCACAGATTTTTGTGCCTCAATTGACAACAATGTTATCTGTTCTATATACAGATATCTGTGGTGTGGTTCTAAAAACGAAGAAGTTGGCAAATACTAACAGCTCAGGTGACGATAGAAGAATAATTAAGTGTTTTGAAAGTAAGTAATAGAAATATTAAACGAAATGAATGCAGTGAAATGTTAGTAATCGAACGGAAAAAGTACTATATTTAATTTTAGACCATATTGTAATATCGACTTGGCATTTTTTTAACAATGTGAGACTTGTGACGTAATTTTGTTTTGCACTAGTAACAAATATAATTTTACTGTTACTACTATCTTATCTAATTTTCTGTTACAATTAATCAAACTTTGAATACAGGTAAAAATCAATAGCTTCTTCTATTTGCACAACTAAAATCTGCCCGTACCAATATAAAGCACAATTTGATAGGAGTATTACGAGTGTTCCCTTTATGAATCCTCCAATCACGGCGCAGGTGTATGAAGATATTTCCGATTTGTCTACACAAATACACACGTCGCATCGGGGCCCGCGTCGGTCGTAATGACGAGTGTCGTCGCCCACCGCGCTTATTAGTGTGACCGGGACTTAAGATTTCTGGATGAGGCATAAAGTTAGTTTTTTTTTACGTCATGAAGGGATAAAATGAACTTTACCAAGAATTTTGAACTACACCTGTGCTAAATCTTGTATGGCACAGCACTGCGCTTGCCACTCTGAGATATGAATATTTTAAATGTCTTGCTGCTCAGAAACTTCACGGATTTTATTTAATCCAGAACCTATGCAAAGTTCTAGCCCAAATTCTATGGCTATAAAAAAAATCAATAAATTGCCAAATAATCTAAAAGATATCAAAAGAAAAAATGTTTCATAAAACAATTAAAAATAATCCTTTTATCGAAACGCTATTACACATTAGACGATGTTTTAACGATAATCTAGAAAACGTAATAATAAATCGTTCCAATACAAATAATAAAATTGCCATACCCTTATAGGGTCATATGTATCACTATACAAAACATGTTAACTAAGAACCGCATGTAAATTTCATATGTTGCAATATATGATTTGACTTTGACTTTAGTAATCCTTGCACACGAAAAGTAGCAGTATTTATGGTGTGCCAGGATAACTGTGGTGGTTGAATTACTGGTAAATGAAATATAATTCCTCAGGCAGGCTCTGAAAAAGAACCCTACCTCTATAAAGCTACTATCTTTCACCAATGTTTATAAACACACTTAAAGAAACCACGAAAAAATCAAGTTCGTATGATCGTGCTGAACGTTGCTTAACTTCGGTGACCAGACAAACACCCAATCAAACTACGCTATGAGCGCTACTGCGAAACTCTACGCTACATGAAAAAAAACACGAGCCCTGCTTAACTATAGGTACAGGCGCGTTACAATGCATCAACGGTGTTTTCCTGTCCCTTCACGCTATGTAACTGTATATTTTAATCATGTAGTCATGATACAGACCTCAGATCCCACCTAGCCTATACCACGGTAATGGTATCTATAAGGCTGTCCTCCTGGTAGGTAAATCGCAAGCTAGCTGATTACAAACTATTCGTTCGGCAGTACGGCGCCCTACAACTGAGGGCTAAGTGCGAGATTTTCGCTCGAGCTCGATCGCGTTAACATTTGATGTGATTTCTATGGAAATGGCACAGCGCCATCTTGTGTCACGTACAGAAAACTGAATAGCTAAGTGTGAGTATTTTTTACGGTAATGTAACGAGCGCCAAACCGATCGGACACGAGCGCGGCAACGTCTGTGATAGCCGCGTACCCACCTAGCGCACAGGCTCGCGCGGCAGCCTCGCGAGCTAAATGCCTCGGCTGGTGTGGACGTGCCTCGGGCGCGCGTTTGCTCGGCTGAGCACGGCTCGGCCCCGAGCCATCTGTTGTCGGTAAACTTGACGCGCTCAAAGGTGCCTCAGTGAGCGCTGTGTGTTAGGTGGGAACGGTTATGTTCTGGCTCGCGCGCGAGGCTACGTCAAGTTTTGTCTATTACCGTGTTTGTCTCTATCTATAATATTGATATCATGGGCAGACGCTCATAATTTTTTCTAATCCAGAAGCGTCTAGGTTTTTTTTGATACGTGACTGTTTTCGTTTTTTTAAACAATAAGCAGCTAGGAAAATAGCTGCAGCTGAAAATACACGACTGTCCATTTCGAATACTCGCGGACTTATGATGGCTCAGCCAGCCTCGCGAGGCAGCCTCGTGTAAATTCATCAAAACTACTGAGGCTGCCTCGGGAGCCAACGCTCGCGATCAGGGCCACCGAGGCTGCCGCGCGAGCCTGTGCGCTAGGTGGGTACGCCGCTATTGGCTAATTCAAGCGTGTGTGTCAATGTGCTCACGTGTGTGCACGGCGCGCTCGGTCAACGCGACGTAAAAGTAATTCGATTTGATTTGCAAATCTCCCACTTGACACTCTGTTGTGTACCGAACTCCGAGGCGCGTAGGCATGTTTCACGTTCCAACCGTTTGTATGAAGACGGAATACTGCATAGATATCATTACCGTGTCTATACGAACTTACGAGTACTTATTTCCGAAACCTAAAAAGTATGCTTGTATGCTTCCAGTGCATCAAAGAGCAGAATACCAGAGTCACCTAGACAAATTCACCCTCCGCATTGTAGCTTTGATCTCAAGCGTTGTTTTGGCTCCGCCAGAGGGCGAGGGTATCGATGCAGGGTACGATTCGAGACCACCATGTTATACGAGTACAACAGTAGGGACACCGAGAGGATTAGCAAGTTAAATTCGCAGTGGGCAGAGGATATATCACACAGATGATAATGATGATGATGATAATGGGGCTATAAAGTTTGCAAATGGTTGAACATAGCTAAGATATACAGCAAAAGTTAGAGTTTGTGCAAAAAGAGAACTGTCGTGGCGTTACGGTGAACTAAAAATAATAATTTTAATCAGCAGCCAATAGGTACCGACTATACCTACTTGGTAGACGAGAGTACTGATTAAAACTGAATTGGTGTCTAACAAGTATCACTCATTTTAAGTTTTACTAGTAATGACAGAATAGTGTTGTCAACAAAAATGATTAAAAGGCACACAGGCGACCTCACCTACGACGCTTTTCTTTTTGCACAAACTCTAACGACTCTTACATCTGCAACTCAATTTCATAATACAGCTGCTTTCGAGGCGCTGTAACTTTGTAAAATGTTGGTTAAAAATCTGTGTATTTACGATTACATGTTATCTAATAAAATGTCTGTGTAATTACATGTTAGGTACTGTGTAATTACATGTTAGGTACTTATTAACTTAAGTTTTGGGTAGGTAGTAAAAAATTATTGGTAAACTGAATGGAGACTACGCACTGACAATCACAGCGTAAGACGCCACCTATAAGGTAAATCAGCAGAAGCTCGATTACACAGACTAATTCGTGTCGTTGAGCATTCAGATAATCGAATATCTGGATTAATGAATTACCTAATGAATAATTATTTTTTGCAAAAAATAGCGTGACCGACTTCACCCGTGTACAGAATCATTACATAGTATAAAACAAAGTCGCTTTCCGCTGTCTGTCCCCATGTATGCTTATATCCTTAAAACTGCGCAACGGATTTTGATGCAATTTGTTTTAATACATAGAGTAATTCAAGAGAAATGTTTATAATACACCTGTGCAAAGCCGGGGCGCATCGCTAGAACGCAAATATTATGCACGGATAGATGTAACATTATTCACATTATTGTTGATTTATCAAAAATTGCTCATCCAATTTCGATAAAATTTAAATGGTCCCATTTAAATTTTCAAAGTATACTCTTTCCAATAAAAAAAAGAATTATTGAAATCGGATTACTATGAAAAAAGTTATGCGTGGTTATACATAAAAATAAAATATATACTCGTCGAATTGTATACCTCCTCCGGTGGTTCGTCGGTCAAAAAAGCGGTTTCACTTATTATCTTAGCTATATAACTTACCATCAATACTCCTTTTTAGGGTTCCGTACCTCGAAAGGAAAAAACGGAACCCTTATAGGATCACTTTGTTGTCCGTCTGTCCGTCTGTGTGTATGTCATGACTCTTTATCTCGGGAATGCGTAAAGATATCGAGTTGAAATTTAAACTGTATACGTATATCGATAAACTCTTGCTGTTGTGTAAAGGAAAAACGTTTCTCAGTTATCATATAAAGAAGTTAGAGCCGTTTATGTCGTAAAAAACCGCATATTTCGACACTCACAAAAATCAAAACCGGCAGGGTACTTCCCGTTGACATAGAACTATGAAATTTGGCGAGAAGCATTGTCTCAGAGTACACATATAGAAATAAATTTGAAAATTGTACATTTTTATTTAAACCACAAAAAATAGGGCTTCAAAATTCACAAAATATTGGTTTAAAATTTAAAGTGAGTAAATCGTATCATGTAAGGTATCATATAAAAGAACTTCATTAGCACATGCTAAAACAGGTTTTTAATTATTTTAACTACGTGTTTGTACGGAACCCTCGATGTGCGAGCCTGACTCGCACTTGTCCGGTTTTTTAACTGTAGCTCTACTTCACAGCCGCCAATAAATTTGATTCGGCCTACACCTTACTGTACTGCGGAAATGTATGGTGAAGTAGTCATTTATCTGTACCTGTATGTAAAGATAATGCCTAACCGTGCCTTTGATTGAAACGTGCGTTTTGGCGGTTGTTGATTAAAAGGGTAGGGTCAGTGTTTGTTTTTTATTAGGTATATGCATATTAGTATGGTGAGTGCAATAATATATGCAATAACTTGGATTTTCCTTTTTGACCGACTTCAAAAAGGAAGTTCTCAATTCGTCGAATTGTTTTTTGTATGTATGTTACGCGATTCCCTACTCCGACATGAACCGAATTTGGCTGAATCGTTTTTTGTAGATGGTACGCGGTGGTCCCATTTAAATTTCATCGAAATCGGCTGAGATGTTTTTGAACAATCAATAATAATATATAAATACTACATCGATGATACATCGGTTCTTGCGAACTATTCCAATTCTGTTGACTTCAATAGTGTACAGAATTTTTTTGAAAAAAGTTTGTTATAAATAAATACTTTCGAACATCTTTGCCCGCAATGTGGTTGAGCAAAACTGACTCATTTAAGCATTTTTAATATTTTCGGGAATCACCGAGTGGAATTTTGTTTTTAAACTATCGCGATTTGAATACATTATTATTATATACTACGGGACTAATCGCGCACTAAGTTTCGGCCAAGTTGCAGCGACCGTGGTCACGGGTAGACTGGAATATGAAAACAACTGGTACCGCCAATTCAACTTGAACTTGAAAAATTGTCACTACGACACACAACACTGATGGTATCTAATAATGTCCTTCTACCTACACTACGCGATTTACATTTGTTGACAACAGGATTCCACGACGCTGATAACTTAAATCCATCCTCCCGGTTTAAATTGTTATGTTTTTTGATTTCCACCGCTTCACGAACTATTCTTGAAAAATAGTGTCGATCCGTGGAGAGGGCTTTTCGGTCGTGGAGCTCGATCCAATGACCAAGTACCTCCGTCAAGCATAAATGCTCAGCTATTTTCTATTTATCTCGTAATTTTAGTGCGCCATTAGTCCCGTAGTATATAATAGTACCGAGTGGAAATTAAAAAAATGCTTTGATTATTTAATGCAATAAAATATTAAACAAACATAATTAGATTTCATCAATTCATTTAGTAATGTTATATGATAATTTATATATATTGTAAATTATTATATGATGACAGAGTTTATTAGAACAGGATCTAAGATACACAAATAAAAATTAATTGGTTGTCCTATTATTTAATAATCCACCTTATTATTTTTACTGTTTACTATACAATTTTTGAGGTTCTATGAAATTACCATAAAATATTATAGATCCAATGGTGTAACACTAAATCATTTAAGTATTTTATGGTCAATATAAAATGTTAACTAAGTTACTCTGGTATATTTAGAATGAATTTAAAAATTAATTAGGTATATCTGAAGTCTTCATTTTAATTCACCTCATACAAAATGGTTGTTGTCATTACATACAATTATTTATGATAAAAAAGAAAAACTAGTAAGTATAATATTGTTACGAGATGGGTTCTTGGATAGTCAGTTAAAACGCCGATTATTCACTTTGCACTTTATTGCACACAATCACTTCACAAAAATCACAAAAACACACGACACAACTGGTTCGCACAAACACTTTACCAGTGTAAAGTGTTTGATAAGTGAACTGATATTCACACAAGCTAGTCACTTCACAATCACTGGTATCGCACTCTAACCCGAGTAGTTATCGCTTCAACGGTAAACGAATAAACTGATCCCCAAGGGTCGGCCGGCGTATTTATATCCGTTATTTCCTACAGTCTCGAACCTACGAGATATTTCGCAACATTACTCGATCTTAATAAACGCTATTGTGTTAACAAGTAAACAACTTGAAAGTTCGAGAATCCCCTATTGTTTTTCATTGACGTAAACACCCAACAAAAGACGAGATACAAAGACTGATCCCGCTCGAGTCATTAAGCCATAAAACCGAATACAAAAGGCACCAATAAAAAAAACGCAAAACAATAGAGCTTCCCAGAATCGTATACACCGCAGATTACATCATAGTTACTGCATACCTACAAAGGGCTCCTACTGCGTTACACTACCCCCTCCTAAGACATGCTCGTCCCGAGCATCGTTGCACCCGTAATATCGCGCCAATCGATCCACATGAACTATCTTGGGAGCACCTCGATGTCCCTTCTGTATGCGGAACGTCACGTCGTTGATCTTGGTCACCACTCGGTATGGTCCATCCCATTTGGCTTGTAGCTTTGGAGATTTCCCTTTTTTGCGTATAGGGTTGTGTAGCCATACCAGCGAGCCTTCCTCGAACCCAGGGTTGTTAGTCCTTCTGTCGTATCTAGTCTTCATTCTTTCTGATGTTTGCTGGCCATACTCTCTAATGTGCTCATAGATGTCGTTCATCTTGTTCCGGAGGTCACTGGCGTACTCAGTTATGGGTTGTGGAGAATCCGGTGGGACACCAGTTATTAAGTCGGCGGGTAGACGTAATTCACGTCCAAAATTGGCAAAAGCAGGAGTGACATTGGTGCTCTCATGAACAGCACTTCGGTATGACAGTAAAAATGGCTGGATATGCTTGTCCCAATCCCGTTGTTTGCTTTCGACTACTTTTGCCAGGTATCTCTCCAGAGTTTGGTTGAATCGCTCCACCATTCCATCTGATTGCGGGTGGTAAGATGTTGTCCTTGTTTTGTGTGCACCCATTAGCCGACACGTCTCTTGAAACAGTTGAGATTCAAAATTTCTTCCTTGGTCACTATGGATTTCCAATGGTACTCCAAAACGACAGAATACGTCATGGACCAATTTGTCTGCTATCGTCGATGCCTCTTGGTTTGGAATTGCGAAGACTTCCGGCCACTTGGTGAAGTAATCCATGACGACAAGGAAGTACTTGTTGCCACTTTTGCTCACAGGAAATGGTCCGGCCACATCCAGTGCGATTCGCTCCCATGGTGCTCCAACATTATACAGCTTTAGTGCTCCTCTGCTGCGGGTATGCGGACCATTCACTGATGCACAGCTCGTGCATTTCCGTACCCAGTCTTCTACGTCATCTCTGCAGTTGATCCAGTAAAACCTTTCTCGAATCTTCAACAGTGTCCGTTTCACACCCAGATGTCCTCCCGAAAACCCTTCGTGGTACAGCTTCAAAACTTCGGGAACTTTTGCTCTGGGTACAACCATTTGGAGATGGCACTGGTTGCCTGGAGCATTTTCCCATTTTCGGCACAGCACTCCCTCTTGAAGTACCAGGCTATCCCATTGCGCCCAATAGCTCTTTGTCGTAACACTCAGTGAAGCAATAGCACTCCAGTCAGGCTTACGGGCATCTGATTCCATCCATTCAAGAATCGGCTTGATGTCGACGTCTTCTTTTTGTGCAGCTTGAAGGGTTTCTTTCCATTCGTCGCCGATGTCAGCTTTGAGCATTCTGACAGGTACTGGATCTTTCGACTCTTGTCTTGAGCAATGCTTGCAGTCCTCTGAGCATGGCCTTCTTGACAGTGCATCTGCGTTGCCATGAGATTTTCCACTGCGATGCTCCGTGGTGAAGTCGAACTCTTGTAGTTGCTCAATCCATCTTGCCACTTGGCCTTCGGGATCCTTAAACTGCAGTAGCCACTTTAGAGCAGCGTGGTCGGTCCTCAGATGGAATTTTCGCCCGAGCAGGTATTTGCTAAAATGACGCAATGTCTTCACCACTGCAAGTAGCTCCTTTCTTGTCACACAGTAGTTCCTTTCTGGCTTGGACAGGGATTTGCTGAAATTCGCAATCACCACTTCTTGGTCTCCTTTTCTTTGCGACAATACTCCTCCGATGCCGGTGTTGCTGGCGTCAGTGTCCACGATAAACTCGTTCTCGGTGTCCGGAAAGCCGAGAATAGGCGTATTGCAAAGTCGCTCCTTTAGTCCTCGAAAAGCTGCGTCGCAATTTTCATCCCAGAGAAAGGGCCGTTTTTCCTCAGTCAGTCTATGCAACGGCTTAGCGATGTCAGCAAAGTTCTTCACGAATCGCCTGTAATAGGAGCATAAACCCAAGAATGCTCTGACTTCCGTCTTGTCTTTTGGCACAGGCCAATCCTTCACAGCACTGACTTTACCTGGATCCGTCTGTACACCAGCTCCGGAAATCACATGTCCCAAGAAATTCACTTGCCTCTTGAAGAAGGAACATTTCTTCCGACTCAGCTTAAGATTGGCAGCACGTATTTTTGTTAGGACTCGTTCCAGGTTTTGCAGGTGGTCTTCGAAGGTTTTTCCCACAATTATGATGTCGTCTAAGTAGACAAGGCATGCGTCACCAATTAGTCCCGCAAGAACTAACTCCATTAACCTTTCGAACGTAGCGGGGGCGTTGCACAACCCAAACGGCATCACTTTAAATTGCCACAGGCCTTTTCCCGTAGAAAATGCGGTCTTCTCCTTATCTTTAGGGTCAATTTCCACTTGCCAGTACCCGCTCTTCAAGTCCAACGTAGTGAACCACTTCATGCCCGTCAGTGTATCCAACGTGTCATCAATCCTCGGCAAAGGGTAGCTGTCCTTCTTCGTTACGTCGTTGAGTCGTCGATAATCAACACAAAACCGCATACTGCCGTCCTTCTTTTTCACTAGAACCACTGGCGAACACCACGGACTGGATGAAGGTTCTATCACACCATTTAGCGCCATGTCTTCAATCATTGACTCAACTTCTTTTTCTCGAGCCACTGGTATCCATCTTGGCCGCTGTCGTATCGGTGGCACGTTTCCTGTATTTATCGTGTACTTCACTAAGCCAGTCTTCCCGTTGACAGCATCATCGTGAGCAAATATGTCGGTAAAGCGCTGTAGCATCTTCTTCGCCATCAGAAATTCTTTTTCAGAGATATCTTTACGGGAATCTTCCAATAGTGTTGACACGTTGCATCTCCCAGCACAGATGTATTCCTCCTTTGGTTGTTCTTGGCATCTGCGCATCCAGTCTACTTCTTCGCATGTACCAATCGGGGTTCCTCCTTTGATGGGTTGTTCCTCGTTACTTGTGTTAAGCACACGCACCACAGCAGTATTAGTAGTCCTCACCAAGGTTCGGGCCACTAACCATGGTTGATCACCTTCCGATTGTTCTATTAGCACACATCGTTGTTGATGTCCCAACTTTGGCGGTAATCTAACGGCCACAATGGTTTCCGATCTAGGTGGAAGGACTGTTCTCTGCAGACAATAAACCTTTCCTGATATGGCGCCTTCCATGAAGATTTCTTCTCTTCCACATTTCAAGATTCCTTGGTTGACGTCAATCTCACAATGATGTTCTCGCATGAAGTCAAGACCCAGAATGCAATCGTCAACTATATCTGCCACAATGACTTTATGTTGGAAGGTTTTCTCACCAAACTTTAACTCCACCAGCTTCTCTCCTCGGATGGATATGTGCTGACCGGTCGCTGTCAAAAGTTGAACTGTTTTGCAGCTTTCGAAGTTCGGAAGAAAGCGCTTAGCCAATCGGGAACTGACGACAGTGCGAGAAGCTCCAGTATCCAATGTAAGCTTGCAAGAAGTTTCGTTGATGGCACCATTGATGATCAGGCTGTTCCCATCATGAGCTTGTAAGATCAAAATCTTTGGGGCCTTTTTTAGACCGGCCAGCACCCGCCCCTTGGTCCTGGCGCTTACTCGTTTCCCTGCTGCTGTGTGGTGTCACGGTGCGGCCGTTCTTCCCGTTCTTCTAATGGTCGATCCTCCCTCGTTCGACGTGGCTTTGGGCAATTCCGCCATAAATGGCCTCTTTCGTCGCAGTTGTAGCATCTAGGGCCAAACCTTGTACGAAGTGATGCGTCTTTTACCTCCCTTATATGTTGGATATCCTTCGCTGGATTTCGTACAGCCTCGACTTCTAAGGCTTGAGCCAACGCTTCCTTTAGTGTTTTATGATGCCCGAGTTTTACTGCAGTTCTTACTTCGAAGTCAGCTATCCCGTTAGCAAACGCTTCCACTAGATGTTCGTCGTTGGGTAATGGCGCGGACTGATATTCCTTCCGGAATAGTTTCTCCACCTCGACGGCCCACTGTTGAAGACTTTCATTACGACGTTGCACCCTGTTCTTCAACTGCGCTCGGTACACACGTTCCAGGTGCTCATCACCATAGCGACTCTCCAGCGTTTCCATTAATTTATCGTAGGTCACTTCCTTACCCACGGCATCGAGAATACTCAGGGCTTCGTCGCGAAGGCTCATTATGAGGGCGTTCTTGGCTTGGTCCTTGTTCCATCCATTGGTTTCAACGGCGGCGTCAAATTGAATTTTGTAGGCTGACCACGATGATGTCCCGTCGAAAGGCGTCACTTTAATCTTCTGTGAGGCTGGCGAGAAGATTGTCGATGCAGCAGTTCCATTTCCAGACTTGATGACGTTCAAGGTTCTCCTTACGTCCGCGATTTGTGTTTCTGCCTCGAACATGCGAGATTCATACGCCTTCATCTTTGTATCGTGCTCCTTTACGCTGGTATCAAGCTGCTTGACCGTGTCCTTGACCTCTTTTATCTTCTTGCCCAAAGTTGTCTGCAGGCTTGAAAGCAGCTCTTCTTTTTGGCGAGTCTGTTCTTCCCTGTTGCTACGGGCCAGTTCTTCCAGTAGACGAGCCTGGTCTTCCTTGTTGCGATTCAAAGTTTGTTCGAGCTGGCGAGTCTGCTTCTCGTCGTTGCGATCCAACATTGACTGCAACATCGACATCATTGAAGCCATGTCGAATGCCGCAGGGACAGCTGATGCCGTTTTGACTTTATTGCACACAATCACTTCACAAAAATCACAAAAACACACGACACAACTGGTTCGCACAAACACTTTACACTGGCACTGATATTCACACAAGCTAGTCACTTCACAATCACTGGTATCGCACTCTAACCCGAGTAGTTATCGCTTCAACGGTAAACGAATAAACTGATCCCCAAGGGTCGGCCGGCGTATTTATATCCGTTATTTCCTATAGTCTCGAACCTACGAGATATTTCGCAACATTACTCGATCTTAATAAACGCTATTGTGTTAACAAGTAAACAACTTGAAAGTTCGAGAATCCCCTATTGTTTTTCATTGACGTAAACACCCAACAAAAGACGAGATACAAAGACTGATCCCGCTCGAGTCATTAAGCCATAAAACCGAATACAAAAGGCACCAATAAAAAAAACGCAAAACAATAGAGCTTCTCAGAATCGTATACACCGCAGATTACATCATAGTTACTACATACCTACAAAGGGCTCCTACTGCGTTACAATATGTCACTAGCTGAACTGAAACCAATTTTACTTGTGATCGTAAAAACTGTTTTTTTTTTGTTTATTAAGATCATATATGTTGATTTCCGGTTCAGAATACTTGAGGTATCATCATAGAAAGCTTATAGAGCAATCTGTACAAAGGTAAGAGCCCTCTCGAAAAATCTCAAACTATTCATATCACATCTTGAAATCACCGCACCGTGAAATATAAAGCACGTACATAACAGCCCCATTCAAACGACTTCCCTTTATGACGAACCTGGTAGGGAGTGAACACTTTCAGATAACGCATAAGCTCTGTGAAGCTAATGTTACATCCACTCCTGTCAACCTTTTTTTTTTTGGTGACGGGGGGGGAAATCTTTTACAGATACCCAGCTGCTTTGGGGTGCAACCTTGGAAGAGTTAAGATAATAGACCATGGGTGCAACTGGGTTATCTGGTCTTAACCAAAGAAGATATAATAATACTACGTATAGAACGGCCACTCGTTTCCCCCCACTCGTTTGAGTCTTCCTCACTTCCACCCCGCGTCAGGACACGATTTACTACTCTGCGCGCGGGCTGCACAGGCCGCTGCAAATACCCGTGTAACGTTCGTGCGTATGTGTAGTGTCTGTGAATAAATATAGTGTTGTGTACGTAAGACAGCAGATTTTGTATGAAGAATCGCGGAGTGTTCGGGCTGTGTCTTAACCACTAAAACCCCCTCGGTAGCCGCCTTTATATTTTTAGACGACACTGGGATCTCCGTTGGAACGCACCAGTGCCTTCTAGCACGTAAGTTTACGTCCCAAGACGATACATGCCTGATTACAACGATGCTGAATTAGCCGTGCCATTGTTTCTTCCGGACTCGTTTGGGTGAACTCATCCCCAAAATGCGACCACTCTCGAGTCCCATGTGCCCCTTTTAGTCGGCTTTTACGACAGGCAGGGGATACCGGAACCTTATTCTAACCCCTCGGTTCCAGGGTACACCCCACTCTTGTCAACCTATTTGCTCTTCTAACTAGAAGACGATGAAAAAATGTCTTATTGTTACGCATTTTTTTATGTTTTCTGAATAGTATAGAACTCACAAATCAAGATCGCAGATTTGATCAGAACTTTGGCCACCAAACTTCAGTATTAAGCTAACACCTCCTGCCGTGCTAGGATGCGCGCCACGCAATATTTCTTTCGGTATAGTTAAGTATTTTTCTGTCACTCTTTAACACGTTGAAAAGAGATATTTTCATGGCTATTCGTGGTCGCATGCTGAACTAGCTAGTGATGAAATAGGTATGTAGTACGAAATAATGTCGCTATTCTCGAGTGTATCAGCCCGAATCCCGAAAAAAATGCCAAGTCGATGCCATATCCGCTTTTTCTTTGTATGTTTGCTTTCTTGTAACCAACCCCTTTGAGCTCGATTTTGACCTACTTTGAGCGATCAGATTTTCTTCAAACTTTGCACAACTATCAAAGACGGATGACAATGCATTTATAAAAAAAAATTGATGACTCCTAAGCGAGTTTTTTTTTTAACTATATTTATATTATTTATTTATTATTCATAGGTTTGTCCAGTGGCTCTCATGTTTTAAAATTAAACGTTGGGGCCCTGTGGTGTATAAACTATACGGAGCTCTAAAAGGCAAGGTCAAACAAGCGAATTTTATTGTGGGCGGTGGGTCGCGTAAAATGAGTCGCGGAATTTGCTCTGAATGAGTCTCATCCTAAAGTCCTGTTTGTACCACCAGTGACCGAAAATAAGACGACACATTTTGTGATTTTAGTGTGAAACCGAAATAACGCGACTCATTCTACGCGACTCACAGTAAAATCCGCTTTTCTGGCCTCGCCCGCATTGTTTCTCTACAAACTAGGAAGCCAGTGGCACATACCGTGATGATCACGTCCCTTCCCCTCGTGACAACCCCTAACGATGATGCGGCATCACGCATTGGTAGCTGCCATGCGTCACTGGACTCCGAATCTCTGATACTAGTGCTTTTTGTCCCGTGTTTTTCGTGTTTTGACGTGGGAAGTGAAAACATCATACATTTTATTACCCAAACTGACGCACTAAGCTGAAAGGTAGAGATTCAGACTATCATTATTTAAAAAAATTCATAAAAAATAAAAATTCAAAATTCATTTTTTGACTCATTAAATTAATAACATATGACAATGAGCTTCAGATCTCCAAACTAAGCATAGCTTGTATTTCGGAGATCTGTGCTCCTTTAACAAGACTTATTAAAATAGAATAATGTTTATAAATTAGTGCTTATTCAAGTAATTTCAATATAATATCGCTTAATTTAATAGTACACAGCATATTTAAATATTTGTCAATAAATTGAAAAGTAATAAAGTTTAATTTTTATTGATTACAATGATTATTATATTGGTCAAAAATTTCAATTCGAATGTAATAAAATATAATTAATTTCAATATAAATACCTCAAAATAAAATGTAGAGTCTCCGGTATAAAGTATGTAGTGAGTGAAGTGTCTGGATGAGTTATCTTAGAACTGAGAGCAGGCTCTCAGATTCTTGGTATCATAGTTTCTGTAGTATACCTGAGACAGTTTTTTTCAGAGAAAATTTATTTAGCTTTCTTAGTTTTATTTATTTATTTATTTATTGCAACATATGTAATAATTTGTACATGCGGTTCTTAAATTACATGTTTACATAATATTGTCAAATACATATGACCCTTTAAGGGTATGGCAAACTATTTATTATATTAGGACTGTTCATAGTTCATTATCATTATAAAATTGAAAATAAATTGTCATAACAAAATCAAAAACAAATCTACACAAAATTAAAATTAAATTAACATTACAAAATCAAAATTATATCCACATATATAATAGTTCCACTTGTTCCGATAGTTTGTTATAGATGTAACCCCCGATGTATTAACAACTTTTACTATGGGGCCAATGCGGAATTTGAGAATAAAATCTGCTGTTTCATACATTGTGTCGATTTCGAGTTGCAATTTTGTATGGGACAGCTGATTTGTTTGTTCGAATTTTTGGTTTGCCCTGTAGTAAAAGTTATTCATAATTATGGTTTGTATCACCTCATTTCGGCTTAGGTAGTAGTTCTGCATAACCCTGTATACAAAAACCAGACTTGAAATATTATTTTATACTACGCTCGGAAAGTACCTTGATACTTTATCAAATTTACGGTAGAAAGTACGTAATTGCATATCGAACAAATATGCGGCGAGAAAACGCATCTGAGCGGGAGAGAAAAGTGTATGAAAATCCATTTCTTACGTGGTTTTTCTTTTTTAATTTTGGGTAAGACTATGCGCTGGTAACCTAAATATCAAAAGCCAAAAAGTTTTTACAGTGAGTTTTTATCTCCAAGTTCGCAAAATGACACTGGCCACTAGCTGTGTATTGGATGGTGTCAAACAATTTGAAAAAAGAACATGTGAAAATTGCAGACGCCATTGGCGCCATTTTCAATTTGTGTGTTGTTTGAGGATTCAGACATCTCAAACAAACATTAATGGAAAAAGTGTTACATAAAGCTTCACTAACTGCAACAATTTCAATATAAATAGCGTATATAATAAATATAAGTAGCGCTCGTAGCGTAGTTTGACTAGGTGTTTGTCAGCGATCACCGAAATTAAGCAACGTTCCGCACGGTCAGTATTTGGATGGGTGACCGCGGGTGGCATTTTCCAACTGAGCGCTACCGTGGCTCGGATGACACGTTAAATTGTAGGTCCGGGTTATTTTAACCGTTTAGCCATGTCAGAGGCCTTCAGGCGGCCTAAAAACTCTGACACCAGGGCTAGCCACCCGGCCTATACGAACTTACTTTTACTTAATATAAATTTCAATTAGTAAAGATTTAGTTTTTTATTTTCCTCGTAGGTGTAGTATAAAGCACTGTGTATCACTCGAGAGAAAGTGCGATTCCCGATCTCGGGTGTTTTAAAGCGTTCAAACGACACCGTCGACGGTAATCGGTCACTTTCTCCTCTCGGTGAACAATGTACTATTGTTACATATACCTACAGTTCATACTTATAATTTCTTTCATCAGATTTTTTATTCAAACATATTCAAGTGTTAATCAACTAGTAATTGCATAAACATGTGTGTATGTGTAATTCAATTTATTTTATTTATTACGCAATAAAACCAAATCAGTGTGTCATTTGGGAAGTCGCTTCTGGCATTACGTAAATTGGACGAAAATCGAATAAAAAATTGCACCAACGTCGAGGGAGAGGGATAGTCTTGTAGTACATTATGTTTAGGTGCGAGTTTCTACGCTTTTCCTACTAACAGGTGTACGATGACAAATAATGGTAAATTATAGTTGACTAGCTTTTGCCCGCGGCTCCACCCGCGTGGTATTTTAACTTTTGTGCTATCCCATAGGAACCTTTTTTTTGGAATTTAAGTAGCCAATAAGCCCGATTACAGAGGCGCTTGCGTAAATTAAATAGCAGCGTAAAAAGCGTTCTCTCTATCGAATGCCTAAAGTGAAAAAGAAACAGAACTATGCTATGTAGCTAATATAGTTACGCTGGCGCATCTGTAATCGGGCTTCATGTCACTTTCCGGCCTTTGAACTATATCCATGCCAAAAATCAAGTCAATCCGTTGCGCCGTTGTTGCTGCGTGAAAGAGGTACAAACCAACAAAGTTTTCGGATATATAATATTAGTAGTAGTGGGCCTTATTAGTAAGCTCCAAGTAGCCCAACGAGCTATGGAGAGGGCTATGCTCGGAGTTTCTCTGCGAGATCGAATCAGAAATGAGGAGATCCGTAGACGAACCAAAGTAGCCCAACGGATTGGCAAGTTGAAATGGCAATGGGCAGGGCGCGGAGGGCTGATGGGGTCGAAAAGTTCTTGAGCGGAGACCACGTACCGGCAGCGTAGGACGTCCACCCACAAGGTGGACGGATCACCTCATTAAGACCGCTGGATGCAAGCCGCATCCAACCGGTCTTATTGGAGATCCATAGGGGAAGCCTATGTCCAGCAGTGAACGTCCTTTGGCTGAAGGATGGATGGATGGAATACATATTAGTAAGATAAGTATAAGTATGATTAGAACATCGGCAAGAATCTTTGTTTATGACAAATCTGACAACTTGTAAAGTTGCTTCGCTAAGTATAGTATAAGCTTAGCTGAATAAGTAGATCTAAGCATAGCTACACCCTGTGGGGTTGCAGTGGTTAAATAATGGAAGAAAGTAATTTGACCATTTTGAACACCTGACACGACAAAGAAGAAGTAAATACGAGTATACCTACTATTTACTTACAATGTTGAATAATTTTGTAAAAACTTTTACTATGGCTTTTGATACAAATTTTTTATTGATTTTCGATAGATTTAAGGGAAAACCTTTTTTTGATTACAGCCTTATTATATGTTGGGAGCTTTTCTACTACGACCTTATTAAAAGATACAAAAGTACAAAACTAACCTTACTATGCGACTAACTCCGAAATCGCAAAAAAAACAGCTAAGTAAAGCTAGAAACATACTATCGGACGCGGCTTATGGATGCGACTGACAGCCGCGACTGATAGGGATCTCGATAATGAATGTACACTGAGCCGTGCACACTATCGGACATCAGTCGCGGACGTCACATTCGATGACCTTGAGCGTTCGGACGTCCGAGAGAGATCTGGCGCGCCAGATGTTTTAGGACTGTGCACACTGCTAAGCCGCGGCTGTCAGTCGCGTCCGTCAGCCGCGTCCGATAGTATGTTTCCAGCTTAATTCCTTACAAAGCGTTACAAAAAGTATATTGAATCTTGACAAAATAGATGGAACAGCTGATCGCTGATCTTTCTTTTACACAATTTCAGGTTATTTCCTTACAAAAGTTGTCCATAACGATACACCAGAAGATTTATAATTGACTATCGAGCAGCTAGGGCGTAAACGAAACTTTACAGATGACTTTACTTTTTATGTTGCCTCATGCCTGCCATATACCTACTGGACACGGTTATTTTAAAGAATCGGTAAACTGCAAAAGTGAAAATAGTTAAAAGGAACGTTAATCAAAAAATATAACAAAACAAATATGGCGAACGGTTATGGAACTGTTAGATATTTTGTAATGGTAACACTGAGTTACGAGCCGTTCGAAAGTCAATTAAAGGTCTCCTGGGCCTCTAATAAGCATGTTCATTTATACCAATATCCTTATTACCATTTTAAAGCGTATTTGGTATTTTTCAAAAAGCCGTGGTGGCCTAAAAAGCCTTGGTGGCCTAGAGGTAGTGACACCCGCCTTGCAATCGTGAGGTCGTGGGTTCAAATCCTAATCCCTTACCAATGAGTTCTTTGGAATTTATGTACGGAATTTAACACCACTGGCTTTTCGGTGAAGGAAAACATCGTGAGGCAACCTTCATGTGTCCGTAGAAGAAGTTCGATGGCGTAATGTGAATCCACCAACCCAATGGCCCAATCACCCTTCAAGGGTAGGCCTACGTCCTCCAGTGCACTATTCAAAAAGCTGGTACAGTACAGTATTTGGTATTGGTTTGTTTTTCTTTCGCGCATCAATAGATCAACGGACTGACTTGATTTTTGGCATGGCGATAGTTTGAAAGACTGAAAGTGACACAGGTTACGAGTATATCTCAAAAAAAATAAAAGGTTCTGGGATAGCACAAACATTAAAATATCACACGGGCAAAGCCGCGGACAAAAGCTAGCGATTTACAAATTGCATAATTTAACCCTACAACACTCACTATAGTCTCTGTGATAAATATCTCACAAATGTGCTCTACAATATTGGATCAGGCTCAGGTGCTGCGACGGCGTCGAGGCCGACAATTACAGTCTCATGTGTGGACGCCCTAATCTGGACGATAAGTCCCCGGCAAGGATTACATGAGATGTGGTGATTTTTTGCAGACGTGTTGGAGGTACCAGATTATCTTTCACCTAAAATAGATAAAGCTGTTTATGGTGCGATTTCAGGTTTTGTCTCGTGGTAACAGTAGTTTCTAACGTTGAATAAATTTACATATCATAATTAATTATTAAGAAGAACTCTTTTACCTTTAACTAGGAGGATGATCAAGAGAGTGATCAAGAAGATGATAAAGGGGGTAATCAAAGAGAGTTGTCATCAAGGGGGCTCATCAAGAGTGGGTCATTAAGGGGATCATCATACCTCTTACAATACTTTTACTGTGATATACAGCATGACTTTTTATTCAGTGCACAAATTTTGACAGCCTCGGTGGCTCAGTGGTTAGTGACCCTAATTTCTGGATCAAAGAGGCGTGGGTTCGATCCCCACCCAGGGCAAATATTTATGTGATGAACATAAATGTTAGCACTGTGTCTGGGTGTTATTTAGTTACTATCTAAATAAGTATGTATTTAAAAATAAGTTTATGTAGTATATCAGTCTCTGGCAGCCATATCACAAGCTTTGCTTAGTTTGGGGTCAGAGACCGTGTGTACTCGTAAGATGTCCCAAAAATATTTATATTTATTTATTTATTTATTTTATCGCGCAATAGATATCATTAATTAGGACATTTCGCTCATAAAAAGATCGACTCTTTTTTCGTCAATTTTTTGTCAATCTATCCGAAAGAAATTTATATTGCATGCACTCTTCACTCCAGACAATTACTCCGTTTATCTGTTTACTATCTCTTGAAGTTATTTCAATATTTTTGTACTAAAGTGAGTAAAACCAATGTAGGGGTTTAATTGTTTGTTTATTATACTTTCCGTAAGCAAAGTATGTGCGCTGAAAAAAAAAACAACCTGTATAAATTAGTAGGTATCTCACTGTGCTCCAAGTAGCCCAACGAGCCATGGAGAGAGCTATGCTCGGAGTTTCTCTGCGAGATCGAATCAAAAATGAGGAGATCCGTAGCATAACGAAGGTTAGTGACATAGCCCAGCGGATTGGCAGGTTGAAGTGGCAATGGGCAGGGAACATAGCGCGGAGGACTGATGACCGATGGGGTCGAAAAGTTCTCGAGTGGAGACCACGTACGCATGCGCAACGTAGGACGTCCACTTACATGGTGGAAGGATGACCTCATTAGGACCGCAGGATTGCGCCACTACCAACCGGTCTTATTGGAAATCATTAGGGGAGGCATATGTCCAGCAGTGGACGCCCTATGGCTGAAATGATGATGATGATAAAATTAGTCTCCACAATATAAGACTAGGCTCAGGTGCCGCGACGGCACCAAGGCCGACAATTAGGTACACGAGTCTCATGTGTAGACCATAATCTGGGCGACAAGTCCCCGGGAATGATTACATAAGATGTGGTGATTTTTTGCAGACATGTCGGAGAATCGGAATTATCTTCTAGCAATAATACGTCCACATGAATGGAGAAGCTGGTTTTATGAATGCTATTTCTGGATTAGTCGCATAATAGAAAATAAATTACAGCATTCACATTCATTTATGAATATCTTTCAGGAGAGTCTCATACAAAGAACATCAAAAGATCACACCTTTTACGAATTTTTTACTGTGGAGTGTGAGAAATCATATCAAAGTACATAATTATTAGTTATTCAAATGCGTACACACAACACTAGATTCTGAAATTAAGCAATAAAACTTTGTGCGGTGGATGTTTTTTGTGATATTTAATTTTACTGGCATGGAATGGAAGCCGTGGTGGTCTAGTGGTATGTATTGACACCCGCCTAACAATCGTGAGGTCGTGGATTCAAATCCCGGTTCCGTAGTAATGAGTTCTTTGGAATTTATATACGGTTTTTCACACCACTGGCTTTTTAGCAAAGGAAAATATCGTGAGAAAACCTGGATAATATGTCCGTAGAAGAAATTCGAAGGCGTATGTGAATCTACCAACTCGCATTGAGCCAGCCAGCGTGGCAGATATGGCCCAATCACCTTTCGTGGGCAGGCCTACGTCCTGCAGTGGACTATAAAAAGGCTGGTACAGTACAGCACATACTGGCATTGCCAGCTTCTTGCAACCCTGGGGTAACGAGAAGACCTAAACCGAAATGCGGCTCATGCTGTAATAGCACGCTGTTTAATAAAGAGGCTTTAATATGACTTTAGTTTACTATTGTTTACCATTGAAACCTAAAATATTATAGTTTTCTTGTGGTTCCCATCATTTTTGCTTGTACTTATTCGTTTCCACCGAGGGCTCTGTAAAAAAATGCAAGAGCCACACGAAAACTCATACTAACCCTTCAGAGCTGAAAACAATCTTATAGTTTCATTTCATTTCATTTATTTATCATACATAACACATACATCATACACAATTCACAAACTTAAAGATGTGGGTACTTAGAAATATAATCTTAAGGTAGGTATGCATGACAAATATTGGCAATAAACATAATTAACAGTAATGCGAAATAGTAAGCTTTGCGAAGCAACCCTCACTAGGAAAACCCGTGTCGAGGACTACTGCAGCCCGCTTTGCCCGCCACAATAGTAATATCTTCATCGTCATGCAACAGTTAATTACTTTATTATCATCGGCATAAAGCATTCCGTTTCGAAGAAATCACAACCTGCAAGTGAAAGTCGTGTTAAGAGCAATATAATGTTACAACTTGATCGATTGGTCCGATAAACAGAGTGGCAATTCTGCATTCACTCGATTATTTATTGCGAGATTTTATCGATACTTTACAAAGTCATCGTGAAGTGCAACCGCATAGTAATTAGCTGTTAAATTAAAATGAATAACGGGATTGTTACAAGGAAAAGTATGTTGGAATGATTAATTGTGTTCGAGATTATGTTCGTATCTTTCTTGGTGCTCATTTTTTTTTAAATATTGCAACAAGTGCAACAACAGTAAACATGTGCTCAATATTATTATTTTGTTTTGTGTCCAAATTTACACTGTATAATTTTTTTCGGTATTACTAAATATATTTTTTGCAATAACGAATGTAAACTATTGATTTATATTGATTTTTAATTTTCAAGAGTGAAATAGGTATATTTGAATGCATAATCATGACTCGTAAAATGCAAGAGTTCAAAGAGACGTAGAGATACTGTATACAGGGTTATTTCTAATCAATTAGCATCATTTCAGGGGCTTATTCTGTACATCAAAACTAATACATTTGTTCTGCGACTTTTCTAAAATCTCAAAAAATTGTTGTTCCATAGAAAAATATCGTTCACCCTCGACAAAACGTATGGAACATCTGTTTTTTTTTTCAGTTTTGACAAAAGTCGCTAGTTTTGGAACACACGTTGTTAGTTTTAAAACAAGAGTTGTTAGTTTTGATGTACATAATAAGCCCCTTAAAGGATGCTAATTAATTAGGAATAACCCTGTATACTTAGCACTGTGAACAACTTTTGTTATGAAACCCCGAAAACGCTTAAAAAATTAGACGCTCCATACATTTTGTCTAGTGATGAAGCTTTTCTATGAAACATCTGCTTTTTTTTTCAAGATTTTTTAGTTTTCATTCCATACCGCTATTTACCTCCCTTCTTTACAAAACAATACATTGCTACGGGATTCAAAGTATTTTCATGTTTTGAAATTATACCATCCACGGCTATTTGGATCGAGATTTCATTTCCGATTCCAGATTATGTAAAGAAAAATCTCATGAAATAGAAAAAATAATATCAAAAGCTATCATACTCGTTACGTCATCCCACAAAGTAAAGCAAAGAAAAAATATAACAAAACCTTTCCAACGAGCTAACAGAACAGGTAGAAAAAATCCCGGGATATCCCAAACAAGTATCGAATTAATTGCTCAGCAAATAGCGGCCGAGACACGTTTCCAATTTCACAGTAATCCAGTAAATCCTTGCTTTTGACTCGCTCACTAACAAGTCGGCATTCGGATTTGATGCTCTATCTATGTGATAGATTCATTACATTTTTGAGCCTTTTTTGCTAAGTATTTATGGTTATGGTTGGTAGTAATGATGGTACACAGTATTGATTGTTCGTTGTGCTGGTGCTGACTAGTATTTGCGCTATGTTTGGCATATTTGTTATATTCGGCATTAAAAAATATCACAAAAAATATCGAATTAATTGCTCAACAAATAGCGGCCGAGACACGTTTCCAATTTGACTGTAATCCATCAAATCCTTGCTTTTGACTCGCTCGCTAACAAGTCGGCATTCGGATTTATTGTTCTATATAAATTATCTATGGGAACATATTTTATTTATGATTGTGGTTGGTAATTAATGGTTCCAAGTATCGATGGTTGATAGCATTAATGGTGTATTAGTGGTTGTTAATATTGATGTTGCCTAGTATTAGTGATTACTAGTATGAATAGTTTGCAGTATTGATTGGTATTGAGTGGTGGTTTTTAGTACTAATTGTTTGTAATAGTGATGGTTCTTATTATTGAAGGTTCCCAGTAGTGATGGTTCGTAGTATTGATTGTGTCTATTTCAATAGTGGTCTAAATTTTACATTTTTCTGGTTTAAATTTTGGAGCTATATTTAGTCAGGGTTGATGAGGTCAAAGCAGTGATAGTCTAATCGTGAGGTAGTGGGTTCAAATCCCGGTTCCGTACTAATGAGTTCTTTGGAATTTATACACGCATTTCCGTACAGAGTATAAAGAAAAACATCGCCAGGAAATCTCCAACCTCAACCCGCAATGGGAATTAAGTGGATATGACCCAATAACCCTTCATGGGTAGGCCTACGTCCTGCAGTAGACTAATGATAAGGTTGGTATTGATGATGGTTAAGTAGTAGCTAACGAGGTTCACCGACTAGGTAGACCGACAATATAATTAAGGCCACTGGAACGCGCTTGCAACCGGGCATGTTGGTAGTATGTGGGAGAGGCCTATGCCCAGCTATAAAAGTCCTACGACTGATAATCATGATGAACAATGACATAAGTTATTAAAAAAAATATTTTGTTTCATAGGTACATTTTATAGGGTGATCAAAGTTACACTCGGAAACAATTGTTAACATTAATTAACTTTATGACTTAAGTCATAAAGTTAATTAACTGTATGACTTAAGTCATAATTATTCGATAGATTAATTTGTTTTAAGTTAGTTACTGTACTAAAACACAGTAATTTCAGACTTACAATGGAAGATACAATCCTCGATATTATTGCCTAGATTTTCATTGTTACATACCTAACCCAAATATATCTTTGTGTAACCTGAATTGCGAAATACGTACAAGATTCAGAGATTTGAGTAGCTAATCTAGTATCCTGATTCAACACTCAAATATACCGAGAGTACAGTAGCTAAACTTCGTACAAATAAAAAATAACGTGTTTTTATACTCCGAACATATTCTAGTTTATGTTTGTAGGTGTGAAACTGTTTTGTTCCGTCATTTTAGAGTTAGTTTCATGGTAAAAATTGGTCATGACATAGTAATGAATGGGTACAATGATATCCCAGAAGAAGTGTGTCCATTGTCTAGAAAAACACTTGAATAGCTCACGCAGGGACTACAGGCCGATTTTTTATACATGGTGATGAGTGATCAAAGGTGTAGTTTCCTTACACGTGTACGTATGTATAATTGTGTCTGTACACGGCGAGGCGTAGTTTTGCCGGCCTCACTTGTTTTGTCCACAACATTCTGTCTTGATTTCTTTATTTGGTTTAAGCGCACTATACTATCTTGGAAAGGGAACCATGCCTTTACGCGTCATGGCAGTATAATATCTACTGCTATGACGCGCAAAGGCATGGCAGTAGATACCTAGTATACTGCCATGACGCGCAAAGACATGGCAGTAGATAGTATACTGCCATGACGCGCAAAGGCATGGCAGTAGATAGTATACTGCCATGACGCGCAAAGGCATGGCAGTAGATAGTATACTGCCATGACGCGCAAAGACATGGCAGTAGATAGTATACTGCCATGACGCGCAAAGGCATGGCAGTAGATAGTATACTGCCATGACGCGCAAAGGCATGGCAGTTGATAGTATACTGCCATGACGCGCAAAGGCATGGCAGTAGAAAGTATACTGCTATGACGCGCAAAGACATGGCAGTAGATAGTATACTGTCATGACGCGTAAAGGCATGGCAGTAGATAGTATACTGCCATGACGCGCAAAGACATGGCAGTAGATAGTATACTGTCATGACGCGTAAAGGCATGGCAGTAGATAGTATACTGCTATGACGCGCAAAGGCATGGCAGTAGATAGTATACTACCATGACGCGCAAAGGCTTGGCAGTTGATAGTATACTGCCATGACGCAGCTGATTATAAACTCTAGCGACTTGCGACTCTTCGTTGATATATGATTCCACTTTTCATGGCTCTAAGACAGTGTATACATATCATCGACTTGGCATTTTTTCTTGAGAGTTATAGGCCAAATCAAACAACTTAGCGGCTACAAACTGCGAATAACTGCGGTTATCCGCAACTTGTAGCTATCATCACAGCCGCCAAGATGTTCAATTCGGCCTATACTATATCATCGCCTATAGTCTGTATAAATGTAGTATATCAGTCTCTGGCAGCCATATCACAATCTCTGCTTAGTTTGGGGTCAGAGACTGTGTGTGAGATGTATCAAAATATTTATTTATTTTTATTCATCGCATGTGTGCGTTGCTCTATATGAGGTGGGTACCTTGTATAAACCTTAATTTCTGTTTTCTACTTTGTGATTGAGCTTTCAGACCTAGATGAGATGAACACCGTCTGTCTGCGGATCAAGTAACAACTCGTACCATATGCTCGCAAATACGTCTCTGAGTAAATGTATCTGTATCATTTATGGCAGAAGTGGGCTGGGATGGTACTATGGTACACTTTGCACTATAAGTGCTGAGTTTGGATTGCTTGTGACGCAAACTTGCAAGGTATCGATGTTACTAGTAATTGTAGTTAGTGTCCCAAAGTCAATGTCGTATAATGTGTTAATGGTAGATATCAATCATAATCTTTATGTACAAAAAAGCACAATGTGAAATAACGCGCTCCGTTGCTCGTTGCCAAAGCAAAATAATACAATAGCATGCCACTTATTTGATTAGAAGACAACTGTTGATTTTCTTTCGATACGTACTCGTAGCTACCTACTTACAATAAATCGACTAAACATTTCTGATCCGTACCAGAGAGCCAGAGCATACATGTGGATTCCACCAATCCGTAACTAGCTCAGCGTGGTGGATATGGCCAAATTACCTCATCAAGGTACGAGTATGTAGATTAGTGCTTACAGTGTACATACAGGTCCTGTACTATCAAAGCTTACACTTATGTTACGATAAGGTTACGAACACATGAAAAATGCCTTTGTAGTATTTTACTTACCCATTCGTCCACCAGTCGTAGAACGTCAACCAACCAACCAACCAGTCCTAGAACCAACTGTTGGACATAGGTCTCCATGGATTTTCTTGTAAGTTTAGTTAAAATCGGCCTTTAGTTATAAGACAGCAAAATGTAAGTAATTATTATCAATGAATTTAATATTTGTAAACTCGTAAAGTACTTCAATTTAAAAAAATATTTTTCTAAAGTAAATTACTTAACAAAACCATAGTAGTACCACAAACAGCGCGCCCGTATCACCGTTGAGATTTCAGTGCATGTAAATAAATGTAGTGTGTTCACCGCTTTTACATCATTTCTCGCTTTCGACGCCGGCAAATAGAGCTCTGTGTTCTGGTGTTTCCGTCTCAAAAATACTCATTATTTATGTTTACTGGGGATAAATAACATTTAATGATAGTGTTTTAAAAATACGCTATTCTGAATTTAATATTTTTCTGGCGGCTACTTAGGAATGAAAGAGACTTAACTTAGATTATATCTCTTCTTGTTTCCTGAGAGATAATTCAATTCAATCAATCTGAAGCTTTTCAAGATCAGAACGAGAATTTTCTATCTTCTTCTTGATTCTTCTTCTGACTACATCGTTACATTTACTACCAGGCGAGTTGGTGGTCAAGCGTACTTATTCGCGGTTAATATAATAGTAACTATTATTGACTGAAATTTAAACTTTAGTCCCCCGTCCAAGAAATTTTCAAAATCCAAAAAAATGTGTCTTTGTCTCAGTGGTGCTGATGACGTCTATGGCTGTGCGTGTGTGTGTTTCGCTGTTTGCTTTCAAAATCTTGAATTTCACATTTATTCTCAAAAACAAAACCATAACTGAAAATTATACCTTGACTAGTCAATTTCTTGTTACGGACAAAAAATATTTTTCTATACGATTAAAATTCGTCACCGATTCTTTTTAAGTTCATCAAAATTTCAAGCTTGCTTTTGGGGTTAATACCAGCAGTATAATCAAAAATTATTCCACTTCCGTAATCAATTCAAATTAGCCCATGCAGCCAATTCAATAAGCTTTCCTCATTATCCTAATCGCTCTATCACACAATAATACTCACTTTACACACATTTACCTTGAGTAAAAATATCAAAGGGGCGGTTAATGCATCGAGCCAAATCGAGGGGTGCATAATTTATCATTTAGGTTGGGGTGACCAGTTCGTGTTTAGGGATATTTTGTTTTGTCAGTGACCATTGCACTCGCGACTAACAATCGCATTGAATAGTCATAGTTATAGTCATTTATCGATAACACCACTGTTACAAGTCAACAATTGATAATAAAATAATATAGGATTATTTCTAATCAATTAGCATCCTTCTAGGGGCTTATTCTGTACATCAAAACTAACAACTTTTGTTCTACGACTTTCGTAAAAACTAAAAAAAAAAAAAAACCATAGAAAAATATAGTTTGAATTTTGACGAAAATCGTAGAACAAAAGTTGTTAGTATTGATGTACAGAATAAGCCCCCAGAAAGATGCTAATTAATTAGAAATAACCCTGTATATGATCAGAACATTCATCACACATCGTGTATAAAATTTATGATTTTAGTTACATTATGTCAATGAGTATAAATAATTGAATGTCACTATAAAAATAAAAAAACATAATAGTATAATGAATTCACCAATTAGGTTTATGTCACTCAATATTTCAATACATTAATTGTGTTCTTCGAATACAATTCTAGTAATTTCAAAAAGTTTTTAAAATCTTAAAATAACTCCTTCGAGAGTTCAAGAGCCAACTTCTTAGTTAACTTCTAAAATGTAACTAATAGTCGACATTTCACTAAATAGTCACCTGCTTGGGTCCATGCGATAGTAATAGGATGACTTGTTATATGTCTTTTATTGGACGAATCAAATTTAACAGCGCCTATGAACACAAGTGTAGTTGTTGCGCCGTATAAAATTGATATGTCAGCGGGAGAGCTGAGTCGGGCTTTACACAGCTAACTTCACAGACACCAATTAGTTTAATTCGGCCTGTACCATGGTACGAGACCAAGGACCAATCGTATGTAAGTATGTTACACGACATAAAAAAGTTGGCTTTATGATTTAAAAAAAAAGGTCACGTTATACCACATTTTATTATATACTTGCATGGTTGTGATGTGGCCTACTTATAAATATAGCAGCATATCTAATTTATATAATTATAAATAACGAAGTACAATTTTATATGTTCAGCTAAAATAAATGGCGGTGGGACAAATCAACTATTATTATTATTATTATTATTAAGCCTTTATTTACTGAAAAATACAATTGTAACTTAACTATTTTATAGCACTTCGGATAGAACATTTTCCAGTACGTCTGTAGACGCAAAAGCCTCCTCCAGATTCTTCCATTCTCCTCTGTCTTGTGCTAATCTTGTCCATAATGGTCCACCTACTTTTTTGACATCATCTACCCATCTCCTCATCTGTCTTCCTCTTTTTCTCCTTATGTTATACCTTGGTTGCCATTCCGTTATTATTTTGGTCCACTTCTCTGTTTTATTTCGTATCATGTGCCCTGCCCATTTCCATTTTTGATGTCTTATTTTTAGAATCGCGTCTTTCACCTTTGTTTTTTGCCTTATTTCGGTGGCTTTGATTTTGTCTAGTAGTCTTAGGCCCAAAACACTTCTCTCCATACTTCTTTGGCATGATCTTATCTTGGTCACGTTTCTTTGTGACATGGCCCATGTTTGACAGCCGTAAGTTAGACATGGTAAGATACAGGTGTCAAGTAGCTTTCTTTTAGCTTTTATATGATAGGTGTTGCTTTTCATTACTTCTTTTAGGGACCAAAAGCTTTTCCAGGAATTTGCAACCCTTGTATCAATTTCCCGATCCATGTAGTCTTTGAATGATATAATTTGACCTAAATAGGTATATGAAGTGACATATTCCATATCAGTACCTTCAAGTGTGACTGTTTTTGGTTCTTGGTTTGTCATTAACTTAGTTTTCTCTTTGTTAATCAACTATTAGTATTGTCTAAATTGGAAAAATGTCCAGATATCACTGGACACAAGGTCACCCTGTCAGGGGGTTGTTATATATCTAACGCTATTTTTATTGCGTCACACGGTGAAGAATGAATTTCAAATGGTGTCGGAAGTTTGCTGGGGGAGTAAATCCGGAGAGGTACTACTGAAACTCGAATTGAAAACCCTTTCTAAATGTACATTTCTCTACTCTAACATGCATGCACATTATCACGCTATATATATTTTTCTTCTAATCAAAACAGTACCCCTATACCTACATACAGTACGTTTTTAAAAATAGTACCTACAGTACGTTTTTTACTTAAAGAGTTATTTTTGTGATAAACATTTCAAAAATTTGTCGCGAATGCAGTAAACGCGAATGCTTTTCAAACTCGCTCAGTTAGTTAACTTAGCTCTTTGCGATAAATAAACCTCGTGTGGAATAGCAGTATAAAATAAAAAAAATGATGTATACGTTTTTACTATTCTTACTTCAAATAGTGGAAAAATCCAAGGTCCCACTTTATTAATCAACCAAAACTCTAGGTAATTGACGCAATGTAGATTACTACGAAATCGCAATGTATTAACATTGCGTTTTTGTACAGTTCTATCACTATTTTATCAAATGCGAAACATTTTTTTCTCACCTATTCCAATCGAAAATTTGCAGTAGCACTCACATTTTCTAGAGTGTAGAGGAATCTCGAAAAAAGTGTAGGTACGCTTTGAATCGACTTCAAGTATGATGTATGATGCGTTAGAATTTTTAAGATTTTGCTTTGATTTATTTATGTCTTTATACCCAGCTTATAAGTATATCTACTAGGGATCTTGCCACGGAAATTCATACATATTTAGCGGGATAACATGCGTGCTTGGGGGATTTCGACCCAAAATTAAAAGCCTTTAAAAATTAATGAGAGTAAAATGGAAAAGTGGTGTTAGAGACTGCCTCGGTGGCTCAGTGGTTAGTGACCCTAACTTATGGTTCGAAGAGACGTGGGTTCGATTGCCACCCAGGGCAAGTATTTATGTGATGAACATAGGTATATGCTCTGTGTCTGGGTGTTATTTAGTTACTATCTATATAATATGTATGTATTTAAAAATATGTATATGTGACCGTGTGTAAGATGTCCCTAATATTTATTTATAGATTTATGTATGAATTTACAATGTACGAGGATAGATAATTGAAACCTAGCAGCTAACGATACAGGGCTATATACTTACCCTGTACTAAAGCGAAAGGGGGTGATTAAGATTATCATATTTACGGTCGATTATTACTACGAGTATGTTATGGGGCCAACTCAAAAATCGAGAAAAAAATCAGCTGTTCCATACGAAACTGCTACTCGAAATCGACAAAATGTATAAAACAGATGATTTTTTATTCCCGAATTTTGAATTTTATTTTCCCATAATATAAGTTATAAATAAATAAACAAATAAAACGTTTATTATTACAATAAAGTTAACAAAAACAAGTTGTGCACTAGTTCCCACACTAGGGTGATCTGTGTCGTGGGACCTAAGCTCTTCCTTATTATTATGTTATCTAAAATTACTATACAATATTAGTAGAAAAGTAATTATTATTAGCTAATCATTGTAGGTATAATTATAGTTATACACCAAAAGAGACTAAAATAAAAAGTTAAGTTACTGAAGTGAAAATAAAAGATTATGAGGGTTATCGCAGTTGTTCGTAATGATGGTTTTAATCATTCCCGTTCCGTTTAGTACAAATAGTTCTGGATAACCCTGTATAAAATACGTACGTACTGATCATTAAACAAATTTTACTATGAGATCAAACTCGGAATCGCGAAATAAAAATTGCTATTCCTTACATTTATTTTTAAAGTACGAACTTTTCTATGAGTGGAATGATGACAACAATGTTACTCTAAATTATAGCCCTAAGTGATAAAGGAGGCCACCTTTTTAGGGTTCCGTACCTCAAAAGGAAAAAACGGAACCCTTATAGGATCACTTTGTTGTCCGTCTGTCCGTCTGTCCGTCTGTGTGTATGTCAAGACTCTTTATCTCAGGAACGCGTAAAGATATCGAGTTGAAATTTAAACTGTATACGTATATCTATGGTCTCTTACAGTTGCGTAAAAGAAAAACTTTTCATTTATCATATAAAGAAGTTAGAGCCGTTTATGTCGTAAAAAATCAAAACCTACAGGGTACTTCCCGTTGACATAGAACTATGAAATTTGGCGAAAAGCATTTTCACAGAGTACACATATAGGAATAAATCTGAAAACTGTACATTTTTATTTAAATCACAAATAATAGGGCCTCAAAAATCACAAAATATGAGTTTAAAATTCAAAGTGTGTAAATTGTATCATGTAAGGTATCATATAAAAGAGCTTCATTAGCACACGCTAAAACAGTTTTTTAATTATTTTAATAATGTGTTTGTACGGAACCATTGACGAGATGACGAGAAAAGTAAAAAAAAAACTTTTGTCGTAGATGATGATGCGTATAGAGATTTTAACAAAGTAATTCCAATTTTGTGAAATTTTCTGGATTTGTACGGAACCCTCGGTGTGCGAGCCTGACTTGCACTTGTCCGGTTTTTTTTTATTTTATTTTATTTTATAGGACAAATCAACGTTTGCCGAGCAGTATTCCGTAAAATTAAAATAACATTCACCAAACCTGACTTTTTATCACCCCTCCAGCTTAGGGTGCACGAAACATCTATCAAAATCGTAAACTGTATAACAACCATATTTCTGGTTATCACCGGTGTGTACCGGAACGCCAGAATTATGGTCACCCTAGAACCTTGTCACAATCAAACTGCTGAAAAATATTTTGGAGTTTGGTAGTAATGTGGGTGGTTTTTACTTTGAAAAGGGGGTTAAGTGTAAATGTATTTGTAGTTATCACCGGTAGATGGAGTGCGTGAGGTAGGGAGCAGAAATTAATAAGGGAAACTGGATTTTAACGATTTCCAGACAAATTGATGCGGAACGATCATTTGTTATGTTCGGAGCTTGGCGGCTTATTCCGAAGTTAGCTGAGAATGACTCGGTCCTGAGTCAGAACATTACTGAAGTCGCTACACATCCATATTAGTTTAATTCGTACAAAAATGGCAATAAATCTTTTAAAGCTAATAATGTGATATACATATTTATTGCATACTATAAGATTCAATAATCTTGACACGCGGAAGCGTGTCCAGCCAAAACAAAGAAAAAGCTGGCGACGCGACGTGTGTAATATTACATGAACCATTTCGAGCTACTTTTGACCCCTTCATAGCTCGAAAACGATTTAGCCTAAATATATGAAATTCAGCCTATTTATTAAAGATGTTTAGCTAGTCTAGAATACAAAAAATCGTTAATTTTGCTTCGACAGTTGACATATTGACGTTTAAAAACCGAGGTTTCATTGACTGATTCACTGACTCTGACTGACTTATAGATCAAAAACCTAACCCACTTCTAGATGACCTAGAAACTTGATATTTGGCATCAAGGTAGACTATTACACATATACAAAGAAAAAATCTAAAACTTCGATTTTTTACCCCGCAACCCTCTAATACTGGGGATGAAAGCTTGTATGAGACTTTCACTAATTTTCATGCTAGAAGTCTAAAAATTGGTATGAAAGCTATTTGTTATAAATAATAAAAAAACGTATTTCAGGGTTTTTTATAAATCACCTCTAATCCCTAAAACTGGGGGAAGAAAGCTTGTATGAGACTTTCACTAATATTCATACTGGAAGTCTAGAAATTGATATGAAAGCTCTTTGTTATAAAAAAATATACGTATTTCAGAGTTTTTAATAAATCACCCCAACCCCTAAATGATGAAAGCTTGTATGAGACTTTCACTAATTTTCATGCTAGAAGTCTAAAAATTTATATGAAGGCTCTTTGTTATAAATAATAAAATACGTATTTCAGGGATTTTCATAAATCACCTCTCCAACCCTTAAAACTGGGGGATGAAAGCTTGTATGAGATTTTCATTAATTTTCATGCTAGAAGTCTAAAAATTGATATGAAGGCTTTTGTTATAAATAATAAAACACGTACTTCAGGATTTTTAGTAAATTACACCCCCAACCCTTAAAACTGGAGATTATATGTTAGTATATGACTTCCGCAAGTTTTGAAGCTAGGAACTTGGAAATCGATAAAAGTACTTCTTGTTATAAATAATCTACAAAAAGAGGTGAAATCCAACAAGAACATTTCCATGTGAAATTTAGCCAAGACCACAGTTTGCACTTTCAAAAAGTTGTCAGATCTTATGTAGAGCCAAGCTTCTAACTCTACACGTCTTAACTCTACAAGTACTTATTTCTCAATATCTCAGAGGCTATATTTCACATGGAAATGTTTTGTTGGATTTTAATCACAGTATACTTTCTCTCCCGTCAGATAAAATAAGCCAGGCTCCCCAACTATTGCAAACTAAAACTGACGTCTAAACAATATCACACACATATCCTCCGTCGCTCCACATCTGTACTAACGATAAAACAATTTAGCCGAGGTTCTTTTGGTAGCAGAAAAAATGTAAGTTACTATGAAGTTAAATTATGCGCTTAAAGCATAAATCTCAAATCTATAGAGTCCAGAATATTACCTATCCCGTCAGTTAAAATGAGCCGGCCTCCCCAACTATTGTAAACTAAAACTGACGTCTAAACAATTCACACACATCTCCGTCGCTCCACATCTGCCCTGACGGACGAGAAAACAATTTAGCAGTCCCTGAGGTGACGTTATGGTTACCTCAAGCTGGTAATAAGGAACCGTGTGTAGAGTTTGTGACAAACTTTAGGATCGCTTTGAAAATGACAGTTTTTTAAGGTAAAATTGTAACGAGTAAAGTGCAGAATTGTGCCTAGTTCTATGCGTTGCGCATAATTTAGGGCCTGTTGTCTTATAATATGTATTTACTTAAAATTGTAGTTACTACATCGGCACTGACAAGAAAACAATTTAGCAGTCCCTGAGGTGACGTTACGGTTACCTCAAGCTGGTAATAAGGAGCCGTGTGTAGAGTTTGTGACAAACTTTATGACCGCTTTGAAAATTACAGTTCTTTTCAGGTAAAGTTGTTACCAGTTCTGTCCAGCAGTAGCGGCGAATCTAGGGCCTGTTGCCTTATAATATTTACTTAATATCGTAGCTACCGCAACTGCGCTAACGAGCAAACAATTATAACAGTCTCTGATGTGACGTTGCGGTTACCTTAACTTAAGCTGGTAATAAGAAACCGCGTGTAAAGTTACGGAAAAACTTTTTGGCCGCTCTGTACAACTTAGCTTATCTCAAGCACATTACCTTAGCTTCAGAGACTTATCTTCTTACGAAATTAAAATTATTCGATGGATGGATTGATTGAAATTTGATTTTCATTTGAAATATCCATCCATCCATCCCTCAGCTAAAGTACGTCAACTGCTGGACATAGGTCTCCCCTATGTATCTCAACTAAGACCGAAGATGTAATAGCGTGGAGGAAAAGCACAATACATGCTTATCGGTTTACAAATTAAATATAATTAAAGTTACTAACTTGACATAAAGGACATCACATAGGTATGTCCAATATAATAGGTGAAACACAAAATATTATTTCGTCTGGTATGATTGAAAATCACATCCTTTTGGAATATACGCATAAGTACATGACGGTTCAATAATGTTGGCTTTAATAAATTGTTTGAGCGCGGTAACTATTTTTGGCACCAACTGTAAAATCCAAATTTTATCTGTGACTCCCATAATAAGGGCACAAATCACAAAGTAACCAGCAAATTGTAAGCCAGATGTTTAAACAAAAACTCTCCAAATTAATGGCCATTTGTTGCGCTAACTTTAGAAAGTTTTAGTAGTTTTTCTAAATTACGGTAAAGTGCAATTTGTACAGAAGTGTGTAACTACAACTTTTGTAACATTTTTAGTTTGTCCTCTTATATGCTTACCTATGCTGTTTTTGACTATTGAGTCTCCAACCGTATCGGGGAGTTTTTTCCTACCTAGAAATTTTAGGATACTTGTCTCTATATTACATTTTTATGATAAACTAAATATTTTTAATCTGCCTTGCGCTACTTCAATCCAATTTTTATCGACTGCCTCAAAAGGAAAGGTGCTATGTTCGTATGTAGGTATGTATTTTTTTTTTGTGTATGTACCTATTGATATTTTCACTGATTGTGAACCGATTTAAAAATAACCTTTTTTATGTCGAATGGTCATGTTGAAATACTATCGAAATCGGCGTAGCCCTTTTTGAAAAATCAACAAAAATGTAAAAAATACAACATGGCTGATCGATTAGTGTACCTAAATTATTCGATTTCTGTACACGATGGAAGTTAGTTATTCTACTATTTTTGGCGAAAAATAGTTATTTCTTCACGGTCATTGTAATAATTATGTCGTCCACGAAGTCCAAGAAACGTGAAGACGACAATAAAGCCATAGTTTATTGTCGTCTCCACGCTTCTTTTGCCTCATGGCTTTTCTTCCATTCCACTTCGTGTTCCGTGACTGCACTGTTGGGCGGTGCATCTCGCTGCGTGCTGCATTTCAGTTTTAGTGCTCGGTAGAGCGTATCTGTGATGTAAGTTTAGTCGAGATCTAGTCTAAGATAATACCTACATAGATCAATTTCATAGACACCTACTAGTTTCTAATGAGCTATCTTTCCTTTCGATACCTATCCTATTGCAACTTATAACTTTTTGACATTGATTAACAGTTACTTCTGTAAATTGTCTCAGTTAGTATAAGGGTCGTTATAGACATAAGCGGACAGGCGCGGCTTGACATAGTCGTTTCGGCAGAATTTGCCGAACGATAAAGCTAACACGAAGCAGCCACTACAAACGTACTTTTTCTATATTTAGGGATTTTGCCCTGAATATTTGACTGAGTACAAAAACTGGCGTTTTGGGAGTTTTAGGCTAAATGCTTTCTCTTAGCAAATTTGTAAGGTAAAATGACCCAGACACTGCGCCGGCACCCATTTTTTGGTGAATCCAAGCTCTACTGTTAAAGAAGATTTCAATTTAGAGTTTTTTTTTTAAGACGCAAATCCCTACATTTCGGGGGAGAAAAAATCAAAATGAAACACTGTACAAGTGTACATACGTTTGGCATCACTCGGCATGTACCGATTGGCACCGATTGGGTGGCTGGATGGATTCGGGTCCAAGCGGTACAATTCAGTTTTCATTCAGCTGTCACGCATCTCTCCGCGCATTCATGTTCTTACATCGTTCGGTTTTGCCAACCCGATTTGCCTAAAGAGCCGATTCGCAGCCACCTAGCGAAAGCTGGCTGGCTATTTTTTCGTTGAAACCGGTCCGATTATATGTAGAGCAAGTCTAGCAGTCAGTGCGGAAGATTGTCATAGATTATGCAGGAGTCAGTCAGCTCGCTTTACGCAAGATGGTCGCAGATTAAGCAAGAGTCAGTTCGCTTTGTCCCCTCGCAGCATCCATGGCGCCAGGAGTCGCCCTCACCTTCGGTAATTCATGCCTGCTTGCTGAATCACCGCGGGTAATAGACTGTGAATTCATTTATCCTGCCCGAGGATGTATGGTGATTATTCTGCTAACTTTGTCTTCATTGTGCGAGAAAGTTCGGGAGTTCTATAAGAAAGCATTTAGAAGCTTGTCTTTTGTTTACGAGGAAAACACTATTTTGTGGACTGATTCACGTACATTATAAGATGAACAATAAACTTGATATGATCTAGACACGCGGCAGCGTGTCCAGTCTAGACAAAAAAGGAACTGGCGACGCGACGTGTGTAATATTACACGAGCCATTTCGAGCCACTTTTGACCCCTTCATAACTCGAAAACGATTTAACCTAAGTGATATTTAACCTATTTATTAAAGTTGTTGAGTTAGCCTAAAATACAAGATTTCATGAATTGTGCTCGTTTAAAAATCGGGGTTTCATTGACCGATTCACCGACTCACTGACTTTATCTTCATGCGGGTCCCAAATAAGCGAGTTGAACTCCTTACTGCGAACTAGGGCATAAAAGAGAATTAATAAGATTTGCGTATTTTGCAACTTACCAGATTGCCGCATAAATCCCAGCGATTTTTTTGTATTTTTTTTTTATTTCGAATAGGTTCGCGTTTGACTACACACTGCCTGATGTTAAGCAGATGTGCGGTCTAGGGTGTACCACGCTCACCTAGAAGATACCTATTTACTCGGGATTTGAAGACACTCACGTTGTACTTTAACGGGAAGACAGACCCAGGCAAAGCATTCCACATTCCGGCTGTTCGTGGTTAATGGCGGAGTAAAGTAGGTAGAAAGTCGGTAGTGGAACGAGACGTCACTCTGCAGATCAAACAGCTGAACACAAAAATCACACACATCCACGGTAGACTAGCCTGGAGACCGCGGGGACGCCTGAGCCCCCCCCCCTCATGGATGTCCATCGGGCCCTCTCGGCCGGTCGCCAACCGGCACGATGGCGCATCCCTGGGATTTTTCGACAGATGGCGGGGCAGCCTTTCGTGAGTGGCTAGCTCACTACTTGGGCCCCCTACTATTTGCGATCGGCCAGCGACAAACCGTGCCTCGGATCCCGCTGCCCTCCTAGACTAGTCGGCCGATGCGGAAATCAATGTGTGCATCGTATTCGAACCCCCAGAGGACGCTACTGTTCCGACCAGACTCCCAGAATGGCGTCACTAGACTTCGCGCCGGAACACGAGCTCGAGAGAGTCGCTTGGCGGCGCGGCTTAGTCTGGTGGGTGTGGGAGGTCTCACGCCGCGGCTACAGCCTACCACCAGTATGGTTGCTGTTTGGTTAGCACCACCCATAACCACGTGTGGGGGACAAAACATCAAAAAGGTTCCTACCCACGGACGAAGGCAGCTCGGTCCTAAAAATTCCCAGATTTGTATGCTCGCTTGCACATCTCCGTGATGTGTGTATTAAAGGTGAGCTTCGAGTCGAGAATAAGGCCCAAGTCCCGAAGCTAGCTAGGCTGATATACTTGGCCAAAAGGAAGTAATTAATTAATTAAATTGACTAAAATTATGAACAATATATTCTATGGGATATACCCAGAATTCGAGAAAGTAATCAGCTATTTCATACATTTTGTCGAGTTCGATATGCATTGTTTATTTTTCTCGATTTCCTGGTTAGCTCCGTCGTAAAGTTGTTCAAAATTATGGTCTTAATCAGACCCTTTTGGCTTAAGTACAGGATAAGCAGACAATTATGTCACCTATTTATAAATCACAAAAACTTTCCCAAAGATATATAGGTGCCAGTTTAAAAAAAACCGGACAAGTGCGAGTCAGGCTCGCACATCGAGAGTTCCGTACAAACACATTGTTAAAATAATTAAAAACCTGTTTTAGCATGTGCTATTGAAAATATCTTACATAATACGCTTTAATCACTTTGAATTTTGAACCCATTTTTTTTGTGAATTTTGAGGCCCTATTTTTTTGTGATTTAAATAAAAATGTACAGTTTTCAGATTTATTCCTATAAGTGTACTCTGAGACAATGCTTTTCGTCAAATTTCATAGTTCTATGTCAACGGGTAGTACCCTGTAGGTTTTGATTTTTGTGAGTGTCGAAATATGCGATTTTTTACGGCATAAAGGCTCTGACTTTTTTAAACGATAACTGAGAAGTTTTTCTTTTACACAACTACAAGAGTCTATAAATGTACGTATACAGTTTAAATTTCAACTCGATATCTTTACGCGTCCCCGAGATAAAGAGTCTTGACATACACACAGACGGACAGACCGACAGATGGACAGACGGACAACAAAGTGATCCTATAAGGGTTCCGTTTTTTCCGTTTGAGGTACGGAACCCTAAAAATGTTTAAAATTGCTTCGCCTGTAAACATCTACTTTTGCCAAATCAGTCTAGTTATAATCCATATAAGAAGCTATATGAACTCGATCATACCGGGTTATTCGCAAAGGGTATACGAAAGGGGTGACTCAGACCATCATTACGGAAAACTAATTCGAGAAATAAGAATCAGATGTTTCTTAGAATGGTCGATTACCTATGACTTGAAATTTTGTAAAGATCAGCTGAATTTCTTTTAACGAATTTTGGGTAGGTCTCACAGTTAACGTTAATTACATTATTGTTCTGAACTCTGAATTCCTTTTGGCAAAATATTCAATTCAATTGTTACGTTTTCGCCTAAAAATGATTACCTACTAGCCGGTCGTGTACTAAAGGGTTAGTGTTTTAGTGTTTATTTAATTGTAGGTATAAGTTCCTAGTTAACCTTTTACTCGTACGGCGCCTGCCCAAATACGGCAATATCCTACGGCTATAGGCTTGCAATGGCCATATTCTGCCCAACAATGGGTAAGGAAACAACCTAATGTGGATTAAAGTCATGTTGAACCAATTTGAGATGCTCCGCTGTAACACAACACAGCTTTCTTGCTTTAGTTGTAGTACCTAAAGCGTTGCAAGCGTGCAACGCGTTGCGAGCATTGAATCTTGTTGCGTTGAAGGCCCAGTTTCAGAGTGTCAAGTTGGAGTTTTGCAAATCAAATCGACATTTACACATGTTTATTTAATTTTTAATCTTATTTTTCATTCTGTATTGTTTAATTTTTTTGTTTTTTAGGGTTCCGTACCTCAAACGCAAAAAACGGAACCCTTATAGGATCACTTTGTTGTCCGTCTGTCCTTCTGTGTGTATGTCAGGACTCTTTATCTCGACAACACGTAAATATATCGAGTTGAAATTTAAACTGTATACGTATATCAATGAACTCTTGATGTTGTGGAAAAGACAAGCTTCTCAGTTGTCGTTTAAAAAAGTTAGAGTCGTTTATGTCGTAAAAAACCGCATATTTCGACATTCACAAAAATCAAAACCTACAGGGTAGGTACTTCCCGTTGACATAGAACTATGAAATTTGGCATTGTCTAAATTTCATAGTTCTATGTCACATATAGGAATAAATCTGAAAACTGCACATTTTTATTTACATCACAAAAAAAAGGGCCTCAAAATTCAAAAAATATGGGCTCAAAATTCAAAGTGAGTAAATCGTATCATGCAAGGTATCCTATAAAAGAAATTCATTAGCACATGCTAAAATAGATTTTTAATTATTTTAACAATGTGTTTGTACGGAACCCTCGATGTGCGAGCCTGACTCACACTTGTCCGGTTTTTTTTTTGTTTCATTTATTTTTCTGTTTGTTATTTTTTATTTGTGTTTAATATTGTGAGGCAAATGTTATTGACTCTGGTCGTTATTAACTCAATAAAGAATTGTATTTCCCCCATCAGCAATGGTCGATGACAATAATCGGCCAAGCGCGAGTCGGACTCGCGTACGATGGGTTCTGTACTACATGGGAGTCCCCTTAGTAGGTATATTTTATTATAATTTAATTCTTTACTTTTCAAACAGTTAAACATTCTGTGAATATTTTATGCAGCTACCTGTTACCGTTATTTAATATCGAGCAAAAACACGTTTCTTGTATGAGATCCCCACTTAAATTATTTATTTTCTTTGAATTAAATTTTTTATTTCTGAAGAAGTTGTTCATTTAAATATTCTGTGAATATTTCAAGCTTCTACCAGTAACCGTTATCATGTCATGTCCATGCCAATTACATGTTTTCACACAGTAGAGGTTGTCTGGAAGAAATCTATTTTAGCGATAAAACAACCTTTTGTAACATTCTTCTGTCGTTATTTCTTTTTCTGTTATGTTTTACTACTTGTGGTGGCATTAAAGTGTTTTTGTATTGTATTGTATTATCACTATAGAGTGAAAAACGGCTAAAAAATCATGTTTGTTGTATAGAAGCCCCCCTTCAATATTTATCACTACATGGTATAAAACAAAGTCGCTGTCGCTGTCTGTCCGTCCCTATGTATGCTTAAATCTTCAAAACTACGCAACGGAGTTTGAAGCGCTTTTTTTTAAATAGATAGAGTGATTCAAGAGGAAGGTTTATATGTATAATACATGCATAATATTGTAGAGAAACACTGATGAATTTACAGGTTTCTAATGTGATGTCGTAAATAAACACATTTTTTTGGGCTTATATTGCAAACGCTGACTAAACCCCACGAGATAAATCAAAATAATGTACTACGGTATTGTACACCTTAAAAAGGTTAACAAAAAAGTCCGCGATGGTATATGTCTATCTCTTTAGGATAGCCCACAATACCCATTTTTTATCCTTTACATTTTACGGGAAAAATGGCTTATTTAGAAAGTTATTTTAAGCAATATATAATTAATCCTTATCCAACATAATATCATGGATTCACACAACATTACAACATTGCAACAAAATTGTCGACACAAAAAACTAGATGGCGTTAGTAGTTCCTTAAAACGCGCTTAGCGTTTTGTGCGGAAGATAGGTATAGTAGATTACTAGTTGACTATTCACATACCTACTAGTTATGATATCTTGCTAAACCTTGGCTAACTAAACACCAGTTCGGTCCATCCGAGCTGGGTATTTTTGTAAATGTTAAAGGCGGTTCATCCAGCCATTAACATAGAAATGTTTATTAGAGTTGTTATTTACAAGGAAAATCGAGGACTTGATGCAGTACAAAACACCGTTATCAATATACCAATTCTTCCATCACAGAATTCACGGTTTTCTTTGATCCGCCGTTATATACAGTACAGGGTTATTCCTAATCAATTAGCATACTTTTAGGGTTATTTAAGCACTATTTCATCCTCTCTGCCGGTCTTTGGGTGGGATTCCTATGCTATGGCAAAGAAGATATAATAATACTACGTAGCTATGGTTACCGGTCGGTCTTTAATCGACGTTAAAATATTCCTTAAAATTTGCAACATTTGTTGAGCGTGTACCTATCTATATATGAATAGGATACTGTATTTGTTTATTATTTTGAGTATACTTTATCATATCCCTGATAAAGTTAAAAAATATCGAAAATAATAATTATAGTGTTTAAGCATTTAGAATGATTCAAGGACATGGCTCAAAAATGGAAAATTTTAGGCATTAAACTTGTGTACCCAAAGGACATGTCCACAAAATATATGGAGGCTGGTATAATAATAATCATAACTTCTAACCACAACACTCGTTACATTTCGAGAAAGTTTGTATTTTTCTAAGTCTATTACAACAGTTAAAAACAAAAAAGAGCCCTGCGATTTTTTTAAAATTAATTTTGTATTTATTAGAAAAACTAAATATATTTAGCTTAATAGGTAGTTTTCTAGCAGCCCTGATTAAGCAACCTCCAAATTGTTAAATAAAATCATTTTTACCAATTAGACACACTTTTTAAGTGATTTTTTGTCACATTGAACCTACTAACTGGTCACACTGGTAGGTTATAATTTTTAATTTTAGCAAATTAAGAGATGACTGTGGAAGAAGCAGCTACGAATGCAAGTAAAATAAAGATAGAATCACTTTATTATTGCCAAACTAGAAAAAATAATAAGGTGTATTGTTATTTTTCGTACAATTTACGTATCGCATTTAAAAAAAATTGGAGGAGTGAAAAAATCTAAATTAAATATTTTTGGGAAGCCCATACAACAAGCTTTCAAATGATGTATATATCATTTTGGTTCGATTTTTCTCTGAATAATATACCACTTGTGGACGTCACCTTTCGCCAAGATTCGTTGAAAAATGTGACTTGCAGAGGAGAATAAATATCCGGGCAGACGAAAGCCAACAATGTTGGAAACCATAGTTATTTTTCGCCAAAAATGGTCTTTTTACCGACCTCAACCGTGTACAGAATTCGAACAGGTGGCATGGATCGATGTAATAATTTCACATTATTGTTGATTTATCGAAAATGGCTTAGCCGAATACATTTTAATGGGACTATCTCTGATCTTACCTAAGATCTATCAAATAAAAAAGTCAAAAATCAAGTCATATTCAAAATAGACTTAGTATATTCAAAAGTAAAAGAAGAAATGTAAGACGAAAGTACCAGGCACCCAGAACAAAACAGAGCTTACCTTCCTCTTCAATAGTGTGGGCTTAGTTGTCACCAAGGACTTTGTATACTATCTGGACTGCGCACAGACGAAATATGGCTCAAAGTTAGTTTAGGAAAATTCAACCTTAATGCGTTGTAACAAAACATATATTCCTTTGAAATGGTATAAGAGAGACGCTGTGCCGAGTGAGACTTCCCAAAGTGATGAAGTTGTCCCGCTCGCACTATTGCCATTTCGAAACGACACTTACATATGGTAGAATTATTACTTGTAAAGCCGCGACTGTCTTAACCATTTCTTAGTTTTTTTAACAATGTAGTTTGATAAGATTTTAGTTCTAATTGCGAATAGATGCCAATAAAACAGAGTTTGATATTTATTTTGTATGAATATACCTACGTCTTTATGATTAACGGTTATTTTTTATTTTTGACTAGAGTGTCACCGTCGATTGCAAATGGCGTACTATGGTGTATACAAAGAAGTGTAGTAGGGTGACTATGCTGGACATATTTCTTAATCATGCTGGGTGTACAATTGGTGTATAGTCGTGGTTGTCATTTTAAATTTTTTTAGGTTGTAGATTTCAAAATTGGCATCCATATTGGAATTAAAAACGGCAGACGTCACTTTTTTGAAAAAATCATGGGTGTAGTTTTCGAGGTTTTTTGGGGTGTAGATTTCAAAATTGGCATCCATTTTGGAATTAAAAACGACAGACGTCACTTTTTGCTAAAAGTCGCGATGGGTGTCGCTTTTGAGGTTTTTGGGGGTGTAGATTTCAAAAATGGCATCCATTTTGAAATTAAAGATGGCGGACATCACTTTTTTGAAAAAATCGTCATGGGTGTAGTTTTCGAGGTTTTTGGGGGTGTAGATTTCAAAAATGACATCTATTTTGGAATTAGAGATAGCAGATGTTGCTTTTTTGAAAAATTCGTCATAAGTGTTATGTTTTGAGAATTCGGGGGTTTATATTTCAAAATTGGCATTCATTTTGGAATTGAAGATGGCGAACATTACTTCAAGATGGATGCCAATTTTGAAATATACACCACCAAAAACCTCTAAAACTACACCCATGACGACTTTTTCAAAAAAGTGAGTCCGCTATTTTTTATTTCAAAATGGATGCCTTGTTTACTACGGAAGCCTTAAAATTCTGTTAACTACGAAAGTTATTCGTGGACAAGTTTTCGTGATTAAGATTTTTCGTGATCTGTTTGGTCTATTTGTGACAAAGTTTTCCGTGAAAAAGTTTTTGTGAAAACATTTTTCGTGGTTAAGTACTGACACGGGTTGCGTTATATGTGTCAAGATTACATCTATGAAATTTAAACGTTGTTCAACACCGTAAATATGGATTCCAGACCATTACTATCGTCACAAAAGTGAAGGAACTCATCGAGATCTAAATTTCCGATGACAGCTGTCAAACTTAAAAGTGGTTTAACTCCGTCATTATCAATTCTAGACCATTGCTGTCTTAACAAAGGTGAAAGAACTCTTCAAGATCTACATTTTCGATAACAGCTGTCAAACTTGAAACTGAATTATCTCCGTGTATATTAATTCTAGACCCTTGTTTTTATGGGGATTGGTTTTATAGAGATCTTCAAGGAATGCCTATGTCCAGCAGTAGGCGTCTTATTACTAAAGTGACGACGATGACGAAGGACGACGAGTTAGGGGTAAGATAACTGCGATTCCTGCGTGCAGTAACATTCCAAAGAAAAATTATATCCCAAGATGATCGAGATGTTTTGGTCATCCTACTTGGAAAAGAGACACAATCATCTGATGTGGTATCCTTGTCGGCACGTTTTTCTTTGCCAGTACTCAATCCTGTTTATATGATAAATCCATGGTTGTCACCGGTAAGTCCTGCGTTTCTTGTTAATTTTTTAAAAGTGGTAAACAAACCTTGGCCACAATTTTTTTTGACAAGTCGGGATTTGTGTCGGGGTTGCCGTAATCAATCACAATGGTTGCTGCTAAGAAACAGAAAAAGACCATCGAGTATATCAACTCACGCTTGGCGCTTATATAATACTGCCTAAGCTTCAAACAGACCCTCAAGACACTGCGCCAGGGCCAAGCGAAACTGGTCATCATCGCTAAGAACGCCCCTCCTCTATGGAAGTCCGAGATTAAATACTATGCGCTACTGGCCAAAACTGGAGTTCACCACTACAGTGACAACAACATCGAGTTGGGCACGGCCTGCGGAAAATACTACAGGGTGTGCACACTAGCCGTCACTGACCCCGGTGCCTCTGATATCAGGTTTAAGAATATAGTTTAAACTAGGCATTGATGGACTTAAGTGTGCAAATGTTCACCTCATTCGGACAATAAAAAAACTTACAGCATTAAGCGCCTCCATTTCATAGGGACTGAGCTTGTACGACGATTCCGATCCCACAAGCCTTGGCGAAGATCTGTAAAAGATAATTAAAAAGTTAGTACCTACCAATGATTACTATTGTAAAATTAAGAGAAATACAGTAAAATATCAGACCGCATATCTGCCAGTATGTAGTCAAATGCAAACCTATAAGAATTTAAAAAAATCCTTTCTTGTAACTTTTCCAGACAAATCCTAAAATTAAACTTCCAATTGATATTCCGCATGCAATTGAACGATTCGTTAACCTGAATTTTATTCAACAAAGAACGTGTATTTAAATATTTTAATAAAAAATCCGATTGTGGCGCGACCCGTCAAGGTGGGAAAAAAGTAGATTTTTTATAGGAAACCCATCATAAATAAAAGGCGGGAAAGTTTCCGCCGTGAAGGCCACGAAGAGAGGGAACTATTCTGATGAAAATTTCCTAGAAAATAGACCAATAAATGCATTTTCATTTACGCGTGTTTACCTGGTGTGTCTATGTCGTGTAAAATTGGCTAAAATAATTATTCTTCGCAAAAAAATGGCGTGACCATTTTAAACCGTGTACAGAATTGGCGAATAATTCGCACGGATCGATATAGCAATTTTCACATCACTGTTGATTTATCAACAAGATTATTTTTTGCAAAAAATATCATGACCGACTTCACCCGTGTACAGAATTCGCGAATTATTTCGCACGGATCAATGTAGCATTTTTCACATTATTGTTGATTTATCAAAAATGGCTCAGTCGATTTCGATATAATTTAAATGGGACCATGGATTCATATATAAAAAGAAATATCGAAATCGGACTCCTACGTAAAAAGTTATGCGTTAAAAGGTTATACATAAAAAAATATACCTGTGTATTATATACGCGTCGAACGTTTCGTCAGTTAAAAATTCTGGATTACTTAGCAGAATAACTTATACTTTGTATAATCTTGAGATTAAACAAAAAGGTCAAAGGTTGAAACATAATTATATACTAAAACAATTATAATCGGTTAAGTAATTAGTGCCAGCTAATATAACTCAGTTCTGAAACACTGATAAGTACTTGCGTTGGATTTGAAATTCCTAATGTATTCCTTAATAATCCTAATGGGAAATGCTAATAGCCTAATGAACAATAATCCTGGCGTTAGCTAAATCATAATGTAAATCTACTTTTGAAGAGTTCATTATAAATAAATAAATATTAGGGGACATCTTACACACGGCCTCTGACCCCAAACTAAGCTAAGCATGTGATATGGCTGCCAGAGACTGATATACTAGGTACATATTGTAAGATTACAGACCTATTAATATAAAATACAGTTAAAATTCTAGCAGTAAACCTTCTATATTTGTAATCTGTGGTGACGAGCATCTGTCTGATGCGGATATATTTCAGAATGGTTACTGGTAACACAGACAGATGCTCGCCACTGACAAAAGTGACAGGAAGATGGCGGTTGATTTTTTCTGCTGTGTAATACAAAGAAATTTAAAAGTAAAATGCTAAATATGCTTAAAATCCTTGTTTTAATTCTGAGTTTAGAGGATAAGAAAACAACATACATATTTTAAATACATACTTATATAGATAATACCTAAATAATTTATTAACATCATCATCATTTCAGCCGTATGACGTGTAACGGGTAGACGAACTCAATCTTGTTATTCTTAATTCAAATAGGAAAATATTTTTCGCAAAAAATCGTACCAGCGACCTCAGCCAGCGACTGCACGAATAGTTTGCACGAATCGATGTGACACCTGTGTACGTTGTTGATTTAGCAAAAACGGCTAAGCTGATTTCGATAAAATTTAAATGGTGGTCCCATTCTCCTCGGGAGCACCTATATTTTCGAAATGTTTTCTTTTTAAATCGTTTCACAATTGGTGAAAAAATCGATGAATATATACAAAAAAATACATAGGTACCTACTGACGAACATAGTTCCTCCTCCTTTTTGGAAGTAGGTAAAAATAAAATTAATTGTAATAAGGTTGTTCATCCAGCTTCTGGTTCCATCCTTTCGATTTATCATTCTGCAGCGTCCAACTCTTACTTCGCAGATGCACAAATCGGGATAGTTACCTGTCTTCCAGAAAAAAAACCTGACAAGTGCGAGTCAGGCTCGCATATCGAGGGTTCCGTACAAACACATTGTTAAAATAATTAAAAACCTGTTTTGGAAAATAATTAAAGTTCTTTTATATGTTACCTTACATGATACGATTTACTCACTTTGAATTTAAACCCATATTATGTTAATTTTAAGGCCCTATTTTTGTGATTTAAATAAAAATACACAGTTTTCAGATTTATTCCTATATGTGTACTCTAAGACAATGCTTCTTGGCAAATTTCATAGTTCTATGTCAACGGGAAGTACCCTGTAGATTTTGATTTTTGTAAGTGTCGAAATATGCGGTTTTTTACGACATAAACGGCTCTAACTTTTTTTTACGATAACTGAGAAGTTTTTCTTTTACGTAACTGCAAGAGACTATAGATATACGTATACAGTTTAAATTTCAACTCGATATCTTTTCGCGTTCCCGAGATAAAGAGTCTTGACATACACACAGACGGACAGGCGGATAGACGGATCCATTTTTTCCGTTCGAGGTACGGAACCCTAAAAATCAGTGAATATCCCAGACAGATAGACCACTACACAAATGCGGATAATGATTTAATTTCATATATTGAGTTTGCACACATCCTTCCTTCCATCATCCATAGGACGTCCACTACTGCACAGGCTGTACTGTATATGCCTCCTCTACGAATTTCCAATAAACCCGGTTGGAAGCTGCCTGCATCCAGCGCGTTCTTGTGCGGTCTTAAGTATCTCCTCGGTCCACCTGGTGGACGTCTTTAGCTGCACGTGCTGATATGTGCTCCCCATTTAAGAGCTCTAAGGCTTTAAAAAAAAAATAATTTATTGCTATTAAAAGTGTGTGAATGAAGTTCCCAGAATAGGGTTCGCGGGCACAATTTGTCGAGCGCGGACGGTCGGCGCTCTCCGCAGGAAATGAGCGTATCTGTCTCACCTGCGTGGTTTGGGGCCACTCTGTGGGCGAGTTGCTTATAGCTTTTACGACAACATAATGTAGTAGTTATTGTAAAATTATACTTTACTAGCTTTACCCGCGGTTACCGAAAATATCCTTAAATTATTCTCATAACATCATTTCTCATAATAGCCAATACTTAACATTTTCCGACTTTTAAAATACATTTTAGTTTAAAATGAATTAATATGAATTCATAAATTCATTCCAAAAATCGTCGATCCGTCACTAACAGAGCAGCGGATCGTTGCGTGAAAGAGTAACAAACCAACAAGAATACATTCGGATTTAAGTACCTATACTAGTTATAATTTTGATTATAATTAATAATAATTTATTACAATAATCATTACATTACATTTAACCTTACTGGTAAACATAAAACAACAAAAGAAACCAGAATTTAACTAACTTATATACACAATTAAATTAAGTAGCTACGAGTATCTTAATAATTCTGAACAAATGAGTTATGAATCAGATGGGAGATCACACTGGAACAGTTACAAGGTTTAACTGGTTGAATTGCGGGTCCTGCACTAGGTAAAAACCTGTGTCGCAGGCCCAATAACATAGTTGTGCTTGAATAAAGAAGTAAGGATAAAAAAAAAAATTAGGCGAATGAATTTAAAAGTCCAAGGACAGGATTTAGGATTTACTTTTCTTTATTATAAAGATACAATAAAAGTACTTGCTTTTTCTCGCAGCTCCGCCCGCGTAATAGTTTGATTTTTGTACTATCCCAAGGGAACCTATTTCCGGGATAAAAAGTAGCCTTTGTCCTCCGTCTTTCAAACTATGTCCATGCCAAAAATCCAGTCAATCCGTTGCTCCGTTGCTGCGTGAAAGAGGAACAAACTTTTCGGATTTATAAGGATACTAGATTTTGCCCGCGGCTCCGCCCGCGTGAAATTTGACTGTTGTGCTATCCCACAGGAACCTCTTATTTTTTCGGGATAAAAATTAGCATATGTCACTTTCCGGCCCTTGAACTATATTCATGCCAAAAATCAAGTCAACCTGTTGCTCCGTGAAAGAGGAACAAACCAACAAACTTTTCGGATTCATAATAATTATGATTCTATAAGAAAAAACCTTACGTAGAGCTGGCTACAATTGGTACTTCAATCTTTGAAAAATATTGAATAATTTAGGAGTCCTATAGTGGAACAAAAGTAAAATTAAAACATATATAACACACTTAATAACGGAAATAATGCAAAACATTACAAGCGTTGGCAAAAAAAAATTGCAGGATGTAGCTACTAATTTCCTTAACGTTAGGGTTATTACACACATACTTATTTGGTTCGGCATATTCGGTTCTGCATGGTATGTCAAACGCCAAAGCCGTCCCGAAACAGTTAAAAAACTTGTTCGGCCTAAATCACATAATAAGTGTGCCGACTCGCGGCCGTCTGGCCTGGCGAAAACCGTCAGGCACGTTCGGTATTTGCCGAACCGAATATTTCATTTACTCATAGGTATTCGGATTTGCCGCCCGGCATCGGCAGTGCCGAACCGAATATGAGTGTAGAAACCCTTACCGTAGTCGCAAAAAATTACAAAAGTTTTTCCGCTAATCGCTAGATGTCGCTCTCCAAAACTAGCCGTGAGCCACAAACATAAATTCACTTACTAACCAACATTTATGAATGTTAATAATTAGAGCGGCTACAACGCCGACCTCTACGCTTCTTCTCTCTCAAATACGAGTATATGGCTTAGTTTCATCTTTAGTTGCAAGCACTAGAATATATGTGTTGTAGCCGTGTTAGTCTAGTGGTGATGACACCGGTCTTACAATCGTGAGGTCATGAGTTCAAATCCCGGTCCTGTACCAATGAGTTCTTCGGAATTTCACACCACTGGCTTTTCGATGAAGGAAAACATCGTGAGGCAACCTGTGTACCTATGTCCTTAGAAGAAATTCGATGGCGTATCTTTGTGAATCCACCAACCCGCACTGGGCTACCGTTTGAATATGGCCCAATCACCATTAGTGAGTGAGTAGGCCTACCTCCTGCAGTGGACTATTAAAAAGGCTAATACAGTACTAAAATATACCTACCTACATAATTATGTTTTTTTCCAAAGTGTAGGAACTTACAGAGGTGTTTTGATTTGTTTTATGTGTGAATTATGATCATCATTATGAACAACTTTTACTATGGGAACAACTAGGAAATTGCAAAAAAAAATATTCAGCTGCTTCGTATATATGGTCAAGAGAGAACTACGTTTTGGATGGCCCTGGGAAACAATAATATGCTATTTATGATTAAAAATAATCCTAGACATTAATTTACTAAACATTTTTGAAAAGTTTATCCCACATATTTTTATACTATACTTATTTAGTGATACCCGCCTTACAATCGTGAGGTCGTGGGTTCAAATCCCGGTCCCGTACCAATGAGTTCTTTGGAATTTATGTACGAAAATTAACACCACTGGCTTTTCGGTGAAGGAAAACATCGTGAGGCAACCTGCATGCGTCCGTAGAAGAAATTCGATGGCGTAAGTGAATCCACCAACCCGCACCTGGGCCAGCGTGGTGGATATGGCCCAATCACCCTTCGTGGGTAGGCCTACGTCCTGCAGTGGACTATTAAAAAAAGGCTGGTACAGTACAGTACTTATTTTTATGAGTACTTATCTTTGATTCAGATCTCTTATCCACTGGCTATTCAGAAAAATTATAAGGCAATCAGAATAGTGCATGTGTAATGGCGTATCCAAGACGCTACGACGACGCTCTACTATGAACGTTAGTGAACAGGGCAAAGATAATTATGTATGTCACAATTGCCTCCTAGAGAGTAGACCTGTGTCCAGCAGTAGAAGGCTGATTCAGTACAGTTGTATCTGATCTAATATTGGACCAGCTTTGAAACAAACATAAAAACAACCAAATTTTCAGCATAACAAAACCATTGAAAAGGTAAGTAGATAAAAGTTAGAGTTTGCTGGCAGGTCAGAGTCAGACGAGCTGTCTGACAGGTCCCGTGGTAGGATGAGGTGCATAACTACGTTAGCCGAGGGAAAGGCTGCTAGTTCAATTTTGCAACAATTTAGCTTGCAAGTTCGAGATCGTAGCGCTTACTGTGGAATTGAAACTCACTAGCAGCACTGAACTCACTGGCTTACCTAATTACAATACTCACATGTCACAACCTTATCATTGCCTATATGATTGTAAAGATGTACAGTCTTAGCTTTCAAAGGAAGTCCTATCAATATTGTAATGCAGTAGGCACACGCCCGTTGTAGGTATGAAGTAACTATGATGTAATCTGCGATGTTTACGTGATCACGCTTCTGGGGTGCTCTATTGCGTTGCGTTTTTTTTTGGTGCCTTTTGTTTTCCGGTCTTTTGTATTCGGTTTTATGGTTTTTTTGTGTGCATTTGAGAATAATAGGGAAGATGAAAGTTCGAGACTTTCATCTTTTTTACTTTGTCAAACAGAATGGCACCGATATTTCCAGAACTTTTCAACCTGCTACTCTGTTAACAATAGCGTTTATTAGATCGAGCAATGTCGCGACTCGTCTAGTAAATTCGAGACTGTTATGACGGATATAAATACGCCGGCTGACCCTGGGGGACTCAGTTTTTCGTTTACCGTCGAAGCGAAAACATCTCGTGTTCCAGTGCGATTGTGAAGTGACTAGTGTGTGTGAATATCAGTGCCAGTGTGAAGTGTTTGTGCGAACCAGTAGTGTCGTGTGTATTGTGATTTTGTGCAATAAAGTGCAAAGTGAATAATCGGCGTTTTACCTCATTATCCAAGAACCCATCTCGTAACAATATGAAAATAATTCGAGTACCCGCAGTATGGTCCCGGGTAAATCCGCAGGGTCTAAGAAGCCCGGTGCTCGCGGAGACTACTCACAGGTTAATATTCCATACTCGCAGCCATCGCGGACTAATTGATAACGCCCTCTGTATAAGCGGAATCAAAGTTCTTGGCGGCTGTAAACTTAGCTAAAAACTGCGCGAAACCGGGGCCTGATTCTCTATCGACAAAACGTAACGTAACGAGGTAAGTATTATTTTTATTTCCGTGAATTTCGTTTGGAGAAATGTTTGATATATGTAAAATTACGTAAAAATGAATAATAAACCGAGTTTAAGTTATGATATTTGAAAAATAAATATTTTTACGTGAATTTCTTAAAAACAAAGAGCACGTTAGAGCGCGTTAAACCCTTGTTTTCATACAAAATCACCCACCAGGATTGAATTATTCGCAGCTTATCTCTAACAACACAGCCGCCAAGAAGTCTGATTCGGCTTTTACACTAACCAGTGACTGATACTCTAGCTATACTTAAGAAATTCTTTTGAGATAACATCAAGACACAAGCATGTCTTAACAGTTTGAGAATAATTCGACTACCAGTAGTATGATCCCGGGTAAATCCGCAGGGTCTAAGAAGCCCGGTGCCCGCGGCAACTACTCCCCGGTTAATATTCCATGCTAGCAGCCATCGCGGACTAATTGCTGACACCCTGGGATGGATCAGACCTAGTACTATTTGGTTTGGTAGGTTATGTCGAGGAAGCGTTTTAACATTCTGTGAATATTTATTTCATTCGTAATGGACGTTGTAAGTAAGGTTGTTATAGTTTGCCCGACACAGCTATAAGTAGGTAGGTAGATATGGTACTATTTATCATAGAAGTACCCAAAAATACACTAAAATACCTAGGTACACACGATAAACTTATAGCAACATTCTTATTCTAGGGTAAATAATAACTAAATTTAGAAAGCGCGATGATACTCAATAATACCTATATCCATAAGCGAGAGTGACTTTAGGTGTAGTATTATTATATCTTCTTTGCTTTAGGGAAAGCGCATTACAAAGGTCCTATGAGTGATTTTTTTGTCATGTCATGATGTGTAATCAGCACTTTAATCGTTAGCATAAAGGTATTCGTATTTACAGTTTTATTTAATTACTTTTAAGTTTATAAGCCTCTAAAAAATCATATTACGCAAAATTTTGGCTGTAAAGATACATAAATTAAAATTTTTTCTGAAAAAATAAAACGTACGTGCCAGCGTGCCCTGTGTAATAGGGCCTATTCTGTGGTACGTGCATGCGATATATCTTACTCAAACGATTGACACCAAATACATAACATGGGGTGAAAGAGTTTTCTCCCGGAAGGTAAAAAATATTTTAAAAAGGTTACTGCTATTTTTCTCGGTGTTTTACAAAAAAATGCGATAACACTGTTCAATTCAGAATCCTATCCTTCCTTTATTAATCCTTTATTAATTCCGTAGTAACCTTGGACTTAAACTTAAATCAGCGTTCGCTACATTTCATAGGTTTTGTTCTTTTGCAATCGCAAAACTAAAACTTTTGAAATTAAACGGTTTTATGTACTGACATAAAAAAAATAATAACTTAAAAATATAATTAATCTTTGATCCGGAAGATTTCATTATTTACGTACGTTGCGCCTCACGATTTTATTTTTGAGTTATTATTTTTTAGCTTTTAGTAGGTACCTACATTTAAAGTTTTTTGTCAATTTTATTTTTGTTTTTAATTTTTATTTTGTAACTACAAATTGATTCTACTACATTGCTGGTTGTGTGAAAAATGTAATCCGCCATGTTGTCTCAACGCTAAACACAAAAAATTGTATCGTCATATGTATGTAAGTATCAAATATCGTATCAATCTGTCTACGGGAAGGGGGTCAAATTTCAATTACTAGATTTGACACAAAAAACGGACAAGTGAAGTCAAATAAAACCGTTTAAAAACGTTGTACCTACCAAATAATAACAAACCTACTCGAAGAGAAAGGTCTACATCTACTTACCCAATGAAGTAACGACATGCTGCAAGTAAGCCAATAATATTAAATCAATAAGACTGTGTTCACATGCGTTGCATTAGCTATGCAACATGACGCGCGACAGTCTAACGATATGTAAACAATATGGCAGAAGGCAACATGCCATTAGTCGTGTCGTGATGCTATGCCGAGATGCACATAAATGTAGAATATGTGCAAAAAGAGAACCATCGTCGTGCGTTACGGTGAACTAAGATATTAATCAGCAGTGAAGGTACCAACTGTACTTGGTAAGGTAGACACAAGTACTGATGAAAACCGAATTGGTGTCTACCAAGTATCAAACATTTTTAGTTGTACTAGCTATTATAAATTATTAGCTGAAGCGGCAAACGTTCTCATTCTCATTTGAAGTAGAGGCGATAAGTCCTGCACTGACGTCTTGCATGGGGTGTTTTGTGCATTTCCCCCTCCAGCGTCTACCCGAGCCAGCCCAGCTCCTTAAAATAACGGAGCGTGGCTCTGGGCCGCTGGAGCCGAGGTCCGTACCTTCTCAGGTGCTCTTGCGCTAGTCACCCTATAACCTATCTTAGGGCTCAGCCGCCTTCCGCGCTCGCCCATGCCCGGTAAGCTGTAGAGGCCTCAGAGGCCAACAGCTATGTCATTCAAAAAAAAAAAAACTGGGCCGCTGACATAACTGCTCCAGTGGTTTGGATGGTATACTGTACCAGCCTTTTTAATAGTCCACTGCAGGACGTAGGCCTACCCATGAAGGGTGATTGGGCCATATCTACCACGCTGGTCCAGTGTGGGTTGCTGGATTTACATACGCCATCGAATTTCTTCTATGGAGGTATGCAGGTTGCCTCACGATGTTTTCCTTCACCGAAAAGCCAATGATGTGAAATTCCGTACATAAATTCCAAAGAAACTCTTTGGTTCGGGATCGGGATTTGAACCCAAGACCTCACGATTGCATGATTGGATGGTATACTGGATGGCGATGTTAATGCTGATTTCAAAGCAATAGTAGCGTCATGCAACCCGCAAGCTATTCTAGTTTCTGCCGTGGCCTTGCAATGCTACAAAACATGCTCTACCGTTTCATTCTCTTGCAGGCAACCACGACAGAGTGGGCTGTCGGTGGCTCCCAGTTTATACATGTGACTATTCAAGTTGCAGTGACCAGTGATGAGCCCTACCATAAGTCGGAGGTATTGTCGCTGCAACCTCAATAGATCGTTTGTAATGTTTCTGTTCAGGGCTGGGAAAGCAGCTTTGACACGGCAAACGTTCTATTGCCATTAAAAAAAATGGTTGTCTGTAAATTCGGTTCACGGACGATAAATTTATGTGAAAAAGTGATGCATCTCAGGCGTTGCGAACGATTATTATACTCTATAAAATTTAACTTGATCTCTGCGACAGCTGTCAGAAAAATCACGCCTATGAAGTCCTGAATTTCTTAATAGTACAGACAGTACCTGTCAATGTCATACTTTATGGGCATGCCGATTAGTGATGGACGACGAATGATCGTGACCACAGAGTTTTAGATAGAGTTTTAACTAAAATATGGATAGTTTATACTACTGACGATATTTTAAATAAAACTTAATTTATTATTAATTTTATTGTATATTTTAATTACATAACACTTTTTACATGTGTAATTAAATTAAACCCAATTATATGTTACATTAGCATCGATTATAGTGAAAAACGTCGATAAATACTATCGTTACATTATTATGAGTATTTAATTAATATCATAACATTATTTACATGTGTACATACTTGATCTTAAATAATAGTAAGTAAATAAAATCCAATTTCTCACCTTCAACTACTCATTCAATTTCATTACAACATTGTTTGAAAATCTATTTTTTCTACCACTATCTCAACTCTAAAAATGTCAATCTTCTATGTCAATGTCACTGTCGCAGAGATCAAGTTAAAGGTGACATCCACAAGTGGTATATTATTCAGAGAAATATCGAACCAAAACGATATATACATCATTTGAAAGCTTGTTTTATGGGCTTCCCAAAAATATTTAATTTAGATTTTTACACCACTCATTTTTTTTTAAATGCGAAAAATATATTGTATGAAAAGTAACAATACAGCTTATTATTTTTTCTAGTTTAGCAATAATAAAGTGCTTCTATCGTTATTTCACTTGCATTCATAGCTGATTCTTCCACATTCATCTCCTAATTTGCTAAAATTAAAAAGTATAACCTACCAGTGTGACCAGTTAGTAGGTACAATTAAACAAAAAAAAACACTTAAAAAGTGTGTCTAATTGGTAAAAATGCTTTTATTTAACAATTTGGAGATTATTTAATCGGGGTTGCTAGAGATAATCTACCTATTGAGCCAAATATATTTATTTATCCTAATAAATTAAAAATTAATTTTAAAAAAATTGGAGGGCTATTTTTTGTTTTTAACTGTTGTAATAGACTCAGAAAAATATGAATTTTCTCGAAATGTAACGAGTGTTGTGGTTTGAATTTTTGATTATTATTATACCAGCCTCCATACATTTTGTGGACATGTCCTTTTATAGAGTATAGGCTAATCGTGCCTCTAAACCGCTTTATTCGCGTTCTCGCTTGCACGCTCGACTCAGGCGAAACGTGACAACGAGTCATGTTTTACTTTGTGCGTTCATCAATTTATAAGTCGTTATTGCGTCATAAAATGTGGAGTATTGTACGTTTCACTCAGACGCGTCACAATGATTGCATGGCCGATCTGTTAAAACTAAGTAATTTCATATCTTGCCTTGGGATTTTTATTTTCGTAATATGGACTAGTTCTGTTTCACTATGAAAGTCCTGCTCTGAATCAGTTCCACAAGAGTAGTCACGATCTGCGGCTCCTCCAAAACTCCTCTCTAGAGGGAAGGGTTGCCTGGAAGAAATTGCTATTAGCAATAAGACCATCCATCGTTGCACTAGTTTTAAGTTTTATACTATATATAACGGGACTGAACTCACGTGTGGGGATAGTCGTAACGACTATAGATTCGGTCGCATTCGGCGACCTTTCTCAAGTTGGCGAGTGCTAGCACGCGGAGCCGTCTCGCACTAGCGCATGCTAGCACTCGCCAACTTGAGAAAGGTCGCCGAATGCGACCGAAACTATAGTCGTTACGACTATCCCCACACGTGAGTTCAGTCCCGTTATATATAGTATAAAATGTGTGAAAACCACGTTAATGGAAATTAGTAAAATAGTTTTAAGTTTCTTTTTTTTTCCTTCAATGTAGGTAACTATGTATTTTTCTGTATTATTGTACCTATCAATCTAAACAATAGTTAATTCATTCTGTCAAAAATAGTTTCACTCTTGCCGCGAGACCTCTTTCGTGAAACGCACTCTAGGTACCATACTCAAGCAATATTTACATTGCTCTCTTTCTCAAGATGCTTGATAGTTGTAAGCACGCCGTAACAATCGTGATTCCGTGTCGCAAGATGTTAATGTCAAATGTTCGATATTAACCTTTGACTTGGGAACGGGAAGCCGCATAATATGCAGGGCACAGCATGAGAAAGTGGTGACTAGGCTGCTACAAATTGGACAGACTTACAAACAAAGAGTATGTGCAAAGGCGCGGTCCCAGTGCAGTTGCCCTTGAGCACAATTGAGTATTTCGGTAGAGACAGACAATCATTTACTTTGCCCACGCGAACGCAATATATCATTATAATTTATAGCCTATGTGTTATTCTGATATATAAGCTATATTATTGCAAAGTTTCATCTCAATCCGTTCAGTAGTTTTTGCGTGAAAGAGTAACAAACATCCATACATCCATCCATCCATCCTCACAAACTTTCGCGTTTATAATATTAGTAGGATAGTAGGAAGTAGGATATACTATTAGGCTTTGTTATTATAGTGGAGTTTTTTAATTTAGAACATTTTATTTGTTAAAAAAAACATGGCTTTTCACAAACACTGTACCTATGACATAGAATGGTAGCTTGCATTGCCGTTGTACAGTCATGGAATACAAGATATACCTACAAGAATATGATCAACAATCCAATCTTTAAATCGTATTAACCCAGTAAAAGTAAGTAAGTTCGTATAGGCCGGGCGGCTAGCCCTGGTGTCATAGTTTTAAAGCCGCCTGAAGGCCTCTGACATGGCTAAACGGTTAAACAACCTTATAAAGGAGTTGGTAAACTTTTTATATGGGAGGCGGTCCTTGAAAACCGGCAGCGATGCGAGCTATATTAATGTTTAGTGCCATATTTAAGAATATTATTTCACGCAAAAACATATTTTTGTGTATCGCCGTTTTATTATAATATCTCTTTTTTATTTCACTAAGTAGAAAATATTTAGACTGAACTGGTAATACTAAGAGGAGGTCTACGTAGTCTACGTATCAGACAGGAATCTTCAAACAACCAATAGCGGGCTGGTATTTTAGAGTTTGACATTTATTTATTTTTTAAAACATGGCGACCAGCCCTCTATTGGTTGTTCAATATTGACAATGTCATTTCCTTTTGCTGTTTCTTAATGTCACTGTCAGGTTTTTTTTCAATTTAGGCTTAATGCAGTTATTTGGTGTAGCACATAGTTCATTTTTCTAATGTTTTTAGAACCCATTTGAAAATTAAATGGCGATGAAAAAAATTCTAAAAAATATGTGTTTAAAAAGATGTAAGCTGTAAGCTTTCTATTGGTATAACTTTTGTTTCTGCAAAATTTCAAAACCCGCATCTTTTCCATATCCATACTAATAGAAAAATATATTTCTTTAGCCTCAATATAAAAAGAGTATGAGAAAGCTGCGTTTGAATCTGTTTTTGCGATCTATAATTATTTTTCGCCAATAAATAGCAAAACCGACTTCAACCGTTGGAATTTTTACTTACGTAGGTATCTATAAAATTCGAATACCTAGTTCGCCTGATCGATATACACAATTTTTAGATTATTGTACATTCCAGGACTCAATGAATTGATTTTTATCGTGCTTCACACACATATAGAAACTTTCTTTTTGTGATAAACATTTCAAAAATTGACGCGTTTGCAGGATTTGAACCTGCATCTCTCTGGGATTCCGGGCCAGATTCTTTGTCCAAATTAAGCCAACGCTATTATAGCGTATATTACTCGTATATACTTAGTGTTCTGGCTTAATTTGGACAAATCACCTGGGCCGGAATCCCAGAGAGATGCAGGTTCGAATCCTTCGAACGCGTCAATTTTTGAAATGTTTATCACAAAAAGAAAAATTCCAGGACTCAGCAAAAGAGTCTTAGCTCTTCCACTACAAAAGAAGTCCTTTGTTACAAAAGCTCAGTAACAAGCTCAAGTCCACCCCAAGTTATTTATAACAACAAGCCAAATTATAATCCACTAATTGTCACTTCAACGCCTCTTGGCATGGCAACATTTTACAGCTGGCGACAAAAATAACAAATTCGGCGAGCATCTGTCACAACACCGGCTCAGATAAGGGGCACGTCTGGTGTGATGCAAAGTTTAAGTTTATGGAGCATTTCAAAAATATTTTGATCCTCTGGTGCATTCCACAAATATATTCACTGATATTTTAACAGACTTCAAAAAAGGGGTTATCAAATCGACTGAATGTTTTTTTAACCCACTTGTCACTAGCGTTTGATATACGTATCAATGAACAATAAAAAATATTAAACAAAGCGTGGGTAGATTCAAATTTCTTTGTTTATTGTTTGTGATAGCTGGATGATCCTTTTGTCGAATAGACGTGGTTTGTTCTAGTTTGAATTGGACATGTAAAATTTATAAGTGTTCATAATCATGAGTGTTTCGTTTCATCGTGTTTATTTTTTTTATTTATAGAGTAATTTGTAATTTATTACATACCTAAATAACTAAAATATATTTTTTTAATGTTTACGGTACACCTGTTTTATAGCAGTACATATTACTAGCATTCCGTATATCAAACACCATTTGGAAAACGGTGTTTGTAACACCATTTTTACCATTGTGGCCTTAGAATAATAAGGCTCAGAACGTGAGTAGGCCCTTTCAATTTGAAGCAATTTCAATTCGGCCTTTTAAGGCTGAATACGTTTCGCGGCACGTCAGTTAAGTTCTACGGCGAACAGCTCGCAAAATTGAATTTTATTATGACTTACTGTACAGTAAAGGGTGTCATAACGCGTCTCATAATAAAAATAAGGATAAGAAAATCACATTTCACACGTAAGTTCTATTTGACAATTTATGATTTTAGCTAAAACATTCGTCAAAACAGAAAAATATTTCGTAAATAAATCAGACGCCATTACAATGTAAATGTTACCAGCTATGAAAAAAATATTTACCCCGAGCGAGTGCCCCTTTTGGGATATTTTTGGAGACAATATTATTACGTCGCGCGCAACATGACATTGTATTAGGCGCAATATAGCATAGCTTGTTAAGTGGTCAATTATAAATCATTTACTACATTTAATTGTATTTATTTATAAATTTCCTTCGAATCCCATTGCTGCTGCTCGATGGATAGATAAAATACTACTTAATCGAAGAGAAGAATGTTGGAAGCCAACTAAATACACGATAATATGTTCCGAGCATTTCGATGACAAAGAAAAGTATACTACCAAAAATGAAAAAATGCGGATTTCAATAAAATTTTCGATTTACATTCTTAAATTTTATTATATCAATTTACATAATTGACCCCATTACAGTTGTATGTATATCTATATAGATTCAAATTTAAACTAATATCAAAATTGGAACAGTGTACAAATTTCCCCGCATTTTTGGGGAAATATCTATTCAGTTGCAATTTTATTCAGCAGTCTGTGTGCGTGTCAGCAAATGTAATTACGTGACGCTTACGCACACATTCATACCAATGTTGCTTCAGTATTGAGAGGAACAATGAATGAAAGTATCGTTCTGAGCCTTATTATTCTAAGATTGTGGCTTTTCCGAAACACTTACAATTTTTTATTTTTTCCTCATAAAGTAAGCCTATAATTAGACAGAATACAAAAAAGAACGATCCTCCAAAAAAGGGATATCCGTAACAACTGGGTTAAATAGGTAAGTTACGTGAATTACTTCGCCTATTAGGTATAAACTGCTTTTGATAATTATTTTTTGTTTGTTTCACAGCCACTACGATATTTGATTCAACGCTTATTAAAATCAAGCGGACTTATTTCGTCGCTCAATGGCCTAAATAATCGGTCAAGTGCGAGTCAGACTCGCGCATGATGGGTCCCGTACCGTATACACTCCGCCCCTTAATATATTTTATTTTAATTTGATTATTTATTCAAATATTTACTAACTTAATTCCGCCAGCATTAATCCTATCGGAAGTTGGACAATATCAGGGCAATTCTAATTTTTGAAGCTGCTGCTCTAAATAATGAGGTGGTACTGCAGCCGAACCAGTCCCGCAGGTTCTTTAACCATGAGTGCCGCCTTCTGCCAGCACTTCTCTTTCCGGCAATCTTTCCCTGGATGATGAGCTGGAGTAGTCTGTATTTGTCATTTCTCATTATGTGACCAAAGTACGACATCTTCCGATGTTTGATGAATAAAAAATCAATATTCTGTGAATATTTTATGCATCTACCTGTCACCAAGAGTTTTTGTTATATCGGCAAAAATACGTTATCCGTGAAAATTTCAACGTTCTCGCTATCACCGTTCATGAGATACAGCCAGGTGACAAACAGACAGACAGTTAGACAACCAGACGACAGTAGAGTCTTAGTAATAGGGTCCCGTTCTTGCCTTTTGGGTACAGAACTCTAAAAAATAACTACATATAAATTCTAAAGTACCTACTTACTTACCAAACTATGTAAAGTTGTTACCCATTGACCCTGTTTGAATATCTATCGTGCAGGAACACATATCCATCTTCTCGTGTAAGATTGTGTATCGGTTTCATATTAGCCCGACCTTGGGGGCTCCATTTATTTTTATAGCGGCCCGGAGCCGTTCGTCAGATTTCAAGTTTAGCGTGCCGCTTCCGCACAATTGGCTAAGTTGCGGTTAAGTGAAGAGCTATTTTCGGGAAAATAGTGGGATCAGCTTAAGTATTCTTATTTATTTTGTGTATATTGAACTGCTTGGTTTCTTTTGTCGGGTTCTAAATGATTTTTTATAGACGTGTTCTATAGGAATTTTCATAAAAATACTTTGGCCTTGTCTTTTTATTCTTTTGGTTTAGCAATTGTTGTTTTTTTTTAATTGGGAAATATTTTCGGCTTTTTCTGGGAGCTAAGGTAATTAATTATTATTTTTCTTCAAAAGCCGAACAACCGAATTCACTGACAACTATACAGGGTTATTTCTAATCAATTACCATCATCTTAGGGGCTTATTCTGTTCATCAAAACTAACAACTTTTGCTAAGCAAATTTTGTCAAAACACAAAAAAAAAATTGTTGTTCCATAGAAAAATATCGTTCAGCTGCGACAAAATGTATGAAACAGCTGATTTTTTTTTTAGTTTTGACAAAAGTTGCAGAACAAAAGTTGTTAGTTTTGATGTACATAATAAGCCCATAAAAGGATGCTAATTGATTAGAAATAACCCTGTATAGCTCATGCCTTTTTAGGAAACAACTATCTGAACTAAGTACCTTGAAAATAAGTGATTTGTAGATGCTACGAAAACATTTCTTCATTTTCTTAAACTACTTCATAACTACTGAATCTCTCATTCAAACTCATTTTTTTAAGTAAAGGGACCATATTATCTCAAATTTGGTCAGTTCTTCTTCTCTTCGGAAAAACGTTATTAAAAATAAAGAGTAACGCAAACTGATTAAATAAATATTAAGTATCTCTGCAAGTATTCATGACACGGCCCATGTTCCATAAGCTTTTTTAGGGTTCCGCACCCAAAGGGTAAAAACGGGACTCTATTACTAAGACTCCGCTGTTGTCCGTCTGTCCGTCTGTCTGTCTGTCTATCACCAGGCTGTATCTCATGAACCGTGACAGCTAGACAGTTGAAATTTTCACAGATGCTGTATTTCTTCTATTATGGGAGGCTCCCATATAACAAATCAATAACGGTAACAGGTAGACGCTTGAAATATTCACAAAATATTTAATTGTATGTTTATGTACTTCAATGATTATTTATTAATTTAAAATTAAATAATTATTTAGGGGGGCTCCAGTACAATACGGAACCCTTCGTGCGCGAGTTCGACTCGCACTTGGCTGATTATCTAATATAAATACTACTAGCTTTTGCCCGCGGCTCCGCCCGCGTAGAATTAGACTTTTGTGCTCTCCCACAGGAAACTTTTATTTTTTTGGATAAAAAGTAGTCTATGTCACTTTCCGGCCCTTGAACTATATCCATGCCAAAAATCAAGTCGATCCGTTGCTCAGTTGCTGCGTGAAAGAGGAACAAACTTTTCGGATTTATAATATTAGTATGATTGCCCCTTACAAAAGTAATGCAACTATTATGTCCCCATAAGGCCATCTACAGAATCTGCCCTGGAAGATTACATCTAACCCTCGCTCCAATATTGTAATAGTTTGGTTTTATTGACAAAAAAGATGCGGATTCCGCAAGCTGTAAAATTTTATTCATACTTACTGTTGCTCCGTATACATATAATATGTATGTACATTCTTGCCTTTTCCTACATACTTACAACCTACAAGATACTTTACTGAATATAAAAAAGAAAGTATTGAATTTGCTCTTGTTTGTTCGCTTTAACTCATAGAATATGAAAATGAAATATATAAATAAATATTTTGGGGCATCTTACTCACGGCCTCTGACGCCAAACTAAGCAAAGCTTGTGATATGGCTGCCAGAGATATTACTACATATACTTATTTTTAAATACATACTTATATAGATAGTAATTAAATAACACCCAGACACAGAGCAAACACTTATGTTCATCACATAAATATTTGCCCTGGGTGGGGATCGAACACATGCCTCTTTGATCCAGAAGTTAGGGTCACTAACCACTGAGCCATCGAGGCAGTCAATATCACTGCATAGTATAAAACAAAGTCGCTTCTCGCTGTCTGTGTGTCCCTATCTATGCTTAAATATTTAAAACTGCGCAACGGATTTTGATGCGTTTTTATTTTAATTGATAGAGTAATTCATGATAAAGGCTTATATCTATAATAAACCTGTGCAAAGCCGGGGTGGGTCGCTAGTATAATTATACAAAGAATATGAAAGAACAATTCATTGAGATGCACCCAGTGTGTGAAGCAATAAAATAAAAAAAAACATTGAATATGGCAACGCAACAAAAAATTCAGACAGCAGCGTATCGAGAACTAAATTATTTCGAAGTTTTCATATAAAACAAATGTATGCCAATAAGTAATATTTTACGATGCCACTAAATCTTCATAGATAGTCCTATATTCAGCTGTAAACTGAAGGCCAGCACAGTGCAATATAAGCCGAAACGAACTTATTAGCGTCTATGAACACAGGCGAGCCGTGGCGCAATATCAAATTCATACGTCAGCAGCAGTGAGGAGTGGGGATTTGCGCAGCTTGTGGCTAACTTCACAGACGCGACCAAAGCGCTACCCTTTATTGGTTCCGCGCGTTAGAACAAAGCGTTTCGAATCCTTATTCCTCATACGAACAGCCAGAATGTGGAACGCTTTGCCTGGGTCTGTCTTCCCGCTAAAGTACAACGTGGGTGACTTCAAATCCCGAGTAAATAGGTATCTTCTAGGTAAGCGTGTTACATCCTAGACCGCATATCTGCTCAACATCAGACAGTATGTAGTCAAACGCAAACCTACAAGGCATAAAAAAACACCATTACATTCGGCTTATTTATACTAACATTGTGTACTTACGTTTGCAAGTAGTGCAAGCAACAAAATAGCACGAATAGATTCATAAAATTCATATCCTAGAGTGCCTTATTGTGTGCACTCATCCCCCCCTTCCCTCCCCCCTCCTAAGATGCAGCCCAACAAAGCAGTAGATTTATAAGCTGCAACAGTCACATAATAAATATGACTCCTCAGTAATGGATGAACCCGTTACAGAGCGTGTCAGGTCATTTGCAGCTAGCTCTGAAAAATGCAAGGGGGAAATAGTGCACTTGCACAAATCATAAATAATGGATGCAGTAACTTGTTAGTAGATCATCATTATAAGAATTTTTACCTACTATGGGATCAGTCCCGAAATCGGGAATAGGTGTCCACTGCGCAAGATATTGAACAAATCGAGTAGCGTGATGGTAGATACCTATACCTTATAGAGATTTATACGAGTAGGTAGGTACTAAACTAACTCTTCCAAGTGTACAGTTGTACACTTACCTTTATAAACGATAATTTTATTGAAAACTTCAATTTTTAAAAACATCATTATTATCATTATTTCGACCATAGGTTGTTCACCGTTCGACATAGGTCTAGCCTATAGATCTCATAAGAAATGGGATGGAAATTTTGCAATTTGGTTCAATCGAAATAAAGGAATTTTTTTTTTTTTTTTTTTTTTTTAAATTACAATTTTGCTAATAAACATAAAATATATAGAATTTAACATTAATAACCTGAATGAACTTATTTATTAGCTACTATATTTGTGAGCTATGGATTGCCGAACTAAGCTTTAAGCTTGTGTCTCGGAAAATCCGTGCCCCCTTATAAAGTTGGCTTTACATTATTATAATCGATTTACGTCATTGTGAGAAAAGGAAATTACCTAATTTACTCTAAACATAATGTGCTAAAAAATTATTTTAAATATCAGAAGTCATCGTTTAAAACTTACTTAATGCAAATAACAATAATCATAAAAATCATAAAATCTCTTCAAAACAATTTTTTCAATTATTCAGTAAATAACAATTTTAACTATAACAACAAGGATATAAAATACCTACCATATACTATGCGTGTGTGTGTGTGTGTGTTTATCTGATAGTTCGATTACCTCAATACCGAGAGCAAGCTTTCAGTTTCGTTGTAGGAGAGTTTTTGAAGAATGTCTGTCACTGTCTTTTTAAGACAAAATGTATTAAGTTGTCTTAACTATACTTCTGTTGACAGTTTGTTATAAATGTAGCCTCCCAGGAAACAGGAAAATCTGTTTATGAAAAATGTTTTGGCGCTAGGCATACTGAACACCTTGTCTGTGCGGCGTTTGGTATGAGTTTGGCTGTCTGTGGTCAGTGGACATAGCTTGTGCTGTTTTAGAATGATTCTCAATTAGTATTTTTGAAATGGCTTGTTTTGTGTTGTTAGCGCCATCTAGGTGAAACGTCTTGAACTAGGACGATGAGAAGTGTGCCAGGCTTACTTTACGCTTCAGCAAGTTTTTGATAGATGGCGCATATCATGAATGTTTTACTTTTTCTTCTGACTTCATATTAAGAGTAGAGATGGCGCAACCAGTATTTTAATTTTTTTTAATAAAATTAATAGCAACTGCTATTAAAAGCTTTTATTTTTTAATTGATTTTAAAATTTAAAAAACCGAACCAAACCGATAGATAGATACATTATTTTAGTCGTATAGAATTAACACAAAACTGTTCTTTTAATTTGCAGATCGTCAAATCTGCAAAATTTTTGGAAATAATTTGGGTAGGTACCTAATGCTATAGCTTTATATGGACTTTAAAATAACAGTAAATTCATTGGCCAGTATTCATATAAATGTAGATTGCCGAAAGACCAATCACGTCTAAGTACCTACCGCGGCTGCTTGTAGTCTTGCACTCTAATATCATTAACTGTGGGCTATTCACTTCGGAGTACCTAGTATTATATAGTCCCTGTTTATCTTTTACAAGTGAAAAAAAAATTGTCATAGAGAATAAAACTAAACACGGATACTATGTACATAATATACCTATTATAGTGTTCGTGTTTAGTTTTTTTTTCTATGATATGTGAGTAGGTGTAGGTAGGTGATATGTAGGTGGATGATAAATAATATCATCCATCCATCCATCAGCCCTAAGACTTCCACTGCTGAACATAGGCCTCCCCTATGGATTTCCAATAAGGAGGGTTGAAAGCGGCCTGCATCTAGTGCGTTCCTGCGATCTTTACTAAATCGTCAGTCCACCTAGTCGGTGGACGTCCTACGCTACGCTTGCTGGTCCGTGGTCTCCATTCGAGAACTTTACTGCCCCATCGGCCATTCGTTCTCCGAACTATGTGCCCTGCCCATTGCCACTTTAATTTGCTAATCCGCTGGGCTATGTCGGTAACTTTGGTTCGTCTGCGGATCTCCTTATTTCTGATTCGATCTCGCAGAGACACGCCGAGCATAGCCCTCTCCATAGCACGTTGGGCTATCCTGAGCTTATTCACAAGGCCCACAGTAAAAGACCACGTTTCAGTTCCATGTCATCACTGGCAACACACAACTATCGAAAACTCTCGTCATGAGGCATTGAGGTAAATCGGATGAAAAGACGTCACGCAATTTTTTTTACTGTATACATAAAAAGTGGGTTGATACTATACCTTATATAGATGCTGTATTCGAAATTCCGAGCCCAAATAACAACATTCACTTTAAAAAAAAAATTATGACTGACTAGAAAAATCTTTTGCACGTAAACAAACATGTCACAACAAGGAGGTGTGGTCTGATTTTGATGGGCAAGGTCGTGTAATTGACCTCACAGCTGTTTAGTGTGATAGTGCTGTGCTAATGTGAATTAGTCATAAAAATGACTAGTTTTTCAAAAAAAAGATTAAAAATCAGCAAACGAACTTACACGGCTAAACATGCCCCCATCTAGTTTGTTACCGTTATCTGATTTGGTACTTGCAGTATGTATACAGTCTTTCCGTTACATAACTACTTATAGGTAGAAGCTTTTAGGTAGGTATTATGTTCTTTAACTGCAGAGTCTTTAGTCTTTATCTTCTGGTTACACAGACTGCATCTCCGTTTGGCAGCTATTTTTAAGTTCACTACCTATGTATGATATATTTCGTAAAAAAAATAAGTTGGAACGATACCTACCAACTTTCTTTTTCTAAACCGCGGAAAAACCAAAGACTTCTATTTCGTGTTATCGGCTGCTTGCACTCTAATCTCTCACGCCGAACACATTACCTGCGGGCTATCTACGTGTTTTTACGAGCTACCTACATCCTACAGCACGCAATCTTTGCTTACAAAGGTGCGCGTGGTTGCACCCTCCGCTGCAAGTGCACTACTAGACGCGTGGTGGCCCTTGAAACTTAGGGGTGACACTTTTATGGCCACATCTATTAAGCTGCTTTGTTTTGAACTTTTTTACTTGAAATTATTGGTTTTCGTGCCCATTCTTTCTGTCTAGGCAATATGACTATCACTAGAAACTTAGGTAAACACATTAGCTGCGGACTATCTACGTGTTTTTACGACCTTCCTACAGCACGCAATCTTTGCTTACAAAAGTGCGCGTGGTTGCACCCTCCGCTGCAAGTGCACTATTAGACGCGTGGTGGCCATTGAGGTTTAGGGGTGACACTTTTTGGCCACATTTATTAAGCTGCTTTGTTTTGAACTTTTTTTACTTGAAATTATTGGTTTTCGTGTCCATTCTTTCTGTCTAGCCAATATGACCATCACTAGAAATTTAGGTAGACACATAAACTGCGCACTATCTACGTGTTTTTACGAGCTTTGTACAGCACGTAATCTTTGCTTACAAAAGTGCGCGTGGTTGCACCCTCCGCTGCAAGTGCATTACTAGACGCGTGGTGGCCCTTGAAACTTAGGGGTGACACTTTTATGGTCACATTTATTAGGCTGCTTTGTTTTGATCTTTTTCACTTTAAAATTTGGGTTTTCGTGTCCATTCTTTCTGTCTAGCCAATATGACCATCACTAGAATCTTAGGTAGACACATTAACTGCGGACTATCTATGTGTTTTTACGAACTTTGTATAGCACGCAATCTTTGCTTACAAAAATGCGCGTGGTTGCACCCTCCGCTGCAAGTGCATTACTAGATGCGTGGTGGCCCTTGAAAATTAGGGGTGACACTTATATGATCACATTTATTAGGCTGCTTTGTTTTGATCTTTTTACTTGAAATTATTGGGTTTTCGTGTCCATTCTTTCTGTCTAACCAATATGATCATCACTAGACACTTGGGTAGACACATTAACTGCGGACTATCTACGTGTTTTTACGAGCTTCCTACAGCACGCAATATTTGCTTACAAAAGTGCGCGTGGTTGCACCCTCCGCTGCAAGTGCACTACTAGACGCGTGGTGGCCCTTGAAACTTAGGGGTGACACTTTTATGGCCACATCTATTAGGCTGCTTTGTTTTGAACTTTTTTACTTGAAATTATTGGTTTTCGTGCCCATTCTTTCTGTCTAGGCAATATGACTATCACTAGAAACTTAGATATACACATTAACTGCGGAATATCTACGTGTTTTTCTACGAGCTTTGTATAGCACGCAATCTTTGCTTACAAAAGTGCGCGTGGTTGTGCCCTCCGCTGCAAGTGCACTACTAGACGCGTGGTGGCCATTGAGGTTTAGGGGTCACACTTTTTGGCCACATTTATTAAGCTGCTTTGTTTACTTGAAATTATTGGTTTCCATGTCGATTATTTCTGTCTAGGCAATATGACTATAAATAGAAACTTAGGTAAACACATTAGCTGCGGACTATCTACATGTTTTTACGAGCTTCCTACAGCACGTAATCTTTGCTTACAAAAGTGCGCATGGTTTGGTTGCACCCTCCGATGCAAGTGCTCTACTAGACGCGTGGTGGCCCTTGAAAGGTAAGGTTGGGACTTTTATGGCAACACTTATTTAACTAGGTTAGTTTTTTTATAAATTCTTGGTCAAATTATATCAATGTTGGCCGCACGGTGCACATGTTGCTTCAAAATATTGCTCTCATTTTTCTGTACAGCTATTTTATTCGTTAGTCGCACGCCATTTTTCAGCTATTAAAAGGAGTTGCAAGATACACATTTTTTTAAATTCAAACTTTGGAGAATCCGGGGTCTTGTTGTTCACCGCCATGACTCTGCTTTTAGAAAGTATTTGCATTTTTTCCGATTACCTCCCGGGCTATTCCTACAGCACGCAATCTTAGCTTACACAGGTGTGCGTAGTTGCACCCTCTGTACAAGTGCACTACTTACTAGTCGCCGCGGTCCCCTTGGCCGGCAATCTGGATAATTCGCTGACCCAGTGCGGCATGGTGGATTCATTTTCCGTTCAAATAGATACCTACTTAAACTTATTACAAGTTTTTGCGTATTATATATTTAATATAGCAATCAAAAAGCAAGTTGACAACCCTGATATGAACTCGGAGACATCACAAAACTGAGTTGCGCCACATCCGCAGGCAATTAGAGTGACACCCCTATTGCCATTACGTCGCACGGGGGAGCCAACCCTCGCTGACCTGTCGAAGTTTTGTGCTGCAGTTGCAACATTTTGCAATTGTGTGCTTGTGTGGTTTGTGTCGAATTAGTTTGTTTTGTTTTTGAAAGTTAATTATGCAACTAGGTCAAATGATAATAACAATTAATAGTTCATTTACCCTAGTGATTACTACTGTCAAGCGTTGGTCGGTGCAATTAGTGGGGAGATAATATTTAGAATGGATAGCCGTGGGTGATTACAATTGAGCGCTACCATGTCTTGGATGGTAATTTATTTAGAGTAGCACCCCTATTGTCATTACATCGCACAGGGAGCCATTCCTCGCTGACCTGTCACAGTTTTGCTTCAGATATGCAGTTGAGTGCATTTTTGCAAAATTTGCAATTATGTTTTTGTATAATTGGTTTGTTTTGAAACTTAATTAATTAAAATAGGTCAAATAATCTTCACTTGCATAGATATAAACCACCACTATACGCCAGCTAGAGATTAAAATACGGTAGAGTCTCAAAAAGATAAAGTTTGTTTGTCGTCCGAGAATCAAAGAACGCATCTACAATTTTGAAAATTTTACAGGAGAGCACAACAAAATATGATAATTTGAAACGTAACATAGAATTTCAACAGCAAATCACTAATATTAAGATTGAATTACAGTTTAAGCTGACATTATTGTTAATTTATTAATAATAAGATATTTTAAATTAAGATTTATGTGAGAGAAATTTTAAACATTTCATAAAACAATTGTATTTTATAACCAATAGATAATATAATTTTACTGAAAATATATAGGTATAATAATACACCAACTATATAAATTAATAGTAATAAAGTAATAGTAAAATATAAATACCTTGATCAGACCGTCAAAAAAAAGTTCAGCTAACAGTGAAATCAACCTACTTTTTCAACTTCAAAGGAAATTCAATGAAATGGTAAATTATTCAGATAAAAATCTAACCAAGATGATATATTATATGCATCATTTGAAAGTTTGCTTTATAGGCTTATCAAAAATATTGAATTTATATTTTTTCATCCCTCCATTTATTCCAATCCAATTATTGTAATCTAATGATTAAAATAAATTGTATGGAAATTGTATCAATGTGCTTATATCTTAATTCATTTACATTATTACCTGATTTTTCCATGTTTATGTCATATTTTGCTAAAATTCATAAAAAGTTGGTGCATTCCAGATAGAGCTATATTTCAACAAAATCATTAAAAATTGGGTCTAATTGATGAAAATGCTTTTATTTTAGCTATTTCAAGGTTGTTTAATCAGAGTTGCTAGAAATAAACTTATTCTGTCATATTATATTTATACATCCTAAAAAATTCAAAATTAATTTGAAAAAACGGAGGGCTCTTTTTTATTTTAACTGATGTAATAGACACAGAAAAATATATACTTTCTCGATGTGTAACGCAAGTTGTGGTTAGATTTATTAATTATTGTTTTACCAGCCTCCATACATTTTGTGGACGTGTCCTTTTAACCCAAAATATATAAGTTGTGTAAAGTACCTACAGGATATAGTAGAATAAAATATGTGACCAAAACACAAAATAAAACGAGGAAGTTTCAGCACGAAAGTAACACGACATGTGATAGAGCATAATCGCCTGACACCACATTGTTGGCGATGCTCACTGCTCACAACTCACCCGTCACCCTCGGAATGTGTTTTGTGCTGCTTAGGTGAAGGCTTTGGATATTTCGTGAGAGATGTGGTAGGTATGTGACTGTTACCTAAGTAAATGTGATACTTTTGGCAGGAACGAGATAAATATTTCTAGTCACAAATACAATAATAGATTATGTACCAAGAGAACCAAGTGGTGTCATACGTCACGGGCGACTTATTAGACCCTGAGCGAAGCGAGGGACACCATAGTTAACTCCCGAGCGCAGCGAGGGTGTTTTAAGAGGGAATTATTTAGAGTCAGAATGAGTTATTTTCGAGCAGGTGGTATGAAAACAATTTTACATTACTAAGAGTCCGCTTTTTAAACTAATTTAGTATGTATTGTAATAAAATTGTCGTAAAGTAAAATATTATAAATATCTTATGGTCGTATGTAAGGGGGGTTTGCAGGTAGACACTATACAATGTATACGTGTACCAACCATTGTTGGACATAGACCTCCCCGATAAATTTTCTAGTAACTGGCTTGTAGCAGATGGGAAGAAGACTACGTCGGAATAAAATACACAGGCAACGCGCGTCGTGCGCGTGGAGGAGCGCAGCGACGACTGATGTACTCCCACCTACCTATGGGCTTGCAAATTGGTCTCCACTCCACGCGCACCTCGCCTGTTACCTTTGACAAAAATAAACTAAGAGAAATCACACTCTTTTTACAGTCGGTTAAGATCAGTCGCCCGCGTCGATCTTTTACATGGCTATAATCAACTGCAACCAGCTTGCATCCTGCCCTCCTATATACCTAGCTTTAATCGGAGCGACTAACCCCCTTGTCATTGGACATTGTCTTGGTATCATCATGGTAAACATCTTACTCTGCGCTTTCCAGTATAGCTCTGAATGTTTAGCAACTTACCTCAACAGAGCGGATACTGAATGCCGTAGGTAAGCCAAATCCCTCTATAAAAAAATCAAAATATGAAGGTGTGTCCGACATATCCCTGTTATCTGCTGTCTGCCAGCTGTATGTAGATTGTTATTTTAATTATTAATGTAGACCTCTCCCCACAATGTTCACAAATTTACCATCGTTCGGTTTAATTTTGCATAATTGAAGACCAGGGCATATTTTTGTGTCTTTTTATAAATATAATCTTATAAAATATCACAAAAATAGAGCACGAATTTCCACTTACTCCAGTATTTTAATGCAAAATCAAATTTATGAAAAATAGCTACATTATATCAACAACAGACTAATGTGTAGACTACTTACGAATTATTTTCTTAATTAAAATAAACTGAACGATGACAAAGAAAATGATGCTGATTTCTGATATATTTTGTACAGCCAAATATGCTATCACGTTCTCGGTACCCCGAAAAATTAAATCTTGGTCTATTGTAGAAGAATATCTTTTAATAATAATTCTTCTAATTCAGCGTGTTTCTTAAGATGTATAGGTAATTTAATTTATTTATTAATGCGCACTCCGTCCATTATTTATTAGCTATCTATCTTCTCCATCCTAAGGTTTCCTGGCAGAGATTGCAACTAGCGATAAAGCCGCCCGTTGTCACACTGTTTTTGTATCTTTGTTTATTTCTTAGTGTGCAATAAAGCTTTTGTCTATCTTCTTTTGTGGCCACATTTTTTTTGTTTATCATCAGTCTAGAAAAGGCACCAGGCAGGTCAACCGTCAAACCGACTCATAAGTTAAGATTCAAAAGCTGAGTTACTTGAGTCAGTCCATTCAGCAAATCAGTGGCTAAATAAACTGCAGTACTGCACAGAATGTTATTATGTTGTAGCTACGTCCGGCGCGTTTGATCTCGCGCACGTGGTTCCGCCGCCGCCGGCGCGCGCGCACGTTCAGTTGTTCACACGTGCTGGACTTCAGCGTTGTAATAACTGCAAGCTGAGACTGTTTTACCTATTGAATAATATTTGTGTGCAGTGGATTATTGTCTATTCTCTCTGATATGTGTTATAAGTTTCAGGTGTGTGTAATTTCGTGGAATCATAGATGGTCTAATGACCCAATGCTCCTAAATGAAATGAACAATGTTGATGCCTTTTAAATTTGTTTTACAGCTGATGTGGTCCAGAAATTTTAGCTAAGACTATTTTAATAAAACGTGCGTTCTACATTTTTGATTTTTTTAATTGTGTGAGTGCCTCGGTGTCTCAGTGGTTAGTGAACCTGACTTCTGGTACAAAGAGGCGTGGGTTCGACCCCCGCCCAGGGCAAGCATTTACGTGGTGAACATAGATGTTTGCTCTGTGTCTGGGTGTATTTAGATACTATCTATATATGAATGTATTTAAAATATATATATGTAGTGTATCAGTCTCTGACAACCATATCACAAGCTTTGCTTAGTTTAGGGTCAGAGACCGTGTGTAAGATGTCCCACAATATTTATTTATATTTATTTCTTTATTTGTTTTTAATTGCTTCGTATTATTAGGTAGATTAGTGAGAAAGCAACCGTTGATTTAAATTCCGATCATGAACCAATGAGTTAAATTTATGTCTAAGCTACTTATCTAATTTAGTATATTATTCACCACTAGCTTATGCGTGTGAAAGCTTGTTTTATTGAACGCAAACAAAGTACCTAGCTTTTGTTCTTGGGTAGGATAAAAAAAAGAATTCATTCCTCATTTGCCAACATCCAAAAATAAATACGCAATTGAAAAATAATAAGTTTTGAAGCGCGTGCGACGTGTCCGGAACCACGTGTCGAGATCAAACAGGCGGCCGGACGTGCGTTATTGGCGATAAAGTGCGCCAAACGCAGATACGCCATTATTCGGCGGAATAAGTACTTATGGTACTCTTGATTTGCTTATCTTGCTTCGTCTTTTTATTTTTGAAAAGCTTTTGTTTAACTTCCAATGGATGTACCTACCAATGTAATTTCGGGAGGAATCTTGCAAGTTAAATTTTACTAACTTCCCGGTTTCCGATTGAGCTGAAATTGGCACGCATATGTATATCGCGTGACAATGGAATAATATGGTACCATGAAGCTGATCTGATGATGGAGTCGGAAGGTGGCCATAGGAACTCCTGTACTAAACAAAATAGACCCGTCGAGTTTCGGCTCGTCTTACTTTTCTTAGCTAGCACCCTGCTGCTACATGATATACAGGGTTATTTTTAATCAATTAGCATCCTTTTAGGGACTTATTCTGTACATCAAAACTAACAACTTTTGTTATATGACTTTCGTCAAAACTAAAAAAAATCAGCTGTTCCATACATTTTGTCACGGGTGAACTATATTTTTCTATGGAAAAACAATTTTTTTTTTTGAGTTTTGACTAAAGTCGTAGAACAAAAGTTGTTAGTTTTGATGTACAGAATAAGCCCCTAGAAGGGTGCTAATTGATTAGAAGTAACCCTGTATATCTAGGATCTCAAAAGCTTGAATTTTTAAATTTACTACTTTGTTTTATTTAGGTACCTACTTATTCATATATTTTACGTATAAGTATTGAAAGCCAAAAAAAGATTTTTGGTTCACCAGTAAAAAAAAACATTTTTACACGGTGACAACCAAAACTAAATTTGCAATGCCAATTTTGTACTTTTGTAATTTGTCAAGCGCTTGGAACTCTTAAACGCTGAAAGTTTTGATTTTTTTAAGTATAAAATACCTACCTAAGTTGTTAAAATTTTTTGATTGATGATTTTGTACTTGACTATTAAATTGTTTAACTTAGCATCACACTTATTTTTGAGAATTCCTCTAAAAATTGTAACTTATGCCATACGTAGTATTGTTATATCTTCTTTTCTTATGCTTTACAATTCTGTCCTATTTCTGTACTTCTTTGTAGTGAAGCGATCTACAGATACTACTAGCTAATTTCGGCCCTCTTTCCATCGTCAGGATGGCCGAGCGGTCTAAGGCGCTGCGTTCAGGTCGCAGTCCACTTCTGTGGGCGTGGGTTCGAATCCCACTTCTGACAGTCTTTTTGCACAACATGCTATAAATATGTTTATTTTGAAATTCTGGAATGCCATTTCGTCATCATGTATACCTATGCTTCTACATATATCTTCTATATTATATAACAGTTGGAAGCGAATTACACCCAGGAAAACCTTTCCAAAGAAACGAATGACTAAAAATACGTGAGAAATTTCCAATGTTTAAAGTTTTTTTTTACCGGGCAAAAGTGTCTTTAATAAATTCAACAAAATACAATATTCTTTTTTATGCTAAAACTACATACACTACTACTACATAAAATGCAATTGGATTATCCACATACCCTTGAAAGTCTAATCCTTACTATCCTTACTAATATCATTAACCCGAAGTTTGTTGGTTTGTTTTAATTACATGGAGTAACGGATTGATTTTTGACATGGACATAGTTTGAAAAACGGAGAGTGATATGGGCTATCGCGAAAAGAGGTTCCCTTGGGATAGCACAAAAATCATAATATTACACGGGCGGAGCTGCGAGCAAAAGCTAGTTTAAAGATAAAGTTAAGCTGTCAAGTTAAATTAATAATTGAAAACAATGATGCGGTTCAAAAATTGTAATCTTATTGCCGTGCATTTAACTACTAGAACAAAGAGGTGATTCAAATATAATTAATTACAATCTTATATTGGAATAAGATAATTATTAAAGAGTTCTACAGTTCTCGTTATCGCACAAGATAACTTGTTAATAAGTTTATCTTCACTAATAAGATATTCTTTATAAAGCAACATAATGAATCGTTGTATTGTGGTAGGTAAAGTATGCCGACGAGATAGGACCTTTGTCCCGGTTTCCAACCGACTTTCAAATAGAGGAGGTTTTCGGCTCTAACTACTATATTTGATTGATAGAAATTCTACAGAATATCTGATTGAAAACTTCTTACTAACCTATATTATACATTTCTACATGATTTTTTTACAACGGAAGTAACGAAAAAATAATAAATAACTACTTAACAAAGGTAAAAAGCCCGACCGCAAAAAATCAACAGATAAGTAACGCTCTAGAAACAATTAAAATGGTTGTAATTGATCCTGATTTAGTTTAATTACGTGTATATTTTTGCTATGTCCTTTTAATTCCCTTTATTTTGATACCCTACTTGATAGGTTAGATTACCAAACATTTTTAAACTATTTACAATTTGGCGTTAAAGATCCACCGTTTTGATTTTTGTTTCTAAAAACCTATCCAAGGATACTTGGGTTTTTGGGAAAAAAATGACCATACCTTAATTGTCGAAATCCATCCAACCTTTTTCGAAATAAGTACGTGGGAGTAAAGAAATTTACAAACAAACATACAAGATACGCGCGAAAAACAATACCCTTCCTTGGCAGTCAGGTAAAAAGATGAAATCAATCGAAATTTCATCTCATATCAGTCACACCTGTCAATATATCTACAGTACAATTGTATCTTGAACTCCAGTTAGGTATACTGAGCGCCACACAAATTGAAAGATGGGAAGTTAACCGCAGAGAGCTGCGCAAACGCCAAAATATAGACGTTAGGTTAGGTTAGGTTAGTACCAGAGAGACGAGACGCCGGCGCACACCCGCCCGCTAACCTCGTGCCTCCCGCGCGCTCCCTACGCCCGAGCTCACTACTTCGCCATTTGTACAGGCATTGTGCACACATGCGCAATAATTAGCGAATCACGGCGAAGTCATCTGCGGCTAACTTCCCATCTTTCAATGGCGCTCAGTATATATTGTTTTAAATGCTGTTTTTAGAGTTCCGTACCCAAAGGGTAAAACGGGACCCTATTATTAAGACTCCGCTGTCCGTCCGTCTATCCGTCTGTCACCAGACTGTGTCTCATGAACCGTGATAGCTAAAATATTGAAATTTTCAGAAATGATTTATTTCTGTTGCCGCTATAACAACAGAAAAAAAATACTAAAAACAGAAAAAAAAATAAGGAGGTCTTAACCATTTTTCGCACGCTATTAATAACGGTGACAGATAGATGCTTGAAATATACACATAATATTCAGTTAAATATCCACTTTAAAATTTATTATTAAATAAAAGTAAATATTTAAGTGGGGCTTCCATACAATGACTGAGATTTTTTTGCTCGATACTAATAACGGCAACAGGAAAATGCTTGAAATATTAAGTGGTAGGTAGATATATTCCATTCAAAAATAATTAATAAATTTGATGTAAAATAGATGAATTAGTAAAATAGGTAATGTACTCGTATTTTACAATGTATTTTATTTTAATAACTTACGGTGCGGAACCCTTCATTCGCAAGCCTGACTTACACTTGGCCAATTATCTTTGATATTTTTAGGGTTCCGCACCTCCAAACGGAAAAAACGGAACCCTTCTAGGATCACTTTGTTGTCCGTCTGTGCGTGTGTCCGTCTGTGTGTACCTATGTCAAGACTCTTTATCTCGGGAACGCGTAAAGATATCGAGTTGAAATTTAAACTATATATACGTATATCTATGATATCTTGCAGTCGTGTAAAAGAAAACCTTCTCAGTTATCGTTTAATAAGTTAGAGCCGTTTATGTCGTAAAAAACCGCATATTTTGCACTCACAAAAATCAAAACCTACAGGGTACTTCCCGTTGACATAGAACTATAAAATTTGCCGAGAAGCATTGTCTCAGAAAATACATATAAGAATAAATCTGAAAACTGTACATTTTCTTATAAATCACAAAATAATAGGGCCTCAAAATTCACAAAATATGGGTTCAAAATTCAAAGTGAGTAGGTAAATCGTATCATGTAAGGTATCATTTAAAATAACTTCATTAGCACATGCTGAAACAGGTTTTTAATTATTTTAACAACGTGTTTGTACGGAACCCTCAATGTGCGAACTTGACTCGCACTTGTCCGGTTTTTTTATTTTAATGTCATACGCTTCTTTAGTGAGCATTTCTCTAAACGCAAAAATGTGATCAAAGATGAAACGAAGCATTTTAACCGTGATAAAAACAAGTTTTTCGGTCAACTTGTAATCAGCAAAACTATTCAACGGATAAACGAATTTTAAATAACTCTACGCCACAAAAATAACTACACAATAAACTGTTCATTCTACAGTGGAAAAACTGGAAAATTCTCCAGAAAATTGGGGTAATTTTCTCATTAAACCCACTTTTGCCCTTTGTCCCGCCATAATTTCTTAAAAAATGACTCTCATTCGCAGGTGCCTTATGAAAGAACTCCGGAGCTCTACCGTAGTAGAGTAGGTAAGGTATTGTCCAGAGAATGGCTCTATAATAGCCGCTTCAATGGTTAATGCTAGATGAGCGCGGATCTCAAGCTCTAGAAATGGCAAGAACAGAAGTATTTTATAATTTAAATTTTGTTGCTTTTGCTAAGGATATATTATATTTTACTAGCTTTTGCCCGCGGCTTCGCCCGCGTAATATTTGACTTTTGTGCTATCTCACAGGAACTTTTTATTTTTTCGGGATAAAAAGTAGCCTATGTCACTTTCCGGCCCTCGTAACTATATCCATGCCAAAAATCAAGTCGATCCATTGCTCCGTTGCTGCGTGAAAGAGGAAAAAACCAACATACTTTCGGATTTATAATATTAGTATGATAATAACATGCAATAACATGGTTGCGCTGTCTACATAACGTATAATATGACATGAGTGAAGTGGATGTGAATCAAGATAATGATTGAGAAGATGATATATACCTACATTTCTTAGCGTCGGTGTATCGGTCTGACTGTTTTGGTGCTTATTTTAACATTAAGTATTTAAAAAAATTGCAATCAAGGTGATCGTATTAATGTATTTCTTTAAAATCTCAGACAGACAGACAGACAAAACTCTTTATTTACAAACAAAATATGAAAAATAAAAATATGATATAATAAAAATATGATCATAAAGTGGCGGCCTTATCACCCATGGCGATTTCTTCCAGGCAACCTTGCACGAATACGAACTGACAAGAACAAGAAATAGTGGCCTTAAATACATATTAACAAAAGGAAACACCTATAAATAATAAATCAGCATTCTATGCAAATAATTTGTAATTCGCTTCTTATCTTGGCGGATATATGAGTAATTTGAAATACATATTTATTCTTATTTTGAATGATAGTCGTGATGAACATAGGTGTTTGCTCTGTGTCTGGTTGTTATAGATAGTAATTATCTACCTGCGCATTTAAAATATGTTTAAGTAAAATGGCTGCCGGAGACTGAAGCTTTGCTTAGTTCGGGGTTAGAGACCGTGTGTAAGATGTTCCTCAATATTTATATTTATTTAATTGCAATTGTCGTTGTACTCGTATGTTGGTTCTGACACAGAAAATCCAAAGGAACCATGAGTGTAACGCGTTATTTATTTATTGTACTTAGTACTTCTTGCACTAATTAAACGAGTTATAATTTTCCAGGTTTTTGCCGCGCTATATTTGTATTTCTAGGTCTATGTAGACACGGCTAAGCGTAGAAGCCCCAGTCTAGTGCATCGGCCGTGCATTTTTCAATGACGGTCGACAATGCAGCCTATGAATGGCAGGTCCTGCCATCTCGTCTTGCTCGTAAGGGCTTTTTACCTCTCCGTTTAGGAAGTAAAACGTGTGCAAGAATGTAGCAGTGCTACAGTCTTAATTTTTCGATTTTTGGAATAGTGGATGTCTCAAGAGTTCAAGAAAGAAGGTTCTCAATTTTGTTACTGTATCGTCGTAGTTTGACTGTAAGTTTTTTTGTATGTACTCGTATGTTATGCGATTATTCGGCCAATTATGAACCGAATTTGATGATTCTATTTTTTTTTTGATAAATCTTTGTCCCTCGCTTTAAATTTACCGATTCCGGCTGAGTCGTTTTTGAAAAATCAACAATTATTATTCAAATTATGTACACGGTTGAAGTCGGTTTAGCCATGGCTTTGCCATTTTTATGAAAAATTAATTATATGATAAACAATTTAAGAAATTTCGTAGATGCGGGATTGGGATAGTTAAACACGTCGTAATTATACGCTGCGCTTGCCATTACGTGGTCTCTACTCGCAAACTTTTGGACCCCATCGGTCATCAGTCCTCCAGTTACCTATGTGCCTTGCTCATTGCCTTTTCAACTTGCCAATTTGCAGGGCCATATATTAGTTCGTCTACTGGTCTCTTCATTTCGCTAGCATAGAGTAAAATAATCAAAGTAAGTAAGGAAGCCGGGTGGCTACCCCTGTTGTTAGAGTTTGTAAAGCCGCCTGAAGGCCTCTAACATGGACTAATGGTTTAAACAACCTGGGCCTATAACAATTTAAAGTGTCATCCGAGGCACGGTAGCGCTCAGTTGTAAATGCCACCCGCGGACACCCATCCGAATGCTGACCTTGCTGAACTTTGATGTTCGCTGACATATCACCTGTACTAGTCAAACTACGCTATGAGCGCTACACAGTCAAAGTGATAACTAGTGAAGTAATGAATAAGATTCCTATGAAAGGAACTACCTTTTACTCTACCAAAGAGAAGTCACCCAGCTCATTACGGTCTATGCAAGCGCGTCAAACGATTCAGTGTATTTATAAAGCATTTTCATATTCATTCGAACGCGTCACTACTGCTGCTAATAGGCTGTTGATACTGCGTACAATTGGAGCAAAGCAGAAACTGAAAGCGTGGATACATAGACCTAGGACTCGTGTTAATAAATATTTGGGATTCGTGTCGTTTCCCTTGAATAACTAGATAAGTGCGAGAAAGAGGAGACGAACTTTCAGATAGTTTCTTAATAGAAACAAGTAATACCAAAGGACATGTCCACAAAATGTATGGAGGCTGGTATAATAATAATCAAAAATTCTAACCAAAACACTCGTTACATTTCGAGAAAGTTCATATTTTACTGAGTCTATTACATCAAAAAAGAGCCCTCCGATTATTTTAAAATTGATTTTGAATCTATTAGGATAATTAAATATATTTGGCTCAATAGGTAGTTTATATCTAGCAACCCTGGTTAAGTAACCTCCATTATTGTTAATTAGAAGCATTTTTACCAACTAGACACAGTTTTTGAGTGTTTTTTGACACATTGTACCTACTAACTAGTCACACTGGTAGGTTATAATTTTTAATTTTAGCATATTAAAATATGAATGTGGCAGAATCAGCTACGAATGCAAGTAAAATAACGATAGAAGCACTTTATTTATTTAGGCCTTCAGGCGGCCTAAAAACTCTGACACAAAGGCTAGCCACCCGGCCTATACGAACTTACTTACTTTCTATTATTGCCAAGCTAGAAATAATACAGAGCTGTATTATTATTTCACATACAATTTATTTTTCACATTTAAAAAAAAATGGAGGGATAAAAAAATCTAAATTAAATATTTTTGAGAAGCCCATAAATCAAGCTTTCGAATGATGTATATATCATCTTGGTTCGATTTTTCTCTGAATAATAGACCACCTGTGGACGTCACCTTTACTGATATAGCCCAGATGATTCTTATTCTTATTCGATGAGGGGGCGACAGGTAAGTCCTGTTCTGGTGTCCTGCATAGGGTGTTTTGTGCACTACGGATTATTAAGTTAAACTAGCTAGACTAGTAGGAAAACGCATAGTCGATGGGGCCGTATTAATTATCGGAAGGAGATCACGTATGACGTCCAATGATAGGGGAATGACGTCTAATTGAGGCTGCGAAAACGAGCTGGTTATAAACCACTAACTATTAAGCAACGTTCCGCACGGTCAGTATTTGGATGGGTGACCGCGGGTGGCATTTTCCAACTGAGCGCTACCGTGGCTCGGATGACACGTTAAATTGTAGGTCCCGGTTGTTTTAACCGTTTAGCCATGTCAGAGGCCTTCAGGCGGCCTAAAAACTCTGACACCAGGGCTAGCCACCCGGCCTATACGAACTTACTTACTTATAAACCACTTCCAACTATTCTTGTTAGAAACCTTTAAACGAGGAAGAGCGCTATTACTCTGTCAATTATGAACGGATGTTGATTTTTATTTACATAGAATAGAAAAAAGAATCAATTATTTTTTAGTAGACCTTACTTCAAATGTGGTTCCATTAAAACTTTCTTGAAATCAGGCTTTTTTTTTAAAAGTAACTGTACTGTACTGTATCAGCCTTTTTAATAGTCCTCTGCAGGACGTAGGCCTACCCACGAAGAGTGATTGGGCAATATCCACCACGCTGGCCCAGTGCGGGTTGGTGGATTCACATACGCCATCGAATTTCTTCTAAGGACGTACGCAGGTTGCCTCACGATGTTTTCCTTCACCTAAAAGCCAGTGGTGTGAAATTCCGTACATAAATTCGAAAGAACTCATTGGTACGGGACCGGGGATTCGAACCCATGACCTCACGATTGTAAGGCGGGTGTCACTACCTCTTGACCACCATGGCTAACAAAAAAGTAACAATGGTCTAAAATTGTATACATCGATTCAAGAGAGTTTTGTAAATTCGAATTTTGTACACGATTCTACAAAATTTATTTTGTTGGAGAAAATAATAATTAGAGTTACCAAAAATTGCACCGAATTGCCTCGTAAGTTACTAACTTGCACCACACACTGGAACGAGAACACATGCCTGTATGTTTGTGTTCGGCTGTCATCGAAAATGCACACAGCGCACGTCATGTGAGCTTAACCTATGGAATTAACTTTTTACATGCATTACCGCCGCGGTCAAAGTAAAAATATTTATTTTAACGAGTTACTGCGCACCCTCCAATATGTTGTTATTTTGTACTCGTTAAAGCACGGTTTCACTACGCTCTGATAGATAAAATTGTGCACAGAGTCGCGTTTTTATCGCTTAGGAAACTCTTTCCAGGTCATTATGTTGGTAAATGCAAAAAAATATGATAAAGCTATTTAACTCTCGAGATTAAAGTTTAATTTGATTACACGTTTTAATAAAATTAGCTTTAACAAAGACTAAACTTTATAGGACTCCTGGAAAGACAAATAGACGATAGAGCAAGGGGCTAGTAGACTGGTGGCATGGACACGGTAAACGGAGCCGTGGGTCAACTTGCAGCAAGGTTAGTCGACGATATCCTCAAAATCCCGGGTCAAACATGGACTTGATTGGCAAAAGACTGAGGCAGATGGCGCTACAAAAGAAAGCTAGGCCTTTCACACAGCGCCACATTGTTAGAAAAAATAACTAGTACCTAAATGATACTATTTTAACTAACTAATGTTATCCAAATAAGTAACTAATGTTAAACTAACTAAATAACTAATGTTATCCAAAGAACCAACTATATTAAAATCTGTTAACTACCTTTTAATTCTTCTGTCATAGTCAGTATCCATCGATTAACATTTATCTGCCACATAAAATTTACACAAAGGTGGTGTATTTGTACGTTGGCTTGTTAATTTTTGTGAACAAGGGTGCTGCATCCGGGTAATGGTTAGCTGATGACGTTAGATTTTAATTACCTACTTTTGACTGTGACTGTAGCGCTTTAGTATTCAATATTTTATTTAGTTTTCATTTATATTAGGTGAAAAGTTAAATGAATTAATGGGGCGAACGCTACTAGCTTTTTTCTCAAGGAGAAATAAGCTAGGTATAAAAATTAACGTGGTTTTCACACATTTTATACTATATATTATTATAACGGGACTGAACTCACGTGGAGGGATAGTCGTTACGGCTATCCCTACACGTGAGTTCAGTCCCGTTATATATAGTATAAAAAGCTAGGTATGGGTATAATTTCTTATAGCTGTACCTAATACAGTAGAAACTCGATTATCCGGCCCTCAGTTATACGGATTCGCAATTATCCGGAGTATAACTCGCGATCTACAAAATTTATTTACTAATTTGACTCCATACGTAGACTGAAATGTCCAAAGTATAATATCTCGCCTGCGTCCCGAACTTTCTCTGCTTTTCGAGAATTGTTATTGTTTTAATTACTGTACTCCGCTGCGTGCAGTGCCATCGTGTGATCTCTGCCTTAAATATTTTGAAGCGTAAGCGCGGTGTTATCGCTTAAAGAATATTATTTATTCATTGAAAAGGGGAGAAACTATTCGTAAATTAGCTAACATAATATGACGAACTGTTTTTATCTGTCATTCGGTTATCCGGATATTCGATTATCCGAATTTCCACTGACACGAATTAACCGAGGTTCTACTGTAGTACATATTGTATACAGTTTTACTGTTGCCTCTTCCCCCCTCTGCTTCAGAATTTGAGACTATTTCTATAAACTGGAAATTTGCAGGCTTTTCTTTTCGACCAACTTCTCATCTCAAAAGGAGATTTTCAATTTGTATGGTATGTATGTATTTTTTCCTGCTGGTCGTTTATTTCCATTGTTGCTAGCCGATTCGCGATTTTTTTTTATTAATTTGTAGATAAAATAACATGTCAAATAAATTAAAGTTTAATTGGTATTAATTTTTTTTTCAGTTATTTCAGGACATTGATGAAAATTGCAATTGCTATAAATATTGAATAGCAAAAACCTCTACTTCTATCGCTGCTTTCGACTTGAAAATTATTGTAGGTACCTATGAAGTCACTTTTTAAGATTTCATCAAAAAATACTAAACCAATGTACTTAAAAATGTAAGAGAGTTCGTATGGGCTGGGTGGCTAGCCCTGGTGTCAGAGTTTTAAAGCCGCCTGAAAGCCTCTGACACTGACACTGACAGCCACGGAACCGCTCAGTTGTAAATGCCACCCATGGTCACCTATCCGAAGACTGACCGTGCTGAGCGTTGCTTAACTTTGATGATCTCTAACGAACACCTAGGCAAATTACGCTATGAGCGCTACGATATCAAAGTAAGTACCTATATCATGACTCGAAGAATCCACCCCAAGCTCTGGTTAAGCACGAGTAAGTTACTACATTACCAAATTCCTTGTAAGCCTTCACTTGTTTGGGTGCACTTAATGGCGTCGATAAGATACTGTTACCGATTTTAAGTTATCAGTCAAGAGGGAGTAAAACTGGCGATGCACAAATCCTTATAATAGGCACGACGACTAAAAATATAATTAGTCCGTTAAATATTTAGATTATTAACAAAATATTAGACACGTATTACATTTTTCCTTTGTCAATTAAACAAAAATGGATGAAGATATTGTTACGAGATGGGTTCTTGGATAATCAGTTAAAACGCCGATTAATCACTTTGCACTTTATTGCACAAAATCACAATACACACGACACAACTGGTTCGCACAAACACTTCAAACTGGCACAAACTAGTCACCTCACAATCACTGTTACCGCACTTGAACACGAGATGTTTTCGCTCAATAAGCACGATAACTGGTCCCCAAGGGTCGGCCGGCGTATTTATATCCATTATTACCTGCAGTCTCGAACCTACGAGATAATTCGCGACATTACTCCATCTAATAAACGCGATTGTGTTAACAAGTAAACAACGTAAAAGTTAGAGACTTCCTTATTGTTCTTAAATACGTAAACTCTAAAAAAAACTAAACAATAGACGGCAGACAAAGCCACAGCCACAGCTTATGTCATAGTTGCCCGCCCGCGGGAAGGAAACAAACAAGTAGCCGCAGCTTATGTAATAGATATCCAGTAGTGTAAAACTCCGTACGTAAGTTCCAAAGAAACTGGTACGGGATCGAGATTCGAAACCTCGACCTCACAATTGCAGGGCGGGTATTACTACCACTAGACCACCACGGCGTTTTATTTGTTTAACAGCTATAAATAAGATATTATTAAATCCCTAAACATTCACAGCAAATCGCGAATCATTAGAAGATTTAAACATTTTACAAGATTCTCTAATTAAAGTAACAAGTCCCGAACAAAATTTGAAACGAATTCCGCCGCGACGAGCCGCAACTCTATTTGCATTTTACAAGCCGAAAACTTCTCTAAAACCTCAGGAAAAGTTTTCCAAAAGTTTCAATGACGGTTACAAAATCTTCGGAACTCTTTGTGAAGTATCGTTATGGTGTTTGAATTGAGATAGCTCGGAGTTGTACTGAGAGAACGTTGTCGAGTTTTATTACTAGAGTGGGATCATTGGTCTGAGGTCTAACTTAGGTATTGGGTCATATACTAAACTTACAGGGTTACCTGCTTGCCCTGTACTAAGCCAAAAGAAGGTGATTAAGACCACCATTATGAACAACGTTTACTATGGGGCCGAACCGTAATACGAGAAAAAATAATCAGGTGTTCCATACAAAATTTCGACTGGGAATCAACAAATGTATGATAAACAGCTGCATTTTTTCTCGAATTCCGGATTGTCCCTTTAGAAAAGTCGCTTATTTTTAATAGCCCACCGGTTCTAGATAATTGCTCAAACTCGTTCCACTAACGAACAATTTCATACTAAGTCATCTACTTAACACATTGAGACTTAAATTCTGTACCTTAGATAAGAATTAGGCATAAAATAGCAACTCTAAGCTACTGTGGAGTTAAAGTCTTATACTTCGTAGGTAAAAATTAGAAACATAAGTCCACTTAACGTAAAATGGAGTTACTATGGTTTATTTGTGATTACAGAATTGTTCATACTAGCAATTATTTGCGATAAAAATTGATTATTCCAAAACTATGCTCATCGATATTTAATCTCCATTTTACATATTTGAACTCCCTATAATGTCACAAATTTTTATTTCTCCCCCATGCCATTTTATGATTGGGAATTTATCGGTAAATTTAATTCATTAAAATCCTTCAAAAAACTTACCAAAGATATTTTTTTAAGCTTTTTCTATAAGATAAAATAAATAAAATATAGCAGTGATATCACGTTAAACAAACGCAACAACATACACTAGTTTATGAACTTTATGACATCGTTTGAAAATATGAATTTAAATTCACTTCCACAAGTAAAAAAATAAGATATTGTCTCCCGATCTACAAAAATATTTTTCTAATAAAAGTTACATTATTTACAACTTCCCTCGCCACGAAGATTGTAGCTGTTTGATTTGGATGCCCAAATAAATTGGAAGTTATAAAGGCCTATCATAGCTACATACTTCTTTCTGTAGTACTTGTATAACCGATATCCGTAGACTACTGTGGAATTGGTCAAAAGTAATATCTTGTTGGCTTTTAAAATATTAGATGAAAGTAAAATGAAGTTCACCGGGTCAGCTAGTATGAAATAAAAAGAAAACAATAATAACTTTTACTACGGGACCTGTAAAATTGCGAAAAAAAACTTATCTATAAACTTTATCGAGAGTCAATGAATCGTTTGATATTTTTATATGAAACTAGTTTTTACCCGCGGCTTCGCCCGCATACGCAATATATCATTATAATTTATAGCCTATGTGTTATTCTGATATATAAGCTATATTATTGCAAAGTTTCATCTCAATCCATTCAGTAGTTTTTGAGTGAAAGAGTAACAAACATCCATACATCCATCCATCCATCCTCACAAACTTTCGCGTTTATAATATTAGTAGGATAGGATAACTACAGCATACAGATTCCAAAATAACGTACTAAAGGACATTATAAATGTACGTAAGAAATGATGATCTCCATCGGGACCTTAAAGTGGAATCCGTAAAAAGTATTATACAAAAATAGGCAGAAGCTCACGACTATAGACTTCACCACCATGTGAATATTGAGGCAATCCAGCTCCTCGACCAAACGGACACAGTGAGAAGACTTAAACAAACAAAACCGTTCGAATTAGTTTAAAATTTAACTGAGTGTAAACTCGTAATCATAGTGCTAGTGCCGCGTATAAAGAACACAATAACGTAGTGTCTTCGCCTTAATAGAGACAATAAGAAAAGTGTTGATGGACACATTCTTAGTTTATTATACCTAGCAATTTAAGTTAGATTTTAATTACTTATTAGCCCATAGCTAGATAGTATTTTTGTAAGATATGCTCGTCAGCGTTTCTTAAACAAAAAAAACCTGACAAGTGCGAGTCAGGCTCGCACATCGAGGGTTCCGTAGAAACACGTTGTTAAAAAAATTACAAACCTATCTTAGCATGTGCAAATGAAGTTCTTTTAAAATTTTTAAATGATATTTCACTCACTTTGAATTTGTTCGAGTCAGGAAATGGATGTATATATTTTATATCTTACTTCCTACTAATATTATAAACGCGAAAGTTTGTGAGGATGGATGGATGGATGGATGGATGGATGGATGGATGAATGGGTGTATGGATATTTGTTACTCTTTCACGCAAAAACTACTGAACGGATTGAGATGAAGCTTTGTAATAATATAGCTTATATATCAGAATAACACGTAGGCTATAAATTATAATGATATTGCGTCAAAAATCAAAATATCGTGCGGGCGAAGCCGCGGGTAAAAACTAGTTAGCAATAAAACCACGTCTCCGGAACGCATAGACACGTCGTACATCGACGGAGAAAGATAATACCGCGGGCTAACTTGACGCCAGCGCCATCTAGTTTAGATATGACGGAACGGAACCCTAAAAAAATGATACAGCTCAAATTCCGTGTTGATACCAAGGTAAAAGATGTTTATAATGATGATTTGAATTTCCTTTCGGATTAGTACCTACACTCGTTCTCAATAATCCTGTAGTTAATTTTAGCAATATTTAAGCATTTTCTACATGCTCTATGTTATGTCTATGGAAAATCCTTCTACCAAAAACTAATGTCCAGAAACATCATAGTAGATATTATTGTAAACTACGGAACTAATCGCGCACTAAAATTACGAGATAAATAAATACCTCATCATCCCGACTTTTCGCCCAAGTTGCATAGACCGTGGTCACAGATAGACTCTAGTATTTATTTATCTCGGAATTTTAGTGCACGATTAGTCCCGTAGTATATAATAATCATAGTAGATAGTTAACAGGATAACAGAAACTTACGCGATTTTTAAAATAGTTAATAGGTACAACACATACTTACTCTGCATCGTTTTGGCTAAGATATACTTAAATTAATTGAAAATTCACAACTTTTTCAACCCATTGCTTACCTATTATACTGCACGCTTTCCTTCGGAGGTGGCATGGGGGTAGGTATCCTCCTACCCCCCTTCACCCCACCGCCACTCATCGCACCCCTCGATTGTCTTCAGTCGAAACTGAAAAAAAAACCGTAAGACACTTTAGCAAATGAGCTATGGGGATTCATAAAGTTACATTTTCAGATTAAGAAATTTAAAGACGGCTACTTAATTAGGAAAGAGATGAAAAATAATTTTGACAAAAAATATTTGCAACTTCGAATTCAGAACTCTTTGTCCATAAATCTTGACTTTTTAATAACAGTGTGTACTTTGTGTGCAAAAAGCAATAAGGCCTTCTATGCCTACTGCTATTTTGTGCACTGGTTTCAGGCTTATATGAATTTTTCGATCGATATATTCAGGATAGTAATCCTACATTTTCGTAATTGAAATTCACTAAACATATACCAACAGCTACCTAACTCGAAGTTTAACCTAACGTCGCGATGGTTTCTATCGAGTATCGAGTATGTTTAGCAGGTCTTATAAGAGATCTACCGAAAAGACTGTCCATTGTCCAGCTGTCGACACTTTGGCTGATATAATGTTAAAGGGTACGGGGACCATCCAAATTACTAGACCAGTTATGCCTCCGTGGATCTCAGCTGGCTCAGAGAGGCGCGCAAGAGAAATGCATAAAATATAAGTTGCGGGATGTCAATGCTTGACCTATCGCCGCCACACCGATTAACAGTAAGGAAGAATAGGTACAGATAATTCTGGTATATTAATAGCTTTACATATACGCATATGATTCCATCGAGTATAACTCTATTATAAATCCTACTCGATAACGGCCGCAATGTCAAGGTATAATCAAACAATTTGGAACCTTACAACGTACCTACTCCAATTATCTTCCATCTAATTTTACAGGGTCTCACACTCGTATCTCGTACTCTCGGGTTTGTGGAGGGCCAGATGAATACCAAGCAGGCGTATCTTTGTACTATCGCATCGGGACTTGGTGGGCTTGAAACTCTCGTGTGTTTTATATGAAACTATGAATCCGAGAAACATCTGCGTACGAGTGATTTTGTGCATTTTTACGTCTTAGAATAGCTGGCAGGCTAATATGATTAGGGTGGCAATACCTATTTAGACTGTCTCGGTGGCTCAGTGGTTAGTGGCCCTGACAACGGGATCAAAGAGGCGTAGGTTCGAATCCCACCCAGGCCAATTATTTATGTGGTGAACATAGGTGTTTGCTCTGTGTCTGGGTGTTATTTAAGTATTATCTATGTAAGTATGTATTTAAAAATATGTATGTGTAGTATATCAGTCTCTGGCAGTTATATCATCATATCTTATATCTTAATATATATAAATCTCGTGTCACAATGTTTGTCCTCAATTGACTCCTAAACCACTTAACCGATTATAATAAAATTCGCACACCATGTGCAGTTCGATCCAACTTGAGAGATAGGATAGTTTAAATTTCAAATTATAGTCACAATTTTAATTTATTTAGCCACAGCAACGCGTGGCCGGGTCAGCTAGTCTAATATAAATTTAAAATATTTATTCAAAAAAACATTTCAATAACTATAACTACTGAAATTAAAACTACATAAATTATAAACTCATACTAAAACTTATAAAACTTAAACTAATCTAAAATACCCTCATATTTATTTATTTTTATAACAAAACATTGTTGGCCGGGTCGGCTAGTATGCAATAGTTATGACGAAATTAGTTCATTCCAGATTTATCAATTCACCATAGTTGACCGAATGAGTCTGCGACCTTATAAAGCGTCACTGCTACCGCCAAAATTTTCTTTCGTGTGATACATGTTAATTATAACAACAAAGATGTTACTTAAGTGAAGTTGTTTTAATGACAGCTAGTCTACTGAAAACCTATACCTGTACTATGCGACACGCGCCCGCGCACTAACAGTATCTTGATAAAGATCGAAATTGTACTCTAAACTCTACTTTGCGACTTGTTTAACATCATCAATTCATCTAATCTAAATACTAAGTGAGAGATTTTTTTCATTTAGTGATGCAGTTCGGCGTATCCCTAATGTTCCATTTTTGTGTCACCTACCCATCAGTCAAAGGACCTCGGCACCGCTATTGTCACGGAGCTCAAAGCATGGCTCTACTCCACACTAATAAGAACTAGGATACTATCGTGGAATCTCTAGACTAGTGCAATGTTACCATTCTCATCAGAAGAGAAGGCTTTTTGTACAGCTGCAATATGGGAATCCCACTTCGCACTCTGCAAGATGTATTTCTAGACTATATACTAGGATAATATATTATTTTACTTATCTTGAAGAACTAAAATCAAAGCAAAATAAAATTTTAAAAAGGTTTTTTTTTATTCCTTATATCGGAAAATATATATTTATTCCGTTGACTGCCTCAGGGCTCAGGGGTTAATGACCCTAACTTCTGGGTTAAAGAGGCATGGGTTCGATCCCCACCCAGGGCAAATATTTATGTGATTAACCACATATCGACGGTTGAAAGGCAATAATTACCAAGCGACATATTGGCAACTTTACACCAGAGCATTTCAAAGTTTTATTTTTTGGAAAAAAAATCATATAAAATTTTCTATTACTCATTTCTACTCGGTTCTAATAGATTATAAATGAAATTTAAAAGCTTTATGAACTGTCATTTAAAAAATATGATTTTTCTCAATAATTTAAGAGATAGTGTCGGTTAGTAAAATTTTGATCAAAATCACAAACAGGTAAAAATTACTAACCAAAAATAATTTTTTATCATAAAACATGTAAAATTAACTAAACCCCAATATTTTATTATTATATTTGAAGCAAAATGATGCATCCAGAATAAACAGATGTTTCACACATAGGTAAAATGATCGAAATAAAAAGATAAACCACTTTACTGCCAGGCAATTTCAATCATAGTCCTATTTAAATGAGGTAAGTGTAGGACAAAAAGTCCTACACTTACCTTCGAAAAAGGAACAACCTAACAAAAATTCAGGTTTGTACACTACATTAGAACTTTTGCAAAAGTTTTCAACGGATATCGTCATCACCAATTCTTAAACAGCCCCAGTTATCTACAATCACTCTCTACTGAGTATGAACCTCATCTGATGATGAATGAAAAAAAATGCTATCAAAAATATTGTCACAATAAAAACTACTTAAAATTAAAACTATAAAGTTGACATCGGTTTCTGGAAAACCTATCTAAATATTTATAATAAAAATCAACCATGTCAAATCATTACCTATTTTATTGTTAATTATTGTTTCTATTAATTTGTCGTCGTCGTTGTCTTTGCAGACATTGCACAGCTGGACTAAGGCCTCCTCTATAGATTTCCAATAAGACCGGCTGGAAACGGCTTGCTTCCAGCACGATGCTGCGGTCTTGATGAGATCTTCCGTTCATCTCGGAGGTGGACCCATAATCTAGATATCAAGACTACGCTGCGATTAGGCCCACAGTAAACGATCACGTTTCGGGAACACACAACTGTTGCAACTCTCGTCTTGAGGCACTGAGGTCTATCGGATGAAAAGACGTCATGTGGTTTTCCGAACGCTGCCTAGCCGAGTTGGATTCAGCGATTGGCCTCCTTCTTGAAGTTGGATTTACCTAGCTGGACTACTTGTCCTTCTTTTTTCCAAAGAAATATTTTATGGATACCACCCCGCCGAGGGAGCAGGGTGGTTATGTGGGAGTTCCACTGATCGGTGTACCCACTACAAACCCCGGGGATGTTGTTGCCTATGTGCTGGAGCTGCGGGGACGCGTTCGCAATCGTTCGCGGCTCCTAGGACCTTGCTCTATTTAAGGGTGGATTTTCACTCTTCTTTCCTTAAGTGGCGCGGGGAAATACCGCACGCTCTTCCTAGCGTAGCCCTCGGGCTACGCTTTTCTTGCAACGAACTCCCTCGAATTCGTTGCCCAAGCCACCTGTTACGGGGTCGAAGGAGAGCGTGGAAAATCCTCCTCCGACGCCCAGTTCTTTGGCGGCGCATCGGGAGTTCCGAAAAGTTCTCCCTTTCGCGCTCCACCGTTTCCTTTCGACACAAGCGCAACATAACTTGTTCGCAAAAGGAAACGGCCGTCTCCCACGATCTCTCACAACCAAGCATTGACTGAATCAATGCTGGAAGCAAGAGATCAGTTCCTACACTTGCGACCAGGCTTCGGCGCTCATTTGCTCATGCTGAACACTCCTCCAAAGTGTGTTACGCCAAATCCTCGTCGCAGCCGCAGTGGTGTCACTCTGTTGTCGATTCTCTTCCGGCTATGCGGCACAAGTACTTTTCGAAGCATCCATGCCCAGAAAGCACCTGCGAATGTTGCACGAGCCGGAAGATAAGTGACCCATGCGCCCTGTCCAGCCAGTCAACGAGGACGGGCTGTATAGCTTTGACGGTCCAGCTGCCAGCTGTATGCTTGGCCAGCTCTTCCTTCCACTCCTCGAGCATGCATGCAAGTGCCGGATTCTGCCCGCGTTGGCGAAGCTCCGTGCGCCACGGGTATGTTCGCATGTACCTTGTGTTTTCTGATTTTAACGATTTACTGTGTTGTCTGAAAATAAAATAATTTATTTATTTACCTCCACTTCTAAATCCCATTGAGGTGACCTAGCCAAAAGGCATGTCGCGTCACACGAAATAGTGCGATAACCTCTGACTACCCCTATGGCCATTGCGCGTTGTGGTCACTTTAGAAAAGCGACCGTTTCTCGGTTTAGGGCGTCCGTCCATATAAGCACTCCGCACAAGGCCATCGACCACACCACTCCAAGATAAAAAAGACGACTAGCGGCAATTGGTTCCCCAAGATTAGGAAGAAGGCGTTTAAGTGACCCAGCCGCACCCATTATTCGAGGAACTAACTGGGCGAAATGCTCCCAAAAGTTCCACTTTTCATCGAGGTGTAGCCCTAGATACTTCATCGTAGGCTTCACCTTAATCGATTCACTCCCTAGCGATTTCGGCGCTCGTCGAGGACTAGGAATACCAGGGCCTCTGACTTGTTTAGCGCTACTTGGAGTCCCAGTTTCACTATCCTTCTCGCCACCACCTGCACCGTTGCCATCGCAAGACTGGCAGCCTCTTCGTAGGTTCTCTACACAAACCCATGGCAGTGTATTAAATGCGTTGGCGATGTCTAGAGACACGCCACCAACACTTGACCATGAGCCACCCCCTCGTCCGAGAGGGCTTTGACACGTTTAACAGCGTCGATTGTAGACCGGCCCGCCCGGAAACCAAATTGCTCGTCGGACAAGTGTGGACCAATCCTATCAAGATACTGGATGAGGCAAGCAGCTATTACGCATTCGAACAGCTTATCCACCTCATCCATCAGTGCTATAGGGCGGTACGCGGAGGGAGAGTCCGCAGGGCGCCCATCTTTCCTCAGAAGGACTAACCTATCCGTCTTCCGTAAATTTAGGAACTGACCTGTCTCCAGACCGGCTGGACTACTTGCGGCATCGCTGGATAGACTCAAGCACAGCCCATGTCTTGACCGAATCAATGGCTATCTCAAAGTCCACATATGCTAAACACACTGAAACACACCAAATTACCAAGCTTCTATCTCGCTTCAATCTACTCGCTTTTTTCGATTTTGATGTACTTTTAACAATAGATTTAAATTAATGTAAAATATAAATTTTATAATCTAATATAAAGTCGTATCTGAAAATCTATAAATATAAAGTCATAAAATCCTAATAATGCACTTACCGAGTACACAAACAAGCTACGAGATTAAGCACTTTGCACCATGCGCTCACGCATGCGTGTTGTCTAAGCGACAGTTCGGTGAAGACGTAATCGTTATTTTGTTACCAACAGCCACTTAGAATCTGATTTACAGTGCGGATAAGTGACAAAACAAAAAAGGTGCTGCATGGATAAGGTCACTTTTAGAGAAATCTCATATCAGAAATAGTTATCTAAGTAACATAAACTTTAAAAAAAACGGCGGGTAGAAAATTACTTAACGACAAAATATATCCTGTTTTAGGCAGGTAGATATTCACTACTTCACATTTTTTAATAAATTATATTTAGGTAAAAAGTACTAAATGACAAAGAAAGTCTATTGAAGGTGTGTTAAAAAGTCTTAAATTACGAGAGAGAAAAACAACAATCAGGTAAAAATTCTTAAGTAATGCTAATTCCTGGGTACTCGCAAGGCAGAAAATACTTTATGTTTGAATGCATTATTTAGAGTCAAGGCAAAAATTACTTAGTGTAAATTATAAAAATCTAATCCTAACTATGTGAAAAATATTCATAAATCATTAAAATTTTAGTCGCTTGGACGCCGAAAACTGTGAATATGTGTCTTTTTTTAAGTTACCAAACGACAACAAACTTCGTCCTAGCGCCGTGAGAGTAAGACCAGTCGACGCAGTTTTTTTTTCTGATTTCAGTGATATATATAACTCGATATCGCCCAAACTGTCGCTTGGTAATTTTTGCCTTTCAAGCGTCGATATGTTTGCTCTGTGTTTGGGTGTTATTTAGTTACTATCTATATAAGTATGTATTTAAAAATGTGTATATGTAGTATATCAGTCTCTGGCAGCCATATCACAAGCTTTGCTTAGTTTGGGGTCAGAGGCCGTGTGTAAAATGTCCCAAAATATTTATTTATAGGTTTGCGTTTGACTACATACTGCCTGATGTTAAGCAGATATGCGGTCCGTCATTACCTAGAAGATACCTATTTACTCGGGATTTGAAGACACCCACGTTGTACTTTAGCGGGAAGATAGACCCAGGCAAAGCGCTCCACATGCTGCCTATTCGTATGAGGAATGAGGATTCAAAATGCTTGGATTTGAAATCACAGATCGCGTAATCACATCAGCTGTTCCCAAAATGTTGTCAAAGTTCATTGAACATTTTGTCGATGTTGATTTTTGTCGAGTTTTCAAGATTGGTCCCATAGTTAATTTTCGTCGTATTTATTTCGTACAATGATATCTTATGTAAGCGTATATCTATCGTCCCGGGATATAAGAAAATAAAACAAAGGAAAAGGAAAAAATGACGAAGATTTTCTTTTCCACTGATTTTGTCCTGAAACAAAAAGAGTGTTTTCTCACAAAAGTTCGAAGTCCCCATCTTTCGTTCATAATTAATTGCTCATTAGGAAGTTAATTAATTACTTCTAAGACGTTTTGCGTCATAGTAGGTATACAATTATTATTTTTCATTAATTTTGACCTGATTTTAATATATTTTTATCGGATTTTCAAAATATCTACTTCAAAGTTTTATGGTATTTTTGAGATAATAATGCCCTATGTACTTGTGTATTTCACATCTTTGAATATAATATGTAAATAAATAAATAATGTACAATTAGTGTAAATATATCTGAGTAAGTAAAGCGTTTTATAAACTTTCACGGTATTATCAGTGTTTTCACCAAATCGGATTTTAACATTTATCAGAAAAAAAACTTAACCGTATAATAGTACCCATACAGTGCCAACAATTAATTTGTAAGACGTTAAAATAGCGGAACTAAAATCCATCTTGAGGTAAAACTTGTATGCAAAGTCCGACAGTGGCTCCATCGTTCAATTCACACACAAGTTGGTCGAATCGTACAGGCCAATCCCCTCGTGCTCATAATCGCTCATTAGTGTAGGACTACCCTCATCCGTGACTGGGCATGGCATCGTCTGCTTATACCTCCTCGACTTGATTGGGCATTATGCTAGGGCTCTTATGTCTGGTGTTTGGCTGACTGGCGGGTTAGGCGGGGTGCTTCGTAAGGAGTTTATATACGTGTAAATATCGCAGGATACAAGTCTGAATGTCGACTGAATGATTAGAAAATTAGAAGCAAAGTAAGTTTTTATAAGACAGGTTACAAAGCCCAGGTATCAGAGTTTTTAAGCCGCCTGAATGCCTCTGACATGGCTACACGCTTGTTTTTTTTAAGTCACGTGGATGTTTGTTTACATGAGATCCGACTTGCGGTAGCACTCATTCAAAAATGGCAGTAACGTTTGACACGGTCAGTCTTGGGTGACCGCGGATCCAAGGCTGACCGTGTCAAACGTTACTGGACATCGAGTTTGTACAATACAGGGTTATTTCTAATCAATTAGCATCCTTCTTGAGGCTTATTCTGTACATCAAAACTAACAACTTTTGTTCTACGACTTTCGTCCAAACTAAAAAAAAAATCATCTGTTCCATACATTTTGTCGCGACTAAACTATATTTTTCTATGGAACAACAAAAATTTTTTTTGAGTTTTGACAAAAGTCGTAGAACAACAGTTTTTAGTTTTGATGCACAGAAATAACCCCTAAAAGGATGCTAATTGATTAGAAATAACCCTGTATACATGGCAATAACTAGATGCGAGGTCATCCAACTAATCGTTATGAAACTACAATTATAGATTAATACTAAGTGTTTTAAAACAATAATGCTAAACTAAACGTGGCATACTCTTTAACTTGATATCTGAGTCACAATATCGATTACTTAAATGCCATCTACAGATAACCAGAATCAGAACATTTACTTATTTGCACCAACAAGAGAGTATTAAAATATAGAACTTAATATACATGCTTACGTCTATCTATATATATGATACATCTGAAAATGACATCTGTCATTAAGTTATTCAAACTAAAAAATGTTATGTCCTGATAAAGCCGTAAGTTATATTCAACGGAATGAAAATTCAAGATTTTAAACAATTCAACTTTATGAGCCCTGAAAGCGAATTGTTCTACAGTAAAACTACCGGGAAAATTTTGTCCCAGTAGTTCTACGGTAGGACTACCGGTATTTTTTTCCCGGTAGTTCTACTAGTAGAATTTACAGGAACGACCCTACTTGACGACCCTGTTTTATGGGGTGTAGCAAAACAAGGTAAATTATAAGCTAAATTTAAATCTAATTTATAATTCATGTTATATTACGAGTATGACAGTTTATCCGCGTGATACGGAACGTTTTTACTTGTTTCAATATCGTCAAACCTATCGACCGTCACTTGACACGTTATTATACTGGCAACTCTATATTTATATAGTTAGGTTGGTAGTACGTTATCTTGTCTATGTCTTTGTGTAATAACAGCTGATTGAACATCAAATCGATGAATAATCGAGAATATACCAAGTAGTAATTTTCATAAACTTTTGTGATGTGATAAATGGGTTATAATGCATATCTTTTGGTTTTTGGGATTGTAATTTCAGTGTATATATACATACATACGTTATTTATTTATGCGTAAACTCAGGTATAGTATTTTATCAACAATATTATCTTATCATTGGGTTGAGTCAGGTAAACCATAAATTATACGTAGTTTTTTTTATATATTTTGACTATGGACACTATAGCGTGGTTTATACACGAGACTTGCTATTTGCCATAAATACATTCGTGAGTAACACATGTGTTATGTTTGAAATAAAATGTATATTTCATCCTTTTCTATTCAATATAAACAGATTAAGATTGGTCGAAGTGAAGAAATCGTATTTTTTATGTTAACATAATTTATTATAATTACAGATTAACGGGAAATATGGGCCGATTCCTATTGCAGCAGCCAGAAGCTTTGGAAAGATTGGTGACACTCAAAATTGGAGAATGGGTTGTATTACAAGTAGAAAAGCTAATGTGTATACCACAAGAAAATAGAGATTTGCTCTCTGTACAGATTGGAAGTATCCAACATCATCTACAGACTAACGTGCCAGAGACATTTCATGATAAATTAGTAACAGAAACAATACGAGCGTTAGCAAAAATGATGGAAAATACTGAAGATATTTCAAAACTGACAAATATAATTGAGCCAATCATAGAATACCTGTTCTCTAAATACGTAACTAAACTGCATCTCAATCAAACACATCTGATACATGCACAAATGTATGAAACAGCAATTACCAAACCGTATGTGCTTACTAGAGTTACTACATTAGAAATTGACAACTTCAAGTATGATATTAATCTGCTCCTAAAAGAATTACACGGTCTTAAAGTATTTAAATACCAGAATAACTGCAAAGATGATGTACTAAATTGCTTAGTAGATTACTGTAAATTAATCGAAGAAATAGATATATCTTACTCAAAGAAAGTAAAAAACAAAAGCATGGAAATTTTGATACAACTACCTAATTTGAAAAGCGTTACAATTTTCAAAACATCTGTGTCTCAGAAAGGAGTAATGACTCTTCTTTTATCTTGTAAAAATATTGAACATATCGGTATAGATGTAGATACATCAGGTGAAAATCTAATAGCGAATACTTTAAGAAACATAGCAACATCAAAAGACAATGTCGGGAGAACTTTTAAATTGAAATATTTTAGTAATGTTTCATCCCGTTCACCAGTGCATTTGGAATCAGTTATCCGTATGTGTCCATTGCTTGAAGAAATTACTATTTTCTGCCCTCAGTATAATTACAAAGACTATTTGGTGCATCTTAATCATTTACTACATTTGCGTAATTTGAAACTGCATAACTTTTCTTTTTATACAGATTGTGTGAAAGACGTGTTACAGAATATAGGATTGAATTTAGTGGAATTGTGCCTTGTAGGAATGGAAATAGATTTAAAGGCATTGATTTGTGTTTTTGAAATGTGTTTAAATTTGGAATCATTGTCAATATGTTTTAAACAAAGTCAAAATAGTTTTAAGCAAATATCAGTACGAGGTTTGTTACGATCGTTTCTTGCTTTTGTAGAATCTGATGTTAAAATGTTGCCTTTAAGTAATCTGAAAACGTTATCTTTGACTGGTGATCAGCCATCAGAAAAAGAGCTATTATTTCTCCTCTCAAATTGTCCAAATGTTGAATACGTTTTTGTGGAGTTCTGGATTGTGTTAGCTGATAATATTCTTCTGAAAGTTCTAGATATAAATCCATTGCGTTGTTTGAAGAAATTGAGAGTTTGGGATAGTAAGTTGACAAAAAGTATAGACAGGTTGGTCCAAAATTGTACTGGACTAGAAGTGGAATATTTAAATCGAAATCATTTGATACCTTTATAGAACTCGATTCTAGTCTCAGTATGGTTTTTATATAACTTTACACTATACCAAAAGTCTGGGAATAAAATCTGGCAAATATTAAGATGAAGTGGAGGAGAGGAAACCTAGAAAAACCTAAATATAAACTAGAATAAAATATTAATAATGAAGGAAGATTTTTAATAAAATAAAAACACGACATGAAACACCGTTTCGAATATTTCCGGAGGATCAAGACAAAACCTAATAAAATTACATACAGCTCTGCTAAGCGTAAATCGCCAGATCGTACGGATATGTAGGGCTGTCGCGCAACTTAATTATTTCCCAAAAAAGAACCGATTTCCACAACAAAGTCACTCTTTGAAAAGCTAGTTTATGTACGTACGACCTTGTTCATTTTAAATTTCAAAACTGTAAGAATAATTGACCATACATGAGGTTATTTTGCAAGGTACAAGGACTTCCAGAGGTATACAAAAGTTCAACTGAGTGTCTGTCCCATTCAAATAGGTAATTGACTTTTTACAAAATGTATGGAACAGCTGTTTTCGGGATTGGACCCGTAATAAAAGTTCAACGTAATATGACATATCTTTAAATTTCGTTTTTTTTTTGCATATAAATTTCTTGTAAAAGCAATCAAGTTTTTACTCACTTTCTTCTCCTCTCTCTTCTCCTGAAAACTTTCTCCTTAAATCACGAATTTTGTTCATTTTAATGAAGCGTGCCTAGTGCTTACTTACCCACGGTATCTGAAATATTTTCAGAGTTGATGGTCATGAATCTACATGTTACTTATCACTTTGTCAAAGTTATCATTGTAGTTTCTCCATCCATCAGCCGTAGGACGTCCACTGCTGAACATGGACTTCCCCTATGGATTTCCAATAAGCCCAGTTGGAAGAGGCCTGCATCCAGCGCGTTCCTGTGATATTTATTATATCGTCAGTCTACCTAGTCTGTGGATGTCCTACGCTGCGCTTGCTGGTCCGTGGTCTCCATTTGAGAACTTTACGGCCCCTACGGTCATCCGTTCTTCCAACTATGTGCCCTGCCCATTGCCACTTCAACTTGATAATCCGCTAGGCTATGTCGGTAACTTTTGTTTGTCTGCGGATCTCCTCGTTTCTGATTCGATCCCGCAGAGAGACACCGAGCATAGCCCGAGCATAGCCCTCTCCATAGCACGTTGGGCTACCTTGAGCTTATTCATAAAGCCCACATTAAAAGACCACGTTTCAGTACCATATGTATTGTAGTTTTTATTTTTCGTTTTTCTTTGTAAGTGGCGCCCCTAACCTTCCGGACGCTAAGCAGAAATATTAATTAGCAAGCAGACAGCGACGGAATGTTCATTCATTGGATTTTTATTTTCATAGCCAAAGCAATGGAGACGCTTTGTTTGCTAAAATTATTTAGGATGCTTGCTGTGCTTTTGTGATACTCCGCCAAAATCTGGCTTTTGTTGAGCGAACAATACCGTGTTTCGGAAATAAATACGTCTGAGCTTTGTAATTATTTTAAGGCCAATAATTAATAGGTCATAATAATGTAGATAATTATAGAAACATTTGTTCAAACAAAGTCCTAATGTTTTACAGGTCAACCTGTAAAGTGTTAGGCTAAGGACTCACGGAGCGGTTTTCACCCGCGCCCGCTGCGGTGGCGGAATGGAGTTTTATTTTCAAAACTCACGAGACCGGAGTTTTGTGCGGTTACGAAGCCGTCGCGGTTGCGATTATCGCTCGCAATCTTGGTGGTTGATTATTGCAAGACGGGCGGTTAAACGATCAGTTGAGTTCCAGACCTTCATGGATACACACCAGAAACGAGCTGCTGCGTTATACTTACATCACAGAAGAATTTAAAAAGAAGGCCTAAAAGGTTCTGGATACATCCACTGATTGCGTAAAGAGATCGTTATGGATTATTTGTTACTCTGATTAATGAGTTGAAGAAGGATGAAGAAAAGTTCTTTAGTTATTTTCGAATGTCCTATTTAGAACTTTTAAGAAAAGAGAATCTGCTTTTTAAAAAACAACATACTAATATGCGAGATCCCATATCACCAGAGGCTCACTGCGGTCGCCCGCCAACTGATAGCAGAGCGCGCGGTTGCAACCGGCGGCGGGCGCGGGTGAAAACCGCTCCGTGAGTCCTTACCCTTAAACTTGTACTGGCAATTTAAATATTGGAAATTTATTAGGAAAACGATAATGATGATAACAATTACAACAGATCTTTGTTTAAACGGTTTTTGATTTTCACTGGCTTTTTAGTTTTAAGACAAGGGTACACTTGGTTTCCTAGATAATCATTTTATTTTATTTTTTGCAAAAAATGGCATGACCGACGTCAAACGTGTACAGAATTCGCGAATATTTCGCACGGGTCGATGTAGAATTTTTCACATTATAGTTGATTTATCAAAAATGACTCAGCCGATTTCGATAAAATTTAAACGGAACCAATTTTGAAGTATACTCTTACCAATTAATAAAGAATTATCGAAATTGGACTACTACGTAAAAAGTTATGCGTGGTTATACTTAAAAAAAAATACGCTTCGAATTGAGAACCTCTTCCGTTTCGTCGGTCAAAAATAAATAAAATGTAATGTTGAACTTTTTAAAAAATAATTGTATTTAAATCATTGAACTGACACAAATATATTTGATTTAAATTATCGACACTCATTTTATGGCAATTTCTAGAAATATTGTCTTTTTGTGTTTCAATAAAAAATTAAATGTGAGATCCAATTTTGTTTTAGCAAAACCTACGCAACAAATCGGAGAAATAAGATGAAAATTCAATCAATTGGCAAGACAAAGCTTTATACGTATAAGATTTCAATATCCAACTGAAACGAGGCTAGAGCTAGACTTGGAATGGTATTCTCATTTTCAGTAAGGTCGTACTCAAGACCGGGGTGAGGGGCAGTCCTTTAAAGGTCTCATAGTGACTAGTGAGTATTATGAAAAAAAAAATAGAACATAATTTTAACACAAAAAAAAATAAGTAGTAAAGTTATTTACTTGTAACGTCAAATTAATGAAAACTTTGGGTTAGCTATAATTAACTGTATGTATTAAATGTAATAGCTCTGAATTGTTATAAAGTTTTAGTTAGTAAATAAAACATGTAATAATAAATAAATAAATATTATTAGGGGACATCTTACACACGGTCTCTGATCCCAAGCTAAGCAAAGCTTGTGCTATGACTGCCAGAGACTGATATACTACATATACATATTTTTAAACACATACCTACTTACATATATACATAATAACTAAATAACACACAGACACAATATTTGCCCTGGGTGGCAATCGAACCCACGCCTCTTTGACCCAGGAGTCAGGGTCAGTAACCACTGAGCCACCGAGGCAGTCCAATGTACTTAGTGTTTTTTATTCTTACTAATAAAAATGTATTATCCTATTTTCAGAGTTCATATGAGTAGGTATATAGACAACAACCTAATGTATTTTAAAGGACTTGAAACACATATACCTAGATTATGGTTGGTTCTGGTTCGGAGGACTCGACCTTCTAAAGTATTCTTGCTAGCTTAAGATGCGACCACGAAATGCCACGAAAAGGACTCTCTTCGACGTGTGAAAAAGCGAAAGATATTTACTATGCCATAACACGTTCTATCTCGTTCTGACACGTCGAACGGAATAGTTTTGTGGTGCGCATCGGCGCATCCTAGCTCGGCTGGATCCGACCCTGGTGTTCAGTCAATGAAATTGCATCTAATTCCCGACCAATCTCTCTGCTCCTTTGAGCTGGAGAAAAGAAGATGAATAATGAGCCAATATTCAAGATAATGGATTATATTGATCCAGTTTACTTGAAAGGAGTTATATCCAAACTACGAGTTCATACCGCCTGCTCGAAAATGACCTATTATACAGGTTATTTGTAATCATTTATGTAGCATCACTTTAGGGGCTTATTCTGTACATGAAAACTAACAACTTTTATTCCGCGACTATTGTCAAAAAAAAATTTGTCCTTCCATAGAAAAATATCGTTGGTAAAAATATATATGTTTGCTCTGTGTCTGGGTGTTATTTAGTGATTATCTAAATAAACATTTATTTAAAAATATGCATAATTATGTAGTATATCAGTCTCTGGCAGCCATATCACAAGCTTTGCTTAGTTTGGGGTCAGAGACCGTGAGTAAGATGTCCCCAAATATTTAAATTAGCATCATTTTAGAAGCTTATTCTTGTTATTATATCGTTCAACCGCGGCAAAATGTATGGACCAACTGTTTTTTTTTTTTAGTTTTGACAAAAGTCGCAGAGCTTAAGTTGTTGGTTTTGATGAAATGAAATAATCCTGTATAACTGCGAGTATATTTAGCAAAGCAAAGTTTTTTTTATTATTCTTGCATAGGTATTTCCCAATGAAGTTACGAGATAGTCTTCTTAATTTCAGGGTTAGTCCCATATAGATGAGCAAAATAGTATCCTATATCATATTATATTATTATGTCTGTGTGTATTTTACCTCGAATAGAATTACACCCATATAGAGGTATCTCGAATAAAATACCAGTTGTTACATACAATATTTTTTTTTTGCAAAAAATAGCATGACCGACTTCAACCCTGTACAGAATTCGCTAATATTTCGCACGGATCGATGTAACATTTTTCTCAATATTCTTATTTAATCGAAAATGGCTCTGTCGATTTCGATAAAATTTAAAATATTACCAATTTCGAAGTATACTTTTTCCAATTAAATAAGAATTATCGAAATCGGACCACTAGAAAAAGTTATGCGTGGTTATACATAAAAAAATATACGCGTGTAATCGAGCACATCCTTCGTTACGTCGGTCAAAAAGTTCAATGACTCGACAAAATACATGGAACAGCTGATTTTATTCCAAAATTTCGCAGTTGGCCCTACAGTAAAAATTGGTTATATTTTGACCATATTTGTGCCTGAACTTTGCAAAATTACTCCTAGTAGGGTAAGTCCAGGTTTACACGTAAATTGAAACTACAGCTGTTTCCGTATGGCTCTATACATTTTTGTCCAGCGCCCCTGGCGGAAACGAGAAAGAACTAACCAAAATGAATGGAGCCACACGCGAACGCGAAAGTTTAAGTAAACTGCACAAAACCTGGACTAAGGGCTCTGATCTTGCTACAAACGATACCAAACGATACGATACCAAAATACTTCGAAAATACAGAATACGATCTTCTCGAGATTGTTCTACCTATAGAAAGAAAATTACAAACCGTATATTTTACGATACCAAAGCTCCCAAGGAACAGGAAAATTGGTGTCGGAAAAATGTTAATTCGTAAACGAAAATCACGTTTTACGAAGTACCTCCCATTTAACCTTGGGGCGGGCGCGCTATAAATAAACCTTTTACCCGAAACGTTCCTTAATATTTTTGGAAATATGAATCTGTACAAGAAAGATTTATGAAAGTGTTGTAATATTTTTAGTTTTTGAACGTGCTTTGAGCTTTGTTTTTAAGCCGTATAGAGATAAAATAATAACTAATAGGACAGAGATACCAGAAGGATATACAGGGTTATTTTTAATCAATTAGCATCCTCTTATTGTACAGAATAAGCCCCTTATTCTGTACATCAAAACTAACAACTTTTGTTTTGCGACTTTTGTCAAAACTCAAAAAAAATTTTTGTTGTTCCATAGAAATATACACTAAAATGTATGGAACAGCTGATTTTTTTTTGAGTTTTGACTAAAGTTGCAGAACAAAAGTTGTTAGTTTTGATGTACATAATAAGCCCCTAAAATGATGCTAATTGATTAGAAATAACACTGTATATATTATTTTCCCTACAAAGGTATTATAATATCTATATTTCTAAAACATGTCTTAAATATCACGTTCTTCAGTAAGATATATCAATAAATTAACTTTGCTTCAAGTGCTCACAACTTTTACTGAGGCAATAAATACCTGAATAATATCGTGACTCAAAAACGACACAGCAGCGAAGCTTCAAAGATCAAATCTCATATCTCAGCAGCCTTCTCTCATAAAGTCCAGCTTCGTTACTTCACAACTCAGTCCATTCATAAAGAAATCATTCACAAATACGAATTTAACTGTTTGACTAAGTCGCCGATGTTTCGCCTTAAACAGGAAACTTACAATGTTGCAGTTTGCTGCTAATTCGACGTATGGACATTAAGTGTCGACGTCCGTAAGCTGTGTTTGGTGTTGGAAACTTTAGGGAAGTAGAGTTGGGTTTTGTGCTAGGTTAGAACTTAGATCAAACGTGTTGATGATTTGTTCTTTGTAAATATGATACTTATTATACATACCTACTTCAAGTATTTTATACCTAGTAAAAAATAGCTTGATACTCGAGAAATTGACATTGACATACGCGTAATGACTGACGCACATCTAGTACCATACTTTTTTAGTCAATATGTTCGGTACAAAGTTTTACTTCATGGTCGAGATTCACGAACATGAAGTACAATATTGTGACCAGAACATTTTGACTATAAAAATTATGGTACTAGATGTGCGTGAGTTATTACGCGTATGTCAATGTCTCGCGTATCAAGCTATTTTTTGACCGACGAACTATACAATTCGACGCGTATTTTTTTTTTATGTATAACCACGCATAACTCTTTTCATAGTAGTCTGATTTCAATAATTCTTCCTTTGTTGGAAACAGTATACTTCGAAATTGGTCCCGTTTAAATTTTATCGAAATCGGCTTAGCCATTTTTGATTACTCAACAATGTTGTGAAAAATGCTACATCGATCCGTGCATAATATTTGCGTTCTAGCGATGCGCCCCGGCTTCGCACATATATAAAAACATTTCTCTTGAATTACTCTATCTATTAAAACAAACTACATCAAAATCCGTTGCGTAGTTTTAAAGAAATAAGCATACATGGGGACAAACAGCGGGAAGCGACTTTGTTTTATACTACGTAATTATTCTGTACACGGGTGAAGTCGGTCATGCTATTTTTTGCAAAAAATAATTATTAGAAGGTATAGTAGCCAATCTGTCATCTGCAATAACAAGTAGGTACATACTATGGGCCGGACTATGAAAAAGAATCTATACGCAGCTAAATCGGAAATTGTATAAACTAATGTGGTGCTTTTTTATACTATATATAACGGGACTAAACTCACGTGTAGGGATAGTCGTAACGACTATAGTTTCGGTCGCATTCGGCGACCTTTCTCAAGTTGGCGAGTGCTAGCACGCGGAGCCGTCTCGCAATGCACTGCGGGCTGCGGCGCGTAGCGCTCGCGATGACAGCGGTTGCGGTGGTGGGGCGGGGGCGGGTAGAGAGGATTGTTGTGTCGGCGCGCACTGAAGATCCTCTTCGTCGGTATCTTGGTATACATCGGGGATACTCCAGCACACTGAGCTCACTATGTCTCCACCAGTTCCACTTGACCTCGGTTCCACGGACACTGATAAATAGAGCACTAAAATTGTGTAATTTTGAATACCTGGATACTGAGCTCGAACATATTAAAAGTGTGCTGAGCAGTAATGGTTACAAGTGGAAACAGAGCTGGCGGTTGGCAAACGCTTCTCCGAGGACACGTCCGTCATCGGTTGAGAGAGTAGCAACTTATTTGCCATATATTAAAGGAGTGACGGACAGAATTGGAAATTTATTACGCCGAAGGTATAGCATTAAAACCATCTTCCGTCCTCCGGGACAACTAAGATAATTGCTACGTTCTCCTAAGGATAGAGACCCTTTGGGTGTCCCCGGTGTCTACATGATCCCGTGCGATTGCGGGAAGTGTTACGTCGGAGAGACAAGAAGAAATGTTTCTACCAGGCTCACGGAGCATATACGTTCAATGAAGAACTTGGATAGGAACGGTTCCGCGGTGGTAGAACACACTCTCGATTCCGATGCGCAGCACTTTATCAGATTTGACAGAGCGAAGGTGCTAGCGCGAGAGAAGTTTTTCGTACCCCGTAAAGTTAGGGAGGCTATCGAGATTAGCAGACGCCCTAACTTCAATAGAGACGGGGGATGGATACTGCCACCGACGTGGAAACCGTGTCTTCAAGGAACCAAGAGACTTAACCGTGGAACTGGTGGAGACATAGTGAGCTCAGTGTGCTGGAGTATCCCCGATGTATACCAGGATACCGACGAAGAGGATCTTCAGTGCGCGCCGACACAACAATCCTCTCTACCCGCCCCTGCCCCACCACCGCAACCGCTGTCATCGCGAGCGCTACGCGCCGCAGCCCGCAGTGCATTGCGAGACGGCTCCGCGTGCTAGCACTCGCCAACTTGAGAAAGGTCGCCGAATGCGACCGAAACTATAGTCGTTACGACTATCCCTACACGTGAGTTTAGTCCCGTTATATATAGTATAAAATGTGTGAAAACCACGTAAATTTTCATAGTATAATGTGGTGCTATGAAAAAAAAAACCGGACAAGTGCGAGTCAGGCTCGCACATCGAACGTTCCGTACAAACACGTTGTTAAAATAATTAAAAACCAGTTTTAGCATGTGCTAATGAAGTTCTTTTAATTGATACCTTACATGATACGATTTTGAACTTTGAATTTTGAACCCATATTTTGTGAATTTTGAGGGCCTATTTTTTGTGATTTAAATAAAAATGACAATAAATACAACAAATAGACAATGCTCTTCGCCAAATTTCATAGTTATATGTCAACAGGAAGTATCCTGTAGGTTTTGATTTTTGTGAGTGTCGAAATATGCGGTTTTTTACGACATAAACGGCTCTAACTTTTTTAAACAATAACTGAGAAGTTTTCTTTTACACAACTGCAAGATACCATAGATACAGATACCAATATACCACAACTGCAAGATACCATAGATACGGACAGACGGACAGACGGACAGACGGACAGACGGACAGACGGACAGACGGACAGACGGACAGACGGACAGACGGACAGACGGACAGACGGACAGACGGACAGACGGACAGACGGACAGACGGACAGACGGACAGACGGACAGACGGACAGACGGACAGACGGACAGACGGACAGACGGACAGACGGACAGACGGACAGACGGACAGACGGACAGACGGACAGACGGACAGACGGACAGACGGACAGACGGACAGACGGACAGACGGACAGACGGACAGACGGACAGACGGACAGACGGACAGACGGACAACAAAGTGATCCTATAAGGTTTCCGTATTTTTCGTTTGAGGTACGGAACCCTAAAAAAGTGTAAAATCAAAAACCCCTGTCGGAAAACTCTGATCTTTTCGAAACAACTGTAAATCATTTTGATCACACCATCTAAAATAAAATAAAAAAACCGGACAAGTGCGAGTCAGGCTCGCTCACCGAGGGTACCGTACAAATCCTGAAAATCGGGAACTAAGTTTAGTTGGAACCTTAGGGCGAAGCTGGTCATCGATTGTTAACGCGAAAGTACTACATGGCGTTAGTACTTTAAAACGCACCAAAAGGTCAAAATTAATGATTTTATTTTTACAATTTTCATTATAAATGGAAAGTCAGATGTCGTAAAAAGAATTAAAACTTGTTTTATTCTCGTGCTAATAAAGTTTTTTCATATGATAAGTACATGATACTTACGATTATCTCCCTTTAAAACTTGGACCCTTTATTATTACTTTGTAGGTTTTGATTCCCTTGTGATTGTCGAAATATTCAGATTTTATGACTTAAACGGCTCTAACTTTTTTCATGATAACCGAGAAGTTCAATATTTCACAACTGTAAGAAACCATAGATTTGCGTATACTTATAGGTTTAATTTCAACTCAATATATTTACGCGTTCTCGAGATGGAAGGTGACACACAGAAGGACGGACAGACAGACAAACCAGTGTTTCTATCGAGAGAACATATTGAAGTATTGTTTAGATTTATTATCAGTTTAATAAAGTTCACTATTGAGTATGGAGCCACACAATTTTTGCGCTATACCTACCCTTACCCCGCTGTACTGTCTGTGGGAGCACTATTTTGTACCTTATAAAAATACACCCATGACAGGTGTATTCCTTAATTATGATCTGGGTATAGGCCGAATCAAACTTAATGGCGTCAGTGAACACGAAGAGAGTAGCTAATTCATAAGTCAGCGATGATGACAAGTGGGGATTGGCGCAGCTTGTCATTCACTTTACAGACGTCGCATCGGTTTTATTTTGCGATTTCGTAGTTGGTTGCCACAGTATACTAAGCGCCACACAAATCGACGGATGAGAAGTTAGCCGCAGATGACATTTCACCGTGATTAGCTAATTATTGCGCATGTGTGCACAATGCCTATACAAATGGCGAAGTAGTGAGCTCGGGCATAGGGAGCGCGCAGGATGCATGATGTTGGCGGGCGGGTGTGCCCCGGCGTCTCGTCTCTCTGGCTCCCGCGCTAACCTATATTTCGGCTTTTGCGCAGAACGCTGCGCATGACTTCCCATCCGCCGATTTGTGTGGCGCTTAGTATAAAAGCTGTTCATTATTAGTTCATCATCATAGTACAAATGTTGTTAGTTTTGATGTACAGAATAAGTCCCTAAAAGGATGCTAATTACTTAGAAATAACCCTGTATCCATCTGAAAATTTCTGTACTTTTCAAAGAAACATCTTAATTTATGATGTTACATTATAAAATTAATACATCCAGTTCTAAGCCCTGTTAAATAAATATATTGTATATCTAGTTTCAAAATTCGATATAATATATTATGTAAGTAGTTTCGATACAATATTTTGATATAGGTATGTATAATATGTAATTATTTTTCGCTAAAAATAGCACCACCGACTTCCGCCGTGTACAAAATTCAAACAGTTTGCACAAATCGTTGTGTCGTCCGTGTAGGTTGATTTATCGGAAACGGCTCAGCCGATTTCGATAAAATAATAAAATTTAAATGAGATCACCTAGGGAGTATACCTACCCTTTAAAAAAAGGGGGTTTTTAAATCTGTTAAATAATATATACACATGAACATGGTACCTCCTCTTTTTTGGAAGTCGGTAAAAAGCGATATCACCCATTACCCGCTCCTACTAGGTTAGCATACGACCACTAAAAAGAGTTTTATTGAACTGTGAAACTTATTCTGACACGTCGATAGAATTATTTCGTGGTCTGTATGCTAGTGATGCTACAATAACACACATACACGCTAAGCCTTTGCTCGTCTCGCTCACCATATGTATAAAAAACCGGCCTCACTTGAGTCACATATTCTGTCTTGTTTTTTATTTGGTCTGTCTTATTCTGACACGTCGATAGAATTATTTTGTGGTCCGTATGCTAGCCGGGTAAGTAAGTATGACCACTACGACAGCGCCTGCCTACTGCCACATACCATTTCCCAATGTAGGCGTCTCGAGTCGAGACGACGACTGCGCGCAGCCGCAGTTTGACCGAGACTGAGTGATGCGCCGGGACTGGCAGCTTATGCGTCGTATGACACTCGTATCACGAGATGTACTCGTGACTGTGTGGAGCGTCGTGCGCCGTACTTTAATTATATTTTTACATTTCTCGTCATTGATCGAAAATTAAACATCCTAAAAATAAGTAATAACCTGTTTTAGCTTGTGCTTTAAAAGATCTTTCATATGATACCCCACATGATACAATTAATTAATTTTTAAATTATAGCTTACTTTTTTTGCATTGAGGTTTGAGGCCCTATTTTTTTGTGATTAAATAGAAATGTACAGTTTTCTAATTTATTCCTATATGTGTACTCTAAGACAATGGTCCTTGCCAAATTTTATAGTTCTAGGTCAACGGGTATTACCCTATAGGTTTTGATTTTTGTGAGTGTCGAAATATGCGGTTTTTACGACATAAACGGCTCTAACTTTTTTCTAAAATAACTGAGGAGTATAGTTTTTTCACAACTGCAAGATACCGTAGATATACGTATACAGTTTAAATTTCAACTCGTTAACTTTACGCGTTCTCGAGATAAAAGGTCTTGACAGACACACAGACGGACAGACGGACAACAAAGTGATCCTATAAGGGTTCCGTTTTTTCCTTTTGAGGTACGGAACCCTAAAAAGTAAGTAAGTTCGTATGGGCCAGTTGGCTAGCCCTGGTGTCAGAGTTTTTAAGTCGCCTAAAAGGCTCTGACATGGCTAAACGGTTAAAACAACTGGCGTCTACAATTTAACGGGTCATCCGAGCCACGGTAGCGCCCAGATGTAAATGTCGCCCGCGGTCACCCATCCGAAAACTAACCGTGCTGAACGTTGCTTAAATATCGATGATCGCTAACGAACACTTAGTCAAACTAAGCTGTGAGCGCCACGCTAAAAAATTATTAAAATAAAACAATTGAACCTGATTTCCTAACTATTTCGTTAACCGATTCTCATGCATTTTCTTATTTTATTAGAAAAGTTTCGCGAAATGATGAATTTTACTTATACTTAGTAATTTTTAAAGCCGTGGTGGTCTAGTGGTAGTGACACACCACTGGCTTTTCGGCGAAGAAAAACATCGTGAGTAAAAGAAATTCGATGCCGTACGTGAATCCACCAACCCGCACTGGGCCAGCGTGGTGGATATGGCCCTATCACCCTTCGTGGGTAGGCCTACGTTCTGCAGTGAACTATCAAAAAAGTCTGGTACTATACCTACAGTAATTTTAGGCCGATCTAGAAAACTTATAATACGCCACACAGACTGTGTGGCGTTTTATAAGTTTTTTTTTTAAACTGTGTGGCGTTTATTAGTGTGTGACACAGTGCCTATTAGAACTAAATAAAAATTTTAAACAATTAAAAGTTCTATATATGTAAGTTCTTTAATTTGGGAGGATGAAATTGATTGTATCGTATTTGCCAAAAATAACTATCCTATTACGTTTTTAGGCATTTCATAGAATAATTTTGCCTCCGGTGTCAGTCCCCGCCACCCAAGATGTGTGAACTATTTGATTGGCTCCGCTGCTGTACTAACTTTACGGCGCGGTCGTTTACAGCCAACTTCAAGAAACAACGTTCAGTACTCGCCTAGTTGTGTTGTTACTTTACTTTGAAAATACAAAAATAAACTAAATTAGGGTTGCAGTATTTTAAATTTTCATGGAGCGCCATGTAGCGTTCCGGCTTAGATCACTTTTAAGTCTTTTTCAGAGATTTCTCAAATGTGAACCCTGATATCAGTAAATATAGTTTTATCTCATAATGATACATTTTTGTCGTAATCATATTTATTCATAAGTCGTATTTACAAATAGTCTCTCTAAATTATTATGTTGTGTGGTTTTTAAGTTCTTGTATTTTTTTTGTCGTAAGAAAACGATTCAAATTATATTTAATGTAGAAAACAATAATAGAAATAGTTCTTACCAAGGTAATTTATATCCATCTAACTGGACATAGGCTCCCTTATGGATCTCCCCAATCCCAATAAGACCGGTTGATAGCGGCTTGCATCCAGCGCGATCTTGCGGTCTTAATGAGGTCATCCGTCCATCTTGTGGGTGGACGTCCTACGATGCGCTTGCCGGTGCGTGGTCTCCACTTGAGAACTTTTTGACCCCATCGGTCATCGGTCCAACGTGCTATATATGCCCTCTCCACCTAGGTAATTGGGTAATAACCCTGGCCCTAGGCAATTTACTAAGAGAATATCAAATTAAGTAATACTTTTTTAAATAAAAAAAAATATAAACATTTCTGCTTTTCGTTAAAGCTACAAGTATATCGATAGTTCAACATAGTAAAATACCTATAGTATAAACTTTTACGATGAAACCTGATCTCAACTATATTTCTCATTACATTTAATACGCTACAATATTTATTGATCACTATAAAACTTGCCATTTGCTTAATTTGTAGCTCCAAGCACCGCGTTTTGCTAAAACTCTACAATAAAGCCCACACACCACTAAAATGGATTGAAGCGGAGATAGGGAGATTAATGTAAATCGAAAGTTCAAGTTCAAAAAAATATCATATTTAATTAGCGAGAAACAAAGAACAATCTTAAACCGAGTTTTTGTTTGTTTTTTTCAACTTCCAAAAAAGAGGAGGTACTGTGTTCGTCTGTCCCTATGTAATGTTTTTGTGTATGTTCATTGATATTTTCGCCAATTGTGAACTGATTAAAAAAATCTTCTTTGTTTCAAAGGGGCAGGTATAAATACTCTCAAGGTGGTTCCATTTATCGAAATCGGCTGAGTTTTTTTTTCCTGTAAATCAACAATAATGTACATGGATGTCACATCGATTCGTACAAAATATTCGAATTCTGTAGGTACACAGCGGAAGTCGCTAGTGCAATTTTTTTTTAGAAAATTTTATTATTCTTCCCAAAGCAATTATAGAAATATAAGCAATGCGCTAACATCTTCGACTATAAGTTTTTCAAAATGGGTCAGCCGGTAAAACGGACGCAATAGGTTATTTGACTAGTTTTTGGAAATCGTTTTAAATTATTCGTTAGTACATAATAAACATACTACATTTATATTTCCGAGAGATCTACTGAATTAACAATGAAAATCAAGTGTTAAAGATTTGATATTCAAGATCCCGCCAAAATGACATTCTGTAATGGCGCTGGTCTGTGACGTCACACACTAGTAAATAACGTTAGTTAATACTAGTAAATACGCTAGTTCACATCTAAAAATTGACAAAAAATACATTAAAGTAACTTACAGATCCGAAAATATTACTCCGAAAACACAAAACACAAATTACACGAACAACAGTCAATCGAGAAATTCTTGCTTACTAGCAGGTGACGTCACCAGATTTGCCGCCCTTCTTAGAGCGTTTACGTCACAGATAAAATATCAAAAAAATATTGTATTTTATTTCGTGTGATTTGCGAAAATTAGACATATTTTAGTTTAAATAAAGTGAAATATGTCTTTTTCAGCTATTATCTTTAAGGATTACCACAATAAATGGTATATTTTAAATGTTGTTAAATAGTCTATTCAATTCAGTGCCTGTTTTTAGTGATAAGATGTTATTAACAATAAAATTTAATGTTGGATAGTGAAATTTTAAGTTATAATTTGACAAAATAAATCATATGTTTGGGGTTCGAGCAAAGCGGCCATATTTAGACCCATAGCTCCGCAAATCTCGGCTCCATTTGGGTGGAGTATTGGCCTAAACTTCCCGCTTAAACTATGGAATAACTAACTCTATATCAAGGGCATAGAGTTGAAAAAATCAACGCTTTATGCTGTAAAGGACTCTACATGTAGAGTAAATAAATCCCCCTGCTATTTGCTTAGGGTCGTCAATAAGCCGGCGTTTGTTTAAAAATCAACATAGTCTGGCAAACGTGCGTCGGCATTATTGCATTGAGTGTAAATAAACATGGCGTAAAATTAATAAAAGTCTTTATGCATGTCATCATCATCGTCATACTCTTCGTAGGACGTTCACTGATGTTATATTTAGCCTTCCTATTAGATTGGAAATCTAATAGGAAAAATCTTATAGGAAGGCTCAATATGGACATTTTGGAAGCGGCTTACACCCAACGCGATCCCGCGGCCTTATACCTAATAAGGTTTTGTACACCTGTACGAACCTTTTAAATAGTTCACAGCTGAACACGGGCCTACCCAAAAAGAGTGATTGCGCCATCCACCACGGTAGCCCAGTGCGGTTTGGTAGATTCACATACGCCATCGAATTTCTTCTAAGGATGTATGCAGGTTGCCTCACTATGTTTTTCTTTGGAAACCGAAAAGCCAGTGGTGTGAAAATTGGTATATAAATTCCAAAGAGCTCATTGGTGCGGGACCGGGATTTGCATGCTAGACTTTTTTTTTTCGTATAGGCTTGCGTTTGACTACACACTGCCTGATGTTAAGCAGATGTGCGGTGTAGCATGCTTACCTAGAAGATACCTATTTACTCGGGGTTTGAAGACACCCACGTTGTCCTTGAACAGGAAGACAAACCCAGGCAAAGCAAAAATTCTAGGTATGTCTACCTGGTCGATCATATTCTCTGATTTTGTCGGCGGTCTTTTAGATTTCCAAGAAAATGGCACCAACACAACGGGATCCGTTAGAATTCACTTGCTTCCAGCTCTTACGGTCTAATCATCAGTACGTTAATAGTAACTATTAACTTATCTGTGACAAGCTATGAGCTTCCGTGAACCCATAGATACAGATAGAGCAATCCTCGAATAGCTGGAGTCTATCAAGGTGTAATAACTACCACCCGTACACAATAACATTCGAGTCAGTGAACTACAGGTTAGAACGTCTTACACGGGAAAACTGCAACTCAATCTAGACTGACGCCTTGCCCACCTGAACTAATGGCAAATGTATAATGTGACGTTAATTATGCGTGATTGCCTAAAAAGTAGTTTTTTTACTAGGTTACCGGTAACTAACGCATATTATTTACTAAAGGCATCGTTATTTCATTAGGTAAGATGAACAACTTTCACTGTGGGACATCAACTACCACTATGACTGATTTTAATACAAAAAAAGCTATTGCATGATTTTTGACTAAAGTCACTAAACATTTTGTTTGGACCAGCTATTGTTTTAAGATTTCAGAATCGGACACAGTATATGCAAAATACAGACACCCTAAAACGGTTAGGAATAATTTATAAGTAGCCCAGCCACAGATCAGAGAACAAGGTTCGAGCCCAGTATAAGGTACCTTTATAACTTATCTATTGATTTCAAATAATTTTAATTTTTTACCTTATGTTTATTTCTACAAAATTCTGTAGTCACATGACGGGAAAGCCTAGACCCCAAGATATGGGTGCTTAATTGTACCCAGTTTGGGGAATAGTGTCTGCATTATAATTGTATAATTTTGTATCTTGTGACAGTAAATAATTTTTGATATATTTGAATTTTGAATACCACGCGATTGATTGCGTCGGCGTAAAAAACTAATATGAATTTGGGTTCCTCGTGTGAGATGGGCCTTACTTTGTGAATGCCGACGAGTAAACCGACAGACACAAATGTTTATATTTGTGTAGATTTTTGGTACCTTTGTACGCGCCCGCGCTTCCTCAATGTTTGTAAGATAAAAATAGGGAAATGTGAATGAGTGTAGTATTTTGTAACTGAGCATGTTGAAAAAGCCATACGGTAGAAAATAGTTTTTATTTGTTGTAGGACCCTGTGAAGTTACACAAGAAGTTAATGTACCGAGTAGGGTTTCAAACATGCTTATATAGGGGCTTTTTCTGTACATCAAAACTAACAACTTTTGTTCAACGAACTTTTTTTTAAAGTTTTAACAAAAGTGTTAAATCTCAAAAAAAAAGTTGTTGTACGGACGTAACCGTGACTTCATACAAAAAAAAAATAAAGCAAAAAATACCCGTCTAGGTACCGGAAAATTTCGTGAAAACATTTCAAACAAAATTTGGCTTTAAAAAAATGTTAAAGAAACTGATGTTGAATAAATTAAGCGATGAAGATCAACACATTAGCAGGCAAACATTTGTATCAAACTTTAGATTATAAAAACAAAATATGTTAATGGATAATTGATAATGACATTACATTGTCCACATGTACCTACCTATAATAACTCGGGAATGTATTTCTATCCGCTTGTACATAGTTACTAAGTTATGAACCTAACGTGAGAGCTATCCTGCCTACAAACCGCTTCGCTGTTTGGCAGTACTTTTAATTGTTCCTATGTATGATATATTCAGGACAAATAAATTAAAAAAAAGTAACATTCCCAGACTTATACTAATGAAAGAGTAGAAAACGTACTGAGAGAAAAGCAACGAAAGCTCTTCAAGCCTTCACGACCTCTCAAGCATCGCTGTAGAAGCAAAAATGACATTTTTCCACCAGGAATGGTAATATGAAAGCATGTGTGGGTATCATGGAGATTTAGGGAGAGCCCTTTGCTTTACATGATGTCGATACACTTCGTCGTTGTTTTACACATAGTTTGCCTGTAGGTGGTCTTCAGTCGAGAACTTTCTGACGCCATCAGTCATCAGTCACACGTGATATGTGCCTTACCCTGCGATTCGCTAGGCTAGGAAAATATATGTAGCAAATACGCATATACCGAAAAATTCATGCATGCGAAACACATATTGCAGAATGGAGTATTGTGTAAGCGCATAATGAATAAGGATTTTTTTGTGTTCTGTGAGTAATAATAATGTAGGTAGTATAGTAGATGCAGCGGCTATGGCCACTGCCCCGGTTTTGGCCATTTGATGTCAAAATAAATAAAAAATATTGCATAAATAAATTATAAGTGATGTAACACCACAAATATTGATTTTGTGAATGTAAGATTTAGAAAATGTCTTTAAAAATATTATTTTAACATCGGAACTGTCTACACAATCATGAAAATTGAAAGTGGCCAAAAATGGAAAACTAAAATGGCCAAAACCGATACATCTACCCTATTGGTGGATTTAAGTTAAAAATTTAATGAGGTGGAACTTTTTAAAATTGTTACCAGACGATTCCAAGTGCCTGTATTGTGTCTACGGAATAAAGAAATTTTGACTTTGAAGTAAAAAAATTGTGCGTAATTAGGTCACCGTGAGATCAATTCGACACGTCCTATCTCTCAATATCTGTGGTGCGTACGTATCTTCCTCTAGGGGCCCATTTAACTTTTTGAGCCACATTATTTTGTAAAATTGTTCATATGAAGCTGAATTATCGCACTGAAATATAGCTCTTGTGTCAAAGGAGGTATGGTTCAACGTAGTTAGGGTGTAATTTGATTTTTGGCTTTTAAATTTTAATCTATGTAGGTAAATTACTTTTGGAGTTTATTGACATCAAATAAAAGTGTGTGTGCGTGTGACTTCGAAATGTGGCTTCCATTGGAGTGTTACCAACTTTGTAAATCAATCGTACCAATTTATACGACGTACCTACTTTTTTATATTGTACTGTACCAGCCTTTTTAATAGTCCATTACAGGATGTAGGCCTACCCACAAAGGGTCATATCCACCACGCTGGCCCAATGCGGGTTGGTGGAATCACATACACTATCGAATTTCTTTTACGGAGGCATGCAGGTTTTCCTTCACCGAAAAGCCAGTAGTATGAAATTCCGTACTTAAATTCAAGAAATACATTGGCACGGGACCGGGGTTTGAACCCGCTATATCACGATTGTAAGGAATTATTACCACTAGACCACCAATGCTTTTTTTTTTTACTTTTATTTATTTATTTATAATGCTTGCCATCGGCACGACTCTACTGAACTGTATCGGAATTTCATATTTACCAACTCACATAGGCCTATCAACGAAAGGCGATTGGACCATATCTATCTCAGTGGCCTAGTTGCAGGTTCACTTGCCATCTTCTCCATACATTATTATGAAAGTTGACTCACGGTTTTACTTCCACGTTCCGTTATGTGTTAAAATCTGCACGTGAATACGATCCAATCACCCTTAGTGGACAGATCTATGTTCGGCAGTGCACTATTAATAGGTCCAAAGATTGCAGTTACTTGAAAAAAAAACTCGGAGGTATTAAAACATTTAGACAAGTTTTACTTGATTATCAAGATACGCTCAATACATTAAGTACCCAACCAAAAGGAGTCGACACTGCAAAGCGTACTCCTCTGCCAAAAGTACGCGACCGGCGGTCATGTTCTTTATATAAATATATCGGTCTGGTTGCGCTTGTGTTGCGTTAATTTTCAGCTAGTGTTAGTTAATTACATTTGTGTGCGTGTAAACTTCTTTATATTTTGGTTTGTGTGCGTTTCTTCACCCCCCACTGACTGGCGTGTCGACTCCTTTTGGTTAGGTACTTAATGGTTCAATATCATGGAGATAATAAATTGACAAATGAATCAGTTTACAATAGAGAATTTTCAGATCCGTGCCTACAAACAGTAAAACTTAATTCTTCTGAAAGTCTTGAAATAGATTGTTTTTAACGATAAAGCCAGTCGCTGTTACAATAGTTTTATCTTCGGTCACAAGTCCTGAAGCAGATTACTTTTGGCGATTAAAGTACCAGGTATTATTACGTTTTATGTTTTGGTTTGTTACGGAGATATCTTTTGTTTTTAGTTTTGTCAAGAACAATATGTTGTGGCTAATATCTCAGATTCTATCAGTCAGATCAGACTATAAATGTATTTTAGTTACTTGGCCTAGCCAGTAAGAATAATTGGCTCCATAGAGATCGGTAGACGTGGTTTCATCAATCTGGCGCACGAGACACTATAATACGCTGAATGGAAAATCATACCCATCGACTTGGCACTTTTTCTTACATTCTGTATTGATGATCACAGGTTTTATATTATAAAATAATTTTTTAAAGTTGACGATTTTCGATTAAGGGGTATTTCTTTCAAAAGGGGGGGAAAATTGATGTTGTCGGCCGATTTCGATAATATTTGTCAAGATTGTTATTTAATATCTATATTCTAATAGAATTTGCTAGTCTCTCTAGAACCTTCGAGCATTTTAAATATCTATATAGTCACAATCGTGCAAAATTTAAATTAGTCGTAAGGCGATTGCAAGCCCACTACAACGCCTCCCGATGCCAAAATGCTCGGTTACAAGCTCTAATTAGGTGATATCACGTCGACATTCGAGAAAAGGGGTCATTGTGAATTATATAATGTAAATATCTAAGTCGGTGTGTATGACGGCACTCGCACATTTTTTTACTACTTTCACATAGGGACTGTGGCTCTGTAGATATTTGCTCGAAGGTATGAACCAAATCTGCGAATGTGAAGATTCAGGTAATAAAGTGTTGTGTCGCGAGATCTACTGTTCCGAGAACTACTAGTACAGGATACGGCCAAATATAGCAGCCATGACGTCCCATATATTAGTTTGCTAAAACTGCTAAAAGCCCAGTGAAATCAGCTGAGAAATCGTTTTAATTAAATGTAATTTACCACTCCAGGAGAGACCGGAAGCAGGAACTTGCTAATTACTTTTGTTCGGGATTGGGTCATGTTCTAAATGCCGTAAATACTTATCCCAAAATACTGAATGCAGTTGACGCCAAATTTTATAGCCGTTGATGATTTTGAGTAAAGTAATATTGGTATATTGCTTTGCTCAAGACTCTAGACGCAACTTATGATAAATATTATTCATAAATAAAATTATTATAACAAAACGGACCTTCAAACAATCAATGTACAAGCTCTTCTAAGTAACAAATAGCTAATCTGATTAAGTATTATTTTTGCTATTTGATATTTGTAGACGTTACAATTCAACTGCCCACAAATAGCGGAGAAATCGTGTTACGCAGGAATAAAATATTTTTTTAACAGCCTATATAATTCAAGATCTTCAAAACTTCTAATCTAATATCCTCTTAAGAGGCGGTCAAAAATACCTAAATAGGTACTTAACATTAGGACTGTAGTTAATTAAATTTCTCTGTTTCTGCAGTGTAGTGTTGAGATTCTGTACTTATATGTAACGTCTCAGTTATGTAACGTCTAACCAAAACTTCATCATCAAAGCGTTATCCCGACGAAGTTGCCATCGGTGGGCCACCATTTTGCAAATTTTTGAGCTCACTCAAGCTTTACTAAGTTCGACTTGTGTTCACCTGAGGCGGCTATAAACTCTGGCATGGACTACACGGAGCTGCAAAGGAGCAACCTAAATACCTAGTTTGATCCGGGCATTAGTCCGGTCACGTCCGGCGCTCGTGATTGTAACATATTTGGAATAGTGTGCGATTTGTTTTTGGCAATGACTAGCACTTTTGAATATTTGCACTAGCTGCGCCCCGCGGTTTCACCCGCACAGCTCACGATTGTGTAGGGTACAATACTGAGTAAAATGTCATAGTGGCAATTTAACAATTAGGTAGGTATATCTGAAAAGCCGTGGTGTTCTAGTGGTAATGACACCCGCTTCATGAGGTCATGGTTTCAAATCCCGGTGCCGTACCAATGAATTCCTTGAAATTTATGTACGGAATTTCACACCACGGGCTTTTCGGTGAAGGAAAACATCGTGAGGTAACCTGCATACGTCCGTAGAAGAAATTCGATGGCATACTCGTATGTGAATCCACCAACCCGCATTGGGCCAGCGTGGCGGATATTGCCCAACCACCCTTCATGGGTAGGTCTACGTCCTGCATTGGACCGTTAAAAAGGCTGGCACAGTATGTGATTACACCAACCCGCACTGGGCCAGCGTTTTGGATATGGCACAATCACCCTTTGCGGGTATACGTCTTGCAGTGGACTATTAAAATAAATTTTGTTTAAGTATATATCTATGCCAAATTTCAAGTCAATCGGCCCAAGGAATCGTGTCCTCCCATACTAAGTTTGCCTAGCTATTTCGCCCACTTAGGGCTTGAATTTCGCAAAATCCGTTCTTAGTGAGCACTTATATTCTAAAAGGATCCCCCATGTAAAATTTCAGACTCCTAGCACTTGTACTTTTTTGAGATTTCGTGATAGGTGAGTCAGTGAATCACGATTTTATATATATATATATTAGCAATGTTCCTGATACATATTCATAATACCTTTCAGGCCCTCCAGGGATCCTAAAACACTACTCACAGCCGCGCTTATAGAGCCTTGTTGGATATAGGAATTGTAACTTATTGTACGTGACTTTTCATAGCCCGCTGCTGAATAGGTATAGGACTAGGCTACCCACGAAAAGCGACTGGCCCATTTCCATCAATTTGGCAATTTTAATTGATGATATTTATATCATACTGTTCTATTCTCTTATTATAATCTTATCTATTTATCTTCAGGTTAATAGATTTAAATACACCATGGAATTTGTTCTCTGAACGTACGCAGGCTGAGTGATATTAACCTTAATAAGGTTTTAGGTCTACTATAGTGTAAATAAAACGTAGTTTTATCCTTGTATCCCCTTCATTAGCAAGTTTTTATTACATCCCCAGCATTATTATACCTGCGTTAATCATTCTATGTAATGGACAAGACTGGTTTGAGATGGAACATGCTCTTCTAGAAAATATCCTTTATTCTATAAATTTAATTAGCGTCATTTCAGCTTAGCGTTTCACTGCTGGATTTAGATTTCCTCTTTAAATTTCCAAAAACACAGGTCGGACTTCCACCCAGCGTGATCCTGCATGTGGCAATCTGAACTGCGTTTTCTACTACGTAGTCTTCATTCTACTACTTTTTGATCGCATTGGTCATTAGTCCTCCGTGATATGTGCTATGCCCACTGCCAATTCAACTTGCCAATCCGCTGGGCTGTAGCTGGCTTTGATCTTTGTACGGATCTCTTTTCTTAAATTTTATTAGTGTAGTAAATCTCCGTTCTTTCCTACCCCACGTGAAATCATTTTCTCACCCACTATTTCAGTGTAAAATAAGTTTATAACCAAAACATGCGCGTACAAGTTATATTTTCTCGACTAAGTTTAATTTAACTTATAACACGGGTTAGAGTAAGCAAGTTTTACCAGATAACTTAACGGTTAACTTAAACTTAAGACGCAAGTTACGTAATTTCGCTACCTTCTATGTAAATGTTATACGTGAATTTAATATGCGAGAGATGTTATTTTATACTGGCGCTTATGAACTAGCTAGAAAATAACAAAAACCTATTTGAAAGATAACGCGCCGCCATTTTGCTGCAATTTATCTGTAGTTTTCTCATTTTCTCCAAAATATAGAGCTACTAATAAAAATGCTTACAGCTTATATTTTCACGCGTATTATTATCAAATGAACTTGAACAAAAACAAAGTAAGTCTAAGTTAGTTTTAAGTTTATAATTTTAACATTTGACCTGAGAACAAAAACTGAATAAAATTTAGTAAGATCATAATATCATCATAACTAGCTGACTCGGCGAACTTCGTTTCACGCGATATCTTTATAAATTATACCCTATGTGTATTCTGATCATCATGTTCTGATTCTGATTCTGGTTCTGGTTCTGATTCTGGTTCTGATTCTGGTTCTGATTCTGGGTCTGATTCTGGTTCTGATTCTGGTTCTGATTCTGGTTATAATTCTGATTCTGGTTCTGATTATAATGTACAAGAATTGTTATTGCAAAGTTTCATTTAAAAAAAGAAAGCGAAGGAGAAAAGATGTTTTAGTATAGAATCTTAAAATATTCATACATATCTTTTTTTATTTATGTCACTAGCTGAACCTCACGAAATTTCAGATTTGCAAGTACCAAGTGGGGTATGCCTCATTTAAATTTCGCCCGTGTAGCAAACGAAGAGAGGTCGGTCAGAGGTTCGACGAAATACCTATCTGACGGAATTTCCTCCGCCTTTTTGTGACTGAAATAATGATTGGGCAATTTTTTTTTCAGCTGACTAAACAAGTACCTATATAGAGTATGTGCAAAAAGAGAACCGTCGAACTATACTTGGTAGACGCGAGTATTGATGAAAACCGAATTGGTTTCTACCAAGTATCAAACACTTTTATTTGTACTAGCAATGACAGAGCAGTGTTGTCAAAGTAACAAAATTAGTATTATTATTTTTTGCAAAAACTAGCATGACCGACTTCACCCGTGTACAGAATTATTACATAGTATAAAACAAAGTCGCTTTCCGCTGTCTGTCCCCATGTATGCTTATATCTCTAAAACTGCGCAACGGATTTTGATGCAGTTTTTTTAATAGATAGAGTAATTCAAGAGGAATGTTTGTATGTATGACACATCTGTACGAAGCCGGGGCGGATCGCTAGTTCGCAAATATTACGCACAGTTCGATGTTGCATTTTTCACATTATTGTTGTTTTATCAAAAATGGCTCAGCCGATTTCGATAAAATTTCAATGGTACCAATTTCGAAGTATATTCTTTCCAGTAAAAAATAATTATTAAAATCGGACTACTATGAAAAAAGTTATGCGTCGCTATACATAAAAAAAATATACGCGTCGAATTGTATACCTCCTCCGGTGGTTCGTCGGTCAAAAATGGCACACGGGCGACTTCACCTTCGCGCTTTTTTTTTGCACAAACTCTGCAAAAAATAAAATAATAATGCTCGAAACATACTATCGGACGTGGCTTACGGACGCGACTGACAGCCGCGACCTAGACTATGAAAGTACACTGAGCCGTGCACACTATCGGACATACGTCGCGGACGTGACCTTCGGACGACCTTCAGCGTTCGGACGTCCGAGAGCGATCTGGCACACCGGATGTTTTAAGACTGTGCACATTGCTAAGTCGCGGCTGTCAGTCGCGTCCGTCAGCCGCGTCCGATAGTATGTTTCCGGCTTAAAGGTGTTGTTTTGCAATGTGTTGGGACTTTTTGAGGTATTCTCATCACTATGAACAGTTTTTAACAATGGTAAATTAAACTCCTAAATCGCAAAAAACAACTGCTCCATACATTTTGTCGAGAGTCAATGATCGTTTTTGACCGACGAAACGGAGAAAGTACTCAATTCGACGCGTATTTTTTTTAATGTAAAACCACGCATAGCTTTTTACGTAGAAGTCCGATTCAATATTTTTTTATTGAAAAGAATATACTTCGACATTGTTCCCATTTAAATTTTATCGAAATCAGCTGAGCCAGTTTTGATAAATCAACAATAATGTGAAAAATGCTACATCGATCCTTGCAAAATATACGCGAATTATATACACGGTTGAAGTCGATCATACTATTTTTGGAAAAAATAATTATACAGGGTTATTTCTAATCAATTAGCATCCTTCTAGGGGCTTATTCTGTACATCAAAACTAACAACTTTTGTGCTACGACTTTCGTCGAAACACAAAAAAAAATTTGTTGTTCCATAGAAAAATATTGTTCACCCGCGACAAAGTGTATGTAACAGCCGATTTTTTATTGAGTTTTGACGAAATTCGTAGAACAAAAGTTGTTAGTTTTGATGTACAGAATAAGCCCCTAAAAGGATGCTAATTGATTAGAAATAACCCTGTATATTTTCACAGTTGGTCCCATTGTAAAGGTTGTTCCAAATATTAGCATATACACACTTCTAAAAATTTGTGCACTTTGCAAAGGAATACTCTGTAAATCATGTTTTTTTATTTTATTTCTGATAGCTTTGGTTATGATGACAAGTTTTTGGATCCAAATTATTCCCGGGAGGTAATTTCGCCTTTGCAATCTTGAATCACAAAAATAAGCAAAACAATACCGGAAATGTCAGAAGGGCACAAGGATAGGGTATTTGGTTTTATAGGCGAAACAAATTCGCGAACGTGACCCGTGGAACTGGCAGTTTGTATCTTTGACCCAGTTTGCAAAACTTATAAGTCATACTATAACCATATAATTTTACGTGTATTCTATAAATATAGTAAAACTCTGTAGTAAAATTATATTTCTCATTTAGTATCCTAATAAATATGCTGCCGTCCACAAGCTATAACACTGTTAAGCCACAGGGGGTCATTTTTCACTTTTAAACACATTCTTATTGAGTTTAAAATTCTCTATCGGACACTGTATGAATTATTTTTATATCGTTTATAGTTTAGAAGATAGAAATTGTAAAAACACCGCTATTGACATTATTATTTCTACTTTACAAGTCAATAAAGTCGTCATCCAACAAAACATAACTTAAATACCGCTATGATCCCATAATTATTTGAAAACATCATTATTCTACAAATAATAGCTTACCTCTAAAGCCGTTTGCAAATAATTGTCTAAATCATAGTTAAAGTACTTTATCTGTCTAGTCCCGCGTTTTTCGCTGATACCCAAAAATTTGGTTTTGTGGTTCAACGGATTTTTAGGTTGTAGACGGCAGTATGTACCTAGGTATCTACAAAACGGTCTAAGAATTAGGTATATCATTATTATATTTAACTCACAAACTCAATAATTACTACCTATATGAACTAGTACTGCCCTGTAGTAGACCTCGCGTCACATCTCTTTGACAACATTTCTGATTTTCTTTAAATAAAATCGTCGAGTTAAAACGAAGACTGCGTTCGTGCAATCAAAAAATATATATCATAATATAGGTTAAAATTAGAGACATTGTTAGAATTATTATTTTTATATTATGTAAATGTTGATGTACTCGTACAAGTCTGTCATTTTGACTTTTGTTGATTATTTATCTATCCTTATTAACAAATATTAAAATTTTTGGAAATAAAAATATCTCAATTAATTTTAACCAATAATTTACTAGTGTAATAAATTATAAAAAATATTAACATAGTTTATACTTGAATACATGCTAAAAGCAATTATTGTAGTAGTAGTTTAATTTATGTAGTTTTAGATTATGTAAATCTTGTATTTACTGGTAGTTAATGAAGACACTTGCCATATTAAAAAAAGTTATTCCATATATTTTATAGCTAAGTAGATATCCCGTAACCATCGACACTACGTACAATAGTAGAAACTGCGCAAGTTTTGTTTCTCCCGAAGAGGATTATCCTAGTAAGAGGATAAACCTCGGTTCGAGGACCAAGATTGTGTAATCCCCTTCCTTTCTGGGATATTCTGGAATTCCAGGAATTAAGGCTGGAAATGCTCGGTTCTTCTAAAAACTTCTGAAGGCGGAGAAAAGATAGCGAAAGGCTGACTGGGTAATGGGATTATGTGCTCTTATCTTTTTTGCCAAATGACTTAATTCAGCGGTCAAAAATGTTTCCGTACCGTACCGTACCAGCCTTTTTTAATAGTCCACTGCAGGACGTAGGCCTACCCACGAAGGGTGATTGGGCCATATCCACCACGCTGGCCCAGTGCGGGTTGGAGGATTCACATACGCTATCGAATTTCTTCTAAGGACGTACGCAAGTTACCTCACGATGTTTTCCTTCACCGTAAAAGCCAGTGATCTGAAATTCCGTACATAAATTCCAAAGAACTCATTGGTACGGGACCGGGGATTCGAACCTACGACCTCACGATTGTAAGGCAGATGTCACTACCTCTTGACCACCACGGCTGTAAAAATGTTTCATTGATAAGTATATTTATTAATATAAGTATTTTCTCTTCTTTTGGTATATTTTATAATTAAAAAAATACAGCCATAACTTATCACCAAGTACAATACGTTAAATTTTAGAAGAATTCTACTAGGAACTTAGTAAAACAATACTGAAACATAATTAAATTCATAAAATGTTTAAATATACCTACCAAACAAGTATTTCAACATTAGGTAAATAAAACATGTTGTAAATCGTGATGCAATATTTTTTATTTTATGTTAAAGTTAAGTGATCACTACGATCTTTAAACTTTAAATTTTAGCGGAATCGGCAGAATGTATAGTTTGATAAATTAGTTCGTAAAGACCGAGTAATTAGTCCTGGTGTCAGAGTTTTAACCCACCTGTAGGCCTCTAATATGATTGAACGGCTAAAACTACCGTGCTGAATTTTGCTTAACTTCGATGATCGCTAACGAACACCCAGTCAAACTACGCCATGAGTCCTACTCTAATTTGATCACAGAACTTTAATTTTATCACATAGGTACCTAGTAACGACAGTTAAAATAAATTTAGTAAAAATCGACCGGATTTACAAATTCCGTCCCTATCCCCCTAAACTAACAATAAATGTAACACAATCATGGCCTATTAATATTTAAAATCCCATCAAAACTAGAATGACCTCATTACAACTCTTGTAAAAAAATCTATTAACATCTACCCTCATTTTGCTCCCTAAAAATACAAAGCTAATATAGAATGCTACGTTCGATTTATCGGACAATACTGACAACTCTACCTCTATGTACTACTGAGGGAGCTACCATCGCATTTTGTTATCCTAAAGCTGTTATATTGTATGGAAAAAAACAGTTCAATCGCTTTACCACGTACAAAAAAGCATCTTGGTAGAGAGCACTACGTGTGATCCAATTCAAAGTTCTTTTGTTTACTCAGAGGGGGTAGTTTTTACCCCGGTACAGTATTGAATGGGATGATTGACGGGTTGGGACGCGTGCCGGGTTAATGCGGGTTAGGTGACGAATTGTTAACTGAATATTTTATTACTGATTTACATTTTAAAGTGTTTTTTTTGCTTGCTACAACATGATTGTTTGGCAAATAGAAGTAGACCTTAGGGTACAAACAACGAAGTCTCGACACATGTAGAAAGGACATGTCCACAAAATGTATGGAGGCTAGTATAATAATAATCAAAAATTCTAACCACACCACTCGTTTCATTTCGAAAAAGTCATATTTTTCTGAGTCTATTACATTAGTTAAAACCAAGAAAGAGCCCTCCTTTTTTAATTTTTTTTTCAATCTATAAGGATAAATAAATATATTTGGCTCAGTTTTTTAGTGTTTTTTTTGTCACATTGTACCTACTAACTGGTCACACTGGTAGGTCATAATTTTTAATTTTAGCAAATTAAGACATGAATGTGGAAGAATCAGCTACGAATGCAAGTAAAATAACGATAGAAGCACTTTATTATTGCTAAACTAGAAAAAATACAAATCTGTATTATTATTTTTCATACTATGTATTTACTTTTCACATTTAAAAAATGGAGGGATGAAAAAATCTAAATTAAATATTTTTTAAGAAGCCCATAAATCAAGCTTTCAAATGATGTAGATATCATCTTGGTTCGATTTTTCTCTGAATAATATACCACTTGTGGACGTCACCTTTTCGAATAGAATATTAGATCTCCTTCCGCGAAAGTGTAACGTTCAAAAATATTATTTTAGAAAAATGTTAGTAGCAACCGACTTCATACAATCAACCGCAAAAATGTGCGATGAATTGAGAACCTTATCTTCTTTGGAAGTAGATTAAAATGTCTATTACGACAATTTACAATCAGGTACATATTAAATTCATTTTCAAAAGTCTTTCTGAGCGTCTGGTGGACGCGACGCGTGACCAAAATGCTGATGTTTATTTGGCTCAACGTATAAGCATTGCCATTCAGCGTGGCAATGCTGCCAGCATGCTGGGCACGCTGCCAACTGGCAGTGGGCTTGAGCACTTGGATTATCTTTAGACCTTTAAGGGTCTGTGTATGATCCAATTGCTTTCTATGTAGTAGTAGTGTAGTATTGTCATTATTATAATAAAAAAATTAAATTCATTATTCAATTCGTTTATTATTGCTTTAAAAAATTTTATGTTGACCATGACATAAACTACATATTTAATATTTAAAAATATAAAATACACGATTTTGTAAAAAAAATAAATAAATAAGTAATAGATAGTTAGTAATAAATTAGAAATAATAGTTTGTAATAGATTTATTTATTTTTCTCCAATTAGTCTACTTTCTCACTGAAACCTAAAAAAGTTAATTGCATTCGAAGAATTTTATCGATATCGATAGATTAAATTCTCAAACAACTCATAGATATTTTTTAAGTCACTAACTTTGACTGTACACAACGCAGAAATTCAAAAAATAAATTGTACCATCCTTATTAGTTTCTACTTTTTATTCACAAAAATGTCCAAAAAGCAAAGCACACGCCCTCTACAAAAGCTTCATTTTTGACATGATGTCCAAACATTACGAGTTCATACTGTTGTAAGTGCGAGTGCCTCTAGCTGGATTATTTAGGGTTAGTTGGAAAAGGTACACTATGTGGAAAGGGGAAAATAACCCTCTGTCCTTCCTGAGATTTTTCTGTTGTTTCGATTTCAACATATTTTTCCGAAACGTTTTTTAATAGAGATGATAAGAGCTATTAAGATGTGAAATGCGTGTGTCGAATTAAGCCTATTCCGAGGTGATGCGCATTGCCATTCAGCGTGGCAATGCTGCCAGCATGCTGGGCACGCTCGTTGCCAACTGGCAGTGGGCTTGAGTATTTGGATTATCTTTAGACCTTCAAGGGTCTTTAGATGATGCAATTGCTTGTTACGTAGTGGTAGTTTAAGTAGTTTTAGATTATGTAAGTCTTGTATTTAATGGTAGTTAATAAAGGCACTTGCCCTATACAAAAAAAGTAATGATGATTTATAATAAGAATAAATATTAGACTCAAAAATTCCTACTAGCAACATGCCATAACGTTGTAAAATTCAGAGATAGAGACCACAGGCAGGTGAGAGAAGAAAAACTGAGAAGTGGTCTGGTTAAGCGATCGAAGAATATAAACCCGCAGGAACATAGATGTAAGTCATGTAAGCCTTTTCCATCCAGTTCCGCTTAGAGTGCTTCCTATGTAATGTAGGTGGTGTGTTGTACGGTAGTAACAGCCATTTTAATAGTCAACTGCAGAACCCACAATTCCAACTCATAAAGAGTGACTGTGCCATATCTACCACGCCAGCTCAGTGCGAGTCGGTAGAATCGCATAAGCCATCATCGAATATCTTCTAAGAACATAATTATGCGCGTTGCCCATGTTTTCGTTCACCAAAACGCCAGTGGTGTGAAATTCCAAAGAACACCAAAATGCTATGGTTAGGAATTAAAAATCTAAGCTTCTAAAGGCCCAGAAGCGTTTGTCTCACAATTCATGATGATCATGATGGTATGTGAAAGGAATATCATAATGACAGCTGCGTTAGCATTCATACCCATTCCGCGTAATCCTGCAAGTGCCTAGTACATCTACCCATGTAAGTCTAGTATTTGTGTGGAACCCTTTGCACCGCGCGCAAGCTGGCGCGAAACCCGCCCGTGCAAACACTGCCTAACTATTGTTCTGGCTTTTCAATAGTCCCATTGTCGAGGACACGCCACTGTAGTGGGTAGGGATGGGACACGTTGTCTGTTTATTCGCGCACATTCGGGATTATTATTATCATTCTCAATCTATTCGGGAAAAGATTGCGGATCTTAACTGGCAACGCACAAGGTAGATAGAAAATCTGAAATCTGCCGAAAAGGAACCTAATATACCGGTCTGTGGATGATGGCCGTTTTAGAATACCTACTTTTAAAAAGTGTCTAGGCACTTTTAGCTACCTCTCAACGGCCATTCTAGATTACTGTAGCATAATTTCACAAGCGTTCTTGAAAAAGTAATCATTTCTTTGTTCACGATCACGCTTACGCCTGCACGATTTTCGTAAATGGATTTCTATCAAGTCCATTGTTGAAAATTGTGTAGAATTTTCGCGATGAAGTCTTGCAAGACTCATATTTTTAAAGAGCACATTAAGGGTTGATTTTTTCTAGTTTTTAAGTTTCGATACATTTTCACTATTTTTTGAAAAAGCTATACCTTGTCCCATCACTAAGGCAGTCCAATGGAGCGACTCCGAATGCATAGTGGTCCCAAACCATTGTGTGCAAGCAATTTGTTCCTACCAATCGAAGGGCACGAATCTCCACCATTTGAGATCTATCAAACTCGAGTGAGCACAGATGTTCTGATGGAACTTACCAAAAAAGAACCTCAAACTGGCAAAAGCTTGCAATTTTTTTAACGCATTTCACGTTTTAACGTTAACGCAATTTAAGTAGGTACCTATCAATAAAAAAACTTGCATAAACTAGCAATGTGTGTATCAGCTGGGCTGGATTGGCTAGAGATCGATGTAGATCTCTGTTTGAAACTAAACGCCAGGTAAAAAAAAAAACCAAGAGACTTTCTCTTGCGCGTGAAACAGTCATTTGTTGCAAATAATCAAACACCGCCAAAGAAGGATAATAACAGCAAATGGGGACGAAAAACAAAAATCACGAACCACGTGATGATCTGATTAAATATTCCTCCAGACAGCTGCGGACAAAGTACGGGCGCAGCTGTGATCAAGCTGCGCTCCAATCACAAAACTATGTACCAATTTTATTACTAACATCTGTGATTGGTCGATGACTAGGTCGTAGCCGGGTCCGCACATTTTTTTACGAGGTGGAAATCTTCCGAAGATGCCCTAACTGCATTAGGGTGCAACTAGGTTTATGTGAGTACCCACTAAAACCTTTGTACCTTCTTGGGAGCTCAGGAATCTCCGAAAGGGAGGCACCGGTGCTCCCAGCACTTTGTGTGCCTACTCACCTGGCAATAGGACCAGGGTTGTGCGGTCCTGTACGACTCCTCGGGCCCGCTTGGGTGGGTGGCCAGAGCCCCAACTCTGACCACCCACTAGCCCAGGGGTCTCCTTTTAGTAGGCTCTTACGACAGGCAGAGGATACCGATGCCGTATTCTCGTGCCCCGGCATCAGGGCAAGGGCCCGCACTTGCCCGCGCTGTAAAGACCGCATCCAATCGGTCTTGTTGGAAAAACATAACAGAGGCCTATGTCCTACTGTGAACGTTCTACAGCTGATATAATTTAATATGATGAGGAACATACGTAACTCATTCCATATTTTTCTAGCAACGAAATTTTCACCCTCCAAAGTAAATTTCGCAAGGTGAAAACTGTAAACTTTGGTGCAGAAGAAACCTTACATAAGTTTTCATATTACAACGAGAATGTCGAGAAGTTATTGCGTAAAGTGTAGGGTTCATTCGTGTCTGAGTTTTGGAAAACTCGAGAGTTTGTTGCCAAATGTCCCTGTATGAAGTTGTCTAAACTTTTAAGTTCATAGTGTCTTTGTCATGAGTACAGTTTTAGTTTATACGGCAAACGTGGCATTTACTTAAATAATACATAACTATTAAATGTGGCATCTCATGTTTTTTTTCGATCTAAAAATGAAATTTATGAATTATTTAGCACAGAAATAACTATTTTTGTATTGCCACACAAGTTTCCATTTAATTTAATTAGCTATTAACTATTTTCTACATATTTATGCAATACCCCAAATATGTATTATGTAAAATAATTTGGGAATTTAGGAGTTTATGTAAACTTACTTGCCTTCTATGACTGACATTGTGAATGACCAAAAAAAGATTTGAAATCTCATCCTACTAATTTTATAAACGCGGAAGTTTGTATGTATGGATGTTTGTTACTCTTTCACGCAAAAATTACTGAACGGATTGAGATGAAACTTCGCAATTATATCTTATAGTTATATATCTTATACATCAGAATAACACTTTTAACCTACGTTTTAGATTTTAAATCAAAGCGTGGAGCGTGCAGTGATTTTCAACATTGGGTGAACAAATTTTGTGTTACCGTTCTCATTTAAGCTAGATTAAAGTATAACTCTCTGCTATATCTTGTACTGTATCAGCCTTTTAACAGTCCACTGCAGGACGTAGGCCTACCTACAAAGGGTGATTGGACCTTATCCACCACGCTGGCCCAGTGCGGGTTGGTGGATTCACATACGCCATCGAATTTCTTCTACGGAAGTATGCAGGTTGCCTCACGATGTTTTCCTTCACCGAAAAACCAGTGGTGTTAAATTCCGTACATAAATTCCGAAGAACTCATTGGTACGGGACATGGATTTGAACCCACGACCTCACGATTGTAAGGCGGGTGTTACTACCACTAGACCACCACGGCTTATATAATTTTTAAATAAGCCTTATTCATCTTTTATACCATAAGCCGTGGACAATCACTTACCCTATTACCTACAAACGAGATTTTTACACCCATAAGTAGGTATGCAGTCGGCAATAAAATGCACGGCGCGGCCGGCTGCTCTACCTCCAAAAGCAGTAAACGTCCGAAGGGCTTGTGGCTTTGTTCTGCGAGCTAAATAACTTTACTTTCGTGGCCTAGTCGAGTAATACCTAATAAAAGCTGGTAAATGCACTTGTAAAGACTTCCACGTGGCCAAAGAGCGTGCTGAAGCGATAGCGGGGCAAAAAGTTAAATATGATACCTATATGTACATATATTTTGTAATATTTATAAATTAAGTGTGTTTGTTTATGCATGAAAAATCTACCCTCTTACCACATAAGATTTAAACACTGTTTTACCGTGCAATTTGTACTGTTAAACATTGCTTAAGGCATGCGTAAAACTTTTGTGGTAAGACGGCTAGTGTCTAACCGCAGGTTATATAGGTACTAGGCAAGAGACCGCGTTTTTTTTTATGCGTGCTTTTATACTAGGCAAGAGACGGCGGTCTATTATTTTATGCGTGCTTAGTTCTCCTTTCCACCTTTTTAAGGAAACGCGCCGTACTGACTCCAAATGTAGAGAAATAAAATTGATAAGAACTCAATTCATTAATTACCTAAATTATATACTGTAGTGTACTGTACTGTACCAGCCTTTTTTTATAGTCCACTGCAGGATGTAGGCCTACTCATGTAGGGTGATTGGGCCATATCCACCATGCTGGCCCAGTGCAGGTGGGTGGATTTACATACGCCATCGAATTTCTTCTATGGACGTATGCAGGTTGCCTCACGATGTTTTCCTTCACCGAAAAGCCAGTGGTGTGTAATTCCGTACATAAATTCCAAAGAACTCATTGGTACGGGACCGGCGATTTGAACCCACGACTTCACGATTGTAAGGCGGGTGTCACTACCTCTTGACCACCACGGCTTCAATTCTATTCTGCATCACCAATTCACCACAAATATATATTGTAATATGTTACTAAGCATGGCGTTCAGCTCTAAATGGAAAGAACGTAGTGAGTAGATCATAAGCAACTTATCCAGCTTAAACATGTATATTCCAGGTAAGCACACCATTAACCACATTTTTTATTATCAATTATCATAAATTAATTAAGCTTAATTAAAAAAAAACGAAATGTTTTTTTTTAATATTTTCGTTTTAGTTTCCGCTTATAACTTACTCCGAGCTATGACGCCACAAGCTGCCACAGACCAGTGAACAGTTACTACCACTTTACAGCCACATGTTTATTACTACGGGAATAACACACGAATGTAAAAATGATTCGTTTCACTGTGAAATTGGACACGCCTACGAGCCCTTACTTGCTTAAGGAAGCCCGTTCTTACACCTAACAATATATTGACCATAGACTTTTATACACATACTCGTAGCTAAAAATTCTAAGGTTACGTTAAGGGTACGTTGTTGTTGTTGCCTGTCCAGATTTGACGGTTTTGTGCTATACTGTACAAGTTCTTATCAAAAAGGTGTCAAGGTCGTCGCTCCATCTCTTTCGGGGCCTGCCAAGTGGCCGGACCGAGTTGAGATGTCACTTGGTGGTGATTTTGGCCCATAGTTCTTCCGGCATGTGTTCAATTTACTAACGTAGGTTAGTAAATATTAAATAGTTATATGCTAAATCAAAGGTAATTAATGCTCTAATTGACGCGATACACTTGACTAGGTGGAAAACAATAAATAAACAACATCAATTTCAATAAACTTAAATAATTTTAAATAAATTATTTATTTTCAGTTTTCTTTCTCTTTTGACTTGCCTTCTCAGTCAGAAAGAGATCACTATTGGCTTTTTTTTATTTTGGAAAATGATATCACAAAAAAACGATTAACATAATTAATATATTTTTACTATTTGTTTATTATCTATACAATGATTGTTATGATTTTATTTTGAGTGCTTTCCACACTAGATTTTATCTCAAAGAGTTATCTTTGTGATGAGCATTTCAAAAATCTGAACGCCAACGCTTTAAGTTGGTGGTAATATAAGCACTTCAAAAATTTGACGCTTGCGTAGGAGCCGGGCTGGCTCAGTTGGTTAGAGCGTCGGGCTAGTGATCCGAAGGGGCAGGTTCAAATCCTGCGTTCGCTTCAGATTTTTGAAATGCTCATCACAAAGATATACAAGGATTGTAACTTGCGATTACACATAAAGAATATTGTTCTACATATTAGTAGTACCTTAGAAAATCAATAAAAAATTAAGCACATGTAAACACATTCACATACTTCGTGTCACACCTCATTTCCTACCCTACACTATGCCCAAACTAAGTAATTTGTAAATGCAAGTTTTTTTTTATCAAACTACATTTTCGTGGCACCTCTGCATATTAGTGTACTCTATCACCAAGGGTTCTGTGAAACTGATTAGTTCCGCGTTTGGATTCGCTACACTACATCACAACTAACTCTACCTGCGGTGGTCTCTTCATTTAGATTTTTAAGAGAGGCTTTAAAAAGCTATTTTAGTAATAGACTAGTCTGAAAAAAGTTTAACCTGCATTTTACGTATATTCACGGATTGTTAACTGAATAATTCATTAAGGTTACCTCTCTTCCTTTAGGTACTTCAGGGACATGATAAAGTTATCGTATATTATCATGTAGTTTATTACGAAAAAGAAATATACATTCAATAAATATAACTTGAACATCTCAGACAACGAAAAATGTTATGTTACATTTAACATATTATTATTTTTACCATCAACAGTTTCAACTTTTTTGATGTCATTGATTGTTACATTTTTACCGTTAGCTTAGCAGTCACGCCGTCATTTAATAAATATCACACAAAGACATATAGATAAATATTTATAAATAATTGATAGACATTTTTTTAAATGATAGATTTTTCTCACTATCAATTTTTACAATTTAATATTTTTCACAATTTTACACTAAATTAATTATTGACAGCTGCCAAAAATAAACTAAACCTAGTAAGCCGTGCTTTAATACTTATAAATGAAACCTCTTGGTAGCTGTGATATTAGCTACTAGCTCCACAAAACCCAATCCTGACAGAAGCTCACTTAAGGTGACGCATTGATAAACTATTGTTTCAAAAATCGAGTACCGCGCCCCTTCACTCGGACAAATTTTACGCGGTCGCGCTCGACTCGATCGCGTCAGAGTGGCAGGCGGCAGTGAGTTTTTAATTAGTTACTCATAATGTACACATTAAAAAAATAACCTCTCGGTCTGTAAAATAGAAAAAAAGATCTGGCTATTTTATTAATAAAAAATAATGGGCTGGCTATTTTATTAATAAAAAAAATAATTATTAAACTTTTTTGGTTATATATTTGTAAGTTTTTTTTTAATAATGCCGGTAACTTTGCAAAATTTAGTCCGGTTCATGAAATTTTTCAAAATTTTCCCTTTATATGGTATTTTTTAAAATTTGAATCAATATCATTCGTCCTCTCACATCGCGCATTCAAAAGTACTCGTTTTCGTGTTTCTCGGCCCGATGCCTCATCTTAACGGCTGCGCGAGGATTGGGTTTCACGCAGCCTGTAGCTAACTTCACAGCCGCCTAGAAGTTTGATTCGGTCTAAACTTATTATCTTTCATTTTATCAGATCCGTGTAAATTATACTTCGCTAACTGAAGAGAATAAAATTTTAACTCGAATTTAATGTTTTGAGTCAAACTCCAAAATTCCAAATGCTTTTGCGGTAACTTTTGTCAATTCAGCTTAATGATTTTACCGCCGAATATTAGTCTGGGCGGTCGATTAGGACAATTAGAGAGAATCCACGCCGATTGTCCGTCACGCGAACTCACTTGTCGTCACCAGCATTGTCCAATTATGAGACTCACTTGTGGTCAACACTGTCCAATCATGTTGGAATACGGACGATGACTTTTGAAAATTACTACAGATTTTTATTTTTTTTTATTTCGAATAGGTTCGCGTTTGACTACACACTGCCTGATGTTAAGCAGATGTGCGGTCTAGGGTGTAGCACGCTTACCTAGAAGATACCTAATATATAGAATATATAGAAGATAATTCAGAGGTCACGGTAGAATACACCCAGTGACAATAAAACGGCAAGTTGAAATGAAAGTAAACAGGGCACACAGCATTGAGGACTGGCTGTGGACTGAATCAAATAAATAAATAAATATTTTGGGACATCATACACACAGCCTCTGACCCCAAACTAAGCAAAGCTTATGATATGGCTGCCAGAGACTGATATACTACATATATACTTATTTTTAAATATGTACATACTTAGATAGATATTAGCTAAATAACACCCAGACACAGAGCAAACACTTATGTTCGTCACATAAATATTTGCCCTGGATGGGGATCGAACCCACGCCTTTTTGATCCAGAAGATAGGGTCACTAACCACTGAGCCACCGAGGTAGTAAAAAAGTCAGAAATAGTTAAAATTGCAAGCAAGCTGCTTTCAAATGGTCTGATTAGAGATTTATAGGGAAGACTATGCCCAGCAGTGAACGCTCTATGGCTGTTGGGTGAATTGATGGTATGTACTAAGGCCAGTTTTCCACTGGACATGAGTTGACATCATAGCGATTTGTGAGGAAAAATCTACTAATAAAATCACTTGACCTCACTTCATCTGAGTGACGTGTAATAAGCATTAATGTGATGTACAGTAGAAATCACGTCAATTATAAGTAATTAGTTAGGTACTTACACAGCCTAAGTAACTATGTTCCAATAGGTGTCATTGGAACGTATTCCGGACGGTTAAAGTTCAAAATTAAACACTGGTTGCGTAGATAAGTAATTGAGTACATATTTTTGGGGCACTGTGAGAGTGCCGTGCTAGTTTTCTTCTAATCTGAGATTTACTCAATTTATCCTAATTTACCATGATGCATTTGGCCAGAACGTAATAAACTTACCTCGACTCTTTCCATAATGAGAAGAGAACGTTTTGCGCTTTTTTAATAAAGTAAAGAATAAGTATAAATAATTTATTTAAAAGCTCTGAACGATGCTCTTCGGATGGGTGACCGCATGTGGCATTTACAACTGAGTGCTATCGTGGCTCGGATGTCACGTTAAATACGTTAAATTGTTGGTCCCGGTTGTTTTAACAGTTTAATCATGTACTTCGTTAAACCGACTGCCTCGGTGGCTCAGTGGTTAGTAACCCTGACTCCTGGGTCAAAGAGGCGTGGGTTCGATCCCCACCCAGGGCAACCATTTATGTGATGAACATTGGTGTTTGCTCTGTGTCCGGGTGTTATTTAGGTACTATCTATCTAAGTATGTATTTAAAAATATGTACATGTAGTTTCAGTACGCAGTATGCAGTAGCACAAGCTTTGCTTAGTTTGGGGTCAGAGACCGTGTGTCCCAAATATTTTTTTATTTATTATTTACTTATTCAGGCGGCTTCAAAACTCTGACACCAAGCTACTCGCCCGCCTTAGGTATTACAAACTTACTTACTTTATTAAAAAACTTCAAGCTTTCGTTTTAAATTCCTGCGTGTCCTGCCTACCGCCACTTCAGCTTGCTAATGCCGCCGGGTTATGTCAACTTCGTTATCAATTCGAGTTGGCGCGTGTATTTGAGCAGTCCCTCTCGTTTATTCATACTTTACAAATATCGACTGGTTATCCCGCAATGAGGACCTGTGGTGTTTTAGATCTGGCGCACTTGGATTAATATAACTTTATGGGGTAGATACGTTGTCTGGTCGTTGATTAAAACTAGCCCCTAAGAAGAAAAGAGCTGGGTCAGGGTAAAACGACAAGTCATGATTTGTTAGTATATAAATGTTAGTAAAACATCAGAGCAAATAAAACAATCTAGAGAGAACGTTGTTGAACAGTCAAGTGAGGCCAGTTTTTAATACATGTGTGAGTGTGTCGCTGTTGCGCCGCCGTAGTTTGACTGACAAGGCGTAGTTTCGTAGTTACGTGGATATGTGTGTAATTGTCCGTACACGGCGAGGCGTAGTTTTGGTCGGCTTCACTTGTTTGTTCACAACATTCTGTTTTTATTTTTTTATTTGGTCTGAGAGTAAATCTTTCTGCTGATTAATGAAAAAAAACTAAGTATGATAAATTATAAGTACTTGAATAGAGTCTATCTATGTGGCATATTTGTTTAAGAATTTTATTTAACTCTTCTGCGTGAGAAAACGGATGAACACGTTCTCGAGTGTTTCCAAATACTACTAGATTAGAGAGTTAGTAAAGTTTATGATTAACCAAAAGAAAAATACATAGCTACTGAAGTACATAGAGCGAGTAACCAATGAGTACAATTGATTTCGATTATCTACACTAATATTATAAAGAGGAAAGATTTGTATTTTTGTATTTTTGTATGTAACGAATAAACTCAAAAAGTACTGGACCGATTTTAGTAATTCTTTTTTCTTTAGAAAGCTACATTATCACTGAGTAACATAGGCTATTTTAATTGTAAGAAAAAAATAAGGATCCCTATTAAAACTATAATAATGTTACCCAAGGTGTAAAAAAATGCCTAAAATATTATTTACATCGCGTGCGCTGCGAAATCTATTGATGATGGAATAAAATAATGTACTACGACTTTATAGAACACGCCATAATTTACAAAAAATGTCGCGACAGCATATATCTAACTATTATAGTTAAGCAGTAATAACTGTTTTTTTATTCTTAAAAATTAATTGAAATACCATCGCAGGAAAAGGATTTTAATTTGTATCTTGGTATTAATCCTTATCAAGATAAATTATTTCATTTTCAAGACTGTTTCAATAGCTTTATGCTGCTTTTTAAATTATTTAATTCAGACGTTTTATTACAAAGATATCACGAGTTCAAAAATGTAAGTATTATAAAAGTTCCGTTTCGCCGCTCACCCCGCTTGGCAATTCATGTACTTTGTACAATGTACATAATACAAAATTCACTTCGAGCAAATATCTATAGAGTCACAATCGTGAAAAAAGTGTCCGAGCCAAAATCCTGCTCAAGCTACGTAGTGGGCAGGCTTTTTAGTTAGTCGTAAGGCGATTCCAAGCCGACTAAAACGCCGCGCGATGCCAAAGTGCTCGGTTACAGGCACTTATTAGGTGACATAACGTCGAGATTCGAGGAAACGGGTCATTGAGAATTGAGAAGGGTGCTTGGGCCATATCCACCACCAGTGCCCTGGCCCTGCACCAACCCACACTGGGCCAGATGGTGCAGATTACCACACAATATTTTCCTTCGCCGAAAAGCCAATGATTTAAAAATTCCGTACATAAGTTCCAAAGAAACTCATTGATACAGAATCGGGATATGACCCCATCACCTCACGATTGTAGGACAGGCGTTACTACCTCTAGACCACCACAGTTATATATCTCCGCATTCTCCGCCATTAGGGTGTCGATTTATGTTTTATTGGTAGTAAATAGGTATGCAGTGTGGTGTAGCGTGCCTTGGGAAGCCCTGAATCAAACATAGTTGGGGAGCCCAAATCACTCATTTCTCACAAAAGAAACAAAAATACTTGCATTAAATTGAAATAAATATACACCGCCTTACCGCAAAAGATTTAAACTCGCTTCAAACACTGTTTAGCCGTACAATTTGTACTGTTAAACCTTAGAGTATTAATAACTGTTAAACATTGTCTAAAGCGTGCGTAAAACTTTTAAGGTAAGGCGGTTATTTATATGTTGTCACTTCCTCCTAGAAATTGAGCTAGCCAAACAATTCAAATGAAATAAACACTTTTCTTGCCTTTTTTTTCGGGAAATTGATAATGAATAGAGTATAATCATCCTACCTATATCCGCTAAGTAAGTCTAGCTGAAGACGATTTTAGTTGTTTTAAAATTTCTGCCTCTTAGGACAACTTTTGGAAGAATGCTTAACTCGGGAAAAAAAGAGATGATTTTTTTTCGGAAAGCACGAGATTAAGTGACATTGTGGATAACATTTTACTAGGTTTTGCTTACACACGTTAAGGCCCCTGTAGCCAGGGAGCCCCGTATTATTAACACGGCTGATACTGCGGTAGCTACGCCCCTACACATAGTATGTGAAACGAATTGTCGATGGGACCCGAAGTTCTCGAATGTAGACAATGTATTGGCAAGTGTAGCGAAGGTCTTCACGTGAATCACCGGAACACGTTGGATGCCAGCGCTTCGATTCCTTCCATCACAGCTCTTTGGGTTAGTAAGTTGAAGAGGCCTTAGGTAGGGCACACAATTCGTAGAAGTAGAACTGATGTCCAAAGTTCTCGAGTGAAGACAAGATCAAGAAACTAACTTACATAGGTAGAATGTATAGACTGTGGGTCTGTAATATTTTAACGTCGCTTTCATTCTCATCATTGTCATTTTCTGAAATCAGGGCTATATATTATGTACAGCCACCCGACACATACGAATTCACTTTTATTTAGATATGCCAATACCTACTATCTCTTTTTCATAAACTTCGAACAGTTTATGACTACGGAAACTATCGCGATTTGGGTAGGTTGAAACTCATCATAATGGTTCATCCGGTATGTCTAGCATGTGTGTGACGCATACATTACGTGGTAAGTATATGTATAGCCAATCATACCCGGGCAAAGCCGGAACGGGCAGCTAGTGTCTAATATAACAGCATTGCCTTATATTAAAAATGCATTCCAAATAGATGAACTGTAATCCCCAAACTAAGCTCAAGGCTTGTGTTTTGGGGCACGAGTGCAAGGTTGTCAGAATTCGGAAAGATTAAAAGTATCTAAAACCTACAAAAATATACGGAGTAACTGTATTTTTTATTTTTTTTATTTAGTTACTGATATGACTGATTCAGTTTCAATTGTGTGGAGTATCACGAGAGTAGTACCTAACTTATTTTTTGTTAATAACAATTAAACATTATTTGTTATATACTCGTATGTATTTGGATTCGGCTTCAATATCAATAGCGAATACATCACTCACCTTCGGGCTGCCGACGCTATCGTTTTCAAAATCGAGAAACAAGTGGGTCTCAAAATAAACATGGACAAGACAAAGATCATGTGCAATTTCCATGTTGTACCCACCTCAACATCTGTTGAAAACTCGGTTCTAGAAGTAGTTGAGTCGTACGTCTACCTAGGACAAGTAGTCCAGTTAGGTAGGTCCGACTGGAAAAAGAGGCCAATTGCCGACTAAAAGCGAATGTTCTACAGTAGAACTACCGGGAAAATTTTGTCCCGGTAGTTCTACGGTAGGACTACCGGGAAAATTTTGTCCCGGTAGTTCTACGGTAGGACTACCGGGAAAATTTTGTCCCGGTAGTTCTACGGTAGAACTACCGGGAAAATTTTGTCCCGGTAGTTCTACGGTAGGACTACCGGGAAAATTTTGTCCCGGTAGTTCTACGGTAGGACTACCGGGAAAATTTTGTCCCGGTAGTTCTACGGTAGGACTACCGGGAAAATTTTGTCCAAGTAGTTCTACTAGTAGAACTAATAGTAGAACTTTCGGGAACGACCCATCCAACTCGGTTGGGCAGCGTTCGGAAACGTCTGTGTTCTCGTCCGACATTTCTCAGTGCATCAAGTCGAAAGTGTTCGACCATTGTGTGTTACCAGTGATGACTTATGGCAGTCTTTTACTTTGGGCCTTATTAATATGCTCCAAGTAGCCCAATAAGCTATGGAAAGGGCTATGCTCGGAGTCTCTCTGCGAGATCGAATCAGAAATGAGGAAGAAGAACCAACGGATTAGCAAGTTGAAATGGCAATTGGCAGGGCACATGGCGCGGAGAACTGATGAATGGATGGATGGATAAGTTTTATATCTTATGTGTATTAGCACATGAAACAGAAATGTTGGCAAAACTAAACAAGTTACATGAATAAATAGTTTTAAGTAATAAGTACTTACTAACGATGATACATACCTATCACCATTTAGCTTTACATTGTCATACACGCGCCACATCTTTCTCTTCAGTAAAATCTTTGTCGTTTATAAGGGTGGGTGCACAATGCACATGACGTCGAGGGTTGGAAAGAGGGTAGTTTAACTATTATCTAATCTGTGGTGTAGGGCAGTTTGCGCACCGCACTGTGTGCATTCGACCTTGTGCCGATCATTGAAATTATATTGATAGCTTTGAGTTGCTTACTAATGACGTCGTCTGGTGGAGAGTTTATTTGGCTCAACGTTTTAAGCATTGCCATTCAGCGTAGCAATGCTAACAGCATGCTGGGCACGCTGCCAACTGGTGGGCATTTGGATTATTTTCAGACTTTCAACGGTCTGTGGTTGATTCAATTGCTATTTTTGTAGTAGTAGTTTAGTATGTAGTTTTAATCTTAATATGTAGTACCTATTGTATTTTGCTGTAGATAATAATGCCCAAAAAAAACGTCGCGATTTTCACCATTTTTTGAGTTAGTAAATCAGCTGAATTTTTAAATTCAATTCAAAAATACCTTTTTATACGCATTCCGTTACACTACGTTTAGTCAAATTCACTTTTCTTAAAGTAAACGAGACTTTGTTTTATCATAAATTGTTTCGCGTAAAACGTTCGCAAACGCCTGTCTTTATTTTTACTAAATACGTAAAACACAATTAAATAATTATAACAATCGATCATGTCGTTCCGCTTAGTAACTGAATGAGACGAGATTTTTTTTTAATATTATTTTTATTTTTACTAATATTATTTATTGTTCTGTAAAGTTAAATGCAGCATGCATGCTTCCTTAAAAAAATAGCACATTAAGTTAAATTAGATTGTAAGTGTTTATAACATATCTAATAATGTAGTTATTAATGTGAAGCCTTAATAAATAATTAAATCTTTATACATATATTAGGCCCAATTATAAAGACACCATTGTAAATTTAATAGCACCGTAAAAAGTGTTCCTCTATCGAATGCATATAGTGAAAAAGAAACAGGAATATTCTAAATTGCTATTATGATTACAATGGCGCCGCCTTCATAACTGGGCATATTACATATGTCATATTTAGGTATGTAGCCATACAACCTTGTATATGACCAAAAATATGCCATTATTTTATCAAGTCGGGTAAAAAACGTCACTTGTTTTATGACGTGCTAAATTAGAATTAGGTACCTACACGGTCGACAGCCCTACATCCTTGCTCGATAACACATAAGTAATTACTAATTAAATAATAATTAATCATTACGCAATAAAACTGACAGAAGCTATAAAATGACTAAAATAGAATGTATAATATCTAATAATCGAAACAAGAATATCATTTGTAGCATGTATTGTGTAAGTACGAGTAAATAATATTAGCATTGTTTTTTATAAACTGTAACATATCTCTACATAGGATATAAGTCACCTACGTAACCACTTACCGTATATCTACAAAACCTTATACCCTACAAAAACAAAAACTCAAAAACTTATCCTTGTTTAGAATAAATATTTAGTGTATTTCCATATAGCCGAAGCATACAGTTTGATGATTAATTACTAATTTTGTTTGTGATTTAATTAGGTCTGTTGAATGGTACCCTTAACTTATATGCCTACGACAGAGCGGTAATACACTAAATATTAATTATAAACAAGGATTTGAAAATGAACTTTCGCAAAGTAACGCCTGATACAATAACTATCCAAAAACTTATATCTACAAAAATCGTCAGCTACGTATAAATAAATAATCATTATTTTTCGCCAAAAATGGCACAACCGATCGTGTACAAAATTCGAATAGTTTACTCAAATGGATGTATTTTTAATTATTGTTGGTTTTTCAAAAATCTCAGCCGATTTCGATAAAAGTTAAAAAAGTCTATAATATACCTAATGCAGAGATACTAAAGTATGATCTACCAAAAAGAAAAAAAAACATCAAAATCGGTTCATAATTAGCAGAGTAATCGCGTAACAGTTTTTTTTTGTATGTAAGTACACACAAAAAAACGGGTTGCACACCGGGAGTGCCGGCAGAAGAGAAAACTTGAACATACAGTACTGTAGGTACAAGTCAAACACACGCACGCTCGCGCAAGCGCCCTGCGCCATCTTACGAATTTTCCATCAGGTTACGTGTCTTGACACGAATTTAAACCCATCCCAACTAGACAACGTACCGCTAAAGAAGTTTTCACTTCAAAAACATTGGGTCGTACTAACAATATCCTTTTTTTGAAGTCGAAATGCCATACCTAAATTGCGACCTTATCTCTCAAATTAATCTCTCCCAGGTAAAATCTTATTTAGCCCAAATAAAACCAAACTCATAGTTCAAGTTACTATTCTAATTAGTGTTTTTGTTGTTGTTTAGAACCTAAAAGTTATCATGTTATTAGAACTTAAAATACTCCAGTTGTTTACTAACTAATATTTAAAATTATCTAATAAAGCTTATTCTACAGCTTAAATAAACCACTTACCTAACTTTTATGTCCGACAATCAATAACAACGTGCAACTTAATACAAAATTCACCAAAACATCACATCACTATATTAAAAAAAAACACGGAACCAATAAACTCAAATAGCAATCGAGGCACAATGAAAAGGTATCTAAGAGCCAAAAAAAACTACTGTCAAAGTTAAAATAGTAATATTTCAAAAATCGAATCGTTCGAATACTTCGAAATAAGTTCGCGCGGGAATCGCGAGGGAGAGACGCGCGCTCCCCGTAAGCCGCCGGCAAACTATGCGGGATGACAGCAGGAATACAGGGAAAACGGCGTTCTTTTTTTAAAGCACAAAAGATCGGGTTGTTTTCTTTTTAATTCTGATGGCTTTGCAGGGTGTAGTAAAAATTGTTTATGAACATGATAGAGGTTTTATTGAACCCTACGTTGTAGTTAGTGGCGGTTAAGATCGTTTTAACAATTTATGGCAGTTCTACGCTAATGATGGTCTTTTGAGCCGCAAGACCTCTTACGGGCTAAGTTATGATCTATAAGAATAAGATACTGTTTCTCCTTACTTGACGTGCTTACAAAGTTTCAATAGTTTTAGACGTTTTAGTGTCTTTTGTTAAGTTTATTTGTATAGTGTATGTACTACTCGTAAGGATGCTGCCACACGGGCATTGCCGCTCTGCGCCGTGCTCTGACAATAAGTGTCAGAGACTTTGTTTTGCATTAATTTTGATGAGTTTATTCACCGACTTCAATAAACGAGAAGGTTCTATGTTCGTCTTAATGGTTTTTTTGAGTATGTTCATCGATATTTTCGCCAATCGTGAACCGATAAAAAAGTCTTCTTTAGTTCGAAAGGGGTTATAATCTTGAGGTAGTCCCAATATAAATTTAACCGAAATAAACTGAGCCGTATCGAAAAAATCAACAATAATGTAAAAATCCATCCGGCTTTTTAGAAGATACTTGCATAAATTAATTTAAAAACACACAAAATACGCGCGAAAAACAATACCCTACCTTGGCAGTGGGGTAAAAATTGTAAACGTTGATCCGAGCGAACTATTCAAAGGTGACGTCCACACGTGGTATATTATTCAGATAAAAATCGAACCAAGTAGATATTTACATCATTTGAAAGCTTGATTTATGTGCTTTTCAAAAATATTTAATTTAGATTTTTTCACTTCTCCGATTTTTTTTAAATGCGAAAAATAAATTGTATGAAAAATAACAATACACCTTATTATTTTTTCTAATTTAGCAATAATAAAGTGCTTCTATAGTTATTTTATTTGCATTCGTAGCTGATTCTTCCACATTCATCTCTTAATTTAATAAAATTAAAAATTATAACCTACCAGTGTGTGACCAGTTAGTAGGTACAATGTGACAAAAATCACTTAAAAAGTTTGTCTAATTGGTAAAAATACTTGTATTTAACAATTTGGAGGTCACTTAATCAGGGCTGCTAGAAATAAACTACCTATTGAGCTAAATATATTTATTTTTTCTAATAAATTAAAAAATATTTTTTAAAAAATCGGAGAGCTCTTTTTTAACTGTTGTAATAGACTCAGAAAAATATGAACTTTCTCGAAATGTAACGAGTGTTGTGGTTAGAGTTTTTGATTATTATTGTACCAGCCTCCATATATTTTGTGGACATGTCCTTTCGTACACGGTTGAAGTCTGTTGTGCCATTTTTCGTGAGAGATAATTATTTTTACCGTGCACATAATTACTAGGTACTCGATAGGGTTCCATAATTTCTGACAATAGTTCCAGACATTAATAAATAAATATATAGTACCCGAATCAATTTTTTATATCATCACAAACATTATGCATTGTTGTGATTTACGAGAAGCACTAACAAACCATTTTTTTAATTAAATTTATATCAGTACATATTTGGACATACCAAAAACACAAGGAGGTATACAAATCACAATGATAATAATTATTTTTTTGCAAAAAATAGCATGACCGACTTCAGCCGTGTACGGAATTCGCGAACAGTTCGTACTGATCGTTGTAGCATTTGAATTATGAAATATGGCTCAGCCGATTTATATTAAATTTAAATAGTATACTATTTCTATTTCCCTCAGAGCAAATAAAAAAATCAAGAGAGAATGTTGTGAACAAACAAGTGAGGCCGACCAAAACTACGTGTAAAGACAATTAAACACACATCAACGTAAAAGGAAACCACGCCTTGGCTTGTCAGTCGAAATATGGCGGCGCAGCAGTGACGCACTCGCAGTATAAAAAACCGGCTTCACTTGACTGTTCAACGACATTCCCTCTTGATTTTTTTATTTGCTCTGAGACTGTACCTGTACCTGTACCAGTCTTTTTAATAGTCCACTGCAGGACGTAGGCCTACCCACGAAGGGTGATTGGGCCATATCCACCACGCTGGCCCAGTGCGGGTTGGTGGATTCACATACGCCATCGAATTTCTTCTACGGACGTATGCCGGTTGCCTCACGATGTTTTCCTTCACCGAAAAGCCAGTGCTGTGAAATTCCGTAGATAAATTCCAAAGAATCATTGTTATGGGACCTGGGATTTGAACCCACGACCTCACGATTGTAAGGCGGGCGTCACTACCTCTTGACCACCACGGCTTTAGACTATTTCCAATAAAAAATTCTCAAAAGTTATGCGTGATTTCACATAAAAAATATACGCGTCAAATTGATTACCTCCTCCGTATCGTTGGTCAAAAATATAAATTAATTCATTTAAAAGTTGGCGAAATATTTTTTCTGATGACACTATAAATTATTATACCCAACATCAAGCGTAAACTAGTTCTTTCTTTTAAAAGTAGGTTCAAATTCAAGGTACAGTTATTAAACAACTTAAAAACTCTACCGTCATCTCTACAGTAGAGCATGAACTTCGGTCTAAACTTATTTTGCTCTACCAACCACAAGCTTTTTCCAGTTTTCCCAACAAAACGATAGATGGCGCTTTTTTAAATCAAACGAAACGAACGTGAAGCTTCACTATGGGCCGTTTTGCTCCACCTGTATGACCACGGTGAAGCGTAAAATAAAGTAGCCCAACAAGTTTTGGGCTATGCTTGAAGTCAATTTTTATGTGGAGCAGTGGACGTCTGTCAGTCGTCCTTGTAGACGTCTTACCCTGTGCTTGCCAGAATGTGGTCTCCATCACAAAACTTTACGGCCATCAACGGCAATCCGTTCTACGAACTGTATCCTGCACATTGTTACTTCAACTTGCTAATCACTTAAGCTATGTCGTTAACTTAAGTTCGTCAATGGATCTCCTCATTCTTAACTCAATCTCGCAGAAAGACTCCGAGTATAGTTCTCTCCTTAGTGCGATGGGCAACTTTGACACACAGCTTACTCACAAAACGGCTTCATGAGTAAGCTCAAGATGTGGGCTTTTGTGTGAAGTGAAGCTTGAAGTGTGGACTTTAATAAAGCCCAAATTTTAATATTTAGAAAGAACAATAATTATTGTTCTTCAAAAATAGCACAATCGACTACAATGATTTAGGAAGCCATTTCGAACTAAAAAATATTTTTTAAACGGTTTACAATTGGCGAATATATCGATGAATATACGCAAAAATAATTGAATATAAAAAATACATACAGACAGACATAGTACCTCCACCTTTTTACAAGCAACATGTGTTGTATACATCTAATTGAGCAAAAACTCTTGTATATAAATAAGCTTTACTATTTTATGAAATAATTTATACTATCATATGAATATGTAAATATTTTTCAGCAATTATAACTATTTTTATTTTTTTAACATTATTGCTATTACTTAATTTTACTTGAAAAACAAAAAAAAAAAAAACACTGTGACATTCATTTCAGACCATTTTAAACTAAACATTATTATTATTTTTTAAATTAAGAAGTCAATAATTTTTAGATACCTTTAATTATACTGTACAACTCATAATGATTTAATTATTAGGAAGGTTATCCATCAAAATACAGGTGTTCTCACACCTAGTTTGATGGCCATGGCTACATATGTCTTGTATTAATTGTACTGAGAGAAATAAATTATTATTATTAAACCTTTTTATAAGTCGGTAAAGAAAATACACGTTGACTTTTGTAAACCTCATCCGTTTTTCGTCGGTTAAAAACTTTACACAAACTAGTACGGAAGCTCAGCCATTGATGCAACATGTTATCATGTACGTTATCAACGGTTTTAAGGCCAATATCTGTTATCAGTTCAGTGTCCCGTGTAATGACATCCTTTGTTTACATTCTTATCGTGTCACAACCATACGCTACTGTATTAGATAATAAAGCCATCTAAAGTTATATACAGGGTTATTCCTAATCAATTAGCATCCTTTTAGGGGCTTATTCTTTACATCAAAACTAACAACTTTTGTTCTGCGACTTTTGTCAAAATTCAAAAAAATTATGTTCCAACGAAAAATATCGTTCACCCGCGACAAAATGTACGGAACAGCTGATATATTTGAGTTTTGACAAATTTCACTAAACAAAAGTTGTTAGTTTTGATGTACAGAATAAGCCCCTAAAAGGTTGCTAATTGATTAGAAATAACCCTGTATACTGCACTGTACTGTATAAGCCTTTTTAATGGTCCACTGTAGGACTTAGACTACGTAGGGTGATTCGGCCATATTCACCACGCTGGCTCAGCGCGGGTTGATGGATTCACAATACGCTATCGAATTTCTTATAGGGACGTATGAGGGTTGCCTCACGTTGTTTTTCTTTACCAAAAAAGCAAAACACAAATTTAAATACAAATGTATTAAAAAAATAATAAGTACATTAATATTTTTAATACAAATTAAGTTTATTATAGAACAACGTGGGTGTCTTCAAATCCCGAGTAAATAGGTATCTTCTAGGTAAGCGTGCTACACCCTAGACCGCACATCTGCTTAACATCAGGCAGTGTGTAGTCAAACGCGAACCTATTCAAAATAAAAAAAAGCTACCGAGTTTCGCCCCCTACAAAAATTAAAAATTCACGGCTTCTCGGAAGTACCACTTACTATGGAAGTACCGCTTACGTTCTACCGAATTTCATCAAAATTGTTATAGCCGTTTATTAGATTCGAATTTAATACAAAGAAACATACAGGAATTAATTGTTTAAAGGTATTAAGGTACTACTACTACTACAGATTTTTTTCTTGATTTCCGGATTGGCCCTAGTAAAAGTTGTCCATAATGATTTTCTACATGACCTTCTTCCGGCTGGTGTTCACGATGTATCTTTTTACAGATAGTATAAATACAGACACTTGTCATCACATAACATTTTAATTGTAAAGATGATTCATAATTTTTCTCTTGATTAGTGACAATTCCCGTTGTTCTTTGTCCTGACGAACAAAACGAGATAATTTAATATGGGACAACCAACCATATAACAAATTGTCATCTTAATTAATACATTGAATCCTTTTTACGCAAACATAATTGCATAATATGCATAATTAGGTCTAACCGTGGCTGGTTTTATAGTATAATATTATTTTTCGAAAAAAAATCGCAACGCCGACGTCCACCGTGTACAGAATTCAATTTGCACGTATCGATGATTTGAAAGTAAGTATGAAAATGCATTTTTTTGAAATTTTCCAGTTAGTCCTTTATTTAAAACTGTTTAAAATAAAAAGTATACTCACTTCTGAAAGTCACCCTGTACTTTACAAAACAATGAAATAAAATTAAAATTGTTTTTTCAACACAAATGTCCACAATAAATTACACAGATTAATGCACTGAATTAGGCGTGGTGGTCTAGTGGTAGTGACACCCGCCCTACAATCGTGAGGTCGTGGGTTCAAATCCCGGTCCCGTACCAATTAGTTTTTTGTATGTACGAAATTACACATCACTGGCTTTTCGGCGAAGGAAAACATCGTGAGGCAACCTGTATACCTACGTCCGTAGAAGAAATTTGATGGCGTATGTGAATTCACTAACCCGCACTGGGCCAGCGTGGTGGATATGGCCCAATCACCCTTCATGGGTAGCCCTACGTCCAGCAGTGGACTATAAAAAAAACAGGTACAGTACAAAGCAACTGTAAATTGCGTAAGAATAAAAAAAAAAACTTCAGTTGTAGGCGTATTGACAAACATTGCAGAAACAAACTGACTTTCCATTAAAAAGCGAAACAGTTTTAGAAACTCTAATTTGAATAAAGATAAAGCGATGGAATTCTGCCAAAAGGTGACACAATTGCGCCGGCGCAACAAAACAAACAATATTCTTTTAAAAGTGCTCTTGTAACGTTGCAGATAGTTTAAATACGTTTGCACCCGCACTAATTCTTATGTAAGACTTGTAAAATTGTTTAAACAAGTATTGTAGGTACCTACTTAAGTATTACCTGACTATAATGCTGTGTTTCCGGTAGAATGTAGGTGTGTCTTCATATCTCTATAGATTATGTATCATAATATCTATACAAATAAACTCATGAAGTGTTTACATCGGTAATACAAGACAGAGCAGGAAGAAAGAAGGAGAAACAGGCTTAGATGCGAATAAATAAATAACATTAATAGCTTGGACCACTGACAATACCATTTAATGCTGACGTCAAATTGAAAAAAAATCGAGTCTTGACGTATCAACTAATCGAACCACAAACACCAAAAGCAGACCGGCAAACATGCAACGCCAATATGAAAATAATGAAAAAAAAACTGAAAAAAATCGAATTCTAAGTTTGAATGTCACGTTAAGACTAGTGATTTTCCAAGTCCTGCTACAGCTACTGCTAAAGGGAGAAAACCATTTTATCCACTTCCAAATGTCAGTTGTCATAGTCAATCCATACTTTATTTCCTCTTCGAGGGGATATAATGGTGGAAAGACTATTAGTCCCTTTGCCATGCTTCCCGTGCAGCAGTGAGAGGATTTATCACTGTAATACAAGTTAAAAAGAAATATAATAAGAGCAAAAAAAACTACTTCAATGAAGGAAATTAATCGAATTAAAACTTTTAAATAGACGTAAAGGCTAGTGCTTTTCCAAGTCCAGTGAGAGGATCTATTCATGCAATGTAAGTTCTATTACATTTGCGTTCGAGCGATACGCGCATGTCCGTAAACATGCGACAATTATATTAAATAAAGAAAAAAAAACAAAATAGAAATAAAAAAAAATCGAATTCGAAATTTGAAATTGATGTGCTTTTCCAAGTCCAGTGAGAGGGTCTATCACTGCAATGCAAGTTCTATTTGCGTTCGAGCGATACGCGCATGTCCGTATCTCAGTTCGAGCTCAGTCCGCCCGCACACCGAAGCGCGGCCGCGCGCCGCTCGCGACCGCACGCAAAACAAACGCGCATCGAAACAAAATCGACATTCGAATTTCAAATTTCAAACAGTGTTCTGTATCAAAATGAGGCGCAACGTCAAAATTCTGTTCCTAATCGGAGCTGTGTGGATGTTCTTCCTATTCTACTACATGCAACCGGACTCGATACAGTCAAAGGTGAGTATCGATTAGCCGTTGTTTATCAGGAATCAGCTGTTAGGGCAACAATGACTGCAATGTGCTGCACTGCGCATGACCCGGGGCCTTATTCTGTAAGCGCTCTGACGTTCGGCTTCGCTTTTTCTCCTGCTCGCGCCAGTTACTCACGCCGCGAGAGCGAGCGGGAGGAAAGGCGAAGCCGAACGCCAGAGCGCTTACAAAATAAGGCCCCCGGCCTTCCTTTTTTAAAATTATAATAATAAACAGAGCGCATTAGAGAAAGTGCGTTTAGAATTTAATTATGTTTCATAAGCCTTGACCCGAATCGTGATGGAAAAGTAAAATTAGCGTGAGATTTTCGGATTATAAAACGACGTCGATTGTCTTTTGAATTTGGAACAGAAATTTGAATTCAAAGATCTGTTTGAAATATCAATTCGATTTGGGAATTAGCGTTGGGACAATGTCGATGACTATGCCGTTCCTTATTCGAAAATACCTATGAACAATGAAGAATGACTAACAAATTATATTCCTATTTTGTTGTGTTAGCGAACGCAGTCACGTTATTTTAGAGGGTCAATTTTAATAATTATTATCATTTAATACTAGTTATGTCATTATTAAAAAAAAATTAACCTATGGATGAGGAGATAACATTTAGCCAGCGACCTTCAAGATAGACACCTAATCGTACAAAATGAAATGTCGCCGAACAATATCAACCAATACATATGGAATCAACCAATTCAATAACTAGTCATCATTAGACTGGCGTTGCGGTCGCATCTCAAAGCAAAGAGGTAAATATGGTGAACTGCGTCATTCCATCTTGCCGAAATTACTCGGTTTCAAAAGAAATAACGAAAGGCATTGTCACATTTCACCGGTAAGTAATAAATATCTTTTTATGTGATTTACAAGCAAAAGCAAAATATTGAAAATGAAATCATTTGACAATGTAAACAGAGTGGAAAATTTCTCTATGGTCAGTTAGGAATGTCGGATAATGTCAGTATGAGATCGAATATTGACTCGTCAAATCGATTAACTTTAGGGTCAAAATTGATTTTGACCCGGGTGGCCGGCCATGTAAAGGAATAAGGTCGCAAGGTCAATGTGGGTCGAACTACTAGTTTTAGATCGATTTGATAACATTATGGAGCAGCATCACGTGATGTGTTCACATTTTTAACCGATTTAAAAAAAGGAAGAGGTTCTATGTTCGTCTATCGTATTTTTATTTTAGGTTTACGAATCAAATTTTTTTTTTTTATTTCTGGAAGAGAAAAGATCGAATTTAGAGGTACTTAAGGCTGCCAGCTGTTATTTAATAGTGTTATTGACTTTTGTATATAACTTCTGGAATGAACGATAAAAACATATACATATAGGTATAATTACATAAGTTCACCTATTAATAAAAAGAGTCAAAATGTGAATAGATTAATCGAAATTTCAGCCAGTCGGACTTATCATGTGATAAGACATGACGTCATCCTAGACTCGAATCAATTTAGGAATCGATTCTTTTCATCATGTATTTTGAAATCCCTATTTCAAGTGGCAAGTTCACTCAAAAGTTGTCTATGGTACAAATTGTATTTTTCACATTTTTAAGTCTAGGTTTGTATGAAGAGGCTCCTTCTGTGCCCTGTGTAATAGGGCCTATTCTGTGCATTTAGGTTATATTTTGTACTGTTAAAACATATTCAATGACAGCTCTAAATCAGTAAGTAATGTAATAACTAAAGTACCTAGACAAGGTACCTACTTAGTCATGTAATGTCTCTACTAACATTATCCTTTGTACATACTAAAGATAATTTGAATTTTTTTGATTGTAAAATATTTATTTTGAGCCACCGATCTATTCATTTTTACCTGACTCAAATTGCATACCTACCCAAAATAATTATTGTAGAGATCAAAAACCTGATTTCACTGTAAACCAATTAATCACACCAATAAATTAAGATCTGTTTTATTTATTATACCACAGCAACTGCAAAACTCATGATATACATATTTATAAAATGACGTGGTCGATACGTAATTTTGTCACATACCTATTTCGTAATTCAATATGATATTATCTCAAATCTGTATTCAAATTGTCGACATGACATTTGACTTTAATTTTATTATTCAGCTATGCGATCTTCTGCAAAGGGTAATTTATTACGACTGTGGCAACATTGACCTTCAAGTTTATTCATTCTCATAATTACTCTATAATTAAGGTCGATGTATAAATAGTCACGGAAAAATAATAGTGTGTGACTTAAGGGGACTTTATACGCCAAATTCGATTTCGCTTACGCAGTTTCATATTAATAATGATACAAAACTATAACATGAGAATTGTCAAAACTGTATGCAGCATCTATCCTATCCTACTAATATTATAGTATACGCGAAAGTTTGTATGTATAGATGATTGTTCCTCTTTCACGCAAAAACTACTGAACGGATTGAGATGAAACTTTGCAAAAGTTATTAGCTTATACATCAGAATAACACATCCTACTAATATTATAAACGTGAAAGTTTGTGAGGATGGATGGATGGATGGATGGATGTATGGATGTTTGTTACTCTTTCACGCAAAAACTACTGAACGGATTGATATGAAACTTTGCAATAATATAGCCTATATATCAGAATAACACATAGGCTACAAATTATAATGATATATTGCGTATGCGGGCGAAGCCGCGGGTAAAAACTAGTAAGCTATTATTTATAAAGATATTACGTGAAACAAAGTTCGCGATGTCCGGTAGTTTATTGTAAAATTACGCATATTTTGTAGTATTTTTGATTTTAAATCTGTTAATTTGACGGAGTAGATTGAAAAAACAACTATAACAGTTTTTTTCGATCTCTTCTGTCGAATCAGTAGATATCAAAATATTTAGGTATATGCATTTTATCCTTATCCTTCCTAATATTATGAATCTGAAAGTATGGGTTTATTACTTTCTCTTTCACGCACGGATATAAAGGGTTATTCCTAATCAACTAGCATCCTTTTAGGGGCTTATTCTGCACATCAAAACTAACAATTTTAACAACTTTTGTTCTGCGACTTTTGTCAAAACTAAAAAAAATCAGCTGTTCCATACATTTTGTCGAGGCTGAACGATATGTTTCAATGGAAAATCAATTGTTTTTTTGAGATTTGACATATGTTGTTAATTTTGATGTACAGAATAAGCTCCTAAAAAAATGCCAATTGATTGGGAATATCCCTGTATAGACTGATAGTTCAAAGATTAGAGAGAGTCATAAATATTCCTTTTATTCCCGGGAAAATTAAAAGATCCTGCGGGAGACGCGGATAAAGTTAGTGATTGATAAATAAATGCTACTTATGGTTTTTATAAATTAAATACTTTTGACTCAAACATCGGTATGTGCGAGTGAGACAGTTATGGCTGTTTGAAATGCCGTTAAAAATTGTGTAGAAAATAGTAGCGGGAAAATAAATGCGCAAAATGTACAGAAATATAAGTCAGTGGATTTTCCAATCAATACAATCGGTGTTAAAGTTCATTTTACGACAGAAAGATAAAACACAATAGGTACCAATTCATAATTTGAGATAAAGTTATTCCCGTTAGATATTTATCAATTTAAATACATAAGTAATTATAATTACATAATATTGTACTAGTAGATATTGACAAAAAAAATTTTTTTTTAAAGAAATCATGTTATTTTCAATTAACACATCACGTCAAAAATAATACAAAATCAAGATCTCAAGTACTTATGTCCCAACAATTATAACCCGCCACTGAAGTTTCCTGGTGCAAAGGTGTCCGTAATTACCGCGTTGAATAGCGATAGACATCATTTGCACCATTCTGTCCCTTATCCTCCGCCCAATTTCGCGAACGAAAACCTTGGCTTCGGTCCCCCAAATGTCTTCACCGCAATAGGCACAAAGTTATAGAGCTGTTCCATCGCTGCATACTCTACCCGTTTCCTACCCGCAGCTTCCTCCACTGCAGTCGGGCTGTGGACGGTACGACCTAGGTGCGTGGCTAAAAAGTAAAAAAGTTTTTTAAAATATCGGAGACAAAAAAGCACGATAAGGTGTTAAATATTGGCGATAACAGAACAGCATTATTTTTCAAGTGGCTAGCCCTGGTGTCAGAGGTTTTAAGCCGCCTGAAGGCTTCTGACATTGACATTCAAGTCAATTTGTTTGTGGTATTACATATAATGATATTCGGTCCATTTAGCGGGTGGATATCCTACACGCTTGCCTGTACGTATTCGAAAAATTTACGCCATCGTCCATCCCTACTTCAAAGTATGAGCCCTACTCACTCCCACATCAACTAGCTTATCCGTTAACCAATATCGGTTCCTTTAATTTGTGAAAGGATCTTCCCATTCCTGATTTGATCTTGCAGAGAGACTGTAAATATATAGCTCTCTTCAAAGCACTTTGAGCTTAGATCCATTTGTTGAACTTAGAACCATTGGTATTCAAATTGGTTCGCCTGCGTTCCTCTCTAAAGAACTCAAATACTTAATCAGCAGTAAGGAAAAAAGTCGCATCCTTATTTAAATGAAAGGTGCCAATTACACCGAGGGCCCTTATCGGGATCAAGTCCTTAGCAATATCCGAAATTAAATTAAAGAAATGCAAATGGCTGCAGACACTCGTAAACTTGTAACAGCGACTGATTAAATTCGCGTAGGTACTTACATACAAAATTAAGAGCAGTTTGCTGTAGCACGCACTCTCTTTAAGGTTTTTAGTGATTTCACAGTTTAGTTGTCCGTATCTAAAGCCATGTCAAAATTACTGTAGGTATATCGGATATCCTTTATATTTTAATTCTTATTTTATTTTTTGGTTTCCAATCCAAAGAGGTGTTTGTATTAATTTTTACATAATGTGCATATTTATATCAGCTTTAATTTTTAATATTTGTATAGACAATTTTAATGATAAAATTACAATTAAAAAGAATCAAACTTTAACATACACATGAAAAATATTTGTGATATTGTTTATAATCTATTTATGCAATCATTTTCACGTAAATTGGCCAAAGCTTATACACCTACTATACAGAATATTTCTAATCATCCAGCATCCTAATAGTGGGTGAACGAGATTTTTCTATGGAACATCCAATTTTTTTTTAGTTTGACAAAAGTCGAAGAAAAAATAAAAGTTGTTAGTTTTGATGTGTTACAGAATAACCCCTAAAATGATGCTTATTGATTAGAAATAACCCTGTATACCCAATTAATTATAATATTATCGATGGGCATTAGGTATAAATGTGGTGCAGGAAAACATCTCGAGGATACTTATATTCAGTAATTTATTACTAGCATTAGGTAGATATCTACGCAACTTCATTAAGGAAATCCTATGAAGTATGTTACACATGTTATGTCCATAACTGCATTGACATTGTTTGTAATTCATCTTAAGGTAGAGCAATAAATTAATAGCGTATTGATTTACTTTATCATTTTACTAATAATTTTATTTTTCGCAAAAAATGAAACCACTGTTTCCACCGTGTATAGGAATTGATGTGACATGCATGTACATTACTGTTGGTTTATCAAAAATGACTCAGCCGATTTCGATAATATTTAAATGGGACCACCTCGAGAGTATACTCTTTCGAAATTTCTAATAAACAAGAGTTGATTGTTTAATTTATTTCATGTCAATGTACAATAATTCCAAATACATGTCAAAATCAGGATTCAATACAATAAAATATAATTGTGAAGTAGGTAGGTACTTGTTTCGAATTAAAAAAGATTTTTATAAATCGGTTCACAATTTGCGAAAAGATCGTGAACCTCTTTTTGGAAGTCGGTAAAAAAAAAGTTCGTGTAAACTAGTCGACTATAGTTCTGTGGCGACTAGTCCCAGTATCAGAGAGTCAGAGCTAGCTACCATTGCTCTAGAATAGTAAATAAAATAAAATACAAAAGAAATCAATTTACAATGAAATAAGTATATTTCATTTCATCAATTTACAATACTTATTTGCATACATACACGTAACAGTTATTTTTCTCGCTATAAATACCTAGTGTTTACATTCGATATTTTAAAAAAACAGGTAATAAACAGGAAATGTAGTTTCCTCCTCTTAATTAGTGTCGATTTTATTCAGTGGCTTTCTTGGTATCCTCTTTTATTATCTCTTTACAAGCCTTCGCTGATATCTACCTTTCCATCCGTACTTTCCCATCCTGAAGTCGTCTGGAAGAGATTGCCCTAAACGATAAAGCTCTCAGCTACACCTACAGTACTCTAGTTATTATTGTGAATTAGAGGAACTTCTCAGGCAACCATTTAATAAGATTTGTATTGAGTTTGATGCTCACAGTGTTATCAAAAACAGAAATAAGTACAGTAGTTTATACTATAGAATATTGTAGGGTCCCATACAACAAACCTGAATTTTAGCCGTTTTCTCGATATTAATAACGACAAAAGGAAAATGCTTGAAATATTCACAAAATTTTATATACTATATTCCGTTCAAAAATGAATAGTTTAATTAAAACAAAACATTTATACGCTTTCATACGCTTTCATACGGTACGGAACCCTTTGTGCGCGAGTGCGACTCGTACTTGGCTGATTTTTATAAGTAAAGATACAGTGATCGGTATTCGGATATTCTGAGGTATACCTTAAGCCACATAGGTTAGGTAATGTTATCTCAGTTAATGAGTCGACCACTCGAATAGGTTGCACGTAAAGGCCATCGCGCGTTTCTCTCGACAGCCCACTCGAGTACTCGAATTCCAAACCGCAAGACGTGGGCAATGGGTTCAAATACCAACAGTGAGCTTGAACTACCTGTGGAGAAATAATAACAAACAACAATAAAATGACATAGATGTAGAGATCGTAGAGTATTGGAAATTAATTAGTATACAGCGGGTTAGGTCTTTAATAGCTTTCTAAGCTTTCAGCTAGCTAATGTTACATTGTTCTCCACAACTTGTTTCTCAACAGGATTATCCAGAACTGGTGAACTATGCCGAAAGAAGGTGATTTAGACTATAATTACAAACAACTTTTACTATGAGGCCAACACTTTACCAGCCTTTTTAATAGTCCACTGCAGGACGTAGGCCTACCCATGAAAGGTGATTGGGCCATATTCACCACGCTGGCCCAGTGCGGGTTGGTAGACTCACATACGCCATCGAATTTCTTCTACGGACGTATGCAGGTTGCCTCACGATGTTTTCCTTCACCGAAAAGCCAGTGGTATGAAATTCCGTACATAAATTCCAAGGAACTCATTGGTACGGGACCGGGGATTTGAACCCACGACCTCACAATTGTAAGGCGGGTGTCACTACTTCTTGACCACCATGGCCAACACGAATTCAAGAAAATGAAGTCAACTATTTCAGACATTTGTCGATTCCTAGTTCCAATATGCCGCATTAGCCCTAATTTTTACTATAGGGCTAATGCTCTATAGAAAAAGTTATTCATAGTGATGATCTTGATTGCTCCCTTTTGTCTTATTAAAGGGCAAGTATATAAATCTATGTATATGGAAATCTACAACCAAGCACTACATATTAATGTGCGAAGAGCTTCCCGAGCTTTAAACCAGCAAAAGTAACTTTAGGCTCTATCAGAATACAATGTCACTTCTAGCCAGTTACTTTATCAAGTGCTCAGGTTGAGGACTTTTTGCTCAAGTGTTTCTCAAAGAAAAGGAATAAAAATGTCCACGGATCCACCTGGTGGATAGCCGCAGAAAAAAAATCCGTGAATTCACCTGTGGATTTAGATGGAAAAAAAGTATCCATGAATCCACTTGTGGATTTAAGATAAAAAAGGGGGCCATGAATCCACAGTGGATTTAAAAGGAAAATGAAGTATCTAATGGATCCATCGGTGGTTTTAAGAAGAGATAAAGGTATCCGCGGATCCACAAGTGGAGCCGAGCTGTGGATCCAAGTGGAGTCCACCTTTTCTGAACGGGGGTTTTGTGACTACACAATATGTTATTTGTTGAGGGTTTTCTGACATAAGGCTTTAGTTGCTGTTCTAGGTTTCTTTGTAGTCTGATGATATCCTCTAGGACCGTGCATACACACCACGGTACTTGAAAGTTTCTTCTGTATCTTGCCGGCAATTTGCGCATACATACACGTAAACAAACAACAACTTGTACACTGCCAAACGTATTTTTTTATAAATTTAGCTTTACGGTCACGTAAGCAGTAGGACGTAAATGTTACCTAGTTAGTAAATCGCGTTGCCGTAAATCTTTCTACATATATTATATTAGGTTGGGGAAAAAGTCTTTTCGCATTTTAGTATACGTATGAACTTGTAGTAAAATCTCTTTGGCTATACTTTTTGTATCTGGCTGGTTTTGGTATCATTGAAAGTTTACATTTTAAAGAACATAATTCCAAATTCAAATTAGGAATATGTGTGATTTTCATTTGTTTTTCGTACTGTCAAGATGAGTGAATCTAATGAAGAAATTCGATACATTATACAATTTTACTACAAAAAAAGGTAAAAATGCAACGCAAGCCGCGAAAAAAATTTGCGATGTTTATGGACTGTCTGTGAGAGTAGCACAAATTGGGTTTAAGCGTTTTCAATCTGAAAATTTTAATGTCAAAGACGCACGTCGTTCTGGTCGCCCTACTACGGATAAAATGGATGCTATTTTTAAAAAAGAGGAACAAGATCAGCAAATTAGTAGTTACGACGCTTCAGCTACGTCGACTGGGAATTAACCACAAAACAGTTTTGGCGCATTTAAAAAAACTGGATACACAAAAAAGCTCGATATTTGGGTCCCTCACGAGCTCATTGAAAGAAACCCAATGAACCGTTTTATAAAGCTAACACATTTTAGCTACCTATTAGTACTAGCAAAGTTGTTTATCATCTTTATAATAAATAATCATTTTTTGCAAAAAACGGCATGACCGATTTCACCCGTGTACAGAATTTGCGAACGTTTCGCACGGATCGATGTAGCATTTTTCACATTATTATCGATTTATCAAAAATGGCTCAGCCGATTTCAATAAAATTTAAGTGGGGACAATTCCAAAGTATATTCTTTCCAATAAAAAAGAATAACTTATCGAAATCGGATCACTATGTAAAAAGTTATGCGTGGTTACACATAAAAAAAAATATACGCATCGAATTGAGTACCTCTTCCGTTCCGTTGGTCAAAAAACTTAAAGCTATACGTAGGATCCTTATTAATATTCGTGTTACATCAGATAATCTAATGATTTATAGCCACCGCAGGCGTGTCTACTAAATGATGTAATTACATTCAAGCCGGCGACGCTCGGCTGACGCCTGTTGGGTACCTCTACTCATAATCCATATCCTCACAGCATTCATATTCTATTAGTACGGTTTAATAACCTGACTTTTGTTTACTTGCTGCAAATTTAGTAGGTACTACAGATGTATACATAAAAGCCGTGATATTTAACTAGTACTTGTCACCGTTATTAATATCGAGCGAAAAAGGACTAAAAATTCAGGTTTGTTGTATGGGAACCCCCTTAAATATTTAATTTATTCTGTTTTTAGTATCTGTTGTTATAGCGGCAATACATAAACGTCATTTGTGAAAATTTCAACGTTCTAGCTATCACGGTTCATGAGATACAGCCTGGTGACAGCGAGTCTTAGTAATAAGGTCCCGTATTTACCTTTTGGGTAAGGAACCCTAAAAATGATTCTCTAGTACCCGTACGGAACACCAAAAAGATTATTTAACATCGTCAACGGCCGTGGCGATGACTTATACAACGTTAATCTGATCTCGCGCGCAAAGAGCGTGAAATGTCAATAAGTGTGTCAGTAGGCGGTTCCTGAACAGTTCTGTATCATTGTCAGCTTTGTAACGAGACGCTCTAGGGGGCTACTCAGAAAATACAAATTAACAGCAATCATTTCACCTTTCTGGTACATTTAACGTCTCTGGACCGATGGATCGCGCTAGATGCCAGCCGCATCCAACCGGTCTTATTAGCGATCCATAGGGGAGGCCTATGTCCAGTAGTGGACATCCACAGTATTCAGGACGTTATTCGAATACTTTTTATGTCTAGAATATCAATAATTCTATCCTATATTATAAACGCGAAAGTTTGTATGAATGGATGTCTGTTGCTCTTTCGCGTAAAAACTATTAACGGATTGAGATAAAACTTCGGAATAATAATGTTTATACATCAGATTCTCATGGTATTCTCGATATTCCTGTATGGCTCCGAATCATGGTCAATTCGCGCGGCAGACCGCAAAAAGATCGAATCTTTTGAAATGTGGTGTTGGAGGAGAATGTTACGCATACCGTGGACAGCGAAACGCACCAATAAGTCAGTTCTTGAGCAATTAAAGATTAAGACTAGACTTTCCACCATTTGTTATCAACGCCACGGCGATGTGACCAAAGTAAGTCTTAACTTACTTTGGTCACATCGCCCGTAGGCAGCCCGATAATTTTGAGAAACTGGTTGTAGTTGGGAAAGTAGATGGCAAAAGACCACGTGGACGCTCACCTACCCGTTGGTCTGATCAGATTAAGCTGATAACCGGGCTTCCAGTTTCCACTGCTCTGAAGAAAGCCGAAGATAGGGCGGCGTGGAAGCAACTCGTCACTGATTCCGTCAAGGCATTTCAAGACGGGCACGACCTTCAGCAATGAAGAGGACGAATAAGAAGAAGATACATCAGATTAACACATAGGCTATAATTTATTAAGATAGTTCATGAAACGAAGTTCACCGGGTCAGCTAGTTAGTTATAGTATTTATATGCACACCTTTGTATCTACCTATTAAAACCAAAACGGTATGATCCAATACTTTATCCACTCACGCCTGCTTATTAATTATATATTCAATCAATACCTTTAGCGAGAGCGAGAAGTGTACTAATTGTCAACTGATTCTGAAGTGTCGACAATTTATGGACACTTTCTGAAGTGTCAATGAAACAAAAACAAATATTCAGAGTTTCACGGTAGCCCCGCAGCGATCGTGTTCCCGCGGTTACACGCAACGCCTTCGCCACCTTCACTTTTGCAGCATCTCCTTTATTTTTTTATCACTTGGCACTGCGTTAATGGATTATTGACATTACATTTTAAAATGGTATCTGGTTAATTTTCACAAAACTGTACCTACTTACACGACTACACCTCTTAATAATAATAAAACCATAACTGTTATTTATCTGTTATTTCTGTGAATTCCGCCGTACCCTGGACTTATTTATCAAAGTCAATAACTTGCCGTGGCCGAAACATTGTGAATTGAAGCTAAATAATCAGACCAATTATATTATTTTATCTTCTTTCTGTTGGTACGTTAATTTCTTTATTTTAAGTTTCAATCATCTCTTTATCAATCGCTTTAATAATTTATTTAGCGAAATAATTGAAGGTTTACTGTAATCATTATGTTTTTTAAACATTGTCACATGTAAAAAACTACTTTAAGTATTTTGACATTGCAACGCCATAAAATGTATAAAAGCATTCATAATTTGGTAAAGTGACTTTCACGAAAGCTTTTTAGCGTTATAGAGTTATTCAATAATGAAATAAATTCAGAAATTAATCGGGCAATAGTGTCTTTTTTAACTACAACAAAATACAACACTACTTTATATGCTAAAACTATCTACACTACTACTACATAAAAAGTAATTGGATCATCCACAGAACCTTGAAGGTCTAAAGATAAACCAAATGCTCAAGCCCACTCGCAGTTGGCAGCGTGCCCAGCATGCTGGCAGCATTGCCACGCTGAATGGCAATGCTTATACGTTGAGCCAAATGGACCACGGCATTTTGGTCACGCATCGCGTCCACCAGACGCTCAGAAAGACTTTTGAAAATAAGATGAGCTCCCGGCCCCCACGGACCCAATTTCTCAACAAATGGCTCAAATAATTATGTAACCACTATACCGAGGTTAGCATATTGGCGCCGCTTGTGCTGCTCTGCCAAATTGGCCGTCGCTCCAGCCCCACTCTGAGTCTCAGAAAGATGTGACGGCGCCAATACTGATTGATTTTAACATCAGTGAGTGGGTGGGTATAGTAATATAAAATATATATAACAATTTCACATGATACCAAAATAAACATAACAGTGGCTATTATTACCTACTGCTATTTTTTTAAACAATGTGTTTATTTAAATCTCAGTTCTTTAAATAGATAACATTATGATAACAAATACTTTCAATGTACAATACTTAGGTAATAATCATTTGGTTGAAAAATAACAAAAATATCAAATTTATAATACAGGGAAAATAACACTGAAACAGTCCACGTTTACTTCGAAGCATACATAGGTATGACCAAATACTCACAAGAAGGGATTGCGGAAATAATTATATTATTTGTTTGAAACGTTAATATACAATCAAGACCACAAGAACACCCTGGATATACGCCGATTCCAAACATTCTAATTGGAAATTCATAATGAAAACCTATGACCAAAAACGGAAATCTTACTGCTATGAATAGAATACAAACATTTTATAAAACCCTTGAATTATAAGAGGTCCGGACTCGTTGTTACACCGCTTTGTTACACCAGTGTGACTACGAGGAAACTTTTTTACTCGTGGTTACACTACTCTAAAAGGATCGTACTTGACTAAATATTAGGTAGGTAAGCTGAGTATTATAACCGATAGTTCAAAGTTTACCAAACAAATGACAACACTTGAAACTACTTAAAGCACTAATAGACAAGTACTGATTTCAAAATTCAATTTTAATTTACACCTACTTCCTCTTAGTTCCGTATATTTAAAATGCTGTACCTTCTAAACTAAAATATTATATTTTATAGTCAAAATTTGTCAACCACAAAAGATAAATTAAAATTCAACGCTGACATGTGTTTCTATGACATTTTATTTAACCCGTGGATAACTAAAACAATAAATTGCATAGTGATGATAATAAAATTATCATGAGCTGTTTTAAATAAACTATTCGTAATATGATTAATTCGTAAAATACTCGTATGTAAGTATTCATTATGAAATAGTTTCTGAAAATAGCCTTCGCAATTTAGGTCAAATTTAACAGGTACTAATTTGATTTCATTAAACTTCGTATTCATATTAGATTCGTTGAGGATGCACAAGAATAAGCTTACTGAACTTTATTGCATTTCAATGGCAGTTTACACAATGGCAAAAAACTATAGTACGGTCCCGTGGTTAGACCAAGGATTTTGTTTTCCAAAATTGGTCATACGACGTCGACTGCGGCCTCTCCTATGAATCTAGAATAAGGCTTTAGTTGTATAACTACATACCTATAACAAACAGCTCGATAGTAACCATTTTTCCCAATACCTACTGACCAAACAATTTTTATTTTCATGTTTTGTTTTGTAATTGTGGTTTAACTAATAAATAATTATCTATCTATCTATCTTTCTACTGTATTTGTATAATTGCATAATATTATAATAAGGAAGAGCTTAGGTCCTACGACACAGGTCGTCCTAGTGTGGGATCTAGTGCACAACTTGTTTGTGAAAACTCTTAAGAACAATAAATGTTTTATTTATTATAAAACCTCTCTGCGAGATTGAACCAGGAGTTTTGGCGGGAACGCGGAAAAGTCATGTCACCTCATTGTATTATTTTGTTAAACTTGTGTTTTTATCAGTGATAATTAGTGAAAAATTGTGGTATTTCGTTGATTATGAGCTGATTTATGTGCATGAGTGTAGGCAAGTGATACAATGTGACGTATCATGTCGTTCCGTGTTGTTACCAAAACTCCATAGACGCCTCTAGTAAAGTATCCACTGCTTTACTAAGGTATGACTTGGACTATGATTGGACTTGACAGCGACTTTATTGGACTATGACGAGACTACGACAGTGACTATTTTGATAAAATATTATCAAAAATTATTAAAACTTAATACTAATGCACAATAATGCGACGCCAAAACTAAGAAGAAGAAGAGATTGAACCAGGAGCCTAATTTTGGAAACGTTAGAAATGACTTTCTGACGGTTGCAGAGGATCGCATCACCGCATGCTTTGCTCGCTTCTTTAAAAGAAGCGACTACTATTTAGCTCAATCCCGTGGTCGTAATGAGGTCTTCTCTCCGCCTTGTGGGTAGATATCTATCGACACACTTGCCGGTTAGTGATCTCTATTCGAGAACTTTGCGTAGCCCACAGAGTTGTAACAGCTCTGTGGCGTAGCGTTAGGCCAACAGTTATCCGCGCTGCCAGTTGTCACTTTAATTTACTTATCCGTAGTGCCATATTGGTAACTTTAGTTCGCCTACAGGTCTCCTAGTTTCTAGGGCTATAAAAATTTAATCATTAGAAAGGTTGAACAGGCCAATGGACACGAAGTAAGAGCAGGAGCAATTATTGTAAATCTATGCTTGCGCAATCGGGAGAGCAAAGCATGCGGTGATGCGATCCTCTGCAACCGTCAGAAAGTCATTTCTAACGTTTCGAAAATCAGGCTCCTGGTTCAATCTCGCAGAGAGGCTTTATAGTAAATAAAACATTTATTGTTCTTAAAAGTTTTCACAAACAAATTGTGCACTAGATCCCACACAAGGACGACCTGAGTCGTGGGACCTAAGCTCTTCCTTATTGTAATACTAGTTTTTACCCGCGGCTTCGCCCGCATGATGTTTTGATTTCTGACGCAATATCATTATAATTTATAGTCTATGTGTTATTATGATATATAAGCTATATTATTGCAAAGTTTCATTTCAATCCGTTCAGTAGTTTTTGCGTAAAAGAGTAACAAACATCCATACATCCATCCATCCATCCTCACAATCTTTCGTGTTTATAATATTATAGTAGGATTATGCAATTATACCAATACAGTAGAAAGATAGATAGATAGATAATTCTTTATTAGTTAAACCACAATTACAAAACAAAACATGAAAAAAAATAGTTAGGTCTGTAGGTATTGGGAAAAATGGTTACTATCGAGCTGTTTCTTATAAGTATGTAGTTATACAACTAAAGCAATTCACTATTAAATAGTGACGCTCTGAGCATAATACATTTGGCCTTATCTGAACTACTCTGAGCTTGCATATATAAGGTATTCATTGAAACACCCAGAAACGATACAAAGTCCAATTTTTCTTTCTCTAGCTTAGACGTAAATGCAACTAGAAACCTAATTAGACCTCACCGAACTGGATTCGGACCTGATTGAAAGGATACCGCACCGCAGAGCCGTATTTGGAGATCGGATGTAGGTTAAAGGATTTCCGGCTGTCATTATCGTTTATACGGAATATAAATGGTTTTAAAATTGAAGGTAAAAATGTATCTGAAATATCATACTACCGGTATTGTTATTGGTAGTATGATGCGGTTTTGTTCTCTTCGCATTTTTCTTTACTGTGGTACCTCAGTTATCTGACAGTGTGCAGTATCTAATTGTTTCAGCCGAATTTTTCATGTAAAGTAGTAATGTTTTAATAAAATAATTATTTTTTGCAAAAATATGGATGTTTACTAAAAAAAAATGTAATTAGTCCGTCAAATAGATTGTCAAAAAATATTAGACACGTATTTTTTCTTTGATTGATTTGATAAAGATACAGCACGTTAAAAAAAATTAATATCTTGCAACTAATTTAAAAAAAAATTGCTGAAAATTGGTGTACGGGTAGAAAAATAAGTAATAAATAAAAAAATTGGAACTTGGAACGCCAATAAGACCGGTTGAAATCTTGGAATCAACTTGCATTATACCTACCGTGATCGTGCAGCCAATGAGGTCATTTTACCCTATTGAGTGTTACCATTTTATATATTTAGGTTTTATTTCTTAAATGGAGATTTAGCTCCACATTTTCTAAAACATTTTATCGAAAACTTAATTAGTTTTGTTCATCTTCTAAAAGATTGCATCGTCATACAAAGTAGTTCGCGTTTCATCAAATCGTGTGAAGATGGATTTAAATAAATTAACTCTCACTTTTGCTTGGTTCAGTGCCAAAGAAGAGTGAAGTCTTAGCCTCATACCAAGCGAGTTTGCCATGCTAAAAATAATTTAACACAATAATGCAATAGTTGTTTGGTACTAAGTATACATAATTATTAATCGAGCAATAGCGAAGATATCTGTTTGATGACGTCGTTTTTGCTTTCGTCTGGTCTGGTCTGATTTTGCATTGGCGTTTGTCGCATTTTCCAAAGAATCTCGATGAAACTTGGTACAGAAGTTCTTTGTATTTAGAAAGGGATTTCCCCTTAAAAATTGGGGTAAATAATGCTGTCACGCAAAAGTTTAAAAAAGCGCCCACTTAATCCATCCATCAGCCAAAGGACGTCCACTGCTGGACATAGGCCTCCCCTATGGATCTCCAATAAGACCGGTTGGAAGCGGCTTGCATCCAGCGCGATCCTGCGGTCTTGATGAGGTCATCCGTCCACCTTGTGGGTGGACGCCCTACGCTGCGCTTGCCGATACGTGGTCTCCACTCAAGAACTTTTCGACTCCACCGGTCATCAGTCCTCCGCGCTATGTGCCCTGCCCATTGCCACTTGCTAATCCGTTGGGCTATGTCGGTAACTTTGGTTCTTCTACGGATCTCCTCATTCCTGATTCGATACTGCAGATATAACAAATGTGACAAAACAAAGATGATAACAAAGTCATGGCCCATCCAGTATACAGGGTTATTTCTAATCAATTAGCATCCTTTTAGGGGCTTATTCTGTACATCAAAACTAACAACTTTTGTTCTACAACTGTCGTCAAAACTCAAAAAAAAACAGGTGTTCCATACATTTTGTCGCGGGTGAATTAAATTTTTCTATGGAACAACAAAATTTTTTTTTGAGTTTTGACGAAACTTCCATATGCTTCACACAAGCGTAAATGTACCAAAAGAAGACTCACTGAGGAAAAAAATGTGATTAGTGCTAATTCATGTATTTTAGAAAAAAAAAACCCATATTGCCAGAAAACGAAAGTTATTAGTTTTGATGTACAGAATAAGCCCCTAGAAGGATGCTAATTGATTAGAAATAACCCTGTATAATACTGTTCAGCATACTCTGATGTGCATTTTTTTAATTTAATCATGGTCATAGAATTATTTCACAATCTATTTAAAACACACTGGGCTTTTTTTTTTTTTTTTTTTTTTTTTTTTTGAATGACTTATAGCTGTTGGCCTCTGAGGCCTCTACAGCTTACCGGACATGGGCGAGCGCGGAAGGCGGCTGAGCCCTAAGATTAGGTTATAGGGTGACTAGCGCAAGGGCACCTGAGAAGGTACGGACCTCGGCTTGGGCCGTCACCCGGCGGGGGAGATCAGACTTGCCCGGGCACCCCAGAAGGGGTGTGCCCTGTGGCCCTAATAGGTTGAGCTGATTGACTATTTGGAGAGAATCTAACCGATCTTCTAACAGATCCTGAGGGTCCTCGACCTCGCCGGCGGGGTCGGTGTCTGACTGTGTGCCTTTGGTAACCGGCGCCTATACCAAATACGGAATACTTCCTGTTGCAGGGAGCTGTCGGATCGGGAAAACACACTGGGCTTACAGCGAATTACAAAAAAATGTAAACATTTTCTGAACTGACTTGCAAAACTTGGGTGTTACTGAAGTATCATTTGTCTAAATATTTTTTTTTTTTTTTTGTTCCGAAGTTACCTCATTGTTTTATACAAATTCAACACCTAAGTATAGCATATTTTCTTACGTGCATAATAATATCGTGCGAGAGAGACAAAACTATTTATAAAGAGTAAGAAAACCGACCCCTAAGTTTTATCGCGAGGGTGTCAGGATCGATACGCGGGGTAACTGATGGGTGTAAAATAAACACACCCGGGAAAACTAAACAAGTTACGCCGGAGCGATTTTTTGACTATTTTACCAGTTTTTTTATAAAACTCCAAGCCGTCTTGTAACATACAGGGTCCTGATTCTCTATCGACATAACGTAACGTACGACCAAAGTAATTTTGAAACTATGGGCCAAAATCACCACCAAGTCACAGTAAAATACACAAAATACAAGTAAAATACCAAGTGGCATCTCAACTCAGTCCGGCCACTTGGCAGGCTCCGAAAAAGATGGCGTGACGACCTTGACACCTTTGATAGGAACTGGTACACTATAGCACAAAACCGTCAAATCTGGAAAGATCGAGGGGAGGCCTTTGCCCAACAGTGGGACACGACAGGCTAGCAGCAACAACAACAATGTTTTTTAACTTAAAAATGACTTTGAAATTATATATATAGCAACCAACTTTAATGATATACAAAAAATAAATATTTGTCACGCCTTAAAATCATTTGCAATGTACTTTAGAGGCATTCCCTTTTAAATATACTACCTGCTATTCAGAATGTGTATTATTGTGTATGTATACCATTCGGCAATCCGCGGTCTCCATTCGAGAACATTACGCCTCATCGGCTCTCAACTCTACGTTCAATGAAAGCCACATAAAACCGATGTTTACTTATTGGACATCTAGGCTGGCCTGTCTAGCAATGGACGTCAACGGCTGACGTGGTGATCATCAACATCGTCATCATCATTAGCCGTAAGTTCCCTGCCTGACATAGGCTATGGACTATGATTTTCCAATAAGCTTGCTGTCCTAATCGTCGGTCCACTTAGTGTCTAGTGGGTGGACGTCCTACGCTGCGCTTGTCAGTCCGTGGTCTCGATTCGGTAAAGGTGACGTCCACAAGTGGTATAAAAGTAAAAATCGAACCAAGATGATATATACATCATTTGAAAGCTTGTTTTGTGGGCTTCTTAAAAATATTTAATTTTGATTTATTTATCCCTCCATTTTTTTTAAATGTGAAATATAAATTGTATGATAAATAACAATACAGCTTTTAATTTTTTCTAGTTTAGCAATAATAAAGTGCTTCTATCGTTATTTTACTTGCATTCGTAGCTGCTCAATCCACATTCATCTCTTAATTTGCTAAAATTAAAAATTAAAACCTACCAGTGAGACCAGTTAGTAGGTACAATATGACAAAAAAACACTTTAAAAGTGTGTTTAATTGGTAAAAATGCTAATATTATTTAACAATTTGGTGGTCACTTAAACAGGGTTGCTAGATATAAACTACCTATTGAGCCAAATATATTTATTAATCCTAATAAATTCAAATTTAATTTTAAAAAAATCGGAGAGCTCATTTTTATTTTTAACTTTTTTTTTTTTTTTTTTATTTATTTCCATTTACAATTTTAATTTCTTAAAAAATAAATAGGTGCCGCAAAACTATAGCAAGTTTGTCGCGGCACTCTTGTTCCCACACACGCTGACCAATATTTTATAATTAATATATGCTAAAACAGTACTTTGACATAAATAAAATAAATGGGCAACTGATGTAATAGACTCAGAAAAATATGAACTTTCTCGAAATGTAACGAGTGTTGTGGTTAGAATTTCTGATTATTATTATACCAGCCTCCATACATGTTGTGGACATGTCCTTTATATCCCCATCGGCCATCCGTTTTTTATTTATTTATTTATTAGGCACTCATAACAGACTACAGAAAATACATGATAAATTTTCTGTACTTTGTTATGAGTGCCTAATAAATAAATAAATAAATAAAGTGCTCTGAACTATGTGCCCTGTCCACTGCCACTTTAGCTTGCTAATCCGCTAGGCTATGACGGATATGATGATAATGAGCAACAAAATTAGAAACTATATCAACTCGCAAGAACTCGCATTCTATTTACAATTAGCTCTCAGGTCTAGATTTCATCTGATAACGTTATCACGTCGGTAGCGGTGCAGAAATTATGCAAACACTGATAACGAATGTGATAACCGACAGTTAACTTTACTCGTACATACCTAACCTGCTTGAGTATTGTTTGGAGAGAAAGGTTATCTAATTTAAATTCCAGTGATATACTCATTTGTTCACTGATTACAATAACTCTATATTTTTATTGTTTCGTGGTAAAATTCTCCAGACGACTGACATATTCTAAGATCATTGCACTCATCTTTATGACCGACTTATACTACGGGACCACAGCACAAATCGCATGAAACAAATTAAATAATTATAAAAAATTAACTTTTGAATTACAAGCTTTTGAGATCCTGGATATAATGTAGCAGCAGAGTGCCAAGACAAGTAAAACGAGGCCAAAAACAACGCATATATTACGAGTATGTTTAGTACAGAGTTCCTATGACCACCTTCCGACTCCATCATCTGATCAGCTCCATGGTACCATATTATTGAATTATCACGCGATATACATATCGCAAGATTCCACCCGAACTATACCTATACATGCATCCATTGCAAGTTAAATAAAAGCTCGCAAAAAAAAAACTAACTTCATTTTGTTGAAGTTGTAGGTACGCATCTGTCTACCGAGACTTTTTTATACTAAGAACCTCCGTACCTATTGGACTGCTCGACTGACTTAGATACCGTTTTATGAGCCTGCAGTATTACGTGATGTGATTATGCGTAGAATTTGGATGAAGCGGTGAAAAGGATTTGAAAGTTCTGAGTCAAAGGTACGGTACATTTCTGTGAGTACAAGCTGTAAATCTCGCGGCTACGAGGAGGGAATATTTACTCTCTTTCAGCACTTTCTTGATATTGTGTTGTTTTTTGACGAAAACACTAAAACGTAAAATGTTGTTTGCGTAGGTTGGTGCGAGAGAGTTATACGTAGAACATGACTCGTAAATCTGTAGGTAAATCGCCAATCTACCTAGGCCAATCTACCTTACTAGGTAGATTGGCGTTTAGTACTTTTCATGTGTGCCCAAAAAAAGTGTGTTAATTTATGTTGTCAAGGTTTATTTATTTTTTCTTTTACTAAAAGTGAACGATCGAACTGAATTTGATGCGAGTACTCGCGTTATAAAAGAGGCATTTTTTACATAAAACAAATGTAAAGGGTTATTTCTAATCAATTAGCATCCTTTTAGGGGCTTGTTCTGTACATCAAAACTAACAACTTTTGTTCTACGACTTTTGTCAAAACTCAAAAAAAATCTGCTATTCCATACATTTTGTCGCGGGGGAACGATATTTTTCTATGGAACAACAAAAATTATTTTTTAGTTTTGACAAAAGTCATAGAACAAAAGTTTTTAGTTTTGTTTTTTTTTTTTTTTTTTTATTTCGATTAGGTTTGCGTTTGACTACACACTGCCTGATGTTAAGCAGATGTGCGGTCTAGGGTGTAGCACGCTTACCTAGAAGATACCTATTTACTCGGGATTTGAAGACACTCACGTTGTACTTTAACGGGAAGACAGACCCAGGCAAAGCATTCCACATTCCGGCTGTTCGTATGAGAAATGATGTACAGAATAAGCCCCTGAAAGGATGCTAATTGATTAGAAATAACCCTGTATAACATGTAATATGTTTATATGACGCACACGTTGCTGTTTAGCTAAAAAAATTGTGTAAAAAATGTATCTGTAAAAGTAACGAGGATTCAAAACAAAATTTTAATCATCAACAACCTTTACTGATGCTTACTTTGCGGCTATTTATCTGTTGCACTAGCTCTCACGCTTTGCCTACAATGAATTCTTATTTCTTACTAATAATATTATAAATCCGGAAGTGTATTTGTTAGTTTTAGTAAACCGTGAAATAGAAGAGCTGGTAACGGAGCCCAACATTGTTGGTGAAATTAAATCCCACAGAGTCCGCTGGCTCGGACACCTGGAACGGATGGGAGAGGATCGTGCCGTAAAGATGGCGTATTTGGGCATGCCGGAAGGGCGAAGACCTGTTGGACGTCCTAAATGCAAATGGAAAGATAAAGTGGCCGAAGACCTGCTGGAGATTGGAGTGCAAGACTGGCACCTACTCGCGCAGAATAGGGACAGGTGGCGGACCTTGGTATCGGAGGCCAAGACCCACTTTGGGTCGCTGTGCCAACAGAGATAGATATATTTGTTAGTTTATTGGTTTGTTCCTCTTTCACGCAGCAACGAGGCAACGGATTGACTGAAAGACGGAAAGCGAGATAGGCTTCTTTTTATTCCAAAAAAGTAAAGGTTCCTGTGGGATAGCACAAAAATCAAAATATCACGCGGGCGGAGCCGCGGTCAAAAACTAGTTATAACTATAAACCTCCCGAAAGAAACATTCTAAAAGACATATAAAACCGCATTGCATCAGTTGTGTAGTTTAGAAGATCTAAGTGGATACACAGATACAAAAAAGCAACTACAACAACATATTATAATTTTATATTATGTAGTCGTGTTGCCAGTGATGACTTAGGTATGGCACAGAAACGTGGTCTCTCACTATGGGCCTTATTAGTAAGCTCCAAGTAGCTCAACGAGCCATGGAGAGGGCTATGCTCGGAGTTTCTCTGCGAGATTGAATCAGGAATGAGGAGATCCGTAGAAGAACCAAGGTTACCGACATAGCCCAGCGGATTGGCAAGTTGAAATGGCAATGGGCAGGGCACATAGCCCGGAGAACTGATGACCGATGGGGTCGAAAAGTTCTCGAGTGGAGACCACGTACCGGCAAGCGCAGCGTAGGACGTCCACCCACAAGGTGGACGGATGGATGCAAGCCGCTATCAACCGGTCTTATTGGAAATAATTAGGGGAGGCCTATGTCCAGCAGTGGACGTCCTATGGCTGAAATGATGATGATGATTATGTAGTCGTAGTTGCTTTTTTGTGTTTCTGGGCTAAGTATGTCTAGTACCACATAGCCGTGCATTTATCTATGACATTCACCTGGATCCCTTACCATTTGTCGCTTATAAAATGATACCATTACTTAGAAACTGTGTAACTTAGAAAGGTCTCATGTCTTCAGCATTTTGTCACGTCTGGTTCCTCCAATGTACCGCTACCTATTCAATTGGTGCAGTTTTTGTCACAGGTCAACGGCACAACCCAGCTCTTTGTTACTATTAAGTAACAACGATGAAATTTCGAGAAATTTTGGTCTGAATTGATTATAATCGGTATAAAGTGTGAAATAGATCGCTTGCGGTTGTAGGTTTTATTACTAAAAATAAGATTTACGTTAAGTAATTTAGTTTAGTAGCTAAATTATATTTTATGGCACTGATTTGCATTTTTTTTTTATTTAATTATTTACATACATTTTCTTATATGTACTCTACATAAAGTTTTCTACAAAAATCTTACAAGTATTATTTGTACTACTGCAACAATCAACAAGCAAAAGTAAATAAAATATGGGTAAAGAAGTGATTAGATAAATATTTTTTTTGTTCTTTATAGGTTTGCGTTTGACTACATACTGCCTGATGTTGAGCAGATATGCGGAGCAGAGATAAAGCACTAATTGAGTGCCTTAAATTACTAAAATAAAACCAAAAAATACTTACCTACTTATTCTACGGAGAAACTCATTTTTTTTTATTTTTACTTGTTTACGCAACTAAAACATCATTAAATATCACTCCCATGCTTGCTAAGTAGAAACAAAGAATTTTATTTTATTTGCTTGTAGGTACTTATATCCAAAAATAGTCTGCATACTTAAACACTTTTAGGTATCATTCTCCTTCTTACAATGTAAACCGACTGGAAACTCAATTCAACACCTGTTCCTACTTGAATATTTAGTATCTAACTTTAGATTTATACATGTTGTTGCTTTGCAAAGTGTAGGGACTTTCAGATGTGTCATTTTGACCGACGAAACTGAGGAGGTACCTTCTCAATTTGACGCGTATACAAAAAAAAACCTTGGTAATTTCGTAGTGAACATAGCAAAAGTTGTGGTACCTACACAACGATGAGCAATGAACTTAATATTATAAAAGAATCATTACAAATTGCTAATTTGTCAAACTACATCTTAACTTGTATATTCAACATTATGAACAATTTTACCCAAGGGCCAAGCCAAAAAATTCATCTGTTCAGTTCAAAAAGTTTCGTGGAGAATAGTTTTTTGTACAGAATAGTTTTTTTGTATATTATAATGGATAATTTCAGCTATTCCATATATTTTGTCAAGAACTGATGAACTTTTAAATCAAAATTCTCTTATTTCGGGATTTCGGAATAGGTTAGGAACAGGTTGGAACACACTAGGTAGGCATATGTCCAGCAGTGGACTGTTAAAAGGTACAGTATACAGTACTTAACAACGCAACCTTATGTAGGGGAAGGGGGGGCATAACGGGGACGTTAAGGGAAATAAACAGTATAAAATGAATCTAAAATATTTTTTAATGAAAACGAATGACAACTCTTTGGTTACTTATTAATTTATCATTTGGCACTGAATTTGGTGAAATAACAAATCAAATAATGTTTTTTATTTTACTTTCACAAAACCTTTATGAAAACTCCATCGTGCCCCGGGGTAGGGGCAGTATGGGGTACCCAGTAAGGCACTTGTTTTCTTCCTTTTTCAGCAATGATTTTGGTCTTTGTTTTGGAGACGCACGATATTCCAGCCTCGTCGCAGATATATTTTCTATCTGGCGTTAAATTATATTTGTCATATACTTCCCCAAGCAAAGAATAAAATTTATTTACAGCCACTTTGTTAAACCCCATAGCTCGCGCTGCTCATGTGACTTCTGGTTTTCTAATTGATAAATCCGGATGACGTTTCACAAAGCCCTTTACCCAATCTATGCCAGGAATCTTTTTAACATGGTTAAAATTGTGAGTTTTACCATTTTTTTCTGCGAGCTGATAGCTAGTTTTTGTAGGACGACAGTTGTCAATCCAAATAATCGTTTCTCCATGTCTTTTACCTTATACCTAACAAGCTCCTCTTCTTCTTGTTAGGAAAAAACGGGTTTAACATGGAATTGTATTAAGAGATAACTCGCCCTTCCTTATATGGCGACGTGACGCTCCAATGTGGTCTGTGGAATACCGTACAATTGAGCTGCTTTTTTGTAACCTGCTGATTTGCTTAAAACTGCATCAATTGCGAGTTTAATGCTTTCCACAGACCAACTGCCTCTGGAACTTTTTTTTAGTATGTTCGTACCATTTTATAAACCTAAAACAAACTGAAAAAAATATTACGATATTATCAAATGCCATTCAGGGGCATAATGGGGACGGGGCACAACGAGGTACCCCATAGTGCCCCATAGCCATGTCCCCGTTATGCCCCCATGTCTAACAGAATTTGAAATAACAAACAAAAAAATGAATTCAAGGTCAGAGTGATTTTGCTCATAACATATCGATAGTTGATGCTAGTAGTAAAACACATTAAAAAAACTGTAGTAGTAATCTAAATACTTACCTTTTTAGACGCGTTTTGGTAACCACTCAAAATTAGATTAAATGTCGCCGGAAAAAAGAATTGGTCGTCAAAAATAAATGCGTGCCTTTTGATCGCCGGTCACTGCCAAGCCGAATGCCGATGCTAAGTGCACTCCTAATGGCGAAAACAAAACACGGCTAGTGTGCGTAGTTACTTGTATGTATGGGTGGCCCCGTCGTGCCTCGCGACCCCGTTATGCCCCCCCTTCCCCTATTTAGTAGCTACTAGGCATAGATTTATATTAGTGCCTACTTCGCTTCGTAATGCAAGTTGTGTAAGTCTATGAATAAATTGGCGTATCTATACAATTTCCTTAATCAGCGAGATTTCACGGTATGATTACCAACTCGCAAGCCGCTCTTTTTTAGCACTAGATAACTAGACATTACTTTAGAAATAGAGTTAATTTTAACTTTGAAATGTAAGTAGTTTTAAACGTAGAGATTAAGTCAACTAGGAGTAGCGCTCATAGCACATTTGACTAGGTGTTCGTTACGTCGAAGTTAAGCAACGTTCGGTACGGTCAGTCTGCGGATGGGTGACCGCGGGTGCAATTACAACTGAGCACTACCAGCCGTGCGATTCTCGAATTACGCTACACTGCGTGAGGTGAGGTCACTCCACATCCCGCTCACGCCACTCTCACTTAGACATACACCTAAATTCCAATTCCGGCAATAAGTGAGCTTTGAGTGAAGTAAGGTGACCAAGGTTCGCTGAGTGAGATTTTAAAGGTATGCCACACGCGACTCTGATCCGAATCGGTTTTACCGGTTTATAATAATATAGCAATTATGAAGTTTTAGGTGGATATATAACTGAAAATACAGTTGAATAGTCCTTTATTTGTAATAAAGTTATTAATTACTAACATTACATGGCTCAAAAAAGCTAAATTATTAACTTTTGTAATATTGGCAAATAACCAAAACGCCAGTGCCAAACCACCTAAAAAATATGTCTTAAGTTGACGTTTGTTTATACTAATATTACTAATTAAAGTTCGCATTGGAAACCTATTTTTGTGAGAATTTTTAGTTTATTATGAATTAATCAAACCACTAACCACGTATTATTGAACTTTTATAACCGAAGAAAGCTCTTCTACCAAAAACATTGGCTTCGTAGGTACGAAGCCAAGAAGCCATTCTTCATGCATAAAAGTTCCCTTGTTCAAAACGATTTGTACTCCAAGGATGTTGTCTAGCCAGTTTTACGTAATAAGCTTTAAATAAAGCTTGAAATACAAAGGATACAACTTGAAGAAGTAAAGGTAACTTCTTCCACTGCTTCCCTAATCTTTTAAATCGATATTATACCTACTGACTATCTAAAGTAATTTTTGATCACCTACTTAAGCTATAATTTATGTTTCAGCTATTGTTCAAGAAGGATTGGAAAGAATTCATTACAAGGAAGCACCAATGAAACACAACATTCAACAATATTAATGCACATTGCCAATATTTTTCACACAAACAGTGCAAGGTGCAACTTCATAAAATTGCTGTGATAATAATATACAAGACAAGGCTTATGAATACAGTAAATGAATTAAATGCAATAATAAGATGGCATGTCCGCTTGGTTACAATCATTAACAAAGTATATTATCTTTTGTATATTATACAATTATTTGCAGTCAAGCGTCCAAGAGGTACGAGATGCTGGTATTTATAGCAGGTACATATCGGTGGAAACAATTTGCAGCTTATAACAAATTGTTTGTACACATTACACACCCATAATTATGCTCACTACATAAGTTTATTGTCAAAAAATTTGAAACATTCACAAAATAAACCTGAAAAAGTACCGACAAGAGGAGTAAAAGTTCTGACATAGCCCAGAAAATTAGTTTATAGAATGGATGGCTGATGGGCCCATCTAAATCTATGTATAATGTTTTGAAGTTCTCGAATGGAGACCATGGTCCAGCAAATGCAGCATAAGATATTGACCAACTACGTCAGACTTACATTATAATAAAGTTCACAGGAACGTGCTGGATGTAGGCTGTTTCCAACTGGTCTTATTGGAAATCCATGAGGGACGCTTATGTTCAGCAGTGGATGTCCTGTCGCTGATGAATAGATCAATAGGTATCCTATGTATTTCTTAGTTTTAAAGAAAATCATTTGAATTATGTTATTGATAACTGGTTTCAAAGGCTAACCATTATATTTCATGGTAGAATATAGTCTAAAGAATATACTTTTTTTTACAAAGTACCTTATGTTGTGCTGCATAGCACAAAATTGAATTGAATAATGTCGGTATTCTATGTATTTATTCGTTATAATGTGCAAAATTATTGCAATAAAATATATACATGTCTATGTAGATTTAAATGAAGATGTCTTTATTTATTACCTAAAATAATATGATAATTTAGTACCTATATTTTGTACAGTTGGTACAAAAATTTGTATTATTATTTTTTTATATATTAATTAAATTAATTTATCTCGTAATTTTAGTGCGCGATTAGTCCCGTAGTATAAAATAATAATGTGTTCAAATCGCAAAAGTTTAAAAACAACAAAAATTTGTAAACAGATAATTTTGATCTGACAGAAAATCAAAATTATATTGACTTGTTATGTAATGATATGTTTTGTATGTATCGGAAATGTATCTGTGGCATATTATTTTATGTACTAATTTATTATGAAAAAATATTTTTGTGTTTATCTATTTTTTTTAATAATTCTTGGGAATGTATCTGTATGTTTTATTTTATTTCCTTATTTATTATGAAAAAATAGTTTGGTGTTTACCTATTTTTTTGATTAGTTCTTTGTGCTAAGTGTTGATTTACAAAATGCACTATTAGAAGTATAAAGAGGCATAATTCAGACCGTCATTATGAACAACTTTTACTATGGAGCCAACCTGGAATTCGAGAAAATAAAATCAGGTATTTCATACCTAGGTACATCTTGTCGAATCCGAGTTGCAGTTTTGTATGAAACAGCTGAAACCGACTTTGAAAAAGGAGGACGTACTTACTATGTTTGTATGTTTTTTTTTGTGTATGTTCATCGATATTTTCGCCATTAGTGAAAATATTTTAAAAAAATAATTCGAAAGAGTATACTTCCTAATGGGACCACCCATTTAAATTTTATCGGAATCGGCTGAGCCGTTTTTGATAAATTAACAAAAATGTACATGGAAGTCACATTGATTCGTGCAAATTCTGTACTCGGTGAATATTGAGAATCGCAACACTGACTGTGTTGCAATTTTTTGCGAAAAATAATTTTCTCAAATTTTGAGTTGGTCCCATGATAGAAATTGTTAGTAATTATCTTAATCACCCCTTCGAGGCTTAGTACAGAGTAAGCAGATAACCCCATACATACTCATCGTGGTCTACTTTTACGAAGGGACCAACCTCAAAATCGTGAATAAAAAACAAGATCTTGCATATGAGTTGCATAGACAGGTGTGTGTTGAGAGTAGGTACCTTTTTGTATTGAATAGCTGATTTCTCGAGTTTACTAGGTTGGTCCCACATTAAAAGCTCAATAAAGATGAGTATGTATGCCTCTGTAAATCCCTACCTACACTTCGCAAAGTACCTACCTAGGTGTCATTGACCGAGCTAAGGAAGTGAGAATTCTCCCTTTGAATTCGACGATTTTGCTTTCGTATGCCCGGATATTGATTTTCCTCTAAAGGCCGCATTTTTCAACGAATGCGCCGCGAGGTCTACTGTTCACAAAACTACTATTATTATACCCAAATAATTTGTCACAGAATGTAACTAATGTTCGATCTACCCAATTTTATTGTTATATAACAATTATTCATTCGCAAAAACTTGTATTTTCTAAAAAAACATCGATGTAGTCACAAGGTCACGCACATCTCACGCAGAAAATAGTAACTTTTCATTTGACATTAGAAATCGAGATTCTCAAGTGAAGTGATAACTAAGTGAAGTGAGTTTGTGCTTGTAGAATACGAATTTCATAGAGAATGGCGACATTGATCACCCAAGATTAGTTCTTATCACTTCGTACTCACGCGGGGGGCGCTTGTGGCGCTAGATGAGTTTGTGGAATACGAATTTGACATCTCACCGCTAGACTGGTGCTCACTTCGACGGTCACCCAAGCGAGTTATGTTACAGAATCGCATAGCAGGGCTCGGATGACACGTTGTACCGGTTGTTTTAACAGTATAGACATATCTACGGCCTACAGGCAGCTTAAAAAAAGGCTGTCACCAGGGCTAGCCACCCGGCCCATACCTACTATTTCAATTTCAATTTCTTTATTTTCTTAATAAATAAATTTACAGTCAACACCAAAACGTTACTTATTTTACACTTAATTACATACAGAATATATAATATTAACGATATTATATACGAACTTACTTAACTAGGAGTACCTAATAAAAATAAATAAGACACGAGGGTAGCAACGCGTGTCTGTCTACATTTGGTGAAACTCATAATACGATAACTTATTATTTCCTCATTTCGACACGCTAAAATTTTCCCCCGTACCTTTGCCCGTACCCATATAATTCAATATGTACCTATAGTTAAATAAACCTAAAGTCGAAACTTAATAAAACATGGCCTTTCCAAGTTGAAGAAAACCAAGAAAGCGCGGAAAGTTTCTAAATCAATGTTATGGTTGTTTGTTATTCAAGAAATTAATTAGTTAACCTAGGTCGGCTTTGTTAGTACCCAGTTATTTTAATTAGTTTAGTGCCGAAAAGTTTTCGGTACAGTTAAATGAGCTGTTTATTCATTCATGTATAATAGGTAGAAATAATAAACAGTTCACTGTGTAACACAGAGTTCCCTTAAAAGAGCGATTGAGCCACATTAAGCACAGTTACGGCAAAGAAGATATGATATGGTTACGAGTAAGGATTCGTATACTCCGCCATATAGAATTTCTTCTCCAAACATATTATACCTACATATTCCTATGAGATATTTTATTTCACGAAAAAGCCAGTGGTTTAAAATATATCTCGCAAATTTCGTAGACCTTATAATACGAGACCGGGACAATCCCTGACGAGACAATCTTTTTTTTTTATTTCAAATTTCCAAAATCCATGTCAGGGGTATTACGACTAATTATTATTTTCAGCTAAGATTATTTACCAAATAACGTATATCTAGGTTAATAATATTATATTACAAATATAACACTTTAACCTAACTTATTTTCTATTACATATTACACTATATTCTATAAACTTGTCTCTGACATTCCTATCTTTCATAGTTTCGTTCAAATTATCTTTATTTACATTGATGCCTGTTTCAGATTCGAAATCAAATCTCTCCCTACCATATACTGGGCATTCCGTCACTATATGTATAGGAGTCTCTTCTTTTATCGGCTCGCAGATGCACGATGGGCTCTCCCGTAGCTTGAATCTGTGCAGGTACTGGGAAAACCCACCATGCCCCGTCATAATTTGCGTCGTTATTCCCACCGGTTTTAGTGCCCTGATTCTATAACCCCGTGGAAAAATGCCTTGGTCACCGATGCTGTTTCTCCGTTTCGGTAGCGATTCGTTGCGACGAGACGTTCTAAGACTCCACGATATATTGTAGATACTGTTTTTTTTTTTAAATCCACTGCAAACATGGGCTTACCCACGAAAGGCGATTGGGCCAAATCCATCACGTTGATTATGTCCCGGGATGCTTCTTCCACAACGTGACTTGCTACTTTTGTATAGAAATGCACGGGTATCCGCTTAGCAGTTTCAAGCCTTAAATCGTAGGAACACGCCAAATATATTATTATTTAAAGATTATTCTGTGTCACAAGTAGCTTGATCAAAATCAGCACATTAGCAGTCGACTACACATGTTTGTGTCATGTCAACACGCCACAACTGCGCCAGCGCATGGATTAATTTAGAGGCTCTATTTTTGAACATATAGGTTCGTTTATGTAAATGGTTACGAGACCGAGTAAGAGTAGGAGCAAACAGTAAAGATCTGTGTTAGTGCGAACGGGATAGCGAACGATGCGATACGAAAAGTCAGTTATTATCGATTTAAAAATTGAGCCCCAAATGACTCTGCTTTACAGGTGATTTGATTCGGTGACTCTCCGTAACTCGGAGTAAATATAATTATCTAGTAGAATTCCGTACTGGGTTCGAATCTCAGCCGAGCTGCTATTTGATGGTAAACTTCAATATCAGTCGCTTTTGCGGGAAGCCTACTTATAAAATACGAATTGTTTTTTTTGTAGTAAATTGACAATTAGTTGACGGGAGAAAAAAGACTGTTAGTTTACCTTGTCTTTGAATACTCGTATGTTTGTTAAATTCCTGGGCATTGTCTGGGGAATTCTGGGAGGCCGATATATTTTAGTATTAAAAAAATGTAACAAATCTTTTTTTAGAGTAGGTATAGTAGTATTTGATCGGTAGACCGAATTAATTTAAAAATAATTTTATTGCATAATTAGTACAAAACAAAGAAAGTGCAGCCATGACCATACAAAGTACTGTACTAGCCTTTTTAATAGTCCACTGCAGGACGTAGGCCTACCCACGAAGGGTGATTGGGCCATATCCACCACGCTGGCCCAGTGCGGGTTGGTGGATTCACATACACCATCGAATTCCTTCTACGGACGTATGCAGGTTGCCTCACGATATTTTCCTTCACCGAAAAGCCAGTGGTGTGAAATTCCGTACATAAATTCCGAAGAACTCATTGGTACGGGACCGGGGATTTGAACCCACGACCTCACGATTGTAAGGCGGGTGTCACTACCTCTTAACCACCACGGCTATACAAAGTAGGTGTCTTCAAACATGTATTTGTTTTGATTGAATGAAATATGAATTTCGTGTGCAGACCGAAGGCTACCGCCTTAAAACACATTACTCTATGTTAGGCGCTCGTAGTTTTATCAAAATCAGCTCATTAACAGTCAACTAAGCTGCGTGACATGTCGGCACGCCACAACTGGGCCAGAGCATGGGCTAATCCAAGCAATTTATTCAATATTATGACTTAAGTTCAATATAATTAGAACTCAAAATCGAACTAGCAGCACCGTGCCAAATATTCATAAGAAGGATTGTAAGTAGAATGAGGGTAGAGGTCTTATGTCGAATTTTAAGGACGCGATACACTAAAGAACCGTAGTGTAACGTCGTTTGTATTCAAAGTCGTCATTTAGTCAATAGGATAGTTGACTGGTATTAAGTTAGTTAAAGTATATAGGTTGCGCCACACAAGTTGGGGGATGTGAAGTTAGCTACAAGCTGCGCAATGTCCAATACTGACTGAAGCTCACAAAAAGCAGCACGTTGATTGGCTATTGCGCAGCTTGTAGCTAACTTCACATCTGTCAACTTGTGTGGCGCGGCCTATATTAGTGAATTAAGATGGAAACATACTATCGGACGCGGCTGACGGTCGCGAATTAGCAATGTGCACAGTCTTAAAACATACGGCGTGCCAGATCTCTCTCGGACGTCCGAACGCTCAAGGTGACGTCCGCGGACTGATGTCCGATAGTTTGCACGGCTCCGCGGACATTCATTATCTAGATACCTATCAGTCGCGGCTGTCAGTCGAGTCCGTAAGCCGCGACAGATAGTATGTTTCCAGCTTTATGCAATTAAATATGATTCGTAAACTGAAAAAAATATTGAAATTGGCATATTGAGTTCAGAGGTATAAGCTTGTAAGATTTTGCTTGGGATAAGGAGGGATGTTTTTTTTCTTATCCTTTTCCACACAGCATAACATTGTATGACACTTGCGTGCAGTGACGTCATAGCCTGTCAGTAGCAAGAAAATAAACATGCTTGTAACTTCTTTATTTTTAAGTTGATTTTATTTTTGTTTTCGATAAAAGACTCTGTTTATTGTTAGCTATTACAAGAGTACATCCAAAAATATTGTCAAGTAGCCTATTCAGGGCCTCCTTATCACGAACTTCAAGTTTAATCAAGTGCTTCAAGCACAATCTTCATCTATCTATAGTTTTACAGCAACCAATATCTAGTAAAATTAATTAAAATTGAAACGCTTTCATGTTAATTTCGAATCCATACAGAGACTTAAAAAATATTTTTTTACTAGCGTTGTGAGGTTGAGGTGATTCAGAGCGACAAAGTACGTCTAATAATTTGTTAAATACTCCAATCATTTACAACTTAGCATGCCAAGAAGTAACCTCGGTGCAATCGATCCTTTAAAGTAGAGTTTTCAACCGTCACGTACACAGAACGTAAATCTTGATGCCAAAGTCTACCTGCTTAGGTTTAATGGCTTCCTTGAACCATAAATAATTGAATCTAATTACACTTTATGTAAGCAAGCTGCGAAAAATGTGTTTGTAATGCTAAACAAGGATTTATTACCATCTGTTGCAGATGTAAAAATTAAGAATTAAATACCCCCCGTCTATTATTTTTCAATTATAGCTAAGAAAATAAAAAGTTTTGACCTGAAAAGTCATTTAATTTGAGGAATTAAGATGCTACTGATAGATACACATAGGTATATATGTCAAAAACTGCGAAAGTAAGTACAAAGTTGTTACGAAAAAAAAATTAAGACTAAAAATAACATCTTTAGCTTAACAACAAAATGAAGTCTATGGCACTCAAAATGTACCTAGTAAATGTTGATACCTAATGGACGTTGGGTTTTGCTGTTTTTTCTGTTGTCCTTTTAATAGCTAAATGTCAGTTGTCGAACCGTGAAATCGACTCTTGCACTACAAGTATAAAATAGTCGCTTAATAAGAGAAGTAAAACGTTTAGTTTACTTTTTAGGGTTCCGTACCTCAAACGGAAAAAAACGGAACCTTTATAGGATCACTTTGTTGTCCGTCTGTCCGTCTGTATGTATGTCAAGATTCGTTATATCGGGAACGCGTAAAGATGTGGAGTTGAAATTTAACCTGCATACGTATATCTATAGTCTCTTGCAGTTGTGTAAAAGAAAAACTTCTCAGTTATAGTTTAAAAAAGTTGCCTTAAAACTGCATATTTCGACACTCACAAAAATCACAACCTACAGGGTACTTCCCGTTGACATAGAACTATGAAATTTCACGAGAAGCATTGTCTCAGGGTACACATATAGGAATAAATTTGAAAACTGTAATTTCAAAGTGAAATTCAAAGTGAGTAAATCGTATTATGTAAGGTATCATATAAAAGAACTTCATTAGCACAAGCTAAAACAGATTTTTAATTATTTTAACTATGTGTATTTTTCGATGTATGACAAGAAAAGTGAAAAATAAAAATGTGTATTGTCGATGGTTATAGTATAGAGATTTTAACAACTTACTTCCCAATTTTGTGAAATTTTCTGGATTTGTACGGAACCCTCGATGTGCGAGCCTGACTCGCACTTGTCCGTTTTTTTTTGATGATAGACTTGCCTGATGTTACCCCACTTTTAGTCGGGGTTTAAAAATCGAAAATAAGCTTTTCGATGTTTTCCCTCCGAAATTCTCTTACCCGTAATCTGACTGGCGGAGTCATTATGGCTTCGAGGGTTTCTTTGAAGTTCGTATGAATAAAGGAACCCTGATTTTAGATAAGTGAAGTACTTTTCAGAGGTTTCCTTTTTCAGAGTAAAATGTAAATTCAACGAAATCACCTTCGCCTTTTTGTAGCTTTTTCATTAACTTTATGCAGGATATAGAATTTTTGATAACATAATCGTAAGTAGGTGTATTAATGATATGTACCTACCTAAAATATTCAAATTTTAAAACCTTATTCTTCTTATACCCTGATTGTTTGTATAAGAGGCTTTATATTTATGTGGAATCTGGAATTATACAAGTTTGTTGTAATTTTACTAATGGCCATATTCTTAACATCAATAAATATAATTTTAAATTAAAAATAACTAATGCATTAAAGGAACCAAAATCATCTTTTCATGCTTACAGCTTGCCATAAACGGTTAAACGTTTTAGGTCTGAAAGTCTATGAGAGCTCATTGTTCTCTGATCTGTAGAGAGCTCCTTTTGCCACTCAATAAAAAATAATAATAATGAGAAATAAATCAAACAATTAGTCTTCGAGCTATTCAGTTATCTGAACGATCCGATCTGAGCCCTCCAACGATCCCGTGGTTCATAATTAAGTCGCCATCTCGACGCTATATTGACCCACTTCATCACAGTGATGCAGATAGGGCTATATCTGTATAACCCATTTTATATAGCATATATAATATATAGCATAGTATAACCTATTTCTATAGCATACAGCTATAGCATAGTATAACCCATTTCTCTCAAAATCTACAAAATCTGAGCTTGAACAGAAAAATAAAGTGTTTTCATTTTATATATCGATTCCTTACTTACCGAAAGTGTTGGGATTTTTGTTACTCTTTCACGCAGCAACGCAGAAACGAATTGACTTCATTTTTTGATATACAGGGTTATTTCTAATCAATAGCAACTTTCAGGGGCCCATTCTGTACATCAAAACTAACAATTTTTGTTATACGACTTTTATTAATTCTCAAAAAAAGTTGTTCCATAGAAAAATATCGTTCACCCTCGACAAAAAGTCGCAGAATAAAAGTTAGTTTTGATGTACAGAATAAGCCCCTGAAAGGATGCTAATTGATAAGAAATAACCCTGTTAGCTGTTAGCTATACATAATAATTATATACTTCTAAAGTCGGAAGGTGTTCAGGTCACTTTTTATCCCGGTAAATTTCAAGAATCCTGTGAGAAGCCGTGGGTGTAATCAGAGAAAAATATAACAAACAATATTTCTACTTCGTCAAGCTTTTCAGTAATCAGAACGAGTACTTCAACGAGCTCGTAGTAATAATTAAGTCGCCATCTCGGCGCTATATTGACCCACTTCATCACAACAGTGATGGAGATAGAGCTATACGTAGCATAATATAAATCTACGCGGGGTTAGACAGAACTGCTATTTAACTTTGAAAGCGGGTCATTCGACATCCTTCAAAATCTGTAAAAAATCATAGTTATAATATTAGAAATGAAAAGAAACTAAATTTTGATTGAAACTTTTTCGATTGATGACGTTGATGAGTAAGTAAATGTTGGTATCTTCCTTGCAGCTGTTTTTATTCGAATGATAATTCGTTTTATTTTTGTCAAAATAAGTAAAAAATGAATAATGAAGCTAAGCGCTAGTATTTTTTCGCAACTTCCGGAAAAAAACGTAGGCCAGGGAAGTGGAAATAAGTTCACAGATTTGCTATCATTAAATATGTACTTAACGGCACAACCAACTTAACTTAATGGCTGATGGGTGTATGGATGGCACAACTAAAAATAATAGGTATAATAGAGCCAATTCCTCCGGAATGTAATGTTTTACCTAAATCTTCTAGTGTATAAAAATCTCGTGTCGCAGATAACTATGTGTTTGTTATCTTTCGAAACAGTTTCACCGATCTTTACGATTTTTTTTATATTTGGTAGGGTGAGAATAGGTCGTAGACTATTTTTGATACCCATGGTCTCCATTTATCTACATAGCCAGAAACTTCTGCCGGCTCAGTTAGTAAACAAAACATAATCATTTAATAATGTACAAAATAACTAACTCTCCATTTCGTCTCAGCATATCAGCTCTGCTTCACCTTGCAGTGCTGTTTGCAGTAACCCTAGAGTCAAGAGCTTTGTTGAAGAGACTCTATTTGCAGACTCTACGGGTAAAAAGGTTTGTTGTTAAGATTTTATGCAGCTGGAATTGTAGTTTCTTGGGGCAAATATTTTAAATAGAGACTGTTTGTCAAAATATTATATTTCGAGATATTCTTTGTTTTCCTGTAATTTTTAGGATTAGGATTGTCAGTATGTTCATCTCTTTTTTGCTACTGCTGGGTCTTAGGCTTCTCTTTTTTGATCAGAAATCGTTTATTGCAACACTATTTACAAAGATGTTAATAATAAATATTAGTTCCAGTAGTGGACCCATTACGGGCGTGCAATATTAAAGAGATGTAACTTGGCAAGACATAACTACCTATTACAGAATCTTACCTACATGAAATGTATTAACTTAGACAATAATCAAATTAAGTACTAATCAAGCTAACTATACCGAACACTTCCTTCTTACCAAAACCTTCTTACCACAAAAGTTTTACGCACACTTTAGGCAATGATTAACAGTACAAATTGCTCGGATAAACAGTGTTTAAAGCGTGTTTAAGTGGTAAAGCGGTTAGGTGTTATATCGATTCTACATTCTATTTACTTTAATATGACCTTAATGAACTTATATTAACAAATTTTAACTATGTACATAGAGAGAGGGCTGATGCCGTCTGTCATGGTCTTGTGCCAATCGTATCCAGGTTTGAACCGCGATTTTCACATATACTTAGTACCTATAATGGTAACCCATGATCTCAAAGATTTTAATAGTATTTTTTGTGTTAGTGGTAGTTTTATTTATTAGTTCTTATTGATGGCTATGAATTAGTCGAAACGTCATACTAGGTTGAAAACAGCAACCACCGCAGTTTAGGTTCAACGTGCTTAGGCCTCCGGTGAAGAAAACCGTAACATATTACGGTGGTAACACGAGTATGTTACTTTCTAGTACTACCAGGCTTATCACCTTCAATTTTAACGTTAGTTGCTAAGAATTCAGCGGTACATTTTGACATTCTGTCAAAATATAACATGGAAATACTTATTACACAGACATGACGTGGCTATGAGCAACAAACTAGTTATGTTTTGTTCTGTATTTTTGTTCCAATAAAAAGCTGTCTTGTCACTTGTATTTTGGTGGACATTGTCCCATAACGCTTGGGGTGGTTTGTAGGTATAATTGACCAACTTTTGGTAAGAGTGCAAGTAAAAATAATTGAAGGGATTCAAAATCATAGCCTTCTCTAGTAGTTTATACCTGCATTGTATCGAATTTATTTCTCTTGTTCTTGTCTTTACTTGTTTTATATTCCTATTCCATCCAAAGGTTGCCTGTCAGAGATTGATTTTAGCGATAAGGCCGCCTCTTGTTACGCGCTATAGTTTTAATGTTTTTGTTATCTGTGTTATTTGTGCTCTTTGTCTTAACAATAAAAAATATCTATCTATCTATCATGGTAGTAACCTTGTGATTTTTTTATCCATGATTTCAGGATTACTTTCACAGAAAAAAAAGCATAATGACAATAACTTCACTTAGTTTTAGTAGTGTTTATTTTTATTGTATGTGTTATTTGAAGTATTTATGTATGGCTATTATTATGTAGTTTATTTTATTGTTGATTAGGAATTTTTGGTAACTTTATTTCTTTATTTTATTATATATTTTTTTGTTTTTACGTTTACACCGTCCTTGTCGTCTTTACGCATCCAAGAGAGAGGTTGTCTGGAAGAAATCGCTTTTAGCGATAAGACCGCCTTTTGTGCCTTTTCTGTCTTTGTTTATTTTGTTATGTTTTCTTGTTGGTGTCAATAAAGTGTTGTTGTATTGTATTGTAAGTACAGGGCAAGTTAACATCTTAAAACAGTGTTATAAGAATATGTATAAATGTATACTATGTGCAACATCTTTCGTATGAAGTTTTCTATTACTACATATCTCTCTAATTTTGTTTTTACCGACCTAATAGACTCATAAAGCAACAAGCAGTTATTGTTTACAAAAAACAGAACAATGTGCAATTGTGAACCCAACAATGCGAACGAGGAGGTTGCATTATGCCTCTAACGACATTATAATTCGCCGACACGCAGGGAAAGTGACGAAGATGGAAGTTACTTGGATTGTTCACCAAAACATTTGCTAGATTAGCCATGTGAGTAACTAACTCTTAATAATTTCATTTTGTTCGCACAGACATTGTTTCTAGTTCCTAATTTTGCTGTAGGTACTTAAAAATAATTATTTATTGTTTTACGCCAAAATAGAAGTAGATAGACAAAACAATAAAATTAGCACTTAACCTAGTTAAACAAACGGCGGTCTTATTGCTGGAAGCGATTTTTTCCAGGCAACCTCTGTACGGGAAGGATACCGCAACGAAAAATAGATGGGGTGGAAAATAATACAGTCAAAAGATATTTAATGATGACGTGTAATAAAACTTACGTTCTCAAATAAAGAAAGCATCCTCACCTCTCATTTTTAACCTTATTAAAGAGGCTAAACGTTATGTCTCAATTGATAGCTGATTTGTCAATTTGTAAGTTTTTTTATTATATAGTAATGTCACGTGCCTTTTGGCAAGAAACATAAATATTCATGCACTCATAGTATGTCATTGTTTCTCGACTAGCATAGTGGATTATTGCTTTATAATAATAATGAATAAAAATAATAAATAAAATAGTTTTTATTTCTGTAACCAATAATTTCTTAAATTACTGTAGATTAGGGCATTCTATTAGGTATAAAAATACCTGTGACAGAAAACCACGCTCTACGATATCCATACTATGGTAAAATCTTGGTTATCTTGAACAATTTTTGACAAAAAGCATTTTAATATTTACTATTTACTCTAAACTTACTAACTTACAAAATTTCCAAAAATATTTCATATTTCAATATTTGTGTGTGTGTGTGTGTGTGTGTGTGTGTGTGTGTGTGTTTGTGTGTGCGTGTGTGTGTGTGTGTGAGTGCGTGTGTTTGTGCATGCGTGTATTTGAGATAATCATTTTGATAGTTGCAAGAACATCATAAGCAAAATATCCTTATCAATCTTGTACTCTCTACAAAGCCTCTAAAAGTTACACCTCACTTCACAGCATTACTTTTAACAGTGTCCTAACTTTTACACAAACTCACCTACTTAACCAATCTCTTAAAACAAATAATGTTAATCAAGTTCCCACCAAATTGCATTAAACAATCAGTGCCAGGAACCAGAGCGCGGCAGAAATAAAAAGTTCGTTATGCAACTGGCTGGTTGGAATAAATCAATAGATCCGATACGACTCACAGATCAAAATTCATCAGCAATAGGGTTGGTATTCAAATAAAAAAAGATATAGGAAAATAAAATTATCGTGACTGTGGACAAAATGAAAAGTTAATTCACAAATTCTCCTGACAGTAAAAAGTTAAACCTTATTTTATGTACGAAAATTAATACCGTTTCACTATGGTAACGTTTTCCGAACAAGTGTCTTTTTTAATTACAAATTAAATCATACAAAATTCTTTTTTATTGTTTATAATGACAAAACTACACTACTACTACATAGAAAGCAATTGGATCATCCACAGACCCTTGAAGGTCTAAAGATAATCCAAGTGCTCAAGCCCACTGCCGGTTGGCAGCATTGCCACGCTGAATGGCAATGCTTATACATATACTACATAATGTATACGTATACTACATAAAAGACAAGTGGATCATCAAACCTAGGAGGTCTAAAGATACATTCGCATTATCGTAGTATTATTATATCTTCTTTGGCATTATATTGTACAGCATGCTAGCAAGATTACGTTGAACGTTGAAACAAAAAAACACCAGCATTTTGGTCACTCAGGAAATTACTTTTCCTTCAAGATTTTATTGGAGGTTTATTGAGCATTTTTTATACATGTCGCGGCTCGCCCTTTATTAAACAAAATCATAATGCTTAAATAATGGAACTGTGACAAGCTGTATTAAAAACTTATGCAGTAAAACGTATCTAAAATTATCCGTAAAGCACTTGTGTAATTTCTCTTCTTCTTGTTATTTTTCTCTTTCTTCGTTACTTTCTTCTATCGTACGGCTAGACAGACGCGACCAAAGCGCCACCCTTTTATGGTGGATATCCCACGCGTTAGAACCAAGCGTTTTGAGTCCACATTCCTCATACGAACTGCCAGAATGTGGAACGCTTTGCCTGAGTCTGTCTTTCCGTTAAAGTACAATGTAGCTGTCTTCAAATCTCGAGTAAATAGGTATCTAGGTAAGCGTGCTACATCCTAGACCGCATATCTGCTTGACATCAGGTGTGTGGTCAAACGCAAACCTATTTGAAATAAAAAAAAAGTTTATATTGAAACCGCAACCCTA